>CM029634.1:3978338-5246046 GCA_017311315.1 Dendrocalamus latiflorus | reverse complement strand
TAGATGCTGCGTCATGACTCATGAGCAGCAGGAAGAAGAAAACGAACGGAGGCAGTTTTCTTGTCATTGTAGAGAACGTGTAGCCTGTTTCAGTGGAGCACTACACTTGCTTGTGCAGAAAAGTGGAAAGGAAAACTGCTTTTCTCCACTCATTGCGGGAAACAACGAACACAAGTGCGCTCGGTGCATGGTGTGGTGGGATGTTCCTTGCGGTTTTTGTCTTTCACACTTGAGTGACATTTGACAAGTAGAGTTAGTAGAACCGAAAACGATGTTGCTTGCCATGTTTGTGCATGAATATCCGGAGCTTGGAAGTATGTGTATTTTTCTTCTAAAGATCCTGAATGGCTTTCTCCATTCACAGGCACACAAACTCTACGGTGTATTTACTGATTTGCAATAACAGCATTACCTTCCCCCAGTCATCAATTAAGTTTGCACAAAGCTTTGCTAGTACATGCTGATGCACACCTAAGTTGTTCATGAAACATGTAGACAAATTTGTGTTATAGTGGTTGCCTTTTGTGATGTCTAATTTCGTTTCCATTTTGGTGTTTTAGAAGCGAGCAAGTTTTGTGGCGTTGCCGGATGAGCTGATAGCATGACTTGTGCTTCCGTGACTGAGACGAGTTAACACATTTTACTGTCCCTAGCATGTTTCGTGATTATCAGGCCAGGAGATATATAGTCATAAACTTATCTTCAGGCTGGTATATACTTCCATCATTGCTCTTCTGAGTGACAAAAACTATTGTTTGAAGATGAGAAGCCGCCGATGGCTTCCAATTCACCTTGATTAGTATGTTTCTGGACTCTCTTCTCTGTGAGTTTTTGTTAGCGTTTCTTCGGTGGTTTATTATTAGTCCACCATGTTGTGTTCTGTGCATGCCAATTGTCCTAGTCAACTCTTGTTGCTGCTGGGTAGTTTCATCTTAGAGGAGGTCAGGAGGCACATCTGCACATGTGCATCTAAATATATACACCTGTGCATGAATTAGAAGATGCCAACCTGCAGTTTCAGGTTCTGTGAATTATCTGCATCATCTCATCCACTACCTGCATGATTCTGGAAGGGAAGTGCAGATTAATAGTGCATAATGGATCATTGAGTTGAACTGGTGGATTATTTGCAGAAGAATTATCGGGAGGTGTTGTTCAACCGCACTCTTCAGCACATGCAAGTATCATTTACAAAACCATGCATTGTTGCATCATGAGCATTTCTTATCTCCACTGATCATCAAGATTCGGATAAAGATATTGCTGCCAATCATCTGAAACCTGCACATGTTATACGATCTGAACTACCATCTTATATTCAGTGTGCGAAAGTCAGAAGAACATGCAATGCGAAAGTCAGAAGAACATGCAATGTACTTTATGAACCAGCGACCCACGAACGGCGTGGATATTCTCTGAATCTCACTCGTAGTCACCGACCCTATAATACATAGTTCTTTCAAGTAATTTCAATTCAGTTTATATCTATATAAACAATTGGTGCGATTTAAGGCATTTGCTTCTCTCCAGGAGTTAGAAATTTTCATATTAATCCATAAAAAAGAGAAAATCACATTTATCCAGAGAAAAGGAGAAGGTGGTGCGGTTAGATTGTAACTATTTAGATTAATCAGTATAGATATTACATCTGTTTTATAACAAATACAACTATATATTTAACCATAGGCATTAGAGTTGTATAGAAATGAAACTGTATTTTTAAATCTAGCCGCAAAATTGCGCGAGTAGTTTGGTCAGATGATATAACAATTTGCCGCTATATATCTAGTTTACAGAAAAGAACTTCGTACACACTATTTTCGTAACACTCTAAACCTGATTGATCCAAGTCCCACCACGCGGCAAGCGTGGTGAGCGCAAACTCATAATTGATGATCTATGATATTGGTCTCGTTGCATGTATGTTTGACTGTCTGCTTTCTTTGATTGATCAAGTCCCATTCAACGGTCTAGATGAGAGTTAATTTTTTGGGGGCGATGATGAGAGTTAGCATATTGAAACATAAAGAAAGGTTGCATCAGGGATATTGCATCTAGTATGAAGTACCTTTAAACAAGATAATAAGAATTCGAATATCAAGCGTTAATCAGATCCGGATGGTGTAGAATAAGGAAGATTACTCATTCGATTAGAAAATGGGAGGACAGGAGTGCAAATTGGGAAAAGTCAAGATGCTTACTGAAAGATGTTGGTGCCTAGCATGTAGTCTGAGCCGCACAGATCTTATGCGGGATTGTTAGTTGTCCCATTTTAACGCGCTGCTCAAAAGGTTTATTTTAAGTGATTTATAACTGAAAAGCACTATAACTGACTGAAAAAACATTGTAGCTGACGGTGGCTTATTTGACATAATTAAATTTAAAAATTTTAAAAATAGAAAAAACAGGTTAGCCCGTCACGGACAATACAAACGAATACGGGAAAAAAGAACCGATAAAAAAGCTAAAAAAAGCAAAAAAACCAGAAAAAATGAAATTGTTGAATAGTGAAAAATAAACCGGAAGCTAGAAGCTCAATTGAATTTTTTGAACTTTTGTCTATTTTGGACTTGCTACACTCCCACTGCGATATATACTTATTCAGTTAATTGAATTTTTGTCTGTTTTGAAACCTGTTTGAACTTGTGTTCGCGTCGTGGACATGTATAACTCTGTTAGAGCAACTCCAGCAGGGCCCCTACTTGAGCCCTCAAACCTCATATTTGAGAGCCAGAGCAAAAAACTGAACTCCAACAGGGCCCCTACTTGGCTCTCAAAAATATGAGGCCTCTCAAATGAGGTCTAAGCCCTCATTCCCAGGGGCCCTCCCCTGGTTCTCATCCTACAGTTTTTTTCCCGCTCGTGAAACTTCCCCCGCCTCCGCCCCAAA
Organism: Dendrocalamus latiflorus; assembly: GCA_017311315.1. Classification (NCBI taxonomy): domain Eukaryota; kingdom Viridiplantae; phylum Streptophyta; class Magnoliopsida; order Poales; family Poaceae; genus Dendrocalamus; species Dendrocalamus latiflorus. Next base: position 5,243,156 of record CM029634.1, on the reverse strand, counting down.
ATTCCCTGCCTCCGCCCCCAAAATCCCCCGCGCCCCCCTAAAATTCCCCGCCTCCGCCGAATCCCCCGCCTCCGTCGCCCGCTCGCCCCCCGCCTCGCCCGAATCGCCCGTCGCCTCCACCGCACGCTCGCCCCCCGCCTCGCCCGCCGCCTCCGCTCTCCGCCGCCTCGCCCGTCGCCTCCGCTCTCTACCGCCTCCGCTCTCCGCCGCCTCCGCTCTCCGCCGCCTCGCCTGCCGCCTCGCCCGTCGCCTCCGCTCTCCGCCGCCTTGCCCGTCGCCGTCGCCACGCCCATCGCCTACGCCTCCGCCCGTCGCCGGCGCCTCCGCTCGTCGCCCGACTCCTCCGCTCGCGGGTCCCATGTGTTAGTGTGTAGTGGAATGGATTTGAGGGCTTAGATTTGAGGGGTGCTGTTGGAGTAGATGCAAAAAAATTAGGCCCTCAAAAGTAGGGGGAGCTCTCAAATGAAAAGTAGAGGCCCTGTTTTGAGAGCTACTGCTGGAGTTGCTCTCTCTCGTTGGTCGCTGGTGTATCTGATTTGCCGTTTTTGTTTTAGCGAACTGCCTCTCTCAAAGAGGACGGCCCCCCTTTGTTCTCGGAGCTTCCCCACCGCGCTACGGTCGAGCAGCGCTCCCCGGCCTAACGATTCACCGTCCGCGCGGCCCGGTGCACGCCCCGTGTTGATTTCGCCCCGCAGGCCGCGCGCAGCACACGCTCCCCCTTCCACCAGCGACGACGCCGTCCTCTCGGAGGCACGGGAGACGGAGATGAACTTTCGGGGAGTTCGCTCGCCGCCGGCCGCCGCGGCCTTGCGAGAGGACGCCATCTCCACAGCAAGGGACGCCCTTCGTGGCGCGACGACACGACGATGAACCCTCATTTTTGCTGCCCCAAAGCTCCCTTCACCGGTGCGTCCGCACGCCGTGAATCCAGAAGTGACCGCGGCTCATCATCGGGAGCATGCGACAGCGCCATCCTCCCAGGTTTGTATATTTTCGGGACCCTTGCGAACCTGATCCGCCGACCAATCTCACCGAGCCGCTCAGCTCGGTCTTTCAGGGATCACTCACGCTGAGTAAACTGGTCGGTCATGACTTTCAAGTTCATGCCATTGCCACGCGCGTCACTGTCACAGCCCCAAGCCGCAACTTCATTCGCTGTTTCCATTCGCGCCGTGAACGGCGGCGCCGCCGTCGTCGCAAACTTGGCCTTTCAAAGTGCCATGCCCACCTCGTATCTGAAAGGTTCTACGACTGCTCCAAGGTAATTCACGTCACACTCGTTGACCAACAATTTGGTTGCTTTACACGATATATTGGACATGACAGATCGATGAGGCCAGACAAGTAAAACGTTCTGAGTGACAAGCAGGAGCTCGGCCGCTCCTAACTCGACTGCGCAATTGACGATATTTTACGCTGATTCTGTGCGTGCATTTGACAATGTTCCAACGGAAAAGGTATTGCATGTCTCCCCATTCTGACGCTCTCCAATGAAGACGAAGTGCTGTGGCTGGGAGCGAACAATACTGCAGATATGGGGATATGTTATATGCAGGCCGAGCAGATTATGCTCATGTCTGCCAAGGCAACTCCAAGTGTTGGGGAAATCGTCCAGGACCTAGATGAGCAATGAACGATAACCTTCGAGATCACACATGTAAACACAAGTAAACTCAGATTGATATCGTTTCTTTGTGACGCGATACAGTGTAACGCGTCTGTGTCCTTTTCTTCTTTCTTATATATAGAAGCAACATACAAGACTTTAAAACTAACGTGGCATACCACGCTGAGAATCCGACACGGAAACATCCCGACTTTCCATTTACGACCACTCTGAATCCTAAACAGACTCTGACTCCTAACTCCTTAAGACTACGACTGCTACAGTGTTTTTACGACTGCTACAGTGTTTTTACGACTGCTATAGTGTTCTTACGACTGTACAGTACATTTACAACTTACGACCGCTACAGTACCTTTACGACTTACAACCGTTACAGTACTCGAACGTGGTCGTATACTGCCGTATTCATAGGACGTGGTCGTAGATTCGATCAGACCTGAAGACAACTAGAATAACTCTATCAACCAATTTAAGACCTAAGGACCGGGGAGTAAACCCAGTTGGATCTGACAGGGTGCTAGGGTTCGGATCTAAAAGTGATATCAGAGCTCAGGCTCGCAATATCTCCTTAGGCCTGAGAAGTGCACAAGTAATGTGTGAGTCGGAGAATGTTGGGAATAGTCTCATATTGTTTATGGTAAAGGAAAAGTCACAACTTATAAGTATGAGAGAATCTCCACCTATCGGATTAGTCTTTTGGGAAGAGAAGACCTAATAACACTTATAAAGTTGTTGTTTAAAGGGCTTACTTGTGAGCAGCCCATAGGCTTAGATACACAGGGTGCGCAGCCCACTTAAGACCTGGCGATCGGAGAGTAAACTCGATTGGACCTGATGGGGTGCCAGGGTCCAGATCTAACATCAAGCAGGTAGCCCTCCTGTTCGTCAGCCTCTGCTTCTGTCAGAATCAGCTGCACTCCAAAATGAAAGGCAGATGGCAGTCTGGGATCAGGCTCATGCCAAAGCTTGTAACGATTCAGTGCGTATGAGCCCAGACACTGTGCATGCCATTATCAAGAAGACTTCACCACAAGAGGTGTTGGTGCCTACAGGTTACTATTGTTCAGTGCTTGTTGAAGACTTCAAATTTCTTGCACCAAACAAGCTTCCTATTATGTTTGATTGATAGTGTCTTGCAGTGATGTGACTTATGCCGTGTTCTGTTGCTGCAGATGTTCCACTGGCTTGGAATGCATCCCTTGCCCGCTTCCTGGAAAGATGCAAAAAAAGGTGGGAGCGCTAAGCTCTACCTATTTAGGGCCCATTTGGAACGAGGGATTCCTGCCGGATTTGAATTATTTCATGTGAAATTCTTGCATTACAAATAGGCCCTTTTTATTATTTTGTTCCTTTTTTCTATCTGTAAAATTCTCCTGGTACAAGCATATCTGCATAAGAAGTCTTGACTCTTGAGGTCTCAAGCAGAACACAAGTAGTAGCATATTTTACGATAAGATGGTGTGGGAACTCTCCGATAAATGAAACAATCAGTTTGTATTTGTGGTAAATCTTATTTTTGTCAAATTTTCATTTGCTTCTCACAGGGTGACAACTGCAGCAATGCCCTTACTCACGCACTGAGAAATCTCCTGTAAAAATAGACACTTTCCCTATGCTGCCCCCGGGAAAGAAAATACCATTTGGCAATATGGAACAGTCATGGGTCTTCGGAAATGCAAACAACATGAATGGAAGTCATGATGAGGAGGCACTGGACACTGAGCTGAAGATCTAGCTGCTTTACAACCCTCACCCAAATTTTGGTTGAGTTTACAATAATACTGCTCATATCCAGCCCAAATTTTGGATTCAGTCAGGTGGATTATTGGGCTGTCTGATGAGAAATCTTCTGGTGCATTGGATGGCAAGAGCTTACCATAGTCTTTATTCTTAAGTCTGAAAAAGTTGTTGGGTTTAGTAATGATGATTACTCGCAGTTTCTAGAGAAACCGAGACTCGTCACCCACCCTTTTCGGCATTTCTGTTTTCGCAAACCAACACAGTTTTCAGGTTCATTCAGATTTTTGCTCAATCTGATTAGAAACCCTATAGTTTGACCGGTAAGAGTATTTTTATTCCTCCTGTTGAGATGAGTTATTTTGTTGTACCTGATCAGTCTTAATACTGACTGCACAGCCTTTGTAATGAACAATTTTTGGTCCTCATTTGTTCATGCTGTAATAAATATAGTTTTTGTTTATCTTTCATGTGGCTGCAATTAGCATATAGAATCATATTGGTGCAGGTGTAGTGTTCAGGGATCACTCTGGTGATTTTCTTGCTGCAACAGCCCAATTTTTGGAGGACGACAGTGGCACTGAGATGGCGCGCCGGCTGGCTGCTGAAAAACCTGGGCTTTGAATTCAAGATATTGGAGGTGCACGCTGCTTCGATCGGTTGGGGGCAAGAGGTATGAACCAAGAATTGGACAGGTCGCTGCACGGTGGTGTAATGTGTTATACAAGGAGGTATATAGAACCGGCTGCTTTCGCTTCAGTCCTCCAAGATACAGCCTTGTTCGACTTCTCGCAAACGAAGTGGCGGATAAACTGGAATTAATGCCCCACTTCCACCTGATTACTTGTATTTTTTTTCTGTACAAGAGGATTGTAATCTGTAGACATTTCCATGATTGAGTAAAACAATGTTTGCTAATGAAGTAAGTGCCTAACGACTTTTTTCGTCGATTTGATAACTTGCGTATTGAGTGGAATATGACTAGTGCCGTAGAAATGTTGTAAAGCTGATGCTTGACGTTACTTCCAAAGGTTCACTTTCACAAGGTGAAGACGACGACGACGATGAAAAAGAGAAGATGAGAATCCCTCGCAAGCCACCATTGTTGGTTTGATAGTAAGCATGCAAACGAATTTATTCAGGAGAAGTGAAGCACGGAGACAGGGAGGAGACCAAGCCCCGAAAATATCATATGCAAAGCCTATCGGAGCCAACTTCTATTGCGACAAGTGCTGGAAGTATCAAATTTTAAATACGTTTTATATCTGGAGACGCATTTGTAACTTCTCCGAGCTTAGGAATGAAACCAATAATCTTTGGGGCTGTTCTCTCAACGTCTGACTTATGGCTTATATTACAATAACTAATTTTCAAATAAAATATTTTTAAGTTAAGATCTACAAATCGATTGTACCGATTTAAACTATATTAATCAAAATTGTACACAAATGTCTCTCTCCGTACTCTCTTGTGAACAACTAGAATTCAAAATTTTCAGCCATAAGTTACAGACTAAAAGAAACAACCCGATGGTTCTAAGGATGGTGTAGAAATGTTTCCCTCAACATAACACAGGATAAGGACTGAAACCAACAAACACAGGACATCCACAATAAAGAATAGTCAAAGATTCAAGGAATTTACAAAGGAATACAACATTTTGATGCTCAAATACTAGACACCGTACTGTTCGTCAGTGACACCAAAGAGATGTCATAGATTACAAGGTGGTCACTTTTTAACTTCTGGGTCATGAACTGGAGACATACAAACTAAATCCATCTCAGCACGCATCAAGTGATACAAACACAAAACCCTACTTTGCAGTTCTAGAGTGCTTGATAAGCCAATCGATGACAACATCTATGTTCACTGAGTCCTTGCAAGAGATCATGTAGCAGCAAACTTCACGGTCCTTTATAAATTCCAGACCTCTGAAAACACAGAAGAAAGAGCACCTCAGTTGAAACATCATTCAGAAAGAAGGGAAATGCTAGGATAAATCCTATCAGGAACGAGTAGCCCATACAAAAGAGGATTAAACTCACAGTTGATCAACCAATGCCTGCTTAGACAGAGCTTCTGACTTATCAATTTTGTTGCCAAGGATAAGTAAAGGAATCCCAGCTAAAGACTGTTTTGTCAGCAGGTCATGCAATTCACTTTTAGCTATCGGAACACTATCTCGATCAGCAGCATCCACCACATATCTGCCATTAAATGAAGAGTTAACACATCATAATAACTCCCATCTTTATCAGTTGATGTAGAAAGCTAAAAAGATATCCGGGTAACAAGCATCATGCATACAAAAGAGAACACACTGAATACATTAATAAATAATAAGGTTTTACATTAGATAGAAAATGAATTTTCTTTTTAGAGAATATATTCTATCAATGTGACTAAGCTCCTTGGACACCGGCACACAGTGCCAACTCAATAAACTCATTGCACCAACAGGTCCAACACTACATTGACAGTTGGACAGAACTAACAATGCTCCGGTATGTGTCAGTGTCCAACTTGGGGTAATGATCCTTGCAGAAGTACAGTGGCAATTGGCAAACATTGAAAAGTAAAGTAAGCAAATATGTGTGGACAGGCTAAGAAAACAATTCCTCATACATAACATAGAGCTAGTATTATACATACTATAGTATCTCCTCCCAACATGCATAACCATGTACTAGTGCTGTTGTCAGATAATTATCTTTCAGAAACAAGAAACAGCAAGAGGTGCTTACATATGGAATTTGTTTATTGTATGTCTTAACCCTAATCTTTTTATCACGAAACTGAGTATTCAAACAACAAAATACACAATATGAAAATCTCTGGGAAATAAAGGAGATTACAGAATAGCAGAAACTCCACGACAATAGCGCTCCCACATGGTCCGAAATCTCCGTTGCCCTCCAAGATCCCAAAGTTTAATTGTGACATTTCCTTTTGTGACTTTCCGCATATTAAAGCCTACCTGGTTTCAAAAGATGAACATTTGTAGTTCAGGTCACTTAGATAACCAAAATATTACTTCAGGATATCCATAAAGAAGTGGTGATATGTACATACAGTTGGAATCATGTCCTCGCTGTACCCACCTGTCTGAGAAGCATAGCAGCCATGAATTAAAATCAAAACAACACATAAAAATAATAATATAGCTTAAGTTGTGTAAGTTGATGCATACAGCAATTGCATTGACTAGAGATGTCTTCCCAGCATTCTGTAGGCCAATCAGGGAGAGTTCCATCTCCTGCTTAAAAAACAAGCTGAAACAGGAAATGTTACTGCCATGAGTAGAATTTTGTCTGGTCATGCTTCAAAAACAACAAAATGCTACATAACAGACACATGTTCCGATTTTATACTAGTGGAGTTGCTCAGTTATTAATATTGACACAGCTTCTAAAAACTTTGTGATCAGTAAAACTAAAGGACAATCATACATGAAAGAATCTCATGTAGCACCAGCAAAAAGCACAAAGTAAACAGGGTAACAAAACTTGATCTCATATGCATCAGCTGCCTCAGTGACAGGTTTAAAGCAAATTCATCAATATGAGTTTGTCCAACCTAACTCGCAACTATGCACTTCCAGAACAGCAGAAAAAATTCTTCCGGATCACATCATAACAATGGAAATCCCCATTCACCCTACAGCATAATCATTTTTTAGGGGGCAGGACAACAGACTGTAAGGAGTCTTCTATAATCTTCAGAAAACATCTCTTCTCGGCAACATCTTTTTAGGGGGCTGTGCAACAAATTGAACCTTAAGGTAAAAGGGCAGTCTTTTACTGTAACAAATGAAACCTAAAATTATTCTTTCAAACATTCTTCCACATAGGAAGCTTGAATATCTCCAATCTCATAAGGCCAGTGTGAGAATTTTGCCAGCATAGACCCTAATTGGCTTGAAATTGCTAATAATGAATGTTCTTGAAAGCAAGCTCCTTAATAACAACATAGTGTCCAAGATTATGCGCGTTAGGCTTCAGAGGTCCTAAGTACATCAAAAATCTATTAAGGTTCGTATACCAAAGCAACCTTAGAATGTGTATGCTTTATATTAGCTTGATCTAACCTGGATCTAACTGTATACAGCATACAACCCACTCCAATTCAAAACCCAACCGCGTCATCTCGCCGCACAGAGAACTCCGATCCAAAGCTATCCCAAGAAAACTCGTACTCCCGCTCAAATCGAAACACCTCGACGTTCTTGGACCAGTAAAAGGGTGGGATTTCTACCAGGCATCTCATCTCTGAATCGAAAAAAAGATCGGGTAAAGAACGGAGAAAGCTAGACGGGAACCTTTGGAGCCAGTTGAGGAGCGTGTCCCAGAGCCCCATGCCTCCGTCGCCGCGCGAGACCGTAGCCTAGGCGCCTGCCGGATCTCTCGAGGGAAGGGAAATAGGGAATCCGTCCGCGGTTAGGGAGTGAAGGAAGGAAGGAAGGAAGACGAGCAGACGAGACGATAGACCGAAGTCTATGCAGGGAGACTTGGTACGTGTCACGGGCGGCAAAGCGGCTTAATGGGTCGTGTCGTGTGCCCTCGAATAATCCGGTCTGGACACGTTGGGATCGATTGGTTACCCTGCCTTGGACGTTCTTGGCCGTGGATTCTTGCGATGGCCTCCATGTCCACGGAGAACTAGTTGTCAGATCGGGCCAAACGGGGCCGGACCAACCGTGGTAGCAAGAGGAACGACAATATTGGTCTAACCTAAATACAATACGATGTGAACAGTAAATAGATCGTACCGATCCGGTTCGATTATATGTGTCGTGCTTGAGTCGGTATCTCGGTACAGTGGGGCGACCTGACACGACACAAACAGTAACTCTCCTGTACTAGTATAATAAAATTACTTGTGGTTGGTAGTAAAATTACTTGTATTGCGGTTATTGCACTCTTTTAAGTGCATACGGGTGACTTGATATTAAAATTAGTTATGACTAGCAATAAAAATACTTGTGACTCAGCGACTGACGGTAAAATTACTTGCGACTGACAGTAAAATCAACGGGCCATTGGTGATCCATTTGGCTAAGTGTTCCCAGATCAGCCTGGCACGGCCCGACCCCTCTCCGTGTCGTGCCTACGTCGGAAGGTAAGCATGTGGACTGGCATTGGCACAACACGATAACTTATTCGGACCAACCATGTCGGGCCTAATCGGGCAGTATCCTATCCAGGTTCGTGTTGTGCCGTGCTGAGTGGCCCATTTGGCCAGGTTTGCTTATTGTCTTCCTGCATAGAATACTCAGGCACTGATGTCTCCATATCTTGCCATTTTTCGTTGTGAAGGCACCGCTTGCTTGTTTCATACATTATCTCTCCAACATTTGCTTAAGTTAAGCATCTAGCATCTTGTAGGACCTAAGATGGCAATCAGAGAGGGGTGAATAATATATTCAATTTCGACCTCCCTAGATTGTATTTCAGAACTTTTACTCTAATAGCTATTGGAAGCTAGGAAGACTAATTTAGCATGCAAACAAAGAACCCATCAAAGCGCCAAAGCAAAATCGAGTTTAAGCATTAGGGCTGGTAATACCATAAGCAAGTGGTCGGTAGAGCAGGCTAGAGCACTCAAAGATTCAAAGCCAAAAACCTAGGATCATGATTTCATAAGAAGTGTTTCAAATAAAACCAAATCGAGCAAATTCCAAGATCTTGCTACAGCTAGCACTAGATGGATGACATATGATCTTCATGAGGCATATCCACCACTTATACGTCCTTGGAACCAGCAAGATCAAGAGAGAACGAGAGAAGGAAAAACACTAACCAAAACAAGTGCAAAACAAGCAAGATAAAGAACACACCATGTAGAATGAAGAGATTGATTAATTGCAACTTGTAGATGAATATTTTATAGCCACTCCACAATGGATGATAGAGCTCTCTCACCCAAGAGCACACACCCTATAAGCCTCCTCCCCAAGGAATCATCTCTCACAAACCCTAGAGAATGGATGGGTTGGTTGGATCTCTCTATGCCTCCAACCCCCTCCACCTTAAATAGATAGGACAACCAGCCCATATCAAACCCTAATAGATATTATCTATAAGCACAACCGAGGAAACCTGTTAACCCTACACGCATCAGGTTTTACACTCAATACATGACTTATGCACGCTTCTAAAAGCGCATAAACTCAAACCTACTAAGGAGCAAGTTTCCATTCATTCAGCTTCCTCAGCGACTCCTTGATCTAAACTGTTCTCCAAACATCCTCCAAGTGCTGATGTTTTGGTCCCTTTGCCACTTCTAGCATTTTAGCTTTCTCGCCAAAACACATTTACCTTGACTGTAGACCTCACCTCTTCCCCAAGGCTAGTCCACAGTTATCTTCTTTGTAAGCAATCCCCATATTTACAACATGTAGGTTCACTAATGGCTCACGCATCTGCAATCTATCCATGCTGGTTCCCCTGATCATGCCTCACTTGCACCGACTACACCATTTGATGAACCGTTGCTTGAACCTTCCCTTCAACATCTCTTGTCTTCTCATATGACTCGCCTGAGTCTAACCATCCCATATGTTTTCCTTGACTGAACCTCAACTCATCCCCAAACTTAGCCTCGATCCATGTTGTCGATCATGGCTATCTCCAAGCATCTTGCATATCAAAGTAAGAAACTATTTCCAAGTATAAATTCTTTATAGCTTAAACCATGTTAGTCCAACATACTTCATACACTATGAATGCAATTATTTAGACTACACAACTCAACCCTTCATCAATTCCCACAATTATCCAAATTCCTCAGATAATTTTGACAGGCCCAGTCTGACTACTATTGCCAAACCAGTCAGACTGCTCCAGTCAACCCGGTAAAACCCTGGTAATAGGGGAATCGGTATGACCGCTCGAACCTAACCGTTACTACTGCCCTGGTAGTACCGTCATTCAAAGCCCAATCATACCGCTCTCTCCGGTAGTACCGCGGATCCTATCTGGTATTAATAGACCTAGACTCTGCCGAAAACGATCTTCTCAGAAAAATAGCTACTGCCAACTATTCTCAGAAAAATAGCTACTGCCAACTATTATCCGATCGCACTGCACTTGCGGTAGAACAATGACAACTATGCTGGTACTACAGCCAACGCCAGGCCGGTACTACTGCCGGCTCCAAGCATGTACTATTATCGACTCTAGGCTGGTACTACCATTTGAAGACTAATAGTAAGAAATGAAAACTTGCAAACTTTTGTATATTCAAATCTCAAGTCGACACAATTACCAATTATTCAACACACATGAACCAAGGATATTCTCAACATGGTTCTTCACATCTTGAAGCATCGGAGATGCTCCTGATCGGTTGTACAAGCAAGATTTTGTTATTCTCGTGGCTAACTGAAGGTCTTATCGAGAATTAAACCGTTTCATGTGAAATTTCTACTAAAATATTATGTTACAAACATATATATTTCTTCTAATACATGTGTTGTGCTTGTACACGGTGTGGATCAGCCTCCGGATGGATGTGGTGATGGTGATGTCGATGGTTGTGGTGCAAGCGACATGGTTAAGGATGGCGCTATTGGAGGCGGTGTGGTGGATGCAAAGCTTGTTGATCTTCTTGTGGGGTTACCACTCCCTGAATGCCCAGAACCTGATGGTAGCGACAAGAAGCCAGCACCATGCAAACCACAAAAGCTACTGAGTAGTCATGGCAGGCGTTGTAGTCATTGGAGACATACATTGCTTCTGCTTTGAAGGACTCCACTGAGATCATTCATAGAACAAATAATAAGATGTTAAAGAAAATGCTTTTATGACGTAATGAAGTCCTTGTGGATGATGTAATCCTATTATGAGCTAAAGAAGTTTGCCTAGTTTTAAAAAAAGTTTCTCTATGGTTAAAGGGGCTCATGGCCCCCTCCTCTAGGAAAGAATTGTTTTTAGCTTTAAATGACCAACCTATGGTCGGATGCGGCGGCGGCGGTGTCGACGGTTGTGGCGTGGGCAGCATGATTGAGGAATGGCGCTATTGGAGGCGGTGTGGTGGACACAAAACTTGGTGATGTTGTGGAGCAACCACTCCCTCAAAGCCTAGAACCAGATGCCAGCAATGAAAAGCTAGCACCATGCAACCGCGAAAGCTACCGAGTAGTCATGGTAGTCGTCGTAGTCATTGTAGGCATCCATTGCTTCTGCTTCGAAGAACTCCCCTTAGATAATTCGTAGAACAAACCATGAAACGTCAACGAAAATGCTTTTATGAGTTAATGAAGTCCTTGTGGACAATGTAATCCTTTTATGAGCTAATGAAGTTTGCCCAGTTAAAGAAAGAGCCCTTTTACGATACCTTCAATTTAATATGAGCCATCCATTTTTTCGATCCAATGGATCAGATTAGTCAATGCTTATTTATACTTTCCCTCAGCAGCATGAGTAGTAGCAATCGCTCAAGGGGTATGTTTGTAATTTCCTAGTTGGAAAACAGGAACGGAAGGAAGCGCTCCCTCTTTAGTTCTGATCGAACCGGCCCTCCACCAATAGCCCATGCTCCGATGGCTACCATTAATCCTTCACATGTATTTAGTTGCACCATGGACATAGCAGTAAACCAACGACAAGAAAATAATGACCTTGCTATTTAGTTATCATTGTGATCTGCATTTTGTTTCATCACGTAATTAGCCAATTAGTTATCAGAATATGGTTTCCTTTGAAAAAAAAAGTGAGATCGATTGGGAACACAGCACGGAGTTTGACAGCTACTAAAAACAGTGATACTAACATGTACGAGATGAGACAGCGGCGCACATACAAGACGGCAGCGGCATGCGTACGAGGTGGACGTGCGAGGGCAGCGCTCGTACTAGACGAGAAGGACTTAAGGTTACTAAGTAGAACCTGATGGCAGCAACGAGAAGCTCGCACCAGCACCAGGCAAACCGCAAAAGCTACTAAGTAGCCATGGCAAGCATCCATTGCTTCTGCTTCAAAGGACTTCGCTGAGATAATTCATAGAACAAACGATGAGACGTCAAAGAAAATGCTTTTATGAGCTAATAAATTCCTTATGAGCATCTCCAATGGGTCTATAGCAGCTATCTACAAGAGAGTCCATGTCATCAACTGTCCTACGTGGAAGATATTAAATGAAGAAAGAGAACGCAGCTCTCTACAGCTCTAGAGATAGTCTATAGCGCCAAACGAGGCAGCCTCCATAAATTCTGTGTGTGCATGTAAGCATCAAATAGCTATCCTTATAGATAGTTCTTTAGAATGCTAACTTTAGTGTGTACTATATAGATGATGTGGAAGTCTTATAGTTAGTTGCTAGCTATAACCATTGGAGATGCCCTAAGCTAATGAAGTTTGCCTGGTTAAAAAAAGTTTCTCTATAGCTACCACCTCCCTAGGAAACCTTCGTTTGTAGCTTTAAATGCTAGCCTGAAACTAAATTAATTCCCTTTTTGTAAGGTGTGTGTGTGTATATATAACGATAGATCAGCCTCACTACCTTTTCTTCCAACTAGCATGGTGCCCGCACACCTGTGCAGGTATCATTGTTAGAGTATATTTAATTGATTTAGCGGTATATATATGATGATAACAAAGAAACTATATCCGAAAAATAAAGGGTTTCAAATCACATGAAAAAATTAAAATATTAGAATTTTAAAGAGTTATCAATTCCATTTAATTTCCATTTTTGTATAATTGGTTTCATTTATGATATTAGTGTATAGTAGTATATGTTAAAACAAAGGATATGGATTATATTTTTGTAGGAAATACTTTTTTATAATTTTTAATCTGCACCTCCAATAATAGAGACAATAGTTGTATCCATATTAATACAATTAAAAGAATGTAAATTATAATGGATATTATAGGCAAGTTTGTTCTGTGAGTGGATCGCTTGAGTTCAATTCTATCTCTAGCATCTCACGTCTTAATTTCATACAAAAGTTCTTCAACTATACATGCATGCATATCACGGTGTAAATCATGAATTTCATACGCACTTTCATATATCAAGAAAAGTTATTGGTTATGATTTGTTAATCATAAGAAGGGTCCACCTACTTAAGAGTTAGATATTTTTTATATAATTTCTAGCACTTATTCTCATTTATTAGGTAACATCCATCGGTTATGGATTGCTATATATAAATAGGGTACACCAAATTAAAAGCAAGATGTTTTCTTTATTTTAGGGAGAATTTCTACAATTTTTCTGTTTTTTGTCAGCTGATGTAATCAACCATCGTATACTTTTATTGTATGATAGATAACACGCAACGATTGATATAGTTCAACTTGAATTAGAATCCATTACATCGATGGAGATTTTAGAAAAAAAATCAAAGTTGTGAAACACACATTGTTGTTAAGTGTACATGTAGAATAGATCTTGTCTTTTTTATTTCTCCTTTTTCTTGTTGAGTGCCACTTTTTCTTATTTTTCTTATGCACGGCTTTTACTCTTTTATTTCATACATCAATATCTTTCTTTTTCTCTCGTAAGTGAATTTTAGTGCGGGTCATCTATAATCTTTTTATTTATTGGGTTCATCTAGAATCTATAATGAGTAATCTTGTCTTATAAGATTTCATGTTTTGTCTATGACATCCACTGATGATCATTTATTGACCATAATAAGGGTCCACTAAATCGTGGAATGGATATTTTTTCTTTTTTATTATTTCTAGCTTATTTCTCCTTTTTAGGAAATGTAAAACTCATGTGATTGACTTTTAGTATATAATAGATACATTTTGTTTTTTCGGGGATATACTTTGGACTTCATATGAAAATCAAATAGCTAGTTTTTATTTTCTTCCTTGAATTTTAGTTATTTTGGATTATACTTGACATTGACTCTTTTTTTAATTTGCTAATTTTATTAATCTTAGACAAGATTTATTCTACATGCACACTTACCAACAATGAGTGTTTCATAACTTTGATTTTTTTTTCTTCTAAAATCATCATCGATGTTTATATGCAGGAGATCAATCAGGATCAGCTTCGCCTTTTCATTCGAGTAAACATGCATGCATGTAGATAGAAATCTCCGCATGCATGTGGCTTCTCTAATTCCTTGCTTATTGATTTCCTCTTACCTATGCATATATATTGGACCTTTGATCATGCATGAAAATGGAAATAGCACTTAGTTTCGATCTTCGTTGCATCTATGCTACAGGAGTTGGATTCATTCGCATGCAAGGCTCAACGGCGTGAAGCTTCGCGTGGTCTTCGTCTGCTTATGCTATGGATCACGTCTCGCATGTCGATACGGGTCCGGCGCCGGTGAGGGTGGGCTGTGTGTGTGGGGAGGGCCGGGAGTGATCTGAGACATGTTAGGTGACTCTGCAGCACGGTGAAGGGTCAAGCGGCGCTTGGTGTTCCACAGGGTGGTGATCATGGTTGAGTTTGAATTGTATTTGATATGAACTCTTTCTTTTAATCTGGACCGTTATAATTTGGGTTCACCAAATTAAGAGCTAGATATTTTGTTTTTTATGAGAATTTCTAGTATATATCTTTTTTTCTTAGTAACTCTCTAAAAGACCTATCATCGATTTTTAGTAATAAATAGATATGGAAGCGCGTACATACTAGTTGACGAAAAATGAGACACACACGTTTGGGTGTATGTGCCAACACTCAAAATACATGTCATACGTACCTTACGTATAGAAGTTTTGTAACAGAGAAGGCGTTCGTAAAGATTGTACGAGTAGCTTGACTTCTCAGGAATGCCTAGGCCCGGGCAGCACCAAATTTGCACAGAACAACAGTCCAAAAAGCAAAGTGAGTAGTAGCGTGATCCAACAGCCCGGCCGGTGTCACTCTCTTTCGCACGTCACTCGCCGTTCGAATCGAAACGCACTCACGCCGTCGCCGTCCGCCGCACCCGCACTCATCGTTTCCGCGCGCCTTCTACCACGCTGACTCGCGAACCGTTTAATTCCTCTCGTGCGTAGGCGTGCCAACATTCTCTTCTCCATCCTCCATCCGTCACACACACCTGTTCGATCGCGCGACCGTATCTGCAGTACTACGATATACGTTTGGTTCTCTCTCCTGCCGTCGCTTAGAACCTGTGCGTATTATTCCCGGTTCCGTTCTGGCATGAAAGGAACAGCATGCGGCATGGACGTCCTTTACTTGAGACGCACAGAAACCGAACCTTTAACCTTCGCGCGTATCACAGTCGCATGAGTTGGCACAATGCGCCTGCAGCCAGGAGAAGGTTGCAGAAGGCTGGCCTGGCTGGATGGATGGGAATGAAATGATAGTGGAGGAAAAACGGAGGAGGGGCAGGGCAGATCCACCTAAAACCACTAGCGAGCGAGCGAGTGTGCGAATGAATGGCGCGCGCCATGATGATGCTGCCTCACACCGCATGCTCGCTTTGCAAAGCTTTCTATATACGACCACGGACGATATTGCCGATCGAGATATCATGCCATGGCGAGATTCCACGCGCGCGCCGGCCGGGCCGCTCTGAGCTTTTGGTTGCCAAACTCGATCGCTCGCATTGGCGTCACATCCGTCGACCACAGTAGTTAGGTATCATGGTTCAGTCGAAATTGCCGTGCGAACAAGCCTCACCATGCATCAATCTGTATGAAATTCTGCGATTGACTAGATGCCTGTATCTCAGCTACTCATCGCTGGGAATTGTAGACGTTCTGCAATTGACTACCTAGGTTCTATACCTCTATGTCCTTTTGGTTAATTCATTTTTTAGAGGGTTTGGTTAATTAATGAACACTAGGAGAGTAGGGGTCGTTGGAACAGAGCCACCGGTTGGGCTTAGTTTTTGCACAGAAGCATGGTGCGGCCGGCCGGGCCACCGCCCCACGAAAGATGGCAGCAACTTTGGGCGCAGGGATGGCCGCATGCCGGCAACGCAACAGCGCACGTTTCCACCCAAAACCGCTATTCTATCTTCGCTCAAAGCTTCTTTCTCTCACACTAAGGCCCTGTTTGGATCCCTTGACTAATTTTTAGTCACCTAAAGTTTAGGTCTAGTCCATCCAAACAGGTGAACTAATACCTGGACTAATTTTTAGTTCATCCCCAACTAGCTATTAGTTCATTAGTTGGTAAATGTGGACTAATTGTGGACTAAAAGGTGATACCAAACAGCAAAAGGCGAAAATACCCCCGCTACCCTTTCTCCACTACTCCACATGCAACACACTAACAAATATAAGGGTATAAATATCTTTGCCCATGAAAGTCACCACCTTTTAGTCCATGTATCCAAATAGCACTTAACTAATTTTTAGTCACCTAAAGTTTAGTCACCTAATTTTTAGTCCACAAACTAGTGAACTAATAATTAGTTCTAGGCGATCCAAACAGGCCCTAAACCAGCCTAGCTACTACATGTCTGTTTCTCCCTCTCTAAGGAAAGGTGAGATGAGACGAGAGAACAATTGAAGGTGATCTGTGTGGGCCATGATCCGGGCAGCACGATTAGATCCGGGTTCGTCGTCGCGTCGTTGCAACATTTGACACATGCCGTTGCTTTTGCCAGGAAAAGCTACCGTAGTTTGGGCCATTTGGCTCGATCGATCGATCAGAGCCTTTTCTGCGTGAGCCCCCAGGGAAAAGCGCGCCTTGGAGGGCCACGCGCCCAGCCATCGCGAGCCACCTGGTGCTCTGCCGGCCGTCGTCGCCGGCCGGGCGGGCCACCGGCAAACTCGATCGCTGCTGCATGCATGTGTGCTAATGAATTTGTCGGCATCATTGATATCGTGGCAGCGCATTGGTGCAGAACCTTGCACTGATTTCCGTTTTGCAGTGCTTGAGATGTGGATGATCGATGCAGTTTTCCTATCCTTGAAGAGGTACCAAGAGGTACAAGGTACCAAGAGGTACCAAATTAGATCCAGCCGTTCAATCAGTGTGATCAACGGCTCAAAATTTGGTACCTCTTGGTATCTTGTACCTCTTGGTACCTCGCGTCCGGTACCACTAGGGTTGTGATCAAAATGGCTGAAAAGCCCGTGGCTTATGGCTGAAAACACTGTAGCTGGCTGAAAAAAGCACTGTAGCTGACAGAGGCTTATTTACCATAATTAAATTTAAAAAAATTTAAAAATAGAAAAAATATATTAGCCCATCACGTATAATGTAAACAAATACGAGGAAAAAAAGAACCGGTAAAAAAACTCAAAAAAAAGCCAAAAGTTCAGAAAAAGACGAAATTTATGAATAGTACAAAAATAAGCTGAAGCCAAAAGCTCAAGCCATTTTGATCACACCCTAGGTACTGCCAAATCTCAGCCGTCTGATCAGTGTGATCAACGACTCAAATTTGGTACCTCTTCCCCCTTAAGGATGGTAAAATTTCCCTTACAGGAATGCCATGATCAAGAGGTATAACGTGTGTACGTACGCATGTCGACGTGTAATCACAGCCTGTTCAGATGGGTTTCCTTCATCTGTCAAGCTCCTATTCGTTTATATATGCATGTGCGGCTTGTAGAACGAAGGGAAATAGATATCATACTATTGATTGGCAGGTAGGGGTGGAAACGAGCCTAGCCGAGCTGGTTCGAGCCAAGCTCGTTTCAGCTCGGAAGAACAATAGGCTCGACTCGGCTCGTTTCCAAAACGAGCTACGGGACAGGCTCAGCTCTGCTCAAAATACGGCTCGAGCTGGCTCGCGAGTCAGAACGAGCCAGAACAGCTCGCAGAGCAGACAGCAAGCATCATGGCACGAAAGTTCTATCTAGGAATACAAATTGATACCAGTCATGGATTATGCAGCAGAAAACTCATAACATCAAATTTACAAGCGCGATCTCCTAACAAGACAGTGTAGCAGAAAACTCCACACATCAAGGATGAAGGGCGGAGCGGAGGGCCGGCGCGGCGCCGAGCGGAGGGCGGAGCGGACGGCCGGAGCGGGTCTAGGCTTGCGGTGGGGTAGGTGGAGAGGAGTCCTTGATGGAGACAAGGATGGCGGCCTGCTCCGGAGAGAGGGGGTGAACGGGTGAGGGGCAGGCCAAGGGAGGACGGTGTGCGGCGGCGCGATAGACGTTGGTGCGATCCTGATTTGAGAGGATGAGCGGAGAGAGGATTAGGGATCGGGAATTGATTGGGGATCGTTCGGGACGGGACTCGGGAGTCACGGCCTCATGGGAGTCGGAAGGTAATAGGTTGGGGGCACTGGCCACTGGGTCCCATCGGGACAGCACGACCACGAGCCCAACGAGCCGCACGAGCGGCTCGAGCTCGACTCGTTTTTTGCGAGCTAGATAATGGGCTTGGCTCGGCTCAAAAACGCATGAGCTCGAGCCGACGCTCGGCTCGTGACGAGCTCGATCTGACTCGTAAGTCTTAAACTATTTTTCCAGCCCTATTAGCAGGTGCTCAGCCTAAGCATGCAAGAAACAACGGTCAGACATGTAAGAACCTCTGTATGATGGATACTGGTGCTTGTGCTTCATGTACTAGAGGAGGCTCACTCTGAACACGTACGCACGCATCTGCAGGCACCGATCGATGATCGGTTCGCTGAAAGTGCAGTGCACTTGTGTCATGTGTCGCCATCAGGTTGGGCTAAGAACGTACGCAGCATTTGGCCATGTGACACGTGTTGCGCCCACACAGATTTGCGAATGTTACATTGTCCTATTCCAAGACGACCGAGCAAGGGACAAAACTTGGGCTCACGGCCGAAATGATCACACCGAGACACGCGCCTGGTTTCCTACGGAGGGAATACGTGACACGATCGTTACGCGATGCTGAGATCACGGCGAGGGGACGCAGAAACTAGCTTTGCAGCGGCGTAGCCTTCGCGGAAGCATGCTTTCTCGCCGTCCGGCCGATCAGCTTCGGGCACATCACCAGATGAAAGCCGGCGAACCAAGCGTCATCCTGGGCTGCACGACGCCGGCGGTGACTGGGCACCTACCGACGGACAGTTGGCACAACTCCACATAATGAAAACCGATGCATCTATGGTCTATGCGGATGCGGATGCGGTGCTAGTACTAGCTTCGTTTTCATGGCTGACTCGGTTTTTGTTTGTTTGTTTTTTTGTTTGAAGTGCCTAATCGAGTGGAATTAATGTCTGGTCAATAAATAAAGTGTTTATTTAAACCTCTCAGAAAGAGAGTTTGTAAGGATACTATTTGTAGCCTTTTTTTTTCCTTGAACCCCTAATCGTTTCATGATTTAGAATACAACTATAGTCCCACTTTGTTCTCATTCTTATCGACTTTTTAGCCTTATTTTGGAAGTCTTCTTTCAACAATCACTATTTATTAGACTAATAAGTCACAGCACAAAATAACGCTCCCTTTATCCAAACTAGGAATTTGTGATCGTTTGTTTCAGTTAGCCTCTGCTAGGTTTCATAATTTAGGAGACTGAACAAATCCAATTCAACCACGCTCATCTATTTATTACTAAAAGTTGATAACAAGTCTTTTAGAGTTATTAAGAAAACAAATATGCTAGAAATTCTCAGAAAAAACAAAACATCTAGCCTTTTGTTTGATGGACCCAAATTATAACGACTCATATTAAAAGAAAGAGTTCATATCAAGTACAATTCAAACTTAACCACAACCACCACCCCGCGCAACACCAAGCGCCACCTAACCCCTTACCATGCCGCAGAGTCACCCAACGTGTCTCAATTCACCCCCTCCACATACCCACCCTCGCCGGTGTCGGACCCGTATCGACATGTGAGACGTTATCCATAGCCTAAGCAGACGAAGACCACGCAAAGCTTCCTGCCGTCGAGCCATGCACGTGAATGAATCCAATTCCTGTACGCATAGATGCAACGAAGATCAAAGCTAAGTGCTATTTCTATCTTCATGCATGATCAAAAGTCCAACATATATACATATATAAGAGGAAACCAACGAGTAAGGAATTAGAGAAACCACATGCACATGGAGATTTCTATCTATATGCATGCATGCTTACTCGAATAAAAAGGAGAAGCCGATCTTGATTGATCTCCTGCATGTAAACATCGATGGCGATTCTAGAAAAAAAAATCAAAGTTATGAAACACTCATTGTTGGTAAGTGTGCATGTAAAATAAATCTTGTCGAAAAATAATAAAATTAGTAAATTAAAAATGCATCCATGTCAAGTATAATCCAAAATAACTAAAATTTGGGGAAGAAAACAAAAAATAGCTATCTGATTTCCATCCGAATTTCAAACTAAATCCTTGAAAAAACAACATATATCTATTATATACTAAAAGTAGATCACATGAGTTTTACTTTTCCTAAAAAGGAGATATAAGCTACAAATAATAATAAAAAAAAGAAAACATCCATTCCTCGATTTAGTGGACCCTTATTATGATCAGTAAATGATCATCAGTGGATATCATAGATAAAACAAGAAATCTTATAAAACAAGACTACCCATTATAGATTCTAGATGAACTCAATAAATAAAAAGAATCATAGATGACCCACACTAAAATACACGTACGAGATAAAAAGAAAGATATTAATGTGTGAAATAAATGAGTAAAAGCCATGTATAAGAAAAATAAGAAAAAGTGGCACTCAGCAAGAAAAAGGAGAAATAAAAAAGACAAGATCTATTCTACATGTACACTTACCAACAATGTGTGTTTCACAACTTTGATTTTTTTCTAGAATCACCATCGATGTAATAGATGCTAATTCAAGTTGAACTATATCAATCGTTTGGTATTATCTATCATATAATAAAAGCATAGAATGGTTGATTACATCAGCTAACCAAAAACAGAAAAATTGTACAAATTCTCCCAAAAATTTGGTGTACCCTATTTATATGTAGCAATCCATAACTGATAGATGTTACCTAATAAATGAGAATAACTACTAGAAATTATAAAAAAATATCTAACTCTTAATTAGATGGACCCTTCTTATGATTAACAAATCATAACTATTAATTTTTCTTGATCTATAAAAGTGCGTATAAAATTGATTTATACCGTGATATGTACGCATGTATAATTGAAAAACTCTTATATAAAATTAAGACGTGAGATGCTAGAGATAGAATTGAACTCAAGCGATCCACGCATAGGAACAAACTTGCCTATAATATTCATTATAATTTGCTTTCATTTAATTGTATTAATGGATACAACTATTGTCTCTATTATTGGAGATACCGATTGAAAATTATAAAAAAGTATTTCCTACAAAAATATAATCTATATCATTTGTTTTAACATATACTACTATACATTAATATCGTAAATGAAACCAATTATACAAATATGAAAATTAAATCAAATTGATAACTCTATAAAATTCTAATATTTTAATTATTTCATGTGATTTGAAACCCTTTATTTTTTTGGGGGGTAGTTCTTTTGTTATTATCACATATATACCGTTAAACTAATTAAATATACTCTAAGAATGATGCCAGCACAGGTGCGCGGGCCACCATGCTAGTTCAAAAAAAACCTTCATATTTGGCATTTGGAATTTTCGAATATGTTTGTAGGGTTTAGTGCAACTGTCTATTCTCTCTGACGATGTTTTAACTATAGATGATACCGTGATACATACATCAGCAACTCCACGAACGGGCTCGAAAGGGTTTAGACTTCTTGGCTTATTACAGAGCTACAATAACATGATTCCAAACGGTGCGTTTTTTCAAGACGGGGTCTACTAGTTAATTGTAGTACACACTATACCGACCTCAGCTATAACAGCCAAAATCGCATGGAACTATCCATCTCTTTGTATTCTCTCTCGTGAACAGCCATAATTCAAAAATCATAAGCCAAAAGCCACAGTCTAAAATAACCCACCCCACACATTCCTGCTAAACGTAGTTCCAATCAGTAGGGAACTAAATAGTAGTACATGACTGATAAGGAGTTTATTGTTTGCGCATAAACAGGCATTGACGATTGATCCCGCGCACTGAGATGATTGCTTGACCCTTTGTTTCTCTATTTTTTACAAATCGATCACACACCCCATTTCTCTCCTTCAGTATCAACAACCATGCATATATGGACATGGATGAAATCGATCCTAAGAAACTAAAGAAAGCAAATCACAAGGAGTAAAAAAAGAAGAACCTAAATCTTAATTACTTCAAAACAGTGCAATTAACTTAAACAAGCAGTAAATTAAGATTTATTAAGATAATTATAACTCAATGAATTACAATAAATCACCTTTTATTTTCCTAGCAAAATGAAACCTTACCATAATACATGATTAATTACAAGAATTCTGCACAAGTATGAAAACATGAGGAACTGAATGACTGAAGATTACATTAAAACAAGATTAAATAAATTACATTGCATGCCTGTCTTGTATTATCCTTCCCGTGTATTGCTCGGCGAATAGAACCCTCCAAAGCCAACCAAAACCCCAGCCCGCCATTTCCTTTTGCGATCAAAGGAGCGAATGAAAAGAACAACATAAGAGAGAATAAAAAGAAAATAAAGAAATTATCGTCAACCCTTCGACTGTAAAATGCCGAATGTATAGGTTTTGCTCATCGAGATTCCCAAACCATTCTGGGCCGGTCGACGCCTCTCACGTTAGTGGGCATCATCATCCAGCAGCAAGAAAATCCAATGCCCATGATTTAACCGATTTACCTCTATCGCAGAAAATCTGAAACACAATGATAAGCCCACTCTTTGGACCAACGGTCCATAGCCAAATAGTGCACCGAGAGAGCCAAAAGGATATGGTGAGGGCAAAATCAGTATGTACAGTCCAAGAGAGAGGCAGCCGAAATGCCTCCTTTCTCTTAAGCCAGCATCGGCCTCTCACTCCCAACCCCCCTCATTTCCATTTGACACACACACAGAGCCCCAAGGCTAGCCATAAGAAGCCCACCAATCTTAGCCACAGCCACCACCACTGAGCCATACACAAAGAGAAAAGGGAGGAAGAGAGAAACAGATGAGAGGAGTTAGGAATGTTGAGGAAGACATAGAAGAGGAGCAAGGACCACAGGCACCATCGTGGGCCAACCGTGACAAAAAGGAGACAGCAGGCCGACCACCACCATAGCAGCAAGAGAAAGCTAGCCGCGTCACCAAGCATGTGAGGACCACACCACAACCGTCACCATCCACATTGCCATTCTCAGTCCGACACCAAGTAGGCCCACATTCCCTCCCCAAATCCCTTTTGCCTCTTTTGGTACCACAACACAACACACGGCACACACAAGCATAGCCGGCCAAGAAAGGTGGCAAAAAGGAGAAGATACCACCAAACCTCAGCCGACACAGCTCCCATGCCACCAGCGGCGAGTCCTTAGAAACTATCACGCACCCTAGTAAAGGAGGAACGTGCTCCCCAGCGCACACCACCCTTCACTAGTCCCGACACGATGGTAACCATAGGCATTCCCAAAACCATGGACGGTAAAAAGTAATTAGAGTAGGGCAAAGACGGTAGCTAAAATGAAAAGGTGTATAAAGTAAAAGGGGAAGGATGAGTAGACCATCCTAGTAGGAGGAGGAAGTCAAGTCAGAAAAGCCAACATTAGCATCGGCTGAAGGCGTAGTAGAGGGAGAATCTAGTAACCAACCCATGTACAAGCTGAGGAACTATAGAGGAGGTAGCCGAGCCGAAACATGGCATTCAGCCATGGCTAGAGACCAAGCCCTAGAACCCACAACACCAGAGACCAAACCTGAGCTGAAAACCACAGGAAAGCCAAGGCCCAGAAGCCAAAGGGATAGCCCAGGGGGAACCACCAATAGAGACTGTCGGCGACCCGGCTAATGATAGCGCCACCCCAAAACTTGCCCACAGAGCCAAGAAGAGTTAAGGAATAAATGGGCTAGCAACTTAGGGGAGATACCACAAGTACTACCCGAAGGCCATCACCCTAGGCCAAGTGGGAACCCCAAGCCAAAACCCTAGGCCACTGAATCGAGAAGGCAAACAGGCGTAGCCAAGAGGAACGAAGGGGGAGCACATAGATCCGGAGAGGAGGAACACAGGAGGCAAGTAGGGAAGCGGTGGCTCACCCAAAAGCCCCTATGGAAGTGGCGATGAGCAGATTTGGGAGGAAGGGAGCCAGCCATGAGAGGAGCAGAAGGGAACCAAGAGGGAGAGGAGCGGCCATGTGTGTTGAGTGTTGTGAGCAGGTGTATGCGTGTGGGTGTGTTCGGGTGGGTATGTTGTGTGCGGTGGCTGAGGGAGTTGTGTGTGTATGCATTGGTCGTGCGCCATGTGTGTGGTGTGCATGTGTTGGGCCAACCGAGTGAGCAGGCTGGGTGAGTGGTCCGAGTGAGCCAAGTGAGCAATAGGCCGATTAGGGAGAAGGAAGAAAAGAGACCTTGGGAAATGCTGACTTCACCAAGTAGACCAGAAAAATTTGAAGCAAATAAAATTGGCTAGAAACCTACCAAAATAGGGAAAACTGACTTTATAAAACTTATACATAACCTAAATAAGTATTTTCTCAAGTCACACATTTGCCTAGTAAATATAGAAGGCGAATCGGCTCAAATTGAGGTAGTGGACCCAGTCGCAGTTGACGCTAAGGCTTACTATTACGCAGGCAAGCTCGTCTCTTGATCATAAATCTAGTTATATTAAATGTACAAACTATATTTTGTATCATCTGTTATATATGTGCATTAAAACTTTATTTCAAAACTAAATCGGATAAAAGAGATGAAGGATAAGAGATATGAGAAAAGAGTAGTCCAGCTGAGGTAGCAGCTAGAATGTAAGAGTAAATATTAGGATGGTAAAGGAAGCTTTGGACAGAAAAGAGAGAGAAGGTGGGACTCTTTACATATGGATAAAATATAGGGACCAACAAAACTCTCACTCCGAATTTCCGAAAGGAGGCTGTATTTAAGTGCCTGCCATTCTTCCGTCTACATCGGGCAAAAAATGTTATCTTGTTACGCTATTATTCTCTCCACATCGGGTAAGTACTATAGTGTGAGTTGTGATGGAGGAACTCAGGACCGGTAACGCAAGTCCAAAAGTGAGGGATTCTCAGGCGCATATATTAGCACAGGTGGAGTGTTGGGTGAAGGGATAAACGCTCCAACTGGCGCTATTTGAAGTCGGTGGATGCTGGATGAGCGTCCCAGAACACCGGTGAAAAATAGATGGTGGAGATTTAATAACGTAACCTGGAAAACATTTTGTACTCTGAACTTGGCACCACACCAAAGGACATGCGGGATACTTAGTTTCATGAGGGCTCAAAGTAGTTATGGGTACAGTGACACAAGCCTGCGCAATGCATAATAAAATTATAAATATGCATGTCTCCTGGATTAGGGGCTAGTAGGTCAGTAGGGATCTTTCTTCTCACTGAGTAAAAAGCGGTCTTATCATAAATTAGAAATTGCCACTTAATATGATAAACTAATTTCTAGAAAAGGAAATGAGTTAGAAAACATGATAACGAACAAAGAAGAATCATATAGTGCATTTTGCTAATAATGCTTGCTGAGTACGCTAGTACTCACCCTTCCTATTATCTTCCTTTATTAGACCTTAGTTCGACTGAGCATTACCCTGAGTGGGATGAGGGGTTCGCAGGCACTGACGAGGCCGCAGAGGACGAGAGCGATTACTGCAAGCACCAGGGTGAGGTGGACATCTTATACGGTGGTTGGGACGACTAGACGTCCCGTGGAGCCGAGCAAACAAGAGATAGGATGTCCCGTAATTTTTGTATTCAAGTAACTGTAATAAAGACCATAGCTATGAGTGATAACTGCTGTAATAAAGATACAGTATCTATATTATTATTCTGCTGTGCTACTCTGGTAAAACTTATTATTCGCTAGAACAGTGTTCTATTAAGCAAATGAATAATAATTCATTGCTTAAATGTGATTACCCTTGATAATTACACAGGGCGTCTCAGCCACATTTCTTGATCAAAGCCAACGTCCGAGTAATGATCGAACAGGTCGACGCTAATTTCGCCGCCGTCGCTGCCGCAACAGGACAATAAGCTCGCCCAGTCCATGTCCATGATGCCATCAACTTCGAAGAGGTCGATGGGGTCCGGCCAGTCCACTTCCGCGCAGGGCGTCGCGACGGAGGCCGAGGCGGACGAGGAGGAGCGGGACGGCGACACGGCAGAGTTGGACGCAGAGCATGTGACGCCCTTCGGCTCGGCGCTCATCAGCGCCTCGTCGTCGGCGCCGGCGCCGGAGCCAGCCGGTTCTTGAGACGACGGCTTGGGCTCATCGCGGTGTTCTTGCTCTTGCTGCTGTTTCAGGGGATCGGACTGAGCAGGAGCGAGTGGCTGGTGAGTGATGGGATCGATGCCCATCTTCTTGAGCTTCTTCTTGATGTGGGTGTTCCAGTGGTTCTTGATCTCGTTGTCCGTTCTCCCCGGGAGCCGTGCCGCGATCTTGGACCATCTGGACGCAGCAGAAAAAGGACAGCGAGATCACGATGGGAACATGCAGAATGTTAATTTGGAGGGAGAGAACGACAAGAATTTTAGAGTTTCGGGGTGAACCTGTTGCCGAGCTGCGCGTGGAGATCAATGACCAGCTTCTCCTCGTCTTCGGAAAGGAGGCCCCTCTTGAGGTCGGGCCGCAGGTAGTTCGTCCACCTCAGCCGGCAGCTCTTGCCACACCTCAGCAGCCCTGCGAATGTAGCAATTGAGAGCGAGAACAAGGCACAGTCATGTCTCATGCAGGACGATCTCAAGAAAAGAATCATATGCATCTGCATGTGAATATTGGCCATTGCACTAGTGATCATGCATGCACGCACCTGCAAGCTTGGGGACAAGCCTCCAGCAGCAATGGCCATGGGAGAGGAGGAAGCTGACCAGCTTCTGGTCCTCCTCCGCCGTCCATGGCCCCCTCTTGAGGCCGACCTTCTCACAGCATGGTTGCCTGCCCATCTCCCCTCCCCTTCCCTCCCTCTCACTCTCTTCTCTTATATAAAGAACCAAAGAAACAAGTACGCTGGTTGGTATATTTGACTTGTAAGCTGCGAGGGACTACTCGCTCAAGTGAAGTCTCAACCCCTAAGAAAGGAGCAGGAGCAGCCTTAGGCCCCACTCAAAACAGTTTAGACTTCTGGTTTCTGACTTATTTTTTACTATTCAATAATTTCGTCTTTTTCTGGTTTTTAGCTTTTTTGTTGTTTTTTTCCGTATTCGTTTGTACTGTTCATGACGGGCTAACATGTTTTTTCTATTTTTAATTTTTTAAATTTAATTACGTCAAATAAGCCACCGTTAGTTACAGTGTTTTTCAGCCAGTTACAGTGCTTTTCAATCATAAGGTACTTAAAAAAAGCTCTTTTGAGTAGGGCTTTATTTGGGGAGGATGCGCAGCGCAGGGGATTAATAGGTGCGGCCGAAAGTGGAAAGGGCCACCGCGAACGTGGCGGGAAGAAGGGCGTGGTGCATCGTACGTGTGAGCCCGTGTCTGACCTCACCCAGATGGATCCGAGTCTTGCTGCTGCCTCCCATACATTACAGTCGAAATTAGGGGCTAAGGCTAAGCATGTACCGTAAGTCTCATATGGTAGTATCGTGAGAGAGGATCAGCCTTCTTTTCATCTTTTTTCGGTTTTTGACTTCCACTTCTTTTAGCAAACACTATCATTAGATTAATAAATTATAGTCAAAGGTCATAAATCGTGACCCAAAACAACACCCCCATCACTGTAGTTCGTAATGTTAGGGTACAAGGTTGAGAATCTACCATATAGATTTCCCAAATTTATGCAAGAATTGAACCGTTACACGTGAAATTCATTCTAAAAAGAAATCATGTAGGATCGTATGGCGCAATCAGGGAGGGTAAATGATTGTCTCCACTTCTCAAAATCTCTACGATGACGAATTCGACCGCTCGAAAGAACACTTGTTGCTCAACTTGCAGTCGTATGCTTCGCTCAAACAACAATCACCAAAAATCACAAACTAGATTGATTTAAGATGTTCTTGATTGCTGAATTTTCGTAGAGTTACAAAGTGCCCTCACAAGCACCCCTAAAAACCCTAGCACTAAAAAGCCTCGCGAAGCCATACCTAAAACATTTAGCCTAACTTTGCTTTTATATACTAGAACCCTAAACCGTGTTCAACACAAACACAAAATCTTATCTCTACCTCAAATTAAGGGACCCAAAACCCTTTCTAACACGGGTTTTAAACAAATTCTAACCCCTCCCGTTACAGACTCCTTCCATAATGTTTCCAATCTCACCACGTGATGAACCCTCTAGAAACACACCTCCCGTAGCTCCATTTTGCATTATCAACCTCCGTGTAGAAGCCTCTCGGACCACACCGCCCGTAGCTTCTCCACGCATCATCACCTTTGATCTCCATGTACTCCAGCGTTAGCCCAATCACCTCGCGTTACATCCTCAACTGTCTAGACCTCAGATCTCCCCATCCTAGTCTCAATCCTCCTCGTCTCCGACAATAATCGTCTCCATGCTATCCTGCAAATGCAAAGACCAAAGAAATATTTTCTGGCACAAGTTCTCCACAACTTGACCGTCATCAGCACACACTCACACCACCCTTATCTATCTATAGACAAGAATAAAACCATCCATGACCATCAACCAGGTCGTCTACGACCACCAATTCCATCGTTTTCTGCAAATCGGTTTTAGATCACTCAATACAACTGCTAGCTCAACAAGTACTAAAAAACAACAAGTACTCGAGAATTATCATCGCTCCGCTCCAAACACTCAGGGATACCACACATCGATACTAACCAAAACCATCGAGTACCGAGCGTCAAGTCTACGACTAACGATCATCAACCAACAACTGCACCATTGATCACCGAGTATCATCGACAACCGCTACGACCAGATCAGTCAACCACTGATCCAACACAAGAACCCGAGGTACTCGAAGATAACAGGAATTAATGCACTCGTATCGACCATGAAGTCTACGAGTACCGACTACCGACCGTGAAACTTACAACAACCGATCGCAAAGCCTTCGGCTAAACCTGAAGACAACGATAGCAAACCACAAAGTATACGACCATCGACCGCAAAGTCTTCGACTATCGACCAGAAGCATCTTCGACTACCGAGTATCGAGTACTGACAAGTAAAGTTTACGACTATCGAGTATCGACCAGTAAAGTATATGACTATTGACTAGTTACTGTAGCTATGATCATAGGCAAGGTACTGTAGCTACGATCATCGATAAGATACTATAACTTACTACCTTCGACCAGGTATGGTCGTTCTGCCGTAGTCGATGTTCCGTGGATTAAACCGGACGTGGTCGAAGTAGAATATGGTCATAGTCGAACGTGGTCGTAAACAACTCTCAATCATAACCAACATGGTCAAAGTCTGACGTGGTCGAAGTCTGCCGTGATCGAAAGCCGCCATGATCAAAGTCTGCTATGGTCGTTCAGCCATGCGATCCTCTGATGTCACTCGAGTGCCGTTCGATGTTCCGATGCATCTCAAAAGCCATCCGATGCTCCAGAGCTACTCGACTACCATCCGATACTCTATTGCTACTCGAAAGACGCCTGATGCCACTTGGACCCGATCGAACTGATCCAAAACTACTTAGAGCAACCAAAAACCACTCGAAGCCGTCCGATGCTCCAGAGCTACTCAAATACCGTCGGATGCCACTCGGACCCAATCGAACTGGTCCGAAACTACTCGGAGCAACAAAAAAAACATTTGGAGAAGACGAAAACCACTCGGAGCATACTGAACCTTCGACCGCGATCGACCAAAATTTTCACAAACGCAAAACCCAAAGCATTTAAAATGTCAATTATTCATCATCATTTTATTTACAACCATCCACATGATCTAACAAATCAGATGCTTGCGTTTACGAGCTAGCTGCTAGTGGAAACGGTTGCATTCTTTTGAGTTGCTGCTTAGGGTTTTTATTATAACTTATTAGCTAATAAATATTGACCGATGAAAAATTCTAAATAAAAAACCGATTGAAAAACCGAAAAGTACAGCCAACAATGTGCAAGAATGCAGCGTTAGTAGTTGGAGCTACGGCTACCCCAATCGATGTGTTGTCGTGCAGTCCACTGTGATTACTTTGCATTAGCGATTGGAGCTCATTAATGAGAATGGCCCTTCGCACCTCCTTCATGTCAAACTTTGCAAACAGGCAATCCACTTCTCACAGCAGTGTCTGGATGGTGACCCTGACTGTGACCATCGACCAAACGGCACGTCTTGCAGCACAGGAAAGGAAGTACACCACTGATGCTGCTCACTCTTGCCAAATAAATTGCAGCTCTGGAATGGCGAAATACAAGGGCTACATGGAGTGACCAATATATACGCTTTGCCTGACAAGAGAACTTGGTGTTTATGGTGTAAATTATGCATGTCGCAATACGCACTTTATGTACAACAATGCTTACTACAGGATTACAGCACAAATCCAATAATTAATCTGTCGCTAACCGTTAAAATCTAGATTCTAGCCTGATGAGGTTACAACTTACAACTACTTGGCATTCAATCAGACATCTAAAGTGAAATCAGCCGTGGTGCTGTTCCGGTGTATTTTACGTCATCGACGCACTTGTACCATTAGGATGGGTTTTGCACTAGCTTTGGATGAGTCGCTGCATAAATTGAGGAGTTTGGATCGGTCTTCAGGTGGGAGAGAAGATGTTGCACATCTGGCCCCAGAATTTCCATTACTTTCCAATATCTCCAGTTTAGGTTTGCTAGTGCTCTGAGCGGGACCTCATTGACCTTCATACATGACCGCATGATGCCTATTTTAGCAAAAAGAAAATAAATTAATTCATATGAAACCGTATACAGAGAGAATCGCATGCAGTAACCATTCAAGAAATGAAGTGCGCATCAAAGAAATTCAATGAGAAAGACGAAAAGTCTCTTACAAGAAGTCAATTATGTCTGCAATTTCTGATGCCTCTACAGGAGGTGAGGCCTGGGAGTTATTCCCAGATACATGCCCCAACACATTGAACAGCAAAGCCAAGGTCTGCAAAGCCCGACAACATAAAAAAAAATTAGTTGAACAAGAAAGAAATCATAGTTTCTTCATACAGAAATGTATTGGTGAAGTGTTGGGTCGAGGGGAACAAATTCCGTGTTGGATCGAGTATAAGAGCAAGGCTAATAATACAGCCTTCAGCTGGCTGTATGGACACTTACAGCCCACTTATCAGCCTATTCATATAGTAGTTTACAGCTAGCTGAAGGCTGTATAACTCGCCCCTTTCTCTCACAAAGTTTCTTGGTTCTTGTGCTTCAGCTGGCTGTAAACTTACAGCCCACCTCTCTTCTCTCTCCTCCTCTCTCTCCTCCACCTCAGCATACAGCCTACTAACAGCCTCTTATTAGAGCAAGTCCAATAATAGAGCCAAGTGTTTGGCTATAAGTCAAGTTATAAGAGTCAAATTATACAATAATGTGTCTTCTATTTGTCTACAAAAGGTTTTTTATTATTATGTGGTACCATGTCTCACATTCTCTTTCCTATTCCTCCTCACATACATTTATTATCTGAGCCCACCACTACATAAGCTCCCGTGCCCAGCTTGTTACTTGCATGAGAGCCAAGCTCTTATCTCTCTCCTCTCTTCTCTCCTCCACATCAGCAAAAATGCTGACTAGCTTGGCTATAAGACTATTATTGGACTTGCTCTTATACTCTAAATGAAAGTGGAAGGCAGTTCATTTATAGCTCAATTATGCCAAAGACACCATAAAGCAAAGTAGAAAAGTGCAGTACTTTTTCCTATGATACTAACGGTATACTGTCAGTTGTTTTTCCAACGGATTAACCACCGTTGGATTCAACACTCTCAAGTAATATTGGATGTCCACAGTCTTATCCAAATCAATTGCCTTATCTAAATCCCTCAAACCCAACCACTCATTCATGAGTCTTACGCTTCCTCATCCTCCTGCTCTCTCTCTCTCACCAATGAGCAGCAGCATGGGTGAGGTGGCGTGGCACGGCGTGGTGCCGTAGGGGTGGCTATGAGCACACTAGATGCACGGTGGCATGGGCTCCCCTGAGCATGGTAGCAGATGGCGAGCAGGAAGGCGGCTTGGCTCTTGGGCTAGCGAGGCCAAAAAACCCAACGCAATTCAGGCTCGACGACATGGATCTAAGCAAGCAGAGCGCTAGAAGCGCAAATGCCGCATCCCGACCCACGACCTCTATCACCGTCCTTGCCGCCGACCTCGACGTGATGGGCCTTGGTGACCCCTTGTCGTCCCAGAGAAAGTAGCAGGACTTTGCACTAGGACTTGCTGGTAGCAGCACCACCACCAGTTCAAAGTTCTTTTTGTACAGAGAAAGAGAAGAAGAAGAGATGAATCAAAAGATTCATGGATCAATACATCCGCATGCCCATGTCTACTTTGCAAATTTGTTTAGTCTATTTTGGTACTACTCTCTCCCTCTCTCTCTACTGGTTCAAAAGATTATCTACTGACTTCCTTTATTGTTTACTTGTGGCAGGGGATAAGTGAGAGGGAGAGAGTTTTGAAATGACATCGAACGCAAAGTGCACTTGTTATCCGATAAAGAGACCACTGATCTTCACTTGCATTATTGGCCCCAGAAAGATGGCCTCCGGAGGAGTCAAGTTTTAGTTGGTGTTAGGCTTGGAATCTGAATTGCATTGTTTACTGCAAGACTTATCAACTCCTAGTGGAGTTTTAACTTATCTCGGTAGTTGATTGCTTGATCAAACATTAGAGAAACTCTTGTTGTACAGCGGGTAGGTGATTGGGGAGTTTTTGGGAGTTGTTCTTTTTGAGGTACATGGTGAAACTGATGACCAAGTTAGTCAACCAGTGTATGAATCTCCCTTTAACCAATTGCACTCTTAGAAAAAGAGAAACTAACATGACCAAGCTGCAGTAATTTGAACAACATCATAGCTGAAATTTGAGCACGAAGAGAAGAGGACTTCACCATGTTTCAGTCTTTGCTGAAAGCATATTTGGGATGTGAGATGCCTTGCTCAAGTTTCAATAGGTTCCAAATAAGTTTCGGTAGGTTGTAGACAAGTTTCTTATAATATTTTTAGACAAAGTTCATTCTAATTTGCTCAAGTTTCTCGAAGTTTCAGTTTTTGAAACTTAAAACTCACCTTTGAAACTCAAAGCTTGAAATTTTGAAACATATGAAACTCTCTGAAATGTGATGTTTTCAAGTTTTGAAACTCTCTGAAACATGATGAAACCTGCTTGAAACATCAAATATATGCTGAAGTCCTTCGTACCAGGCTGTAACATTTTGAAACTACAAGTTTCAGTCTTAAAAATTCATGAAACTTCTTTTCGAGTTTCAATTTGAAAACTTCATGAAACTTGTTAAAACTAC
This sequence comes from Dendrocalamus latiflorus, assembly GCA_017311315.1. Classification (NCBI taxonomy): domain Eukaryota; kingdom Viridiplantae; phylum Streptophyta; class Magnoliopsida; order Poales; family Poaceae; genus Dendrocalamus; species Dendrocalamus latiflorus. Next base: position 5,209,435 of record CM029634.1, on the reverse strand, counting down.
AAGTCTCATTTTGAAACCTCATAAAACATCAAGTTTCACTTATAGTACCTCATTAATCTTTTTAAACTACAAGATTTAGTTCTAAAACCTCATGAAACTTCACGAAACTACTCTAGAACTCTACAACATGATGCCATTCTATAGCAACCTCGATTTTGGCAGTGGATCCATGGAGTCGAATTCCAAGTTTCATGAGGTTTCAAAAAATTTCAAAAGGTTTCATGACTAGTTTTACGATGTTTCATAAAGTTTCAAGAGGTTTTTATGCCTAAATTGACTAAGTTGCATGAGGTTTCAAGACCATTTCCATGGTGTTTCATCAGGTTTTATAAAATTTTAGGAGGTTTCATAATCAAGTTTCATATTGTTTCAAGAGGTGTCATGCCTTAGGTGACTAAGTTTCATGACTAGTTTCATGGTGTTTTATGAGGTTTCATAAAATTTCAGGTCTAAATTAACTAGGTTCCATGGTTATGTTTCATGGTGTTTTATGAGGGTTTATAAAGTTTCAGAAGGTTTCATGCCTAAATTGACTAGATTTCATAATTAAGTTTAGTGTTTCATGGTGTTTCATACCTAAGTTGACTAGGTTTTTATGAGGTTTCATGGTGTTTCATGATATTTTATCACGTTACAGGAGACTTCATGCCTAAATTGACTAGTGTTAATGTTTAAGTTTTATAGTGTTTATGAGGCTTCATAAAATTATAGGAAGTTTTATGTCTAATTTGACTGAGTTTCATGATGTTTCACGAGGCTTCATAAATTTTCATGTGCTTGCAGAGGATGACAGCGAGGTTTCATTGGTGCGTGTGGAGGGCGTCAAGGTCACACGGCGCGTAGGGAGGATGACGATGAGGTTTCGCGGGCATGTGCAGGATGCGGCGAGCATTCAGTCAACGAGAGTTCACACAACTGGCAAGCAAAGCAAATGCAGGTGAACTGTTCGAACTCATTTAATGGGATGGTGAGTACCTGTCTCATTGTATGCACATTGGACGGTATAGGGTTGTGTAGCTGTCCTCCGAAAATAAAAGGATAAAGAGAAGAGAGAAGAAATATTCAGGTAAAAATTCCAATCATTTGATATGCTTGATATTCTAATATTTCCTATTAGGGAAAAAAGCAAAAACCAAATATTGCATTACTTAGAATTACCTGTACAGAGGAAGTAGTCTGTAATTCAGTATCTCAAGTAGGAGCAGAGACACCCCGGATTTGCTTAAAATTGATGGAGATCTTTGAGTTAATGTCTACAAAGTTTAATAAAATAGTAACATGACATCAGAATTTTCATATGACTATGATTTGCATGTCATTCAAAATACGAAACATTTATGCTTACAAGTTACAATTACAGAAAGTCAATTAAGAAATCATAGCAAAAGAACAGTCACGGTGTGGCAAAACCTCCGCATGAAGAATATAGATCACCTCAGGAGGCTGCAGAATTTACCATAAAATGGGATGGAACAATGAATGATGCGTTATAAGCAGTAGTCTAACGTAGGTTTCCACCATAGCAATGCTAGGGACAACCTATCAAAGAAAGCAAGCAAGAATCACAGTAGCAAAACAGTATACAACTGTAGAGAATCTAAACAAAAATGAATAATAGCAATGGCAACAAAAGAACATACAGTTGTGATTGTATGCGTACTTCAAGAAAAATCATTTCTAAGTTAAGATTGTTATGAATATTATGTGTATATTCATGAAGCTCAATAGGTAATATATTTAGAGAGAGCGAGTACAAGGGACTATATACAAAGACCACTCTACGCGTGTAAGTAAATACAAAAGGAATATGACTATTCTAACACCCCTCTTAAACTCATGGTAGATTACACACACTAAGTTTGGAGGAAAAATGCCAATGTTGCACCCTAGTCTGTGGCTTCATAAAGTAGTCAACAATCTGTAGCTCTGATGGTACAAACTGAAGAGCAAGCACTCCCTCTTGCACTTGTGAGTGAGTGTATGAAGCATCCACACCAACGTGCTTGGTGAGCTTATGTTTCACTAGGTCACAAGCAATACTAATAGCACATGTACTGTCAGACAAAAAAGTCATAGGTCTCATCGCAGGCACTCCAAAATCTGCAAGTAGCCACCTCAACTAAGTAATATCTGCTGTCACTACTGCCATAACTCTCAACTCAGCCTCAGCACTCGAACAAGCAACTGCAATCTGTTTCTTTGTCTTCTAGGTAATAAGGGAGGAGCCAAGAAAAACATGTTAAGCAGAAAGAGAACGACAATCAGAAAGATTACTAGCCCAGGTCGCATCGAAGTAGGCCTGAAACTGTAGTGAGTTGGAGCTAGGGAAAACAAATGACAAGACATAGTCCTACACAAGTAGTGAAGAACACAGAGAAGGTGAATGTAGTGAAGGTGGTTAGGACGAGCCATGAACTAACTCAAGATATGAACAACATAAGCAATATCAGAACAAGTGCTCACAAAATACACAAAACTTCCAACAAGATGGTGATATCGAGTAGGATCCTCAAGAAGATCACCATCGGTGGCACGAAACTGAAGGGATTGCTCCATGAAAGTCTCAGCAGTGAGAGTGTCAGTCAAATCAAAACGATCAAGAAGATCCTGAACATAGTTCTGCTGTGAGAGGTAGTAGCCCTGAAGTGTGGAAGTAATTTCAATCCCAAGAAAGTATGTAAGAGAACCGAGATCAGTCATCAGAAACTGCTCACTGAGATGCTTCTTCACATACGCTATGAATGAGAAATAATCACCAATGATGAGCATATCATCCACATACAGAAGAAGCAGTGCCATACCTTGAGGTGAGACATGAACAAAAAGATCAGGATCGTGGGAATTGACAGTGAAACCGACAACAGTAATCACTGGGGTAAAACATGTAAACCAGACATAAGAAGCCTGTTTAAGGTAGGCATGTCCACTTGGAATAGAATGCCTAGGTGGTGGTTGTATGTAGACCTCCTCATACAAAACACCATTAAGAAAGACATTCTTAATATCTAGCTGAGAGATAGACCACCAGCGAACAGAAACAACCACTATAAGAGTGTGAACATTGGTCATATGGGCAACAGAGGCAAAAGTCTTATCATAATCACGACCGTACTCCTGCGGGAAGTTGTGAACCACAAGATAAGCCTTGTAGTGCTCGATAGTACCATCAAACCAGATCTTAATCTTATACACTCACCTACATGTGATAAGGTGAGCCTGCACATGTGTCAGTATAATATCCCAAGTCTCCGTACGCCAAAGAGCATCAAGCTCCTCTGTCATAGCGAGCTTCCACTTATAATAAGGAGTAGCCTCATAATAAGAAATAGGCTCAGTAAAAGAGAGAGCATGAGCTATTAGAGCAAAACTGAGATGATCAGGAGGCCGAAGGGATGTCTGGTCATGAAGGGCGTAACGAGGAGCATCACTAGGAGAATCAGATGAAGGTGTTAGCAAGATATTAGGAGAATCAGATGAAAGTGAAGGACAAGACGCCTGGAATAGTGAGCACTAGAGAAACAAGACATTGATGCTACAAGAACAGAAGCAGTGCTGCAGGAGGCAGCACAGAAGGCGAGGGTACAAAAGGAACCACTAGAGATAGACTAGGAGAAGGCTGTGATCGTAGAGAAATGGGTGAAGAGTCAGAAAGATACAACTGTGAGATCATCTCAATGGTGAAAATAGGACAAGAAGCTGAATCTCGGTAGAAGAAAGGTCAACATTCATCAAAGACAACGTCTCGTGAGATCTTGATCCGTCGAGCAAAAGGATTATAGCAGCGATAACCCTTATGCTCAGAATTATAACCAAGAAACGCACACTCAACTGACTGAGTTGATAGTTTGGTGCGCTCATAAGACTGCATCAGGACAAAATAAGTGCAACCAAAAACACAAAGGTGAGTATACTAGGGGGCTCAAGGTAGAGATGCTCTATATGACTGACATCCTTGAAAGTAGTGGAAGGTTGTATATTGATGAGATATGCAGCCATAAAAATAGTCTTAGCCCAGAACTTTAGTGGAACATGAGAAGCAAGGAGAAGAGTACATGCTATCTCAATCAGATGAGGATATTTGCGCTCAGAAACCCCATTCTGAGTATAGGTACTAGGACAAGAAGATTGGTAACAAGTGCCCTACTCAAAAAGAAATTATCTAAAGACACCAGAATAGTATTTGCCAACAGAATTACAGTGAAAAATATAAATAGAAGAATCAAACTGAGTATGAACCATCGTTGCAAAGTTTTGATAGATCGCAAGAAGCTAGCCACGATTAAACATAGGGAAGGCTATGTAAAACAGGAATAATCATCAATAAAAATCACATAAAATTTATGCTTATCTTTAGAGATAATTGGCGCAAGTCCCCATATATCTGAATAAACTAAATCAAAAGGATGAGAAGACAAGTACTCACTAGAATTATAAGAAAGTTGTGGCTGCTTGCCAGTTTACAACCCTGATAAAATATAGTCATATTAACAGTAACACGTCCAAGAACACCCTGATGAATTAATGAAGAAAGGCGAGATCCACACAAGTGAACTAAACGATAAAACCACTATGCAAAAACTCTAGAGATAGTGGTAGCAATAGCGATAGAGGTAGACATAGAGGTGATAGGAGCAACTGAAGTAGATAAAAGATGTAGGTGATTAAGGATATAGAGACTTTGACAACCCCTTTGGCGCCAGTCAATCCCAAGTATCATCCCTATCTATCGATTCTAGACGAAACATGAGTGAGAATCCAAACCAAACTTATAGTCGTCCCAAAATTGATGCATCCGTATCAGATACCGTATTGGATATAGATACTCCACCGATATACTCTGATATATATATTCTACATGTATCCCCAAATTATTGTTTTTTCAATAAAAATATTTTTCGATACTTTTCTGTTCTCAGATACCTCTTGGCCTAATATCCTGCCTCCACACTCGTTTCAGGCCCTGTTTGGATACGCTTAAAATCCGATTTTGGGTAGAATTAAGCGAGAATCTCACCCAAACGCTTTGATTATTTTTCGATTCTTTCAACCGCCGCGGTGGGAAAAATCAGCATTTGCACTAGGAATCCAAAATCCTGTACCGCAAGCCCGATCAGGATTATTTAGATCGCAGATTCTTCAGATCGCGACTTATCAAAAAATCTTGATCAAATTAAAATCAATTCTCAGATAAGCGTATCCAAACAGGGCCTCGGTCCATCCCTGCCGATCCTTTCCCAAGCTTGACTTTCGACTCTCTCCCGACCCTTACTACCGCCAGGATGTCGCCGCTGCCGCTGCTTCCTCGTCGGCCGCTCCCTTCCCTCCCCGGCCCCGCGCTGCCGCCTGTAGCCTCCATGCCGCCAAGACGCTCTGCTTCCCTCCCCGGCTCCAGCGGCGACGTCGGCGATTTCCGCAGTGACCACAGAAGAGTTCCCCTTTGTCCGCTGCTCCCTTCAAGGTTCGCTCTTGCCCGCCTAACCGTATTCTCTGCCCTCGGCCCTAACCCTAGATTTTGCCTTGTCCATCGGCGTCCTCTCGCCGTCCGCCAGCCTCCTCTCACCATTCTGAGAGTGTCCTTGGAAGAGGAGAGAGGTTTGATAGCTTGGTTGAGAAAAGTTCAGATCTGAGTGCTGCTTCACAGGTAATTTTATCTTTGGTTTTTACCTGATGAATGCCTTTATGCAGTAAAACATGGTTAGGTTTCGCTATTTACTATTGATTGTCAACAACTCAACATGATACATCAAGCATTCAACATCTTTAAATTTCTTTTGGACCATGTATTGTTTCTCAGACACCATGTACTCTATTAAATGCGTAATGTTAACTTGTCTAGTTGAAGCAATCACCATCCGCGGAGTATTGCAGAAGCAAGTTGTTAATTTTCCATGGAGTATGTTAGTGATAATGTTATGCTATTTGTGTCATGTTTATGGCATTTGTATAAATCTAGTTTTTCGCATGCTTTGGTCACCTTGATCTTTACAACCAAATTTACTCTAATGTTGGAGTAGCAACACTGACCTGGGTTTCATGATCCTTGTGGGTGTAGCTTAGAGGAAGTAAAATCTGTCTTGTAATATATGTTTCCCTAATGCAGTAATCTAATTTTCAAAAAGTTATTGTTTGATATAGTGTAAAGTATGTAACTGGAGCAAAATATGAGGAAAAAGGCTAAGGCCCTGTTCCTCTAGGCTCTATCATTTGTTTATTGCAATCATAAAACTGCTCGAGCCTTTTCAACTTACAGAAAATAATAACTTTATCAGTCCGCATCATTTCACAGTTTTCTCTTGCTTACTGGTTCATCTCCTCTATTTAATGAGAGATATTCCTCTATGTTATTGAGAGATATTGTGTTGTCCTTTTCAGATGTTCTACAAGCAAGCAAAGAAAGCAAACCAGTGTTGTACTATACTTTAAATCCGGTCCTTCAGTCATGTTTGCAAGACTCCAGGTTAATGCTGTTTCCAACATAATATATCAATTCTGTCAGAGTTCATCTTTTCACCTTTTGCTCCATCTGCTTATTTTCTCAACACTTTGTATTCCGTCATTAGAAACAAATCAGCTAGTGTTGTATTGTACTGTTGAACTTGAACGCTTGCACTAATTGTGGTCTTTTAGACTTGTGTGGTCTATGATTATCAGATTATGTACTAAGTTGTTGAACTATTATTTACTAAGTGGTCTGTTGAATATTTGCACTATCTGACTATCTGTGATTCTGTTATTTATTTGTATATATTTACGTATTTATTCTCTTATTCTTGGCAGATGGTTTATTATATTGGTTTCGTCGTCTTGTATAAGGCTAACAGTCTAAAGGGAGAACTGAAGAACCAAACAATTTGCTTATAGCTACATCAATATTAAGATATTCTTGGTTTCTCGATTCCTTATAAGAATTTATTAATTTCTGATTTTTTATCTTTATTACATATATATAAACGTATCGCCGCATCAGTGTTTTTTTGGGAAAAATGACGAATCACGATATCGTCGTATCGCGTATCCGTATCGGGTATCCAGACAACATAGCAGTGAAAAACATGTTGGATCTGTTGGACTTCCGTTCAGAACAAGCCGAGGAATGACTTCAGATCAACGTAGGGGAGAACATGACTGGGGAAGTACTTTGGTGGAAGCTGTTTTCTTGCTAGTTGAAGCCTACCACCTATCCTTGTGACCAGAGGTTTGTCGTACCCCGCATTCCTGCTCTTGTGGAGCTTTGCATCCAAGATGGAGTTGACCTCCCTGAATACCCCACAAAGCGTCAAAGAAAGCCAATTATTAAAATCGGAAGGAAAGAGTTTGTTGATGCAAATGAAGACGGCCTACCAGACCCGGAGCCTGACATATTTAAGCAGCCAATTCTTCAAGAACTACCCTATGATGAAATTATCGCTCCATCGAACCCAGAGGAGATGGCGTCACTTGCTGAAGAAACACTGGGAGACAGTAAGGGACGGTGCCTTGAAGTGTATGAAGAGCTATGCAGTTAGGGTTTTTGGATATACTACCCTGAGGTGCATATCGGACCAGGTGGCCACAAAGCACGGAACTGTGGAGCCTTCAAGCATCAGCAGAGGAATGGACAGCATGGATGGCAAGCAGCAGTGCTCGATGACTTAAATACCTCGTAGATATGTCTGGCACATGCCAGAATCTGGAGAAGAATTGCAGAGGGAGCTGAAGAGCGTCTGTGGGTAAGCACCAGCTGTTGTTGAGATATGCATTCAGGGCGGTGCAAAAGTGCCGGAGAAGTACAAAGCCACAATGAGATTAGATATAGGAATCCCTGCCAGTTTTGAGAGAGGCCGAAATGGTCGTCTGAATGAAATTGGGGTGTTCCTATTATCTATGATTGAGCTGTTTGCCGTGTTGAAAAGATAATGTCACCTCAAGCTCCACTCTGGGCTGATCTTAGGTTCATTGTTTTACTCCATGTAAATACCAGGAACTTAGCTCAAATAAGAGAATTCTGCAAGCTTTGTTTGTTTCAGACGCACTCTTATCATTTACCAGATCTTTCTTTATCTGGGGCATGGACACTTGTTACAGCAGGTTTGAGATGCATATGCTAATGCTGATATGTTTTACGTGCTGTGCTGCATGCCTGCATCTACATTTTTGTGCCAAAAGTCAAATCCAATAGAGGATTCGGGAATCAAAAGAGGCAGTAATTATTGCCTTGCAGAAATAACAGAAAATGAGTTACATCTTACAGCTGATTTAACGGATTCTGAAAGATAACATCATTTCAATATACACCAAATTTTGTTCGCTGTCCAACTTATCTTCCTATCTGGCCATCTATAGAAGCATCAGACATCTCTGGTACACTATTCAGCATAATAATCAGCACCGCATTCAACTGGAACAGGTCACACCATCCACTCGAAATTCTTGACATCAGAATCATAAACAGCAAAAAGCAGTCCCCATTGCCATTGGGGAAATCATGCAATTTACAAGGCCTTGGTCTAGCTGAACAATTGCAGATGTCCCCGGTGTATATAATTCATGAACCATTTGTCTGGCCGTCGTCAATGGGATAAGGGCTCCACTGCCATCCTGAATAGAAGTATATAAACCCTATCAACGGAAAAGTACAAGAATTCGCCTCTGGCATGCGTGACATATGAACCGAAACTTGTCCCTACGATGCAGTGCCAAGCCGGTCCATAAGCGATGTCAAACTCCTGTCAGCAAAGGATAGGCTCCTATCATATACAGTTATACACAGTATTGCACAGACAAAATGCAGAGTTATAGAACAAATAGAAGGAATGTGTTATGTGTAGTCGTCTGATTAAGCACGGAAATGAAATGTGAGGAATGGTCCCAGATTCAGCTGTTTGATTGGTTGAACACTACAAGATTCAATTTGGAAAAATTTTAAGGCAGCTAAGATTGTAGGATGAACAGTGTTCTCTATTGCATACTACTACATTTCAGAATATTTAAGTGGATTACTGGGCTCTGGCTATCTTTTTTTACTTTGAGTGTGCTTCCCTGAGCATAAACAAACATGAGTAATAGGCCATGTCATAAATCTGGTTTGGTGCGATTCAATGCAATTTACATTGCAGATGGCACTAGAAGAGTAATTGGCAGTTGGCAGCAATTGAACATTTACATGTGGCAGATATGAAAGTTCAGTCCTAAAATACTCGATTGATGCATCCTTGCGGTCAAACTTGCTTACCCTTTTGTTCAATGACATCGACGACCACATGATGACATGACCTTCTGGTTGTGCAATGTATTAAATGCTCTCATTGGTTGTTAGCTACACAGATTGCATGAGGATATCTTAGCACACCCGCAAGTTCTATAGTTCATTCACCTTGACCTCATTGCTCAGGTATTCCGAAACTGATACTTCAACTGCCAATGATTCTCAAACCCTTCCAAATGAGCTCAAATGCTCAATGACAAGCAGCAAAACTATTTTGGTTTACTTTCAGATGCATGGAGACCGCTACAATTCAGCATGGACATGAATGCACTTGTGAAGGTTGAATGCACTTGGGATCACCCACGCGCGCCCCGGCTCGTGGCACGGCGAATTCCGGGCGGCTCGCGATGTTTTTTTACCTCTCGCCGAGGCGCGCGAGTGGGGGAAAGAGCTCCGTCGGTCGCGCGGAGGTCTGCGTTTGCCCGGGTGCTGGCTGCTCCGTGTCAGTGTACCGCACGGTTACTATTATTATTATAGGAACGTTGGAATGGGAACGGTAAATAGTGTGGTTAGTAGTACTGTACTAGTGAAAGTAGTTATGCCGTTCATGTGGGGATGTACCACTGCTGCTTCAGTGCTCCGTTCTCGCGTAACATAGCGATCAAATGCAGGCAAAACATGGCATGTGCTGTGCAGCGTTCATTTCGGGCTACGATGATGATTCGGTCAGATCGGTTGGTGGCCTTTCCATGAGCCGTATGTCGTTCCAGAGGTGCGGATACTCGGCTCGGACTAATGGGCCGGACTAACGGGTGGGCCATCTGGTAGTATGGGGGATTAGTAGGCCTCTGGGCTGGCTTTATGTGTGGGCACTCGGGCCTTCAAAAATTGAACGTGGCTCTTCCGGAAGGCCGTTCAGATCGGGTGACCGTCACGGCGGACGGCCAGGGCGCCAGCGATCACCGTCTTCGCAGATCGCAACGATGGGGTACATGGAGTCGTGGGACGAGCTCTTGGAGAGCTCCGTGCGGCTGTTCCGCGCCGACACCACCTCTGTACGTGACCACCGGTCCCCTAGCTCCTCCATCCGGATCTTGCTCGAGGTCACCGACGACCGTCAGGTATCTCGCCCTCTCGCCATGATGGGATTTACGGTCTTTTTTTTTGTTAGTTTTGTATTGTGATTCACTCGACTCATTTTGCGGTGTTTCAATGCGAGCGCAGTACTTTTCGTAGCTAAGGACCTCGGACTTTGGGGACACTTTTGATACATCTAGTCAAAACAAACGCGATTCTAGCGAAAATTTAACCAAAATCCCCGAATTAATAATTAGAGTAATATATAATTCCAAATACAACTTCATGACAAGAGCATAAATAAAATCATCACATGATAATAACCCAATCTCAAGTCATGTACCTTTGAAATCATATTAACAAGAACTTAAGTAAACAAGTAATCAATTAGCATATTGCTCAAATTGTTATTGACATGATAATTGCCCTCAAATGTTGGCTGCCCTTGTATTTAGATACAAGACCCCCTCGACACAGTAATCAATAGTTGTTGCAACAATTTCTAGATATTCTGTTAGATTTGAGTCCAACAACTTACCACCTTAATCTAGAATTATTTCAGAACTATATATATATATATATATATATATATATATATATATATATATATATATATATATATATATATATATATATATATATATATATATATATATATATATATTGCTCCGTTACGCGAGATACTTCCTACATTGCGAGATACGATATAGGGTGTAATTACACCCGGGTATAGAAAAATACCTTTTACACCCACCTCTAATATACCACCTAAACAAACTTGAAATACTCTTTTATCATTTTAGGTATATTTGTATACTAATTATAAGATACTCCAATGTGAATCACATGAAAAACTTGTAAAGGAGTTCATAAGTTTTAGCGTATTTTGTAAATACCCTCATATGCGCATAAAAAGGAGTATGTCGAAAAAATGTACATACCACCTTTGAAAAATTGTTCATACCACCTAGATGGTCTTAAATACCCATATACTACATGTACATACCCTCCGTTACGCGAGATACTCCCTACATTGCGAGATACGATATACGGTGTAATTACACCCGGGTGTAGAAAAGAGGCTTCCTATATTTTATATATATATATATATAATATATATATATATATATATATATATATATATATATATATATATATAAAAGACAATTTTATCAAAGACAACAGTTAACGAACAAGATTAGGCCTTCGGCGAGTATAGAACAGTAGCAATAATATGCAACTAAAAGCCCCAAACACCAGCAAAACATCCTAAACATTCACAATAATTTCATATAGACCTAAAATCCTCATCGGACATTCAACTTTCCCATAAGTTTATCATGCAATGTCACCCAGAATTAGCGTATAAGAGCAACTGAAAAGAGCTGGCAAAACTCACAATGACGTGGCACTTGAAGCCACTAAAAAGCAAATCAGTTAGGCACATCTTAATCGATGCAGGCTCAGAAAACCTATCATCGCCGACTAGGTCACAATTCTTCTAGCTAAAACCAAACTTATAATGCGAAAACGTAAATCAATTTGGTTTACCACAAATACGGCATAAATCAACTAGGTTCATATAAGTGCACCAACAACCTAAGTCTATATCAAAGATTTGCAATCCTAGGATGATAAGTAATCAATTTAATTCTATGAATATAAATTGCTTGAATGTAAATTGAGCACAAGAAAATAAACCACAATGATATAGTTCCTTTTACCGTGGTGTTTGGAGACTTGTCGATCTACTCTAGTCCATGTTGAGATAAGCCTAAATAAATTAGAATAGCTCCACAAATTAAGCCAAATACTTCAATTCCACTAGTGGTAACTCTTCCCTGCTCTGGATAGGTGAGCTCTAACCTTCACAACATGCCGGGTCTTCTCATAAGTTTCTTTGAGAAGATCACTGGGCACGATGCCTCCAACGCCATCTAGCAGTCGGTAATCTTCAAGAGTAACAAGTCAAGTCTCTTGCTTGACTCTCACCACGTGCAACAAATGCACAAACTCAAGTGGATACGAAATCCACCTCTAGATGCAACATATGCAACTAGAGACCTCTCTCCTTACTCACAAGGTGTAACACATGCACACTTAAGTAGAGAAGTTTACACTAACTCAAAAGAATGAAATAGAGTGCCAAAGCTTACACCTCACTGGCCCGCCGTCCCCCCACTGGGCGGCAGATTGCCTGTTGTCTGCTGACGGGGCGGCAGGCGCCTTCCGCTGCGGCCTCGCCACCTGGCGTCTCGCTGGCGCTGTCTCCCGCTCGCCGAACGGCAGAAGTGATATTTTTACAAATACATTTGATATAAAGTTAGTTTTGTAAATACAGTACAAAATAGTGTCATATCTAACTTCGTCTCCACCGTCAAGCGTCAACCATGCCTGCAAGAAGACAAGGATTAGCTCTACCACTACCAACATGGTCGACCGTTTAATTTCTCGTCACGCACGCAGAGCAGCAAGTGTCAGCCTTCTCTTCTTCTACGAGTTATGCTCCTGCTTTTTTTAGATTTTCATCGGTTTTTAACTTTTAATCTCTCTTGATAATCAATATTTATTAAATTAATAAATCGTAACTAAAAACTTAAAGCCAGGCTAAGAAAACATGCGCCGCCTGTTCTTCTGTGGCAGGACGCTTTAACGGCTCTCCCTTCGTCCCCTCTCACACATCCTAACGACTCCACCGGTCGGCCCCATCCTACGGGCCCCTTTTCCCGGCCCAACGGTCACATTTAACAAAACTGCCGCATGAGGACACTAATGACAAAAACGTCTCCCTGGTGATGGTATCGTGGAATGCAAATGCACGGATAGATCTCGAGACTCCTTCGTACTTATGGACGATCATTTCGCATGGGGTTAAAGCCAAGAACTGCGCTAGTCATTAGTACGTGCTCGTGGTTATAAGTACAGTATCCAGGCTCCAGATTGCAGGCATAAAGACATCTTATCCATGGAGCAAGCCTAAACCGAATGACGGTGATATTTTACTGCTGTCCTGAGGCTGTTCCAAACGGGTTTTTAGATTCTGAAAGTTAAAAATCAAAAATCATTTGAAACACATGGTTTGTTAACGTTTTTTTTTCTTTTTCTTCTTTGCATTATCTATGCTGATATAATAATGTTTTTCTTTTCTTCTCATTTTTCTTTAAATAACTTAAAAAACTAGCTGTAGCTATAATACCATGACATCCCTAAGTTAAAAGACAAAAGCCATCGGCCGAATTTAAAGGACCTTAGTTCTAGTGTCAGCTAATCAGAGCTAATAAAGGAGCCCTAGGTGAAAAGTGAAAACACGGTTCACAACCTGTGGAAAAAGAGGAGTCACGGGCGGCGACCTGAAAAAACAGCAGCGACCGGCACAGGGCACGCCGAGCACCGGGCCTATACCGCCTGACCTGACCGCTTCTCCCACCATTTACAACACCGCCGTCCGTCGTGTGGCTGCATGCTGCGTCTGCTGCTCGCCGACTACGACCGGTCTCGCGCGCGCTCGAGGAGAACTGAAAAGGTGCTACAATTTCCTTACGTAACTGACGAGACCGGTAAGACTGCTGTAATGTTGCTTGGTAATAGTACCAGTTGTATCTGTAATGAAGTGATAGTTAGAGCAACTCCAGCAGTAGCCCTCAAAACAGGGCTCCTACTTTTCATTTGAGAGCTCCTCGTACTTTTGAGGGCCCTGTTTTTTTTTTGCATCTACTCCAATAGCACCCCTCAAATTTAAGCCCTCAAATCCATTCCACTACAACTGACACATGGGACCCACTCCTCATTCTCTCCCTCCTCGTCTGCCTCCTCGCATCCTCCGACGACAGCGAGGCCGAGGCGCTCGTCCGCCTCCTCGCATCCTCACCGTGCGCGCCATGCGTCGGGAGCCGGAGAAGAGGAGCTGCCGAGTAGGACGGTGGCGGCGCGGGAGGAAAGAGGCGGGCGGGGAAAGAGGCGGGCGGAGGAGAGCGGGGAGGCGGGCGTCGGCGAGCGTTGGCGGCCGAGGGGACCTGGCGGGCGGGGAGGCGGGCGGCGCGCTCGGGAGGGAGGTGGGCGGCGCGCTCGGGAGGGAGGCGGGCGGCGCGCTCGGGAGGGGAAAGAGGCGGGCGGGGAAAACGACTCAACAGTATTTTGAGGGCTTGGCCTAGAGCCCCAGGAATGAGGGCTGAAGGGGGATTTGAGGAGCCTCTCAAATTTGAGGGCTCTAGTAGGGGCCTTACTGGACCTCTATTTTTACCTCAAGCCCTCAAATATGAGGTTTGAGGGATCAAGTAGGGGCCCTGCTGAAATTGCTCTTATTTGGTAGATATACTATACTCATCCAGTGTCAATTTCCTTGGCACGGAATGCACTCCCACCTATGGCTGCTATACTTGGTCCAGGTAGACATTCAATTACAGAGTACTAGCAACACACACTCTATTAGCTCAGCTGGGAGCGTGTTTCCTTGCATTGGTGTACAGAAAAACTAAGCCGTTGCAAACTAAACCACATTGTATAATCAACAGGACTCCCCTGTCAGGTTTTGAATGCTAGTGTCTACTTATTACATATGGCCTTGCTCAAAAAGAGCTTTTTTTTAGTGGCTTAGTCCCTGCTTAGAAGATCTTATTTTCAGTGGCTTTTGACTGAAAAGCATTGTAACTGGCTAAAAAAACACTATAGCTGACAAAGGCTTATTTAACATAATTAAATTTTAAAAAATTAAAAATAGAAAAATATATTAGCCCATTACGTATAATGCAAATAAATACGAGAAAAAAGAACCAGCAAAAAAGTTCAAAAAAGCAAAAAGTATAGAAAAAATGAAATTTATGAATAATGCAAAATAAACCAGAAGCTCAAATCAAAATAAACAGAGCCATATACGAGTGCACTTCAGTGTCTAGTCATTTAGGCCCCGTTTGGCACGGCTCCACTTCACAAGTGGAGCTGTTTTTTTGGCTTCAGCTCCACAAACAGCTCCACCGGTGGAGCTGAAGCTGTTTTGGTAGACTGTTTGGTAAAACAGTTCCACCTGTTTTATCATGCATGGTTGAAAGATGTCAATTGTCCAATATACCCCTGTCTATTTGGCTTGTAGTAACATCAAGAGCTGTATGTTTCTACATGATTTTTCATCCGAGTAAATTTGAATTCAAAAAAAATTAAAATTTAAAATAACACAAAGTAACCAATATTTAATGCGTTTTTTTTTCATAGGAATGACCCGTTAAAACAAATATGCATGTGCAAAGTCATGATATAATGCAAACAAGGGCAGTGGCATGCGGGAGAATAGAAGAGCCGATGGCAGATCGCGTAAATTCACGAAAGTACAAGGGCAGTGGCATGCGGGCCTGCGGATGGAGCCAGGTGGAGCTACTTTTTTCAGCTCCATCTCGTACATATCTTTTGTCTCAGTAGGTTTTAAGGGACTCCTTGGGTGGAGCTATTTTGTTTTACCCCATTTGGCACAAAACGGCTCCAAACAGCTCCAGGAGCCGATGGTGGAGCTATGCCAAATGGGGCCTTACTAAGGAGGTGCACTCGTGTGTGTGTATGTATGTCAGTACATGCGTGGTGATATGTGTGTCTTTTTGTAACAAAAAATATAGAATTAACGGATCCAAACAACTATAGACATATCTATATAAGTATATAGAAAGGTAAATTCATAAGGAAGTGTCTATATAACATTCGACTGTTTTTGAAGGTAAAAACAGTCAGATTTTAGGACGTTGGATGGTGATCCAACGCTCCAAATCTTTTTTTTTTGAGGAGGTGCTTATATGAGATTTTTTTTGGAGGGAGTGCTTATATGAGTAGATCCATTGGATAGATATCTAACGCCTCCAAATTATCTGCTGTTTTTGCTCGAATGTTCTATAGCACTTCTCAATTCATAAATGCTGCTAAAATGTCATACCCCCAGCAAAGCTAACCTCCGGCACCGCAACGTTCGCCCCGTCCACGTGTCACCGCCACATTGGCCTTTACCCCAGCTCCTAGGCCTCTTTCCCCTCCCATCATTCCATCAGTCATGTCTGCGCCCCTCACATGCCATATTTATCCTCCCCGCCCGTTCGTTCGGCCACCACCTCACTCACCTCACCTCACCTCCCAGCCATTATTAAACCCCGGTCTGCCGAGCCGGTAGCAGCAGCAGTACGCACACGCCTCACTCGCCGAAGCATCCGTCGAACGGTACTGCGAGTAGCCCGCTAGTGGTGCATTGCCATTGCATTAGCTTCCTTCCAGCTGCAATGCCGGCGGCGTCGTTGGCTGTCAGGGCAATGGCGGTGGCTGCGGTTGTGCTGGCGCTACTGCTCTTGCCGGCGGCGGTGGTGTCGGCAGGCCCCGGGCAGCACGACTACGGTGACGCCCTCCACAAGAGCATACTCTTCTTCGAGGGCCAGCGCTCTGGCAGGCTTCCCCCCGACCAGCGCCTCCGCTGGCGCCGCGACTCCGGCCTCCACGACGGCGCCGCCGCCGGCGTACGTGCACTGTCATCTTATATTTTAGTTGTCCTTGACTTTTTTTAAGAAAGATGTTGGCAACGCACCATTGTGACGATGACATTTTGTTTTGCTGGGCGTGCAGGTGGACCTGACGGGAGGGTACTACGACGCCGGCGATAACGTGAAGTTCGGGTTCCCGATGGCGTTCACGGCGACGCTGATGTCGTGGGGGCTGATCGACTTCGGCCGCAGCTTCGGGCCGCACAAGGAGGAGGCGATGAAGGCGGTGCGGTGGGCGACGGACTACCTGATGAAGACCACGGCGAAGCCCAACACCGTGTACGTGCAGGTCGGCGACGCCTTCCGTGACCACACGTGCTGGGAGCGCCCCGAGGACATGGACACCCCCCGCACCGTCTACAAGGTCGACCCCTCCCACCCGGGCTCCGACGTCGCCGCCGAGACCGCCGCCGCCCTCGCCGCCGGCTCCATCGTTTTCCGCGACGCCGACCCGGCGTACTCCAAGCGCCTCCTGGACCGCGCCATCGCCGTAAGCGCTGCCGTCTTCTTGGAGTCACTCTCTGACAAGTGACACCTCAATGTGTCAGTGCTCACTAGATAAAAACGTTGCGTTTTTTGTGCGTTTGTGTTTAGGTGTTCGAGTTCGCGGACAGGTACCGGGGCCCCTACAGCAGCAGCCTGCACGCGGCGGTGTGCCCGTGCTACTGCGACTACTCCGGGTACCAGGACGAGCTGCTGTGGGGCGCGGCGTGGCTGCACAAGGCGTCGCGGCGGCGGGTGTACCGCGAGTACATCAAGAAGAACGAGGTGGTGCTCCGCGCCAGCGACGCCATCAACGAGTTCGGCTGGGACAACAAGCACGCCGGCATCAACGTCCTCATCTCCAAGGTAGTGTGATACTCCTTTGCCTGTGCACTGCGAGCACGACGTAAGTTTATAGGACGGTGTTGCTATATGATACTCCTAGTACTACAGAATTTTATAGGACGGTACTCGAGGAGATGATGGATGATAGATTTGTACTCCGTTCTAGTGTCACGGAGGGCTATAGATTTGGTTCCAGCATCAAGTGCATTGCTGACATGTGACGTCCAAGGCATTGCATTACACTGCACCGAAGTTCTCTGCCGTTTTTTCTTTGCCTTTATCTCGCTGGTATGATCAGTGTGTGGTAAGCGGGGATATGCGTGTGCCTTATTTTGGCGTTTTTCTAGCGTTCATGTCGTGCAGCGGGTGCCGGGTGGGCACATGCTCCTTCCTTCATATCAGCTTTTAGGTAGGCTCTGAGCCATGGTCAGCCTCTGCGTGTCCTTGACTTGTTTTCGGCAATGTTCGTCTAGATCTCGGTGGAACTATTTAACTATGCTAGTGTGTCTAGTAGGGAAAATTGAGTATATAGGACTGAGTTGAGTGTGCTTTTGTGAAATAGGATAAGTTATTTGGACTTGTAAATATAGGACTGAGTTCACCACATTCTTGCAAATATAGGACTTTTCCCATTTTAATTTCATTTCCATTTTTCAGGCATTTTTCTCCACGGGAAATGACTCTTTTGCCCTTCTTCTTCCTCCTCACCTGGCCGCGCCGCCCCTCGCTTGGCCGCGCCGCCCCTCGCCTGGCCGCACCGCCGCCCCCTCGCCCGCGCCGCGCCGCGCCGCCGCCGCTCCCTCGCCCGTCGACAGCGGGATCTCGGCGGCGGGCGAGGGAGCGGCGGCGGCGCGGCGCGGGCGAGGGGGTGGCGCGGCCAGGCGGCGGTGCGGCCAGGCGAGGGGCGGCGCGGCCAGGTGAGGAGGAAGAAGAAGGGCAAAAGAGTCATTTCCCGTGGAGAAAAATGCCTGAAAAATGGAAATGAAATTAAAATGGGAAAAGTCCTATATTTGCAAGAAGGTGGTGAACTCAGTCCTATATTTACAAGTCCAAATAACTTGGTCCTATTTCACAAAAGCACACTCAACTCAGTCCTATATACTCAATTTTCCCTGTCTAGTATGATGCGGCAGCTTTTGGGGTGTTGGTCGCTTCAGCTTCCGCTTAAGCTTCCGACTTCTGTTCTTAGAAGTTCGAAGCCAATTTGAACATCTTCTCTACGTTTGTGTTTTTATAAAAACCGTTTTTTAATTTTTATTTTAATAGTTACTTTTTGTAATTATTACTATGCTATTTCAACGACATAGCAGAAGCTTTAGCCGATTAGAACACCCCATTTGTTGTGAGCTATGGCATTGGCATTGCTACTGTGTAGAGCTCTGAGCCATGGTCAGCCTGAGAAAGAAGAAGCATTGGCATTTTGTCACTTTAGCGTTGCCCCACACCGCAAGTTATGCGATATTCCCTTCGCAAGCATCTTTGCACTACTAAGAAAGTGTAAAAAGATACTACTAGCTAACCGCTTGATATAATGACTAACTGACTTTATACTGTAGTGCATTGATTTGCATGTGGATTCAATCAGGTTCTTATGATGCTTATCATGACAATAAAATCGGGCACTCACATACAAGTCCTTGAGGCCCCGACGGCAGTGAAGGCAACTGATCCGAGATCATATTCTGGGCAGATTAGTTTAATCAATAGCTGAACAATAAACTACTAGTAGCACTTTATTCCATACCCTATGATATCATAGGACTAGTACTCCTATTAGGACTAGGGGTATGCTTGTCAGTTGCAATCTTGGTCTCCCCCTAGGTCCTTGTGCTCCGCCTGTTGCCGGAGCAGCGAATGGTCGCACTAGCACAGTGAAGAACACTTTTCAGGGCTCAATGGTCTGGACTCTCGTGGAATGTCCAGCACACCCTCGAGTTTTTAGGCCCTGTTTCTTCTCAGTTAAAAATCTGAAGTTATTTGGAACTGGTTTCGTGATACGGTTTTTCCTTTTCTTTTCTTTTCCTTTTTCCTTGTATTATCTATGGATATATAACAATATTTTTTATTTTTCCTATTTTTATTTATTTTTCAAAAAAAAGTTAACAGCTACTACAATGTTATTTTAGCTATAGCTAAAAGCCAAATCATTTTTGAAAAAGGTATTAGCCTCTATTCAAAAGTATTGTTGCTTTTGTCTTTTGATTGATTGCGAGAGAGATTAAGTGAGTAAGAGGCACTTATATTGAGAAATTATTTTGTTCAAAGTAGTTCCTATAAATAATTTATAGAAAATATATTAAAATGTCACTCTATTTAAAAATCTTTTTCTAAAAGATAAAATTTGTTTAGAATTAGTACTATGCGTGTACTCATGTTAATTGATCTGCTGTTACTGTCCACTTCAGGAGGTCCTGACGGGGAAGGACGAGTACTTCCAGTCGTTCCGTGTCAACGCCGACAACTTCATGTGCACCCTCCTCCCCGGCATCTCTAATCACCCCCAGATCCAGTACTCCCCAGGTTCCAATCGTTAATTTTCATCATTGTGCTACCATCTAATTCCAGTCTTCCTTTAATTTCGAGTTGAGCTCTGCTGATTCTGAAATCTTAAGCGTCTCTCCTGTGAAAAATGCATTGCAGGGGGACTGCTGTTCAAGGTAGGGGCCAGCAACATGCAGCACGTGACGTCGCTGTCGTTCCTGCTGCTCGCCTACTCCAACTACCTGAGCCACGCCGGCGCGCGGGTGGCGTGCGGCGCGGGTGGGTCGGCGTCGCCCGTGCAGCTCCGCCGCGTGGCCAAGCGGCAGGTGGACTATATCCTCGGCGACAACCCGCTGCGCATGTCGTACATGGTGGGCTACGGGGCGCGGTTCCCGCGGCGGATCCACCACCGCGCGAGCTCCATCCCGTCGGTCGCGGCCCACCCGGCCCGGATCGGGTGCAAGGC
Organism: Dendrocalamus latiflorus; assembly: GCA_017311315.1. Classification (NCBI taxonomy): domain Eukaryota; kingdom Viridiplantae; phylum Streptophyta; class Magnoliopsida; order Poales; family Poaceae; genus Dendrocalamus; species Dendrocalamus latiflorus. The sequence goes on along the minus strand of CM029634.1, from coordinate 5,188,896 downwards.
CGGCGCGGCGTACTACGCGAGCCCGGCGCCCAACCCGAACCTGCTCGTGGGCGCCGTCGTGGGCGGGCCCAGCGATGCCACGGACGCGTTCCCCGACGCGCGCGCCGTGTTCCAGCAGTCCGAGCCCACCACGTACATCAACGCGCCGCTCATGGGCCTACTCGCCTACTTCTCCGCCCACCCCAACCCGGCCGAGTGGGCCGACGACTAAAACGCAAAACATGTCGTCCAGTTGGTTATAGACTGTAAGTAGTAAGAAAGAGTGGATGGGCCTGGGCTTTCGTTTGTTGTTCGGGCCGGATTGGGTGATTCGTGTGGTTGCTGCTTGGTGGTATTGGTGTAACTAATTAACTACAGCCAGTGAGCCAACTTCCTTCCCTGCAAAAGAAACCAGGGAGTAATGGACAGGCTGCCTGCAATGTTGTATTAGGAGGTTATATATACTTGTAAGATTTAGCGTGCTACTATATTGCCACCTTTGTACGATGTTTCGTCAAGTGGATCATATAAAAGAGAATGGACTTCCTCTGAATATGTTTACTTGTACACTATCTACCGAATTCAATCTGTCAGGCGCTGACTGAAGCAACCCGTAGAGGTGGAGCCGCAGAAATCACAAGCAAGCTTCTGTCCACGGGTGGCTGTCGCGGCTTCGCTGCATGAATCTTTCTGCTGTGCGCTGCGTACTTTTTTTTTGAGGTACTCACTGCGTGCATACTATGTAGTACCCTCTCCCTTCTCTTACTCTGACAGAAGCTTCCAGCTTGCAATGGCAATGAAATGGAACCCTGCTACTGTATGATGTCACAGCAAAAGAAAGTGCGGAGGAAATGAGAAATCATGACGAGCCCAAAAAACACTAGTGCCAATCATCGTTCATCAGTAACACTTGCATGTCAAAATTACAGGGGAAATTAAATAGAGCAGAACAAATGACAAAAGAAGCAGGCTCCCCAGGCGAAACCATTCCACTACGGTCTCTTTTTTTGAAGGAGGGAGAAATTTTTTTGGAGGAGGGTGAATTTTTTTTGGAGGGGGTGGGGAGAATTTGAGGCCCTTGGATCTCTAATCCAACGGTCACAAATCTGGATGATAGTTAAAAAAAAACATCCGGATAATGTTTATCAATACCCTTTAGTCAAGCTCCGCTGCTGCAGATGGCAGTGAGCAGCACCGCGGTCATGGCTCACCTCACCTGATAAGGGAATCATCTATCGCGTCTCAAATCTGTACCAAAGTAATATCTACTTTCACTGGTATGACTTGATCGGTGTCACAATAGCATCACTCTTTCCAAGCAATTCAAGAAGATCAAAAGGGAAGTCAAATGCGGCAAAAAAAACATGCTGTACCTGTTCCTCACGTAAGTGCTGCTAGCTGACGCTGTGGCACCAGAGAAAGTTACGAAAAAATATTGTACAGGGCAGGGTCCTAACTTCTCTTAAGACCCTTCCTTGATTTGTGCCACGTGCAAGCACGAATCTCAAAGTAGCATGAACAACTCTTTCTTCCCCCGCCACATAAGACTTTCATTTCTGCTGCTAAACCTTTCCTCCCTGCGTCTCCCTGCCCGGCGGTCACCTCGCCACCGATGGGAGAGGATAGAAGAATGGGAACCGAAGAGAGAGAAAGGAGACAGGGTCTTCAATAGTAAAACTTCAGGCCGCATCCCATAGAATTTCTTTCCGAATGTTACCACGCCAAATCAAACCTTTTACGTTAATTCTCGTGTGAACAAAGACTGTGAATATCTTTTAAACGCGATCGATGGTATGATCGTATCAAGTACATAGGCATTAATTGAGGCAAGAAACATTGATCAATCAATTTCTGCAGATGAGTTTCCATAGCGAAATCACACCAAAACATTTCCTGGAGATTTCCCGTGGATCATGCATCTCTTTCAGATTTTCAACTAACTGTTGCCAAATTAAAAGGCCCAAGTACTAAAACCACAATAGTTCTAAAAGAGTACTCAAACCTCGGAAACTAATCCCAAGCTAAACGAGGCTAAAATCCATTAGGACGTGAAACCCTCAAACGTACCGATCCTCCTCTACACTTGCGGCTAATTACAGCACAGCACTAGGTGCATACGCGCATCGACGAGCCATCTGAGAAGAAGACGACGTGGGGCGGGCGGATGGCTTACGTCCAGTGATGGACCCAGAATTTTTTTGGATTGATGTTCGAACTTCAAAACCAGGTTACTCGAATACGCCGGTACCGATACACCGATACCGTGACATCATTTCCTCAAAATACTAATACAATGGCACGTGTATATAGATATAATAAAAATACAAAAAATCTAGAAATTAATGATTTCTTATGAGGAAATAGAATGAATTAAATAACATGACAAATTATAGAAATTAATGACAGTTATATATCTTCTCTGCACTATATGCAATGTTCTCTTCCACTTCCACAAAGCTACAAATCATTGGGAAAGACTAGGGGCCTGTTCGGCTGGCCTCCAGCCGGCCGGCTTTTCGCAGCCGCTACAGTACCTAACTTTTAAACGGAGTATTTTCTCAAGACGGGGTCTATAAGTTAAACGTAGTACACGTTAAAAGCCCAACATATGTACCAACCAAAATTGCAAGTGAGTATCGATCTCTCCGTAATCTGTACCGTAAACAGCCAAAATTCAAAAATTTCAGCCAAAAGCCATAAGCCGCAGCCAAAAAGAACAGGTCCTAGAATAAGTTGCACCCAAATTAAGAACAAAAATGGAGCATTCAGTGATCTGGAGAAACATTGTCCATGTTAAAACCTAACTTAGTAACTTATCTAACAAAGCAATCAAAGAACAATATGAATCAACACTATCGGTTCTTACTTCTTAATGGTTAGCAACTCTGGCATACCATATCCCTCATAGGCTCATAAGAGAAATATTATGTAAGTCATCATCCGTCAGTGAGCGAGAAGCCCATATGAGGGCAGAATACTGCTTCTGCACGCAGAAAGTAAAATTAACTAATTAAGCCTTGATAGTCAGCAAAGGATAGTCTCAGACAGTCAGACAATAATGCAATTTACAAAAATGGTATTGTCCTTAATTGGATAGAGTACCTGTAACCTCAAATCTGCAGACTTCTTCATTTTTTTAAAAAAAACTCAAATATCTACAAATCATAAAATACAAGATTTATGAGTTTCCTGGTTGGCCACACTAAAAAACCAATGCTAGGGGAACATGAAAAACTTTTCCTGGGTAACAAAATTGTATATGTGGTAGACCTAGAACATACATAATAATCTAGAACAAAAGCAAGACTTCCTCCCATGTTGACTATTAGCAGCATCTTGAAATAGAAATTCAAGTGACATTAGGTGTTTGGTAAGAAAGCAATAGGCCCAATTTTCCCACACTAGCCCTTTTAGCCTTTTGCATATTGATTCATGGAGAATTGAAAATCCATGTACCTCTGTGTGTAAAACTTGACACTTAGAATTGTATGGTCAGTAAAGATTGAAGGTGGTTCCTCAATATTCTAATAAGACATTAGCAGTAAGCAGATATTGTGCAACCTTTTTAAAGAAAATGATGAAATTCAGATTGAAATCTCATGAGCTGTTTTAGGCTTCAGATTCAGGTGTTTTGATTTATACCACCAAAAAAGTTTGCAAGTATTGGGTATCACTGAACACCATCAGTCAATCAACAGTTCAGATCTATCTATCTGGATCTAGGCAGAGAGAGAGAAGAGGAGTGAGGAACTCACAGCAAAATGGCGGAGGTGCGGTGGCACACTGGCGCGAAGTCACAGGCCCACAGGTGAGGCAGTCGCCGTGGCCCGATCAACCAGGACGCGCAGAGCAGGGGAGCGTCGGTTGCTGGAGTCGGAGCCTGAAGCTAAACGCCAAGCGGTGACGGCTGATCTCCTCACCTCTTCTTAGACGGTCAGACCTCAGTGGCTCAGTCTCCTATAGGGTACATGCTGCCACCGCCCAGTGCCCTGGAAGTGGTGAGGCGAGTAGATGAGTGGAGTCGTGGAGAGTTAGGGTTAGCCGCATATCACCGAATGCGAATTGGTGATTAGGGCCTTGTGGGGATCAACCAGACAGAGGCCTTGGCCGACCAGTGCACAATGCCACCCGCAAATGGGTTAGGCCCAAGTCGCGAGGCAAGTAGGGCATGACTGATTTGGGCTTTATGGATACGAATATAACTAATTTGGCCCAAGATAGTATATATATATATATGTATTATATCTTGTATATACTAGATTTTTTACCAAAAATTTTAGATGTTCAGCTGAACACCCATAAACCACTGTAGATTTCCCATGCTTACATAAACTCGTCGAAGGAGATGACCCCGTCGCCATCGTCGTCCACCGCTGCAACAATCTCCGTGCACCGCTCGCCCGTCAGATCTTCCCTCCCGAGTCCCAGCCGCCGCAGCGCATGGCGTAACTCCTCCACCGTGATCACCCCATCCCCATCCTCGTCGTACTCCGCGAACACCGCGTGCAGCGCATCCGGCTCCCCGTCCTGTAGCAGCGCCCCGAGTTCCTCAACGCTGACGAACCCATCCCCGTCGCCATCTACCGCGGCGACCATGTCCTCTGCATCCGCAGCTGTGCAGCAAAAGAACTCGCGCATCTCTGCGGCAGAGATGCGGCCGTCGCCGTCGTCGTTGAAGTGGCGGAAGACACGAACGAGCTCCGGCTCGAGGGCATCGGATGGGGGGCTACCCGGAGGCATCGACGGTGGGGGCGGCAACGACGAGACCCATGGCGCCAGACAGATGGCTCCGTGCGACGTGCGTTTCCGTGTTTTTTGCAGTGGGATTTTGGGCTCTTGGGTTTAACCCTTGAGTGGATGATGTCCAGATTTAGACCCTGTTTAGCACAGTTTCTACTCCTAGTTTCTTCTTTGAATTTTATAGAATTGTGCAAAATACCCCACTTGCTAAACCGACCCGATTCTGCTTCTCGCGAGAAACAGAGCTAAAAATGAACTAGAGAATAAAAATTAACTTAAGGTAAATTTTCGTGGAAAGCCAACATATAAGAAACAAAAGTACTCTTTAAAATTAAAAAAATTACCCACATTTACCCTAGTTGGCACCCCTCCCTCTCCCCACCTGAGCGCCCCTCGCCCTCTGCCTCCTCCTCCCTACTAGAGCTCACCCTCCGTCTCCCCCTTCCCCTCCACGCCTGTCCCCTACAGCAGCCGTCGAGCTCCACCTCCGCCTCCCCCTTCCCCTCCGCGCCTCTCCCCAACATCTGCTCTCGCCTCCTCTCAACTCACCCTAGGGCACGCGCGCCGCCGCCTCCTCGCGTGATCCCGCTGCCTCCGATTCACTGAAGATACCGTTGGTTTTGGTTTTGCCTTTATTGCAAATTCCCCTGCCTCTCCCCCACCCACCTCCTCCTCTGATATCGCTACCATCAAAGGTGGATGCGATGGCCGCCCACGCCGCTTCCCGGCCTCGCCGCCACCACCGCATGCTCCCTCCGGCCGCCGCCAAGCCAGAGGCATCGACCGCCAGCATCAATGTGTGTGGGGTTAACAGGTTCTCCATTGTAATAGTGGATAGTATCCACTAAGATGAATAGGTGGCTGGTTGCTCACCTATAAAAGAGAGTTGGGATGGCGACATGTCAGGTGAACCATCCAAACCATCTCTTATGCTCTCTTCTCTAGGTTTAGGGTTAGGGTTTGAGCGTGAGTACTTTGCGCGCTCTCTGTCCTCCAAAGTGGAGTGATTATAAAATCTACCTTCTCAAGTAAGGAATACATCAATTTTGTGCAACTCTTAAGTATTTCTTGTTTTTAATTGATATGCTTGACTTTTAGTTAGTTTTGATCTCTCTTCTTTCATTCTTATGATCTTGCTATGCTAAGAACGTGTAAGAGATAGAAATACTTATTGAAAATACATCTTCAACCATCTAGGCACTTTGGTAGCAAGATTTACAAGAAAATCCAATTTTACTTGATTTTGGACTCTTTGGTCTATCTCTTGCTCCGATGGTTTTTATCTTAGTTTCTGTGGTGATCTAATTTGCTGTGGCATGTGAAAATACATCTAAACTCTTTTTAATCATCATCATTCTAAGAGCAAGTTATGTTTACCAATTTTGGTTGAACCCTAGCTCCTTGATGCTGCTAGCATGGCAGCAGGAGCTTCTTCTCCCAACTTTTCAGCACCAGCCAAGTGGCAACATGATATATTGTCAAAACTCATGGCTTATGGCTGAAAACACTGTAGCTGGCTGAAAAAAGCACTGTAGCTGACAGAGGCTTATTTAGCATAATTAAAATTTTAAAAATTTAAAAATATAAAAAATATGTTAGCCCATTACGTATAATACAAACAAATACGGGAAAAAAAGAACCGGCAAAAAAGCTCAACATAAAGCCAAAAGTTCAGAAAAAGACAAAACTTATGAATAATGAAAAATAAGCCAGAAGCCAGAAGCTGAAGCCGAATTGATCAGGGCCGCTCACACTCAACCTGCTCTTGTTAATTTGTGATAAATGCAAGTCTACTGCGTGCAGTACTCATGTACCATTCCTGAAACTGTTAAGCTTTAATTAGTTTCAGTAATTCTGGCACATGCTCAATGAATTGTGATAATATAGAATATGTGATGTCGTTTGCGTGACTAGGGTTTCCTTGCAGGTAAGCCTAGGAGGTCCGGACATAGTAGATGGGCGCTTGTTAGCTGCTTTGCGGGGTTCTTCTTGCAGCTGATCCAGAGATTGTGCATAAGCATGACCTGAAAACTTTGATGCCACTTGACGAGAAAGCTCCTGTAGGCCCTGCCGTTCAAGCATCAGCACTCCGAACTGTTCTTGCACTTTGTGCAATTGCTCTCCAACACTTCCACACCAAGATAACGGAGGACGAGGGAAGGAACTTTTCTGGGGTCAGATTTCATTTCGTCTCCATGAGGTCAGCCTCGGATAGGCTGCACGTGGCGCATGCCCATGAATCTCCGCGCAAGACTCTCTCCCACCTCCTTTTCTCCTCCCAAATCCGAGTGCAGCCAGGAATCTCCCTCCGCAGAGAAGTTCCATTTAGAGAGGCTATGCTAAGGGGAGAACCACCTGTTACTACTGAACTGGCCGTCCAGTTTAGATTGCAGAAGCAGCTGATGATCGTCGACGTGATGCAGAATCTTAGTCGGAGAATCAAGACGCTATCTCCAGAGAAATCTACTGTGTAGGATAATAACGTTTTGGAATCGCTTTGTAGTGAAACCAATTATAGTTTTGTACTGATTACTGGATATAAATCATATAACAATAAATCCCCAATTTTGATCCTTCACCGTTTCCCTTTAGTCCAGAAACCAAACTCCTTTACACATACGTAACGTTAACATCAGACAGAGATCTGAAATTATCCGGAAATAATTGTTGCAAGCCGTCTCTGCGTAAAGACTGTATAAGAAACGTAACAATCAAGTCTCTTGGTTGTGAAATCCCGTTTCTTTCTGATTAACCGGTTCTTCAGGGAAAGAAGCCATCTCCTAACTGAGTCGCATCTGTCAGGCAGTTTTAAGTTAGGAGATGACTTCTTGAGGCAAAAGAAGATGTTCTCAACAGCTGATCATGCAGAACTCTAAATCTAATGCTATACTCAGAATCTCTTTCCACAACCCTTAACATCAACATCTTCTCCTCGATTGAGCACGAAAGAAAAAAATAATAATGTAGCACCGTCCAAATTAACTGCCCCGAGAACTGAAGAGACGGGAGACCGACAACTCAAGAGAAGTATTTACAGGATCATCAAGATGGGAACAGCTCAAAATTCTCGTCTCGTCTCACAAAAGCCCCACTCATGTAATCAAGATATATAACCAACGAAAATCCTAACAAAGATCGGCTCTGTCCTAATACACGACGAGAGAGGAGGAGGAGGAGACGATCGTCTTCCTCCGCTCCGGGCGGGGGGTGGTGGGAGGAGCCCTAGGAATCGCCGCCGATAGAGATCGCCGGCCGGCCGACCCGTCCCAGCGGCGACCGCGACCGCTGCCTGGCCAGGTCCCGGAGGACCAGCCGCATATCCGAGACCTGGTGCTGGTACGTCTCGTGCACCTTGACCTTCTCGTCCTCCTCCTGCTTGATCCTCCTCACCTGGCTGTGCACCACCAGCTGCTGCGGCTGCTGCCCTTCCTGATCCCTAGGCTTCTCCATTGCAAAACCGCACGCAAAGCTCAAAACCTTGTCGGGTTCTCTTATTCAGATGCGTATGAAACTTCTCGATCGATGGGGATCTCGATCACCGGTCAGGTAGGAAAGAAATCAATCTACCATTCGAAGTGAACACGGCGTTGCATGAGGGGAGGTGTATAAATAGGGGGCACGTGTGAACGGGATCGAGAACTGACCGGTTCATACCCGTGCCGTTATTATGGGAGGACGAGCGGAGGCAGCGTACACGTGTCCGTCCGTTTACCCGACCCGCGCTTGGGCCCCTTGCCTCGCGTCGCGTCGCTTCGCCGGTGTTGCCCTTTTGGCGCCGCGTAACCGAGCACACGCATTACGTGCGTGCATATCCATTCATGAATCATCAGCGGTCCAGCCATCCATGTGTACATGTTGACGTTACGAGCCTGCCGTTGTGGCGATGGTGTCTATCCATACGGGCCTACGTGTCCTGCTTAGGTTACTTTATATTTTTTCGATCACAAGGAAGCCGTACACACACGTATACCACTACGGATACACATGCAGATGCGATTGGAGATGTATTTACAATCTCGTAGAATTTCTATTAAAAACGCACTTATGTGGAGCCCCCCACAACTCATCATCCATCAAAAAGTGATTTTCTAAGGTATTTGGAGCTCCCACAACTTCGCCACCCATCAAAAGGTGGTTTTCTAGGGCTATTTTATTTCATTTCTACTCCAATTTGGACTGCAAATGGGCAACTTTGAGAGCATAGAAACAAACGGATTAGCCTGCGAAGTGTTGAGGCATTTTGCCCCGGCCCGAAGTAAACATGTGTTACGCATGTTGCTGCGAAAGAACGCGTCAGCCTGCTTTGCTGCTGCACGAGCGATGAGGCCAAAAGAGTTGTTAAACAAATGGAACACTTCTTTTTTTTGAGAGAGAGAGAGAGAGAGAGAGAGAGAGAGAGAGAGAGACGTGTGGATTTGGATATAAACAAGCAGCTTGCAGTGGCTGTCGAGGAGTAGAAGGGTAGCCGCAAAGCGGCCGCAGCTTGATCGGCCGACGTCGGCGTCGGCGGACGGGTAGCGTAGGTAACGCAGAGAAGCTAGCTGGTCGTTAAGAACCAACACGTTGCATTCATTCATTGATTGGCCCAAAGATTCGATGTTCCCGTTTTCAGCACGGAAGGCGAACCGAGTGGCTAAGCAAAGGTCTTATAATTCAGAAAACGAGTGGTATATAGCAGTGCAGTTACAAGGGGTGTTTAAATCGATTTGAGCTTTTAGTTTTTATTTAGAGTAGTCAAGACATCTCGGCTTCTAAAAAAGCCATTTTTAAAAGCTGTCGATTGGTCTCTATCGTCTCATCCACGTTAGTGTCTTTTAAAAATTGTTTTCTAAATTTTTTTAAAAGCGACTTCTTTTCACCGTTACTATTCTATTTCAGTTAAAAGCTTCAACTAAAACCATCAGACCTAGCCAATTAAAACACCCCCGGCCCTAAAGCTGGTGGAAGCTACCTTTATACAATAGGGGTTAAGTTTTAATGAAGAGGTCTTTTAAAGTACAACACTTACCCTTTTGGAGATAAGAGGAGTGATAAAATCCTAACCATTGATTATTAGTGGTATTTTAGTAAAAAAGAATGTTAACCTCCTATACGGGCCACAACAAAAAAAAAGGAATGTCTTAAATGGCTGCAATAATATGCTCAAGAATCAGTGGCTGCTTCTTTTTTTTTTTGTCAAGCATGAATTAATTAAGAACTCCTTGGTGTAAAATAATCCCTTGTCTTACTTGGTATTTAAAATTCATGTGTAGAATTCCATTGTGAATTGAAAGTAAAAAAAAAGTCAGACATAGTTGCTTTATAGTCTAAGGGCCTGTTTGGCAGAGCTCCACCAGCTCCAGATTCACAAAAAACAGATCCAGATTCAATTTTCCTAGCCAAACACTTCTAGCTCCAGCAGCTCCACCATGGATCTGCTCCACGAAAATGGTGAATCTACCCCCAGATTCATGGATTTGGTGGAGCACCTCAAGGGGTGCTCCACCAACTCAAATTTGGTGGAGTTGGGGAAAATTACCCACCATTGCCACTGGTTACACAAAAAAACGTTTCGTTCTATTTTTTCCCCTCCTCCTCCCGCGGCCTCCGCCTCCTCTCGCCTCCTCCCGGCCTCCGCCTCCCCGGCCTCCTCCCGGTCTCCGCCTCCCCCGCCTCCGACCGGTCTCCGCCTCCCCGGCCTCCTCCCGGTCTCCGCCTCCGACGCCTCCTCCCGGCCTCCGCCTCCGACGCCTCCGACCGGCCTCCGCCAACCCCGCCTCCTCCCGGCCTCCGCCTCCTCCCGCCTCCGACCGGCCTCCGCCTCCCCCGCCTCCGACCGGTCTCCGCCTCCCCGGCCTCCTCTCGGTCTCCGCCTCCCCCGCCTCCTCCCGGCCTCCGCCTCCGACGCCTCCTCCCGCCTCCGACCGGCCTCCGCCTCCCCCGCCTCCGCCTCCCCGGCCTCCTCTCGGTCTCCGCCTCCCCCGCCTCCTCCCGGCCTCCGCCTCCGACGCCTCCTCCCGGCCTTCGCCTCCAACCGGCCTCCGCCTCCCCCGCCTCCGACCGGTCTCCGCCTCCCCGGCCTCCTCTCGGTCTCCGCCTCCCCCGCCTCCTCCCGGCCCCCGCCTCCTCTCAGTCTCCGCCTCCGACCGGCCTCCGCCTCCCCCTCCTCCGACCGCCTCCTCCCGGCCGCCGCGTCCGCCGCGCCTCGCCTGCGCCGCCTGGGGCCGCGCCCGCCGGCCGCTGCCGCGCCTGACGCGTGGGGCCAGGTGGGTTTTTTTTCATTTTGCCCCTGACGCGTGGGGCCCAGGTGTAAGTGAGATAGAGAGGGAGGTGGAGCTGTACCAAACACTTTGACGAATCCCAGATCCATCATGGAGCTGCTCCACGGTGAATCCAGCTCCAGATCCATGTTTTTCGTGAATCTGAAGTTGGTGGAGCTCTCCCAAACAGGCCCTAAGTATTGCAATTATCATACGAAATGTGAAATTTACTGGTAGAATTTGATGATTTATTATATTTTGAATTTAAATGGCCTAGTGAAGGATGTAGATAAGTGTATCAATAGGATTTTGAAATTTGCAAGATATAGCAAGTGAGATTACTATCGCTAATTATTTACCATATTAACAACCATTCATTAAATGAGAGGTGCCGAAATATTATTTCTTTCCATATTTACTATGTAGTAATCTTTTAGCCTTTGAATGGTAATAGATGACCTCTTACCTCTTATGGGGTGAGAGGAATTTCAACCCTTAGATCATGCTCAATGGACGGTTCACGTAATCTTGGTGTACCATAAAAAATCCTTCCTGAAAAGTCGCGCTACTTCGGTGAGCTTAACTTTGTGTGCGTCCTTCCTTGTAATCAAGTATGACTGAGTTCCTAAAACCTTTATGTAGAGTAGCTAATCTAAAACAGAAAATGTCCGTGTTTTAATACCGATCTTACGTATGATTTATTTAAAATTAGGAAAACTCTAGAAGACTCGGACTATGAACATGCAGAGTAAGAACACAGAGATTTTTATACAGATTTGGGCCTTCTCCTGAGAGAATAATAACCCTACGCTTTTGTGCCTATTGCTCAAAGAAATTGATTATAACTGAGAGTAATATGAAATACCTACCACTATCTCTTGATCTAATGTGGTTCGATCCCTTTCCTTTTGGCGTTAATCTTTATATAGTTGATGAAACGACGAATGTTATCTTATGCTAAAAGATATCTCAACGCTTCGGAAGATAACCGTCTGGTGGAAGTTATTGTCAGAGAGATGTAGTGGCCTGTCCGTCGTAAAGCGATTGTTGTCAGAGAGAGATCATGTGTGGTTATTAGATCCAGATCGCAAAAAACCACGGGAGAGGAATTGTTTGAAGAGCCTGAACCGGTTGATGTATTTGCCTGTGATGAAACTGGTATTGTATACACTTCTTAACCAACTCTTTCACATCATTGAGAGCTGTTGGCTAGTAGAAATCTTATCAAAAGACCTATCCAACCAGCATTCTGTAAGAGCCGTGTGCTCCACAAATACCCCTGTGTATATCATTAAGGAGTTATAATCCCTCTTTCTGTGATATGCATTGTATGAGAACCCCTTGATTACTCCATTTATAGAGTACTCTATCGACCAAAGTATACAGTTTGGCCTTACGGGAAAGACGATTTGCTTCAAGATCGCTGTTGGGTACGGAACCCTTCTGAAGATACTCGTAGACGAAATCCATCTAGGTATCCTCATATTCTAGAGAGGCTGTCTCATTAGGAGTTGTCTCTGGTACTTCTATTAGAGACGGCTTCTAAAGTTACTACAAGAAGACTCCCAGTGGTACTTGTGATCGGGAAGAAGTTAGTCGAGCCAACTGATCCATGAGAAAATTATCTTTCCAAGGGATATACTGTAACTTGAAACCAAAAAGGTGCTTCTCTAGCTTTCGTACTTCCGACAAGCACTAAGACATGTAATATCGATCTTACGTATGATTTATTTAAATTCGGAGAAACACTAGAATACTCAGACTATGAACATGCTGAGTAGAGGCACAGAAATTTTTATACAGGTTCAGATCTTCTCCTGAGAGAATAATAACCTTAAGTCCTGTGTGGCTATTGCTCAGAAAAAACTGATTACAACTAAGAGTAATGCAAAATGTCTAGCACTATCGTTTGATTCGATGTGATACGATCCATTTCCCTCTGATGTTAACATTTATATAGTTGATGAAGCGACGGTTGTTGTCCTGCCCCAAAAGACGTCTCAACGCTTTCGGAGATAATTGTCTAGCAGAAGTTATTTTCAGAGAGACATGGTGGCCGTTCGTCGTGCATCGGTTTTTGTGAAAGAGAGATCGTGTGCGGTTATTAGGAATAAGTGCATGTTCTAACCGTCTTGTTAGATAGACCCACCCACGATGCAGTAGGTCGTCGTAGACAAGCTAGTCGAAGATAGGATAATCGCATGAAGGCCTACGACCACCTACTTACAACTACATAATCGTGAAAGGACTTACAACTAGATGATCACAGAAGAATTTACGACTAAGGAATGATCATACAAAGACTTACGACTAAAAAATGGTTGTAGAAAGACTTATAACTACCTTGTGAAATTTCTCCTTATCGATAAAAGGTATACTCAAAAATATAATGACGTAATAATTAGAGAATTATTATATTCTAGTCAATGAGTTAATCTGATAAATGAGCCAATTGCAAGGGGTGACATACTAAAAATCCTTCAGAAAAACCGCATCCTTGAAAGCCCATGGCCCATGGGCCAAAGACAGCGATCAATCGTAGATTCGTAGCGTGTGATGCGTGGTGGCTGCCTGCTTTGTCCGTATGTGCGCAACGTGTTGGTTCTGCTACATATATGTATGGACTGAGCCTTTTCGGCCAGGATTCTGCAGGTGGGTAGGTGCTTACTGCTGCGTGCTGCTCGTGCCAGTGACACATGCATGGACTCGACGGGGCTCACATGAGCGCGCGGACGACCAGGCGTGCGCTTGTGTATGATGAGCTCTGCCCAAACACCTAACACGGGAAGAACCTTCACTCCCTGATCGCTGCTGCAAAAGGGTTCACTTGAAACCTTCCGAAGCCGTAGCTCGTGCGTCGTTGCTAGCTTTTTCTCCCGTCATGGCATAGGTGATATGTACATTAAAAAGATGGCAGTTCATACATTTTCGCGGTTGGCAGTATAACTTCCCAACGCGATGATCACCATCACAGCAGGGGTTCGGTTTCCCAGTGCCGACGACCGGTCGGTTATCACCCTTGCCGCCAGGCCAACTGTTTCCACCGTGCCAACAACTAGGGGATCGGATGATGTAGAAATGCAGATTTAAACCTTGCTCGGAACAGCAACTTTCACAGCTCAACTGTTAGCCAGAAACCAAACCGCAGATCCAAGGCAAGCATAGAACGATTGGCCATAGCTGTGCCCGGCTCGATAGGCAAGTGCAAACTAACACACATAAAACCAAATATGTCCAATGGCGAAAAAACACCGCCCCGGTGAGCAGGGGCGAATCCAGCGGTGGGTCAGGTGGGGCGCTAGCCCCTCTACCGTTGGCCGGCCGTATGTACCTCTCTCCCTATCGTTGACCGGCCGTATGTATCTCTCTCATCCCCTACAGCTCCATGCTTGCCATATAAATGACCTTATCAGGTTTAAAATGCCTTTACATAATAAAGAAAATTGCATTTGTAGTGGTGATTACAAGGCACAACGACATTTTGGCTCTTGGCGTGGAGCCTCTCTTCCTTTACTATCTACAAGTCTATCGTAGACCGGCAACTCAGTATTCAACAAACTGGTCAGTAAATCCTATTAGCCCCTCTTAAATTTTAATCCTAGGCCCGTCCCTACCGGCCAGTCAATGTATTTCTCCAGTATTGACCATCGTCGACGACAATGATCCATCGGTGGAACGATCACGAACCGTGATGATCTTCTTTCATTTCCAGCTTCTAGAGATGTGTGGTCATGGAACTGTGCCATGTCCACGTCGCAAGCTTGTCATCTCCTCAGGCAAGCTGGTGATGACGATGACTCATCCCAATCTCTCGATTCTTCCATGTAGGATGATCCACACGCTGTAAGTTAATTGTTCCAACAGAATTGGCTCTCTAAACGATGCCATGCAGTAGAAGCAAGGGAAAAGATGACTGAGCTTGTCAAACGATACAGGCGATCCAGGATTTCTAATCTCCCGACTCGTGATTAATTAGTGGGACCCGCGAACCACGACTTTCAGCTACACAACCACCAGATGCCCAATAAGTCATGAACTACCTAGCAACTGCTCGACTCCTAGAATTTGGAACTAGCAGTTTAGTATGCACTGATGCAGTAACCAGACTTGACAATGTTGAAATATTGGAAGGCCTACCATTTACCTGCTGTTCCTACACACGTAACACACTTGGTAGTTTGAAGTATTACATAACTAGGATGACGGTTTAGCATGTAAATATTCACTGCATGCGTCCTTTAGAAGAGTATTCGGATGATGAAAGGGCGGGTACCTCATCGTTCAACTAAAATGGTTGAAGGGCGTTTACCTCATCGTTCAACTAAAATGGTTGAAGGATCATGTGGGAAGCTCCAGAATAATATTGTGATGAACCATTACAAGGTTTATGAAATAGTTAAATGGTTTTGCAAAGATTGCTTTTGATTTGGACTGATTTTTGGAAGTCCCAGAAAAATCGGTAGTAGCGCAGTTGTGAACGTAGTAGTACCGCAATACGGTAGTTCTGATTTTGCGGCGGTATATTTTTTCCAGAGAGGTTCAGTTCGGGATTACAAGGTACGGTAGTATCACTTTGGAGAGCGGTAATACCGCAGTGCGGTAGTTCCGGCATTGTAGGTGCGGTGCTACCAATCTTCCCAGAAAAACAGGTTTTTAGGATTTGAGTCATTGATTGGTTTGGGATGACCTGCATCATTACATTATGATTGCGCATGTTTTGACTAATGTGGGTCAAGTTGTAAGGAACTTGTGCCTGAAACGATTTATTTATCTTTGGATGTGCAGGGTCGCTTGAAGTCAACCGTGATCAATGGCGAGGATCGGGGCTAGACTCATGCAGAAGTTGAGGCCTAGAACGATCGATGATGCCAGTGAGACGGTGAGCTCAAACATGGCATGAGAAAGGCGGGAAATGTTGAAGGCAGGTTTGAATGGCAAGATAGAACCATGTAGCTTACACGGGTCAAGTGAGCCATGGTTCAGTGGAACCAGGATAGAAGAGACTTGACGATGTGTGGCAAGCTAGTGGTACACCTACACGTGACAAACATGGTGATTGTTTGTAGAGGTTGGTGATGACCGGGTAAATGAAAGGTATTTTGGTAGTTTGATTAAAATACCGAAAATTATTTTGGATCAAAACCGTGGCACATGGACGATGCATTGGAGAGAGGTTTAGGTCAAGGTGGAGTTGATTTTATCAAGGTGGGTTAAGGCTAAAGATTTAATGGATATGAACTTATGCGCTTTGAAAAACGTGTATAAATGAAATTATGTGAGTAAAACCCGTGAGTGTGGGGTTAGCAGGTTTTTCTATTGTAATAGTGGATATGATCCACTAAAGAATATAGATAGCTAGTTGCCCACCTATAAAAGGGGTTGGGATAGAGACATGTGGTTAACTATCTAACATATCTCTTATGCTCTCTTCTCTAGGTTTAGAGTTAGGGTTTGAGAATGAGCACATTTGGTGTTCTTTATCCTTCAAGGTGAAGTATTTGTAAAACCTATATTCTCAAGTAAGCAATACATCAATCTTTGTGCAACTCTTAAATTCCTCTTATTTTTTATTAATTTGTTTGACTTTTGGTTGGTTTTGATCTCTACTCTTTTCTTCTTGTGATCTTGTTGTACTAAGGATGTGTAAGATATAGATATAATTCTTGGGAATACATCTTCACTCATCTAGGCACTTTGATAGTAAGATTCACAAGAAAATCCGATTTTGCTTGACTTTGGCCTCTTTAGTCTATCTCTTGATCCGAGGGGTTTTTTTTTTGCTTGGTTTCTCTAGTGAGCTAACTTGCTGTGATATGCGAAAATATATCTAGACCCTTCTTGATCATCATCATTCCACAAGCAAGTTATATTCTCCGATTTTGGTTTTGGCTCGGTTTCAATGCACCTCAACTTTGGCCATGATTTTCATAATCGTTTGTTAGAATATATTCTTGATAACCTAGAGAAATTCTCTACAAAATTTTATATCATTTAGATCTACAGATCAAAAATTCCATTAATTTTTAGATTTAAAATAGCGCTGAAAATACTATTCATTTGCCTGACCTACTTTTACATGATCATGCATGATCCGTCGCCATCCATGTCCAGTCAAAGAAATGCACATGTACGTACTTACTCCCCTATGACTATATAGGCCATGCATAGAGAGAGCCTCACGGGCTCGGAAGTCTGCATAGAAGAATCGAGTGTCACCTTCCAAGTAACTCACATGCACCGTCAGAATATCGGATCAGACGCTGATGGATCGATCGATGGTGCATGTTACTCGCCGAATCACACAATATTAATTACACATGTCCATGTCGATCGATGTGGTCGACCAAAATTTTGCAATATACAGTTCGCCTGATCAATCGATCGACTCCATCACGCCTCGTTGATTCTTAATTTAGTTTCATCAACTACCTCCATGGACTTCAATTATTCGCATGCTCTAGCTCCTGATTCGCCATTAGTGCTTCTTAGGCTCATGTATACAGTTTCTTGGAAAATCACTAGCTAGATAGAAGCACGTTCGTGATCAGAAGCTTTGGTCATAACTTCTGCTTCATTCCAAGTAATCTTGCGCGAAATTACGTCGAGACCTGAATTCCTAACTCACGTGCAGTACTTTGAACCAACATTAAGAAAAGTGATTACACTAGACAGTGGTTACTCAGCGATAGGTATCAGTCGAAAATTTCCTTGTTTTAAATTGGATGTGAAAATTATATGTGCTCGTAGTTGGCAGATTGGCAGGCCACAACATGCAGGCATGGAACATGAAGATGGGCAGTTGAGGTTCCCGGGCATCAATCATCGAGTAGAATTTTTTGTAGTCGATGGTCAGACCGAATCGCACTTATGCAGGGTGACTGCTGATGCATCGTTAAAGACGATTAATTCGTACGAATCACAAATATATTATCGACGATTAACTGCATAAACTAACTCGCACACGAAAGGCATTTCGGGGTGGTTATCTAACTGAAGGGCATAACAAGATTCTTAAGAAAACTGGAGAGACCAAAAGCTTTCAGCTCACACCAGAAGAATATGACATCCATGAGACTGGTTAATCAAGCTTCTTGGTGGACCGTATGGCCATAGCGGGAGGGTGAATGATGCCAACTCAAATTTTGTCAAGTATTCATGGTTCTATTCTTATACAATTACAGAGTTACTTAAAATAGAATTTTCGTTCAAAAACTCAAGACAAATAACTCAAGAACACAAAACCTTAAAGCTAATACTCTCCGGCGGTCTAACTGGCCCACAAATGGTGGTCTGACAGGACGAGCTGTCCGACCGCTCCTTCAACGACGGTCTAACAGCATACTACAGCAAAATCAGAGAATAAATTGTGTTTTCAACACAATTTCAAAAACCAAAATCGAGAAAATTTTTGATCTATACATCCAGATGACATAAAATTTTGCACGGAACTTCTCTATGTTATTGCAAACCTATTCCAACAAAAGATTATGAAAATCATGGCCAAAATTGTGACCTTTTTTAGTTTGCTGAAAAGTTACACTAAAACCGAGGTAAAACCAAAATCGGTGAATACAACTTGCTCGTAGGTAGATGATGGCTAAGATGACTTTAAATATGTTCTCATATGTCCCAGCAAGCAAGAACACATAAAAATCCTCGGATAAAAAATCATACTTTGAGGCCAAATCAAGCAAGAACGGGTTTCTTGATAAACTTGCTATCAAAATACCTAGATGAGTGGAGATAGATATCCAGAGGTTGTCTCCATCTCTTACACGTCATTACCACAGCAAGATTAAGAAAAGAGAAGAGGAGATATCAAAACCCATCAAATCAAGAGCAAATCAATTAAAACATGAGATAAACATGTAACTGATCAAAGATTGATGTATTGCTTACTTAAAGAGATAAGTTTTACATCCACTCCACCTTGAAGAACAAAGAGCACCCAAGGTACTCACACTTAAATTCTAACTCTAAACCTAGAGAAGAGAGCACAAGAGATGGGTTGGATGGTTAACCTTACATGTCTCCATCCCAACCCCTTTTATAGGTGGGCACCCAGCCATCTTCACCATTTAATGGATCATATCCACTATTATAATAGGGGAAAATCCGTTAACCCCCCATACATAAGTTTTACTTTCACCCGGTATTCTTGATCGTTTTGGGTCTCAACTTCTCTATGAGTCTAGTTTTGATTCTCGCCGTTGATTATGGTTGACTCCAAGTGATCCTGCACATCCAAAGATAAAGAAATCATTTTCAGGTACAAGTTCTTCACAACTTGATCTATATTAACCAAGACATACATCATGCAACATTAATCCAATAACCTAATTCATCCTAATTCAGTCCATGACTCATCCCAAAATCCTAAATTTCTATCCAAAACCAATCCAGATATAGTACGATCTTTGCAAAATCACTTAACTACACTTCAAAACTTATAATAATTTATCACAACAGTATCATAGATATGCTCATAAGTATCTTCGTTTCTCGTAGCGCCAAAGGCTACCATCGTATGTGCATAGTAGAAAGAAACCGATCGACTAAGTGTTGGTGTTGTAGCTTTAAAATGCCAAATGCACGCATCCCAACTTGGTCGTAGTCATTCCGTCTTTCAAAAAACTTGTCGTTTCGTAGTTACAGGCTAGCATTCAAACGCATGTTATGAAAAAACCGGTTAGTGAAACATCACTGAACAAGGCACTCGTACAATTTCGTTGATCAGTAGGACACATGAGTAAAGAAGGTTCAGCGTGGAATTAGACTTACTGTCGAGAGAGTTTTCATGACAATGGAACATCTGGCGGAAAACAGAAGAAAATGGAGAAAGGTGAGAGAAAAAAGGAGAAAGGACAACACCAACCGAGCTGATCAATCGAGCTCAAGAGGCAAACAACATTTGGAGTAATGCATGTGCATGCCAGGTGTCAGCATGTAGGTACATGCGTGCACGATTATCGGACGCACAGACTCATGAACTGAGGTACATGCGAGGCAATTTCAAGCAACTGTAGCACCGAAAATGACATAAGAGATAAGATAAATAGTATCTTAAATTTTTTAAGTATTTATCAATCCTTAACTCCAATAGCTACAAGATTATAAAGATTAAGATGAAAAATCAACTCGAAAACTAGAGAAATAAGAACCTAAACAAACTAAAAAGATCAGTGAAATCGGGACTACTACTTCAGTGCCTGCAGAACTACCGCTGGTATGGTACCGCGGTATCACTGCTACAGTAGCTACGGTACTATCGTTGCTACAGTAAAATAAAGGAGAACAATGTTTTTAGTATGATATCAAGAACTTATTTCAACAAACAATCATAAAAATCATGGCTAAAGATGAGATCTTTTTTAGTTTGAAAGAAGGTTGCACCCAAACCAAGCCAAAGCCAAAAACGGTGAAAATAACTTGCTCGTGGGAGAAATATGGCCAAGATGGCTCTAAATATATTTCCACACATCATAGCAAATTAGAACACCGAAGAAATTAAGCCAAAAACATTTAGATCAAGAAATCACTTGAAATATCAAAAACATGCAAAAACTGGATTTCCTAACGAACTTGATACCAAAGTGTCTAAATGGGTAGAGATTGGTTTTATGAGATTATCTCTATCTCTTACATGTCCTTAGCACATCAAGATCAAAATAAGGGAAGTAAATAGATCAAAATCAACCAAAACAAGAGCAAATCAATCAAAGCAGGAGATAGCCATAGAGATGATCAAAGATTGATGTATTGCCACTTGATGATGTAATTTTATAGCCACTTTACCTTGGAGGACAGGAAGTAGACAAATCACTCAACTCTCAAACACTAACTCTAAACATAAGAGCACAAGAAAGATAGATTGGATGGATTACACAAGTCTCCATCCCAATCTCTTTATATAGGTGGGTTAACCAGCCACACCTAACTCTTAGTGGATACCATCCACTTAGCATAATAGAAGAAACTCGATAATCCCCTACACACGGGTTTTACTCACACATGTTCACTTATGCACGTTTTTCAAAGCACATAAGTCCAAATCCGCTAAGTCCTTAGCCTTGATCCATCTTGATCAAACCAGTTTCTTCTTGACCTAAATCGCCCTCCAAGCGTCACTCATGCACCAGATTCTGGTATTTTGGTCAAACTACCAAAATACTCTTTCTTGACCGGGTCATCTCTTTCCTATGCAAGCAACTGTCATACTTGTCACGTGTAGATTCACCATTGGCTTGTCATATGTCCGCAAGTCTCTCCTACTCCGGTTCCATCGGACCACGCCTCATTTGGACCGACCAAGCCACATGTTGCAAATCCACCATTTGAACTCACCTTCAATATTTTTTGCTTTTCTCGTGCCATGCTTGAGCTCACTATCTCACCCAGCATCCTTGATCGTTCTAGGTCTCGGCTCATCAATGAGCGTAACCCCGATTCTCACCGTCGAACATGGTGACTCCAAGCGACCCTGCACATCCAAAGATAAAGAAATTATTTTCGGACATAGATTCTTCACAACTTGACCTATGTTAGCCAAAACATGCATTATGGAACCTTAATGCAATGACCTAGGCCACTCCAACTCAATCCATGATTCAATTTCCCAAAAACCTGTTTTTCTGTGAAATCCGGTAGTACCGCTCCCTATATGCTGGTACTACCAAACAGCGGTACTACCGCACCTTGTATTCCCAAAATGGGCTTCTCTGAAAAAACATACCACCGTGTAATCGGTGCTACCGCATTGCAGTATGACCACACAAACACCTGTGGTACTATCACCCTGCGGTATAACCACACCAACACCTGCGATACTACATTTTTTTTTGAAAATTCCAGAAAATAGTCCAAACAAAATACAATCTTTTGCAAAATCGAATAAGCACTCCATAAAACTTACAATGGTTCATCACAACATTATTCCAGATCTTCTTACATAGTACTTCAAAGACTTTCAGACATTTGATTAGCAGCATATCTGTATGGACGTTGGGCACGAATTAAACCCATCGTGTCGTAATAAAATGTAGTTAAATCTGCAAGAGTGTAAATCAGTATGGTCGATCTGAATTATACATTATCCCTATTAGAAATAATCTTGACTTCAAGTTTAAGACGTAGTAGAGTCCGTCTCCATGTGTAACTCAAGTTGAAGTTGTGCCCTACTTGAAGTCCAAATATGTGTGCTAGTAGAAGAGTATTAGCCTATATATTGAGAAGACTTGTAACCAGTTATATAAGGGGGAGCAAGTAAGCGAAAAGAGAAATTCAGAAATCCTCCTATGTTCTCTCAGTTTATTGCGATGTGTGCGTTTTTTCTTAGAATAAAGTTAACAAGTGGTATCAGAGCCTACGCAAGTGTCGAGTCGCTAAAAAATCATCTAAGCAATTTCTGTTGCGTGCTTGTCTAGGGCGGCGCTCCCAAGGCACACGTCTTTGCTCGGTCCTGGTTAGTCAACCCAACAGCCATCCATTCCAAGCAGTAGCGCTAGAGCTCGTGCAAGATTTTAGCAAGGCGTGTCGTCCCAAGGCATCACGTCAACAAGGGGCAGTTCCATCCCTTGTGCAGGAGAGAGGAAAAGGTAAGGACAGAGAGCAAACTTTCTTGCGTTAGATAGGAAAGAGAATGCCAAGGCAGGAGAGAGGACTCTGGGAGCCAGCGCCCAGAGAACAAAACAACGCCAAGCAGCGGGCGTAGTCCTCATTTAGCGTGACACGCAAGACAGAAGCCGAGTCGACTTTTGTCCACCGAATTCTAGACTTAGTCTTTCGGTTTTGTCTCCCAAGGCGGAGTCATATTGCTGTTATAAAAGCGACGAAGCAGTAATCACAGCAACAGAGCGCGCGAGGCAAAGAGGCTTCAGATTCTTTCGCCATTTTGTGAAGAAAAAGCCAACGAGCAACTCTTTGATTCTTGTTCTGCATAAGGCGAAGCGCAGCAGCATAGAATTGCAAAGCATATTTTTTCTTAGGTTCCCTCGGTCCAAGAACTACTTCAAAGTAGCCCGAGTTCTTGATTCGTGCTCAAGATCATGTCGTGTTCTCCTGGAAGTGGTGTCACTGATGATGAAGCATCATGCAATATGATGGCGAAGGAGAGTTTCGTTGTCTCGTTGCATTATATAATGCTCACGATGAGCAATTATACAACATGGGCAATCAAGAAGAAGGTATACATGAAGGCTCAAGGAGTGTGGGACGCGATCGAGAACGGCAACGTCGATGTGTGCAAGGATGAGATGGCATTAGCGGCCATCTATCAGGGCATCTTAGAGGAGATGCTCTTCCTACTGGCCGAAAAGGAGATGACCAAAACCGCGTGGGAGGCGTTAAAGACGATGCATCTTGCCGCCGATTGTGTGAAGGAAGCAAATGTACAAACTCTCAAGACTAAGTTCGAGGTGCTGCGTATGAAGGAAACAGAGTCGATTAATGACTTCGTTGTCCGGTTGATGATCATCGCCAATAAGATTCGGGCCCTTGGCGAGAAGGTGAAAAAGTTGTACATAATGAAAAAATTCCTTCATACTGTTCCCTCACAGGTTCTCCCAATTACTTCGATCATAAAGCAATTTGAAGACCTAAAGACAATAACCACGGAGGAGGTCATCGGTTGTCTTAAGGCGTATAAGGAACACATCCGCGACAATAGTAACAACAGCGACAGACAGGTCTTGTTGACACATGCTCAGTGAGAGATCCGATCATCGAAGTATGAAGGCAAGAACACTTTCAGTGGTGGTGGCCAAGGCCGTCATAATCGGAAGTTTGATAAGGCAAAGTGAAGTGTTATAATTGTAACATTTATGGGCATTTTGCTTCAGAATGCCACAAGTCGAGGATGAAGAAAGCGTTTCTTGCTAAAGCGCTCAGCGATGATGAATCAACAACGCTCTAATGATAAGTTGAGTCAGGGACATTGAGAAGATATGTCGCTGTCCAAACTCAAGTAAAGTGAAAAGAAATCGAAACGTTGAGGAGATGTGTTACCGTTTTGTATCAAATATGGGTTTAGTAAGTCATAGTTTAGACCGACTGCCTCAATATTTTAGAATATTTGCATCCGGATGAACTTGTGCCAATTAAGTTGAGTTTCTATATGTAGCTTGCATGTAGAACACTTCGTGTGGAGGCGTGACTGGTAGTTCATAATGCATTGAGACTAAAACTAGAGTATGGTAAGTCCAGATTAAGGGGAGATTGTTAGAAATAATCTTAATTTCGAGTCCAAGACGTAGTAGAGTCCGTTTCCATATGTAATTCAAGTTGAAGTTGTGTCCAACTTGAAATTCGAATACGTATACTAGTAAAAATGTATTAGCCTATATATTAAGAAGACTTGTAACCAGTTAAATAAGGGGAAGAAAGTAAGAGAATAGATAAATTCAGAAATTCTCATATGTTTTTCCTGTTTATTTATGATATGTTTGTTTTCTCCTTAATAAAGTTAACAATCCCGATAAGATAAACAACATGCACTGGTCGCATGCACGTCACTCCGTTTACACGGCCGGCATGGACATCCCAACAACCGGACGACACGTCCTTCCTCTGTCATCGTCACAGGCTCGGCCGGTCGGCGTCCCAACCAACTCGCGAGTCGGAAACGACGTACCCACACAAATAATCGTCGAGAAAATTTTCAATAAGACAAAGAGAGCTGACGCATTTACATCCATCCTGCTTAGAAAGAAAGAAAAAGGGAAGCAGGCAGAAAGCAAGCAAACTAAAGGGAGATAAAAGCAAACCAAAACAAAGCAGAGACATGCCAACAACTGCACGCTTGCTGCGGCCTTGTGGGGCTGGCTAAAGCGAGCGGTAGCGAACGTCCCCTAGCTTGCATCAATGCATTGGCAGTGTTGGTGGAGACCGTGCATGACGCATAGAGAGCTGGACGCGCGCCAGCGAGCGATCTAACATGGCCTGTCGAGTTCGCCGGTCACTTCGGTGGTGGCCAACGCGCGGGCGCGCGGCGGCGGCGCTTCGATCTCGGTCCGGTTGGTGATCGAGCAAGGAATGGAGCCGGCCGTCTGCGTCGGTCGCGCCGTTGGGTTGCAACTCCTGGACATGTCCCTGACCGGCGTGGTCCCAAACAGGAAACGCCCTGGCCTCTCGGTCTCAATCCTGTAAAGTGCTTCTTGTGTTACTGCAAGGAAATTTACTTAGACGAGAAGAAAGTTTGGTATAAAGGCAGATCAGATCCGTGAACCTGTGTAGACCGAGCTGATGATTCGATGGATCTCTGTCTTTTTTCGATGACAATTTCGGCTTGTCTAGTATACGTAGTGGCTAGATCGTATCCCCTTTGTGCAGTTTCGGCATGATTAGTGCAACTTCCGTGCCAATCACCATTGGGGATGAAATCAGTTGGCAACAACCAAACACACTGTCCACCAACCAGCCTAGAAATAATCCAACAATGGTTGTTGCACATTTTAGAACCTGGTTGCAACATAGCAAAAGAATTCAACCCCTTTATGGGCGCATTTCTACCCAATTTCGCGTCGGCGACAACGCCGGAATGACGGTGCCACCTGTGTATCGTCGAGTGAAAACGTACGGCAATTTCACATTCACCTGAAAACGTGGTAATATAGGGCATTTCCCACGTGGCTAAATTAGTGTAACCACCTTGTAATTCTCTTTCGCTAAACTAGAGTTTAGACCGAATTAAAGAGTGAGAGGAAAGAAGGGCAGTTCATTGGATATTATCCTCATCCAACCATACTGTTTCGTCATCTCTTTTCACAACCAAAAGAGAGCCGGACGCAACATACGCAGCGTGTGAACATCGCAGCATAAATTGCTGATGTGCAACTTGCGAATAAGTATGATCACGGATGGTTTACTTCCATGCCTAAACTAGCATTAACTCGGGAGAGGAAGCAGCAGAGACGTCACCGAGGACACCGATAGATATGATAAACTGGGGACTAATTAAGCGCAGGAATTGATGGAAAATGTGGACTTGGCCATCCGTGGGCTTCTTTTAGATCACATTCGTGGACTTTGTGGTTTTATTAATTAAAACAAGGATGGATACGCGGGGGGTTGAAGCGAGGAGAGGGGAGAGAGCGTGTGGGTATGGGCGTGCGCCGTGCGCGCGCGGGGCGGCGGGGGCGCGGCCGACGGCAGCTGCGAAGGGCGGGCACGGCCACTCGCCTGCGCCTACGCGCTTTGTCCGCTGCCCTGACCTCTCCTCGGCCGCAGGGGCATCGTTTTTCCCTCCTGCTTGCGTGGGCACGGCCTATGGACCGCGGACACTGGCTCCTTGCTTAGGTGATGGTGATTCTTCCTTTAAGGCCTGTACGGTACGACAAGCTTTTGTAGTACATAGGTATAGACAGAACTAACACAAGTTATATGGCTGTGATCGTTTTGGTTTCAGCTTTTAGCTTTTGGTTTATTTTTCACTATTCATAAATTTTATCTTTTTCTGAATTTTTAGCTTTTTGTTAAGCTTTTTTGCTAGTTCTTTTTTCCCGTATTTGTTTGTATTATACGTAATGGGCTAATATATTTTTTTAGTTTTTTAAATTTTAATTATGCTAAATAAGCCTCTGTCAGTTACAATATTTTTTTAGCCAGCTACAGTGCTTTTCAGCCATAAACCACTAAAAAAAGCCCAAATAATCACCATATAATTATTCATTTCTAAGTTAACTTCATAATTTTCTATAGATGTTATTGATACAATAGCAAAAAAGCCGTTTATAAAGATCTTATATACTGTATCAGGGGCGGACCCACAGGGTATACCGGGTGGGCCACGACATACCCTGGGGCCCAGCCGGTTCGTGCCCGTCGCAGGAGGCGTTGACGTTGTAGCCGAAGGGCCAGGTGTACCGGACAACGGGGCGGAGCTGGGCGGCCTGGAGGTCGATCGCGCCGATGCAGTTGCCGTGGCAGAAATAGATGAGCGGGAGCGCGGGCTGGCGGCGGTGGTGGGCGAGGAGGAAGGCCGGGTCGGAGGTGAGGCGGCGCCACGACCTGCAGACGGCGCGGCAGCAGTGGAGGGACCGCGCCCGCAGGCGCACGAGGATCTCGCACAGGACCATCTCGTCGTGGAGGCCGCCGGTGTCACAGCGCGGCGTCGATCTCACGGTCTCCGCCACGGACGGCGGCGACAGCTCCGGCGGTACGTGGATCATCGCTTCACCCGCCGTCGTCGGAGCCTCACAGCACGGCACCAGCACCCGCAACGCCCGCTCCAGCAAATCGTCGAACACCTGGAACCGCTTCCAACTCCATCACGAGCGCGGCCTCCTTCCGCCGCCGCAACGACGGGATCGTCAGCACGGAGTTGCACCGCGCCTCCCGTAGCATGTCCAGAAGCTCTTCCGGGACACCGCCCTCCGGCAGGGCCGCGGCCTCCACCCCGCCGAGGCGGGCGGTATCCTCCGTTTCCGCCGAGGCCAGCACTGCAGCCGCCGCCTCCTCCACCTCCTCCGCGCTCGGCCGCCGCGGGAGCTCCCGGTACAGACTCGTCAACTCCTCCACCGCCTCCGCCGTCGCCAGCGAGTTCCCCATCTCCATGGGAGGGACGGACGGAGAGATCGAGCGGACTGTGGAGATTTGATGCGTGAGGAAAGGTGACGTGGGAGAGCAGTATCTGCACCACGGCCTTTTCGACCGTCCGATCTATGACCAACGGATCATGTTAATATCTTCATTAAAAACAAATAATAAATTGCCCCCTTGTTCCTCTATGTAATTTGTGCAAATTTTCAACTTAATCATTGAATTTAAGACTTATCATATTATTTAGTGCCTGTATACCGAATTACGGTGCAAATTTTACAATTATT
Organism: Dendrocalamus latiflorus; assembly: GCA_017311315.1. Classification (NCBI taxonomy): domain Eukaryota; kingdom Viridiplantae; phylum Streptophyta; class Magnoliopsida; order Poales; family Poaceae; genus Dendrocalamus; species Dendrocalamus latiflorus. Next base: position 5,161,118 of record CM029634.1, on the reverse strand, counting down.
TACCGAATTGGCAAATAGTTTTACCGAATTGCATATGAAAATTTTGGTACGGCATACCCTTTGGTAAAATCATGGGTCCGCCACTGTACTGTATGCTGCACACCAAAAGACTTAAAAGGATTATAGACGACTAATATCATCTTATTGTACATGCATTTAGGCGACAGCAACATCATTTGATATGCTCTTTTCATCTAGGTTTTCGCTAGATGTTGATTTAAATGAACATGTCAAAGTGATTTTTACTTCGAGGAAGATCCCGATAGCAATGTGGTTTCAATTAAGGTGTTTCCGTTATGACTTTTGTGTGATGCTTCTTTTTAGGAGGCAGCGACGGTTGTCTATCCTTTTCATATAGGTTTTTGTTAGAGGTTGGTTTAACTGAACATGTCGAGATGATTTTTTTTGCTTTGAGGAAGATTCCAAAATCAACTTGGTTGCAATCATGGTGTTTCCTTTATATCTTTTTGTGTGATGCTTCCTTTAGACGGCAGGAACGATTGTTTGCTCTTTTCACATAGGTTTTTGTCAAATGTTGGTTTAACTAAATATGTCAAGGTGATTTTTACTTCGTGAAAGATTCCAAAATCAATTTGATTACAATCAGGGAATTTCCGTTATATATTTTGTGTGATGCTTCCTTCTAGACGGCAGGAGCATTTGTCTACCTTTTTCACATATGTTTTTGTTAGAGTTTGATTAAATTGAACATGTTGAGGTGATTTTTTTTTACTTCGAGGAAGATTCCGAAATTAACTTGTTTGCGGTTAGGGTGTTCCTGCTTGTCTTTTGTGTGATGGCTCCTTTAGGTGGCAGGAGCAGTTGTGTGCCTTTTTCATATAGGTTTTGTAGAGGTTGTTGTAACTAAACAACGAGGTGATTTTCACTTCAAGAAGATTCCACCAATTTGGTTGCAATTAGGGTGTTTTCACTATGTATTTTGTGTGATGCTTCCTTTAGATGGCATGAGCGGTTATGTGCCTTTTTCATGTTGGTTTTTGTTAGAGGTTGCTTTAACTAAACACGCCGCGGTGATTTTTACTTCGAGGAAGATTTCGAAATCAATTTGGTTGAAATTAGGTGTTTCCGTCCTCTCTTTTGTATAAATAAGGATATTAATGAACCAAACCGATTGATGGGCTTGAGCAATTGCATATATAGTACGTTCTAGTGTACTCTATAGATTAATTTCGAATCTTTCGTAACTTATATCTATCCACTCAAAATAATAACTTATATCTAACTTAGGATATATCTTAACTAGAGTCGTTTTTATGGGTTAGGATCATTTATATTCTTTCAAGTTTAATTAGGTTCTAATAAAATCCGATGGTTAATTATGATCTAATTGTAATTATGGTCTGATGAACTATGACTTTGATGTTTTTCATTTTACGAGAATTTGTAGCATTTTTAAAATCTTTTTTCATAGTAATAGATAGATAGCATTTTTTTAAGGATAGACAGCGTATTGATGGTATCTGCCAACAAACTCGAACAAATTCCTAATGAATAGCTCCAAAAGAGATTGAGAGAGAAACAACAGTGACTTAGGTTTATTGGTTTTTATGCCAATCTAAGCAGTAACTTGTCATCTATACTAAAAGTCTCATCCCTTTTAGGTGGTGATCGGTTCGGCTTAAAAGCTCATGGCTTATGGCTGAAAACACTGTAGCTGGTTGAAAAAAGCACTGTAGCTGACAGAGACTTATTTAGCATAATTAAATTTAAAAATATAAAAAATATGTTAGCCCGTTACATATAATACAAACAAATACGGGAAAAAAGAACCGGCAAAAAAGCTCAACAAAAAGCCAAAAGTTTAGAAAAAGACGAAATTTATGAATAGTGAAAAATAAGTCAGAAGCCGAAGCCGAATTGATCAGAGCCCGAAGTGAAGTATGCAAAATACTTATGTTAACATCTTTAATGATCTCCTGTGCTTCACATTGATCGTTACATGCGGAAGCTGCTATGGATGTAGAACTCAGCTCAGCCTCCAAAGTTGAATACAGCGGACAGAATCCATTCCTTGCAAGTAAACATTTTGTCTATTCTATTGTATACACACTATACAAATTCTTCCCAATGCAACTGGCATGCGAATTTTCCGTAGAAGTTCCTAATTAATGGTACATTAATGTACTACAAGGAAAAACGGTAAGGGGGCATCATAACGTAAACGAACGTTGCATGATAAGTATTAGTACATGTTTATATTGGCTTTTGCTGATAACTTTTGGCGATGGTGATGAATAGTAGTGGTTGATAGAAACGGCTGATGAATAGTAATGACTGATGAATAATAGTGTATTATGTAAGAAAGACGGTGTAATAAAAGTCACTATAATATTCGGGCCACCATGCGACTTACAAATTGTGATATAATAAAATAGAAAGTACATTACAAAATAGTAATGACTGATAAGAGCAGCTTATAGAAACTAGGGCGTTTGTATTGGCTTTGGCTTCAGAGATGCTAAAGGCAATATAAACAAACGCTTACAATATGACTAGAGAAATATAGTCTGTGAACCAAAAAAGATCACCAACAACTTTCTTGTGTTTAAAATTTAAAAACATCTTGCTCACAAAAGTAAAAAATTTCAGCAAACTAACCCTTCTAGAAACGTGTACACTACATTCTAACTTTTCTATCCACAAAAGCTGAAATTGTATGGTCTATGGGCCTGTTTTTTTCGCTGAAACTTATGATTTTTGGCTACAGCTTATGACTTTTCAGTTGTTTGTGTGAGAGATTACAGAGTAACAGAAACTCACATGTAGTTTTTGCCGATATAAATAAAGTTGGTACAGTATGTACTACGATTAACTAGTAGACCTTATCTTGAAATGACACTCCGTTTAAAAGCTAATTACTGAAGCTGAAATCAAAAACTGAAAAAAGAACAAGGCCTATAGCCTATCTCAAGCAGTTGATCATAACCTACCGACTGAAATGCAAAGAACAAAACCAAGCAGAAGCTAGCTAGCCCCAAGCAGAACTTGAGCCACAGAAGATCCGTACGCTGCGTCCACGCCCCCAACCAATCCTGTGCTCGTCCATACTCCACACCCCATGTTACCAATTAATTAATTGTTCACTCGGTAACGACACCAACTGCACTCCATTGGCCTCACGCGCTCGCGCTATAAAACACTCCGCGATCCATGGCCGCATACCAGCAGCTGCACCATCAGCATCCATCCTACTCCCCAGCCCGTCTCTGCAGCGAGCTAGCCTCACCACCACTTCCACCTTTTACGTCAAAAGAAACAAGCATCTAATCAACCAAGCAAAGATTCCATGGCTGTGCTGGTGGCGAGGCAGGGGCGCGAGCTGCAGCGGTACAGCAAGAGCACCGGCGGGCGCATCGTGGTGGGGTGCATCCCGTACCGTGTGCGCGGCGACGACGGCGAGCTGGAGGTGCTGGTGATCAGCTCGCAGAAGGGGCACGGCATGATGTTCCCCAAGGGCGGGTGGGAGCTGGACGAGTCCATGGACGACGCGGCCCGGCGCGAGGCCCTCGAGGAGGCCGGCGTCCGCGGCGACACCGAGCAGGTGCTCGGCTGCTGGTACTACAAGAGCCGCCGCTACAACCAGACCTACGAGGGCATCATGTTCCCCCTCCGCGTCACCGACGAGCTCCACCAGTGGCCCGAGATGGCCTCCCGCAAGCGCACCTGGGTGAGTAGAGCACACAATTGCTTGCTCCTTTGTATTGTACCTGCCAATCTGTGGCAAACTAAATCAAGAAGACGAGTGCCGAGAACATGTCATCTAAACGTTCGTTTGCTATTGAATTGACCAGGCCACGGTGCAGCAAGTGATGGACGGGTGCCAGCACGGGTGGATGCTGGAGGCGCTCGACCGGCTCGTCGCCCGGCGCACCAAGCTGCAGTCTGCGCTGTAACCAATCAAGCGGCGCAGCCCGCGCGATTCTCGCAAGGAAGGATTGGGAGCACGAGCGGCGGCGTGCGTCGCCATCCCTCTCTCTCGGTGCAGCGGCAGGCCGGCCGGTGTACGTTTCCGGGCTCGACCGGATCGAGCTTATATATTTGGTCGCCCTCACCGGAGAGAGACGGCGGTGCACTGTGTGGATCGATGCTGGCGATGCTTTCTTGAGGTGCAGAGTCGTCGTTGCGGCAAATAATGTCGCAAAATTTCTAAGAGGAGAATGGTTGAAGAGCATGTAAAGATCGAAACCGGACACACAAATTTAACAGAACTGCAGAGCAATTCACAATTCTTAAATTTCTTTGGAGTAACAGGAAGTGTAAATTAATTGCAGTAACCGTTTCTTGGTGGCACAATTAATACAAACTGTCGAAGAAAAGTTGCACACCCCCATTAAACAGCTCGTAAAGTTGCTCAAAGACAGCAACATGCATGTTACTCCAAGCTCTTTCCTTTTTGCGTGCTCTCCGAGCATCTCGCAGCCTATCTGGCCGGTTTCCTTTGCATCACGGAGAGAACGCCCAGTTTTTTCTTTCCGCCTATAGCTCGTAGCTTTTTTGAATAATTAAATAAGACGGCTTCTCTACTTTCATTTCGAAACGGTTCATCAATATACTTTTTGGAGTCTTGGGCGGTAGCTACTTGTTTGAAGCATAGTGTTCGAGGTCATGACACGTCGAAAGAATGAAGTTCCCACGCTCTTCGTAGGACGTGATTTCAAACGTCTGCTTGTCCATTGGACGGCTTTGCTGCCGCCCAATTGAATTGAAATAAATTAATTTATAATTAAATTTATACTGTAACTAATTAAAATTATACTATAGTTGATGATGGATTATTTAGTGTAACTAAATTTAAAAAAATAGAAAAATAGGTTAGCCTAAAAATATGTTATTTAGTGTAATTAATTGAAATTATACTATAGCTGATGATAATTTATTTAGTGTAACTAAATTTAAAAAATACAAATAGAAAAAAATATGTTAGTCTATCACGAGTAATGCAAACGAATACGAGAAAAAAGAACCGGCAAAAAAGTTTAGAAAAACTAAAAAAATTAGAAAAAGATGAAATTTTTAAATAGTAAAAAATAAGTTAAAACTAGAAGTTTAAACCAAAATGAACAGGGAAAAGATGATTGCACATTTCTGCAGTTTCGTAATTGGTGGAAGCCTTGCCAAATCTGAGTTTTCCTTGCACGGCGATCGACTGCTCCAGGGCCCCACAAGTTGTGCCTATGCCTGTCACGTAGCTGTAGGCAGAGACGTCGTGCTTGCGAATTTTCTAAAGCGTGGCCTACATATAGGGCTGTAAACGAGCCGAGCTCGAGCGAGCTTGGCCTTCCAGGCTCGAGCTCGGTAGAAGCTCGAGCCGAGCTCGAGTTGAGGTCCGAGCCTAGACCTGGGCTCGAGCTCGGCTCGGCCTAAGCTCGAGTAGGCTCGAGTTCGGCTCGTGGAAGCTCGGTAACAATTAAAATAATTTATTATGCATTATTTTTCAATAATAAAAAATTTTTAAGCTCGAGCTCGGCTCTAGTAAGCTCGATAACAGTCAAAATAATTCAAATATACACTAATGTTTAACAATAAGAAAAGCTCGAGCTCGAGTTCGGCTCGAGTAAGCTCGGTAAGAATTAATATGTATTACTATTTGAGCTCGAATCGGGGCTCGCGAACTATTCGAGCTCGGCTCGGTAAAGCTCGCGAGCTCGAGATCAAGCTCGAGTTCGGCTCGTTTAAAGCTCGAACCGAGCTCGAACCGAGCCTAGAACGAGCCGAACTCGAGTAGCTCGCGAGCTTCGAGCTTTTTTTACAGCCCTATACATATGAGTTACATGTCTTTTCAGCTTCTTAAAATCTATTTTAATTTTTTAACTTCTAAAAACTGCTTTTAAGTTTTTCTATATTAACTGGCTTTTAAAAAAAATCTTTTTAAAACGATGATTATATTTATAAGCAAATAGTAGTATGCGTTGTAACAACTTCATTTATATCAGCTCAAACTGTACTTAAATTTATGTTACTCTGTGTTTTTCTCATGAACAACTTAAAAACCATAACGGCCAATCATAAGCGGAAGAAAAAAAAATAGGGCTAGCTGGGGCATGTGCCCCCATATTTCTTTGCTCCAATGAGCAAACAAACAACTACGTGCAAGTTGCCACGACGCTGCACTGCCGATGGAAGGCGACGTGCCGAGGGCGACCTGCCCTGCGACCCCACTGCTGGATCACGGATCAGCTCTGATTATAATGTGAAGATTGACTTGACTTGGGAGACGATAGAATTTGTCTGGGGACGGTAAAATAAAATTATTGAGGGTGGTCGGCACGGTGACGCGGCAATGGACTAGTACATTATTGGGAGGCTGGTTAGACGGTTATTTATCTGAGCACCATTCGTTCCGGTCCACGTAGGCATGCGCGCCCTTCGTCAAGGCGTTAGGTGCTGCGAGGTGACAAAGCTAGCGACAAGTCTTCGCCTGCGGGCGCGAGGTAAACAACTCGATTGATGCTGCAGATTTTTGGCTGCGTCGGGCAGGGAGAGAGACGAAGATGACAGAGCCGAGCGAGACGGGGTCATGTGGGCGCCCTTCGTTTTGGTTCTGGGCGTCAGCTTGCGTGCGAGCGCTTCGCTACTGCTTCCGCGCGCGGTTTAGATTTGATTTTTTTTGGCACCGGTGGATTTCGGCGTCGGTGTTTTATGGCAGTTTCCTTTCGGTGGCGTCCGCTTTTTTACTGACGGAGGAGAGACGAACCGTTTGCGTCACCGACGACGCTGACATCTCAACTCGGTTAAAGATTCTCCTTGGGTTATGATTAGGAGCTCACTTAGTTGGGAAGAATTTTGATGGTTTATGGTTAACGTTTCATCGTAGTTGACAGAAATTGTACTGTAGCTGATGGTGACTTATTTGATATAATTGAATTTAATTGTACTGTAGCTGATAGTGTCTTATTTGATATAATTGAATTTAAAAATTTTAAAAATAAAAAAGGGTTAGTCCATTACATATAATGCAAACAAACAAATATAGGAAAAAAGAACCGACAAAAAACCTAAAAAACGGAAAAGTAAAAAACAAAATTTATAAATAACAAAAAATAAGTCAGAAACCAGAAGTCCAAGCCCAAATTAACGGAGCCTAAATCGTTGGAATGATCGTGTGGCCATCATCCCCTGGATCCACAATCTCACTTTCGCATGGTACTGTTTGTCAAGACCGTTCATATGTACCTGCAGCGTGCGGGGAAATCATGCTTTAGGTCAAATCAAAATCATCAGCCAGTGATCACTGGCTAAGTCTAAGCTGCGTACTACTAGCAGAATCGTTGCTGGTCTGGTCGAACGAAGGAGCTTGTTCAAGCTAAGGCAGCTCGACCCGATCAATGTGTGGTTCCGAAGCTGTTCGGAGGAATCAGGCCTAGTCTAGTGGTGGCAACTTGGCACGTTCAACTGTTCAAGTCCGAGAGACGCATTAGGCAGTACTACTGGGTAGGTTAGCAGTTGTGGCGGCGGTACGGTTGGTGCCTTGCTGGATCGAGCCTTGCCATGGTTGCCTCGTTCCTCAGTTGGACGGAACTGTTAGGCTAGGCCAAGCCAGATTCTAATATGGGCCTGTTATTTTGGGTTTCGCTTGATGGCTTTTAGGCATGATTTTTTTACTGTATTTTTTGATATGGCAGTAGATGATGGAGATGTCGATGTGAATGATATACACTGTTTTGATCCCACGAAGCCGTTTATAGAATTCGTTTCAAAAAGTTGACCTATTTATTTTGACTTTTAAAAAAACCAAAAACCCGGACCTATGTGTTCCTTGTGGCTGTCGCTTGTGGGTTGTATGGCGAAGCTTGCACGAGTTGAAACGGACACGGTTCCTTCAATTTCTACAAGTAGGCCGCACGTACAGAAATTGGTTCTCCGAGTAGGCCTGGGCCGTTGGACACAGCGGAGTACTTGACTAACTGAGTTTGTGTCCGTTCAGCCCACAAACATGCAGACCAAGTTTGCACGGAAAATGTTTCAGAAGTTACTTGAATTTTTGTATGGTATAGCGCTGGAAAATCTTCCCTAAACTATACAAAGCAACGGTAACGATCATGGCCCTTCTCGCAGGAGAAAGGAACCTCCTGGCTTTTGCTGTTGTTGCTCCCTGTCTCGGAGCTGGAATATAATTTCTCCTCTAACAGCATTCACACTTGGGGCCAATCCAATTCGTGGTGAATAGTTTTTTCCTCCAATTGCACTCGTCAATTGGTGCCTATCTGGCTCAATTCTCACCTGCCATTTCAGTTTCGTGTAGGCGCTTTATAACCTTCCTAGTCTGTTAAAATAAATCTGGCATCTAGCAGGTAACCTGTAATCAAGTGAGATATGATGGCCAGAGATTCTTGAACAAAAAAAGATGAGGATTGTTGGACTATGCATGGAACGGCGCCATATTTGGGAAGACTTGACATGATGGAATCCCATTCCATCCATCAGCCAGCCTTCCATGCACAATTTTAAGCATCAAATTTATGTATTTGTGTTTCATTCTTTGATCCGACAGTCAATCCTCCATGTATAGCATGATTGATTCGTCAGTGATCTACTCTCCTTGTACTCGTGTATTTGTATGATACCACGAAGAAAGGTGCGATACACACCGGCTTGATTTCATTCCACTCATACAAATACACGAGTACAAGAAAAAATATATCACTGATGAATCAATCATGCTATATATATATGGAGGATTGACAGTTTCATCAAAAAAAAATAGAAATGAATATATAAATTTGGTGCGTACAATTGTACATGGAAGGCTGGCTGTCACCGCATCAAGTCTTCCCAAATATGGCGTAATTCCATGCATAGTCTAACAAGGATGACTAGGAGAATGTCTCGCTTACGACACGCATAGGAGTACTGCAGAAGCAGCCCAGACCAGACACAGTACATTAGACATTAGCAGTAGGCGAGATAGGATGACACGCATGCAAGCAGGTTGAAGAGTGCGGATCTCCCCTTCAGAAATCGTGCCGTGCGACTCCGAGACTTCCTCGATCCTATAAATGAGGCGCACTCCAGACACAGCTGCTGCACACGCGCCGAGGCCGAGGAACGCACGACCGTAAGAGGGGCAGGAAAGGACACATCAGCGGCACAATGGAAGCTCGACGACGACGGTTGTCTCCGGCAGCCGTGCCTCTCCTGGTTCTGCTTGTGACGGTCGTCATGCCCTTCTGTAAGGCTCTGCGGGGGACGTTGGTTTTTTTTGCGCGTTTTTGCGACCTGTTAAATTGCTTATTTGTTTCGTTTCTGATTCCGAGAAGGGCGCCAAGTGGCAGCGGGCAAGACGGCGCTGCAGAAGCATGTGGCGTTCTTCGACCGCGACAAGGACGGCATCATCTCCTTATCCGAGACATACGAAGGTGGTCATGCATGCGGCATGCCTGTTCTCCATTCCTTTGTTACAGTATTTGCTGGAGCACGTTTCATTCTTGCTCTTGCCGCGTTGTCTGTTGCAAACTTCTAATTTTGGCCTTTGTATAAATATATGGATGGGGGTAGGGTTTCGTGCCCTCGGATTCGGAGTTGCCATGTCCCAAGTCAGTGCTGCCTTCATCAACGGCGCCCTTGGCCCCAAGACCAGACCTGTACGACCTCTCTCTCTCTCTCTCATGTACGTATGTTGACTAGAAAACAAATCTGACGTCTTTGTCGTTTATAACGGTGTTTAAGGTGTCCGGTTCTGGTTACATGGTTGCAGAGACACCTTATTTCACTGAGAAGATAACACACAGGACATGACATTTTTATGTTTCATTCGGCGCTAAACCCATCTGATCATTTAGTGGAATGTTAGGCTAGCTAGTTATAAAGCTGACGTGTTGAAAATTTAACGCCTTCTTGTGCTATACTGTTATGTACTGATTCTAATCAAAACTTCAATTCCCCACAGTATTCTTGTGCAGTATTAGATATAGCACACCAACTTAATTGCGGAATCTGATAAGATTATGGTCAAATCACCAACATACTTAATGCTTCACAGAGAGGTTTAACTGCACATTGTGACAGTACAAGCGTGTGATGTACACATGATTCGTCTATTTACTTAGCTTGCTAATTGTTACCATTCTTTTACTGTGATGTTACATGCAATTTTCTTATACGTAGTTATTAATGATGTGAACCCATCATTCAAGCACATATAACAAGTGTGCATAGATGTATGCTCTGAGCTAGCAGTCGTGTTTTGTACATACAAAATGAAGTGCAAGTAGTATTTGATTGAATCTAATGCATGCAGGAAAATGCAACAGCACCACTTTTATCTATCTACGTAGAGAACATCCACAAAGGGATCCATGGAAGTGATACAGACTCGTATGATGCTGAAGGAAGGTATATATGCCCGGCCTTGTTTCGTAGATTGTCCAAACATAAAAAAAAAACTTCGCGAATTCAGCAAATCAAACTGTTTTTATTTGTCTTGTAGTTGTTTAGAACATCTCCTCTGTTCTTCCATCAGTTCCATTCCACCCATGATTTACTCCAGGATATTTTTGACGAATCGTCGAACAAGAAATCCATCATCATATCTTTCCAATATATTTGCTGGTTGCTAGATTTGCTAATATATACTTCCACTGCGCAGGTTCGTCACTGAGAAGTTCGACGAGATATTCACCAAGCATGCAAAAACTGTACCTGATGCTCTGAATTCAGACGAGCTAGACGAGATGCTTCGTGCAAACAGAGAGCCCAAGGACTACGGAGGATGGTAACCTCTGCTCTAAATATTAAAAATAGAACATCAGTACCTAGCAATGCTCCTATGGCCTCACTCTATTAACTCTGCTTCTGTCCTTGCGCAAAAATGCAGGCTCGGGGCTTCGACGGAGTGGAACACTCTGTACAAGCTCGCCAAGGACAAGGACGGCCTTCTCCGCAAGGACACCGTGAGAGCTGTCTACGACGGGAGCCTCTTTTATAAGCTGGCGAAGAACGTTCATATGGAAACCAAGAGCACCTGATGATTATCTTATTGTACAAGAAAATCGATTTGAGATAAAAAAAAAAATACTCCGTTTGGCACTGCCGTCGCCGTTGGTGCATGCATGAGTTGGGCAAGAGCAACGAGCCGTACTTTGTCTGCAGGTTTCTTTGCTGCATGGATTAGTTGGGCTTTCACTTCTACCTGTAGGCCGTCGTACTTCGAAGGAATTAGTCCAATTGGGCTGCGCTTTGATTCACGAACTGCGCTAGGACGTCTGCCCTTGGATGCTCCTGGGTTGGGCTTGACCCTTCCAATTATTTTTCCAGGTGTCAGTAGGCCCAGGCGCTCTCAAAGATTAAAAAGAAAGTAGGGCCAGGCCGTTGCACGCGCGGTTGGTCAATTAGGCGACTCGTGTGTCTATTTAGCGGCCCATAAAACGAGTAGACCAAGTTTACGCACAAAATGTTCGGCAAAGTTACCCTTGAATATGTTATTGACTGAGCCCATAAACTATCCTGCGCACCTAGCCGGAGTGTGAGGGCGAGTCTGATTGAATTTTTTAAGGGAACATGCACAGAATATGCATATCATTGTATTAAAAAAGAGAGGGAAAAATACTTACACTAGGGATCTACTGCTTGAGTTTTAGTTACAAGAAGGGGAGGAGAGAATTAAAAGAACCGAGAGAGAGAGAGAGAGAGAGAGAGAGAGAGAGAGAGAGAGAGAGGAGGAGGAGGAAACAAAACGGAGAAGGGAATATAAAGGTGGAGGCTATGCAGCACAAGCCGCGAGGGATCAAGGTTGTATGAAGGTGCTTGTCGTTGGATTTAGAGATGACTTCGTGCCTACCGCGCGCCAACATGTTAGCTCTTGTTTTAGGTTATCCAAAATCCCTTCGACGCTCATCTTGATTTTGTTGAACGTTCGAGCGTTGCGTTCTTTCCAGATAGGTCAGAGAAAGAGAACTACGATAGAGTCAAGTTCTTTCCTGTGAGCCCTAGGTGCTTGCTTGTGCAAAGTAGTCCACCAGTCTAACAAGCGAGTCTGACTTGTAATCGGTTGATGCTGCTTGCCCAAAAAGCGAGAGAATAGGGCCCAAGCCTAGTAAACCCAAGGACAAAGAATAAGGAGGTGATTAATTATCTCTGTACTTGGCTCGCAGAGGGGGCAAAGGGTATCTGTGGCAAGTCCACGTCGCACTAGGCGGTCTGTTGTCCAACAACGGTCGTGGATGGCTAGCCAAGCGAAGAACTTGCACATCAGTGGAGCTTTGCATTTCCAGATAAGTTTATGAGCTGCAAAGCGGGTTCTGCCGAGGAAGAATGCACTGTAGGCAGACTTAAAGGAGTATCCTTTGGAAGGGTTTAGTTTCCAAATGAACTAATCGTAAATTTGTGGTTGGAGTGAGACGGCGCTAACCCTGTGCCAAAGGATGAGGAATTTAGCGATTGCCTTAACCAAAATGGCACCTTGAATTCCATGTACCCACAAATTGAGCATCAGCCCCTGAGAAACAATGATGGTTTTTTTGGTTTTGCTGTGAACAAGTTTGCAAACGATTGGAGCTATGTCTTCACCAAATTGCCCTTCAATCCAATTGTCTAGCAAAAAAAGAGCTCGATTGCCATCACCAAGCTACACTGTTGTGGCTGCCTTGAACATTGCATGGACAGTTGGCTCATGAGATGCTTGTATGGTAGTCCAAGTGCGTGATTGATCTGTTTTCTGTCCCCATAGCCAACGTAGACGCAATGCATAGTGCATTGTCTTGAGGTCAAAAATTCCAAGACCACCAAGAGCCATTGGTCTATAGACGGTTTTCCATGCCACAAGACAAGTTTCTCCCAACACGGCATCCGAGCCCTTCCACAGGAAAGCGTAACGTCTTTTGTCTATTGATTTGATTGCCCAGGACAGTAGGTCGAGCGACAGGAGGTGATAGATATGTGCCATGGAGAGTACTTGCTTGACCACTATGAGGCGACCTCCTAATGAAAGCAGACTCCCTTTCCATACTGATAGTTTCCTAATGAACCAATCAATCAGCGGCTGAATATGTGGTTTGGTTAGTCTGGATAAGGTTAGCGACAAGCCCAAATAAGTCACTGGGAAGAAAGCGAGCTGACAAGGCAACTCTTGTAAGACCGTGTCAATTTCCTCTTGAGAGCAATGTATGGGCACGATTAGACTCTTGTCAAGGTTGGCTCACAGACCAGACACTTACCCAAAGTTAGATAGGATCTCCTTGACTATCTGTAAGTCATGTCTTCTCGAGGCAACGAAGTAGATAGTGTTATCAGTATATAAGGACACACGCTCCTATAGGCCCTGCACGCCCAGTCAGGTGAGAGCTAAAAGAGAGTTTGCTTTGCGGAAGTAATCATTGAGGGCCTCCGTGACTAGCCCATAGCCTAGATGGATGGGATTTTCGAGTGTTCCATTGAGCATGATTTTAGAGGAAGAACTGGCAAGTAACATCGTTATCCATTTGTGCCATCTTGTCCCGAAGCCCGCTTGTCTGCGGATTTGTAAAAAGGAAAGACCATGAGACTGGGTCAAATGCTTTAGAGATATCCAGCTTCAACAAGAGTGTTGCTTTCTTCTTGGCCTTGAGTGTTCTGGTGAGTAGCTGGACCAAGCGAAAATTGTCATGAATTGACCTTCCGGAGATGAAAGCGGACTGATTTGAGTGCACAAGGTCTGGTAGTTCCTTTTTGAGCTAATTTGCAGGGACTTTGGAGAAAATATTTGCAAAGCTATGGACAAGACTAATCGGACGGTAGTCTACTATCCTACTGGCTTTGTTATTCTTGGGTAAGAGAATGATCAAAGCATTATAGAGGTAATGCAAGCAACATCCTTGAAGATGAAAAAGGGAGTGGAAAGCATCCATGATAGTGTGCTAGATCACATACCATGCGTGCGTATAGATGGTACATGTAAATCCGTCAGGGTTGGGTGCTTTTGCCAACGGGAGAGTTTTTATAGCTTCCCATACCTCGTCTTCTGAGAACTCTTGGTCAAGGTGGGAAAGATTCCGAGTGGGCAGCTCCAGGTAGTCTAGGTCTAAGGTGTGTTGACGCTGAACGTTGGTGCCGATGAGTTCGTCAAAGAATTGTTGAAAGTGTGTTGCTTTGTTGGCCTCATTTGTGATGACCCGGTCTTGCACCTGAAGGGGCCCAATGAAAGTTTTCTTTCGACGGTGCGAATCGTGATAGAAGAAGAACTTTGTGTTGGTGTCTCCTTCCTTTAACCAGTTGATGTGTGAGCGTTGTCTGGCCATCGTTATTTCTAGCGACGCCAGTGCCATACATCTTAGCTTAAGAGTCTTGTGTAGCCATGACTCATTAGGGGACAGAAGTCGGTTCTCTTGGGCACCATCGAGTTGGAATATTATCTCATTTGCCATGAGAAGTTGCATTTTGATGTCTCCAAACCGTCTGTGACCCCAACTATGAAGGGCTCGGGCAGCGTTTCTGAGATGGGTATGTAACCGCCTCAGGCTGTCAGTGATGTTGTCGGTACAAACCCAGGCTACTTGGATAGCCTCCAAAAAGCCTTCCTGTTTAACCCAGAAATTTTTGAAATGGAAGCAACGCTTAGTCGAGGGCAGGGGTTGAGTGGAAATGAGCAGGGGGAGTGGTCTGACATAGCGGTTGAGTGGGCCTGCATGAGCACATCCGGATATAAGTCCTCCCAATCCACCGAGATGAAGGCTCTATCAAGCCTAATGAGGGTTGGATTTTGACGCTCTTTACTCTAGGTGAATTGACGGCCATGCAAGTGGAGCTCCTTTCGTTCTGAATAGTTGACAAAGCATTGAAATTTCCCCATAAGGTGCCTATGGAGATTTGCATTGTTCTTGTCTGAGGCCAATAAAATCATGTTGAAATCCCCCGTTAAGAGCCAAGGGCCCGGATAGGAAGCTCTCACTCCGCGAAGCTCCTCGAGGAACAAGGGTTTGTTGGAGTCTCTAGTGTGACCACAGACCAAGGTCAGCCACCAGGTGGTGTTGGGCGCAAGCAACGTCACACGAATTGTGACCGAGGAGGCTTGGATCACGCTGTTAGCAATGGAGACGGAGTCAGTTTTCCAGGCGGTGAGCAGACTGCTGCGAGTGTCAAAGGCGGGGAGATACACATAGGAGTAGGCCGGATCTAAAAGTTGCATTATAAATGATGTTGAAATGATATCTAATTTTGTTTCTTGGATACAAACGACGTCCGGATCGGAGTCAATAGCTATGTTCCTGATTATGTTTCTACTGGCGGGCATATTTAGGTCGCGCATATTCCAAACTAAAATTTTGAAATTGGACATTACTGAGAGTGTCCACTAACAACGCCAGAGCTCTGGCTAGGGAGAGCCTGATCAGGCGACCCCTCTCTCGGATTGGCCGAAGACCTGCGACGGGAATGCATCAGCATTCGGGGAGACGTTCAGGGGCTTTTAGTGCAATTTTTCCAAAAATGTGTCAAAAGTGACTTGCATTTGCGTATATGAATGAATGAATAGAAAATGCTCACCAAACCGTGGAAAGCAACGGCACATAAAACAACCATCTCAGTAACGGTCATGGCCACGGCGTTTTCGGCTTTGACCGTAGTTGTTTTTCCCTGTCACGGAGCTAGCTAGACCAGTAATCTTTCTCCTCTAACAGCGCCTCACAACCCTTTGTGGTGAGCAAATCTCTCCATATTCACACGCAAATATTAACCTTTTGCCAACCACCCATGCCATTTCAATTTCTTGTAGCTACTCGTTTACATGTTTCCTATTATACTCTGTTTTAAAAAAAATCTTGCATCTAATAAGCAACTTGATTAACTTCTAATCAAATGAGAAATGACATATGGGAGTGACTATTGCACAAGCGACTAAAATTTTTTATTTTTCAGTCACCTGAAATTGCACTCTCAATTACCTGAAGTTACATGTGATTTTTCTGGAGAGGACTGCAAGTTCAATTGATTGAAAATACAATTTTAGGTGTTTTTTTTGGAGAGAGACCGCAACTTCAGTTGATTGAGAGTATAATTTTAAATAATTATAAGATAAAAAAAATTTAGTCGCCTGTTTAATAGCAAAACCGAAAAAAATATCCATCTCATCCAGTGTTTCTGGGGCGCTAAGGCCACGGCACGCATGCGAAAGAGTGCGGGTCTCGTCTTCAGAAATCGTACGGCTCCAAACCATTCCAACTACTTACGGCCCTGCCGATCCTATGTATACGGCGGGCATCCAGACGCAGCTGCACACATACGGACATACCCTGAGAGACGCAGCGCGGGCGAGAGATACATATAAGGAGAGGACGGTCAGCGCGCGGGGCAGCGCCGAGAAGAAATCGCCGGAGATGGACTGTACTAGGCGTCGACGGTCGTCTCCGGCGGCGGCGGTTGCGCCTCTTCTGCTTGTCTTCCCCATGTTCTTCTGTAAGGCTAGCTCTGGCCTCTGGGAATTAGCTTTGGGGATTTTTGCGACTTTGCTTTGCTTATCCGTTCTCTGCTGATTCCGGAAAGGGGGCCAGGCGATGGCGTACGGCGACGCTTCGGGCGCCGGCATGACGGAGCTACAGAAGCACGCGGCGTTCTTCGACAGCGACAACGACGGCATCATCTCCTTTTCCGAGACATACGAAGGTGAGCTCTTTTTCTCCATTTACTTCTCTTATTTTTTTTCAAGAGATTCTCCTTTACTTATCGTTAGTTTTTGCCTCGCGTATATATGGCATATGCTCGCGGCATGGTAGGGATTCGGGCCCTCGGGGTTGGAACTGCCCTCTCCAGCTTAAGTGCTGCCTTCATCAATGGCGCCCTTGGCCCCAAGACGAGACCGGTACGGACGACAACCCCCCCCCCCCCCCCCCCCACCCACCCCACCCCCGCCACCCAAACTCTCCGTGGCTAAAAGCAAATATCTTCTATTTCTCTGTCGTTTTATAACGGAGTTTAAGGTGCCTGGTTAGCCTGCGACTTGCAGACAAGCCTTAGGCCTGTTTTAAAGTATGCCCTGCTTCAAAGTATAGTATATAGTTATGATTTATGAATTTTATTCTAATATGAGTGTCTGTACAAATTAACTAAAAACAGATAAGCCGATTCGAAATAGCAACAAAGAATTCGTCTAGTTTATTTGTTCGAAAGAAGTCATAAGCTAAAATAAACTAAAAAGAATAGTCTAAGTGATTTTTGGTTGTGACTTTTAGTTGAAATGATACTGTAGCAGCTGTTAACTTTTTATGAGATATTCAATTAAAGGAAAAAAATAGAAAAACAATAAAACACTGTTATATTTTCATGGATAATACAAAGGAAAAAATGGAAAAGAGAAGAAAAGAAGAATAAAATATTCGTTAAGAAGCTAATATGTTACAAACAGCTTTTGCCTTTTAGAAGTCAGAAGCATCATTGTTTGAAACGGGGCATTACTTAACAACACAACGCAGAACATGTCATTTTTATGATTCGACCGATGCCTAATTCATAAGAAGATTTAGTCTCTATTCCAAAAAAAAACTTTTAGCTTCTGGCTTCTAAAAGATAAAAATTATTTAGAACATTTTGACTTCTTAACGTAGTTTTTCCCCTTTTTATTGCATTGTCCGTGGAGATATAACAGTGTATTCTTTTTTCTCTTTTTTCTTTATTTTTTTAGTTAAATATTTTAGAAAAAAAAACTAATAGCTGCTACAGTTTTATTTTAATCAAAAGCTATCAGAAAAGTCCAATTGAAGATGACATTTAACAGCTTGTACTGTACTGTTGTAAGTAGCAATCAAAATTCAATTCTCGACTGTATTCGTGTGAGTGTATTGGATGTAGTACGCAAACTAACAACGGTATCTGATAACATGAGGGGCAAACCATCAAATGTACTTAAAACTTCGTACGAAGGTTTGGCTGCGGATTTTGACAGTACAAGCGTGTGATGTAGACGTGACTCGTTACTGTGATGTTCCACAAATTTTTTTTTTATGAAAATTAGGATAGTATATATGCCTGCATAGATACATTGCCTTAAGGAATGGTGTTTTCGACTTAATAAAATGAAATAAAAAGGAGCTAAACCGTTGAACTCATGCAGGAAAATGACACATCACGCTTATCTATCTACATAGAGAACATCCACAAAGGAATCCATGGAAGTGATTCAGGCGCATACGACGCCGAAGGAAGGTACGTAGTATGCCCTCGATTTGCAGACCATCAGAGCACCAAAATCCCCGATTTATCACATTAATTGGCTTCGATTTGTCCATAATCTGCTATTTAGATCATAATTTTTCAGTTCTTCCTCCATGAGGACTAACTTATTCAACGATCTTTTCAACGAATGGTTTAATCAAACAAGATAACCATTATCGTTCCATTGTGAGATATACGTCTCGATAGATTCGCTAACGCTTCATCGCATTGCAGGTTTGTTCCCGAAAAGTTCTCTGAGATATTCACCAAGCATGCCAAGACCGTGCCTGATGCTTGTTGATTTGTGATCCAAATTCTATACATTAGGCCAGCTTTAGTCGAATTAGGGTTTCCCTGTTATATATATTCCCTGTAAGCCGCCGTTTGGGATATGAGATTAGAGTTGTAAATCCCCGGCATTGTAACCTCACCCCGATATAGTGAAGATTGTTGCTGGCTGGCGCCCGTGGTTTTTTTCCCTCTCGCATTGGGAGGGTTTTCCACGTTAAAATCTCGTGTCTCTCTGCGATTGATCTTGTTTACTTCGTCGTTCCTCCGCCGTCGCGTGTAACAATGCTCTCACATCAAGTGAGATTGACGAGATGCTTAGAGCGAACCGAGAGCCCAGTGACTACACAGGATGGTAATTTCTTGTCTCAGGTTAAAAATATTTATGAGTTCTCCTGTAATTCTTACTGTCTTAATTTACTACTTTCCTTGCACCAAATGAAGGGTTGGTGCTTCAACGGAGTGGAAGATGCTGTACAGGCTCGGCAAGGACAAGGACGGCCTTCTTCACAAGGACGCCGTAAGAGCTGTCTACGATGGAAGTCTATTTGTCAAGTTGGCGCAGGAGAGGAGATCTCAAGAAAACCAAGCATGATTGGTGATGAGAATTGACAAGCATCTCCGTTAATTCTCCTCTAAGCATCTATTGTGTGCTGCTACTGTACAAGGAAATCTATCGAGATAAAGCTAGTGTGAACTCTGAACATGCTGTCTAGCTTCAGATATCAGCTGTGTGAACAGAATCTGCAGATGGGACGAATTGTTCAGGATGGTCTGTTTGTCTGTATCTTGTGGATATGGATGTATACAAGTGAAGTGGTTGGAAATGCAATAGCATATTTGATGTCTCTTGGCCAGTTGCCCGTGATGTTTTGTGTGTACATGGAATCAAACCCGTTTAGTTCGCTGGAAAGCCAACCAGGTTCCTATTATTATCTTTCCCGTGCTTGCCTGCTCAGAGAGCCTCCATTTCTTAATCAACTTGCAGGTTGTACCTGATCAGTGTAGGATTGGATAGACAATAGAGAAGGATAAACAGTGCCTTAAAAAATTACTCCAAATATTTACTTATTTTTTACCCCGATAGATACAAAGTTATGAATATTAGGATAGAAATTCTACTTGAAAATCAGAGACTCACGGAGCTAAGCGCAACCAATCGAAAAACAACGTGATCGAAATTCAACTATAGTGGTCGACGACCAAAGAGCAGTCGAAAATCAATGTGACCAAAATCAACGTGGTCGTAACTAACATGGTCAAAACTAACGTGGTCGAACATCAACAAGTTGTCTAAAACCGATCCAAAACCAAGTTTGTTGGAAGGTTACACCAAAACCGAGTCAAAATAAAAAATCGGTGAATACAATTTGCTCATAGGTAGATGATGACAAAGATGAGTCTAGATATATTCTCACATATCACAGTAAGTTAGAACACCGAATAAATCAAATCAAAAACCTTCGAATCAAGAAATCACACTTTGAGGCCAAAACAAGCAAAATCGGATTTTCTTGATAAACTTGCTATCAAAGTACTTAAATTGGTGGAGATGGATTCAGAGAAGTTGTTTCTATCTCTTACACGTCCTTGGCACAATACGATCAAGAAAAGGAAAGAATAAAGGTCAAAACCAACTAAATCAAGAGCAAATCGATCAAAGCAAGATGGATCTATGGGGGTACACAAAGATTGATGTATTGCTTACTTGAGAAGATAGATTTTACACACTCCACCTTAGAGGGCAAAGAGCACCCAAGGTATACACTCTCAACCCCTAACCCTAAACCTAGAGAAGAGAGCACAAAAGATGGGTTAGACAGTTAATCTTACATGTCTCCATCCCAATCCCCTTTTATAGATGGGCAACCAGCCACCTACACCCCTTAATAGATTCTATCTATTATTACAATGGTAAACTCGTTAACCCCCACGCACGAGTTTTACTCTCACAAGTTCACTTATGCATACTTTTCAAAGTGTATAAGTGTGCATCAGCTAAATAATTAATCTTGGTCCACTTGACCAAACCAGTTCCACCTTGACCTAAACCGCTCTCCAACGCATCACCCATGCACCGCGGTTTTGATCCAAGGTGGTTTCTGGTATTTTGGTAAAACTACCAAAATACCCTTCCTTCACCTGGTCATCACCAACCAATGCAAGCATGCCATACTTGCCACGTGTAGGTGCATCACTAGCTTGCCACGCATCGCCAAGTCTCTTCCATCCTGGTTCCACCAAACCACGGCTCACTTAGCATGTGCAAACCACATGTCACCATCTGCCGTTCGAACTCGCCGTCAATATTTCCCGCCTTTCTCATGCCATGCTTGAGCTCATCGTCTCACTCGGTATTCTTGATCGTTCTAAGCCTCAACTTCTCCATGAGCCTAATCTCGATCATCGCTGTTAACCACAATTAAAATCATTTTTAGCCACAAATTCTTCATAACTTGACCTACATTAGTCAAGACATGTATCTTGCAAGCTTAATCCAATGACACAGGTCATCCTGACCTAATCCATGACTCAATTCCTCAAACCCCTATTTTTCTGCAAAGATCAGAAGTACCGTGCCTAACATGCCGGTACTTCCGCAATGCGAAACTACCGCCTCCCAAAACGGTACTTCCACACGTTAAAAACCTCACCTGGAGCTCTCTGGAAAAACATACAGCAATTCAACCTGGTACTTCCGTATTTATACCTGTGATACTTTCGCCAAACGGAACTACCATATTTATACCTGTGGTACTTCCGATTTTTCTGACACTTCTAGAAGACAGTTCAAATCAAATGCAACCTTTGCAAAATTATTTGGCCACTTTATAAACATTGCAATGATTTATCGTAATATTAAATAGAACCTTCACGCATAGTATTTCAATCAGTCTATTCTGGCATGGAATCCATCTGTATGGTTTACTGATTGCATTTGTTGCTATTAGCTGGAAAATCGCAAATGTCAATGCAGCATCAGTTGTTGATCATGCCAGCAGGTGGAGCTTCTACGGAATATAGTTGTTTAATAAGCGTAGCAGGTGGATTCTTTAGCGTTTCTTGTTGCTTAGTGGATTAGATGAGACTGACAAAGTAGGAGCAGCTGACTGTAGTAGAACTGTAGGTCCGGAACTTTTTGAATATTTACCGTACGCAATTTCGTACCATCGAGGAACCAATATATTTAGAGACGGTCATCAGGTCCAACAGTCCAAGCACATGCATTAGAGCATAAACAATAGTTTATGCTTTAAAATTATCTCTAAATATTTCACCTTATCTAAAGAAAGTATTATATGTAACATTTACAACAGTAAATTATTTCTATAACTATTTTATACTATTTTCACCATAATTTATCTCACTATTTGCGTTGGCTTACGGATAGCATAAGAGATAACCCATTATCTCTGTTCTACATAAGATTTTACTTATTTAATATAGTTAAGAGACAACTAATATGACACGATTGGAGATGCTATAAGAGAGAATCTCTTATCATCTTTTTTTTTCTTTCATATAGAATTTTATTTTTTAATATAACTAATAGACAGCTAAGATGATACTACAGAGATGCCCTTAACCACCCTAGTTATTGCTGCAAGCACAAATACCAACTTTGACTTCATTCATTTGAGGATGTTCGTGACTTATTTTGAGCCGAAGAAGTTTGTGACTTTGTGGTACAGAAAGAGACATGCAATCCGTGAAGGCCCCATATAGCCTGGAGCAGGGTCCGGCAGACTGCGGAGAGAAGCATCCAGTTCAGTTATGGATGCCGGGACTACGGACCGATCTATCTCCGGCCCACGATAAACACGTAAACCTGTCGGCCTTCCTACGAAATGCTGCAACACAGTTAGGCCCTTCAGAACGGAATGATGCTTGCCTTAACCCACACGTAGCCGTTCTTCACCCAGGCCGCTAACTCCCCTGCGCTATACACAGCTACGTGCTCCCGAGGCTTCGCCTTCTCTACTTGTCCCCCCCCCCCCCCCCCCCCCCCCGGGTGATAAACTCACTGAACGCACGCTCGTGTGCCGAGAAAGACGAAGAAGCATGGCTACGCGCGCCGCGGCGACGTTCCTCCCCATCCTCGCGCTGCTCCTGCTGCGCGCGGCCACCTGCGCGCGCGGCGCTGACGACTACTCGGCGCTCGTGTACTCCGGGTGCTCGCAGGGCCGCTACGACGCCGGGTCGCAGTACGCGTCCGACGTGGACTCCGTGCTCACATCGCTCGCCAACAGCGCGTCTTACACCCCCTACGCCAACTTCACCTCCCCATCGGCGCAATCCTCCAACGTGGTCGGCCTCTACCAGTGCCGCTCCGACCTCCCCGCCGCCGTCTGCAGCGGCTGCGTTCGCTCCGCCATCTCCAGGCTCTCCAATACCTGCGCCTGGGACGCCGGAGGCACGGTGCAGCTGCGCGCCTGCTTCGTGCGCTACGGAAACGACTCGTTCCTCGGGAGGCAGGACACGGCTGTGCTCTTCAAGAAGTGCGGCGGCGCGTCCGGGGACGCCGGTGGCGCAGCCATGCGGGACTCGGCGCTCGGCGTGCTCGTGGGCGCTGCGGAGCCGGCCGGGGGAGGGTACCGAGCCGGGGGCTCGGGGGCCGTGCAGGCCATGTCGCAGTGCGTGGGAGACCTCGACGGCAAGGCCTGCTCCGACTGTGTCTCGGCCGCGGCCGGGCAGCTCAAAACCGGGTGCGGCTACGCCACTGCCGGTGAAGTGTACCTCGGCAAGTGCTACGCACGCTTCTGGTCTAACGGTGGTGACGGCAGCGGCTTCAGCAGCGCCGCCGCCGGGTATGGATACGGATTTGCGCCGCGCATGTACGGTGAGCATGGTAAGATGCTAGTTCTTGCGGTGGCCGGCCGTTTCTTCGCTTCCTTGGCCTACTTTTCACTTGTACTCATGTAGTTACAGTTGCAGACTTGTAGTACGGTCTTAAGAATGAGTGGTATCTAGGCTGTGTTATGCCATCATGTCATGTATGATACAGTGCAGTTTTGCTCTTATTCTTAAAAAAAAAGCCATGTTATTGTAACTAAACGGGGTTTCTCAGGTGTGTAACTGTAAATTTGATATGATAAAGTATGCACCTATATGAGAGTTGCTGTATTTAGGCGTTGTGAATTGTGATCATTTTTGTCCCCCTGTTCACTGAAGCTGGCCAATACTTACTGTAACCAATTTTGGTTACTTTGCAGAAAACAACCGTGTCGATCAGCATTCCCAGCAATTTGGCACTGCACACGGTCTCGTAAGAAGTTCGATATAAACAGAACCCAACACACATTGTCTCTCATAGCATGTCAATTATTTTATGACACTAACCGAAAAACCGAAAATGACAATAGAGAGGGATGAATGATGTCTTTTAATTTTTCCCTAAGTATTCAATATTCCTTCACTTCAGTATCTATAAAGCTATGAAGATTTAAATACGAAACCACTAACAAACAAGCAAAACAACCCTTAAAATTTTTTGAGAAAAAACAAAGAATCGGAAGTACCTTTGTTTGCACCATAGTACTTTCGATTTTCTCGATGAATAATGATTTCAGCATAAGTTTAAAAACTAAAATTTGTGCCACTTTTGATGCGCAGATCAAAATGATATGAAATTTTACAAGGATCTACTTTAGGATATTATGAATCTATTCCAATAAACGATCATGAAAGTCATTACCAAAATTGAGGCCTTTTTCAATTTGAAGGAAAAGTGCACCAAAACTGAGTCAAAATCACAAACGGTGAATACAACATTCTCGTGGGTAGATGATGACCAAGATGGCTTTAGATATGTTTCCATATGTCTCAGCAAGCAAGAACACGAAAAAAATCACGTCAAACACCCTCGGATAAAGAAATCACACCTTAAGGCCAAATCAAGCAAAAATGAATTTTCTCATGAATCTTGCTATCAAAATGTTTAGATGGATGGAGATGCATTTCCAAAGATTATCTCCATCTCATACACGTCCTTCGCACAACAAGATCACAAAAAAAGAGAAAAGATATCAAAACCAACCAAAAGTCAAGCACATCAATAAAAACCAAGAGAGACTCAAGAGTTGCACAAAAATTGATGTATTACTTACTTAATAAAATAGATTTTATAGCCACTCTACCTTAGAGCACAAAGAGCACCCAAGGTACCTGAAGGAGAACGGGTAGGCTACGCTAGCTACAACATTTGATTTTCTACCACGTTTAACCAGAAAATATGCGTGTAAGGGAGTCATGGATAGTTACCACTAGATGCGCTGCGTAGCGGAAGAAGAGTTGGAGCAGCCCGATCCAACGTAGATGCACATTGATGAAGAAGAAGCAGTCGATCGTCTCACGAACGGAATGTCTCCTCCTCGCGTCCTACCAATAGCCTTGCGCTTCTCGCCGATCAGCACAGCAGCAACAGCGGCGGCGCCTCCACGGAGTTCACACGTTTCGGATGGAACGCCGTGCGCTGGTGTGCTAGCACCGCGCGCCCGGCTAGGGTTTCGGGATACGGCCGATGGGAGATGGCGGCCAGGGTTTTCAGCATAGTAGTCTATGCTACCTGCAGCCCCGTCTCCACATATTTATAGAGCATGCTAATGGGCTTCCACGTAGTAGGCCCATTAGAACCCTAATCCCATATGGATCAATATCTCTTTTAGCCTATAAAACCAAATTATGTATGATTGCCTCTTGGGCACATCACTAACAATCTCCCACTTGCACTAGAGACAATCATATAGGCAAGCTTTCCAATTCCAACCCCTTAAGTGTGTGACCCGTTAGGTTCATGTGTAGACAGCCATGACCCGAAAACCCTTTTCAAGCCCTAAGTCAATAGTGGCATCTAGCAGGGCATATTGACTCCCAAATACACATAAAGATCATATCGGCTAAACCTTGATACACACATTTAGATCCCTTTGCCACACGATACCAGTCGAACTTAAGGCGAGATTCGTGCCACCCTTGTGATAGCTCAACCATTCACTCGATCTTGTGGTGGATTACAACTCATGACTAACCCTTTTAGTCACATTGTGATTAACTCTTTAATCACCTTGGCATGGCCATGCACTTCCCTAATTCAACCACATCGAGGGGCCCAGAGATATCTCTCCTGTTATGTAGGAGGGGCAAATTCCATCTTAATCCGCTCACATCCCATTCCATGTTTCATGATACACCTGAAGACGACTTTTATAGCTACCCAGTTACGGAGTAGTGTTTGGCAGCCCCAAAGTACACCACTACACATAGTGAGAAACAATGATGATTTCAGGTCGAAGGATCCAGTAGGTATACCACTCGAGATCGCTTGATGGCACATATTAACATAACAATCCCAGCAACGTCTCGGAGTGGGTCAATCCAACACCATGTTCTCTAACATGTGTCCACATTATTGATTTGATATTTCTATATCAATGATCCGTGAAACATGATCATCAATCAATACATGTGCTAGTCCATAAATCATTGTTGTCCCACGTAATGACATAAGACTAGGGATCTTTAGAATAACATTAAATAAAACAAAGAGTTTCACGAACAAGTCACATATTTGCCAATCAATGCATACAATCATTATTCAAGGAATCAAATAACACCTTATTTAAAATTTCATAAACATAAACTTGATACAATTAGTACCCACTTTCAAATACTAACCCTAAACCTAGACAAGAAAGCACAAGAGATGAGATGGATTGTTAACCTTACATGTCTCTATCACAACCCCTTTTATAGGTGGGAAACTAGCCACCTACATCCCTTAATGGATCATATCTACTATTACAATGGGAGAACTCGTTAACCTCGACACACGGATTTTACTCACACAAATTCACTTATGCACATTTTTCAAAGCGCATAAGTGTGCAACCGCTAAATCCTTAGCCTTGATCAACCTAGCTCCACCTTGACCTAAACTGCTCTCCAACGCATCACACATGTGCCACAGTTTTGATCCAAAATAGTTTCCGATATTTTGGTCAAACTACATAATACCCTCCGTAGACCCAGTCATCACCAACCACTGCAAGCAATCGTCATGGTTGTCACGTGTAGGTGCACCATTAACGTGCCACGTGCCACCAAGTCTCTTATGTCCTGGTTCCATCGAACTATGACTCACTTGGCCTGTGCAAGCCACATGACGCCATCCCATCATTTGAACTCGCCTTCAATATTTCCCGCCTTTCTCGTGCCATGCTTGAGCTCATCGTCTCACCCAGCATCCTCGATCGTTCTGAGCCTCAACTCCTCATGTGGCTAGCTCCGATCATCGCCGTTGACCACAGTTGACTCCAAACGACTCTGCACATCCAAAGACAAAGAAATCGTTTTCAGACACAAGTTCTTCACAACTTGACCTACATTAGCCAAGACATGCATTATGCAACCTTACTCCAATAACCCATGTCATTCAAGCTCGATTCATGACTCAATTTTCCAAATCCTTGTTTTTTGGGAAAATTGGAAGTACCGCGATTAACGCGCCGGTACTTTCGCACGCTGAAAACCTCACCTGGAGCTCTCTGGAAAAAACGTACAGCAACTCAACCTGATACTTCCGCCAAATGATACTTTCGCACAAACAGAACTTCCACACTTATACCAACAGTACTTCCGATTTTTCTGACACTTCCAGAAGACAGTCCAAATCAAATGCAATATTTGCAAAACTATTTCATCACACCCCAAACATTGCAATGATTTATCACAACATTAATCAGGACATTCTCACAAGGTCCTTCACCAACTACAAGCGTTCTCAAATATTGCAATGATTTATCACAACATTAATCAGGACATTCTCACAAGGTCCTTCACCAACTACAAGCGTTCTCATCTTCTTTGCCGTCTTTAATTATATACATTCAGAAACTAAGGCAGCCTTGCCACAAACCCATAAAACCATGACGCAAGCTGTAGCTCAACATAATTTGAGTGGGTAGAGAAAGCATGCATGAGGTTGTCTATATTCTATAATCGCCAGTACCGTCGTCAATAAATCGAACGCACATAGATAGAATGCTAGGCCATACTGATCCCGGTCTGAACGACTCGTCAATTCGTCATGCTGTGCTCAAAGGCATGCAAGCCACAGGCAGAATAGATTAAAAGAGCTTTAATTTTGTTTGCCTTTATCTTTGCTGAGCTTTTCTTGCAAGCTTTTGATGTGGACTCACTTTATTGGTGCCACTCAGAAGAGCCGGTGGTATTTTCTGAACTTCACTTACGAATTATGATTCGCTTCGATTGCTAGCAGTTTACGGTCGTTCCATCGTTACTGATCTTTCAGACATAGGAAGCTGAATCTTCATTGAAATGCTGCAGGTAAAAGCTAGCTGCTGATCGCAAGGTGGTGCGCCAGTTTGCTATAATTGCATCAACTTGCTCGAACGTTGCCCCCTCTCTTTTTGCCCGTCTCTGTCCTTATCATTTAGGGCTCTTTGTTGGCACCATCATAGGTCAAAAGAATGAGCATCAGCACCACGCTTCACTGAGACGAGAGCATCAGAACCACGCTTCACTCAGACGAGCTAAAAGAAAAGGTTGCACGCCACGATGTTTGTCGTGAAGAAAAGATTCCAGTCCAGCCACCACCCACGGAGAATTGGAGGCATGAGAACTTCTGCACTGCACATATAGTAACTTAGATATGATAGGCTGATTTTTTTTATTTTTAGTTAGCTTATGTTTATACTATCTACAGTAATTAGTTTTTAAACGGTGTATTTTTTGAACTGGGACTAACAGAAAGATTATAATAAAAAGTATACTTTGTTCAGCTGTATCGATTAAAATCACATGCGACTATTTTTCTATACGTATTACCTCTCACGAACAGCTCAAATTCAAATACTTAAATCATAAACCATTAATCTAAAATAAATCCACCCTAGTTAGTTCACCATATTTGTTAAGGAGGCTGCGATCTCGTACAGCTTATTGTTTCTAGTTGGTTTCTGTACAGTACAGTAGTCTAACATGGTTAAATGCAGCAGTGCAGAGCAATGGTTCCAACTCGGTCAGAATGAGGCTGTCAACAATATAGCATCATGGATCCGCACAATTGATATAGCTCTTCTCTTTTCAATCTCTAAAAGCCATTTTTTTTCTACGATAACTGACTTTTAAATAGAATATCTTTTTAAGCTAGAGTTTATAAGTTAGTTGTAGTGCTACAGTAACTTTATTTATATCGGTTAAAATTACATACAAATCTCTATCTTTCCGTACTCTCTCGCGTGAACAACCAAAAACTATATACTAAGAAAACAGACCTATAGCAGATTTTACGGTTCTCGTTAGAACCTTAATTTGATAAAAAAAAATAACACAGAAAGGCTTCATCCGATACATAGGATCGTCAATCGTCAATGGTGGACCAACAGAGATCCAATATAAAGAACAGAAACAACCGACGTGCCCTGAAGTTCCAAGTTCAGAATCCTGAGAACTATGTGCTGACAAACTAGCAAACCCTACTTTTATCATCACACAGGACTAGACAGTCCTGAATGAAGAATTGCAGATAGTCGCGCCTTATTCCGTCCCTGACGCCAAATGTAAGCGCCGGCGCAGAAACTACAGAGGCGTGCGCGTGCATGCAATCTGTGCGTGATTTGTTCACATATCGAATTTATTATGACAGATAGTTTTTAACTAAAAATAAATAGTAATATTTAAAAAATAATTTTAGAAAGAATGTGTGGACGATGGAGAACTGAAGAAGAGATACGTATATGAGACGAGAGTGATAGGAGCAGATGTATGATGCTCCTGTAAGCCTGTAACTCTCTACTTATCTCCGAAGGGAGATGTAAGCAAGAAAATGGGGAATTCATTTTCGAAAGCCGGATGATCTCAGAGGATGGGGGTCTTGTGTGCGGTGCACTATATATTTTGGGCCTGTTTGGCAACGGCTGTGGCTTATGACTTTTGGCTGAAAATTTTGAATTTTGGCTGTTTACGGTATAGATTACTGAGAGAGATACTCATTTGCGATTTTGGATGGTACAGATGTTAGGCTTTCAATGTGTACATCGTTTAACTTATAAACTCTGTCTTGAGAAAATACTCCGTTTAAAAGTTAGGTACTATAGTAAAAACCAAAAGTTATTAGTTTCAAAAGAAAAAACAGGCCCTTTAAAGTTCTCAAATACTCCACGGATATCAATCACCTTATTATGACACATCGAGCAACGCTAGCTCTCATTTGTTGGTCACAAAGACATGGCCTACGGGATGATGGGAAAGCCCTGGGAGGACGGTGTGGCCGTGCCGAAATCCCAACCTTAACAGCGAAGCAAATCCTTGCCTTTCCCTTTTGCTGTCGTGCCTTTTGTCTACGAATCTCCCAAAAAAAAAAATACACGGGCCTCGTGTTCCATCAGAGCCGTCCGCGACGATTTCCATTCCGGAACGAAGTATGTCGTGTCGTGCCCATCCGGTCATTCACGTACACCCATGACTCAGCCGTCGGGTTCCTCAAACGTGTCGTCCGTGTAAGGCTTGTTATATTTGACTACGGGGATGGTCTTTATGTTTTTCATGTAGTTGATGGCTTATATTCCGTATTTTTAGGTTATGTTAGACAGTGAAACTGTTGATGCAAATAACGTATGTAATTTTAATTTTGGAAAGCCATTTAGTATTCGTTTTAAGGAATTAGCTTGTTAATTTTGACTTTAAAAAAAGCAAAAAACTAAAAAAAGGGTTGAATCTGGTGCACTACCTATAGGGCTACCATTAGGTACCCATTATTTTCTCCTTATCTAAACCCATATTCACACTATTGGTTAGGGTAGAGTAAGAAGGAGGGTAATATCGGCTTACCTATCTTTAGAGTAACTCCAGCAGTAGCCCTCAAAACAGGGCCCCTACTTTTTATTTGAGGGCTCTTTCTATTTTTGAGGGCTCTATTTTTTGGACTACACTCCAGCAGGAGCTCTCAAAACAGGACCCTCAAATTCATTCTTAGAGGGAATGACACATAGGACCCACCCTCATCCTCATCCTACTTTTGAGGGCCGAGGGGCAAAAAAACTCACTCCAGCAGAGCCCCTATTTAAGCCCTCAAAAGTAGGGGGGCCTCAAATCTCCCCCTCGAGCCCTCATTCCTGGGGGGTCTGAAGGTAGCCCCTACTTTTGAGGGCTCAAGTAGGGGTCCTGCTGGAGTGAGTTTTTTTGCCCCTCGGCCCTCAAAAGTAGGATGAGGGCTCAAGTAGGGGCCCTGCTGGAGTTGCTCTTATCCATACCCATTCAAACGTAAGGTTGATAGTGTATTTAGACTATCTATGGGCACAGATTATTCATACTCATTTATAGCTTCCTATAAAATCATGTGGGAGCCACCTGTGCATCTGTGCTCGTCAATTTACACAGAGTAGCTTCCATACACACATAATCATTTCTAATAAATTTTAGTTGATTTCGTAAAACTTTTATGGTGCGAACGCGAAGTTGAAATTTTAAATACCGAAGTTTTACGAAAATTTCCTATAAAAGCATTTAGGGCTCATATGTGCGTCTAGCCCTTTCAATTTGCATAGGGTAGCTCCCCTACACGTAGAATGGTGTGAACACGATGTTAAAATTCTAAATACCAAAATTTTACAAAAACTTCTTTCATAAGCCTTTTTAACTTAGCCCCTTATTTGTCCTTCTCTTTTACCTATTAGGTTACCTAAATTCATTAGATATATCTTTTTATTTAGTTATGAGTAATATTACTTTAAATAGATATAGATAAAATTAGATATAGAATAGCTGCCTGCCCCGCGTCTACTCGAAAACCTTACTTTCCTCCACGTCTCGCATCCCATAGACCCTATCCACCCAACGAGCAACGACTCCGTCACCGATCCACCGCCCTCCCCTCCCCTCGCTGAAGGCAAAAGCCCCCAACACACGCTCGCGCGCGCACCCGATCCCCATCTCCCAAATCCCTCTTCCAAAATCCAGACCAAATCACCGGCGACTCGAACCCGAACCGAGCCGACCGGTCGCGATGGCGCTGGAGTGGGTGGTGCTGGGCTACGCGGCTGGCGCGGAGGCGATCATGCTTCTGCTGCTGACACTGCCGGGGCTGGACGGCCTCCGGCGCGGGATCGTCTCGGTGGTGCGGAGCGCGCTGAAGCCGATGATGTCGGTCGTGCCCTTCTGCCTCTTCCTGCTCATGGACATCTACTGGAAGTACGAGACGCGGCCCACCTGCGACGATGAGCACGCCTGCACCCCCTCCGAGCACCTCCGCCACCAGAAGTCCATCATGAAGTCGCAGCGCAACGCGCTCCTCATCGCCGCCGCGATGCTCCTCTATTGGATCCTCTTCTCGGTCACCTCCCTCGTCATCAGGCTCGACCAGCTCCAGCAGCGCGTCGATAAGCTCAAGAAGCGCGACGACTGATCCGGTCCGGTCCTAGTATCGCAACCCGTCCCGTCCCGGCCGGTGGTGTCGCTGTTTCTTCTTCTTGTTTCTATTCCTAGATATATCCTGTGATGCATGTGGTTCGTGTTTTTTTTTTTGTAGTGTAGATGCTTGAGATCGTGATCGGGATTTGAGCGTTCTAGTATTTGCTTCAATCTAGTTAGTAATTTCAGGTCTCTATGTTATAAAGATCATAATAGAACAACGTTCTTCGAAGAAGTTGCAAATGTGACTTTCTAGGTTAAATTTGGTAGCTGGAATGATAATTTTACATGTTTTCTCATGAATCCAGGGGCGGATCCAGCGGTGGGGCGGGGGGGCTCGAGCCCCCCTACTGCTACCGGACTCTTGGAGCCCCCCTGGAGCCCCTCCATAAATTTTTAGCATGGATGTATAATGTAGCAGGGGCTGAGGTCGAGCTGAAGGTACTTCAGCCCCTCCAAAAATTTTTTCTGGATCCGCCACTGCATGAATCGGTGCTGATTAGTGTGAAAGGTTGCTTGGTGCCATGCTTGAGAAATTTAGGAGGGGGAATTGAAATTGGTTGTGGCTAGGTGCCTTGTTGTGACGTGATGTGTCTCATGCTATGATTTTTGCCACATTTCTCCGGGAGGGTTCAGGTGATTGCAATTGGAGGCTGATGATAACTTGATGTCAAATTAATGAAACAGAAGGGAATTTGTTCTCTGTTTTCCCTATTAAACGATGTAAGCTAACTTTGTTGTCTGGAACGTGAATTGGTTTACATTAAGAGGGGAGAATTCATGTTTTGTTTTTGGGCATGTTTTGTTTTTGGGAGATTGGATAGTTCAAGTGCTAGGGAGGTAGGTAGTCGGGGAAATGAACAGGCGCCGAGACCCAGGAAGCCATCTGCTGCTTGTAAACTATCTAACTGAGTTTTAAAAAAAGTAAGTACACGTCCTAACCGAGAACAAATCGCAGACTGGAAATTTACCTGGTGTGCAAGGTACAATTCCAGTCTCATACGCTCATTGCTGGTGTGTGAAACAAATCGCTGACACGTGGAGGTACTATTTCCTGCAATGAGAGTGCGAGACAGGAATTTTCGAAGGAGTCAGAGAATTTGATTCATCTTTAGTCTGTTGATGTTCTTGTAACTGTTTTAGTAATTGATATGTGTTGCCTGATCGTTCTTGAAATGCATGTCATGTTCTGCTTCATTGGTTGTTGCTTGTTGTTTTTAGTTTTACCATTTCGTTGTCTACAACTATTCATCAGAATTTGATATGGCTATTGATGAGTTGAAGTAATTGATGAACTGCTAATGCAACAAATGTAATTACTCTAATGTGAGCACTTTCTAATGCAACAAATTTAATTAATCTAATGTGAGCGCTTTCCAAGTTTATTGAAATTTGAGCAAGTGTTTTTTCTTCTTTTATGCTGTTGCTTTCAACTGGAAGCATTTTGTTGAGAGTAATTCCTCCGGTATCTAATACTATTTCACTTGCAATTCTCTTTTGATCATCTTGTGGTTTTGTGTTGTTACATGTTTCATGATGTGTAGTTGGCACTCTTTCGTGATTATGCATTATTTGATCATTGGTGTGCCATCGAACCAGGAATCTTGAGCTTTCCCCCTGAAAAGTGAATTCTGGATTTTATGCTCGATTTTGTGATTCTTGGGAATTTGAAGCTTATCTGTTTCAAATAAACTTGGAATTAAAAGGAGATGTGCTCCCTTGCTTACATCATGTGGCAGCTCAAGAACTAGGATTTGATGGGTTTTTCGCGGCTTCGCATCAAGGTCCCAAAAAAAGCTATTGTGCGCTATAGCTAGCTATTAACTATTTTCACGGCTTAGCGTTTGGGGTAAAGAAAAGCTGTTTATAACCTGTGGGCAATTGTTTCTCAAATTTGAGATAGTATTAGCTAGTTTGATCATTTATGAATGTGAATGCTTTTAATGCATGTGACTTTTGAGCTGTGCCTTATCCAATCCATCATTATAGTTTATTGAAATTGCATGGTAAGTGATAGTGATCTATTTAGTATAATTAAAATTAAAATTTTTAAAAATAGGACAAACGGGTTAGCCCGATAACATATAATGCAAACGAATATGAGAAAAAAGAATCAACAAAAAAGCTAAAAAACCAAAAAACTAGAAAAAAGATAAAATTTAAAAATAATAAAAAAATATACTAGAAATTATAAATTCAAACCTAAATAAGCAGATCTATAGTTATAGACTCCTTGTATGTTCCTCCTTTTGACTTTGTCCCTCTCTCTGCACGGCGCAACTTCTCTGACTTTACGGAGTAAAGTCACAGCGTGACTTTACTTCGTAAAGCCCAAGTCACAGCGTGACTTTACTTCGTAAAGCCCCTCCATTCAGCGATCGACGGCCAGATTTTTTCCAGCGTTTTTTGATTTTTGTACTTCTAATTTTTAGCCTTTTTATTTTTTATCTTTTTTTAGTTTTTTCTTATATTTCTTTATATTATCTGTGTTAAAATAACATATTTTTTAAAAATAAAAAATATGTTATTTTAACACAGATAATATAAAGAAATATAAGAAAAAAGAAAAAACTAAAAAAAGATAAAAAAATAAAAATGCTAAAAATTAGAAGTACAAAAATCAAAAAACGCTGAAAAAAATCTGGCCGTCGATCGCTGGATGGAGGGGCTTTACGAAGTAAAGTCACGCTGTCAGAGAATCTCGCTCGCTCTCCGCAGTCCTTGCTCGTGAAAGCAATTCTTCTCGGGACGGGACGACACAAGAACAAGGCCAAGCCTGCTGCGTTCTTTTCCTGGCATGAAGTAATGTGTTTGGTCCCGTGTTCCTCTCGACGCACTGCTCGACGCACAGTTGTTTTGAAGACTTTGTCTTCCGATACCGTATCGGAGACAGAACCGTGCCGACTCAAAGACGGATGCAATATGTCTTGTCGTTTCTTTTCTTCGCTGTGCCCGGACCTTGGCTTCGAGATTCGCGCTGCTGTGCTCATTTCAGTTTAAGCTTTTAGTTTTAGTTTTTTTAATTTTTAAACTTATTTTCAGGCTTTTTTGTTTTTTTAATTTTTTTTATTATCCGTGGTGATATAACTTATACCAGGCAGGGGTAGAAGAAAGATGGCCATGATAATATTATCTCTAAGAGTGATTGGATTGGTTGAAAACTTGGAATTATACTATGGATGGATTCGATCCAGTTTTTTTTTTACTTATCCTTATATTGTCTATAGTAACTAGATTTTAAACAGTATGTTGTTTCAAGACGAGATCAATAGAAAAATTGTAGTAAAAAGTGTACTGAGTTTAATTATATCAGTCAAAATCGTATGTGATTATTTTCCTATGCGTACTACCTCTCACAAACAGACAGAATTCAAATATTTAATATATAAGTTATAAGCTATCAATCAAAAAAACAACTCTACTTTGGTGTTGTGACTTGCATATTACTGTTCCATTAGATGATCCGAGCTATCCACCTGCTTCTGTTTGTCGATGGCTCCTGCTGTACAACTATGAATATGAACGGTCTGCCGGGGGGCCGGGGGGGCCTTCCAGTTGTGGGCTTGCGGCCTTGTGGTGTGGGGCTGGGGCAGCACTTACTCGGAGTGACAGGCGTGTACCGTACAGTTTCAGAATCGTGCAGCTTATCGCAATCTTTGATTGATTCTGTTGTGCTAAAAGACGAGCATCCCGTGGAAGGAACCGGCACCTCTGGCGTGGAGAAATGCCAAAGAAGCACAGTGGCGCACAGAGCTTAATAGCGCACATCACTGTAGCAGCTACCTGCTGGGCGGCTGAAATCACTGCATCGGCAGTACTGTAGCGATATTGCTGTAGTACCTAATCTTAGCTGTTCTTTTTTTTTTATCGGACGGCACAAAATCATCAGAAGTTCTGCTACTGTGCTTGTCTGACTTAGGATCTGTTTAGTAAAGCTCATGCTCCTGATTCTTGATAGGAGCAAGTGGAGCTCAGCCAAATGCCCCGATATGTAAATGCCCTTGGAGTTGAAAGTATTTACCAACCAAATGCCACCGATATAACCCCTTAGAGCAACTCCAGCAGTACTACTCAAAACAGGGCCCCTACTTTTTATTTGAGGGCTCCCCCTACTTTTGAGGGTCCAATTTTTTTGCTTCTACTCCAACAGCACCCCTCAAATTTAAGCCCTCAAATCCATTCCACACACACTGACATATGGGACCCACTCCTGACAAATCCATTCGGGCAAGGACGGCGTCGGCGAGGCATCGGCGAGGGAGGCGGGCGACGGGCGTCGGCGAGGGGATTTTGGCGGCGGTCGGCGCGGAGGGGCGGGGGCGGGGGCCGAGGGAGAGGCAGAGCGGAGGGGCCGAGGGAGTGGCGGAGCGGAGGGGCGGGGGCGGTCGGCGCCTCAGCGGACCGGCACGGAGGGCGGCTCGACGTGGAGGCGGAGCGGAGGGGCCGAGGGAGAGGCGGAGCGGAGGGGCCGAGGGAGTGGCGGCGGCGCCTCCTGTGCGTGCTGCCCCGAGGGCGCCTCATGGCGGCGGCGGCCTCATCGGATCCGGGCTCGGCGTCGGCGACGGCGGCCAGATCCGGCCGGATCTACTCGGGGCGATGGCGACGGCGACTGCGCCTCCTCCTTCGGCTCGACCTCCGGCACTCGGCGCAGAGGCCGCTCCTTCCACGGGCGGCGGCGGCGGCTTCTCGGGGACGGCAGGGGAGGGGGCGGCGGCGGGGGAAGGAGCAAGGAGGGAGGCGGGGAGTCGGGGACGGCGGGGTGGGAGGGAGGGGGACGGGCGGAGGCGGGGGAAGGAGCAAGGAGGGAGGCGGGGACGGCGGGGTGGGAGGGAGGGGAACGGGCGGAGGCGGCGGAGAGCGGAGGCGGCGGAGAGTGGAGGCGACGGGCGAGGCGGGGGGCGAGCGGGCGGCGAGCGGGCGGCGGAGGCGACGGGCCAGGCGGGGGCGAGCGGGCGGGGGATTCGGCGGGGGGCGAGCGGGCGGCGGGCGGGGGAATCGACAGGGGGCGGGGAAAGTTTGGGGGAGGCGGGGAATTTTGGGTGGAGGCGGGGGAAGTTTCACGAGCGGGAAAAAAAACAGGAAAATGAGGGGTGGAGGGGGAGCCCCTAGGAATGAGGGGTGGGAGGGTGATTTGAGGGGCTCCTCAAATTTGAGGGCTCTAGTAGGGGCCCTGCTGGACCTCCATTTTTACCTCAAGCCCTCAAATATGAGGGTTGAGGGCTCAAGTAGGGGCCCTGCTGGAGTTGCTCTTAATGCCTCCTGTTCGCACCTCCCCCGCATCATTTTTCGGCTCAACCCGCCGCTCCTCTATCTCGCCCGCATAGTCCCAAACCTTAGGTGCTGCCGGGTGAAAATCCCATCGCCGTCAGCATAAATCCCATCACAGCCATCCCAAAGTCCCTCGCCGCCCGCCCAAAGTCCCTACCCGATCGTCTCGCTCGACCTCGCCAACGAGTTCCTCTATCCCTCCCCACCGGAATTCCTCTCCCCATCACCGCCGAAGTCGTTTCCCCACCGGTCCTAAAGTCAATCATTGCTGGAGTCCCTCACCATTGATCCTTCTACCCCTCGTAGCTTTATTGATCCTTCTACCCCTCGTAGCTTTATCACTCGCTGCCGACCAACGCCGTGTGAAGGTAAGAGCTAGCCGCCACCCCTCCTCTTGTCCTCTCTTCTTCTTTTTACTATGTAAATCAAAGTAGATTTTGTAGGAAAATGAGCTGGATCCATCCCTATTTTGTTTTGATGAGTAGGATTTACCTAGATCAAGAATTTTCGGACATATGGTAGAGTATTTGCAACAATCAATCCTAGTTTGATTCATGCTAGATGGTTCCATTGTACTTGCAAAATTGTTGATGAACAATTTGTTTACTTGTTGTACATGATTATGAGTGATGAGAATATGCCAGATGATTCATTTTTTTCTCCATAAATCCATGAATGAATATGCTAGATGGTCCATGAAGGTGCCCTAGCAAACTCATAGCCTCTTATTTATGTTGGATTCATATGTATAGTGCTAATCTATTCATGTTAATTGCTATTTCTTGCTAATTGCATTAACTGATTTCATGTTTTTCTTGCTATCTTGGCATGCAGGATGCCAAGTTTTTTCAAGATTGGCAATTGATTGAAGTAGCCATTTTAGATGGAATTAGGAGATAGTGTTCTTTGTATTTGTTCTGAAACTACTGATGTGCCCATGCTATTAACATGGATGTCTAGTTCAGAGATGTGTACTTTTGCATGTTATAATGTGTAAGTTTTTGTGTAATGTATAAATTTTCAGAAATGTATGTTACAAGTCATATTCTAGGTGCATATTTTCAGTTGTTGCTTGCTAAATTGTTGACGAACAATTTTTTCTTCTTCTTGTACATGATTTGTATTTGTTTGCATCACATTCAAATACTCTTGATCATGGAAATTTTGTAGATAAATTTCATAAATTCATGTATAAATAGAAAAGAGTAAGATTTCTCGAAGTGATAAAGGTAGAGGTAGCATGGTCTTTTTTGCCTCCAATACTCTTTTTCATGGTTTGTATTTGCATTCATCACATTCAAAATACTCTTGATCCTAAGAAATTTGTAGGGAAGTTTCACAAATTTGTGTAGACATCGGCTTATGATTTTTAAGCTGTTCGTAAGAGACAGTATAAAGTAACAGAAATCCACGTGCGGTTTTGACTAATATAAATGAAGACGTTACACACATACTATAATAAACGTATAGACACTGCTTTGAAAAGACAATTTGTTTTAAAGCTAGTTACCGTAGAAAAACAGAAAAACAACTTTTAGAAGTTAAAAAAAAGAGACCCGAAGTAAGATTTCTTGAAGTGATAAAACTAGAGGTAGCTTAGGTCTTTTTGTCACAAATTCTCTCTTTTAGGGTTTTTGAAGCTCTAGTCTCCCTCAGCTAGCTCCAGATTCTAAAAAGAGTGGATTCTTACATCAGAAGTAGAAGTTAAAAAAAACAAAATCTAGAGCTCTACTAAACAAGCTTCTACCTCTGGCTTCTTACTTTCATCTTTTTCTAGCGATATGACTTTTTTTTTGTTGAGAATTTTGCCTTTTCTTTTTTATCCTCTTATTTCTTTTTCATTATCCGTGATGGTATAACTTTTTTAAAAAAATTAATTACGCTAAAAAAATTACTAATAATTATAGTATAATTTCAACCATTGTAGTTCAAATTAAACTATAAATCTGAACTTTTAAATAAACACCACCATAAAGATGAGCATCTAGTGGCAACGGCATCCGTAATGTGAGACAACTACTTGTACCACCGCTGCGGTACGGCCATTATTAGATTACACAAAAAGACGACACCGAAACCCAACCTATAAATGGAGCACTGGTATGGAACCAAACGGAAAGGAAATGAGAAGGTTTGCATCTTATAAGAATTTTTCCCAGCGCAAATGCAATTGCCAAATCCTCCAATGGCCACCACCACCACTCAGCACTTCCAGACGATGGTGGTCTCGGCTATCATCGAGGTGACGATGTAGGGGTCCATGTTAGACGCCGGCCGGCGGTCCTCGAAGTAGCCCTTGCCATTCTGCTCCGTCTCGCGGCCGACGCGGACCGACGCGCCACGGTTTGCGACTCCCTGCAGAGCAAGTTGGCGTTGGTTTTTCAGAATCAGCCTTGCAACGAGATATTAATTCATGTAATTCAGACCAAGGAAGAGGAATGCAAGGCGCATGCATACCCAGCTGAATGTGTTGATGTCGGCCGTCTCGTGCTTGCCGGTGAGACGGCGCTCGTTGCCTTCACCGTAGGCGGAAATGTGCTCCCTGTGCCTCAGCTTGAGCTTCTCGATCGCGGCCTTGATGACCTCGTAGCCACCATCGTTCCTCATGGACTTGGTGCTGAATGCAAGGTAAACGTGATCAGCGGAGCACATAACAAAGTGAATACGAAAACATGTATTTGTTTGAGCATCTGACCTGTAGTTTGTGTGAGCACCAGCACCATTCCAGTCTCCTGGGATGGGCTTCGGGTCAAATGAGACAACGACACCGGCAATCTCAGTGATTCTCTGGGGAAAAAAGGAGAGTGCCATTTAATCACAAAAATTTCAACAGAATAAGATCATACTACTATTTGAGATGCCATTCAATCAAAAAGAATGTAAACACAATAAGAACGTACCACTACTTGAGACCAACTAGATAGAATGATATCATACCTCAAGAATGTACCGAGCAACCCACACTTGGTCACCGGCAGAAATGCCAACAGCCGGACCAACTTGGAACTCCCACTGAACACCAATAACAATGTTACCATGGTCAGAAAGACAGTAGTTTCAAGATACAGAAAATGGCAATGTATCGTAGTGTTTTCACCTGTCCTGGCATGACTTCTCCATTGATGCCACTGATGTTAATGCCAGCATAGACGCAAGCCTTGTAGTGGGAGTCAACTATGTCGCGCCCAAACGACTTGTCAGCACCGATACCACAGTAGTAAGGACCCTAAACACGCAGAAAATTGGAATTAGTTAGGTTACCCTTCAACATACATAGTACAGAAATCGAGCAAGCAAGCCTTAAGCGAGAAATGAGATGCACCTGAGGACCAGGGAACCCACCAACGGGCCAGCCAATAGGCCAGTTGATATCCTTCTGCAGAAGGGTATATTCCTGCTCAATACCGTACCTGTCATTGCAATATGGTCAATAAATCAATCGTCATCGCAAAATAAATTAGAAGATCGTTTAAAGTGTTGCGATACTAATTATTAAGCAAATATTTACATACCAGGGCTCCTCAGCAGCAACCTCAGGGTTGCTAAAGATCTTGGCAGCATTATGTCTCTTGTTGGTGGGGATCGGCTCGCCAGCTGGGGTGTAGCAGTCGCACATGACCTGCAGGTTATATTTAGCAAAAGTGATCTCAAGTATTAGAGAAGGTAACGAAATGACCCATTGGATTCCTCAACTATAGTTAGGTAGACCAGGCAATCACACCCAATAAGCAAAAATATCTAAATCTTCACATCCCCGAGTCGTCCTA
Source organism: Dendrocalamus latiflorus (assembly GCA_017311315.1). Classification (NCBI taxonomy): domain Eukaryota; kingdom Viridiplantae; phylum Streptophyta; class Magnoliopsida; order Poales; family Poaceae; genus Dendrocalamus; species Dendrocalamus latiflorus. Next base: position 5,120,232 of record CM029634.1, on the reverse strand, counting down.
GATACAACTTGCAAAAGCAGATCAAGGTTCAAAGTCCATTATTTCATCAGGAACAGGCAACGACTAAGAGTGGATCCAGATACTTCAACTTGTACATCAGAACAGATTAAAGTTGATTATTTTTCAATAGTACATCCTATGCATAATTGACCTGAAGAGCAGCACATCAACATTTCACAGACATGCATTTATCCCAATTGGATCAGTCAACTGTAGCAATCAACAGAGATTACTATTTAACTACAGATCACTTCCATGATATTACAAAAAGTGGTCACTTACAAGGATGTTGTTTCCCCTCCTGAATGGGTCCTTGAAGATAGCCTGTGGGCTGCAGGATGGCACATGCACAAGGGGAGAACAAATTACTCCTTGCATCCAAGTAAAAACATGAACACAAGGTTTTTAAAAACTTGACATGACACTTACTACAGGATGACCTCGCTGTCCTCGCCGGGGGCTTGGCCGGTGCTGGAGCCGTCGTAGTTCCATTTAGGCAGCTTGCTGGGATCGGTCACCGGGCCGGAGAGGGTCTGCACCAACCGGATCGACACAATTAACAAAAAGAATTTGGCAAGCTCTGATATAAGCGCAGGAGCAGCTCAGTGGATAACTTGGCAGAAAAGAGATAAGCCAAAACAAACAAGATCATGGGGTCCTTGTGCTGGGAAGCTTTATCTTACCCTGGCCTTGCTCCTGAGATCCATGCCAGATCCACCGATCCTGCATTAAAAGAAAAGAAAATAAATGATGAAAACCAGAAACAATCCAACCAACTTGTGATTACTTGTCACCATGGTTTACTGAGCACAGTAATAACAAAAGCTTGTCTTTTGACTGTAATATGCGCAGTTACGAGAAATAAATGGATGCAGCAACCGGTCAGGGGAGCAAACAAAGCATCCGACCGTGGCCAAAGGAACGGCATACACGCAGGGGTGGACCAGGTGGCTGCCACTCCAGAGATCCTCCCCCAACAAGACAAACAGCAAGGAGTACCACTAGTACTATCAGTACTGCATCTCTCTATCCCCCTCGCTCTCTCAAAGCATATCCGGAACACGAATCAAATAGTAATGCGACGGCACGAACAGGTAAAAGCAAAACTGATGGAAGAACAGAGGCGCAGAACAGAACGGCAGAAAGGAAGAGGAAAAGGTGGTAGTACCACCCCCGCTTCACACACGGATCATACAGGCGAAAAGAAAAGGAAACCACCACGAATCTGCACAAGCTATGACACGCCCGCCTCCCGAAATCCCCCACCCCGAAAGATCCCTCCTCTCCGCGAAACAGGCGCCAAGAACCCGTCCCCGGCGTCTAAACCGCCATGAGAAAAAGACCGGAACACGAAGTAGATGCCGAAAAGAAGATAATAACGCGTAGAAAAGAAGAACAAACAATCACAGCGTACCATATATACTCGGCGATGATCTTCTCGGTGGTGTCGGAGAGGTTGAGGTTGACTAGATCGGTGAGGGAGGCCATGGCGACGGAGGAGGAGGGCGGCTGCAAGCACACGGGACAATGAAGAGGAAGAGATCGGCAGGGCAGCTATATAACGGCGACGACCCAGCCACCCAGGGAAACAAGTTGGCCTCGCACAGTGGTACGTATCCAAAGTATTTTCTGCGTATATATCTAAATTATACGTACAGCTATACTCTGTATACCGTAGCAATCTCTCCTTTTGGAGTTCCGCGCATATAATATTCGGTTATTTTATCGACGGGGTAGGTGCGCGATGTAACAGCTTTCACACCTGATGCTTACCCAATCTGGTAGATGACATGCGGGTCCAATATAGACGGGCCCACCTGTCATAGGTAGAGTTGGTGCGGTGCAAGTCCGGAGTGGTTTGTTGTGGAAAAATAATATATTCCTAGCGGCCGCTTTATCAGCAGTAGCGCCGAACTGCCAATTTATTATGAGTTCCAAGCGTAGAGGTAAAAGGAAAGGAAACGGAAAAGAACTTGTTAAAAAAAATTTGTTGGATTCAATGATCACCTCAACCAGCCCACACTGCATGCCTTTTGACGGGGCCGAAGATTCGGGGTACCTTCATGGGGTGGGGCCAGGGATATTCTACCACAGGCGAAAATAAATTACACAGTGTTTTGATTGTTCCCGGCATTATGCTGAATCCAGTTGAGCGCGGTTGATAAATGATAATTCTTGCCAAATTCAGTGCGATATTAGTGTTTAGTCCTAGAAGATAAGTCACTTAGCAACTAACTAACTTCGCAAAACTAGCACTACCTGTATAAGTTTCCTCTGAGGTCATATACTTTTTTGCTTCTGCTTTTGGCTTATTCGAAAGTTAAAAGGCGAACGATAAAAAAGGATAGTCTTTTAAAACGGATTCTCTAAACGGTTTTCTAATCACAAAATCATGTGTATTATCCGCATCGACGTCTCTATCATCTACTGTTGTGTTGAAAAACGTAAATAAAAATCATCAGCCGTAGAAAAAACACCCCTAATTCTTGTAGGAAATTAGGAATAGAACCATAGATTGCGTGGCTCCATTCAGAGCCTAAACCAAGAGATGTTTCATGAACAGTTAAAAGAGTAATTGAGTAAGCATGTTATACTACTTAACTGGCGTCAAGGTAAAGCAAGCAGCTTTCCAGCTCTCTCTCTCTCGAAACCTCCGTTGCTCTTCACCTCATCTCTTCTGCCCCTCACCCAATCCAAATCTAGGCCCCCTCTCCTAGTTCCATCCGCTGGAGTCCTCGTCGGTGGCAAGCAGAGGGGGGCTTCCACAGCCTTCTTCTACTGCTTATTGTACATTACTTTTTTCTTTGTTTCTCTAGTTGAGGTTCCCAACCGAGAGATCCAGAGGAGACTCTTCCCAGGCCATTGTCCTCCTCTTCGGCTTCTACGTCACTGGTTGAAGCAAGTTTGGTCCTCAAGCTCAGGACAGAGCTTCCCCTTCTAGTGTTCTTCTATTTGGTGTGGTTCAGTAGAATGTAGTGGAGTTCGCGGTTGTCTGCTACTCCATTTCGGTCCTCGCATTGCCCTGGTGCTTCCCTAATTGTCGTCCTTCTCTCGTGGAGAGGGCTTTCCCCCCAGATATCGCTGGTGAGCTTAGCCTCTCCCCCTCTTATTGTGTGTTTGGTTCTAGGGGTAATAGGGGATGGGACAGGGCGATCTCAGATTTAGACCCGTTTGGATTGGAGTCAGCAGGGACAGAGTCTATCCCCTTTGGGGAATATCCTGTGAATATTCTCCTAAATCGAAGATGCCCCTGTCCCTCAAAAACGAGGGGATGGACTCGTCCCTCTTCCTCGCCTCTCAAAAACAAGAGAATGACAAAAGGGCCTCACATGTCGGATGACTCATCCCATATTTTGATGTCTCAGAACCAAACAAAAAACAGAGACGGTCCTATCCCTTACAACCAAACAAAGAATGAGGACGATCCCGTCCTTAAAAACAGAGATAGAGTTATTCTATCCTACTGCCATCAAACCAAACACACGCTTAGTTAATAAATGTTTCCTGGTGCAGTAGTAGCGTTTATCGCCTTTTTGGCCAGCGCGTTGCCTCCTTCGACTGTTATGTATATCTCCCCTCTTTGTCTCTGGATTTCTCCACCCGCCATACCCCACCTTTTGCCTCAGCGGCTGTCGTGACTAAGGACTCGAACACCATTTGTTCCCGGTGGTCAATCAGAGTTTCACTGAGTCCATCGCCGGCATTCCTTGCCGTTGCATATCATACGATGTATTCTCTAGCCTCTAACTAAGGAGGTCCATCTTATTCTCACGCTGTTTTGGATTGGCAGCAAATGCACAGCAGGTGGCGAAGCTGCGGCCAAATCGGGGCAATCAAAAGCGCGGAGCACACAGTTACTTCCATGGTGTTGTTTTCAGCTACTCAAAGACTGCGAAGTAATTTTATATTTTATTATAGTCCTTTTTCTTCAAAGCGAGAGACTAATGTGTAATTTTTTATCTTCTCAAGGACTTTGCTGTAATATTCAGGGTTGTTCTACTGCAGCTCTCATATTAATTCAGAGCGAATGACACTACCGAGTGTTTGCCTGAAAAAACAATTAAAGTTTGTAACCTAGAGTCACGAGGAAGAAATTACTAGCTGAAGCGCACGTGAGGCACGGAGCAGAAGTAAATAAAAAACTTGAAAGGTGTGGATTGATGCAACGCCTGCACGTCAGACCCAATGGGCACGGGTGCGGTGCATCTTATCTGTCCACGTTTGATCTCAACATTGGGGCCCTTAATTTCTGATCCCTTGTGCGTATTTGTTAGAGTTACCCTAATCTTTTTCAGTATTTGGCTTTACCTTTTAGCTTTTCTATATTAACTAATTTTTAAATAAAATATCTTTTAAGATAAGATCTACTAATTAATTATAATATATACTGTACTGCCTTTATTTATATCGGCAAAAACCGCACGTGAGTTTCTATTACTCTGTAATCTCTCGTACAAATAGTCCAAAAGTCATAAGTCATAACAAAAAATTATAAACTTCAACCAAAAAAATAGTTTCTTAGTTAGTTCTGGTTTACCGGGAAAAAATAGTAAAAGGAGATGGAGTACTACCTCTCTGCATTTTGTTCAGTCAAAAATATATATTGAGAGAGAAAGAGAGAAGCAAATCGGAATCCGCGATCTTATTTCTGTGGTCCATCTAATAGCTACGCGCATAAAATCAGCTCGTGACTTTGGCGCCCCACCACAAGTAGCATCATTCATAGCGTTGAATGATTGTACAAGAGATAATAAACCTGAGTTTGCCACTTCGATTTTGCGTAATTGACACGACATTTTTCTGCGACTGGAAAAAAATCGGCCACACTCCTTTCGAAGTGCAAATGTTACTCAGCTAGTCAGCTCAAATCTCAACAGGATGTGAGGAAAAGAAAATACTATTCCTATTCGCATGGCATTTGATACCTGCGAGTTGCATTTTCTCTTTCTTCCGCGAGAGACAACTGAACTACAAATGGGTAGTATCTCTTATTCTTATACGTATAAGCTGCTTTTCATCATCCATTGCTAGGTGACTGTATCACAACTCATCCACATTCTTCTCTTGGTTGCATCAGAATCACTTCCTTCGTCCAGACCTGCATCTATCTCCATTCCAATACCGCAGCAATGCGACCTGACTAGACCAGCGAGCCCCTAGTCCCAACTTGCACGGGATTGGCACCGCTCGTTCCGGTTTAAGTTTTTGATTTCTGCCTTATTTTACATATATTTATAAATTTAATTTTTTCTATACTTTTGGTTTTTTGAGCTTTTTTGTCATTTCTTTTTTTCTATACTTTTGACTTTTTAAGCTTTTTTCGTTTCTTTTTTCGTATTTGTTTGCATTATACGTGATGGGCTAACACGTTTTTCTATTTTAATTTTTTTAATTTAATTATGCTAAATAAGCCTCCGTCAGCTACAATATTTTTTTAGCCAGCTACAGTGCTTTTCAACAACAAGCCACTCCAAAAAAAAGTTCTTTTGAGCAAATTAGGCTGTGATGACTGCTTCCTGAATCCTTTTTGGTGCCGTTCATTAGATCTCCAACTTCTAGCTTCTGACTTCTAACTTTTTAATTTTGTTTTTTTTACTTTTTGCTTTTTTGTATTTTGTATTTTGTATTTTCTTTATTCTTTTGTATTATTTGTAATGATATTTTTTTATTTTTTAAATTTAATTACGCTGAAAAAATTATTAACAATTACAGTGAAAAACCACTATAATATAAAATAAGGTAGAAGCTTAGACTTAAAAGCCTAAATCATAGGTGCTGAAACGAAATTATGTACTCTTCTTGGGCATAGATTCCACTCGCAACATGCGAGATTTGGCCCGAGCTTTTCTTTACAAGCATCGACCAAATCAAGACTTCTATTCCCTTGGTTACATCACAGCTCATGCCGTTCGATCCGCTGGCCAACGCGGCCCTGGCTTCGTCTCGCCGGGAACAAGAAAAAGGATGTTGCTTTCGTAGCTGTTGGCAAAGTAGATGGATGCAGAAAATGTATTCTATTCATGTTAGTAGCTGTTATCAAATTCAGTGGAGTACTATATTGTACAACAGAGAATGTATTCTATTAATGTTAGGTAGCTGGATGCAGAAAATGTATTCTATTCATGTTAGTAGCTGTTGGCAAATTCAGTGGAGTACTATATTGTACAACAGAGAATGTATTCTATTAATGTTAGGTAGCTGGATGCAGAAAATGTATTCTATTCATGTTAGTAGCTGTTGGCAAATTCAGTGGAGTACTATATTGTACAACAGAGAATGTATTCCATTCATGTTAGGTAGCTAGATGCAGAAAACAATAGGTTGCAGAGGAACCCAGGAGAATTTGTAGCTAGGTACATAGTAGTTCCAGACTCCAACTATGCACTGGTTAGGAAAATAAAAGGCATATTCTTTTTGCTTTAGTTTTTAATTTTTTTATAGTAACTAATTTTTTAATAAAGTATTTTTTAAGATAAAGTTTACTAGTTAACGTAGTACATACTATACCGACTTCATTTATATCGGTAAAAATCGCACGTGAGTTTTAATTACTCTATAATCTCTCACACGAACAACCCAAAAACTATAAGCCGTAGCTAAAAACCATAAGACTCAGCCAAAAAGAACAGACCCAAAATCTGCCGCTTCGTAGAGCATTTCAACAAAACAGATGCATTGTATTTTCTGTCAAATGTGCGTATTTATGTCTACATCAGTTTTGGATAAAAGGGGCCATTTCAATAAATATACAACTTTGTTATTGTCAGTTAATCCTAGAAGAACCTGATCTTCCGTCCACTCCCATATTTACTTCACTAAGAATGTTCAGAACTTCAGATAATCAAGAAATGTGTGAATATTCCGATAAGAACAGAGCTGGAAATTCCTGGTATGGGTGTACAGTGCATGTATTTGGGTATTTGCAAGACAGACAGATCATACCTGTGGGCTGTGGGCACTCGTCTACATGGCTACACGCCAGGCCAAAGACCATCCATCTCGAATTCTGAATTACATTGTCATACGAGTCACATGAACACTTTGTTTTATCTACATTTGCATGTACTAATCTCTGAATGGCTGGGCTATACTATTCATAATACTATTGAGATCTGACTTCAGTAAAGAAAACCTAAAGATTCGTAGATCCAGATACTAAGATATAACAAAAGTAAGGATTTCTCGAAGCCTCGGACCCAAAACTAAGGAGGATATAAGTTTTTAACTAATATTAAATACTATCAGTACTGAGATATAACAAAAGTACAATACAAACACATAATCGAAATAAAATTTGAATTACGTGTTGAACGATACGACAAAATAGATAAAACATAGCAAAAAAAATGTAACATACCACTAGCACGAGGTAATTTTTGCTTAATTAACAAAGATTTGGTTCATTTGAGCCTATCATATCTTCATCAACAATAGTACGAGAACATAAACATGCAAATATCAACACGGGGGATTGTTTTGTGAGGTGTTACTACCTCCAGTTCCTATTGTTTCTGGAATCTGATTGGAATTGGATTGTGATGGAAAATAAAATGCCAATGTATTTGTCCTCTTCATCATGTATTTCTAATTCTAGTATCGCAAAAATTTAAATAACAAGTTAATAGACTGATAGTTTGATAAACATACTACACTAATAACACTATCGCAGACTTCAAATCACAGTATCACTCAAAGTCTCAAACAGACAGTCATACAGTCATACTGAATTACTGACAACAATCACAGTGACTCAGTCGTACAGGTACATGAGCAGCTAGATAGAAGCTCACCAGGAGAGCCAGCACCGGTGGACGGCGGTGAGCAGTGGGGCCGGCTTCATGGCGGACTGGCGAAGAGGAGGCGCCGGGGGTGGGGGGCAGTGCCACACTGCCGCGGACCGAGGCGGAATCGCGGAGAGGAGGCGCCGAGGCGGGGGGCGGTGCCGCACCGCCGCGGGCCGAGGCAGAGAGGAGGCGCCGAGGCGGGGGGGGGGGGGGGGGGAGGGGGGCGGTGCCGCACCACTGCGAGCTGAGGCGGAGAGGGAGGTGTCGAGGCGTGTGCCGGCGTCACGGGCTCACGGCGAATGGGCGAAGAGGACGTGTGGGAGGCGACGTCGTGGGCTCGTGGCAGAGATTCGTTGAGGAGGCGACGGGCGAGTCAAGGCGACGTTGTGACGGCCGGCGGGCTCAGCGGAGAGGAGGCGGGGGGCCAGGGGGCGGTGCCGCGGTGGAGAGGAGGCGCCGAGGCGCGGGGCGGTGCCGCGCCGTCGTGGGCCGAGGTGGGGGGCGGTGTCACGGGCTCACAGCGGTGGGGGCTGGGGGCGACGGAGTCGTGCGTGGAGATGCGGCTGGAGGCGGCTCGCGAGGCCGAGACGGGAAAGGCACCTCCCCGGCTTAGGGTAGGCCGGCCGCTCATTGGGCCGTGGGGGGCATGATGGGCCTCTCTCTGCTGGGCTGGCTGCTCGCTAGGAATAGTATCAGGCCGGCCAATAAGCCTCAGGCCTATTTACTATGCAATATTTTTTTTTGATATACTTACTAAAATTTTACACTGCTATTTTCTCTGGGCCTCGGGCCGAAATTTTACACTGCTATTTTCTCTGGGCCTCGGGCCGTTGCCCAACCAGCCCGAGGCCCATCTCCGACCCTGCAGATACTAATCTATTTATGAATCAACACTCAGGAATTAAAAGGTACAATGCTTGTGTATAATATAATAGACAATAGTACCTTAATATTCGAAGTCGCACAAGATTTGTCGTGTAAGGAGAATTGCTGGGAAAAATAATGAAAACAATGCAATTTCTTAGCACAATCTGTCTCGCCTAACTGACCATTGGATCATATGCAAGCCAGCTATAATATTCTGCATTATCTTAATCTTTCTTAATATTATCATCATCTGGAGATGTGATTTTTTTTCTTTGCTAATCCTCACTAATATGCCTTGGAGTCAACGACCAAACATGTTTTGAGACATGGAAGTCTCAGTTGTTTTCATCAGCGTTATTGCCCCGTCCCCCGCTCGCTGCTCTGACCAATACATATACAACAAAGAACAACGCATTCTGTAGTTATCACGTCGACCGGGAAAAAACACTTCTTTTAATCAACTGACCTGACTAAACCCAGCATCCAGTCTGAAATAACCGAATTGTTCAAGCGTGTGTGTTCATATATAGTTGCCATCTAATTTCAACCTCCTGAGACAGTGAGAATGACGTTCCTTTCGCAATGTTTTTGTCGCGGTGTTCCATGGAAGGGGAGAAGATCCAAGGAGCAACGCAACAGCTGCATACGTAGATTCCAATCCCTTTCACTGAACCAGTGAAACTGTCGATTGATTTCTTGCAGGTGTCGCCGTCTCGCGCAGTGATCGACGCAGATACGCATCGTCTACGCCGTCGAAAGTTACGGCGTTGGACTTGATCAGAAAGTAGCGATCACTAGTTGGAAGAGCAGAACAGTAGAAGATTATAACACTCTTGGGCTGTGATTTATGGCTTTTGAATTCTGATTGTTTGCGAGAAATTACGAAGAGGGAGACAGTCACATGCGATTTTGGCCAGTATAATTGAAGTCGGTACAGTGTATACTACAATCGATTAATAGACCCTATTTTAAAAAGACATACCGCTTACAAGCACGTTGTTGGAGCGCCACACATCTGTGCTATTATATAAAAGGGAGTTGGTGGTGGGTCGTCCGTTCTTCTTCATCTCTTAGCCGTCCATTCTCCTTCGACTTTTCGTAGTCGTCCGATCTCACGATCTCCTCCCACTCGCGCAATCTCCTCCACAACCGCTCCCGATGACTAGATAACCTCCCCATCTCTCAGGCCCATCTCAACTCCCCCTCTTAGGCGAATCCCCTTCTCCCTTTCGCTTTTACCCTACCCATCGCCGTTGCTCCCCTCACTCATCCCTCCCTTGCTTCCGTCTTCCTTGCTCCCGCTCCCCTTCACCTGAGAGCCAAGGCCTCCTCGAGCAGGAAGGAGACACCGCCGCCCCGATCTATCGCACCAGCAGCCCCCTCGTTGCTGGCGGCCTGCCTGGCTCCCCTTGGTCTCTCTCGACCTCTCATTCCAGACTCCTGATGTAGTAGCTATGGGTTGTGATTGCACTTGTTGAGCCAGCAGAAGATGGATCGATTGGACTCTGCGCCACCGGGGCCGTCGCTTCTTCTAGCTCTCCAGTTTGTTGTGGATGTGGACCTTTCACGAACGGATATCTTTCATGAAAGGATTGCACATCCTTCGCCGAGAGGCCGAATTTGGAGAGTTGAAAACCATAGTTCTTTATTGAATCAACTACAAATTGAAATAGTAAAGAACAATTAACTTACTATTGAATCAATAAATAATAGCAAAAAATTAAAATAAGACAACACTATTACCTCTTTATAGTTCTCAAAAAAATTCTTTGAAGATTTTTGAATTTTTTGAATTTTGCACAAATTTCTCACTAATTTTGCCAAATTTGCGCAAACACTAATGAATTTTTCACATCTAAATAAAGATATGAGAGTCAGGTTTGAGGTGTGGATAATGGAGGCCGGATGCCCCCTATTTATAGAAAAATTTTCATGTTTTTTTACACCCAACGGTTCAAAAAGGCTATATTCGATGGGCTGGGCCGTGCCGACATGACCCGTTTACACCCATTGGCAACTGGACTGGGCCGGGCCGTACCGGCACGGCCCATGACAGTAAACGGGCCATGCCATGCCGGTCCGACGTGCCGCGCTCTTGACCCAAGTATGGCCCGATCCACTATGCCATGCTCAGACCGGACCACCAGTAACGAGCTGTGGGCCGATATGGTTATGTCCGGCCCAATGGCCACCTCTAACCGTGAGCCCTACCGAACCTACCGAATTTTGCTTGGACCTTTTGTTTCACAGAAGTCTTGCTGTCCGTTCACGAGTGTGTGTTCACAAGTCCTCGAGTCGTCGGTCTTTATCGTCGGCACTGGATGACTGGATCTAAAGTCAGATGCAAGTGGGAACTGTTCGACTGCAAGGTTTCTGTTCGTGCAAATTACAACTGGGAATGTACTTTGCGTTTGCACTGGTAATGCATACGTTATTACAGCTGGGAATGTACTTTGCGTTTGCACTGGTAATGCATACGTTGGCAGATCGCTATGCTGGATGCAAGTACTAGCACTCTAGCAGGTTTTGCTTTACTCTTGCTTCCCGAATTTCCTGCTGTTGTCGTTTTAAAGCGTGATTGTTTTTTACTCTTGCATTTCGTCAACAAAAGGGACTTGATTCCTTTGGAATCATCTTTTGGACTTGCGGCTCTTCAAGAATCTTGGGACTTGCTGATGCCTGCCTTCAGTGCCTTGATGTCACAGAGTACATTTCCACGAAGAAAGGTGGCATTCCTTCACTTGATTGATCTACAATTTCGCGGTATGACTTGGGTACTGAATCTAAGTACATATTGCTAAATGAGAGGCTGTAGGTTTTGAGTGGGTTCTTTTTAACTGTAGCTTATGATTTATGTTTGTAGTTTATGATCCTACTATGAGCGATTGTATAAACGAACCGAATGCTGATATGCCACTTTGAAAAATCTGTCTTGATAAGACATCTTGGATGGGTTCCGTAGAACTTGTGACTTATGACTTATACCATTTGCTATAGTAACTCGCCGTTAAACGGTGCTGTTTTTTAAGACGTGGTCTATATGTAAATTGTAGTTTAAATTGTACTGAATTCAGCTATACTGACTAAAATTATATACAACTATTTCTCTCTATATATTACCTTTTACGAACAGGTCAGATTTTAAAAAACACAATCATAACTTATAAAGCCTAGTTCAAAAGAATCTACTAAGAGCCCTCCGCCGCAGGTGATTGGGCCGTCGGGCGCACGGGGTGCAGGGCCGCTGCTCCCCGTGCGTGCGGCGTCTGTTGATGGGGCCTGGGTCTTGGTGGTGGACTCTTGACGTGGGCTGGCAGCCTTCTGGCCTCTTCGGCTTTTGACGTCTGCAGCTGCAGGATTAGTTTGGGTTGGACTGTCCCGCTTAAGATGGCTCGGTTCATATCAGAAGTTGATGTTTTTGATTGAATATAAATAGTAGTTATTAAAAGAGGTAGATTTTGAAAAGAGAGCATGGGCAATAGAAGTGAAGAAGAGATTGAGCGTAAGAAAGGAGTGAGAGAAATAAGATACGTGATGCATCTATTACTTTTATTTTATCTTAGAATGAAACATGAGTAAAAGAAATAGAGTAATCATTTTGAAAATTTGGATGTTTATATTCCTCTGCTTATTTTGGCTTAAGCTTCTGGTTTATCTTTTACTATTTTTAATTTTTGTCTTTTTCTGGCTTTTTGACTTTTTTGAGCTTTTTTCTGGTTCTTTTTTTCCCATATTCGTTTGCATTGTCCATGATTGGCTAACATGTTTTTTTTCCTATTTTTAAATTTTAAAATTTTAATTATACCAAATAAACTACTATCAATTACAATGTAATTCAGTTAGTTACAATATAATTTTAGTCATAAGTCACTTTTTCAATCGAAATGAGCAGACCGTAAGTTGCCCCGGTTAGCCTTTAGATGGCTTCAAGATGCGACAAAAACACACAGTGCATGTTTATCGTTCTGAAAACAAGACGGATAAAGGAATCAGGCCGGAAGCCACAACTAATACAAGTGGGCGATGCGATGCGCGTCGGGCATATGTGCAGAAGGCTCGCCCCTTGGCGCTTTTCGCCTAGCCTCTCCTTTCGCTTTCTCGCCCACTTATCCTACACCCAAAAAAATAGCAAATAAATTGTCAAAAAAAAAATACCAGCAAATAAGCTTAAGCTTTAACCGAGTCCACGGTAGAGATGGCAATGGGTACCCGATACCCGAATACCCGACGGGTTTTACCCGATAAAGAGACGGGTATGGAAAATTTTATGTACCCATGGGTACGTTATTGGGCGAAATCCTCTACCCGCCGGGTAGACGGGTGCGGGTGTGGGTATATACTACCCATACCCGCCTACCCGCGGGTAATAAATACCCGCATTAGACAACTAGATATACCACTCAAATGTTAATTTTATTATCTACTTGTTGTTGATTGTTTATTTGTTTGTCATATGTTGATATGATCATGTCAAGTATGTTTATGTGATGTACTAATTTTGATCATTAGACGCTTTTGTGCTTGGCATGTATGATTAATGAATGTCTAAATTGATGATATTCTTATGTGTTGAACCGGGTATGCTTGCGGGTACGGGTTACCCGCGGGTAGTAATACCCGCGCGGGTACGGGTATGGGTAAATTTTCCTACCCGCGTGCGGATACGGGTAACCCGACGGGTAAATTTATACCTAGCGGGTACGGGTATGAAATGGCAATAACCGATGGGTATTTACCCGTTGCCATCTCTAGTCCACGGCCACCCGCACCAATCAGTGCAGACGTAGTGACCCAGCAACGGCGGAAACCTCCCGACCCACGCCGCGAGGCAGCGCCACGTTGGTGCCTACGGCCGCACGGCGCGGCGCGGCAGTCGCTCGCTCGCCGATGGATCTCCCGCCGCTCTCCCACCAGGCGCTCTTCGCCGCCGTCCGATCCGCCGACGCCGACGCCGTCCGCCGCCTCCTGGCCGACGCCGAGGCGTGCGGCTCCTCCGCGGCGCTCGCCGCCGCGCAGACGGACGCCGGGGAGACGGCGCTGTACGTCGCCGCGGAGGCCGGCGCCGAGGAGATCGTCCGCCTCCTCCTCCCGCTCTACGACCTCGAGGCCGCCTCCCTCCGCTCCCGCCTCGACCTTGACGCCTTCCACGTCGCCTCCAAGCAAGGGCACACCGGTGAGCGCTTCCTGTCTCGCTCTCGTCTGATGCGATTCTTGCGTTAATCGAGCAGAAGGTGGAACCTTTCCTTCGATTCCGTTGGGTTCTCGGAACTATTTGATGTTTCCAGTCCGGTGAGTTAATAATTCTAGGTGAAAACAACTCCCTTGTCTGGACTGGTGGGAGTTCTTGGTGTATTGAGGTGGAATGGCGGGGTCCTTGCTCGATTAAGTTGATCCAGGGTAGTTTTGAGTTGTTTGGTGCTTCGGACTTTACTGTCCGATTGATTGGCCAATTTGTATATGCTACTATGCAAGGATATGGTAATTTTCAAGTTTTCTGGTCGTACGAGTGGTAAACATAGTGGCTATTACTTATTAGTATTAATCGTAGGAAAATTGGTACCTTGGACGTGTTTTGTTTGGTTAAGATTCCTTGAGAGTTTTCAGATTTAGCATGAATTGCCTCTGCACATGTATATATCGCAGTGTTCATTTAGGACACGAATATACTGCACATGTACGATTTCTGAGTGTTGTAAGTGATTAAACGATCAACTACTACTTTAGCTTCAATTTTGTCGAAGTTGCTACTGTTGCTGCTGCTGTTTAATGAAGAATGCTCTGGTCTTTTCTCATGGTAAGTGGGCTGATACATTGGTTTCCAAACAATTATAAGCAATATAATTTTGTGATGATAAATGTTCACTAAGTTACATAGGTCAATACAGATAACTTTGCTATGAAACTTTCAGTTTTGAAGGAAAATATTCATAGCATATCTATCCAGAGCTATCAATGTTAATGGCACATTGGGGTTTTGATATGTGGAGGGCCACTATTTATATGAAATATGAATTTCTCATCTACTTTCTAAAAAATGCAAACGAAATCATAGCTTATAGATGACTGAGAAATGCCAACAGGGGTTGTGAAGGAGTTTCTGGGGCGGTGGCCTGAGCTTTGCTCAGTGTGTGACTCCTCCAACACTAGTCCGCTTTACTCTGCTGCCGTGAAAGATCACTTGGATGTGGTTAATGCCATATTGGATATTGATGATAGCTGCATAAGGATTGTGCGGAAAAATGGGAAGACATCACTACACACTGCTGCAAGAATTGGGTACCATCACATTGTCAAAGTGCTCATAGAGAGGGATCCAGGGATTGTTCCAATCAGAGATAAGAAGGGACAAACTGCACTTCACATGGCTGTGAAAGGTAAAAACACAGATGTAGTGGAAGAGTTACTGATAGCAGATGTTTCCATCCTCAATGTGCGTGACAAGAAGGGAAATACAGCTTTGCACATAGCTACACGAAAATGGAGGCCCCAGGTATAGTTCTTTGCTAAAATCATGTAGAAATATCTTCTCCCATTTGTTTGATATTTTTAGTTAAGTATACCTTGCTTGGAATATGTATAGCTATATATTTTGTTATTTGTTTGTTCATACTTTTCAACAACTTGCCCCCCTGGGCTGCTGCTTCATGATAGGAATCCAGGTAACTCATTAAGATGTAAGATATACTCTGCAGTTGCAACTACTATTATTATAGATAGAACTTGTGACAGTGCTAGCGTAAAAATTTCTGCAGTTATATCTGGTTGTAGATATTTGGCCCGAGGCTGGTATTAGTTGATGCATGCACTAAATAATTGTGCATAGACACTTGGAGAAGAGGACTGGTAACATGATAGGCATACTAAATACAAGGAGTCTAGGACATTTACCTGATTGTCCTTTAGCGAGGATACTAGCACCAGGTATCAGCTCTGGGTAATAAGACAATGATCATATAGTGTGTCAAAGGATATCATATTACTATGTCTCTAGTAGATCAGACTTTCCCAAATGTTCATATCGTATTCTGAGATAATAACACAGCAGTTGGGGCCTTTGGAATGTCATGCTCAATTTTGTAGGATGGTTACTTTGAGGAACTAACCAGATTTTCTCAGATTAAGGAACATATGCTTTGGGTAAAGCCATTTAGTGGTTGCTTAGTGGAATAGAGTATCTAGGAAGGTGCAAAATGTATCAAATAATGTGTGCCCATCTTGTATGAAGCACTATAAGCTTAGTGGAATAGAGTATCTAGGAAGGTGCAAAATATATCAAATAATGTGTGCCCATCTTGTATGAAGCACTATAAAGACATCGTTGTTGTCGTTGTTGACTGTCTGCCACTAGTGTATTACCAAGTCATTGCAAAGATACTGGAATAAATATGGAGTTTAATATCATAAATGATCACTATGATAAAAGTATATTGAAGTTTCTTACTGAATGACCAACTACACAACTTGGGTCCTCCAGCCTTGTCTTCTTAGGGTGCCTTTGGTTGAGCTTTTGGGAGTTACTTTTGCTTCCAAAAAGTCAAAAACCAACCAAAGGGGTGGAAACCAGAAGCTGCTTTTTCAGAAGCAGCTACTTTTAGGTAGTACAGTTTTGAAAGCACCTTGGACCCTACTTTTGGCTTTTGGTTTTCTGCTTTTTGAAATGGTGAAAATAGAGAGCTGTTTCACAGTTGTTTCAAGGAAAATAGAGATAGGAGGTAAGTTTTATACTTGTTTGAACCAAACAGCTTACAACTTTTCCACAGCCCACAACCTACAGCAGCTTTTCCACAGCTCACAGCAGCTTTTTCAGAAGCCACAGCTCAACCAAACACACCCTTAGTTCTCAAAAGTTTTAAGTAAAAGAAGCATGACTAATTTTGAAATTGGGAAATTCATCCACAGATTCGCAGGTATGATGGATTGCTTTTCTATTTGCCTGTAAGTTGTACCTTTGTACGTCAGCCGCACAACGATAGAGCTAAGATTGAGACATGCATTACCCTTCTACAGTATCTCCGGTGGTAGTCTATATGAAGTTGAAAGCCACTCAATGTAGTCATAAGCACAGTGTAGTTTGTCTTAATGTTCTCTAGTTGAGTTTGTACTGGTCTCCTGAATCAGTAATAACTACCAAAACGAAGTGCAAAGTGGTTTTACAGAACTGCTGATCTGGTAAAGGTGCGGAGTGCATCATAATTGAATTTGAAACAAATATACACTTCTTTTATGTGAATGATGGAAAGTTTTGGAGCTTATGTCCCAGCATGCTTTCCATGACTTACCAACTTTGTATTTCTCTTTGCCTTGTTTTTTTTTTCAGATGGTGCAACTTCTGCTTAGCTATGAGTCACTTGAAGTCAATGCTATCAATAATCAAAATGAAACAGCTATGGATTTGGCTGAGAAAGTTCCTTATGGTGAGTCTAAAATGGAAATAATTGAGTGCCTGTCAGAAGCTGGTGCAAAGAATGCCAGAAATGTGGGGAAAATTGATGAAACATCAGAGCTAAGGAGAACTGTGAGTGATATCAAGCACAACATTCAAGCACAGCTCAACGAAAACGCCAAAACCAATAAAAGAGTGACAGGGATTGCTAAAGAGCTGCGGAAACTACACAGAGAAGCTGTTCAGAACACCATCAACTCAGTTACTTTGGTAGCAACGCTGATTGCCTCCATTGCGTTTGTTGCCATATTCAATTTGCCAGGTCAATACTTCCAAGATAGGACAAGCGGGGGAGACATTGGTGAGGCCCACATAGCCAAGCTTACTGGTTTCCGTGTTTTCTGTCTTCTAAACGCCATCGCCCTTTTCATTTCCCTTGCGGTGGTCGTAGTGCAGATTACCCTGGTTGCCTGGGCGACTGGTGCCCAGAAGCAGCTTATCAAGATTGTAAATAAGCTAATGTGGTCGGCATGCCTTAGTACATGCGCGGCTTTTATCTCATTGGCCTATGTTGTAGTTGGCCCGCAGCATGCCTGGATGGCTTTCACCATATCAGCCGTTGGAGGGCCAATCATGATTGGGACACTCTTGTTCCTAGCCTATTTGCTGCTGCGCCCGCGATTCAAGTTTGGCGAAGATAGACAGCGGCGCATCAAGAGGGCAAGCGGCAGCAAGTCCTCCTCCTGGTCCATTCACGAAGGTTTCTCAGACCTGGAAGCCTTCTCTGACCATGAGAAGAAAATCTATGCCCTGTAGTGAGTAATTGCTCTTGTTATAGCTGCATGTAACATTAAGAACATGTAACGGGAAGATAACAATAGCCCGTGTATATACTTGCTCGGCTGTTGTAGGTCTGTTGTGAGGTACCACTAGCAGACCTTTCTCTGCACCATCTTGATGGTTTGTGTACTTGGATACCTGAAGTCCTGCCAATGTATAGTACTTGAGAATGAAGATCTGCACCTACTGCAGTTTGCCAGTATGGTGATAATGTTATCCATCTACGGAGGCGCCTTCAGCGCTCGAAATTGTTCTCTCCTGCTAAATCCTGGTTTGATAACGACGCACATGTTGATGGTTGTTTCTCTCTGTTTTGCCAGCTCATCACATGTATTGTGTGTTTGCTATACCGGTGGCATGCTAGCATCGACCAAACCATCTACTTGATCCTATGCTCACCAAGTGTTTGTAAAAATTGTAAACCTATAAAAGATTGGTGCTCATGTTTTACTGGATAGCTGTTGATGTTTTTATATCGATCTTACGTATGATCATTTGGATTCAAAGAAACTCTTGAAGACTGGCTATGATTTCATAGAGAAAAGACACAGGGATTTTATACAGGTTTAAGCATTCTCCTAGAAGAATAATAACCCTACTTCATGTGTAGCTATTGCTCAGTAAAACTGGTTACAATCGAGAGAATGATGTGTAATAATGCTTTGCACTATTCCTATTCTCCCTCGGGTCAATCGGTTCCCATTCTCCTCCCTCATTCTGTCTAACATTAATCCTTATATAACTTGTGAATTGGTGGTAGTTGTCTCACGCTAAAAGACGTCTTAATGTTTTGGATGATAATTGTCCGACAAAAGTTATTATCAAAGAGACATGTGTAGCGGTTATTGTCAGAGAGAGATTATGCGCAATTATTTCTGAGAATAACTATGCATGTTAACTGCCTTATGAGACAAACCCACTAAGCGGCAGGTTGTTGGAGGCAAGCCTAGTCAAAGTTAGGCTAGTCGTAAAAGAGTTTACAAACATAGGATGATCATAGAATGATTTACGACCATGTCATGCTTGTAGAATGACTTACGACCATGTCATGCTTGTAGAACGACTTACGACCATGTCATGCTCATAGAACGACTTACAGCCATGAAGCGATTGTGGAAAGACTTAAGACCAGATAGTGATCGTAGAAAAGGCTTACGACCACTTGGCTAAGTCCCTCTCTTACGGATAAAGGGTATACTTAAGAGGTATAATGATGTGATAATATCATTTATAGATAAATAATAATTTTGAGGATTATTATATCCTCGTCATCTAACCCCTCAACCTCAAATGTTTACTCGGTCATCATGGTTGAATTAGAAGAAGAGATGGTTCTACTAGGAGACTACTAGTGATGACAATTTTTCCTTTATGAGGAAGGGTGCCGAGAATATCTCTTCCTAGAACTCAGCCCCAAAAGACCTAACTCGGATAGCTCCCTACATCCAAACCATCAAAGAACTAAAAGAAAATGGGCTTACGAGTTGGCGCATGGTAAAAGACTTCATCACTCGTCGTATCATTCCTCTGAAGAAATAAGCACATCCAATGTGAATGTACTCGAGGGCCAAGGATATGACCAGAGATTACGAGAACGGTAAGTAATGAACAAACTCATTCTCTTAGTTAAACTCTGAATCTCAAGTACTAGTCACCGACCACTTTTATTTGTCAATATAGATCTTGCTTTGAGAGATATTGATTCTCGGGTCAAAGCTATCTATGAGAAGGCTCTAACACTCAACGTGGAGGCTCCTCGCATTTCAGTGGATGTATCCACCGAGGAAAGAAATGAATGCCTAAAGATAATCGAAGTTCGAATTCTTCTTCAAGCTTTCGTAGTCGTAAGTAATGAGTACTTAACATTCTTTCCTATTGTAGAAAGTTGACATGGAAAATTGTCGAGACGACCAAGAGATCGAATTGATGGTAATTAGAAAAGAGATAGAGGAGATTAAAGCTTCTCTGACCAAGAGGCGTCAACTAGCAAAAGCTGTTGACAAGTAGGGCGAGTGTTTAAGTGTTGCTCCTCCCTTTCCTCATCTGTCTGCCCCTATCAAGCAATTCCTCGCAGACGTAGCTACTGCAGAGAAAATAGGGGTGTTGTACTAGAGCAACCGGCTCCTAAGATTAAGGTACCATACTATTATGATGATAAAACTTTCTCAATTGGTGCTTCTCAAGGCCTTATTTAGCAACTCAAAAAGGAGAACTGGAAGAGTTTTGTATCTTTTATGAAGGAGACTATTGCAGCAAAATCTATGATCGAAAAGGAGATTGCTCTTCAGGTGGTCGAAACCAGTCTTGAACATCTGAAGGGGCAAGAGGAGCAAGGAGTTGCAATACCTGTTCAGGGTCTAAGACCAAATGTGGTCGGAGATGACCCCGCTCTTCAACGACCAGGCGTGGTCATGGGAAAGAAGTCGAAGAAACCTTCTTTGGGGAAGGTTCCTTCTAAATTCAAGATCAAAGCTAAGAAAGTAAGGTATGTCAATGAGAGCATAAGAATAACAATTTACCTTTTGTTTTCTTAAATGCTAATTTACTTCTCTTCTTGTGACTTTAGCCCGGCTCCCCCATCTACCGATGATGCTTCTATCAAGAAATCCCTTGCCATTCTTCCCGCAGCCAAAGAGATAGGAGAGAAAATGGTCAAAGAATCGACCACCATCTCGGCTACGGAAACTGTCGCTGAAGTTGAAGCTACTACAACGACCAATTTGGTCGAAGCAATAGAAGCAAAAGCAGCTAAAGATAGGGTAGAATTACCTGATCGAGAAGTGGGAAGTCCCCCTTGAGTACCATGCTGAAGAGGGAACCACCAAGGAGGCTCCTCCTTGTCTCCAAGGAGGTACAACTGAAGAAGGAGAATAACCTAACTTCTTCTCTAAGCATGTCAATCCTGTTTTTGTAGTAGGGTCTTCCTCATGTCAATCTCATGATCGAGTTTCTCACCCCAAAGATATCCCTAATAAGGGGAATGTCTTTGATAACAAGCGCCTTGAGAATGTGTAGTGGAACAAGATCGACGAGCTCAATCGACTAGAAGACTCCCAACGAGTACTCGCCAAATTTTCTCGTACGACAATGAACATAAGCATTCAATGCTTAGTTATTTGTAATTGGCTTTTTCCTGATTCTCATTGTCTTCCTTTATTCAAAAAGCTTTGGAAGACATGACAACTATGGCTGAATACCATAGACAACTTATGCTCTTAAGGGAAGAGAATGATGAACTGCGTGAATAAGCGAAGAAATGGTAAGCCGTTGGTATACACAGTCTTTCCTTGTTTCGACCACTAATCCAATTTTTCATGTTTATATTTAACCTTTACAGATTTAAGAGCAACAAAAGATTTTTGGAAGCTGCACTCGATAACGAGAAAGTCGAGACGCAGACTTAAGAAGGAGAACGTCGATCTTACGATCGAGCTCTTGAAGGCCAAATCTGCAACTGATGATCTATGGTGGACTGATGATCTGACATTTGTGTGTGCATTGATTTTATGCAACAAGTATATTTGCATATGGGCAGACAAGCAGTGGGAGTACTTGCAGAGTGGTTCCTTTTGTTTCAATTGCAATACATGTTAGGCTTCTTTATGATCAGAGATAAATTGTTATTGCTTATTATTTGAAATCAATTCAGCACTTCTTTCTTCAGATTTATTGTGTTCAACTTTGTTCATTTCCCGTTCAACTTCGAACAGAAAAGAATGGCCTTATTTGCTGCTTGAACCATATGTTTCCAGCCTATTTTGTGATGTATTTGTGCTACATTTTCCAAGGGTATATTGATTTTGGATTGTTGGATGATGCGAGGAAAGCATTCGATGAGAGAAGCGAGGGCAATATAGTTTATTGGAGTGTGATCATTGGCGGCTATGTCGCTTCTTCCCGGTGGGACGAAGCTTGGGATGCTTTCTCTGCCATGCAGCTTGCTGGGGTGCTTCCAAATGATTCAATTCTTGTAATGGCAATTCAGGCATGCAGTGCATTGGGGTGCCTGGTACGTGGGAAGCAGCTGCATACACTAGCAGTTGTCCTCGGATTTGAAAGGAATGCTACTGTGTGGAACTGCCTCATCGACATGAAAGGGAAGTGTGGTGACAGTTACAGTTGCACGATGGTTTGTGGGACGATGAGTGGTAGGGGTCAAGTGAGTTGGAATACGATCATCTCAAGCTATGTCCGTCTTGGCCGTCGTGAAGAGGCTCTCGACATGGTTGTTCAAATGCAGGAGTCCGGTTTCACTGTCGATCGTTTCACCCCTGGCAGTGGAGTAGCAGCTTGTGCCCGTTTGGCTGACATAGATAGCGGCTGTGCATTCCATGGTTATTTGATTAGAAGAGCATTGGATACTGATGTTATTCGGGGCAGCACGCTTGTTGACATGTATATCAACAAGATTAAGGTCATACACCAGATTAATGTAGTTTTGGAAACTGAGCTTATTGACATGTACGCAAAGTGTGGCTGCATGGAGGTCGCCCTGCTACTATTTCTCAGGATGAACAAGAGGAACTTGATATCCTGGAATCCCCTCCTTTCAGGTTATGCGGGGGATGTACACCAGTTGCCATGATAAATATTTACCACCAAATGGAGCTGGCGTGCATTAGGCCTGACCAATACACTTTGGCAGGGCTTCTAAGCCTTTGCCGGTACCAAAGACTATTGCATTATGGAAGGCAGATACATGCTCATCTAATTAAGATAGGCTCTGAAATGAACGTGGTACTGCAAACTTGTTCATATGTATGTCAAGTGCAGACGATGGCGAGATGCTGAGAATGTTTGCACAATGATCATAGAGAGGAATTCTTATGTGCAAGATGCATTTTCAGATGTCTATGGACAGTGGCGGAGTCAGGATTTCGACTTTGGGTATTCCCATTCCCACATAAAAAAAATCCAATTCATAGATTTAAAATATAGTTCAGAGTAGTACGTTATCGATAATTAAAGTCACAAAAATAGTCAAATAACAAATTGTTCCGCTCTAAAATATGCATGAAACAAATTAATAAGTAATAAAGAGAACTTACAAAATACTATAATGTTGCTTTAACCTTGCGATTCTTCATGGCTTGGAAGCGGTTGATGTTGTCTTTGTCCTTAACTTGTAGAAATAACTCCCGCTCAATAAATGTAACCAAACAATCATTCAAGTATTGATCCCCAATCTTATTTCTCAATTTGTTCTTCACATAATTCATGACAGAAAAGACTCTTTCAACACTTGCAGTTGCTACTGAAAGCACTAGCACCAATTTGAGAAGCCTGTAAACAACTTCATGTCTAAGATGCTTCTTTGTTTCAATAAGCTTAATGGAAAGCTCAGCAAGACTTCTCACATTTCTAAACCTTTCATCAGTGCGCATATCAGTAATGTACAAATTGAGTTGAGGAGGAAGATTGAGAAATCCTTAGGATAAAATCCAGCAAGCTTAACCAATTTGTCTTTGTCAAAAGCAGCAAATGAATCAATAGGACTGAATGAAGCCATGCAAATAAGCAATTCTGTGTTTATAGGCTTCTTAAATTGGTGCTAGTAGGCTAGAATAGCGAAAATATCACAGAATACATCCTTATACATTTATATATATAAGTATACATACATATATACTACAGATTACACCAAAAAAGTTGGGTATTCCCGGGAATACCCAGGAATACCATTGGATCCGCCCATGTCTATGGAGATGACTACTTGATCTGAAGAAAAGAAAATGACTCATGGTCCACTGGAGTTGAGTATGTGGAAATACCATTGTCTTCATTGTACACACCTTAGATGCAGATATTGTGGTGCCTGTAAACGAAGGATTAGTAGTTTTTTAGTATTGTTTTGTAACACCCCATTTTCAGAATCTGGCTTATTGTAAAATTCAAATGTATGTTAATGAAAATCAAAAGCTTTTATTCTCAGTTGGCTATTCTTTTTGCTTCCAAATACATATATATGTATATATGCATATATGTGTATATTCTAGAAAATGCAAAAACAATCTAAAATGAAAACCTTGCTCCATCTCCAGGGGAGAAAATCAAGTTAATATTATAAAATCTAAAATATGAAATGTATTTCAAAAATTAAGAGTGGTATTTAATATTGTAAAAGGAGAAAGAGTATATGCATATATATGCAAAGCCTTCTCAAGCATGGCCATCCATTTCTCCTTCCTGGTGGCATAGCATTTTCCCTACTCCCTCCTGGCCGTAGCACCTTGTCGCCATTCGCCACCTACTTCGTCGGCGAGTAATTGCGGTGTCAGCCCTCGTCTTCAGCACCTCTCCTCGCCATCAGCGCCCAGCAGTGGCAGTGCCTCCCGTCACCTCTCTCGCATCCCCGGCCGTGCGCCATCTCCCTACGCCAATGGCTGCCATGGTACTCTCTGCCAGAGGTCACCTCCGCGTGCTTGGTGGATGCACGGCTCCCTGTCGCCTTGTTCCCTGCTATACCCATCCCGGTCTCCATAAAGAGCGCCGAAGCATGGTGCACACGCCCCCGAAGCACGCCCAGCCGCTGTCTCCTCTGTCGTGGGCACAAACCTGGTGGAACTCGTCGCCGAGCACCTCCGGTCACTGCCGGAACCCCTTGCGCCTTCCCCCCACGTTCGCCACTACCCTTTCTTCCCTTTCCCCGGATTAATCGGCCCCTCCTCTTTTGCAGACCGCCGACGACATCTTCCTTCGCCACCGCCGGCTTCGGGTCTCATCGGCGAAGCGCGACGCCTCGGGCTGATTCCCCGCATGTGGAGCGTCGCCCGGACACCCCTAACGCCGTCCCCTCCTCGCCGGACCCCGCCGCCATCCCCAGTGCGCCGCCGCCGTGTCCTTCCTCACCGCCGAGCCTGCTCGCGCCGCTAGACCACCTCGCTCCTCCTCGACCTCGACTAACGCCCCAGGTGAGCTCGTGGTTACCTGTGGATGCTCCCCTCCCGAAGAATCGAATCCCCCTGGCTCGTGGCGCCGGCGCCCGCTTCCCCTGCCCCCGCCGCCGCTTTAGCCGCCGCCGACCGCCGCCCGGCCAAGATCTGGCCGACTTGCCCCCTCCCCGCGATGCGCGTAGGGTTGAGCGACCCGTTTGGGCCAGCGCCGCCTCGCCTCCGGGTTCCCTCCGCCGCCGGCCGGCGCCGCTCTCCCTTTCCCCCGCGCGGCCGGGAGGAGCTAGCACAAAAGAGCCTCCAGTGCGATGATGTGCTAACTTAATAACTGTCCTAACTAGCCATTTAATCATGTTTTAAGCCGACCAAGTGAAGGTCATTAGTATTGCTAATTAAGGCCCGCTGTCCACAATGCATTTCTTTATTTTCCAGTAATTAAAACTTTGAAATGCCATAACGTTTTAACCCTAACTCCGAATTAAACGAAACCAACTTCTAAATTCTTCTAAAATCAAGACCTGTCTAATGGTTCTAGTTTGGTTCACTTTCGAGTTCATTTGAGTTGTTTTATTTTATTTGGTTCTTATTCGGCTCTCGTTTTCTCGTGTTGCTTTTTCCGGTTTCTCCCGTCCGAGTAGAGTTCGACGACGCGAACGAGACCCCGCTTGAAGCAGCACAAGACCCCCAAGCTTTCGATCCAGGCGAGTCAATACTTTGATCATGTTGCGCCTATATTTCATGTGAAAATTATGTTCATTTAAATTATGAAAATCTGCATGCTTTACTTTATAAGCAAACGTATGTCACTCTTAAGGTAGCTAATAACCTGTATCCACCTCATAACGATATACCCCACTAGTAACATTGAACCACATGATCATTGTCGCCCTAGGTATAAACTATAACTAAGATAGTTATAAGTCATATTACTGCCATGCTGGTCTTGTCGAATCCAGGGCCTTAGTAGCCCTGATAATCATTCTTTAATCATGGAAACTAGTTTTGGGTCAGCCATGGGACGTACGTGGCTGAGTATTTATGTTAAAATGTGTTATGCTTCTCAAAACCCTGAAAATTGCTAAACCTGTTTGGGCGGATGGTAAGAGTGGTGGGTATGGATGTAACACAGGGGATTGTGAAATGACCGCCCGAACAAACTAAGGACTTAATCCTGTGTGGACCCTCCGTGTACAAACAGTACAACCACAAGCTGGCATATTGTAGGCTTGGCTGAATAATTTACTGAACTCTCTAGTCATTTCACGGAGAACGTGTGTAGGTGGGTATGGAAGCCCCACTTGGAATGGGACACCGGATGTAGGTGACGTTGCCTAGGATAGCGTATGTGGAGAGTGGAGTCCGACTGCGCTAACCTATGGTGGACATCCCGCACAACCTATGGACGTAACCCCATAGGAGTGAAATGCTAGAGTGTGCAGTATTGTAAAGGCCTCGTGATATTTTCTCGATCTGCATGTCGAAGGAATCATGTAGAACCATCGGGACAATTATCTCTTGTGGGTAAAGATGTACAGTCTCTGCAGAGTACTACACAAACTATTCGAATAGCCGTGCCCACGGTCAAGGGCAGACATGGAAATCTTCCTTGAGTTAGTTCTATTTCAAAAACCTTTGTGGGTGGGACAAAAATCTATCAGAGGGATGTACTCTGATTTTGAAATTTATCCTGGAGGGATGTACTCCAGTGTTGGTTAGGTGGATGTAACCTAGCTTTGGTAATTTATCATGGAGGGATGTACTCCAGTGTTGGTTAGGTGGATGTAACCTGACTTTGGTAATTTTTCCTGGAGGGATGTACTCCAGTGTTGGAATTAAGGTGGATGTAACCTGCTATGCAAAAATGTTAGTAATTGGTGGATGTAACCATAAAATATGGTGGATGTAACCATAAAATTTGGAATTGGAAACTACTCCGTTTATTGCACACTTTCAGTATTTAAATCATAAGTTCTTGAAAAATGCTAAGTCATAGAGATTTTTAAGTTATGGTATTTCCAAATGTCGCTTTATGCAAATAAAAGAACCCGAGCCTTCCTTGAATAGCCTTGCATCTATAATTATATGCATTCTGTGTGTTGGCTCGCGGAGCACGGTTGTTTGTGCTCAAACTCGCTCTTAACCCCCCTTTCAGAAGATGTGAATCAAGAGCATTACGCTTATCATGAGGATCAGGATGCCGAAGGAAATGAAGATGGTGGTTATTAGAATAGGCCTCGGTAGTCTTGCCTCTCGCCTCAGTAAAGTTGACCAGGCTAGTTTTGGCGGGTGCCTTTGTTATTAGTCAGGTCCCTGGTTAATAGCGTTGGTACTCGGGTTATCCCAGTCGCTTGCCTGTGGTGAGTTGTGCCCCTACGCTATGTACGCTTCCGCTTCCGCTTTTATGTATTGTAAGACATTTGGCCTAACGGCCCTATTGTAACCTTGGCCCGACGTGGTCTATTTGAACTCTGGTATTGTAATGTATGAATTTATCGTGTATGAAATGATGCAGCGATGTATCTGTGAGCATTATCTACTGATCCAGGGAATAATGCAGTGTTATCACAGAGGATTCCAGGTATTAAACTTGGGGTCCGACATGTTTACCACTCACTCGTATTATTGTCTTGTAAGTGTTAAAAAATCGTCTCACACCCAAGAAAAAGGAATGATAGAAGTGTGTTTCACTGATCTCATCTCTCATGTTGTGCATTCAGACTGGTTTGCTGACATTTCCTGAACATGTGTAATTCTGTATACGTGCAATAGATCAGTTATTTTATAGTGATATTTTGCTGATATTTCCTGAGCATATGTAATTATGTAAACATGCTATAGATCAGCTATTTTTATAGTGATATTTCTTTTACCACCTTGTTCTCTGAATTCGACGGTCATAGGCTAAAGGCATAGAGAATGGCGAAGAATTGTGTTAACTTTATATTTTTGGACCGTATGAAGGAATTTTGTATACAGCTGTGCGCTGTTTGCTTCTAAATTGGCATATTTACTGTAGATCTACGGTGCGTCTTGAACATGTAATTTCCTCTTGCTTCCCCAGGATCGTTGATGCGCATTTTCCATGATGAGATAAGCATGTTATTAGCCTATGAGTATCAATAGATCAAGGACATCATGATGGTTTCACACAGCTGTTGAAAAGGACAGGGAAACGACACTCTTCTAGACAGTCAGAAAAACAGCAGCAGCTGCATCAATCTGAAAATGACAAATCATTCACACAAACCGCGCAGGTGTCCCACCTGTAAGGCTGCTTACAGGCGCTCTGCAGGTTGAAGGGTTAGTCTGCGATGCCTTATTTTTAAAGCTTTGTGGAAAATCTGTAGTGAAAAAACTAGCAGTCTGTTTGGTTAATCAGCTTAAAGTTAGACAAATTCTGTTATGCAATAGTTGTTCATCTTATATTTCCATTTGTTCTAGAACACAACTTGTGTTTAAAAAAAGGCAGCTAACCAAACACCAAAATATTTGAAAGCATTTCAACAAAAAAAATTTATCAAAATCCACCGCCGTGCCAAGCAGAGCCAAAATGTAGAATCTTCCATCAAATATTTTGCAAAAGAATGGGTTCCTAACCAAGCCTTTCGCCAATTTCAATCCCTTCCTATACAGAAAACAGCACAACTCAAAAAGATCTTTACAATCGAAATTAACAAAGCAAACTTTAAGTTGAGGTTCATTCATGTACACTTGTACAGGCTGTTACCACATCCTAAACGGGGAAAACACTCAACCAATTCTCACGTAGAACAGAAGCTCTTAAAGTGATGTCATCAGCTTACAAAAAAGATGGGAAGCACAAAGCTTCACTTGCAGCTTGCTCTACAAGTAGGATGTCCATGCACAGGCATTGGCTATGGAAGTTGTGTCAGCATAAGTCGGTCATGCGCTCTCACTGCCTTTAAGAATGTTGTACTTGCAAAGTGGGCAGGTTGCATGCATGCGTAGCCATTTGGTAATACATGTCCAATGGAAGTGATGGTTGCAAGGGAGAGCACATAGCTCCGCTCCATCCTCGTATGATGAGAGACAGATACAGCATTCCTATAGAACAAAGAAGCTGTCAGCAAAGCATGGGCGACTCAGCCCCGCTCGTTTCGGTTTCAATTTTAGCTCACTATTTCTTAATTTTGTTTTTTCTGCTTTTTGAGGCTTTTTTGCCTTTTCTTTTTTTTCTCGTACTTGTTTGCATTGTCCGTGATGGGTTAACCTTATTATTATTATTATTATTATTATTATTATTATTATTACGCCTAAAAGTCACCAGCAGTTACAGTGCAAAATAAATCATAACCCAATTTATTTCAGCTAAACCGAGCACCCCTTGGACAAAGACGCTCGTGTCACATCATAAGTTCATAGCATTGTTTGATTTGTTTCTGTGGATTGTACAACTAACCAGAATAGATTGTCTGAATTTTGTACTACAAAAAACCAAAAGTCATTTCTGGGATATAGGGAAGCAAGTCAATCAACATATGACATAATGAATTAATGCCTTATAAAGTTCTCAACTGTAGGGGATCGGTAAACTCTATGCTCATTTTTACAGAAAATATAGTAAGATATAGGAAGATCAGAACATAATACAAAGAATTTCATATGCAAACAAAGAAACTTCAAGTAAATAAATTAGTAAGCACAAAACAAAATCCTTACAGCATCCTCACGTAGGAGAATACGTGCACTTGCTGACGTTCCGCTATTATTCAGGATAGGGATCATAACCCCCTCATCTGTTCCTTTTTGTCCATCCTCACTGGGATCAGAATATTTATATCTGGGAAGAAAGCCAATATCTGCATCTGATGCACCCTCCTACGTATTTAAGAGAAGGAAGTGAGCAGTAAGTAGTAACAATGTGGGTGGAACAGACGCAGCTACTTTCCTTGAATGCAGAATTCCACTTGTTTACCTGGCCATCCAGAGCATACAGAATTGCAATGACACAAGGCAAGCAGCAGCACAGTGCAATCCCAATAAAGCAGGCCACAGAAACACAAAACACAGCAAAGAAGACATCAAATGCTAGAAAAACTACAGTTAACCTGCACAACAAATTTCAAAGCAGGTAACACTATTAGGAATAACAGGTCGAATAGCTATACATATCAATTGCACGGAGCATTTGGGAGGAAAAAGTAACAGTTTTATGTCATTACCCAGAGATTAGTGTCTTGGCGCACTCACTCGGGGTTTATTGTACACTGTTTTTTTTTTTGACAATACAAGATTTATTGTACTGATGTCTTGCATTCTACTTTGCATATTGCAAATTCCAGCTATAGCATTATTCAATAACCTTGGTTATCAATATGCAAACTAGTTACTAACAATTAAGCATTCGAATTTCCACTCAAAATGTAGAGTGATGGGTACAGGTTTAGGGCCACAGTACCAATAGAGCCTTGGCGCAGCATGCTCGAGCACGTCGCCGCCAGACACCACCCAGTAGAACCCAATGATCCACCACAGGAATGACACCATCGTGTTCATCGACTCGCAACGGTTCGCAAACCTGCACGAGCAACCCAAATCATCAAAAACAGTTAGTGAGTCAACACGCACACAAACACAAGCGTGATTTATAGTTAAGCTCATGGCACGAACCCTAATCCCACTTCCAGCGCAACACAAAACCCAATAAAAGTTGGGATTTTTGTTTTTGCCTTACCTTCTTCTCTGTTCCATCCCCTCGTCGTCGTCATCTTCGCTGCCTGAGCTGTCGGGCCCAGTGTCCTCGGCGGCGGTGGACTCGATGTCGGAGCTACGTGCGCGGGCGGGGCGGCGGCGGGAGTCGGAGCAGACAAGGGCGAAGTGTACGAGGCACTGCAGGGCGTACACGACGAGCCACAGGCGGAGCGGCGTGACGGGGCTCTCCGTCGTGGAGGCCGCGAGCACGGCGGCGGCGGTGGCGGCGAAGGCCACGTTCCAGGCGATGTCGAGCGCAACGACGGGGCGGGAGTGGGCCCAGTCGGCGCGCCTCCTCTCGAGCTGCAGCACCGCCGTCTCGCGCACCAGCATCGACGGCCCGCGCCGCCCCGCCGCGCGCCCGAGGAACGCCGCTAGGCGGCTCGGACTCGCCGCCACCGCCGCGGGTGGATGTGGAGGCGCAGTCTGGCTCGCGGACTCCAGGCCGGCGCGGGCAGACGGCGGCCGGAGCAGCGGCTGCTCCGGCGACTGTGACGAGGCGGCCGCCTCCATTCTGGTAGTTGGGAGACGTGGAGCCTCTTCTGGCTTCCGTGCGCGTCTTCCTGTACGACTATTGATTTGGATTCAGGCCGATGAATTTGTGCATTTTTTATTTTGATTTTGTGTAAATAAAATAATATCGATAAACCGTTTTAAAAATTAATGAAGAATTATTCTATTTATTTATTTAACAAAATAGTAAGGCATATGCTGTGTCGCTGTTGGGCTGGGCCCTTTGCAACAGAGCTACGGGTGCCAACTATTTCTACCAAACAAGTCCCAAACGGAGAGTTGTTTGAGCTGTTTCCTCTCCCTTCTCTTGGCTTCTCTTGCTGTTTGGAAATTGGAATCATCAGCAAAGTTGTGCGTCCAGATTAGTCCATTGTTCTCGTGACCCGAATGCGATCGAGCTGTTGCTGTTCCAAACATATTTAGGTTCTAATTTATTTTGGTTTATTTAAGTTAGAAACTATTTAGAATCTAATTTATCTTATTTTAGGTTTTTTGTTTTTTATCTTTTCTTTTTTTCTCTGATTTCTTTGTATTATCCGTGACGATATAATATTTTTTTTCTCTATTTTTCTATTGTTTCTTTATTTTTTTAAAAAAACTAACAATTATTACGGTATAATTTTAACTAAAAAATTAAATGTTATAGTTAGAAGTTTAAACTGTAGATCAGTTGGAACGGAATTAATACCAGCAACAACAATTAAAATTGGCATCTTAACAGCAGCACTCAATTCATGCTTCTTGGGAACTTGCTGGCCATTTATTTGTTTTGCAGCTGGAGTAGCCGTTTAAGTTCGTGGAAGAGGTTTGTTCGAAGCAATCATTTCACACTCACGAAACGAGGACGATCACTACTATAATTACGACAGATCCACATCAATATTTTCCGGTGGTACTAACAGTGGCATAGTTAGGATTGTTTATATTGGTTTTGATCTCTATCTGAAAAAATCAAAAGTTAATAACAAACACTTAGTTTTTAAAAACAGTTTTCTCACTTCTTTTACTTCGGAGATAAGTTAGAGGTTGCAAACATGTCATATATCCCAATTATCTCACTCACGTCTGGTACACGTATATCTCCTTTTTTCGTCTCTCGGCCACTCTTTTTAAAAGTTACTTCTTTCAATCATTATTATTTATTTTTGTCAAAAGTTATTGACGCTAATATTAATATACCCTTATATGGAAGTCATCTAGCAGGTGAACTTTCTACATAATCCATACCAAAACTAACACACTTAAGGCTGTGATCGTTTTGGCTTCAACTTTTAGCTTCCGGTTTATTTTCACTATTCATAAATTTCATTTTTTTCCTGAACTTTTGGCTTTTTGTTGAGCTTTTTTGCCGGTTCTTTTTTCCCGTATTTATTTGTATTATACGTAATGGGCTAACATATTTTTTAATTTTTTTAAAATTTAATTATTCTAAATAAGCCTCTGTCAGCTACAGTGTTTTTCAGCTAGCTACGGTACTTTTCAGCCATAAGTCACCAAAAATAAGCCCAAATGATCACCACCGAATGTACGATCACAGACCTACAAGTACTCAACAACAAGGATCACATAGACATACAAGTACTCAACGACAAGGATCACATAGACACATAGGACTAGGAGTACATATACTAGCTGTGGAAGCATGACGTCACGCCGCACTAGCTACCAAATGGATCAAAGTAAAAAATCGACAATTCATAAAGGGGCTTTTATAAAAAAAAGAACTTGTATGTATTTTCTGATAAAGCAAAGGACTTTTCTAGGAAACAGAGGACTCGTATGTAATTCGGAAAAAAAACGAGGCTTAATTACGTAAACGTGGGTCTCCTTAAAAAATCAAGAACCCGTACGTAATTTTAGAAAACAGAAAACCCTTTCATAAAATCGCTTGCTGGTGGGGTCTTTTTATAAAAATTGAGCGCCCATATGTAATTGTACAAAACCTAAGTTTTGTTTGGTGGTGCTCATTTGGGCTTTTTTGAGTGGCATATGGCTGAAAAGCACTGTAGCTGACTGAAAAAACATTGTAGCTGACAGAGACTGATTTAGCATAATTAAATTTAAAAAATTAAAAAATATAAAAAATATATTAGCCCATTATGTATAATACAAACAAATACGGGAAAAAAAGAACCGGCAAAAAAACTCAACAAAAAGTCAAATGTTTAGAAAAAGACGAAATTTATAAATAGTAAAAAATAAACTGAAAGTTAGAAGCCGAAACCAAATGAGCACACCCCATGACATGGACGCGCTTCCCGGAGAGCAATCCCCCCGAGAAATAATAGTAAAGCATTCGCAAAACTGGAGAGCTTTTTCGTAAAAATGGATGACGTGGACGCGCTTCTCGGAAGCAATCCCGGGAAAGAATGGTGTACCATTCCATGAACTGATGAACATGCATGTGAACTACAAAATGTATCGATTAGCCAAGCAATTCACAAAAAAGAAAGAAAGAAAAACAGAACAGTTCACGGCCGGCAAGACATTTTCCACCTTGATATTTACATGTTGGATAACAGGAAAAGTTCACGAGGACAGGATCGACACGAAATACAGTTGCACAAGCACCCCCAAATTAACCGTAGAATTTCTATACTATACATTTGATCCAAGTCCCAACTAGCAATTCCAGTATATGTACGTAGTATTCCGCTAACGATGCAGAGCAAATGACTTAACTTACGCCCCCACAATATAGAGTACTTGAACACTCTCCACAGTCTAGCTAGACCTGCTCCACCTCCCGGAAGCTGCCTCGGCCTCGCCGGAAGCGGCCGCTGACCCCAGCGGCGGCGCCGTCCACGGTATCATCACAGCATATCGAGACGGCGTGCCTCCCCAGGAGCTCGGTCAGGAAGCCACCCTTTTTGGTATGCGGCTTCTGGTCGGGGCTCACCTTGGCCCTCTTCCGGCGGTGGTCCTCGTCCGCGCCGGTGTCGCCCCCGCCGCTCTCCCTGACGAGCAGCCTCTCCAGCTCCCGCGTGATCCACTCCACCTCGTACACGTCGAGCAGCGTCGTCGGCTTCCCCTCCTTCCCCGGCGACGGCGGCGGCTTCGAGGCCACGGCTGCCGCCTTCCCGGGAGGATCCATGGCCGTGGGTAGTTGACGCAGAGAGGAGGGGGGAGGAGGCCTAGTCGGTGGAGGAGGCTTTGCAATTGCGTTACATGCTTAAAATAAAAGGTGCTGGGGTGCAGAGGCTGACAGCGTGGGCCCAGCAACATTTATGCAGCGTAAATTGGGAAGCACGCATGGTCAACTCTCTGCTCTCCGAGTTATGGTTTCCGCGGGTTGTGGCACAGCAGGCAGCACGTTCTTGCACGGCAGTACTAAGCAATGCATTAGCTAATGGCCATTTTGTTATCTGTTTTTGGTTGCAATCATAGTAGACATGGACGGATTTCACATCATATATTTTATTTTGTATTTTTTTTATTATAGTCTAATACGGATAATATCAGATACATATTTTTTAATTTCATATTCATTCTATAGGCCTTAGGACGGTCAGTCAGACAGAAATTATCCGCTTCTTTTACACCCCGACACAGAATATTAGATAGTAGGCAGGGATGAAGCCAAAATTGAAGTATGAGGAGGACCAAGAAGAGCATGAATATAATACGGTGTTATTATGATGTGCTAAGCTATATCTCGTGCAAGACATGGTTGCCCTACGTCTTTTCTTTAATTTTCTCTCCAACTCAGCTTGAATCCTATGTGACACCCTATAGAAACAGCTGATGCCATTTGTGTTGGGAGTGCCCTTAGAGGTCGTGTCTCAAAGTTGAATGCCATTGCTACTCACCACGTACATGGAGTGAAATGAGTGTTTAGTGCACATAGGATGTTTGCATATTAAAAAAAAAATCTTAGTTCATTGGGCACTTGTTTTCTAGAAAAAGAGGTTAGTTGAGCAACAAAGAATTAAAACTAAAAAAGTACTAAACCATTTTTTATGATTAGTTATGCTGAACATTGAAATGCATCATCTCTATATTTTTATTGTTAAAAGTTTGCTTCGGTGAGAGAGGCAGCGTGGATGCGTCAGACAGTGGAAGTGGCGCACTACCATACATAAGATTTAGTCATAATTCCAACACTAATAGTCTAGTGTCTAGTACTCCTATATACTAGGAGTGATCGGTTTGGAGAGTACTAGTAATACTCTCACTAGAAATATCACAGCCAAATTTGGGAGAAATTTTAGAAAAGCACCCGGTCAATGATGAGGTTAGCTCCATTGGTTGATCTGTAACTCGTGAGTCGATCGGATGGGAAGATCAATTAGCTGGAATGGCACGACGTGATCAACGGATTAATCGGTGGATTGTTTTACGAGCTTTGAACGTGCAGACAGGCAAACACTTGCAATGATTAGATTACTCGTGCCAAATGGTTAATTTGTCAAGCCGTCAGAACTCGCCCGTCCAACTGGACGGATTGGTCCGGTTCTCGCGTCATCATCACCGTCTGTACACCAAGCTGTCATGTCATGGCTCATACTACTCCGAATTGATTTCAGATCAACAAAACTGACAAAGCTTCCGTGTCTCCTTTTCTGAATTTTCTCACACGTGATAGCAGTCTAGAAAAGGTGGATACTATTGCAGACCCTATAAAAAGTAAAGTAGAATGAATAATGTACTGATATGTATGAGGGAACAAAGACAGAAACAGAGAAGAAGAACTGGAAAGCTTTGTTCCAACAAAACTGCTACTAGTGCAAGATTAGAAAACGAGGAGCTGCAACACCGTGTAGAGGGGGTCATAATACATGCGATGGAGACAGCAATGTATAGAACCTGTAGTATGTCAGATGCTACGTTATCGTGTTCGTGTAATCAATTTCGCCTGCGTGATCCGTGAACCACTACTAAAATTCTGGTCCAATCATTCTTTTCGCTATTCGATTCTTCACGCTACCAACATTAGAGTAAGTTATTCTTTTACGCGTTTCATCGGATGGAAATTCCCTGTCTGCGTAAGTACGTGTATAGCTCTATGCAAGAGGCGTTCAAAGCCTTCAAGCTCTGTTCATGTATGCGTGAGTTCTTTTCGACTACGATTTATGATTTATAGCTGTGATTTATAACTTTTGATCACACCACGAATACTTGTGCGAACAATTCGAATACTGATAAGTTGATAAGCCGCTTCGAAATGGCAACGAAAAAGCTGTCATATTTATTTATTTGAAAAACCATAATTTATAAGGTATAAATCATAAGATATAAGCTGAAAAAAACATCACGTGCTATATATGTTTAAGCCGTTGTTATCTGGCTAAAACCATGGGCCTTGCCATATGTGATCCATCATTACCCAAGGCTTTGATCTATCGTACCTTACTGCCAAATCTGCGGACAGACAGGTATGATCTGAATGATCGGATAGTGCCAGATTTAACAAGTACACGAATTTCATTTGCTGCAAAGCTGTTCCATGGATTGGAAACCAGGCAGTTTGTTAGGCTCAATAGTTTTGTAATTGCACTAACAATATTGGTTGGTTGTGCTCAACGAAGTTGTTAATTAGGATATCACTAGAATTTATGGTCAACCGCCGAATGACCAACCAGCTCCTGAGCTATTCTAGCTGGTCATTAATTGGATTACAGTACATGTTTTTGTTGAAAACAAATCATATGTACGCCAATAAAAGTACTGTTGCTGGACAGTACTGTACTTACCCTTCCTTGATCGGGCAATTATCAGCTCTACTTGATGGCATTGAGTTTGATCCTGTTCCCTTTGTTGAAATTTTGGATTGGAGTAGTTTCTTGTGATCTTTGGGTACAAGACTACGTTGTTGTTTGGATTACGTACATATTCATTTATCATCAGCCTTTAAGCTTGTTTGGGAGGTTTATTCTCGACGGGAATCCATATAGTCGAATCCATATGAACTTGGACCAAACCAAACAAGGACTTAAACAGGGAAGTTCTTGGATCCCCCGTCCAAACAGACCCTCGAGGGCAGTTCTCGTCCTCTTTGGGCCTTTGGGGGCTTTAATGTCTTTCACACAATTTAGCAATGAGGAAAAAGGAAACCTGAAATAGCGAAGCAAGAAGCCCAGTCAGAGCCCACAGCACTTAAGGTAGATCGATCCATCGAATGGTCTCGGACGGGACAGGGTCAGTTTCATGAATGAAAATTGTAGCCAAACCTACTGCCAGACTAAGCCCAATGTGCTCCCAAACATCTTCCCCATTAATTTAGGTTCAGATTTTTTTTTCTATCGATGTTTTAATATCGATCTTATGTATAGTTTGTTTGGATTCAGAGAAACTCTAGAAGACTCGGTACATAAACATGCAGAGTAGAGATATATGAATTTTTATATAGGTTCGGCATTTTCCTGAGAGAATAATAATCTTACATCTTGTGTGGCTATTACTGATAGAAATTGATTACAACTGAGAGTAATGTGAAATGTCTAGCACTATCTCTTGATCCAATGTGTTCTAATCCCCTCTCCTCTTTGACATCAACCTTTTATATAGCCGGTGAAGCGGTGGCCGTTGTCCTATGCCAAAAGACGCCTCAACGCTTCGGGTGATAACTGTCTGACGAAAATTACTGTCAGAGAGACATAATGGTCCGTTCATCGTGCGACGGTTATTGTCAGAGAGAGATCATCTGCGGTTATTACAAATAAGCGCGCGTTCTAACCGCTTTGTAAGACGACCCCACGATGAAGTAGGTCGTCGTAAATAAGCTAGTTGGAAATATGTTGGTTGTAGAAGGATCCACGACCATGAGATGGTCGTAGGAAATCTTACGACTAAATGATCGTAGAAAGACTTACGAACCAAGAGGCGGTCGTAGTAAGACTTACTACTATGTGGTTGTATGAAGACTTAGGACCAAGGGATAGTCTTAGGAACACTTACAACTATGTGGTCGTAGAAAAACTTACGATTACGTGATTGTAGAAAAACTTACGGCTATGTGATGGTCATAGAAGGGCTTACAACTATGTGGTCATAGAAAGACTAGACTTGCGACTACCCTGTGAAATCTATTCCTTAACAATAAATGATATACTTAGAGAACATACTGACGTAATAATTAAAGTATTATTATAACCTCATAATTTTCCTTTTGCAAAGTTGTTTTCGTGGTTTTAAACTTTGGTCAAGACGACCTTGAATCCTTGATTTGTCAAATCTGATTGGTTCAGAGGGTACAGACTATGGGCTGTCAATACTAGGGCTAATTGCCTTCCAATAAGCGCGCTTAGATTTAGATCTTGCTCATTTCAGCTTGAGTTTCTAGATTTTGACTTATTTTTTTACTATTCCTAAATTTCGTCTTTTCTGGCTTTTTAGCTTTTTTGAGTTTTTTTATCGGTTCTTTTTCCTGTATTCGTTTACATTGTCTATGATGAGCTAACATATTTTTTCTATTTTATTTTTTAAAAATTTAGTTATGTCAAATAAGCCACCATCAGCTATAGTGTAATTTTAGCTAGCTACAATACAATTAACCATAATCCAACTTATTCAGCCCAACCGAGTGGCACCTTAGTGTAGAGAAAATTACTCCTATCAAAAGGAAGCAAAAGAGGGTACATACATTATAAAGAACCTTGGACGTGCGAGCTCTTGAAAGGCAGACTTTTCCAAGGACATTGATCGTACACCAATAGGTCAAAACGGCCCTAACCATTTTTAGGGTCATTTTTTTCATCTTTTAAAAATTATTTTTTATTTTTCTACGGTGACTAGTTTTTAAATAGAGTGTTTTTTTAAAACCACACTGAGTTTATATTATTTTATACTTTCTCTTATAAATAATCTAAAAATATAAATCACGGCTAAAAATTATAAGGTAAAACCAAAGGGACCACGTCGTAGCGCATGCAACGTGACACCCCCAACTTGACGGGGCAACTAGACCCGAAAGCAACGTGTCATCGGTCCGATCGAATCGCACGACAAGGCTGGGACGTACGCCGAACTCACCCAAAGTTCTTGCGAGCAGCCGATCGATGCGATGCGATGCCATGCATGCATTACGGTCTCGTTTCCAAACGTCTTGTCCCATATCGATCTCAGTCATCAATTGCTCACGGCACGCTGCGAAAACACGAAGCATGGCGAAAACACGGGTGATTAAGTAGAGAAGAGAAGGCCCGCTGCGATGGCTGTGCGATCGACGTGCGCAGGCAGGCAAGCGCGCGCATGGCCCGCCGTCTCGTCGGCAACGCGGCGGGGCGGGGCACTGCGCCGGGCTTGGTTAGTACTTAGTAGGTTACAAGCTCTTTTCCTAAAGCCGGGCGCTTTAAGGTTGGGGTTGGTGTTTAGGGCGCACTTTGTTTCGATCGACGGTGACTTGCCTTGTACTGGTCGCTCTCCCAACGCACGGTTGCGTGGCGTGCTTCAAGGGGGACGGCCCGAAAACGCCCACACATGTTACAGTAAGTGGAGCTAGCCAGAAGCGAACGTTTTGGCTTCAAGCTACAGACATGTTCTTTACGGCTTCTAAAAATAGCTTTTTACTTTTGCTACACTACCTAGCTTTCAAACAGAGTATTTTTCAAGACGGAATCTACAAATTAATTGTAGTACACGTTAAAAATCTAACATCTATATCAACCAAAATTACAAGTGAGTATCTCTATCCGTAATCTCTGTTATAAATAGCCAAAATTTAAAATTTTCAACCAATAACCATAAGCCGTAGCCATATCAAACAGACTCTACATGTCTTCCATGCATCTCTCCACCGCTGTGCCGTGCCATTGCATAGCTAGCTCGGCCTGGCACCATCTACCCTTCGTGGTGCCGCGCCAACTCGATTGCCTAGCCAGCATAGGATTCCTTGGCGACGGCATGCAAGCTCTGGGGTTCATTGACAGCTGTTGCGATGGGGCCTGGGCTGGAAGAGTGCACCACCGCACTATCTTTTCCCAAAAGTGTTACTGGTGGCCTGAAGCCGCATGCATGGCCGCCCCTGTTGCTGCTCAGGGAGGCTTATGCAACAAGAACAAGCTTGGAATCCTAAACTGGGAAGCGGCGAGCAATTAAGCAGTGCATGCGCGCGCGCGCAGACGCAGCAGCTGTCTGAGCTGGGTGAAAGTTAAAGATTTGTCAGGTAGATTGTACATGTGGCCGGTTGCAGCTGCAGAGGGAAATTAAAGCTAGCTCGATCAGGCCGTCACTGACAGGCCTTGACTCTTGACCGCCGACATTTACATCGCAGAGGCCCCAGCCCCCAAGTTAGTCCTGGCAGGCCGTGCGTGCCAACAAATTATTGTGGTGCTCTTGCTGGTAATGATGCTCACTAGCCGGTGGATTCTCTTCTGCTTGTTGTTCACTGTTTCTAAAGGTGTATATATATGCAGAAATATCTGTTTATCCATGTACAAGTGTGTACCCTTTCTAGTTTCTACTCATGCCTGATATATTTTCGCCATGGTGGCTAGGATTGTCTCTGAATTTCAGAATGTTGTAGCAGGATACTTATGCCAAATGCATTTATTGAAAGGAAAGGCTCTTTATATATTTTGTGCTAGTTTTTAACTGCCTAGATATTTGATTCTTTCTCTGTGGGAAAAGAGAAGGGACAGGGCAGAAGCACAGGTTCACATGATTTTTAGCTGCTAGTGGCCTGAACAAAGTGGGGCTTTCTTTCCTCCACCCATCATATGGAGTTGGCCACTGGCCGGTGCCTTTTGATCGATAGTGCAGTCGCCGTGGATAACTTTGCCCAGTAGGGGGGAAAACTGGAGGCTCACGAATTGTTTGAGTTCGGTTTATTCTAGTCTTGATTTAAGTTTGACTCAAACTCTAAACGAGCTGAACTCAAGTTTAATCCAAAAACTCATGAGTTTCAATAAGCTGATTTTGAATAGCTCGTAAAAACTCGATTCGAGCTGGAATATTGTTGCATGTTAACTCTTACTGAATTTACTCGAGTCGACATCGAGTTTGAGCTTTTGTTAATGTTAAAAATTAGTGTATGTTAAAATGTTGACTGTTACCAAGCTTACTTAAGTTTACTTGAGTTTGGGCCGAGCCGACCTCAAATCTAAATCTGGACTCAAATTCTAACTTAGACTCACTCGAGTTTCTATCAAACTTGAACTTAAAAGGCTAGGTTCGCTTAAACTCAACTCACTTACAGCCCTAGTTAGGAGGCATGTATATATCACATATGCAACCAAGAGCAAAGCTTCACAAAAGCACTTCCTCCTGTCTGATACTGAGCTATGTAACCATGCATAATTGCATGCATGCATCCAGCTTCAATGCTTCATTCACCTTCAAACACAAGCATATCATGCGATGTGTCCATCATTGGTTTTCAGTCTCCCCCCATGTCTCTTCGTGTACTACTTATATTATCCCATTTACTGCTTGGACCCCCCATACCCAAATTTTGTATTAGAGAGGAAAAATGTGATTTGTGCTGTCACTAGTGACTGATTAGTGATGCCAACTGTCCTCTTGGCTTGAACTTTTGGTGCATGTGGCTTGGTAGTCCCATCTTCATGGGCCCACGCAATCTAAGCAAGAGATCTAGTACTAAGAGGAAAAGCTGTTTACCAAACAACTGATTTCATTATTCCATTGATTATACTAGATCAATCATCAATGGATTGTAGTTCGGGCAAACATTCTCTCCTTGGTATGCATATTACATAACTCTTAACTAGCTCCAATATTTTCCACAGATTGACTGTGTAGTATCATTGCAAAGCTCTTATTTTCAACCGCATTTTTCTCCATCGTACAATTTTTCCAATTTTCTGTGCTAGCTACCAAATATATATCATTACCAAACTACGACAAATTAGACATAAATACGCCGACAAAATAGGGCATTCTCAGTCGCATTCAATCAATACGTGCAAATTTGGCGTAACTAAATTTAAAAATAAAAAACATGTTAACCTATTACGGATAATACAAACAAATACGGAAAAAAAAACCCCGGCAAAAAAGCTAAAAAATGAAAATTTAGGAATATTAAAAATAAGTTATAAGACATAATTTTAAACTAAAATGAGCAGATTCTCATGAGTAGTATCAGACGGGAGTGTTCAGCCAAATACAGGCCAACACCGTTGACATGCACCTAACAGGATAGAGAGCAACCACCACTGGCAGTGCCATGGCATATCGATCTCCTAGCGCGCCTTAAATGGTGGATTGATAACATCTGTCCCAAAAGGATCTTTAAGCTAGCGTCGCACTTTAGGGGCTTAGCCAGGAGATGATTAGGCGGTACTCTTATGATGTGACGCCAGCGTTTACCACCTCGGATCCTCTGGAAGCTGCACCAACTCGATCACTGATTGTTAACAGGGTCCACCGTAGGAGCACTTGGATTCTGTTCTGTGGAGCTGCTTCGGTTGTAACTTGAAGCAACGAGAAGTCATCTTTTATGTCCGCTGACCATAATCTCGTTGTAGCGAAGATAAGAGTGAATCAAACCCAGTTTATAGCGAGGAGCCGAAACTAGTCTTGCATCGTCTAAAAAACCATCCAGTCTCGGAAGAACGTGAGCTCTCACAAACAAAACCCTCGATGTCGGTTGAATCAATGGTATAGGTTGAACTTGAAATAACAAGATGGACAAAGATTGGACTATCTATAGGTCTTATTCTTTTTGTCTTTTTAACGATTTTGGCTTTTAACTTATCTC
Organism: Dendrocalamus latiflorus; assembly: GCA_017311315.1. Taxonomy (NCBI): domain Eukaryota; kingdom Viridiplantae; phylum Streptophyta; class Magnoliopsida; order Poales; family Poaceae; genus Dendrocalamus; species Dendrocalamus latiflorus. Next base: position 5,077,584 of record CM029634.1, on the reverse strand, counting down.
AGAAAACACTATCTATTAGAGCATCTTCAGCAGGAGCCCTCAAATCAGAGCCCCTACTTTTGATTTGAGGGCTCCCTCTATTTTTGAGGGCCCTGTTTTTTGAGTTGAATTCCAGTAGAAGCCTTCAAATCAGGGCCCTCAAATTCATTCCAACTGAGAATGACATGTAGAGCCCACTCGTCATTCTCAAATTTCTCTACCCCTCCTCTCCTCCACCCGTGCGCTCTCCACTCGTCCACCGCGCCTCCTCCTCTCCACCACCCGCGCCTCCTCCTCTCCTCTCAGCCCACCCGCTCCCACGCCCCGCCGCAGCCGCGCGCCTCGCCTCGCCCGCCCTCCGCCTCCGCTCGGGCCCCTCCCTCTCCGCCGCGCTCTCCATGCTCCTCTCCGCGCTCTCCACGCTCCCCTCCCCGCTCGGGCCCCTCCCTCTCCGCCGCGCTCTCCACGCTCCCCTCCTCGCCGCGCGCCTCCGCCGGCCACCCACTCCTCCGACCTCCTCGCCCTCTTCGACGACGCCCTCGCCCACCTTCAACCCCCGGTTGACTCTTCCTCACCCCCGGCTGGCCGCCGTGGTTTCCACCGCCGCCTCCCCATCGATCGACCCCGGACCGATTCCGCTCGGTGGGAGCCGCACCCGGCACCCTGCAGCCTCCCCCACCGCCGGCCGGCGTCCTCCGCCACGCGAGCTCCCCCGCCACGGTCGCCTTCCCGCGCCGTTGCCCGTGCTCGTCGCCGGCTCAACCCGGCCTCCTTCCGGCCGCCCCGGTAGCTCAGGTGAGCTTCTACCACCTTGCTCATGCTCGCGCACACCTCCCTTCTTTCCCCCACCCCTTCGGCCACCGGCGCCTCTTTTCTCCTCCACCGCCGGCCTAGAGTCGACGGAGGAGCGGGGAGCGGGAAGACGAGCGGCCGGGCAGGGGCGGGCTGCCGGGCGATGGCGAGATCTGGGCGGGGGCAGGCCGTCGGAGGGGAAGAGGAACCGGGCGAAGGCGGGCGGCGGCGCGGAACCGGGCGAAGGCAGGCGGCGGCGCGGAACTGTCGATGCCCGCGAGTGAAAACCGTCAAAACAGAAAAATAGGGGCTCCCTCCAGACCCCCAGGAATGAGGGTTGGAGGGGGATTTGAGGGGCCCCTCAAATTTGAGGGTTCTAGTAGGGGCCCTGCTGGACCTCTGTTTTTGCCTCAAGCCCTCAAATTTAGTTTTAGGGGCTCAAATAGGGGCCCTGCTGGAGATGCTCTTAGAAGCCCAAAAGAACAAATGGAAATTGCTTCCTTTCTCCCTCCCCATTTCTAGTTTCTACACTGGGGACCTCAAAACGTTTGTGCGATCAGTAACAACGACGCCCGAACCGTAACCGTCGACGTCGTCTTCTGGTTGCAGCATGTAGAAGTAACGCGCCGTTGCTCATCGGTTCGCTGGCTTGCTTTGTTACAGGGTAAAAGCCGAGGCATATACACGCATGTGCCCACAGCGGCAGCCGACAGCGAGGTGGCAGCGGCCGCCGAGACGCGCAGCGGATGTGTGGACAATAAGTCAAGACGGCATCACGCGAGCCAGTCCGTTACAGCGCGGCTGTACTGCTTTCGTACAGGCGGATCTGAGCCCACCCGAGCCATGTAGCTATCACATGCTGCGGATAGCACCAGCGGCGACACCCGTTTTATTGCGGATCAAGCCGCGCGGGGGCAGAACCGGCGCGCCGTGCCGTGGACCACGCGCGCCGGACTCATGCATGCGCGCGACACCGTCCGCGCAAGCGCAACTACATGGTTAACTTACAGTGCCGACGCCTCTCCCCGCCTCGGTCCATCCATACGATCCAGTAGGACCATGTCGTCTACCGCAGGTAGAAGGGAGCAGGGTACAGTGCCAACGTCTGAACGCCCTTTGTCTCCTCCCTGCTATTCGAATGGCGTTACATTCTCACATTCGGTCATGTGAGTTTGGCTTTGAGATTTACTGAACATGGGGAGTCAATACTTTTGCTTGATCTTGGCGTGGTGCCAATTTTTTCTTTGAGAGCTGCTACAGGACAATATACTATTAAAATTAAGGATATAAAGTTTCACTAAATTTCATCATATTGTATCTCCCCTCCCTCTCACGCCTCTGCTACTGTCCCTCCCCGTCTTCTTCCCTCGGTGCCAGCACGGAGCTACAGCTCTGTACCCTCCTCCGCCTTCCCCGTGCTCTCCTCCCCTACCGGCGGCTAGCTACGACCTCGCCGTCTCCCATATTCAATACACCGCCGTCTCGTCGTGCCTCCCTCTACCGCCGCCCGATGCCCTCCATCACCACCCACGGTCGGATCACCACCTCCTTGGTCTCTCTCTACATCCGGGAGCATAGTGAACCTGTCGATGGCCACAACGCCACCGCTCATCTCGCCAGAGCTCGAGAAGATAGGGAGGAGAGAGAGAGCTAAGAGCTGGAGTGAGGGGTGTACCTTTAGGGCTAGGGCTCGAGCAGTCGGTCAACCTCGCCCCTGCCAGGGGACGATTGAATCCGACAGTGCCGTGGTCGAGGATGGCAATATGTGACGGCACTATGGTCAAAGACGATGGATCTAGTGGCTCCCCCGTCAGCATGAGAGAGAGAGAAGAAAGAGAGTGGAGTGAGAGAGATAGAACAGTAAAAAGCTATATCGTCGTTTTTAGTGAAATTTTATATATTGTTCTTTAGTTTTTCTTCTTTTTTTGTTTATGCTTTGTGTTCCCATGGTCTATGGTTTTTTTAGCTTTTCAGTTAGTTTTTAACTTCAATTTCTTTCAACAAATTATTATTTATTAAATTAATAAATGGCAGCTTAAAAAACAAACCCTATATCCATCGTTAACTGTTTACGCAAGAACCGTGTATACGTGGCTACATATAGCCACGGAGGCACCGATAGTAAAAACATACTGGGGACTAGACTAGTCCGACAATTCAGATCCTTCCAGTAGATAGATGATACAAGGAAAAAAATCCCAAAAGGCAAAAGTAACACATGTACTTAAGCACAGTAGCTTTATTAGAACATGGAAGAACAAACTAACCAAGCTAGGTGAAAACGGAATAGCGCCGAGATACCCTGTGTTTGTCGCAACGTGGTGTGCGTCGCCGCTGGAGTGGTGTTGCTCAACTTGGTTTTTCCCTATGGTTTATAACTTTTTTTATTGTAGCTAATTTATTTTATATTATAGATGGTAGTAACTTTTTTGTGTAATTAAATTTTAAAAAGAAAAAACAGATTACCATATTACGGATAATGTAAAGGAAAACGGGAAAAATAAAAGTCAAAAAAGCCTAAAACCCCAAAAACAACAAAAAAGACGAAATTAAAGAATATGAACTAGAAGTTAGAATCTGAAGCCGAAACGAGCGGAGCAACAGAGGAAGAACTGGTGATAACATTTTAACCGGCCATCGCTGATTGATCGGGCTGAAGCACCACTTTTGCTCACTTGCATGTGGTGCCCTAGCTTTTTCTCTTCTTGGGCAGTGGACATCGATGTGTTCAGTAGCGTCCTGAGCTCTAGTGGCGGAGCTAGTATTTTCACAAAGACTCATGCCTAAAACTAAGGGGCTATAAGTTTATAACTAATATCGAATACTATCAATACTGAGGCATAACAAAAATATAACATAAATGCACAATCAAAATAAAATTTGAATTCCGTGTTTAACGATACGACAAAATAGATAAAACATAGCAACAAATATATACTTGCAGGAGAATGAAATGAATCAGCCACAGGAGAAACTCTGGTTTCTTGAACCAAACGAGATCATCCCGTGGCATTATCTTCGGTCCATATGCATTCATCCTTGCACCCTCTGGTGTCAAAATTGGTATGACATGCTACAGAGCATTCGGATTCTAGTTGAAACCATAAAAATTTTGGAAAGAGACTACATACGTTGTGGAATGTATAGGGTATAGACTACAACTCACCGCAGGAGGCACTGGAAACGAGATAGTGGGGCGGTGCTGATCTCCGGGTGAGGACTAAGGGTGTGTTTGGTTTGGAGACTTGGTGGGATGGGATAGCTCCAACCCAGATATGTGGGATGGGATAATCCCACTTTTTATTTGGTTGTAAGGATGGGTTAGTCCCTGTTTTTTGTTTGGATGGAGGGATAGAATGGGTTGGTGCAGAGGATACCGGCAGTGGAGACGACGGCGACGACCGGAGCACGGCGACCGGAGCACCATGCGCGGGCGGCGGGGGAGATGGGGAAGGGGGCGCGGGCGGCGGGGAAGACGGGCGCCGGGGGGAGAGGCGCGGGCGGCGGGGAAGACGGGCGTAGGCGCGCGCAGGAGAAGTGGGTTGGCGCGGTTCGCTCGTTTTGGGCGGATCGTTCCAACCCACTTTTCAGGAGAATTTTTTCTTTTGAGTCCAACCCACCCCACCAAGTCTCCAAACCAAACACTACAAAAAAAGGGTCCAACCCACCCCATCCCGGGATATCCTCTGAACCAAACACAACCTAAGGAGAGCTGGATCGAGCTGAGCATCCAATGATCAAATCAATGGGTATTCTGTACCTCACCACCTCTGAACTCCACACTGCTAAACCGTTTGGTAGATGAGCTTGGTTTGAAGTGAGTTAATTATGTGCACCTAGGGTATTTTCTTCACCCTTTTTGCCACCCTAATTATGCGGACCAATTGGGCACCAACACATGATTCCATTAGCTCTTCCATAAGTAGCCATGATGGTGTTATTATTGGGAATGGAAAGTATCATCAGATGGTAATGAACTGGACAAATCAAGAGTGCACCACCACTGGGTTTGACCTACTTTTTCTCATCTCATATACGTGTCTTGAGGAGCACACAACCTCCGAACGTGGCTACGCAGACAGCAACAGGCGCGGAAACGTACGCTACAGTGCACATTTAGAGCTTGCGTCTGTTGCACACTAGTTCATTCCGTTCCTTTCTGTATCATCAACACTCCCCGTGATATCGGCCTGCCTACGCGAAAACTCGACGCTTGAAAGGGACAACTCGGCACAACACATTGCCCCCTAGCGGCAGAGCAATGCCGCTTATTTAGACTTAAAAGTCTAGTCTTATGATTTATTTTATAGTATAGTGGCTATAGATATAATGTTACCGATAATAATTTTTTCAACATAATTAAATTTTAAAAAATAAAAAATATCATCATAAATAATAAAAATAAATACAAATCGCCTCTCCAACGAGAGCGACAATAACCAGGGTGTAAAACCACCAACACAGCAAAAAAAAAAAATCCAGAACCTAGAAGTAACCAGAGCAAACACAGCGCCAATGCAACTACCGACTAAACCTAGATTTTGGGCCGTTTACATTAGCTCTTGATTTTAACTTATAAGGAGAAACAGTTTATAATTTTTTTTTAAAAATACTTATATAATTTTAACTGATATAAATAAAATCGCTGTAATATATATTACAATCGATAAATAAATCTATCTTAAAAACACTTTATTTAAAATCTATGTAGCGTAAACAACTATCGGTAGAAAAGTTGTTTCTGAAGCCAATGAACGTGGCCTTGACACCCTCTGATGTATTAACTGGCATGATTAGCTCGTCGTATTTAGCCTTGAGCTAATCACTCCCGAAACCCGACGCTTTAAATAAGCCGGAAACACCTTCCCAGCTCCCACTTCGTCCCGTTTTTGAACACACTGTTGCGAGCGAGACAACAACTGGTAGCGAAGCAAGGCGCCCACGCCCAGAAGCAACCACCACCCGAACCCGACACACCGGCTAGGGTTCCCCCCCGATCCGGCATTGCGGAGGCCCCCAAGCGGCCAAGCCCCACCCTGCGCGGCGGATTCGGAGTTCGCAGCGGGGGCGCGCTCGAGCGGTCTCGCGTGATTTGGATGGTGGGTTGCGGCGCCGGGGCTCAGATCTGAGATGGCCGACGGCTGCGGCGACGAGGGGAATGCGTCGGCGCACAAGGGCTCCGCGCGCCGGCGGGGGCCCGTGCAGGCGGGCCTGGATGCCGACGAGCTCCTCACGCTGATGCACGGGTCGGATCCCGTCAAGGTCGAGCTCAACCGGCTCGAGAACGAAGTGAGGGGTGAGTTGATTCGTGGCTTGGTTCTGCTTACTTGGTGATTTTTAGCTGCCTTTCGGGATCTTACGGGGGCATTGTTTGATATTTTTGTGTGGTTTTAGATAAGGATAGGGAGCTGGGCGAGGCGCAGGCGGAGATAAAGGCGTTGCGGCTGTCGGAGAGGGCGCGGGAGAAGGCCGTGGAGGAGGTAATAGCGTAATGCGCTTCACTATTCGTGTCGAAGTTACGTTTTTTTGGTTGTTCTATATCATCATTTCATTCGTTGTGGAGATTGGAGTGGTGTCAGTGAACGAGAAATTCAGAGCTAAATTTGGTGGACTTAGGGAAATACCCTTCCGGGGCTCCATATTGATGTGGTTTTGGCGGGAATGCTAGGGACAAGATCTTATATCTTGCGTTTTATTGTGGTAGATGTAATTTGGTTGGGTTGATGGATTCAGAGAGTTTTGTATCTCCTTCCTATGTGGTATACTGTTTGAGTTTAGCCTAAACTTACTGTTTTACTCAAAATATGCTTAGTTTAGCAAGACTGCATTGTTTTTCTCAGCTAGGGTAAGTCTTTTTTCCTTTTGTGCGGAGCTTGAGCTGAGTATCTCCGTAACAGCTTGTTTCTTCTTATATACCCTGGTTATTTTTGTTCATAGGTGTAGTGAATCAGAATGTTACGACAATTCATATAGGACTATGGAGTCCCTGTTCTGTGCAGGAGTTTTCCAGATATGTTGGAGTTAGCTGGAGCGAAATTATTTCCTTTCCCTGATTCTGGAGTTCTTTTTACAGCTTTATAAGTTTTTTTTTCATTTCCCTTGTTCTGGGGCTATATGTTTTGCAAGTGCTATCGTCTATGGTACTCAAAGCACATTTGAAGTAGGGTGCTTTTTTTTGCCGCCCCGGTTGCGACCTATTTGGTTTGTAAGCATGTAATTACAACTTACATATCTGTTGAGACTGCTCAATTCAACCCAGAAGAATATACAGAAAAAATGATGTCCATTTTGCTCTTGTTTTGATGAGCAAAACATAGTCACCCATTTTTGGAGGTAGTAAGGTTAATCCCCTGCCTTGGTTTTTCTGATTTTCTTGGGTGCTGCAGTAAGATTGCAGGCAATCATCTTGATCTTATTATTGCCACAATTTCCTGTAAGATCTGAATTTCCTTTACTTTTTCTTGTGGCTCAACTTGTCATAGATTTCCTGACCAATTGGATATGGGCCCTTATAGCATGCTTGTTAATTGGCAAACCAATCTGCTTCTGAAAAAGTGAGTCACCCAAGTTCTGATTGTGGGATCAGTTAAAGGAATCAATCCTTCATTTCATCTGATCTTTTGTCCTCTTTGGATGTTGGATCTTTAGTGCATCTCTGGTTCTTCTGTTGGCATTTATTTGTGTTTAAAGATGTTTCTGGTTTCCATTGTATCTTTTGGTCATGTTAATGCGCTTTGTTCTGGTGCCCTTGCATTTGATCAAGTGACTATGACTTTGGTTCTTCATAACTTAAATAATTGGGCATACTAATAAATGAAAGTGGATTTTGTATAAGATTTGCTGAGGTTAGGTAAACAAAGAATCTTTCTCTTGGTCTAAAGTTGATTGTGCTATTCTATATGGGAGGGATGGGCCTGGCCTGTTGTGTCCTGCTTGTTTGTCAAATGAAAGTTATCTTTGCCCATGTTGAATTGGTTGGTGAACTATCACGGTTTGTCAACTTTTGACTCTTGCTACGATAGTACGATACAATTCCTCCATCCCAAGGACATACTAGTCTAGTGCATAATTCGCTAAGGTTTGTTTAGATGACCTGACTGATGGGTTCTACGTTTCTCAAAGTTAGCTTATGCTATAGTACACATGTGAATGCCTGTTTTCATAATAAAAACAAGGGAAAAATCAAGGAAAGATTGCAAGCATGGTTGTCACGACGAACTTGGGCGACAACGGCGCATCAGAGGCACCAGGATGCCGTGGTGTCCTCAAGGCGAGGTACGGCGAGCAAAAGGGGATGACGTAAGACAGCAAATTAGAGAGGTGAATGACAATGCATACCTTGATGATTGGTCATGTTGAATTCAGACAAAGCAAAAGCACAGCAGTGAGCAGTTTCAGTTGGAATTGTGAACTCAATTATCTCAGTGGACAAGTTTGAAGATTTGATTGTACCCAGATTCTGCTGGTTACCTTGATTGGGCCCAGATTCTGCAGTGAGCAGAGAGCATCAGAGGGCAGCAGGGTAGAGCAGAGCATGAGCAAAAGAGCAGAGCACGAGCAAATTAGGGAGGAGAGCATGAGCAGCATGGGAAGAACTCCATAAACTCATGAGAGCATGAGCAGATCTGGGAGGAGAGCATGAGCAGGATAGCAAGAGCAGACCTGGGAGCAGAGGATGAACCGAAGAACAAAGGAAAAAAGAAGCAGATGAACAAAAAACAAGAAATAGAGACTAGACAGAGGTAGAAGAATACCTGGGCTGCAGATGGAGCTTGGCTGGTGGCGGAGGGAGGGGAGGAGGGAGGGAAGCTCGCTGGAGGGATCTTGGATGACGATGGCGCCAGCAGTTGGCACAATGAGTGGCAGCGGCGGCGGCTAGGGTTCCATTCCGAGTCGCCCCTCTTTCTCTCACTCGCTCACTCTTTTGTCTCACGCAGCAATCACATGCCTCTCCCTCACTCACAGCTCACTTATCTCTCTCTCTCTCTCTCTCTCTCTCTCTCACTTGGTAAGGTGGCCCAGTTGTGGTGACCGACAATGGTGTCTACCCAGGAGTGCCTTTCTGATTAGGCAACACCGTGACAACCATGATTGCAAGTGCTTCCTAGTGTTTAGTTGCTGATGCTTATTTTCTTTTTTTAATGTGAATGCTAATTCCTTTTCTTGGGGTGACAGCTCACTGCTGAATTAGAGAAGCTGGATGAGAAACTCAAGTTGACAGAGTCTCTCCTTGAAAGCAAAGTATCTATCCTATGACCTTTTTTTAGTTATGTCTGTACCCCTTTTCTTATTGCTCTCTGATAGAGTAAAATCTTTTGCAGAATCTAGAACTCAAGAAAACAAATGATGAGAAAAAAGCTGCTATGGCTGCTCAGTTTGCGGCAGAAGCAACACTAAGAAGAGTACATGCAGCCCAAAAAGATGATGATATGCCACCTATTGAAGCCATTCTTGCACCACTTGAAGCAGAGCTAAAGCTTGCTCGGCAAGAGGTAATATTGCATTTTGTCTGATGATGAAGCTGTCATGTTTACCTCATACTTCTTTAAATATCAATCTTCCCTCTTGCTTGCACAGTCCATGTCCAACTCCTTTTATTCACTGGATGCATGTTTGCTGTAATTGACAAAAGAATCACTTGGTTGTTTTCAGATTGCAAAGCTCCAGGATGACAACAGAGCTTTAGACCGCTTGACAAAACAAAAGGAGGCAGCACTACTAGAAGCAGAAAGGACTGTACAAATTGCATTAGCAAAAGCCGCTATGGTTGATGACATGCAAAACAAGAACCAAGAGTTGATAAAGCAAATCGAGATATGTCAGGTACATAGAGGCCTCTAGTATTTTACAAATTTGTTTAATTGTTGGAAGAAAATAACACTGTCAAGTCATTCCAAATTTCGAATAAAACTCTTCTATTGGTTATCTTCCTGATTGCAGGAAGAAAATAAGATCTTGGACAGGTTGCACCGCCAAAAAGTTGCGGAAGTAGAAAAGCTTAGCCAAACTGTGAGAGAGCTGGAAGAGGCTGTTCTTGCTGGTGGTGTAGCTGCTAATGCTGTTAGAGATTACCAGCGGAAAGTTCAGGAAATGAATGTAACATACTGTCCTTCATCCATTGCATTTTCTGCAAATCTTCATTGATTCATTATACAAAAAGTTGACACATTCTATTTTATCACCATGACACACTTAGGAAGAACGAAAAGTTCTTGACCGTGAACTTGCTCGAGCAAAAGTTACAGCAAACAGGGTTGCTGTTGTAGTTGCAAATGAGTGGAAAGATGCTAATGACAAAGTAATGCCTGTTAAACAGTGGCTTGAAGAGCGCAGGTTCCTGCAGGTAAGATGATTAAATTCTCCTATGTTTTTTCGAGGCAGATATGTGGTTGTCCATGCTAAGTTACACGTGCTGGTCCTTTATTCAAGTTTCATGCAATGAAAAATGTTTCTGCAGGGCGAGATGCAACAACTTCGTGACAAACTTGCTATTGCAGAGCGAACGGCTCGATCTGAAGCTCAACTAAAGGTAAAAAAGTTGCTACGTTCATTTTGAGATAAACATTTAGGGAAGAGGACTTTTCATTGTGAGATGTTTTAAAAATTTCTCTGGGATCAGGAAAAATATCAGTTGCGCCTAAAAGTTTTAGAAGATGGATTGAGGGGGCCACCGAGTGGTTCTATTCGTCCTCCTACAGAAGGAAAGAGTATCAGTAATGGGCCTTCTCGTCGGCTTTCACTAGGTGGAGCTGATAATATGTCCAAAGTCTCCCCAAATGGTGTGTTAGCAAGGAGATCTCCATCTTTCAATTCAAGATCCTCTCTTTCTACTAGCAGCAGCTTGGTCCTTAAGCATGCAAAAGGAACTTCAAGGTCGTTTGATGGTGGTATCAGGTCATTAGACCGTGGGAATGTTCTCGGCAATGGACCTCATTTACTCAATAGATCTACGGATGCTGTTAGAGATTGTGAGATAACTGATAATCAGAAGGCTAGTGCAGAAGAGAAAAGTAATGAAACCACAAGTAGTGATTCAAGTGATACGGTCTCTGGTATACTCTATGACATGTTGCAGAAGGAGGTGGTTTCATTGAGAAAGACATGCCATGAGAAGGACCAAAGTCTAAAGGACAAGGATGATGCAATTGAGGTATGATACTTGAGTTCCTAATTATTGCGTTTTTAGGGGACAGATGCTGTGGTGTTATGCTTTAGCTTACCACCTCTTGTTTACAGATGTTAGCAAAGAAAGTAGATACATTAACCAAAGCCATGGAAGTGGAGGCTAAAAAGATGAGGCGAGAGGTAGCTGCTATGGAGAGAGAGGTTGCTGCTATGCGTCTCGAGAAGGAACAAGAAAACAAAGCAAAGCGGCTTGGTAATTTGAAAGGACCTGGAACCGCTTCTCAGGCACTTCCTGGAAGGTACATATCTAAGAATGCCTTATTTTTTGAGATCATATGTTGGGATATTCAAATGCATATACCTTGGATATTGGTAACTTTGTGAAAAATATGGATTCAATATTTGTACTTCAAGTACTTAACATTTTTATTGCACTCAGTCCTGCCTAATCACTTTAAGCGGACTGACTTCCCTGTCAGTCTACCAAATCCTACTAGGTGACTGGGAGTTGCCTTTCTCAGGCACAACAGTTTTTTGTCTGGTTTGATTATTTGTTGAGTAATTTGTACTTTGCACAGGGTAACTTGTCGCATGCTTTACTTTGCATTGGGTACTTTGTCGCTTGTTTCACTTTGCACTAGGGTTAATCCATACTTTTACTTTGCATCAGGGTGAATCAAATAAATTTTCATTTTACACTAGCCAATCAATTCCAGCCCTAAAAAGGCGATCAAATTGAAGGAACAGAGTAATCAAAATTGTGCATACTGACTTGTCAATATGTAGAGCTGGTTTGAGCCGAACAAGGTTGGGCTGGTGCAAAGTGAAATTTTATTTGATCCACCCTGGTGCAAAGTGAAATTATAGATTAATTCTGATACAAAGTGAAACAACCGATAAGTTGCTCGGTGCAAAGTGCAATTTACTTTTATTTGTTTGCTTGTAAACAATGAGCATTTATTTTGTGCAAGTCCTGACATTAAAGTAGCATTTCAACACATTCGCTTTTTAAAATATTACTGGTAGTTACTGTAGGTATTGCCTGGCACAGAAAAAAAGCATTAGGTTTTTGCTACTCTTTCATTGTTTATTCCTTCCTAAATCACAATGAATTCTGTTTTGCTGCAGAAATGCACCACGGGGTGGGTTGGCGCGCAACCTCCAATAACATACCTCTAACATCAGGCAGCATGAAATTCTTCGATAGGTTCCGTTTCCCTTTGTATTTGCTCCCATCTGTCCCTATTAGTATTGTGATTGAGATAGCACAGATGACCCTGCGATACCTAGATTGGGGAAAGAGTAGGCTTGCATCTGACACGACTTTGCTGTAATGTAGTGAAGGTAATCCTTCGGTAAGGTTTAACCTTGCGGCACGCTCTCATTTTGTCAAGGCAGTGCTCGTTGTGGTTGTATAGGCTGGACGATCCCGTGTCTTCTTCCCATCTGTAATTTAGCTAGTGTGTTTGCTTTTGCTTGTCTGGGTTGTGAATATTATTGTATTCTACTACGGTCACCTTGGCTGGAATTGGTTTCTTGGGTTGGGATACCCTTTGTACCATTCGTTTCAATCTCGAGCTGAATCAGAATGGATTTTCCATGGATGGACAACGTGTTTTTCCTTTCGGTCTCACTAAGTTGCTGCTGAGCGGATCAGGGTCCGTGTTTGCATCTTGGAAATTGTGCGATTTCATTCTAGTGTGCAAACTGGTGTGATTTTGCCTTTGTTCAATCCAGGTTTATTTGCTATCTATGCTGGTATAGTGGTATATTTGATTCTCCAGCGTGCGTTATTTTGTTGTGTGGGACTGGGACAGGGAGCAGGAAGCATCTTTGCCCGTTACATTTCCATGTCCTGGCAACCAGTTCTTCTCATCGCCGATTCGCGTTTTCCACCATGGTTTCATGCCCTATTGCTTTGTTTCCATTACGCAACAGTACACGGAGCGAATAGGCGGCGGTTGCTTCGACTGCAAGTCCCTCCTCCCAGGTCAAGTCAATGCTCCGGCTGGTGAGACCGATCCCGCTCCCCCTTCTCCTTTCCTTCAGCTGCTGCTGCCCTTTTAGGCTAGGGTTAGGGTTGAGTGTCGCCATCGCTGTCCTCCATGTTGACGCCCTGCTTCCAACCCAGGCCCTTGGCCGCCTCTCTCTTCGGCCTCGGTCTCTACCCTCTCCATCCTGTTCCTAGCCGCAGCGACGCCTCCCTCTACTCTTGACGCCGTCGCCCCTCCTACCTTGCCCAACCGGGCTACTGTCGGCCTGTACCACCATCGCTCCTCCCATCACCAAGCCGATCCGCATTGCCACATGTCTGCCTCCCTCCCTGATGTCGTCATCTTTTCCCTCTCAGCTTCAACCGACTCCATCAACACGAGGGACCTCTGTTTTTTTTGTTGAATTGGAAGATTTCTAGTTGATTTCTGACCTCAACTGACTCCAGACCTCTGTTGATCTTTGGTTGAATCGGAAGATACGAGGATTCTATCGTGAGTCTCGTGACTACCTCACCTTCCGTCGTGCCCTCCACTTCATGGAGTACCGGCTAAGCATGGAGTCTCGTGTGCGCTGAGCAAAGAAATCCGCCGCCGTTGGCCTCGTCAACTCCAACCTCATCACGCTGCCCAACCGGCAACAACCCCAGAAGCCTCGGCGAGTCTCCACTCTCTTCGGTTGAAATGCTAGGTTTAATTACAATTGACAAGATGACATTACAATACCATGACAAGAAGACTTTTTGTATGATGGCCATACTTCAAGATCTTTTGCTTCTATCTTTAGTTTGGATAGAAATTACAACTTATATTTGCAACTTTACTATTAGCATAGACTGTTAAACATGAACAATTAAATTATGTTGGTAGTGTGGCTTACTATGGTTAAGTTACTGCCTATTATCATCTTTTGATTGCTTATATGTGAACTTTTGATATCACAATCCTTTTGTGATGCATCTATTAGTGAAGAATGGTTTTCCTAATGTTTCATTAGTTCTGTCAATTTTATACAGAAATATTTGATAGCGTTTGTTATTATTTGATGAATAGATTGTATATTGGATTGGGGTAGTTTATACATTGTACTTAATACATTATGTGACCATTAGCTATTAATTTGTTATGCAAGCATAAGCATAGCATAGAGCTAAATAACCATGCACAGCTCATGAGCTAGCTCAAGCCTCGATTCAAGATCAGCCGAGCCATTATTTTGACCGAGCTTGGCGAGCCGAGCTCAAGCCGGTTTGGCTCAGCTGTTCCAGCCCTAATTATCACATCATAGAATGCAGAACACTCACCTCGTGCACTAATTAGGAGAAACTCCACCCCTATTTATTTGGATGTGAACTTGCGGAGGAGCTCAATCCCGTTCTTTTACTAAGAAGCTGAAGTGAAAATGGCCGATACTGTAGAACCTCAGCACGGTGGCACAGTACTTCTAGACTAAACGGCCATCATTTCCTCACACTTCTCTCAGATACACACTACAAAGACACTGGCGCTGGACTTAACAAGTCTTGATGCTTTACCAGCCAGTGTTGCTAATTATGCTCACATGACAAAACATGTGTCTGGCTGTTGTTACATATCATCAAATGCTGAAAACGACTTATGAACTCATGACTTGGTCTAGCTTGAAGACACAACGTTCAGATTAATGTACAGATTAGGATTACATGCTCAGTACGCCATGAACAGACACAAGTGAACATGGTGAAAGGAATTGGGTATGCTTTATTGAACAGGGTGAAGCAAAAGTTTCCACTGTTTTTTTGGTTGAACATGGTCCCGGTTTAATCACAAGTTGAAGTATGGTGGACGGGATGTGGGTTCAGAGTTGCATCAGTTGGACACCATGCTCTCCGTCTCCTTGACGAATCCGTCCCCTGTCCAGTCCTTGTCCGATTGCAGGCCCTGTCTGATGGCCTTCCTCTGCTTGATCGCCTCCTGTTGCCGCTGTACCAAATCGGTGTGCGTGGTGAAATACTGGAGGGAAGCCCTGTGGTGAGAAGACCAGGGGTTAGTGATTTGGTTCCAAAGAGCAATCAGTCACATTGGCAGTTCAACAACAGAAAAGGGAAAACCAACGTCATGCATTTCAGTCACAAGAAAAGAGGCAGCTCAGGTGTTTTCTATAAGCGGGCAGATATTTAGGACAGAACCACTGATACTTCAGATAAACTTCCTTGCGACAACAGAGTAAAACAAGGTCAAACCGTCAAAGTGACAAAGAATTAATCACCACACAGCACAAAACACTTTATTCTGCACCATTCATACAGAGTAGGGTCAGGCGTGCAAAGAAGCGCCCAGGGAAGGATTGATTGTCTATAGAAGGCGTAAGTGCAGATGAAGGCAATAGCTGACAATAACTATCGCTGACAGTACGTGTAAGTCTTCCTCTAATGATGACCTTCACCCCATTTTCCACAACATATTTTTCTATTTTTGACAAGGGACACTCCTTT
This sequence comes from Dendrocalamus latiflorus, assembly GCA_017311315.1. Classification (NCBI taxonomy): domain Eukaryota; kingdom Viridiplantae; phylum Streptophyta; class Magnoliopsida; order Poales; family Poaceae; genus Dendrocalamus; species Dendrocalamus latiflorus. Next base: position 5,062,223 of record CM029634.1, on the reverse strand, counting down.
GATAATCCTGTCTTCTACTTAGTAACACGTGTCACAGAAAATTAGCAGAAAAAACCCTGAGCATTTTTTACAAGGGAATGCCCTGAGCTCTCATGTTAATGATTCATGATTATGTATTACTTGCAAAGCTCATTTGCTATACTTTAGTAACAAAATGGTGCTTAGAAGTTTTGGGCAAAGAAGTCAACTTCTGGAGGTAGCACAGCATAGTCAAATTCAGGATGTCTTAATAAATAGTCCAAAGTAAAGTAATTGTCCGGATGGTTTCCAAAAACATACCAACCACAATATTAAAAAAGGGGTATGGTTACAAACCCTCGGAAATCTTCAATTGATGTGAAGTTGTGCTCTCTCATAAAATCCTGCAACTCCGCACAAAGCTTCTTGACAAGGCCATAACCATGCATCATTACGCCTGTACATACCTGTAATGAATAGTCAGGTCTGGGTTAGACGATTCTAAGATATGTACGGACATAACTGCGAAAATGATGTCTAAGAAAAAATCTTCAATAGAACTCAACTGTGTGTCAGCAGCACACATATGGATGTGCACAATTAAGGTCAGAGCCACATTGGCCCCCAGATATATATATATTTTAAGAGCTCACCTGTACTGTATCTCCTCCAAGCAGAAGAAACTCAGCAGCATCATTGCCGGTCTCAACACCGCCAATAGCAGATAGTGACTGTCCATCAGCGAATTCTTCTTTCATCATCCTTGCTATCTGCATGACTTTTGCGAGAGCTATAGGGTGCACAGCTCTTGCAGAATAGCCTCCAGGTGTCGAATACCTGTGAAACAGAACAGTGTTTCAAATTGGTAACAATAAATGAACATAATTTAAGAACAATTCAGTGAAGCATCTAACCCCTCGACACTAGGTTCTGGGCGCAAAGTTTTGAGATTAATTCCCATCACACTCATGATTGTGTTAATCGCAGAAACTCCTTCACATCCTGACTTAAGAGCAACTCTTGCGGGCTGCACAATGTTATGGCAAGATATGAATCATTGACCGATAAACTTCGCAAATTTTGACAAAAATCATTTTCAGAATTCTAATGTCAAAATAATAGTACCACTACCATGGATGGTCATCTGCAGTGCAACTGACGGAAACAATCTCATTTATTTTATGAAAAAAATCCTTTCTTTCAGGATGGAAAATGGATAGAGCCATAGAGGTATCGACGTGCAACTCATGCTTCAATTATTAGTTTAAGTTATGATGTTAGCGCTTTGTGAGATGTCCAAAATAATAATAAGCCTGATACCATGGAGTGTTAGAACCTGGGAAGCAACATTAAACTTAGCCACTACATATCTGATTCCAATAATAGAACATGGACAGAACTCACTATTTGATATCATTTGAGAACACAGAAGGGCGGCTGCAACACCTATCTCTGGGAGGAAGACTCAAGACTCTTTAAATACATCCTTAGTTCACTTCCAACATACTTGCTCGCAGCACACAAACCGCCAAAAAAAATTCTTGAAGGACTTCGACAGGGTAAGATGAAACTTCCTATGGGCAGCAATTGGAGACATACACTAAGGGAAATGCAAAGTCAACTAGAACAAAGTTCGCCGCCCGATAAAGCTAGGGGGATTCGGGGTCTTGGACCTAGAGAAAATTGCAACTACATTAAGACTTAGATGGCTTTGGTATGAATGAAAAGCGCCACAAAAGCCCTAGGTAGGACTTCCAACGCCTTGTGACAATAGGGACAAAGCACTCTTTGCAGTGGCCACTAAGGTATCAATAGGGAACGGCCGCATAGCAAAGTTTTGAACCTTCCCTTGGATTGATGGTGTGGCGCCATGTTCTTTGACCCCAAAACCATGCAAACACTCAAGAAGAAAGAATAGGACAGTTGCAAATGCCATTTAAGATATGAATTGGATAAGAGACATACTCTTATCACTGACCTGTTAATTGAATATGTGAGCCTATGGAGCAAGGTGCAACAGATTGACATCAACCCCGAACTTGAGGATGAGATCCAATAGAAACTAACAACAGATGGAGTATACTCAACATCCTCGGCATATCGAGCATAGTTTTTGGGATTAGTTCGAACCATCATTTGGAAAGCTTGAACACCCTCGCGCTGCAAGTTCTTCGCTTGGTTGGTGTTGCAGGACAGAATTTGAACAGCTCAAAGATTGCAGATTTGAGGATGGCCAAACCAATATTTTTGCCAAATGTGCAACAGAAACCTTGAAACTACAACACAACTCTTCATCGACTGCCCGATAGTCTGGCAGACATGGGCCGAAATAGCTAAATGGCTACACCTGCCGATGCTTGACCCAACAAATTGGGACCCAATGATGGCAATCGAACATTGGTGGCTCAAACAGGTGGACTCTCTAATCAGTTTCACTAAGGCTGCAAGCACACTCATCATCCTCGTAATGTGGCAATGGTGGAAGGAGAGGAACAAACATGTTTTCCAAAATAAAATATTGACACACCGTGAGATCTTAGCACTGATCAAGGAGGAGGCTAAGCTCTGGGAGATGGCTGGAGCAAAACACTTCAAAGAGTTAATTACAAGGGCAAACAATGCTATTTAGCAAGCAACGCCTAGTTTACTTTGTCACCCCCTAGTTTCCTTGTAAAGAGTAGCGTTATTTCCCTAATTCTCCACAAGCATCTGTAAATTAACTTGGTTTTATTTTTTCCCTTCTAATATATGGCTCCAGCAATTGTTCGCTTAAACAAAAACCACAGAAGGGTAATAAAACAAAACGAGTATATGTGGAACAATGCAAAAGATTAAATATTCCACAAGAGTGAACAAAAATTTGTACAGAAACAGTTCATTGCTAATTTTCTAACGGCTAACTTCTGCTGAATGATAGACGAAAGTAAGATCAGCAAACCAAACTACTTAGTGGAAAGCAACTAAAGGATGTGAAAACAAGGGAGGGATAAAAACTAATTTAGGACTTCATGAGCTATTAATACAAGTAAAACAGAGATGATATTTGACCATTAAGTATTGCATAGATGTATATGTTTGACTAGCCTGTGTAATATCTGTAATGTTAGGAGTCATCTTTGCCCAAACAGGCACGGTGGCCTTCTCATTTATCCAACCACAAACCTCCTCTAACAAGCCACAGTCTTGTCCCACAGCAGCACCCATTTTTCTTTCTGGCATGCCATGTGGGCATGAGAAATTGATCTCAAGAGCATCCTATTAAAAAAACAGATCAGTAGAATTCCAGTATCATAACTCTGATGAAGAATGCACCAAAATACACATATGAGAACATTACCACTCCGCTCTCTTCAACACGTTCGATAAGCTCATGCCATGCGGCTTTGTTGTACTCCTCCATTATTGAGCCAATGAGTATCCTGTCAGGATACTCTTTCTTCAACTGCTTGAATTCATTCAGCATCGTCTCCAGAGGCCGATCACTGATAAGTTCAATATTCTCCCATCCAATGATAGGACTCTTGGCAGCGCCATTAGGTTCCGCCCTGAACCGGGCATAGCGAGGGGTTACATTGATAACTTTTCCAGCATCCAAGGACACCTGCCATTCATACCAACGCTTAGCCACAATGTTACACCATGAAAGGAATAGTCCATCGCAAGTGATTGGTGAAAGTGGTGACTGCATAGGTCTAATGTAGAGTGGTACCACCAATGTGAAAGTGATGATTGCCAAGGTCTAATGCAGAATGGGACCGGCAAAGCTAAAGCTCCTTTCTCAAATTTATCAGTGAGGATGCAATGTTCATCTGGAAATCTTGGGATATCTGACTCCAAAAGCAGATCGACATTCTTTGAAGTACGGGCTTGTCAGATTCCATAAAAAAGGGTTTGTCAGAAAAGAGCAAACCTTAATCAGTAAAAAGAAGTGTGATCTACACGAAGAGTCCAGCGTGGACGTGGTCATAATGAACAAAACGTGCATGCTAGAACTAATTCTCCTATGATACTCAAAGATGCAATTTTTAACCAACCGTAGTACTGTCTTAATTCTAACTCGGGCACCCATAATAAGATCCGTCCCCAACGTAATGAATCTAATGTGGACCAACAGACACCCGCGGTTCTAATATTTGATTTTCCTTAACCAAACACACACCGCCCATCCACTTAGGAGGTAGGAGCTACTGGTTCTCCAGTGCCTTGAATTGGCCCCCACATAGTACCCAAACCAAATCGGAATCATAGGGCCAAGAGGCAATGGCGTTAAGCGGACTCTCTCTGATGTCACCGAACTACCGAAGTGATCTAAATCCTAGTCCCTGCACAACAGCACAGAGATCCTATCCTTGCGCGCAGTGACGACGGCAAATCAGAGCAAAAAGATGGCAACTTCGTAGCGTAAGCGAAGCATCCAAAGGCAATTTGCGAGGGGTGAGGGAATTACGGTCTTGGCGATGACAGCGCCCCAGCCCTCGTCGAAGGCGCGCTTCATGACGGTGTAGTTGGTGCCCGGGGGGCCCGACCCGATCACGAACGGGTTCGGCATCTTCAGCCCGTTCACGCGCACCGACAGGTCCGGCTCGCCGGCGCCGGCGCCGGCGGAGGCGCGGACGGACGTAGCCCGCCGGCCGGCGAGGCGAAGAAGCGGCGAGGCGGTCGACGGCGAGGCCCGAAGATTCAGCGACTCCATGGTAGCTTTCTCTTTCTTTTTTTCGCTAAGAATCTGTGGGGTGTGACCACGTATGAGGGAGAAAGGTGTGGCCTTTTGTAGTGTTCTTAAGGAACTTTGTTAGGCGTACGCATGGTTTGTTAGGAATAGTCCCATATGAATTGTGGGAGAGGAACAAGCACAATTTATAAGTGTGAGGGAGCTCCCCACCCATTGGACTAGTCTTTTGGGGGGAGAAGGCTCAATATCACTTATAAGGTTGTTACTCTGTTGCTCCGTGGGTTTAGTTGTGTTCAGCCCATTTAGACATGTGGCCCAGAATATAACAATTGGTATCAGAGCTCAGGTGCCTAACATCTTCTTGGACCTCATGGTTGCAGAAGTGGTCAATCCATGTGTGAGGGGGAGATTGTTAGGAATAGTCCCACATGGATTGTGGGAGAGGAGCAAGCACAACTTATAAGTGTGAGGGAGCCCTCACCCATTGGACTAGTCTTTTGGGGGGAGAAGGCTCAATATCACTTATAAGGTTGTTGCTCTGTTGCTCCGTAGGTTTAGTTGTGTTCAGCCCATTTAGACCTGTGGCCCAGAATATAACATGGTTGTCGTTTCTGATTTTCAGTTATCTAAATCTGAGATTTTTTTGGAGGGGATATACACCTGGGATTATGGAACATGCAAGTGATTGTGACTCAAGCTTGTAGTGTGCTGTTCTGTTGCTCATCTACTCAGAACACACCATCGATACCACCTTATGGTCCTTACCGATATAGGCTTGTGTCCTTTCCCTCCGAAGCTGACGGCTTTTGGTTTTTGCTACAGTACCTAACTTTCAAACAGATTATTTTCTCAAGACGGGATCTACAAGTTAAACGATCTACACGTTAAAAACCCAACATCTGTACCAGCCAAAATCGCAAGTGAGTATCTGTCTTTTCGTAATCTGTATCGTAAACAGCCAAAATTCAAAAATTTCAACCAAAAACCATAAGACGTAGCCGAAAAGAACAGACCCTCAGCAACAAAAAAAAAACCCCCGCACGCTCTTCCCCTCAATGGCTATGTCTTTCAGGTATGCGACTCTCCTGACACTAATCATTCAGTCAGACTTAACATCTATTGTACTTCAAAAAAACTAGCTGTCAAAATTTACAGAGATGATAAGAAGAAAAAGCCAGAGGACACATACATAGGTTTTATTTTACTTCTCTGCCGACTCCGACTTCTTGAAGCAGTTTATCAGGACAATATTTTTAGAACGACTTATCAACATTCAATTCGTTTACACAAATATTTACACTAGAGCCAAAGTCACCAGTTACAGTCATAAGTCATAAACCGTAACAAGAAAAACGCACCCATACTAGTGTATTCTTGTTCTATCTGTTAACTTCCATAATAGACTCCTAGCATACATTGCAAGTTGATCCACAGAATTGTAATAATATACTCTGGTAGCTTGTTCTTGCCGTCAGTTAAATTTAAGCCGCAAATATATCTCGTGATAGCGATCATTTTGTAACAAAAAAAAAACATGAATAAGAAATGCACGGTGCATCCAAGCTACACAAGATTTGTCTTCTAAACCCAACGTATGATAGGTGCAAGGACTATGAATCTATCTATGGCAGTCCTGTGTGCCTGGATAATCACGACTTTTTATCCAAAAAAAAGGTAGCCCAAGTTTAGCAGGAAGTAGAAACCTTGGCGTGCGAAGGAGAAACGATGTTAACAGTACGCACAACCAATACTCCACGGTAGCTAATCTCATTGGTGAGCCTGATTAGAAACTTGGAATATTTCATTTATGAACACGTCACGCCGGATCGCAGAAGCCGATGGCTTGGTTGTCCGGAGCCGGCACTGCTGCCAACGGATCGGAATCTCCGACCCGTCTCTTCTCTTGTTCAGCCGTCTGCTCCATGCAGGAAGGGTGTGACTTCCATAGGATAGGAGGAAGTCGGCTTCTCTGTTTTCTTCTTTGTGTTTCTCTCGTATTTCTGTTGACGTAGCAGAGATCTAAAGCACCAGAGAAATAAGGGGATAGGAAGGTGCTCTGAATCTCTGCCACATCGACGAAAACAAGAGGGGAACACAAAGAAGGGAACAGAGAAGCGAAGCCATAAAATTTGTGCAAAATTCATGTGAATTCCTAGATTCGAAACGTACCGTCAAGAGGCCGCATGCAAAGCAAGACATACAGAACGGGGGGTAGAACTGACCGATCTATTGAGTGAACAAGAAGCATGTTGCACATGGTGAATCAGAGCGTCGGTGGTGGATATTATACTATATAAGAATTGTTTGTTTTGAAGAAACTATTATGTAAGAATTGCGACTTGCTAACATGAGAGATTTGGTTTCGTGAACCATCTCATCTGATGGTCCCATCAGGAGGTAGTATTTTGATTGGAGTGGACAGGTCCATAGAGTCGTAAGGAACTGACTTGCGCAACGAAAAGCGAAAGATGATACGTACAGAACTAGTATTCACTCATCCACAGCATATCCAGAAAAATACGATCTTCCTGGAAGCATCTTCCTAGAGGCGTCTATCTACCGAATACCGATGCAGCTGAGCTATGCAAAATCAAGGAACAACCGTACAGATTACGACAGCCTAAGCCATATGCTCCTTAGCTGGAAGTCTGCGTCAGATGAATGATGAAGGATTACATCCAAGGTCACCTTAGCTGGAAGGCTCCACATGACTTCAGGTAGTTTTAGAACCCCTCTCTCCATCGCCATGTGCTTACAATACGGCACAGATTTGTCAACTTGATTCATGCTAGACAATCAGCTCTGTTTCCCAGCTCAAAATTTCCAAAGCACATTACAGAGATAACTGGTAGGATCTTACAGCTCGGGTCTCAAAATTAGTGGAGCAAGTGAATAATGCTTCAGTCGCGCTTTATGACCTTTGAAATATATCCCCTGCCAATGATCACCGCAAGGTACGATGCTGAAGTAATACTGACCCCGATGAGAACAACGATCCAATCATACGTGGTAGTTTGCACTGCATAGACCCTCAGGGCAATAGTGTTCCAGAAGCTTTCGGTCCATACAGAATCTGCAGCACTCATAGGATCTGACGAGTTTGCTGGAAGAACATGCCATACATTGTCCTCAAACTTCAGCCGGGTTGAATAGGCAGGGACATACCTAAGAATTGATGAAAGTTATAGCAATCAGTAAATCTCCAAGTAAAAAAGAAACAATGAAATCAGCCTGTCACCAAAATAGAAGGATGACCAGTGTAGCACTAAAAAAAGAGAAAATAATAATAATAATAACAATAACAACAAAAACAACAACAACCCTAATCTAGACATGGTTTTAAATAGGGGGACCTCATTATTTTTTCCGTGCGTAGTTTTTCCAGATCCAGGTTTTTCCATCTACTCTCTCTCTCCATGTGTTTGGCAGCCGGCGGCGGCTCGCACGGCGACAGAGTGTGGCGCGGCACAAGGCATGCGGCCGCACGCGCGCGCCTGCGATTATGCTGGCGGCGGCCGGTGGCAGAGGCACGGCCGAACGGCCGCACACGCGCGCCTGCGGTTATGCTGGCGGCGGCCGGTGGCAGAGGCACGGCCGAACGGCCGCACGCGTGTGCCTGCGGTTATGCTGGCGGCGGCCGGTGGCAGAGGCACAGCCGAACAGCCGTTCGCGCGGCCGAATGTGGTTTCGCACTGCTGAACGGCCGTTCGCGCGGCCAAACGTAGTTTCGCTTGGCCGAACGGCGTTTCGCACAGCCGCGGGAGCTAGCGAACCATTTCCTCTCCAGTTAAATTCATCTCTTGTTGTTTCTTTATCAAATTCATCTGTATTTAATTGGTTGCCTTCCATTCCATCCTGTAGGTTTGCACACAGCTGTTGAGGGAGCAGTTGGGCGGTTGCGCATTTTGGACCCATCGTGCAACGTGACCGTCGAGCATAGTCAAGGCAAGTACCTCGCGGCCGTAACTTACCCTTTCGCACATTACCGTTTCATGATTATCTATCACCATTAGCTTATTATTCGATTATTTCATTATATTGATTGCTAGTTGTGTGTTGCTTGTAGAATTAAATAAATTCTAATGCGCTGGGCTAGTTAGCGTTGTACGCTTGTAGTTGGTATAATGCTCGACTATAGGATCCATGCTTAGTTATGGATTGTAATGGATGCTTAAATTATTGATAGGGTAGCGTATAAACATGTTCAAATCTAAGGTTAATCACTAGTAATCTTTTAACATTGGGCATCTTATTTATATATCCTACTTCTATAATCCTTAATTGTACATTATTGATTGTGAGCCTTGGCTGATTTAGTTGTGGTACATTAATCTGATTAATAATCACTTATCATGTAATAACAATTGTATGATTGACAACCCTTGTGTGTCTCCTTCTAATACCCTCCTTAGGATAGGTCTCGTTAATCTGATTAATAATCACTTATCGTGCAATAAAAATTATATGATTGACAACTTTTGTGTGTCTCCTTCTAGTACCCTCCTTAGGACAGGTCTTAGTATGCTATCATCAGATCATCGTTCTCTCTCACTTTGTATTACAAATCATGTCTCTCCGTTCTCAACTATATCAACTTATTACCCTCATAATTTTACCTTAATTCACCCTTGAATTACATCTTGAATAACTCACTAATAAAAGAAATGACAGTTATCTAGCCCGGGATTGCCCACATATAGGGGAGATTCTTACCCACCCGTTAACGTACGGGGGGCCGTACATTCTCGTTACACAGGATATTACATCCTGTCGGCGGTTATACAGTCGAGGACAAGGATGTGCTTGACTATTCTCGTATAACCGAATATGTGGGATGTGATCGCCGGCGCCTTTGCTATAATTTGCTAAATAACAAATTACCTTTAATTACATTATTTCTGTAATCTCTGTCTCCTATCTATATCAATGCTTCCGGTAACCTAGATTCATTGCCTGTGTCAATTATTTGTTTACATTGCTTGACCTTTTGCATATCTTGGTTGCATTACCTGCCCTTTACTCACCGTGTTACGACCGTTGTTGGGTACTTCCTGAGATTTTCAAATCTCACGCTTACTCTTTCCATTCTCAGGTAAAAGGCCAGTGGAGTGATAGCAATATACATGGGTGGGAGCGCTCGAGTTTCAGCACTGTGGCTTGCCACTATTTATGCCATTTTATTTTATTCTTCATTTGATTAGAAGTGGACCGGTCCTATATTTCAAACACTTATTTCAGTTTTCGCTGATTCTCTAATAAAGTACCTTTAAGGTTTTAATTTTTTTGTGATTTCTATTTTTGCTTTTATTATTTATTATTTATTTTGACGATGACGTTTCATAGTAGTATCTCAGTTTGGCTGTACGTAGGGTGCTACAACCAGTGAATTCAATACAAGTTGGGTGAGTGCAATAGATAAGTAAAATGATAGTTATACTTGGTATCATGAATTGTTCTTCAGTAGCAGCTGAGTATAATACACAAAAACTAGCTGCATTATAGATGCCTTAGTTCATCCTTTTTTGAAGCGTTTAATTAATCATAGCTAAACTGCTAAAGTCACCCCCCCCCCCCAAAAAAAACTGTACAACAAGAATTTGATTCCCACGGTCTAAAAGGGAAGTGTGTGTCATAAAAGAAAGTTACCTGGTTGTACATACAACACATCTACCTCAACCTCTGCCCCTACGCATACTTCACCTTCGTCACTGCATTTTCCAGCACAGGAGCTTCTATTGCCTGCTAAACTAGAAGTTCTGTCTGCCAAGAAGTTCCATACAAACCGGGAGGTATCATCTGCATACGAAGGAAATTGCGTGCCAGAAGGTGGATCTAGAAAAACACCAACATAATGACTTGGGCAGGAATTGCTTGGAGAAATGAAGCTCTTCACAATGCCACAAGAAAGACAGGGATCGCAAGCAGTAGACATTCAACCAATTCTTCGACCAATGAAACATTCACTTTTATAGTGTTCAGTATGATGAGATCGATGGACATATCTGCACTAGCAAGAATATACAATGATCTGGCAACCAAAGCAGCAGCTGCTGCTATTGATGAAGAATTGATGTTTTCTGTAGAAAAAAAGAGAGACATTACAAGTTTACACCTAGGTTTTGAAGAGAGAAATCGTCGCATTTGTGCATGATCAAGTGATCAACTTACCAGGGCTATCCAAATAGCTGTGATAAAATCTATTGGAAAACTGGAAATCAAAGTCCTCCAACACAACTCCAGAAGTTGATGTATTCTGCATGGATGGGTCAATAGAGAACAGATCATGATGCAACAGTCTTCAAAGAGAAATATCTTGGAAAACTCAATGTTCAAAATGTTTTTTAAACTTAAAATTGCTACTCAGACAATGATTTACAAATTGAATTCACTACCAACGAAGCAAATGGCTATGGTTTTACCTTTCTCATGAACGACATTAATGAAGATGGTGGTACACCAGGGTTTGACGAAGCCGCTGGTTTTACTTTAACATTATCAGAGCCAAGTGAATTACTGGCATCTTGGAGTGCATCAAACACTTTCTTCGAAATTGATGAATTCTGTAAAAGCAGAAGCCAGAAGATAAATATGAACAAGATGGAACAGTGTCTATAAATAATGTTTTTTAACCTCCAAATTCACAAAATTTAAAGTTATGTTAAGAAACATGTTCAATCAGAAATTTGACAAAAGATTATTCAAACAATACACTAAAAGGACCAAGGACAAAATTAATTGTAAATAGGGATGTCTCGCAGACTCTCACCTACCACAAAAAAATTGTATCTGTTTATCATTTTGTTTTATCAACTACAGAGCCTCTACAGAGTACAGTATCTACCATTACAGCACTACTAGTAATTTACAGAACCAGTTTTGTATAATATGTCAAGAACAAGGAGAAAAAATAATTAAAATCTCTGGTCAATGTTGGCCAGCTAAAATATCATTATATCAAGAAAATAGTATAGTTATTACATAAAATAATGCACTAGTACTAAAACATCGTCATAAAAGTATTGAAAACTAGCAATACACTAATATGCGCCATGTGGCGATTCGAAGAATTCTTACCCTTGCAGCATGTGCATAAAATAATTGATGTCCTTGACTTATGCCCTTGCCAACGGAACCAATCTCCAATACCTGAATCATATGCAAACCGAGTACTCAAATAATTACGCAGGATAGGTTGGGGAATTGTGTAATAACAGAAAGATATATCACTCGGGACTAAAATCATACAGTAAATTTCACAAATGTAAATTCATTATCATTCATAGCCCAAAAACCTGCAGAAGGCCAATGTCATGAAGCAAGGCCAGAGAAAAGGATGTCCTCAGGAATTTTTTTTGTATGTTTGGAAACAGTATATAATAAGTTGATGATGCTATTGCCAGTGTCATCCCATTGGCACTCACCTGATCAATCATTAAGCTGCTAATGCCATTCACAAAATCAGCGTATTCTCGGGAATGATACATGGACGGCTCCCCACCAGAACTTTCATCTGTATAAGCATCAACTCTACTTAATACATTGTAGTAATATAGGCACGCATATGGACGTCATCGTTCCCACGCGTAAACCCGACACAACCAACACTCGACTATCGGATACTTTCCTGCTGTCCCATTCCGGGCAGCGGCCGACCCGGAAGGCTAACTTCCAATCCGCTATGCTAAAATTTATGTTCCAACCTCCTATTGATCTTCAGCAAAAACCTTCGTTAATTAGTCTATACTGATCAATCCATACTAACCATCCACTCTCCTCAATGACCACTTACACTAATTACGCATATGCTAATTAGCCTCCACCTAATCACCCGCATTTATTAACCAATTACCAGACTAATTACTCACTAATTTATCTTACACTAATTAGACATCTACGAATCAACCTTCACCTAATCACCTACTCTAATTAGCACCACACACACTCTGCACTGCATTAGCACTAGTACTAACAGGCACACACATGACACATGCACGGGCTCGGCAAGGCCTCAGTGCACACACGCACCGACACTACAACTAGTCACTACTAGTTACTAACTACTACTAGCAGTACTACTCACTTCTTACTCTACTACTCCATCTTTGGTCCTCTCTCTCTCCCCAGACGATACGCAGGCGCACATGGGGGCTCTCGGCCACTCCGGCCCGGTGCTCACAGCCGACGACTTTCTCCGCTGGTCCCCGCGCCGTTTCCCCGTCTCCCCTTCCATTCCTTGCCCCTTTTTTATGTGTGGATAACTTTGGGCCTGTTCTTTTTTGCTGCGGATTATGACTTTTGATTGAAAATTTTGAATTTTGGCTGTTTACGGTACAGATTACGGAGAGATCGATACTCACTTACGATTTTGGCTGGTACAGATGTTGGGCTTTTAACGTGTACTACGTTTAACTTGTAGACTCTATCTTGAGAAAATACTCCATTTAGTTAGGTACTGTAGCGGCTGCGAAAAGCCGGCTAGCTTCCTCACTGCCGAACAGGCCCTTTAGTGGATGTGTTTGTATTCGGTTTCGCGTTTGCATTGGCTGGTTTTTTTACTTTCGGTGAAGAGGTGAAATAGGATGGTAGCTGACTAACTGTTTCTTCCCTTCGATCTCTCTCCCTCACAGGAGAACGAGTAGTAGAGGGTAGCAGAGGAAAGTGTGGGAGGTAAAAGTCTTTTATAACGAGTGGATCGTTGCTATAAAGTAGAAATAGTGGGCTAGCTTAGGAGAATTCTGTGGGTTGTAAGGTAGAGGTGGCGGTCATGCATGCATTGGCAAGCATGCAGCTTGCCACATCCCCTTTGACCTTGAATAGCTGGCAGATGCAACAGGGAGGCAGGTGAGATGTCCTACTGGTTGTCTTCTAGTCATTTCTTCTTTGTGAAGCTAAGGATCTAGATGAAAATGTTAAGATTGATTTATAATTATCTAACTTTGTTTGTAAATATGTAATAGTTGGTGAGCTCAAATGTAAGTTGCTTTTACTATTGGTATTATATTCTACCCTTTTAATAGATTTCGATCTCGAATTCTGACGTTCAACAATCCACACGGATGAACGAACTATAAAATAATATTAACTCATACTAGCAGGGCGTTTGACGAAGACGCAGGTACTAGTTTCCACTTGATGATACTAGCAGGACTCTAACGACAAACCTGCTCCATGTAGCCTGACCGGCCACACTGTCAACACTCCCCCCGACCAGGAGCATTTAGCAGTGCAGTGCCCACCACCACACTTGAAGCAGATCATGCCCTACCCTGGGATAGGACGACAGGCTAGGGTCATCGATGAAGAACGATGCGCTGAAGAAGACAGCCTCGTGAACCTAGATGATTGTGGGGGACGCTGACCCCACTTGAACTTCTTAGGAGCGGGCCGCTGAGGTGACCCACCCCTTTAGTGAAACTCCTCTTTTGGTCTCCACTTGAAGTGCTCAGACCACCAGAGGGTTGTAGCCTTTTAGTGAGCTGCATCTCCATCTCCATTCCTCTGGACTGCTCTACCACGAACCTAAAGTCACATGGCGTAGTAGCTCCCATGACATGCCGGAACTCAGAGTTGAGCCATCAGCGGAACCTTTTGGCCTTTTTAAGGTCATTGCTCATAACTGATGGTACGAAGCATATTAGATTATTGAATCCCGCCTCGTACTCAGCTACGGTCATGTTTCCCTATACGAAGGTCATCAAGGCGGCCTCCATACTCTCCACAAAAGAATATGAATAATACTTCGCCTTGAACTGCTCGGTGAAGATTTTCCAGGTAACGAGACCCTGGATTGGGGTCCTAGCAGAAAGAACCCATTCCCACTAGATGTCCACCTGACCCTTCAACTGGAAAACCACATAGTGAGCTTTCAACTGAGAGCTCATCTCTAGGACTTCAAATTGCCTTTTCATATAACGCAACCAATCCGAAGTTTGGACTGGTGTACCTGTACCATCAAAGGTTTCTAATCGTAAGGTCAGTCACTAGCGGAGTCATATTCTTGCCTCCGCTGCAACCGAAATGGCAATAGGGGCAACAACAGGCCTGACGGCAGCAGCGGCTACCGGCACTTGTCTACGAAGCGCATGGACCTCCTCTATAAACTCCTACGCAAGGCCGAGGACCTTGCTGGGTCTCTAGCTATGGACTGCTCAGTAGAATCAATCTCTACGTCAGGTGCCTCTGGCTGAACCTCAAGCAGTGGCTCCACTTGGGCATGGCCACGACCTTAGCCACGATCGCGTTCTCTACCTCTCAGCATTTCTGTTCATGATAGATAGCCAATCACACAACCAACCCACAACCATCTACCACAACAGTACAAATCAGACCCCTCCGAGGTTGACTTTGAACTTGGTTTGGGGTAGACCTTTCAACAGGTACTGTTGCCCTAAGGTGGTTGTGGGCTTGAGGTGACGGAGGACTCTCCCCCAACAATGTTCATCTCAATGTCCAATTTCCATTCCTTCTAAATTGACTGACTGTAGATGACACGAATCCTACCCCAAGTGTTGGACAATATATTCGTCAGACATTTCAATGTGAGAAATCTTTTTGAGCAACTAGTTAGGTGGTTAAGTACGACTCTACCACCCATCGTAAGGACGTTTTATACATGGAAATAGTCTTTAAGTACAGCATATGCACTTAGGCAAGCTCTTAAATGTGAGAAGTCAGGTTGCTAGTTCAAACGTTTGTCAGGGCAAATTTTAAATTGTTCATATTAAAAAGAACAAATCATCAACATCATTTGCGTGAAAGGGAAAGGAATGTGAGGTCATTCTGCTTCGCAAGAAGGCCTTCTCTTTTCTGAGCACAGTACGCTGAGGTTGAGCTTAGGATTTCGTTGAGAAAACGTTGAGTGCGGTCAATTTTCACAAGAAACGATCTGGGGCTCAGAAGCAATCAAACTTCTTAAAATTTGAGCCATGTGCATCTGGGCTCAGAAGCAATCAAACTTCTTAAACCAAACGCTCAAATTTTATGAACCCGTGTTAATCGGCTTCGGCTTTAAGTTTTCTAACTTTCAACTTTTTTAAAGTAGAAATCACTTAAAACATATCGATTTGTAATTTTTTTTGTTTTTTTTGTTTTTCTCTCTTTTTACATTGTCCGTAGAGATGTAATATTGTTTTTATTTTTCTTTATTTTTAACTAAATAACTCAGAAAAATAAATAATTATTACAGTATAATTTTAACTAACAGTCAGCCAGATACCACAGTTGAAGCGGTAGCCAACGACCGGTGGAGCGGCCCCTAAGCCACTGCACCCAAGACGACTTCAGACCCGACCGCCAGCGAACCATTGCAACAGAGAGAGAAGTAAACAAGTCTGAAAACAGAAAAGTCGAGTCTAAAAGCTGACCATGACTTCTGACTTTCGTCATCGTTTATTTTGTCCTGTGCACTCCTTTCTATTTCAAAAGAGACACCTTTCGATTTTAAAGACGACGAAAACAATTCTCTCCGTTGACTGCTTCTCTTCTTCTTGCTCTTTAGTTATTACTAAATCTTTTGCAGCCACAGTTCATCATTTGTTCCCTCTTTTCAGTCTCCAGGTTCAACAGAACTAAGCACTGAAACTGACTTCAGCAATGCAAGAAAATGACTACTTGCCAAGAGGGCAAAACAATTCAAACACAAGGTGCCTATTCAAACCGATTATTTGGAAGAGGAAGAAAAAAAAAGCTTGTTTTCTCGGCCAAATTAAATATTCTAGTTTCTAAAACCGGTCGAATGCGAAGATCACGCGGCAAAAGAGAGAAATCTCCATGGAGGAGGAAGGAAGTGCTAGTTAAGCTACATTGGTGCATCGACTCCATTGGACCAGTACTGTCAGGTGGAGGTGGGCAGCACCCCGACCGTCTCCGGTACGAGCTGTTCGCCCTTCACTGGCCGGCGCGCCTCACCGCGGCGAAGGCCGGGTCTTGGCGGGGCGGAAGCAGCACAAGAACGTCCCCAGCACGCCCCTGAGCACCCGCCCCCTCTCGGGCACGTAGCGCGGGTGCGCCGGCGCGGCGCGGCCGGCCCCATTCCCTCCGAAGCAACCCGGCATTCTCGCCGAGCTCGTCCAGGGCCGATCACGGGCAACTCCGCCGATCTCTGCTGCCTCTCCTCTTGCTCGAAAGGCACCTAGAGCTAGCACAAGACTAGGTTTTTTCGGCTGTGTTGGCGTTGTTGGGATTTGGGAGGACGGCCAGTGAGCTGTATTTAACCGCCGAGGACGACACGTGAGGCGACTGGGTCGTACTGGAGTAATTTTCTAGCCGTGGAAGTGTTTGGTGTCAGGGCGCATGGGGATCGGTGGACTGGGTTGTCGTGGTGGCCTCGTGGGGGGCAGGGAAGATAGCTTCTCTTTCTTTTTTTTTCCTTGCAGTTTTTAAGTTGTGGTTTATGATTTTTAGTTGTTTATAGGAGAGTATGAAATAATAGAAATTTATATATAATTTTGATCAATATAAATAAAGATGTTATAGTATATATTATAATCAACTTATAGATTTTATTTTAAAAGGATATTTTATTTAAAGACTAGTTACTGTAACAAGTTAGTGTCTTGATCACACCCCTAGCTTGGCGAGTTGGCGGACCTGGATTATTACCGGGGCAAGTTGTTCAACGATACCGCGTTCTTGAAAGGTTGGGGACTTGGCGGATGTTTGAGCGGATCAACGCCTGCTCGGCGCTCGCTTGACCGGCCAGCCATGGTGTTAACTTGGGTGGGCTGTGCCTGAGCAACTGCAACCGTGCGCCTCCTGCGACGGAAGTCCCAACTTGTAGCGCGAAACTAGATGCTCCAGCGTCTCGAAAAAAGGTCCTTGATGCAGCAGTCTTGTTGCTCCACGACGGCTCCACTTTTTAACCCTGCAGGTGAAATTTCACATGACCGACCATGATTTTTCTCTACGTTGTCTGTAAGAGGCCACGAAATCAAATCCTCAGCTTTTGTTTCTTCAGACGAAATCAAATCCTCAAATCGGTACTCAACGTGAGCTACAACTTAGAACTTAGAAGGCAAGTGTAGGCCGAATCAGCTTTGCCCCAGCCGGTAAACGGAGGAAGACCAATCACAGCCCATTGTAGAATCACTACGCGCTTGGTTAGGACGAGGCCCAACGTGAAAACCCCGGGGAGCTTGGGCGTTTCAACGGGTAAGCGTAGGAGCTCCAGCCCAGTCTGCTCAAAAAGAGTCCAAAGCTCATCCCGAGCCAAAAGTAAACAATTTAGTCCACGGGCTGTAGGGCTCCGTCTCGAGGCCCAACCCTCCAACAAAGGCTACAAGGCCCTCGGCCCGTGCTAACCTGAACCACGAGTGCCATGACAATTAGGCCTGGGCGTTCGGGTTACCCGAATTTTTCGGGTCGGGTAGTTCGGGTAATTCGAAATTCGGGTAATGAAAACCGCTACCCGATATTAGCCTCAAAAAAACACTACCCGCAATTTCGGGTACCCGATAATTCGGGTTCGGGTTCGGGTATACCCGATATACCCGAATTTACAGAAAACCAGCTAATTTCCCGACAATTCGGGTAATTTACAGATAATTCGGGTAATTCGGGTACCGGGGGATATTACCCGAACTACCCAAACTAATTTCGGGTAATCAGAATCGCTATCTGAATTTGGGATCGGGTACCTCGGGTTCGGGTATTTCGGGTTTGGGTCCGGATAATTCGGGTACGGATAATGAGTAGCGGGTATTTTGCCCAGGCCTAATGACAATTTTGCTTGCAGGTGACTGAACAAATAAACAAAACTTGCAGTACATCTGCTTCAGCTGATCAGCTTCTATCAGAACTTCGCTGATTTGCAAATGTGATCCTTTGGTAGACGCTGTATGGAGTCGACGATTCGTGACTTGTCACTAATGAAGGAATTGTACAGTTTTTTTTTGTTTGGAGAGGGAGAAAGGATTGTACAGTTAATAGTTGTAATGTCCATTTTAGTCATTGGCATCATTGCATGCAGTACAAAAGTACATCCTTGAACGCATAGTCAAATTTCTGGATCTGAAACTGCAGTCTGAACAGATCATCAAGAACACACCTCAATTTCGTGTTTCATCTGCTTAGCAGTTAGCTAAACTTTAAGGGCCTGTTTGGAACAGAGGAATTTCACAGGAATTTTACAGGAATTTTGCAGGAAACAGTTCAATTCCCGCAGGAATCGGGAAAAATTCCCGCATTCCAAACAGGGCCTAAGACATTTGAGGGGAAGATAGCTATAGAATCATGAAATGGTGGATAGATCATCAAGAACGCACACCTCAATTTTATAATATCCACCGGGTAATCATTGCATAAATGTCCTAAAAGAAAGATTACTGTCTGAATGTAAATAAACAAAACTAGCCTCATTATGTGACCAGTGACCTTCTCTTATAGCAAGTTCTCACTGCACTGTCAAGACACGCTGGAGACGATGCAGTCGACGCTCAGTGTTTCCTTTTCATTCATGGGAACGCAGAGAAAGCAGCAAAGAAAGGTGTGCTCGTAAACATCCCAAACTCAATAGAGAGGACATCATTAGTTAAAGCGGAGAACTACTGAATTGCTCATTCTAATATTAATTTGCTATCATAAAACGACGCAAGAATTCTTGATGCTTGCTTGATCTCGGCCTCCCTGTCGAGCAGAAATTTGGCGCCTATCTCCATGTTATGCAGCAAACGCACTAACGCTGTAACGTACGTTGCAATGTACGCTGGACTCAGGGGCGGATTTAATGGTATTCCTGGGTATTCCCGGAAATACCCAACTTTTTTGGTGTAATTCTTAGTATATATGTATGTATACTTATATATATAAATGTATAATGATGTATTCTGTGATATTTTCACTATTCTAGCCCACAACGGCCCAAAAAACAGCCTATTGGCCTGGCTCCCATCCTCTCCGAGCTGCGACGGCTGCCTCCTGATTCCTGAATCCCAATTCTCAAACCCTAGCTGCGGGCTGTTCCGATTCCTGCGGCTGTTCGGCACTTCGGCGCCTGACCAAGCTGCTGAACGAGCTCCACCTCTACCAGCGCCAGCGCGAGGACGCCGTGAACTCTCTCGCCTACGAGGCCAATAGGCCGCCAGGCCAGCAGCGCTCTGCCTTTGCAGGCTGCAGCTGTGAGCTGTCCCCTGTCCAGAGGATAACAATGCAAGGTGAGTTGTTGAGTATTGAGTATTGACTTGTACGCACAACGCACTATTGCTTGATGATTTACTGATTTAGAGTCATGTACAATTACAACGCTATTAGTATCGGTTGATTTGAGGACTTTGTGGGATAGAGCAGCAAAGACAAGGAAGGTGGAGTTAGGTTCTACATCAGTGCCGCAACCAGTTACTATGGAGAGTGATGCCCAGCCTCAAAATCCAATTGTTCAAACTGTTGTGAGAGTGGGAATACCCAAGGTTGAAATCCTGGCTCCGCCACTGGCTGGACTAACTGAATCTCATCAGTGCCTAATAGTTTATTCTTGTTCTGGTGAAAGAACTAACCGGTCAATCATGAAGAGAAACTTGACGTGCATACTGGTGTTGCTACTTGATAGTAGTGATACTAGTTTTTAATCTGAAGTTGATGACTTCCATGTAATGGCAACTCCCTGCCAGATGTATATGTATACTAGTAAGGTGTTCGTGCATTACAACATAGTACCAAATAAAAATGAGATATACTATCAAACATGATCTCAAACTGAATAATAAATATCAGTTTTATCTAACGTCATCATGTATCAAGCAAAGTATACATGTTCATACTCGTAAATAAATCAAGCATCATATTAGTGAAGCATTTGAATGGCACCCAAGTTTTTTCCGGCCGAGGAACTTCGCGACCCATTTGAATGGACTAATACATCGTACCTTTGAATGGCCTAATACATCATACCATTTGAATGGCCAAATACACCATACAGAGAGTTCAAAAAACTCTACGGTCTAATGACAGCATCACAAAGATAGCCACTTAAAGCCAAACAACTCACAACAGTTTTCTTTCCATACCCGTTTTCACTATATTTATGCATCTCACATGCCACAAGATATCACCATTCACGAGAACAAAACAAGAAATCCATATCACAAGTACTGTCCATCGAGCGCCCTATCTTGTGCCTTCATCACAAATCCCTACCTACAACTTACGTCATCACAAGTGAAAATTTATCACAGTGCAATGTCATTAACCTATCTATACAAAAATGGGAGTAGAAAGGCTGACAAAATAATTACTATCCTACAAAAAATAAACCGGGAATACCCCATCTAAATAAAAATGGCATAAAAAACCTGCAGCTAGACTTGGTATCTAGGCTATCCAGCCCCTCTCTGCACATTGGAGTCATGTACATTCCTTGAAACAAGGGGCATGTTCTACATTTCCATCTTCCATGTAGTATTTTATTATCTGAAAGCCTGAAAGCAAATAGTGAATAATAAATTTATTGGACACATGTCGGCAAGGCAGATCACACATGGCAATTTTAAAATATCAACAACGTATTTGTGAGATGCCATTGTATAAATGTCAAACCATGTAATGCCACTTCAAATGAACTTGAGATAATTTGGCAAGAGATGAACTTTAGATCGTATGCACAGTAGATTAGGCAATATTGGCAATATTGTAAAGTTTTGCCGATTGCGGCTTCACAAAAACTTTAGAACACAACTAATGAAGTTGGAGCAAAATATATCGTCTTACGTAACAGAATACCATATTTAAATCTAGACATTCCTATATGTATAAGGATTCACCAACATTCTCGCATCCATCTAGGGCTCTATATTTGTCTCCACACCCACCCCTCAAGATGACGAATATGTTTGCAAGGACCATTTGCACAAATCTGTCTCCACACCCCCCTCATGATGAAGAATAGGTTTGTAACGAACATTTGCAAAAGAACCGCTTATCTAGATGATATAATCATAGCATTTCTGCAGTCATTACAAAATACTACACATATCTTTATAACTACTTGTGCCGAATGTTTCAAAGAATGACGATAGACATAAGCATAAAAGAAGAGTTTCCATATTTATAAGGGATAACAGCGGGTATGAGAAAACAACAGGTAGAATGGTTACTGCACAAGCTCAGAATTTGGAGTCAGATAAAGTTTAAGAGTCCTCAAAGCAAACAGTAGCTACAGGAGACCACACTCAAATTTGACACCAATAACACGATATTGAAGCAAACAATAGCATATTGCATTTGCACTCAAGAATTGAGCACCATAGTACCTAGTACATTGAAATCCCTTCTTGATGTTTTTTTACATAGCAGATCCCAAAGAATGCTGCATCCTGCAATACGTCAATCATCAGATATAAGCACTTTGCCCAACGAATAGGTTGATCCTCTAAGCTCCAAATATGTTGACTTTAGTCTTTGGGCATATAGACCTTGGCTTTAGGCTCACTTATAGCAGAAAGTAAAGTAATGGCCAATGGAAAGCAAGAAACATTATTCAACCATGAGTTTCTCGAAATAGGAGCAATACCTTGGCAAAATCTGAAAAAGAGGAAAAAGCCTCTCTTTCACCCCATGATCGAAGAAATCCGCCTTTTCGTAAATGTTGCAAGACAAGTCAATTATTGCCAAAACTATGCTGCTGGCAAACACAATCAAATGTTGGTACTGGTCAATAATGTTGAGTTCACTGATCATATCAACTCCATAATAAACCAATGGAAAATTGATTCTTTACCTTCAACCCGGGCACATAGTCCCCGCGCTTGTAGTAGGCCAGGTTTTTCGATGCCTTCCACTCGGCCATCCCCATCCCATCTGTACAAATCATATATTATATACCACACCAATTGCAATTTGAATTTGCACTGATGAACAGTGTTACAAGTTAGTAACAACACGATCACACACTTGAAAGAACTCACAGTGGTTGTTCTCGTAGACCAGTATGACGGGCAGCTTCCAGAGCGCGGCCATGTTGAGCGCCTCGAAGAGCTGCCCTTGGTTGGCGGCGCCATCGCCGTAGAGGTCGAACGTGACGGTGCCCTCCTTCCTGTACCTCTGTGCGAAGGCGAGGCTGCAGCCGAGAGGCACCTGCGCGCCGACGATGCCGTGCCCACTGTAGAAGTTGGCGTCCTTCTTGTACAAGTGCATGGAGCCGCCCTTGCCCCGGGAGCACCCGTTACGGCGGCCCATGAGCTCGGTGAAGACAGCGACAATGTCCCCGCCGCGAGCGAGGTAGGCGCAGTGGTTGCGGTAGGCGGTGATGATGGCGTCGGCGCGGGTGGTGGCGGCGGAGTGGAGGAGTGGGGGAGGAGGAGGCGGCGACGGCGCGGGGTGGGAGGGAGGGGAGGAGCAGCGGCGCGGGGTGGGGAGGGGAGGAGGCGGCGGCGCAGGGTGGGAGGGAGGGGAGGAGGAGGCGGCGGCGGCGGAGCGGAGAGCGGGGGAGGAGGCGGCGATGCGGAGGGCAGGGGAGGAGGCGAGAGAGAAATCAAGGAGAGGAGGCGCACGGGTTCGTGGGGGGAGGAGGCGCACGGGTGGTTGGAGGGGCGGGTGGGCCCACACATCAGACTACCTTTTTTTGTCAGAAGGGGTGGTGGTGGGAGACGCCGGACCGACCACCAACTCCTTCTTTTATAATAGTAAAGATTTATGCTAGTACTACTTGCTAGTACTGAAGTCAAGCCACTTGAAGAGAATTTATACTGCTTAGTCAGGTCAGGGCAAACCAAACTACTTTAAATTTTAAATTCAGTAAAACAAATTCTGAGCTGCAAAATCACTACATTTTTGTTACCAGATGTGGCTGTTCTTGAAATTTGGAATAATCCCGGTCGCGAGTATAAAAAGGACAGATTCGCTAGACGTAATTGCAAGCTTTTCCTACTGACCTCCGTGATTCTTACAGCAGAGTATAATCTTGAATCTTGGCTGTAAATACACCTACCGACCAACTAGTCATCAAGTTGCCTAACCGTGTGGTGCTCGTAATGCAGAAATATACATGGCTCTTGACCTTGTGCATGGAATTACAAATGATTCGCCTGCTTCAGTTTGGAGTAGCGACCAGTAGGTCAAATCTCGTGCTGGAATTTCAGATATCCTAAGTCCAATTTCCAAGAGCTGGAAATGAACATTATGATCGTAACCATGCAATATGAAAGCGAGAGAAGGTCTAATCTCGTGTAAATATGATTGTAGGAATCTCGTCTAATCTCGTTCCCAAAAGACTTTTTCTTCTCTATTCTCCAAAGCTCTAACCACCTAACCCTCTAACTCAGGAATGGTAACGGGGCCCATTCCCCATTCCCCATCGGGGAATTCCTCTATTAGGGGATGGGGATGGGGGAATTTTGCTCCCCGCGGGGAGGGATTTGGGGAAAACTCCCCCCATCGGGTGAAGCGGGGGCGGGGGCGTTCTCCTATTCCCCGTCCCCGCCCCCCGTTCGGGCCCCGATTTACAGTATGACATGTGGGCTCATGTATATAGTATATAAGGTTTTGAGAATCCACAGTCCAAACCCTAGAAACATTTCTCCAAGACTCCAATCCACACAGCCACAGGCGGCGGCCCCGAACGGCTCCTCCCCGCACAGCCGCACCCCACACCCAGCATCCCAGCCACCTAGGCGGCGGCCGCCAGTGACCATCTCCACGCCCCCGGCCCCTCGGACCTTGGCGGCGGCGGCGGCCAACTCCTCCCTCGGACCCAGGCGGCGGCGGCCAACTCCTCCCCTCGGACCCAAACGGCGGCAGCGCTGAGGTTCCAGGCGGCGCGGAGGCTCCAGGCAACGGCGGCGCGGAGGCTCTAGGCGGCGGCATGGAGGCTCCAGGAGGCGGCGGCGTAGAGGTACAGGCGGCGGCCGGGCGGAGGTTCCAGGCGGCGGCGCTGCGCATCGAGGTCCCCTTCCTGAATCCCTACTCCCGAGTTCCCTTCCCGAGGTCCTATGTTTTCTCGGGGAATTTTACCCCATCGGGGACCCGGATCCCCGACGGGGGGCGGGCACGGGGGCGGGGAGCGGGGAAAAATTCCCTGGCGGGGGTCGGGGACGGGGAGCCACTCCCCGCCGGGGAATAGCCCCCTTGCCATTCCTACTCTAACTTGGCACTAAGAGCCTGTACAATGCAGTTGCTTAGAGAGGTGTTTAGCAACTAAAACTATTTTTTCTTGTCACATAGGAGATAGGACAGACAAGGTGCTTATATTGTAGCATCAATGTTTAAGTAGGTAATGGTGCTTAACGGGTACTTATGTATATAATTATATCTAAATAATAGATAATACAACACCAACAAAAAAGATGCTTGCATTGCAGGAAATTAATTTTACATGGGTGTTTGATGATGTCACTATATTCTATCTCTTTAAGCACTCATACATAAACATCTTATATTATATGTGCCCTAACATGCTAAAATTCTAAAAAAACAGTTCTAGCCAAGGCAGGGGCCAGCAGTTAGCATAGAATAAATCCCTTGTAAATTCTCTATATAGAAAAACAAATTATACTCTGGAATTTCAGGAAATTTTACCTTCATGTGAAGTTGTGAACAAAAGGATGAAACCCACTTTCTTCAAGGAACCGTTGCAATGTTTCACATATCCTTGGAAAAACAACGTTTTTTTAGCAGAATATCGAGCTGGAAAAATGGAAGATTTTTCCCGAGAATTAGAAAATGAAGGTTGATTATTCTTCACTTGGAACGCAGGGAAAGAACAATAGGGAACATTTTCTCGGAAATTTTCCACGACTCTGACTTGAATAAAAAATTTGAACACGAAACTCTGACCAACGAACAACAAGCAGAAGAGTACACTGTCGTACTTTATAAGAAATACAAGTTTTTGACCATGCAACCGAGTTGCCTAATAAAGCACATTGGATTACATGATCATTGACCAGATACGTCCATTGGTTTTCGAAGTCAGACAAGACGCTCGCAAGGTCTTGCTTACAGCAACGCAAGCAATAGCACACTTCATTTCTACTACCTCACATTTCTTCTTCCTGTTCAGTAACACTACAAATTGGGTCCAATTAAAAAGGTTTTCTTGACTGAATCGACTGCGAATCTTGGTCTACACACCGTGCCGAAACGCGGTAGTACACATTTCACATTTCTCCGGGCAGGGCCAGGCTAGCATTGAAATTTACATGACACATCGCTCAGTTCATTCAGTTGTCATGTTGAGAATTCAGGAGTTTACGAGTGCTGCATATCGGTGTAAAGTTCGCAGTACAGGCTTCCTGTTCAACAAAAACTGATTTCAAATACACGCGCCAAGTTGCCCACGTGATGAGCAAGCAACTTCCGCAGTGGCTGCACTTCCACTATGCATGTCTCTTGATCTCTATATATAGGCTTGTTCAATACAGAGCTTAACTTGTCAAACGTTTATAGTTCTGCAAATTGTAAAGTTCCATAGCTAGTTCCTAATAAGTGATAGCGACTCAGCAAGAGAGGAGAGAAGCACAGAGGTCGAATCAAGATCATGGCCGCCGTGATGGCAAAGTTCGTTCTGCCGGTGATCGTGATGGTCATGGTGTTCTCGGTGGTGCTTGGCGCGGCGCGGCCGTTAGCGGGCGAGGAATGGGCTGAAGAAGCCGCCGCCGGCGACTCCGTCATCGGGTTTCTCCGGCAGCTATATCTGCAACAGCTGCAAGGGCCAGGTCACTCGTGTCAAACCTGGAACCCAAACGGCGGATGCTGAAAAGATGCAGACACTGGCCAAGAAGGTAATTAATGGCGCGGCCCTGCCATATAATAGTACATTTTGTAGGTTTATTGGGTTGTAAACTTGTAATTTTAAACAAATGTTCTTTGTTTTGTTAGGGGTTAAATGTCCTTGTTGAAATTATCTTCTCGTATTGAAATTTACTTAAGTGGATAGCAACTGTGGAGAAAAAGTACAATTGTATGAAGAGAAGACATTGACTAGTACAATCTTGTTTGCTGACGCCCTGCTTGTCTCTACATGTTTTTTCGCCTGTCTATGTTCGTCAGAATTACTGTTCTTTTGGTAGCAATTTTCCATTTTGGCTTTGGACTTCAGTACAAGTGTACAACCAGGCCGCAAGTTCAATTCTAGGTGTACCTTTATGCCTCGCAAAAGATATAAAGTATACAAAAAATGCAAATGTGAAAGATCCTAGGAGATGCAAGCCTGCATGCCGTAAAGTCTGACCAAAAATGGCATTTGATTGATTTGGAAGTCAAAAGAAACTTAAAAGCTCGCCATTGCTACCATTCAGGATCATTTTTCCCTTTCTTTTTTCCTTCTTGGTCCCAGTTGAACTTTGGAAGTTTATTGGTTGCACAGATATGCACACTAGCTCTCGCTGAGCTTAGTCCGTTTGAAGCAAAGATTTTCATAGGAATTTCGTTGAAAACACTACATCCAGGGAGAGCGAGTGTTGCCTTCCCTACTAGAAACATAAATTTTGAGATCATAAGGGGGGCGAGGCCTTGCTTGGCCCCCTCCCGCACCGTCTCTGGACAGAACGGAGTTATGATACGAGTGTAGGGTTCAGGGCACTCGTGAAATTAGGATTGTTGAGATAAATCTCCACTATATTAATGGATTTTACTCATCAAACTCCAACCTGGACAAAACTTGTCGTTTTTTCTAGAGAGAGGCAAAACATATCATTGACCACAAAAGTACTACTATTAATAAACCAACTGTAGGCCCAAAAGGCAATAGAGAAGGTTGGATGGTGCTGATCAAAATTTTTCCATAAGTATTCTTGATCCTTTAGTAACTACAGAGTTACGGATCTTATAATCAACAGCCAAAAATCCCAAATAAAAAACTCAATAAATCAAATTCTGAAAAACAAGAAACTCTGGAGGTTAGACCTTTGTAATATGGAGGTCAGACCTCTACCAAGAGCTGGTCTGACAACTAGGGCATAGCAGTCAGACCGCCCCCTGTTCCAGAAAACAACCCGATGCAATTTACTTTTGGTGCAACTGTAAAATACAAGTCCAATTGCTATGAACATACTTTGCTTAAGATTTTAGAAACCTATTTCATCTATGGATTGCAGAAATCTATATTAAAGTACATACCTTTTTTTAGATTTAAGCAAGTATGCACCAAAACCAGGCAAAAGACGAAAATAGGGAATATGATTTTCTCATAGGTAGAAGATGCCTAAGATGACTTTAGATATATTTTCACACATCACAACAAGTAAGAATATTAAAGAAATCGAGTCTAAAGCCATCGGATCATGAAATCACTTTGTAAGACCAAATCCAAGCAAAAATGAGTTTCATCATGGACTTACCATGAAGTGTCTAGATAGATAGAGATTAATTTTTCGATGTTATCTCTATCTCTTATATGTTCTTGGCATAATAAGATTAAGAAAGAGAAAGAGAAGAGAAAAAACCAAGTCAAAAGCAAATCAATTAACAAAGAGAGATTCATGAAAATAAACAAAGATTGATGTATTGCTACTTGAAGATTAAGGTTTTATAGCCACTCCACCTAGAGGGAAAGAGAGCACACTACAACACTCAACTTCTCTCAAACCCTAACACTAGAACTCATGAATACTTAGTCTCAAATGAGATGATGGTTGGATAGTTAACACAAGTTTCCATCTTAACCCGTTAAATAAATAGATTAACTAGCCACATCTAACTCTTAATTTATACTATTCACTTAACACAATGGAGAAAACCCGATAACCCTACATACACGGTTTTAACTCGCACACTACTCTTATATACGTTTTTCAAAGCATATAACCCCGAATCCACTAAATCCTTAGCATTAATTCATCTTAATCTTTTAAGCTTTTTCTTGATCTAAATCGCTCTGCCAAGTGCTGCTCAATCGTTGAAATTTTGATTCAAGGTAGTTTCCAATATTTTAGTCAAACTACCAAAATATCCTTTCTTGACCCGATCATCTCCTTCTATTGCAAGCAATCGTCATGCTTACCACGTGTAGGTGCACCGCTGGCTTGCCACGTGTCGACAAGTCTCTTCTGTTCCGGTTCCACCGGATCACGCTTTACTTGGACCACCCAAACCACATGGTGCAACCCGCCGCTCGAACTTTCCTTCAATATTTTTCACCTTTCTTGTGTCATGCTTGAGCTCACCATCTCACCCGGCATCATCGATCATTCTGAGTCTTGGCTCCTTCATGAGTGTAGCCCCGATTCTCATTGTTAACCATGATTACTCTAAGCGATCTTGCACGTTCAAAGACAAAAAAAAATTATTTTTGGGCATAAGTTCTTTACAAATTGATCCACGTTAGCAATAACATGTTTTGTACAACATATAAACTTTGATCTTGCTCGAGAAAACCCATTGCAAGACTCAAAAATCCTAAAACCAAAACCCTAGTCGAGACGCACTGCACAGCCGATCTGACCGAACATCAACACCAATAAGACCGATGTCGTGCCATGGTTGAACCGGAAAATGCCACCGTTTGAACCGTTGGGGGGGGGGGGTCCTTTTGCCGGTTTGACCACTTGGTCTCTATCTTGATTCCAAAAACCGACAAAGTTGCAAATTGAATTTTTGATTTTCTCCAATTATAATGGTTCATCATAACATAATTCTGGATACTCTCACATATTCCTTCGCCAACCAATAATCTGCATCAATTTAAGTGTCAGGATCTGAACTGTAGTCTCCGTAGGGGTAAACCAAACGTCTTTACCTATTGGTGCTGGTGCGTGACGAGTTGCTGAGTCCATCGGCTTTGTGGATGCAGCAATCCGGATAGTACATTCAATTAGCTGAGACAGATTCGTGCGTCACCGCGTTATCTGAACTCCGAAGAAGAGTGTCGAACTTTTTTTTTAAGGAATAAGAGCGTCGATCTTTTTGTTTAGGAAGAAGAGGGTCGATCTGGTAATATAAATATATAATGCA
This sequence comes from Dendrocalamus latiflorus, assembly GCA_017311315.1. Lineage (NCBI taxonomy): Eukaryota > Viridiplantae > Streptophyta > Magnoliopsida > Poales > Poaceae > Dendrocalamus > Dendrocalamus latiflorus. Next base: position 5,032,717 of record CM029634.1, on the reverse strand, counting down.
TGCACGGGATTTTATATGGGAACTATCAACTGCAACAGTTAGAGCAGGTACAATAAGGCTTAGTCAGCAGGCTATAGCAAATATAATATCAACCAAATCTTATGTGGCAGAGAGAGAAAGGAAGAGAGAGAAGGAAGCTGGCTACTAAATTACAGTTAGCTATAGCACGTAAAAATATGCATTTCACTCTCTTACACGTGGGGCCAAATAGTTATTGTAATAGCTACCTTATTGTATGAACTATTTTTTAAATGCTATAGATGAAATAGACAAGTGTTATAGCCACTAGTTGGCTATACTATTGTACTTGCTCTTAAGAGGCCGAGATTTTGACGACGGACAAGTTGGCCGCCCCGTCGTTTGCCGCTTGATGTTCAATTTCTTGCTGAAACGTGCATGATTTTCTTGGATGTTAGGCTGCGGTGCGTACGGAGAATCGAAAGGAACCAATCAGCAGTTAATTGGGATCGAACAGCTTCAATCGTCGTTTCTCTTTTGGCTGGCCATCTGAACTGACATATAACGCGTCGTGGACCTGTGCACGTTGAACGTTGCTCTCGTGCTGCAGAAGTACGTGTCGGGAAGTTCCCGGCCAACAAAGCGTTTTAGGTTACCTTTGTGCCAAACATGTGTGTACCATTCCTTCAAAAAGGAAAAAAACAAACATGTCTGTACCATGACCATTAAGTTGCCGGAAAGAAATGGAAAGCAATGAGCCATTGAATTGAACTCTCTCGCACGAGGCCACCAAAAACGTTAGGTTTTAGCCTTTTAGGGTAGACTTTGGCTCGAGCAAGAATTTCTAACCTGGTACCGAACAAAAGCGTGGAATGGCGGCATGCTTCACGACCCACGGTAGAGGGCAGCGGCGCTGAACCTGAAGGCTACGGCGGCGACGCATCGATCCATTTCCCTTCCGGTAGAACCCTCGTAGAAGCACGGCAGCTCGTGTTGTGAGTTCAACGCACACTGCCGAGCCATGCACGCTACGCAATTAGCATCAAAGGATAGCTTCCTACGTAAATAGCCATGCAGATCACTCGGTATATATTTTACTGAGCAGAAAGCTTAGATACCAGTAGGTTATTGGAGATTAATGGAACTGTGGAATTACTGTGCGCGCGAGTGCACGGTGTACTTGTGTGCGCATGTACAGCCACTCGTCGTTGCAGTGTCAACCGTGCTTGGCCCGCCGGCCATGGAATACCTGGCCACTGGAATGTTTGCATGTATCCACCGGCCAGAATCCCACCAATGGATCGTGCGCCATGGGTGCTGTCGAATGGAGTCTCCGTCTCTGAATGTGATTACGTGAATGTGTGACCGACTGATAGACTTGACTTGAACGGAGAACTCTGACTGGGATAGTTACGTACAAACTTGTCATGACTTCCATCAGCTTGATGACCTCATAAGTAGGCACACACAAATAAAAACGGAGACATCTACGAAGCTACATAAAAGGGAGTGTCTATTTGTCATTTGACTGTTTTTTCCTTGTAAATTAGTCAGATTTTGAACATGTGATATTCTAAGAAAAAGTTTAGAAAATCAAATAAAATATCTTGGGAAATTTAATCAAACATAGCATTCAAACCAAACAAAACATTTTGGAACAAACAAAACGCTAAACAAATGAACAAACAAACATAAAAAACAGATGATAACAACAAATGATGGTACAAAAAAAAACATAAACATAAAAAAGAAAATCATAACTGAAAATCGTACAGAACGCTAAATAAAAAAAGTTAAAAGTGTTTTACAATGAGAAAAATGCATTATTTTTGAATCTGAGGGGTGTTTACCTCTTTTACATGAGTGCCCCCTGTGACACCATGAAAAGAATGTGATATACTGGTCAACTTTGATTCCCTTGCTCCTTCACGTACAAATATTGTATCTGGTTGACTCCGTATAATAGGCGCATCATCATCATCAATGCCGAGATCAAATGAGGGCGCCCAGTTAATCAAATCCATCAGCTTTGGACTGTACGGGAACTTAGAGTATTTGGTTATCCTATCACTTGCTCTTATATTATCTTGGTTCTGGCTTCCTGAATATATTATATCGGATTAAAGATAAAATAAGGGTGAAAAAGGGTTTAGTAATTGGTTTACTAATTGCAACAGACGTTAATGTATGCTGCCTCCTTAATTAACAAATAAACATTGGTGGTGATAGTACTCTGTTAAAAATATCATTCAAACAAAACATCTTGCGAGCTGTGAAAGTACTACGTATTAAGATATGCTTCATATGGACAATGTTACGAAAAGTACTATGTATGAAGATATACTTCACAGGGACAGCATAGAAAAAAGAGGTTTGGGTTTACCATGACAATCGCCAGCATGACTGTGGTTAGCAAGCCCTTTACTAATGTTGAAACTCTGACAAAAAAAAAATTCAAAACAGAATATATCATATGAACATGTCCAGTCAACCTCCTTAGCAAAAAAACCATACAATTAAGACAGCATACAATGAGAGGATATAAAAATAAAAAGTAGTCGTCCTTCAAACCATTATTATCTCGCTTCATATTGTGTGATTTGTTCATAGCCTTTATAATTACAGCCATCTAGAGTGCACAAAAAAATACATGATTAAACTAACCCCCCCCCTTCCACACACACACCATCTCCCTAAACATGGCAAATTAAAAGAGTGAACAAACAATAAGCAAATCATTGTGCTACCTTTAAATGGAGGGAATGATTCTATCACTTGAAAAATGCAACCATATACAAAATCCCAAAAGTCCTCATCTAGTGCATCAAGCGTGCTTCCCTTTGCATACAAAAACCAATCAAAATAACAAAAAAATAAAATCCGAGCATGTATATACCTTGCCATGTGGAATAGGAACTTGATCGGCAGGACAAATTCCTTCAAAAAAAATCAGTCCCACCATCGCCAACAAGTTAGTGAGCTTCAACAAAAATATGGCTTCCATTCGAACTTCAAGTTTGGGTATAAAAACAAACACAACGAAGATGAAAACAAACCTGCATTCCTGTTGCTAATATAATCTTCGCTCGTAGATGTCCTCTTTCTCTTATTACAATATGAAAGATCTAAAAATGGAAAAAATAGAAAAAAAGAGTATGAACAAAATAAAAACAGATATAAAAGGGCTGGTATGCAAAGCAAACAATACTTAAAAGATGAATAAAAAAGACATTTCTGACCAATTGAGCTGGATAACTTCTGTGTCGGTTGGTCATCACATTGTCCTTGAGAAGTTTCTGACCCAGAGCTGTGAAGCTTTTGAGTTTCCTGTTGATCGCAATCACCCTCCTGGATTGACTCTGTATTATTACATGAAAGACATAAAAACAAAATTAAAAATGAGTATGAACAAAAAAAATCTTATGAAGAACAAAAAAGACGACATTGCTGACCTGTTGAACTAGATAATTTTTGAGTCGGTTGATCATCAAATTGTGCTGGGGGTGTTTCTGATCCAGAATTGAGTATCGTGTTTCTGATCCAGAATTGAGTATCTTCTGAGTCTCATCTTGATTGCAACTACACGCTTGGATTGACTCTGTGTTATGCCATGACAGATATACAGACAGAAAAAAATATTAACAACAACATAAAACAGATAAAAATAAGTTGTTACAATACAACACAAAATGTTTAGAGGGAAAAACAAAATATTGCTGACCTGTTGAGCTAGATAACTTCTGTGTCGGTTGATCATCACATTGTCCTGGAGTTGTTTCTGATCCAGAATTGTGAATCTTCTGAGTTTCCTCTTCATCACAATCACCCTCATCACACACACGCATTGGATAAGGTCCTGGTGGCCCAGCAGTACAGTTCTCTCTTGAACAATGCTCAGCACAGCACCCTTTTAGATTGAGTGCTTTTGAATATAAACCGTCCATATGAATATCCATGTGTACCATATCAGGTGTAGACCTGTTACCCTCAATCTTTGTATCATTTACTCCTACACGATAGTTCCTAGTGTCGCTACACAAAACAGTGGCTATACCAACAGCCAAACATTCTAACCCATGTTGTAACCTTGTTGTTTGTTCATGCTCAAAACGATCAAGCATTGACGATAGTGCCTCCTTAACCTAGAAAACATTCCACACGAAAAAATAAGTTAAACTATTGATTACTGCACACCAGAGCAAAAACAAAACAATTAAATAATTACCTCATCAAACACCGGGTTTTCAACATGGTGATCCAATATGGATTTGAACTTTGATTTCATTTTAGCAGACATTTATGAAAAGGGTGATAAAAAACACATACAAAAAAACATAAAGAAAATAAAATAACATCAAAAACCAATTTCATAAACACTGTATTCTCTAGGAGTTGTATACTTGTTTGAGATATATGATTACAAATGCTGTTGATTAAAAAAAAAGAAGCCTTCTTATCAGGTAATATGCAGAGTTTACAATTTCAAAAATCTATGCAGACTTACCAGGTTAAACAAAAAAAATGTTATGCAGAGGTTTCAGTTTTTAAAGCCTATGTGCAGGAGAATGTATGATAGGTTTCAGCAAAAAAATGTGCATACAAAAAAGAAGTGTGCAGGATTTCAGTTATACACAATTAAAAAAAGAAGAAAAAAGAAGCCTTCTCTCTCAGGGATTGTGCATAGTTTTAAGTTTTTTGATTCTTTATAGATTTACCATACAACAAATACAAAAAATGCATGCAGCGTTTTTAAGTTTTTCAGCTATGTGCAGGACAAAATATGTACACGTTTTTACTTTCAGTAAATGTGAGGGTTTCAATTTCATCTAAAACTACGGATCTGGACAAAAAAATGATATACAGAGAGGTGCATGAAATAAACAGTAAAAAGTAAAGTATATATATATATATATATATATATATATATATATATATATATATATATATATATATATAGAGAGAGAGAGAGAGAGAGAGAGAGAGGCATACCTCAACATATAAAAGACGCCGCGCGACAAGTTCTCCACTCCAAATGGATGATAACCTCGACTGTCGGAGAACAACACGGAGAAGATCTCGGTTAAAAAGACAGTAAAGAAAAAGAACATACATATATATAAAAAAAGCAAGAGAGGCAGAACTCACCCGAGAAGACGCCCCGCAGCGATGTACAACTCATCGGAGAAACACAGACGACGATAAATCTCCGTAAAACTGAGTAGGTGACGAGATCTCCGCTCCGGCGACGAGATATCCACTAAAACTGAGAACCCTCGGATGCTCCCGCACCTCTCCTCTCTCCCTCGAGTGCTCCGCACCTCTGCTCAGTGTGCAGGATTTCAGTTATTTGTAGTTTCCGATGGATTGTGCATAGTTTAAAGTTTCCGATTTATTTGTAGATTTATCAGACAACAATAAAAAATAGCATGCAGAGTTTTAAGTTTTCAGCTATGTGCAGGACAAACTATGTACACATTTTTTACTTTCAGTAAATGTGGTGATTTCAGTTTAGCAAAAAACAAACTATCCTAAACAATATCGCCAACAAAGTCAACAAAAAAATAAAAGATTACAAACATCAGCAACAAAAAAACATCAGTATCAAAAAAAAACATTACAACAGCAATAGCAAAAAATCATTAGTACAAGTTTGAACAAGAACCGCAAAATCAAAACTGATCGATGATGGGTCCATCCTCGGCATGCGCATTCTCTAGACCTCGTTCAGAACAGATTACTAACACAGTTAAACCTACAATCTTGAGTTCATCTTGAGGGAAGAATTTATATCCCAAAAACAACAGTCCTGGAAACTAACCAAACACCACATATGATTCTTCGAAGTTTGAAGTTCTAACATAACAAAGTAACAGTAATATACCACATAACAAAGTCCCCCTAGAATTCATCTATACTACAGATCTGAACAAAAAAAAATGTGATGTATATAGACATGCAGTAAAGAAACAGTAATAGACACACATAACCTCAACATAGAAAGAAAACTAGAAAAAAAAAAGAACAGCAGTAGCAGTATCACTCTCCTAACCACCCCCCCCCCCTTCACTTTCACCTACTCTATCATTCATCTAAACTACAGATCTGAAGATTCTGAACACAAAAAATATGATGTATAAAAAAGAGATGCAGTAAAGACACATTATAACCTACAAAATAGAAGTATAAACTACAGATCTGAAGATTCTGAAGACAAAAAAATGTGATGTATAAAAGAGAGATGCAGTATAAAAGTACATACAGATAAGTAAAAAAAAAGAGCGAGCGCGGCAGATCTCACCGGAGAAATACACCGCGCGACGAGGTGGAACTCGCCGGAGAAGACACAGCGACGAGATCTCCCGCTTAAACTGAGAAGGCTGCTAGATCTCCGCTCCGCAACGATACCTCCACTCAAACAGCTCTCCGATAAAATACTCTGCGATGAGATCTCTCGGTTAAAGACACAAAACAGTAAAAGTAGATACAGAGAAGTAACAGAAGAGCCAGAGATGCAGAGCTCACCGGGGGAATACGCCGCGCGACGAGGTGGACCTCACCGGAGAAACACAGGCGACGAGATCTCCCCGCACAAACTGAGAAGCAGCTAGATCTCCCGCTCCGCAACAATATCTCTGCTCAAACAGCTCTCCCTCAGGTGCTCCCGCACCTCGCCTCTCTCTCTCGGGTGCTCCGCACCTCTGCTCACTCTCTGCCGTCTCCGCTTCGACAGGATCTCCCCGCTCCAGCGACGAGAACTCCGCTCAAAAACTGCTCTCCCCTCGGGTGCTCCGCACCAGCGACTGGTCTGCACCCCAGCTCTCTCTCGAGCGAGAGGATTAGGACAGGCGCGTACAACGAGGAAAAAAGAATTCAAACAAAACCCCGTCCGGACAGGAAGGTTCACGATGCCGGGTCTCGGAAAACGGGTGCCATCCGCAACCCGGAAGTATCGCGCGCCTGCGTTCATCCACGATGCACAAATCTTAAAAAGAAACGGACGGCTGCCGGATCGACTGATTTGGGGTATACAAAACAGGCGACTGCAGTATAGCAGTTCCGTACATAAAAAAGATTTTTTTACAACTTGTGAAATTTAAAGTTAAAAAACAATATATACACAATACGTCGAACTTCCTCTCCTATTTCTCTGCTGTTGCAGTGCTCCTCCTCTTCAGATCACAAGGGTGCGGAATTTCCTATTTCGACCTCGTTTGGTTAGCGACAATTATCCTATATTCTTAATTACATGAACTGAATTGTTTGCTACAAAAATCCGGTGATATTTCTTAATATTGGTGATGAGGACATCCGACTATTACGCACACATACACATGCAATTCAGTACCTACGCTTGATAAGGTGAACCCCGGCCCGTTACTTAGTGCATGTTGTTTTAATAAGAATTGTTTACTACCTCATGAAAATGTTTTGTGTATTTTCTGATCAATGGTGTCTAAAATCAGTGGGAGGAGAGGGAGGCCGAGAGGGACGCTAAGGATCAAGAGGAGGACGCGTGCACATGCTACATGGGAGCAAATAAGCAATGCATGAGGAACTGCATGCGCTGCCAATTAAAGGAGAGAGAGAAAGGCTCATGCATGCATGGTCGTGGATCTGGCTCGGCCGTGACATGCGTGGTGGTACGTTTCACGAGCCCACGGCAGGTCACCGGCGGTGAACCTTAATCACGTCGGCGACAAATCGACCGATCGCTTACTTTGCAACCGCAATCAATTTTCTTTTCTGAAGACCGTAGAATTAGAACCCGCGTAGAAGCACGGCAGCGTGCTGTCAGTCCAACGTACGCTGTCGAGTCACACACGTAACAAGCAGCATGAGCATGGAATTTGCGCAGACAAAGATCCCTATATATACTCACGCAGACCGCTAGATATTTTATTGTGCAGAGAGCTCTTGTAAGCTAGACATCTACTGATTAACAGTAGATCAATTAAGCTAGCTTGTGACTTGTCGAAGCCAAGACGGCCGGAGCAGACAAAACTCCCGTCTCATCAGGATCTAGAAGCTCTGCGAGAGACGCCAGACCCAGCTAGCTCGTATTAGGAAGCAGGAGCAGCTCGTACGCACGTGGTCATGGCGATGCGGAAGCTTGCTTTGCCGCTGATGATGGCGGCGCTGATGTTGCTGGCCGTGTCAGGCTCGGCGCGGCGGCTGGGAGGCGACAAATGGGCCGACAAGGCCACCGCCAGCGACCATCCTATCATACAGTTTCTCCAACACCTGTATCTGCAGCAGCTGGGAGGTACAGGGGCCTCGTGCAAAACCAATGACAACAACAACATATGCCCACCACCACCACCACCACATCACTAAGGTAGACACCATCCCCTCCAAAATAAAATAAAGTAAAATAAACGGTAGACACAAAATAAGAGGACTACATACGTCCCCGTTAGCCAAACGTCAATAGATGGACAAGAACCATAAGGTCGGTTTGATATTTCTCCATGTGATTCGCTAGAATTACAATGCATGTCATAAGTCTTTTATATTGATTTCTTCTGTTGTTGAATTCCGATCAAATTGCGACCGTTCATATATTTGCATTAAGCGTGGTTGCTTTTTTAGATAATGGAACTAAGTTCCAGCCTCTACCATCCGAGGATGGTACAAGTGTGGTTGCTATATAGCGTTTTGTTTGTAATTCTGTTTCTCAATATGTTGCTATGTAAGCATTATTGTACGTCTGATTCGATCCAGTGGCGCGAATTTATTTGATGAATGCAAGATAATCACTGTCTTGATCAACTTGAACGTTTGCATCCGACGGCCACAGTATCGCCGGTGGAAGATCTAAGGGTTCTTGTTGTTGGGAGCACGAACATTATGGGTCCTTGAGTCCTTTCTATTGGAGTCTATCTCTGTGAATGACCTGAACAGAAAACTCTGACTGGGGCGTGAAAGTGTTGAATGACTTTCATCAGATTGCTGACCTCATCTATAAAAAGGCCAAAGCAGATATATCAACCCAGCTACGAGTAGCACGTAATCCAAAAGTTTTTTCGACGAAAAATACCTGACCAACTCCATATAAGGACTCGTGAAATTTGAGGTAAAATAGAATGAACTCTCTTGCACGAGGCACCATAGGGCGCCTCCGAACGCAAGGACCCCCAACACAATGACCAGCCAGGCGGCAGGCCCAAGCGTGATCAGCGCAAGTCCAGGAAATCTCGTTACGTTTTCGACATCGAGGGCATCAGGCGCAGTGTCCGCCTCGCATGGCACACTGACCAGTCGCGGTGATTTGATCGGGATGCTGCCGCTCCGATGGGACGCGTCACGCAGGCGCTCGCCTACGTCTGTGCCGCCCATACCTTCCCGGTGCTGCGTCTCGCACTCTCGCTGATGGGCTTGGCACTGCAGGCTGCCACTGGGCCGGATATCCGAAAATTATATCCGGATAGTATCCGATAAAATTCCGGATAGTATCCGTATCCGTCGGATAGTTCTTTTCCGAATCCGAATCCGTATCCGAAAAAAACTATCAGAATCCGACTCCGAATTCGATAATTATCCGACATAACTATCCGAATTCGATCCGACTCGGATTACCCTATATGTGAAAATCTCCCCCTATACATTACCAAGTAGGTGAAAATCTCCCCTATATGTGGCTAACTCTAGGCCAGGTAACTGTTATATTGTTAACATGTTATATGGTGTGAATTTAAGAGAACTAAGAGAAAGCTAAGATAATGTTATGGGAAGTGAAAGAATTTGCTAAGGTTGAAATTAGAAAAACACAATTCCCGATATGATGGTGATATGGAATGATAATATGGTGATAGTGATTTAGGAATTATTCTAAAGAGGTATTATAACAAAACTCACACAAGAGTTAGCAATCAACCAAATTTTAGTACGTGATAAGTGATTATTAGTCAGATTAATAGATATTATATTCATCAGTCTTGACTCACCTACGAAACCCCACAAGTAATGGATCATGATATCAGAAAAAATAAACATAGCCGCCCTATTGTTAAAAGATTGCTAGTGTTTAAACTTAAATTTGGAATATGTTCATATGCTACTCCCCTAATGATTTAAGTATGAATTCTAAAATACTAATTAAAAGCATGAATTATAGAGCATTATTAGCTGAGTATTCTAATAAACCTAAAAGCATGTGAAACAATATAACCTATAACATCATAGAATGAATATAGTATTACAAATCTGGAACCAGGCAAGCATTAGTAATATGATAACAACCAAGTAAGATTTAGTGATATGATAATAACCAGGTGAGAATTAATGATATGATAATAACCATGTAAGCTTTAATAATATGATAATAACCAGGTAACTTTAGTGATATGATATTAGCCAGTCAACTTTAGTGATATGATAATAGCCATGTAACTTTAGTGATATGTTAATTGTACTCAATAGCAAGGTGACAAGTAAACTGAAAACATATGGTGTGTGAAATGGAAAGGTTATGGACGCGAGGTACTTGCTTTGAGCACGCTCGAAGGAACCGCTGCACAAAGGATTCGAAATGTGCAAAAGCCTGAACACTCCCTCAACAACTGCGTGTGAAACTACATGGTAGAATGGAAGTGAATCAAATGAGGGTTATGATAAAATTGTGGAAAGGTTCAAGGAGATGGTTCAGCCGGAAAAGATCGCGTTTGCAAAGATTCGCTGTGCGAAGCATTGTTCAGTTGAGCAAACATCATTTGGCCAAGCGAAGGACGTTCTGTTGCAGAAGTTATCAAAATCCTCATGTGAAACCCAGTTCGGCCAAGCCTCCAACCAACTGAACCATGACCGTGGGGGGAAAAATGGTCGCCGACCAGCCAACTGCCACCGTCGGCCGTTGACTACACTGCACTGCCACCAGCCGCCGCTGTGCCACACCATGTTGCGCCGCCCGCTTGGCTCAGCTGGTCAAGCGGCCACCGCCTGCCTCTAGCGCCCCTGCCGCCAAGCGCCATGCCGCCTCGAGACACCTCTGCCGCTATGCCGCCAAGGCTGCCACTCGGCCTACGCAGCCTATGCGCCTCATGCCGTCCGTCGCCGCCACGGTTGGCCCCCTGCGCCGCCTCCAGACTGCAGCCTATGCATCCTCTGCGCTAGCTGTTGTCGCCACGGTGCCCCCCCACCTCTGGCTTGCAGCCACCCGGCCGCCTACGCACAGCCACGCTGCACTCGCGCCGCCGCCTAGCCGCACCTTTGCCTGGCCATGCTACCGCCTGCACACGCCACAGCCGCCGCCAGCCCCTGCTGCGCTTGCCAACCACCATAGCCACACAGGAGAGAGATTAGAGAATGGAGAGAAACGCACAGGAGAGAGAGAGGAATAGATGGATATATATATATATATATATATATATGAGATGGAAGAGGGATTAGAGATATTAGAGGTGGGTTAGGTTAGGGTTTTTTTCGTTTGAAATATTATGCCTCTTTTTAAAACTTGGGCGCTACAGGAGCGTGCTACCTCAATATTCCAACCGAACACTTGCCGCAAGAACCGCCCGAGGGGGAGACGCCACCCTTCTATTTGTGCAGAAACAGATGCAAGTTCTTCAAATCGAAGCATCGGCTCAGCCTCGATAGGTTCTACTGGGGTTGCGCAAATTATGCATGGGAGTATCCTGATAGCCATTGGGACATGAGCCACTACCAGCAGCCGGTAGGGACCTGCTATAACTTATTCCCATAATATTTCCCTCCGCAATTGTGCACTAACATCCTCTCCCGCCTACCCGCAGTCTCTGGATCTGCTATGTGCCTACCGTAGTTGGATCAACCAACATATCCACCCGCACAACAAGTGGAGTCTTGATTGCGAGGAGTGGGACGCCAAGACCCACTGTGAGCGAATGGAGAAGTGCCACCATGATGAAAAGCTCAGCGACCGTATCTAATGGGAGACGTAGGCTCATCTCGAGGCATGCAGGCATAGGGTGCACGAGACTCGCGAGAAAGAGTGCGAGAGAAAGCGCGAACTCGCGGCCAAGGCGAGGGCAACGAGTGAGGAGTACAATGCCGATCTCGCAAGGAAGAGTAAATGGCCATGATCCACACAGTAGTACAAGGCATTCTGTACCAACCCCCTAACGGCTATATTGTTCGTTTATGCATATACATGTATTCTAGCATTAGTCGCATGCTTTCGTCATAGTGTACCGTAGTAGTATCAATGTTTACTTAATCAATTACCAGAAGCACTATGCCATGTATTCGCATTGTATGCACGTCGGTTGAGGGACTCCAATATATTACATATTCCTTATCTTCTAACTTATCTTTGGTCGGAATATTTCATCACTCTTATACCTTTTGTAGTATTCACGCTATAACAGAAGGGAAAATCAGCCTATTTGAGCTATTTTTAACCATGACAAATTCACTATACCAAAAAGGAAAAATCATATTTTTCAGGACCTATGTCACATCTTAGGAGCATGTGAGAATTTTACCACAATTGTTATACCTCATTTAGTCTCTGTTTGTGAATAGTAGCCTTCATTAGCATTTAAAAAATCTAAAAAATTTCTTTGAACTGTGCCTTCAAAGATTTTTTTTCCTACCTCACTTACATGTTGAACAACACCACTGTGAATTTTCATAATTTTTACATGTTGTTTAGTATTTTAAATAAATCGAGTCTTCAATCTTTTTGTATGGGCATTTTTGTCTTTTTTTTAAAATGATAATGGTCTCCCCTGACAGTCAACTAATGGCAGTGGCATATAGTGGAACTAATCTCAAGCTCAGTGTCATATAATAATTAGGCCTTTCACCGACGGCAGTTTGTCCAACCAACCACTCCCTAGTGGCATAATTCTATCAAGAAATGCACTGGGCTCCAGTCGCCCAACCGTTGAGTGAGGAAGGTGCTATCGCCCAGTGGTTGGACGACACCACCTGCCGTTCGGCCGTTGGGCGATTGCATCCCTGTCACCCAACGGTGCAGCTACAGGGGCCAGTCGCCCAACGATTAGGCTACAGGGGTTACTTTTATAAAAAAATAAAAACACAGGTATAATTTTGTATTTTAGAATAAAAAGAATTATTTAAAAATTTCGCGAGATGGTAGGTGAGGACAGCCGATGGCAGCGATTTGTCCTATTCTCTGGCGACTAGTCACTGCCTAGCTGGGTGCGGTCGTGCAGCGGACGTGGTGTACATCTCCTAACTAACCATGCGAGACGAATAAGCGTCCAAGGCTACTGTGAGATGACATGCTTCAGGATCATGAAATAGACCTCGTAGCCTGTTACGGTCCTCCCTCTTATGATGGCTCAAGGCTTCGCTTGGTCTGCTGTAGTTGACTCATGGACTGAGGGAAGCGAAGGCTTCTCGTGGACTGCTGCTAGCTATTGAAAATTTGGGTTGCTAGTATTTCTTTCATTGGGTTTCAAGGAAAGAACCGGATGCACTGAGTTTAACCTGGGGGTTCACACATGGGCTGAAAGTGCTAATCTCTACTAAAAAATTTTTGGACCCGGTTTCTTGCGACACCGGGACCCACTACTTAGTTTCGCCCATGAAGACCAGCAACCATCTCGACTACAGGTTCTATGCACTTGACTCACATTAGTCAAAATAATACATCATGCAACTCAACACAACCAAACACTGTCACCCATACCGTTCTCACACTTAAACCAACTCAAAATCCATTTTCATCAATACCCCAGACATGTATGGCCCCTCCAGAAACTCTGGACACTCTAGACATGTCTGAAGTACCCCAAACATATCTGCTCTTGAGAAGCCAGTCTGACCTCTCTCCCGATGGCGGTCAGACCGTCGACCATTGGCCGATCAGATCACCGGGTACACAGCCTAGCGAACAGGTCAAAGCCAGTCTGACTGCAATCCTAGGTCTGGTAAGACCGCCTGAACCATGACAGAACAATGTGAATTTTCTAAAGTTTTGTAAAATTCAATTTTAACTTAACCAAAGTGCCAATTATTCATCGCAAACATAATGTAGACCTTCATGTGTTCTCTCACTCCGATCTAGAATTTGATTCAGATTTCCCCCCTTTATTTTGTTCCATTCCTTATGCATCCTGTCGTCTTCCTGTCTTGTTTAAATTCCAGTTCTCGCTGAAGCCACCACGCATGGGCCTTTCATTCTGCGCATCCGTTATTCTTAGTTTCTAGTTTAGTAGTATATCATCATACACAGATGTGGCCTTTGCTTTCTCCCTTTCGCAGATGCAGATGTGGTCTTTGCTTTCCCCCTTACGCAAATGCGGATATGCTATTCTACCGAATTCTTAGAGCCAATCATCATCACAAAACTCCAGTATCCACAGTGACTCCTTCCAGGTCAGTTATAGTCCCTGTTCTTTTTAACTTCTAAAAGCTGTTTATCGACTTTTCTACGGTAACTAGCTTTTAAACGAAGTATTTTTTTCAAGATAGGATGTACTAGTTAATTGTACTCCATACTTTACTAACATCATTTATATCGGCAAAAATCGCATGTAAGTTTCTGTTAATCTGTAATCTCTCGTACAAATAGCCCAAAAGCTACAAATCGTAGCCAAAAGTTATAAGCCGCAGTTAAAAAGAACAGACCTATAATTTGATTTAACCAGACAGTTGCTACTTGCTAGTGCGAAGTAACAAGCCCCTACTCCGAGTCCACTGGCCTCGAACCATCCAAAGATCTAACGGGCGTTTCAACATCAATCAACGTCAGAACTTCATATCAAGACCAAGCAATGCAAAATGAAGTGTTGAACATTGACCCCAATTAATGGCAGAACAGGCCGTATATGTTGTTCGTCGACCGGCCGCAACGTTTACTGGTTACAGAAAAATATGAGATGCGACCAGGTCCCCGGTCCGGGTCGATCGATCGCGATACACCTAGCACGACGTAGCTCTCTGATTACCTCAGGCTCCATCTCGCTGGTTAGGTGTTGAACGACGGAATTAATAGAAGAATTATGCTGCTCGCCGTTGGAGTAAGTGAAGGGTCGGAGTTTTTTTGGTCCTACGTGCAAGTGTGTTCTAAGTCGTACGTACTTACAAACTGTGCCGGCGATTGGAAGTTAGAAGACACGTCGATAGGATGGCGACTGCGTCTGCTCGATCGGTGCCGTGAGGACCGTAACGATTCATCCGTCAAGATCGGCCGTGCGTTCCAAGCCCATGTTAGTGATACGTCCACTAGACAACTATAGAGATAATTATATTATTTTTTTTATATTTATGATTTTTTTTAAATAATAGTTTATTTTAACTCTTGAATATATCTTTCGTATCGATCACCAGGTATATAATTTGTTCATGAAACTTTTTATTTATATTTTGATGTTATTATAAATTATCTCTGATCTTATATCATTATGTGGGACAATTATGATTTATATATTAGCACACATGGAAGAATATAATTGGTCGGATATGGGATTTATCACTCCTATATAACATAAGAGATATCTTTGAGTCCCTCGATATAGTCAGATAAAAGAAGTGTATGGCCATACCACAAGTGGTCGAGGAGTCGACCACATAAAATTATCCATCATTAAATCGGGAAAAGATTGGTTTCTCACCCGAAGTTCGATCGAATATCATGAGGTAAAAGGAGAATACATAAATATGTCATTTAGTACTACCAGATACGAATTAGTCGTAACTCGTAAGCTTGTCAGATGTACCACAAACTAGACCGCGAACTGGTCGTATGGAGATACGGAATTATCATAACCAGATATGGACTAGTCGTAAGGAGTTATGAACTGATCGTGAGTGACTAAGACCTGATTACGGATCATATTGTATAACGTTTGTCTAATTTGATCTTTATATATATTTGAAAATCGATATGTCCTACTAGAGATCTCTACCGACCAGTGATTGGAAATGTATTTATGGGTTATAATCAAGTATACATGAACCTACAGTGTCACACATTTAACATGTTATAACAATATGGATATGGATGATAGACTTTAAGTGAGATATGATCTCTACTCGTCTTAGATAAGGATCTAGTTGAAGGTTCTATATAAATGGGTACATTGAGTTATTAGAAGAGAGAGACATCACACCACCTACCAAAACCCTAGCCGCCTCCTTCCAAAGGCCTTGCTGTGCATGTTGGTGCTAATATACCGATGCACGGTGTTTCATCCCTGGATATGTCACTACTACAAAAGAGGATAAACTGGACGCTTACACCATAGACGGTTCCTAGGAACAGGAACCGTCTGTGCTGCAAGTATCATAGATGGTTCATACGAATAACCATATGTGGTATTTTCACATACGGGTTTTAATACAAACCGTCTGTGATAACTTCATTATCACAAACGATTTTTAATACAAACTGACTGTGAAGTATCACAGACGGTTCTAGATAAGAACCATCTATGATAATAGCAGACATCACGAACGGTTTGTATTAAAAACTGTCTGTAATATGCTTCCCGCCTTGCAATCCCCCAAAATTTCATAATTTCCCGTCTGAGTCCGAGTAGGATTCAGTTTTGAGACAATTTCAGTAAAATGGGCATAACTTTTGCATACGGTGTCCGTTTTCGATATTCTTGTACTCATTGGAAAGCTAACGACAAGCCCGATCCAAAACAAATGACTGCTTGCGCTAGTCGCCCTCTAAGACCCTCAAAATTGGCCATCTTTAGCCCCAAATTTGCTTTGCAAGTTTTTAGTTTCTATTTTTGCCAAAATTTTCAATCTTTCCTATGGAATTTGGGTTTTGCCTCAACTGCAAAGTTGTAGATCTCGTCGAAACCTTTCAAACGAGTATATATAAGCCATATAAAAGTTTGATATTTTATGTTTTCAGATTAGCTATTTATATTATACCGATATATTGTCTTTGTGATATCATAGACGGTTTTTGTTATGAACCGTCTGTGATGTCTCTATCACAGACGGTTTGTAATCCAACCGTCTGTGATGTCCCGCCATGTCACCGATCCGCAGCATATCCCCCAGTATCCCATCTCACCCGTCAATTCTCTCTGCATCGAATGGCAGGCACCGTTCTCCGTCCCACCTCTCGCCCCTTATTAACTCCCTCTCCCTACTTGAAGAACCAATACCACCGGTACTACTCCAACTCATTTGTGCGCGGCAAGGGTAAGAAGGGTGCGGTAAGAGCGACTGAAATTTCACTTGAAGCAAGATGGAAAAGAAGAAGGCAATGGCAAGATGGAAAGGAAGAAGGTCGGCATAGAAGCTATTGATTTTGTCATAGAAGCTAAAAATAGTATTCGTTGCCTTTTTATTTCTGCTACTTGAAAAAATTTTCTATACCACTTGTTTTATATTATAGTTTAATGTAGTGTAAGCATTTTTCTGAATTTGTAGCCGTGAAGTTTATCTTTGTAAAATTGTAAGTGTCCTCATATGTATGCAGTGTTATGGGTAACCTACTCGATATCTTGTGATGTTGTAATGTTGGATTCTAATCTTAGTAAAAATAGAATGTGTTGTTGTTTTGTTGCTGTATTTGCTTGTTTTCAGATGATATAGTTATCATTTCCTGAGGCTAACCGAAAAATAGAAAAATTTAGGTATAGAATGAATTATCACAGACAGTGCTATGGTATAAACCGTATGTGAAAAATTATCACAGACGGCTCGAACCAAAAACCGTCTGTGATGGGGAAGTATCACAGACGGTTCTATATACCAACCATCTGTGATACTCACATATCACAGACGGTTGGTAGCTAGAACCGTCTGTGATACTGTTTTTCACAGACGGTTCTAGTTATAAACCGTCTGTGATATAGTTATCACAGATGGCTCACAAATCATCTGTGATAACTTCTGATTATCACTGACACATAAATTCAGATGGTTCAAAAACCGTCTGTGATGACAGTTTTGGACCGTCTGTGATGACCCTTTTTGTAGTAGTGTGTGGACTTCGGTAGAGACGCTCTTGCAAAGATGTTGGACGATCAGAGGAGAAGATAATCGGCTTATGAAAATCGATTACTGATAGAGGACGATTAGCTTCCGAGTATTACTTTGCAAAGATGTTGAACAATCGACTACTTCCACTACATCGACGTGTGCTACGTTTAACCGAACTGACTCACTCTTCTTCCACTGTACTAAGCATCTAGTGGTAACGATACATAATCTTTCATTCATATAGATTTCTAATTTATGCGATAAACACACTCGTCGTCCCAACAGCTCATTGTTCCTATTCTTCTTGTAATCGATCAAGAATGGGACGGGTTAATACCGAATGATGTATGGATGTCACGTACATGACTCGAACTCTGCTAGTCTAGACTGGTACAGTTATACTAGAATAAAAATGCCTTGTTAGTAGAAATGGCAAGCTGCACTGAAGTTTCTCCCTTTTTTTGAGAGAGAGGGAGAGAGACCGGCAGGCTGAACTGCGGTTGGTCAGTCATACTCGCCGGGTCGTTTAGGGTAACTTGTCTCGCATAAAGCCTTGACGGTGACAATTAGGGGTTCAGGTGAAAGTGACGCTGACCACGTACGTACTGGCCGTTGTACTACCACCCATCGGCTCATGAATCACGAATCCAACCCTTTTGTGTCTCGTAAACTTTTTGTTCTTCAGCACCTAGTGGAGATCATGGAATGCGTTGGCATAAAAAGGTCGTGTTTCGTGCCTAACAAAAGGGTTAAAGCAAAAGGAAGTTCAGACCCAAAAAAAAAAAGAGTTCAAAAGGATTAAAGCAAAAGGAATGTTTGCCAATCGTATAGTGCACATGGATAACGTTTTCGTTCTCGGGATCAAAACCCGGTAAACGTTGAGCACACAATACATGGGTCCATGTCCATATCAAATTGGGTTTGTTCTCTCCTGTTATAAGGCATGTTACAAACAGATTCTGGTTTTTAGTTTTTTTTAAATGGTTTTTTAAGGAATGATTTCTCAACGCTAGTATTTCTTACTTTTTTAATATATCTCACAATCAGTCAAAAACTAAAAACCATAACTCTTTTAAACAGTACCATAAATATACATGAATGCATCACCGCTTGCACCATCAAAATTATTAGTCTAAAGGAAAGCGTTGAGCTGCATCGATGCAGCAATGGAGATAAAATGGCACGAAAATTTTAGACGGATTAGGAGTGACGTCTCTTAGCTCTTGGCTCTATTCCTTTTAGCTTATTAGCTTATGGCTATGTCTTTTCTCAAATAAATAAATAAAATAGTTTCTCCATCGTTTTTTCAAAACGGTTTATGAGGATAACTTTTTCGAATCGGCTTATCAGCATTTATTTATTCACATAATCACTCGTGCTATGATTAAAAACCATAAGTCACAACCATACATCAGCTACAGCCGAAAAGCAGGCACCGTTTGTCTTTCTTAAGAGCCCTTTGCCTTTTTGTAATGTTGGCTTCGAGTTTTCAATTGCAATGCGCAACTGCTTCACACCTATCCTATTGAACGTTCTGTCTGTGTCCGGCCATGCTACGGTTGTATATAAGAAACTTGGCGTTCCCTGCCGTCGTTGTCAAAAATTGTACTCGCAGCTTTAGAAACTTGGCGAGCACAGCAGACATCCATAGGGAGATGGCATCTCCCATGCGCCCATACTAGAAGAACCAAGAAGCCACAGAACCAGTATGCAAATTGTGAGCAACTAGCTTGGAGCAGCGCAAGTGCATGAATTATATATGCATTATTTTTCCGATGCATGATCGTATATATCGGTGTATGTCACTGGAAAAATGGCCATAAACAAGAGGGAGAAATGAAGGTGTAATTCTTTCCAAAAAGGAGATCCTAAACCTAATTGTATCTGAATCTAATTGTATCTGAATCTTCTATCCACATCTTAACCTAGTATCGATCCGCACAGTTAGAAGGGTCTCTTCAGCCCCTTGAAATCCACCGTCTCAATGCACTCGGCACTGTCCCTTGATCCATTCAGAAGCCTGAGCAACTCGCTGGCCCGCTCCTTTGTCACACCCTCGCAGCCCACCTGCAGCAGCAGCAGCAGCTTCTGGAACGCGCCGACCTGCAGCGCCTCGGCCTTGCATCCGCCGTCTGCCGTGAAGTTCTTGCACAGCCGCCACAGCGCCGATACGGCGAACTCTGTCGCCATGTCGGACACGTGCTGCAGCTTCTTGACGATCACCGGCACGGCCAACGCTTGCGCGTACGCCTTGTCGCGGCCCTTGTCGGTGAGAAACAAGCTGTCCAGCACCGCGAGCGCCTTCTCGGTCGCGCCCTTGTCGGAGTCTACTAAAAGTTCGACGAGGAGCTGCACCATGCCGAGGTCGACCAAGCGCGAGGCGGCGTGCTCGGTGTTTGTGGCGAGGTAGTAGGCAGTTACTAGTGCCGCCTTGGTGGCCTGCTGAGAGACGGGCTTCTGCAAGAGCTTGACGAGCGTATCGTATATGCCGTTGGTCTTGGACAGTGCCTCGAGGCATTTGCTGTCGGATGAGGAGGCGATCTCGCGGAGCACGACGACGGCGCTGACCCGAGCAGTGAGCTGGCCGTGGGACAGGATCGATATAATGGAGTCCAGCGACGCCGGGGAGGCAATGCGGCACCTGGACTCCTCGTCAAGCGGGAAGAATAGGACCAACGCGGGCAAGATCTCCTCCAGGGTGCGGGACGCGGCCGCCGCCGTCGCTGCCGGCGGGCCGGAAAGATGACAGAACGTCGATGAGAGCGCGCGGGCGGCGCCCGCGGACGCGAAGCACCTGCGGTTGCGATCGCTTTCCTTCCCGAGCGCCCTGGCCTTGGCCACCAGCTCCCGGCAGGCTAGCCCATCCCCGAGCCTCGCGGCCGCGGACACGGCCGCAAGGAGCTCGGACGCATCGGCGGCGGAGACTGGGACGCGGGGCGTGGACACGCGCTCCACCCCGAGGGCCCCATTGGCGACGCACCACTCCTGGATCATCCTCCTCGTGGCGTGGTTGGGGATCAGCTCCTCGAGCCGCAGCGGCCGGCCGGTCACGGGGCACGTGGCGTGCCCCCTCTCCAGCCACCCCTCCACGCTGTCCCGGTCGTACGTGATCCCAGTCGGCGCCGTCACGGGGTCCCTCATCATGTCCAGCGAGATAGGGCACAGGAAGTGGGCTGGCACGGCCGGCTCCGCAGGCGCCGCGGGCTGCCTTGTCCGCCTGACGGCGAGCGGTATCTCGGACACAAGACGCGCCGCGCCGCGGGACGCGCGAGGGCGCGGGCGAGACACCGGCGTGACCATCGATCCGCACGGCAAAAGCGGCAAGTGGGTGAGGCTTGGGATCGGCGGGCGCGAGCTGACCCCGGCAAAGTGGGTGTTCGGGTTTGCGTGGTGAAAAGAAAATGCGGGGATATATATATTGTGGCGGACGGCAAAGTTGAACGTGGGCGTGGGTTTGTTTGAACTTGCGGGGCGGGAGGGAAAAAGAAAGCACGCACGGAGACGAGACGGGGAGGGCTCGTTCGTTGGGTTTTGAATGTTGACCGTTGAACGTTTGAATTGTACACGCCACGCGCGGAGGATGGCGAATGGTATTTGGTTCATTGGTTGACTTGGCTGCCGTTTTCTACTCGTTTCTTGTTTTGAGATGGCTTTTTAAATTTTGCTTTGTTCTCAGCTTTTTGCTTTAAAAAATACTGTTTGAGGGTGTTGCGGGGCTTTTTTTACTGTAGCAACTGGAAGCTTTTTCAATGTAATTAAATTTAAAAATTAAAAAAAGATTCTATTATTTTGGATAATACAGAGAAAGATGAAAAAAAATATAAAAGATGAAAAATTAGAAGTTCAAAGCTGAAGATAGTCTGGTGGTGATCGGTTCGGCTGAAAGCCTCATGGCTTATGGCTGAAAACGTTGTAGCTAGCTGAAAAAAGCACTGTAGCTGACAGAGACTTATTTAGCATAATTAAATTTAAAAAATTTAAAAATATAAAAAATATGTTAGCCCATTACGTATAATACAAACAAATACGGGAAAAAAAAGAACTGGCAAAAAAGCTCAACAAAAAGTCAAAAGTTCAGAAAAAGACGAAACTTATGAATAGTAAAAATAAGCCAGAAACCAGAAGCCGAAGCCGAGTTGATCAGGGCCAGAATGGGTAGGGCGATGTATGGTTTATGAGATGGTATTGGCAGTCATACACTTTACTGCTCGGGTTGTTCTTTGGGCTTTTGATTCAAGTAGCTCGTGTCACATATAGAGCCATGCAGAAACATATATGGACCATAATTTGCAGATGGATCCAACAAAACCGGCTGGTTTGCTGATATCTCCTGCGGCACCTCCAGTGAAACAAGTTATATCGTCGCAACGGGATGCCCCCTGCTTCTCCATAGATTTTTTTTTTGTAGCGACAATAGATATGGCTGCACCATTATCAGACCTATTCATTTTTTGCTTCAGTTATAACTTATGGATACGGCTTATAGTTTTTAGACTGTTCATGAAGGAGTGCGAAGTAACAAAAACTAACGTGTGGCTTTGGCCAATATAAATGAAATCGCTACAGTGTATACTATAATCAACTTGTAAACCTAGCCTTAAAAAACACTTTGTTTGAAAGACAGTTATTATAGAAAAACTAAAAAATAGCTTTTAAAAGCTAAAAAGACGAGCCATCATTGTCACATAGAAAGAAAGGAGGACCGGTGAGGCGGTTTGGATGGCGTCAGTAGGCAGTGTTATGGTAGAGATGGGTGAGGGCGAGGGAAGAATATACAATGGGGAAGGGAGATGACGTGAATGGTCGGATCTAGATTCAATGGCTTAAATTTTGATTGATTTTGGGGGTGGATAGAGCAGAGCTTACCTTTATCATGGACAGAATTTAAGTAAATATTACTATTTTGAATTTTGATGCTTGAAATCCTTGTAAAAAAAAGTTTAACAACTTAAACATCAGTCCGGAGAG
Organism: Dendrocalamus latiflorus; assembly: GCA_017311315.1. Taxonomy (NCBI): domain Eukaryota; kingdom Viridiplantae; phylum Streptophyta; class Magnoliopsida; order Poales; family Poaceae; genus Dendrocalamus; species Dendrocalamus latiflorus. The sequence goes on along the minus strand of CM029634.1, from coordinate 5,009,893 downwards.
AAATGAGCACTTGCGTAGTTAATATTCCATTAATCAGACCATATACTTCCATCCATCTAGTCTGATCATTAACGTGGACTCAATATCAACAGCGTTAGAGCATCTTCAATAGTGACTTATGAGCTAACTTTAAGCATATTATTTCATATTTTAATAGAAGAGAGAGAAAAGATATCTCTTGATCAAGAGCTAGTCTCATACACACATTTCAAGATTATATGAGAGTGTCATGTGAGGCTATTTATGTTATAAGCTATGTGCTAAAAGTTAGTACTATTGGAAAAATTGTTTTAGAGCTAGTAACTAGCTCATACTGTTGGAGATGCTCTTAGATCCATACTTGAAGAAGCTGGCACCGTATTTAACAAGGCGTTGGGCGTGCCGACGAGCTAGGCGACGACTGGCGACTTTGACGGCTGGGTCGGACGCGCGGTCGGTGAGGCGCACAGCTCCGGTTGGACCGCAAGGCCAATTACTCCCGATCCAAGTTAAAGCAGTGAGCCAGTGACTGTACAGTAGCTGTATCTTTTGCCATAAGCTCTCTTTTAGTTTTCTGGTTAAAAAGCAGTTATAGATGATGGTTGTAATTTTTTAAGAGGTTATTCTGTTGTGCTGACTAACTGCTTTAGCTGTGGATGAAGATTAAAATACCTTAAATACTCTTAAGGGTTCTAAAGGCACATTGTTGATTTAGCGTAAATATGATTTTTTTAATTCATTAGAAATTTGCAGAGAACCCCACAAAAATCAATAAAAAAAAGAAGAAAAGGACTCCTTGATCTAGCCAAGCCGTCGCCTTGCCTAGCCCACCGCTGTCGCTTGGCTGCCATCTTCGCCTAGCCATGTCGGCGCTCTGCCCTTGAACTCCACCGTCACCGACCAGATCTGCAGAGCAGAGGATGTGGCTACCATCAGGATGGAGGGATGCGGCGGCATCGATCCAAAAGGGAACAGGGAGGGATGTGGTGGTGCCTTCTAGGGGAGGGTTGGTGGCGTCAAGATAGGACAATATTCAAGATAATAAACTGTTGTTTTCCCGATCTTTTGATAAGAATGATAAATTCTAATTGGACGATGATTAACACACATGATCCAGGTTACAAACGCAGCACATATGAACCAAACAATCACCAAACTAATCACTAAGTCGTTATCAACCGTGCCAAAGACTCAATTAACCTGATCACGAGGATCAATTTCTGCAAGCAATCAAAGAACAAGCAAAGAGTAACAAGCAATCTAAATTGCAAATATATGATTGAATTCAAAAGATGAGATTCTGCAGAGGTTCTTTACGGTTGGTCTAGTTGACACAAGCAAAGAAAAAGAGTTTTCACAATAGAGAAACTAAGCAAATGAAATCCACCAAACCCTAAGGGTAGTGGTCGGTATGTATAGAAGAAAGGGGAGAAGGGAGAGGTGGCGGTACTATTCATGCATAAATAGTAACCACATGAACAGTACGGGCTGCATAGGGTTACAAGGCCCATTGGCCCAAGTAGACTCGGCAATAGTGCCTGACTATTTTGGTAATTGCGATGCATTCAGAAGGAATTTAGAGTTGAGACTAAATCCATTTGAAAGAGAGCGAGATAAGCTTTCCATCAACTATTTGTAGAGCTCAAACGGAGTTCGTAATGCTATCTCCGGAGGCCAAATTGAATTACACATGTTTTCCTTCATGAGTAGCTCCTAACTTCCTTATTAAAAAAACATCACATACATTAGGTAACAGCGTATTCTTATTAGAAGTAAAATGCACTCCTATTAACAAAGTTACCTGATAGTTCAATTGACGTGTGCAAGTTCTTGTGATTAGACCTTGCAAATTCATAGGTTCAGATCTATTTACGAGGAATGTTAGTTGTATGCATAAAAGTAATGTCCTCATCACGAGAAGAAATCTGGATGGAGGGAGTCAAGCTCCCAACGCTAGGCCTCCCCTTCTGCCAGACCGCTGTTGCCCTCAATGGTGGGTTGTCCCTACCATCGGGCTATCATCAGCCTCACCATCACCCAATCTCCCATTTGCCAGATCTAGATGGAGGGGGAGTAGATCCGCTGGCTCGTTTATGGGGTCGCCGGTAGGGAAGGGAGGGGCGGAGGAGGTCGGGGCTGGCAGAGGAGGACAACGGCGTGGGTGTCCTGGGGAGCTGAAGGAGGCTAGCTCGGGGCAGTGGCTCTGGACGTTTCTAGCAGCGATGATCGAACAGTGTTGGGAGGAGGTCTAGGGGAGGGGGTGGCAGTGTTGGAGGCAGGTGGTGGCAACGCCCTAGGGTGAAGGGGAATGGGAGTCGGGAGCAAGCGTGAGAGCAAGAGCCGAGAGAGGGTGAGAGAATGACGGAGAGAGAAGGGAAGTGAATGGCTTTTATGCGGTATTATTTGGTGAGTAATTTCACCAACTTTTAACGGCAATGTTCTAACTTCAACCCACCAAAATTTAGAAAAGCACATCTTCCCTAACTTTGACTTTTAGGTGGTGATCGGTTCGGCTGAAAAGCTCGTGGCTTATGGCTGAAAACACTGTAGCTGGCTGAAAAAAGCAATGTAGCTGACAGAGGCTTATTTAGCATAATTAAATTTAAAAAAATTAAAAATAAAAAATATGTTAGCCCATTACGTATAATACAAACAAATACGGGGAAAAAAGAACCGGCAAAAAAACTCAACAAAAAGCCAAAAGTTCAGAAAAGACGAAACTTATGAATAGTAAAAAATAAGACAGAAGCCGAAGCCGAGTTGATCAGGGCCTTAAGTACGTTCTCTCAAAAGATAGCTTTAGCTTATCCCCAAAGTTACTTAGAAGGTAGTCTATTTAGTGGGCTTTCGTTTTTTAAACCAAAACTCAGATAAGGCCCCGCTCAGTTGGGTTGAAAAATAATGGCTTATGGCTGAAATTACACTATAGCTGGCTGAAATTACACTGTAGCTGAAGGTGCCTTATTTGGCGTAATTAAATTTAGAAATATTAAAAATAGAAAACTATGTTAACTCATCACGGACAACGCAAAGGAATACGGAAAAAAGAACCGGCAAAAAAGCTCAAAAAAGCCAAAAGTTCAGAAAAAGACAAAATTTATGAATAGTGAATAATAAGTCAGAAGTCAGAAGCTCAAGCCGACATGAGCGGGATGTTTAGCGCAAAGAGGACCCAAATTAAAGAAGAATATTCCTTCATCGATCAAATGGTACGAAATGGAAGCGAAATCAAACTGTTTCTTGTCATCACACGATTTGCTTTTTTTGTTTGCTCATTTTCTAAAGTTATTTGGACTTTTCGACTTCTCGCTACGAACACGCCATGCTCTGGTTGGCTGTAAACACGTATTTCGCTTCCTAAATAAAATAGGAAGGACGTCGCGACTTTGTACGCTTAGCGCGACTCAGGACACACGAGTCCAGTCTTTGTTTTACTATGACTCTATAGATTAATTATAGACACAATTGGAAATTCAGGTCCCAAATTTTTTTTAATTAGCTTGTAGTACGATTGCTTCGAGATTGGCCGCAGAGTGTGACCCTCTGGTCAAGTTAGCAGTAGTGACGCTATACACATGAATTACGTACTCCATTAACACTGAATTTTATAACATCATTGATGTTCACATATGCATTATTAACATGTCTGGTCGATCGAAAGGCCGGCAAGATATGGCATGGCACGAATGACAGCATATTTTTGTTGTTTGCTTTGAGCGACACGTCAGCACCGTGTAGTGAATATAAATAAAAGAGATAATTAATTATATGATACTGAATAGCGTTCGATTCCACAAAATATTATTAAAAAATATTTTCTCTATTATATGCTACTAAATAGCACCGAAATGTTATTATATGCCTGCCACTGCTGTTAGTTGACCGTTAGAGCTGACTGTTATACTCTGAAAAAGACCAAAATGCCCCAGTAAAGAATGACTCAATTTATTTAAAATAGCAAACGACCTTGAAAAATTATGAAAATTCATACAGGTGTTGTTCAATATGTTATTAATCTAGGAAAAAAATTTCAAGTCACTGTTTAAAGAATTTTTTTAGATTTTTAATTTAAATGCTAATAAAGGCTACTATTTACAAACAGAGACTAAATAAGGTCTAAAACTTCTAAAAAAATTCTCACATGCTCCTAAGATGTCACATAGCTCCCAAAAAAATATTTTCCATTTTTCTACAGTGAATTTGTAACAGTTTGAAAAATAGCTCAAATAGGCTGATTTTGGATTTGAATTTAAAAATTAAACAAATGGAAGAGTCAGTTTACGAAATTTTGTATTCGAGTTTTGAACTACCCCACCGATCCATCAAAAAAAATTTGGTATTTTTGGCTAAGCTAATTCACCCTATTTTTAATTTTTAGCAAAGGAACAAATTTGAACTGAAGGCAAAATCTTCTTTTTTCATAGGCAAATATACCCTAACTGATAGTGATGACATATAATAGAATTTCAGTAAGATACAATATGAACATACACGGTATCAAGGATGAAGTAGATAAATCTTATAGACAAAACTAAAAAACAACACCGAACCAGTCACGACGAGAGACAAAGATTTGGCGAAACTGACTGTAAATTTCCTAAGCACGATCTCAAAAGATTAGAAGGGAATATTGCTCTCTCACAACTCTCTTGAGTCTTTTAGGACCTTCAAATTCTTGTCTTATACAAAAATTTAGCGCTAAAGAATAATCTAGCCTATAATCACCTCGTGTGCCGCTTGCTTTGGATGACTTGTTTGTGGCTTATGTTCCTATGACCACCCATCGTAACTTTATACAGTACCCCTATGTAAGAACCCGCATTTTCTAATCCGTCTTAACCAACAAATTAAGACTAATGAAAATTATTTAAGTATTTGATTAAGACATTGTGCATGAAATTTTTTATGCAAGGACGGAATGAATAAATAAAAACTTTCCATCAAACCAATTCAATTAAAAATTTACAAGCCACCATAAATTTTGAATGTCCGAATACGAATTCCTCTAAACATGATCCCAATTAGCGCATGTCGGTCATAAATTAATTACCATCCATTTACAATAAATAAATTCCATCCATCAGGCAATGATTAAAATCATTCCTTGAATCAAACAAAATAATTAATTACCATCCATTTACAACAAATAAATTCCATCCATCAAGCCCACCGAGTTGCAAGCAATAGGAGGAGAAGGGACAAGCATCCACAAGCTGATCACCAGCACCACCACGCCAGCAAAGCGACCAACAATGTCAGACTCCGATTCCTCCCCAAACCGAGCCGACCTGCAGTCCACAAGATAGGCCGCGATCCATTTCTAACCTTTTTCCATAACTTTTCCATACTGTTAAACACCGGTTACAATCAACTGCCCAATGTACAGTTATAGCAAAAGGGACAGATGCCTTTATGTAAAGGCACCTTTTATGCCACCCATTCATCACCTATATAAAGCAATGTACAGATTAACAGATTGATTAATGAAAGCATCATTTTCTCTCAATCACTTGTCCTAATCTCTTGCAATACGTTATCAGCACCCAATTTCACACAAGTGAAACAGAGAAGAACAGAAGGATTAAATGGCTACCAAAGATTTTGAGCCTCTCGCTCTCGATGGTTCCAACTACCCTACATGGGCTATGGGTTTAAAAATCAACCTCACCACACGTGGATTGCAAAGGGTAATATTTGATCCTCCAAATGATCAAATTCCGTCAGATATTGTGATATATTCCGTTTTAAGCATAATACGGAATCACATACATCCAGATTTAAAGGCGGAATATTTGTATGACGAGAATCCACTCACTCTATGGTTAGCCCTCAAAAATAGATATGAACAACAGAAAGTTGTTATCTTACCTGAGGCTAATCATGAATGGGCACATCTTCGACTCCAAGATTTCAAAACTGTTGGAGACTATAATCATGCCCTTCATGCTATTTGCTCCAAGTAGCGGTTTTGTGAAAAGGAACCAACGAATGCGGATAAAATAGAAAAGACTCTGTCTACTATGCTCCCATCTGACAGGGTCCTACAGCAGCAATGGCGTGCTGCAAATTACCAAACTTATTTTGATCTTATGCATACTATGCTTCAAGCAGAAAAGCATGTTGAACTTCTTTTAAAGAATAATCAGCAACGTCCCATTGGGGCTGCTCCACTTCCTGAAGTTCATGCTAATCAAAATAACAATAAGTTCAGTGGTTCACACAATCACTCAAAGAACTTTAAAGGTAAACACAAACGCAACAATAAGCAAAAACCAAGTGGATTCAAGAAAGATAAAGTCAATTCTGGTAAGCGAGTTGACAAAAATGAAATTTGTCAAAAATGTGGTTGCTACAACCATCCTACCAAGAAATGCCGCACCCCGAAGCACCTCGTGAACCTCTACATCCAGTCTTTGGCTCAAGGCAAGAATGCTCACGAGAAGAGATTTGAAGCGCACTTCAATCTCACATCCAACAATGATGAAGCCGGATGTTCTCAACAGTTCCTTCAAGAACTCAAAGACACATGTGCTTCTACAAAGAAGGATGATCTCATGTGCACCGAGGACACACTTGAAAATTTTCATTCTCAAGACATGTTTGGAGATCTCAATTAGACTGAATTTTCATTATCCTGAATATCGAATTCAATCAATTCGAATGGACAATGCTGCTGAATTTTCATCCCATGCCTTCAATGATTATTGTATGGCTCTTGGAATACAAGTTCAACACTCTGTTCCATATGTCCATACACAACATGGTTTAGCAAAACCTCTTATCAAGAGAATCAAGCTCATTGCAAGACCATTACTACAAAATTGCAACTTACCAACGTCATGTTGGGGTCATGCAGTTTTACACGCTGCTGACTTAATCCAATTGCGTCCAACTGCTTATCATAGCAATTCCTCGCTACAATTAGTACGTGGAAATCCACCAGATATTTCCCATCTGCGAAAGTTCGGTTGCGCTACATACGTACCGATCTCACCGCAGCAGCGTACCTCAATGGGACCGCACAGGAAACTTGGGATCTATGTTGGGTATAAATCTCCGTCAATTATAAAATACCTCGAGCCCCTAACAGGGGACCTGTTTACGGCCCGGTACGCTGATTGCATATTCAATGAGGAACATTTCCCGGCATTAGGGGGAGACAACAAGTACCAAACAGAATGCCAGGAAATTAATTGGAATGTAAAAGGCATTCCTGCCTCAGACCCACGTACCACAGAGACTGAACTTCAAGTTCAGAAAATTATTCATTTGCAAAACATTGCAAATAATCTGCCAGATGCATTTACTGATTATAAGGGTGTCACAAAATCCTATAATCCCGCCAGAAATGTACCTGAAAGAGTGGAGGTACCGCAAAATACCACTCAACTCCCAATTCAAAATAAGAGGGGGAGAAGTATGGTACAAACGGCGGATACAGCTTCTAACAAGCGACAAAGAAAACAAAAGAATATAAATGCAGATCAACCTCAAGTTGATATACACCAAAGGATCCTTAAACCCAGATCAACAGTGCACTCAAATACTGATCCTGGGACATCGGAATACCCCGACTCAAATATTTTGGAAAATAACATTGAGTCATCAGGGGTCCAAGAAGTTTCCACTAATTATACTGATTCTGGAGAATGATACGATCGTAAGACTACAATTGTTGACATTTATTTCTCCACAACAATTGCAAACAACCTTCAAAATGATCCAGATCCCAAGACCATGGCAGAGTGCAAACAGCGCTCGGACTGGAATCAATGGAAGGATGCAATTCAAGCGGAGTTAGCCTCGCTCAAGAAAAGAAATGTATTCACCAATGTGATACATACACCTCCCAAAGTATTCCCTGTCGGTTTCAAATGGGTTTTCGTCCGCAAACGGAATGAAAACAATGAGGTGGTGAGATACAAAGCAAGGCTTGTAGCACAAGGGTTCACGCAGAGACCCGGCATTGGTTTCAATGAAACATATTCTCCAGTAATGAGTGGAATAACATTCCGATACTTAATCTCATTGGCAGTACAAAAATCATCTATCGTTTCAGTTGATGGATGTAGTGACTGCATATCTTTATGGGTCACTTGATTCGGATATATATATGAAAGTTCCCGATGGAATTTCAATTCCGAATCCAAACGCAAATCGCAATATGTATTGTGTAAAATTAAACAAGTCTTTATACGGCTTGAAACAGTCGGGTAGAATGTAGTACAACCGACTAAGTGAGTTCCTAACCAAAAAGGGATACTCCAACAATGATGATTGCCCATGTATATTCATCAAAAGATCCTCAACAGGATTTTGTATTATATCTGTGTATGTTGATGATCTTAATATCATTGGTAACACACAAAATATAGATGAAGCACGTAATCATCTTATGACAGAATTTGAAATAAGGGATTTGGGTAAAACCAAATTTTGCTTAGGTAACAACTTGAGCACCTTCATACAGGCACCCTAGTGCATCAATCAGCCTATGTCCAGAAAATATTGGAGAAATTCAATATGGATAAAGCATATTTATCGGAAACCCCATGGTTGTTCGATCTCTCGGCAGGGACAAAGATCCATTTAGACCCCGAGATGACAATGAATAGTTATTGGGACCTGAGGTTCCATATCTCAGTGCCATCGGAGCGCTTATGTACCTTGCAAACTGCACCCGGCCGGATATTGCATTTGCGGTAAATCTACTTGCTAGATATAGCGCTGCTCCAACCAAAAGACATTGGGTAGGAGTAAAGAATATCCTTAGATATTTTCAAGGCACTAATGATCTTGGTTTATTCTTTCAGAAGAATAAAAATATGGATTTAATAGGATATACAGATGCTTGCTATTTATCAGATCCCCATAATGCCATATCTCAAACAGGCTTTGTATTTTTACATGGTGGAACAGCCATCTCTTGGAAGTCTTCAAAACAGACTCTAGTGACTACATCCACTAATCATTATGAAATAATTGCATTATATGAAGCATCACGTGAATGTGTATGGCTTCGCAAAATGATTAACCACATACAACAATCATGTGGTATAGGTGCTATGACATCACCTACCACATACAACAATATATTGCACCTAAACTATTTTACCCACATGAATTGTAAGAGAGTGGGGAAATAAATATTCTGCAAACTAAGTCTTGTGATAATCTCGCAGACTTATTCACTAAGTCATTACCAACCTCCACATTCCAAAAATGTGTTCATGGAATTGGTATGCGAAGACTACGTGATTTGCAGATGTCAGGGGGAGAAATCTCCTAAGACTTAACCCGTTCAAATATAAATATTGTACTCTTTTCCCTTTATGAGTTTTCCCTCTATGGTTTCTCATCAAGGTTTTAATGAGGCAATATGACAACGTAATAATAAATATATCTCTCTTTTCCCCACAGGGGTTTTTAGGAGATATAATCAAATATATACCATATCATTTTTCTCCTTAAATTTGCCCACCGGGTTTTAAAGGAATTTTTTATGGCATATCTACTCTATCAGTTCTCCTCATATTTTTCCCTACAGGGTTTTGGAGGAGTTATTTCAAGATGATGAATCAAGGTGATCATGTGAAGATACATTAGTCAAGGGGGAGTGTTAAACACCAGTTACAATCAACCGGCCAATGTACAGTTATAGCAAAAGGGACAGATGCCTTTATGTAAAGGCACCTTTTATGCCACCCATAAATCACCTAAATAAAGCAATGTACAGATTAACAGATTGATTAATGAAAGCATCATTTTCTCTCAATCACTTGTCCTAATCTCTTGCAATACATACCACACCCCCTTGCATAGTCACACCCACCATTCATCCATAGCAAGTCATATATCCACATCACAGAGAGCATCACATAGCATCCACCAGTAGCCTCACCAAGCATCACAACCATGCACATAGAGTAGTACGGAAGTAGAAAGTGAAGGGTATACCGAGGGGCAAAGTCGCAGTGGTGACAAGCACGCCACGCGCACCTGACAACCGTCCCGTACTCCCCGCCGCACGGGAATGTCTTGAGCCCCGTCGTTGCAAGTTGTGATAGAACCACCTTCACCATTCTCAAAAAAAATCAATTCAAATCATAAGAATAAACTCAAGCAAATTCATAAATAGAGAGAGCGAGATGAAGGAGAGGAGGTAGAAATAGAGGAAGGAATGGAGGGGAGGGAGCACTAGAGCCAGGGGTAGCAGCACATGAAGGCTGGCACCAAAGGTTAGGGAAGCCGAGCCAGAGCCGAAGACGGGCATGGGGCGACGCTAGGGAGGCCAGTAGTCGGCGCCGAGGGAGCCGAGGAGGCGGCCATGGCTGGGCCCATGGGGCTTACGCGGAGGCCAAGGGAGCCAGAGCCGAGGGCGCATGCGCAGCGAGGTGGCTGGAAGCCGAGCTGGCCGGCAGGGCGCCGAAATAAGGCATGTAGGGAAGCTGGAGGCAGTCGGCGCACAAGCCTGGCACAGGAGGCAGAGAATAGGAAACATGGGGGAAAGAAGAGAGAAGTAATGGAGAGAGAGAAGAACGAGGAGGAAGCCATGGGAGATGGGTAGTATGCTTCGGCTGGTGGAGCAAGGAAAGCAAGAGAGGAAGAATGAGGAAAGTAGGAAAGAGAGAATAAGAGATAAGGAATGGAGTACAGGAGATAAGGGAAGAAGAAGCCAGTGAATGTAGGCCTGGGCGTTCGGGTTATCCGATTTTTCGGGTCGGGTAGTTCGGGTAATTCGAAATTCGGGTAATGAAAACTGCTATCCGATATTATCCCCAAAAAAACACTACCCGCAATTTCGGGTACCCGATAATTCAGGTTCGGGTTCGGATATGCCCGATATACGCGAATTCACAGGAAACCAGCAAAGTGCACAGAATTTATACATAATTTCAGCAGCAATTTGCATAGAATAATATATCACAGGCAGTTGTTCAAACAGAGAGAATCATATACTAAAAATTCATGGTTCATGTCTTCAGTGCACTGCAGATTTCAAAAGAATACTCAATACTCCATTCATATTTGACATACCTTTAAGTTTTGGAGGGACAGTTCGGGTAGTTCGGGTACCGGGGGATATTACCCGAACTACCCAAACTAATTTCGGGTAATCAGAATCGCTATCCGAATTTGGGATCGGGTACCTCGGGTTCGGGTATTTCGGGTTCGGGTCCGGGTAATTCGGGTACGGGTAGCGAGTATTTTGCCCAGGCCTAAGTGAATGGCTTGAAGGCCATTCGGCCGAAGTCAACGGAGGAGAGAGAGATCAGAGAAGAGAGAGAAGTGCGCGCAAACAAATTATATTTGTGGATTTTAATACCGAGTATCCTATTATACGGTAAATTACTCAATAGAATTTTGCTAGTTATGTTAAATTACAAAACATTACTAATAATTATATATGATTATTGAAAATAAATTACATGTCATCACTAGATTAAAACTTGTACACGTACAAAGTAAATTATCATAATATCATTTAGATCACTCCAGGGCATATTTAAATACTTAGATAATTTTTGTTAGTTATATTTAAATTATAGAAACCCACTCATAATTATTCTATAGTATTAGAATACATTAATTTCCTGTGGAGGACAAAAAATAGTACGCGCCGATTTAAAATAGTGCGAGATGATTTAAAATCGTACAGATTAAACTTGCACGTGGCGATTTAAATTTTACTTAATTCATAAAAATTCACAGCTGACTAAAATAAAATTTAGAGATAGCAAGGGAACGCCCTAGTATAATTTATTTAATTATTTACTTTTCATATTTAATTCCTTTTATATGTGTAAATTAAATCGTTTTGAGCATACTAATTATGGAAAAAAGAATCGGTACCAAGAGGAAAGATTTTATTCGAGTGACCCTAAGACCTAGAATTATTTAGAGAGGTAGATAAATGTCTACCCACCTATGTAAAATTAAATAAGCATAATTACATGTGTAAAATTAGATAGGAATAATTTTTGTAGTTATATTTGCACGTGTATTTATTTTAATCATGTCCGAGCTGAAAATTACCCAAACATGCAGTGATCGGTTGGGCTTAAGCTTTTGGCTTCCAGCTTATTTTTCACTATTCATAAATTTCATCTTTTTCTGAACTTTTGGCTTTTTGTTGAGCTTTTTTGCCGGTTCTTATTTTTCCCGTTTTTGTTTGTATTATACGTAATGGGCTAACATATTTTTTATATTTTTTAAATTTAATTATGCTAAATAAGCTTCTGCCAGCTACAGTGTTTTTTCCAACCAGCTACAGTGTTTTCAGCCATAAGTCATGAACTTTTAAGCCCAACTGATCACCACCAAAATACCTAGCAGACCTTCAGCTAACCAAATTGTCGTCTGTCTTCTTCTTGATCTCCCTTCAGCTAACCAAATTGTTTCCCCAGGCCCTTCACTGTACGAACATAAGTCTCCTCGCTTTTGTTACTGTCTTGTCTTCTCAGAAGTCTGATTCTGTAGATGTTGTACCCAGCAAGCACCAAGCTCCCATCTGATTGGCCTTGTTTCTCTTGCAGCATCACCTTCAAGCTTCTGCAGGCTATCTGTCGGTACCTTCCTGTCAAAATTTGTAGTCCTTTTACTCTCTTACTTAACTAGTTTCTATCATTTACTCGCTATTTTACTAATTAGAATTTACTATTTAGTAATAACTACTTATTATTTACTTAACTAGTCTTTTTTCATCGTGTGATATAGTTAGATTTGCTTATTAAGCTATTAATATAATTGCATTTTGGACATGTAGTATGGTTGATTGATCCTTATACATGCGATATATATGGTTTCTATTTTCAGGCATTATTTGACTAAAATTCGTGACCAAGACTAATCATATTCGAAGTGACATATATTCGCTCCATATTCATGACTAAGATAAAAGTTCTGTTCATTTCGGCTTAAACTACTGATTTCTGATTTATTTTTTATAATTTCTAAATTTCGTCTTGTTTTAGCCTTTTGGGGTTTTCATCTTTTTTCCGGTTCTTTTTTGTATTCGTTTGTATTATTTGTGATGAGCTAAATTGTTTTTTATGTTTTTAAATTTTAGTTACGCTAAATAAGTCACCATCAGGTACAGTGTAATTTCAGTCAGTTACATTACAATTTTAGCTATAAATCAATTTATTTCAGCTAATCGAGTGGCACCCAAAATTTTGCACAGGTCATACTATAATCGGCCAGGCTGATTCAGCTAGCAACACGCACGGCACCATCTATGTTCGATCGCCCAGTTGCCACCGTTTTGCTACTGTGGATTGTGGGTCAAGGACGCAAACATGTGTCGTGCTGCGTATCCCTATTCCATTGGTTGAACAAATCTACACCACATATTATATTAGCTCTTACTCCATTATAGGATTCCTGCAGCACCATGCATAGGACTCGGTTCATGTCTGCCACTTCCATGCATTGGGAGCTGGGCGATCGGTCGAAGACTTGCCCGAGTCTGGATAATGGTAAGGCCAGTCTGAGGAGGTGATCGGTTCGGCTGAAAGCCTCATGGCTTATGGCCGAAAACACTGTAGCTGTCTGAAAAAAGTACTGTAGCTGACAGAGCCTTATTTACCATAATTAAATTTAAAAAATTTAAAAATAGAAAAAACATATTAGCCCATCACGTATAATGTAAACAAATACGAGGAAAAAAAGAACCGGTAAAAAAACTCAAAAAAAAGCCAAAAGTTCAGAAAAAGACGAAATTTATGAATAGTGCAAAAATAAGCTGAAGCCAGAAGCTGAAGCCATATTGATCAGGGCCTCAGTGGAGGTTTCATGTCCCAGTTTTCAACACACCCATGTTTTGGAAACAGTGCAGAAGAGTTTCATCCCCATGAAACTCTCTCTACTCCCATGAAACTTTTATCATCTCTCTCTTCATCAATACAGTGTCATATCAGCGTATTTAATGCCCATGAAACTTCATGAAACCCCCACTGACACTGGCCTAATCGTCTTACTCTGATCGGACAGCCAAACACAGCTACCATTTATGCATCGTGATCGATCTTGTTCGTGTTAGGCAGTGTGACTCGATCGGGCTCCTTTTCTTTTGGTACGTATACTTGATGGCCTATTTATTTAGGTTATGGTTAATTGTTTTTATATGGTCGATAACTTTTATCTATATTTTTTAAAACGATAGCGGATGATAAAGACGTTAACACGGATAACTCACACGATTTTAAGCTCGAAAAATCGGTTAAAATCCGTTTTAAAAAGACAGCCTATTTATTTTAACTTTTTTAAACAAACCAAAAGTCAGAAATTAAAAGATAGACGACCAAAACATTAAGCCTGACACAGAGGTTGCAATGCCCAAGACATGTATAGATCAAGTGGCGCCCATGTTGTTACTAAGCATACCAGTTGTCTAACGAAAAATCAAAAATTGAGGTGAAGTGCACGTGTACGCCCCCATGCATCTTGATTTCTTGCGTAACTCCGTTTCGGCAGTTGAAGAAGGCCGGGTCCGGCTATTCGTTCACATACACAGACAGGATGCAAGGAAATAAAGGACATTAGAAAGTAGGAGTCCGGCTTGCTACTCTTGCAGAGCGACATGGGCCGGATTGGGATAAGAGGTAGCTCTTTTCGTCGGCCGATACCGTCCATCTTCGGGCTACTTACCCAATCAAACAAGGCCCAGTATGCAGCATGCAGCTCATCTCAGCAGTCAACACCCAATCAAGACCAGTTTTTTTGTACTGCATACATATCCACCCAATCAAGGCTCACTTGCAGGCTACGGCAATGGCATCTACCCAACCACCGCTTCATAGGTTCTCAGTTCATATACACTAGTAACAAAACAAGTCGTTGGCCTTTTTTTTTTTTGACTTAGTTTCTGTTTTTTTGGCTTTTTACTTCTTTAAAAGTTAAACGTTAAAATAAGATCGTCTTTTAAAGTAGATTTTCCAAATAGTTTATTAAACTCAAAACCATATACATCATCTACATCGGTATTTCTACCGTTCACTATCGTGTTAAAAAACACAAATAAAAACCATCAGTCATACTCAGAAGATATCCGCCACACTCAAAAGAAAACGCCCCCGTCAGTTCGTATGCTGAGAGTGCTGCCCAGCCTTTGCCGCTTGGCGTGAAGGTGGTATTTGGGCGTGATCAACGTGGCTTAGGCTTCTGGCTTCTGGCTTATTTTTACTATTCATAAGTTTCGTCTTTTTCTGAACTTTTGGCTTTTTGTTGAGCTTTTTTGCCGGTTCTTTTTTCCCGTATTTGTTTGTATTGTACGTAATGGGCTAACATATTTTTTTTATTTTTAAATTTTTTTAAATTTAATTATGATAAATAAGCTTCTGTCAGCTACAGTGTTTTTTCCAGCCAGCTACAGTGTTTTCAACCATAAGCTACAGGCTTTTCAGCTATGTTGATCGCCCCCAAAACCAACTGAAATTTACAGGCATTCACTTCGCTTGATGTACTGTAATCTGCAAAAATCTAGCCCTTGCATGTTTACACGCGGCAGACACTGTCGCCAAGCCACGAAGGACGACACTACTACTGTTTAGGAAACATGTACACGTGCATCCAGAAAATGCATGCATGCTTGCTCTTCTTGCGATCGAAATCAATGGAGGAGCTGTTCATCGTAACTCCAGGCAACGTGCTGCTATCAAGAATCAAGCTAGCTCACGTTATTTTGTGCTATCATTGCTGGCTTTTGACTATGATGGATGTTTTTGTTATTACTTTTTAAGATGGCTATATACAGCAGAAATACCAATATGAACTATACACATGAATTTAAACTTAAAAAATCATTTAGAGAAATAACTTCTTAAACCATATAGAGAAGTCGTTTCATTTATTGCAAATTTCAGATAAGCAAAAAAAACAGTGACTAGATATGCAGCTGACATATCTTGGCTAGCCAGGGACGCCTTGATTGCGCTAGATGATCAACTACAGGGCCTCTTGCAGTTCGCTGTATCCTCAGTCTACAGTATACGTACTATGTGATCATGTACCACTACAGATAACTAGTCTCTCTTCCCCGTCTGCGAGCTTCGGTTTGCATGACGGCAGCATCGACCATGGACGGTCTCTCCAGCTAGCTAGTCAATGCGGCAGGCACGTCATCCGCGCGGCATGTGACCAACCATCCGACCACACAATCCCATATCAGCTACGTACGGCCGTGGATGCCGCCATGCACATTGGCGAATTTTGGACACTATTGGACTCATGGACACCCGAATTTCTATTTTTGGCCTTCAAATAAAAAAAAATCAGATTTGGATCCCTCCTCACCGCGCGTTTACGACAGCGCGACACGTGTCCCGGTCATGCAGTGTGGTACCGTACGACCGCACTGTAGCACAGGTCGTGCGGTACCACACCGCACAACCGCCTTGCCCTCCGCGCCGGCCGCCCGTTTCGATTTTTTGAGCGCACGACCGATTTTTTGACCGCACGACTCGGGTTTTGACCGCACGACCGGGACACGTGTCGCGCTGTCGTAAACGCGTGGTGAGGAGGGGGTCCAAATCTGGAATTTTTTTCATTTAAGGACCAAAAATGGAATTATGGGTGTCCATGGATTCAACAGTGTCCAAAATTCCATATTGGCTACGCGTTACTCCTACTACAGTGATGTAATGCCCGGTACGTACGTTTCGCCACGCCACGTACGTCTCAAGTGTCTCTGTGATGAATGAATGAATGGAGTTATTGGTCGAAATGACCGTATTTAACCGTATTTAATATGCAATTAGTACAAACGATATTCTCAAAACGGTATTTGTAAAAATAGCATCTCTGTCGTACGATGATTGTACAGCATTCCGCCTAGGTCAACACATGGCGAATGCCACACAGTCACCATGCGGCACTCTGCCTCTGTCCGACATGTGGTGGAGTGCCACACGATTACCGTGTAGCATTAGCTTGCCACGTGTCAAGTCGTGGTTAATACCACACGGTGACCGTGCGGTACTCCACCACATGTCGCCCTGAGGCAGAGAGTCGCATGATGACCGTGCAGCCGAGGTGCTATTTTTGTAAATACCGCTTCAAAGATACTATTTTTGCTAATCCTACATAAAAAAAGAGCCATTTTAGGCAAAAACTCAAATGAATGCTCGAATGTATATTTGGTAGAGATATTCACATCAGCAAGGCAGCTACCAAATAAGAGGGCTGGGAAAGCATAGACGTAGTAAACATTTTGCGCATCAGTGATGACCAATGTACCACCTATTTCAGCTTCGGTTTTGCTATTTGCTCAATTGACTAAAATTTTATTGCTCAGTCACCTGAAGTTGCACTCTCAATCACTTAAAGTTACAGTATACTAATTCCCCCCTCCAAAAAATCTCCCTCTCAAAAAACAGGGCCGTTGGAGGATATCCATTTAATGAATAAAAAAGTGATTGAAGATGAAGGAAAAAATAGCTATCTATGTAATAGTTACTCCCTTTCAGCTTATTAGTGGATGTGTGACTAGTGACTACGTCTGTGCATGTAGAAAATCTTAGTGAACAGAGTAAACGTAGAAAAAAGGCGACGTATCTTCTTTAACAGCATATGTAAGTATTGTGCTGCATCACAACTCTGTCGTTGCTGTTGTTACGTCAATGCAAAACAATACTGTTATTCCTGCATACCAATGGCGCTCTTGCATTGGCAAAAGCATGCATGCAGCCATGACATAAGCCCACATAAAAATGCTCCAGAATTGTAGGTAGAAGAAAAATGGGGGAAAAAGAGAGGCAAGGGTGCCATGGCATCACATGAAAGCATACTCATGGCCTGACCTGACCTGGCCAAACGGCAGCAGCATAGTACTACAGTGCCTGACCTGACTTGTCCACTCTAATGAGCTCAAGCTCTGGTTTTGGCTATTCATTTTTATTTAAATTATACTATATCGACTATTATCTTTTTTAATATAAATACTCAGTTTTTTAAAGCGGTTTTCTCACTTCTCTCGTTCCCTTCTCTCTTTAAAACTACTTTTTCAATTAATACTATTTATTTTTAAGTTAAAAAGTATTGGCAGAAAATAAAGAAACCATCAGCAGCCGATATGAACAGGCCTGGCCTGAACAGGAAGGAGCTTTTGCGCCGATGGAAAAGCAAGCAGCCCGTCTCTGGGTCACACATTGGCATATGCAGAGCACAGGGCAGGAGGAGTTTTTAATCATGACCATGGTTCACCTTTATCGGTTCACGCCCAAAACAAAAGGAAATGGAGCAGATGGGAGAAAATGAAATCAAATGGGGGTGAAAGAAAGAAAGAAAGAAAGAAAGAAAGAAGATGGACAAAGGCTGAGGAGGAAAAGAACTAAAAGAAGGTAGAAATTTAAAAATGGGTGGCAGCAGGCCAGCAGCCTGTCAGGATTGAGAACACACCTTTGTCAGAGTGAGAAGCGGGCATTATTTTTTTGTTTATTAGTAGTACTCCCCTATGCTTTTATTCCATCCCGTGACAGTCTATCAAAAACCGTTCCATCTTTCTTAATCTTAATTATGTGGTCTTATGTACAAACACTAGTACTGATGAACTGAGTGAATTTGTGTTCTTAGGCCCCGTTTGGCACAGCTCAGCTTCACTAGTGAAGCTATTTTTTTTGTTTCAGCTTCACGAGCAGCTTCACCGGTGAAGCTAAAATTGTTTTGGAAAACTGTTTGGCAAAACAGCTTCACCAACAGCTTCATGCATGGCTGAAAGAGGGCAATTGTCCAAGATGCCCCTGTCTACCTGACTTGTTCTAACATTTGGAGTTGTATGTTTGTATATGGTCATATGAATTAAAAAATAATATATTTGAATGAGTATGAATTAAAAAATTAAAATCATTAGAGAAGTGCGAACGGTAGAGAAGTGCGAACGGGAGGAGAGGAAACAGGCGTGGGGACTCAGTTGCAAAGTGCTGTAATTTCTGTCAACTACAAGGGCAGTGGGTTCCTAGAACTGCGAGCCTGAGGGAGAGAGCTGTGAAAAGCTACTATTTTCAGCTTCACCCCACCTCATTTCCTTGTGAGAGCATGATTTAAGGAGCTTCATCCATAAAGCTGTTTGCAAAAAGGGTGTTTGGCAAAAAACAGCTCACAACAACTCATAAAGCTGTTGATGAAGCTGTGCCAAACAGGACCTTAGTGTATCTTGAATTCAACTTTTGATCCACGTCACTCACCCATTAGTCTTAGTCATTGTTAGTAACACTACAATGAAATGAGAAGAACAATTCGGTATCACAAGTTGATGCTAGGATGTTACTCTCTCTCAACACACACACACACACAAAATAATTAGCCCTGTGTGTGTAGTTAAAGAAGCACAGTTGACTCCCTAAGTTCCAAAGCCACCGATACGGCGTACGTACTTGAGCAGCAGTGGTACGGGCAGTAATTTGGAGTAACTCTACAAGTGTACCACTCCATAGGCTTCTTCAATAGCCGGTTGTTAGTAGGAGCACACCATTGACATTTATTGCATCTGCTTGCACCAACATTGCGTCTGCGTTGTGTATCGCCGCGTGGTTTTGGTCTCGTAAGGCTACCTCAGTTATTTTCTGGTCGGGTGCAACCTGTTACTGTTCTTGCGAGTGATATAGGGCGTATTTTTTTCGGTTTATTCCAGTTTATAGTTTATGGTCTATGGTATCTCTTAAATAAATAAATAGAATGAATTCTTTATCCATATTTCAAAACAATTTATCAGGATAGCCTTTTAGAAATGGCTTATCAATTTTCGACTCGTTCATGTCAGTGCTCATATTATGATCAAAAGTCATAAACTACAGTCCAAAAGAAGATGTCAATCTATACTGATTAGTAGTACTACGACTAATGTCTTAATTCTATTACATTCGACAGTTATACGAATTATTGGCATATATAGCAGCGTTGCACCACGTATTTACAGAAATAGTTGTATGCGTTGCGTATTAGCAAAAATGGTGTTTTTGCCGCCCAGTGGCCGGTTGGCAGCGCGACACGTGATCCCTGCCGTCCGGACCAGCTTAATTAACTGCCTTAATTTTTTTATCAAATATTTGTTTAAATTTTTAAATATAGTACATGAGCTCAAAAAATTACAAAATTTTATGTAAAGTCTCCCGACACAACGTACTTCATCGTGTAATTTTTTGATAATTTTTATCTGCTCTAAATATTGCTAAAAATCTATACTATTGAGATATTTGCAGGAGTTGTTACAGATAGCAAACGAGCTCCAAAAATTACGAAAGTTTATGTGAAGCCTTCCGACATAGTCATAGTAATTGTGTAATTTTTGAAAAATTTATGTGCTCTGAATTTACCACGTTAATTCATATTAATTTAATCATAAAATTAGCAATGCTCAGGTATCTTTTGCAGTGCCTGAGCTCTGTTGTTTGCATATATGTTGGCCTATTGTTGCTATGTTTTCTTTCTCGCTACGTCCTTCACACAATTGTCACTCTGCCGTGTCATCCCCCCTTGTGCACTCTCTCGTCCGCACTGATATCGTTATGTCTGTACCGTCCCCCCTCATCTACACAAATATCAGTATGTCCATGTCGTCCCACCTTGCTCGCTCCCTCGTGCATATATATGTCACTCTTACCATGCTATCCCCATCACCTATGGTGCTGCGTGGCGACAATGCGTCTATAATTTTTTGTGGCAACGCACCGGATTCCCTTTTCGTTCGGTTTCAAATACGGAGCTCTCGCAATCGCTCATGTAAATTGTGTTTTATTTCTTATAGAAAGAAGAACCTTCATATTGATCCATATTTCTTTTTTCACATACATTGAGATCTCTACTTTGAAATATATCCTTTGAGTATATAAAACTGGTGTAGTCTATATATATACTCACATTGACTCATATTGCTTTATACTCAATTATTTGTGTATGGGACTAATATGATTATCAAGTGTTTGAAAAGTTTAGTCCCAGATTTTGCTTAACAACTTGAATATGTATACTAAGGATGGCAAGAAGATCAACATGGCTCAAGATAAAGATCATGCATGCATTTTAATTTAAATTCTAAATCCAACTATGCATTGTCAGGATAATCGGCAGTACCGGTGTGTAATTAGTGGTACTATCGCAGTGCAGCATGACCGAGTGGTATGTGCGGTAGTACCGCAACTCAGAAGTACCGATCTTTAGTTGGCAGTACGTTTTTTCCAGAGAGTCCCTTTGAAGCTCTTCTGTTTCTCTGGAAAATGGTAGTACCGGAGTTTGAACGGCAGAACTACCGTAGCGCGGTATGACAGCAACTCCTGAGCGGTACTATCGAACCTCAGAAGTTCCGGAATTATGGGGCGGTATATTTTTTTAGAGAGCGCCAAGATTTGGCCCTCAAGACAAACGGAAGTATCACGTAAGAAATCGGAACTACCGGAGAGCGAAACTGCCGGACCTTAGATGACGATAGTTTTGTACTTTAAGTTTAAATGGTTTTATATTCAATTCATTATCTCATTATTTATTGAGATTGTCATCAATTACCAAAATGGAAAGATTAAGAATCTGGTCTCTTCATTATGAGTTAATGGTGAGTTTTGGTAATTAATGACAATCGATTTGTGGGACTGACATTCTTTATGAGTTGGATGAATAGGTTATATTCTATGATGATGAAGACTTTAAATAGGTTCATGAGTTAAAGATCATCAAGAAGAGAACGCATCATGTGTTGATACACATCAAGATTTTGTAGAGGAGAGGATCATAAGTTGATCAAGATTCTAAGAAGAAGATGATCATGAGTTGATCATTAAGTCAAAAGAAGACAAGGACTCAAACTTGAAATGAAGATATACATCATCAAACTTCAAGAGGATGCTTAAGGCAAATGTATAAATAGTTAAGACTAAGGATGTGTTTCTAATCTTTTACCGGTCTTAGTATTTAGTTAGAAGACCAGATTGCTAGTATAGATTTGCCGTACTATTAAGAGGGGGTCTTGTCTAGTAGTTTGTGTCTCATCATGTGTCGATAGCTCAATTCTGCTTGCTCTAGCTCTCCGTGATATGATACTATTACTTGCGAATGTGTTTTGTACATAGTTGAGGCTTATGCATCTAATCCTTGTAACATGTGACTATACTTTGCAAATGTGTTTTGCAAAAGATTGAAGTCCATGTGCCTACTCCTTGTAACATGATCTGAGTTTACAAATATGTTTTGAAAAAGTTGGAGATTATGCATTATCACTTGGCATGGTCTAAGATTGCTTATTGTTATTTCCTTTGACATTAAACCATAGTAGTAACCTTTTGGATGTCTTGTGATTTCTGCATTAATCTAATATATTTGAGATCATGCAGATAGATGGGTTGTATAGCCCTCTGAATGAGCTTTCCATAGAGTCCAAGATCACTTAATTGCAACATCGGAGTCAAAAAGTTATGACCATTTTCCGAGTGTTATCTGTGCTGAAAAATCAAAAATGGAAGTACCACCCTTATAACGGCGGTAGTTCTGAAAAAACAGATGTACCGCTTTTATAACTGTGGTAGTTCTACAAATGGCTGAATAACGACTATTTTCTAGCCGTTATGATGGAAAACGAAAGTACCTCTCCTATAATGGCGGTAGTTTCAAAAATCCTGATTTTTGTCTCCAACGGCTAGTTTCGAGTTATGGGTATAAATACTACCTTGTGGCCGGTTGGAGTAAGGTCTTTAGCATTCTATTTCACTCTCTTGAGCTAGTGTGAGCTTCTCCTCTCAATTGTTCATGTGTTGCGCCTTGTGAGCAATGAGAGAGGTCTCTAGTTGCATGTATTGCATCTAGAGGTAGATTTCGTATCCACTTGAGATTGTGCATTTGTTGCATGTGGTGAGAGTCAAGCAAGGGGTTTGACTTATTACTCTTAAAATTTGCCGACTCCTAGACAGCGTTGGAGGCGTCATGCGATGTGATCTTCTCAAAGAAGGTTGTGAGAAGATTTGGCAAAGTTGTGAAGGTTGGAGCTCACCTACCCAGAGTAGGAAAGAGCTACCACTAGTGGATTGAGGTGTTTCAGCTTAATTCATGGAGCCGGTCCAATTTGTTTGGGCTAACCTCAACGTGGACTAGGAGAGACCGGCAAGTCTCCGAACACCACAGTAAAAAAAGACCGTGTCAATTGTAGTTGTTTTCTTGTGTTAATTTACATTCAAACAATTTACATATATAGAACTAAATTGATTACTTATCATCCTAGGATTACAAAATATTGACATAGCCTTAAGGTGTTGGTACACTTAGGTGAATTTATTTGATCTAGGCGCTATTTGTGCTAAACTAAATTGATTTAAACTTTCGCATTGTATATATGGTTTAAACAAATAGAATAGGTCTTTAAATATTCACCCTGCTCTAGTCAACCTCTTCGATCTTACATCGGTGCGCTAACCATGCAAATTAAGAACTCCTTATCGACATGCAACACTTTGAACGAGGGAAGATGGTATGATAACACTGACAAATGTACAGATGAGGAAGCGGGCAAGGGGGACGGCACGAACATAACGATATTAGTGCAAACGAGGGAGCGCGCGAGGGTGTCGATACAGACAAAGTGACAAATGTGTGAAGAACACAACAAGAAATAAAAGATAGCAGCAACATGCCGATATATGTGCGAACGACAGAGGTCATGCACTGCAAAAATGCATAAGCATCGCTAATTTCATGATTACATTAACATGAATTAATGTGACAAATTCCGAGTACATAAATTTCCCAACCAATTACATAGTTACTACGATTATGTCAGAAGGCTTTACATAAAATTTCATATTTTTGGAGCTCCTTTGCTATTTGTAACAACTCATGCAAATATCTCAATAGTACGAATTTTTCAACAATATTCAAAGTGAATAAAATTGTCAAAAAATTACATGATGAAGTACGTTGTATCGAAAGGCTACACATAACATTTTATAATTTTTTGAGCTCTTTTGCTATATTTAAAAATTCGAACAAATATTATACAAAAAAATTAAGACAAGTAATTAACCCAGCAAATTAGCCGGCTTAATTACCCGTCGTCTGGCAACCGGACGGTAGGCAGCCTGCCATCTGGCCATGGGATGGCAGGCGGTCTGCCATCCACTGATGGGGCGGGAGGGACATGTGTCACCTCTCCCGTGTTGCCATTAGATCACCAGACGGCAAAAACACTATTTTTACCAGTACTTGACGTATATAGCTATTTATGTAAATACATACTACAATAATACTATATATGCTAAAAACTCTAGTTATACAGTCTTCAGTATACTCTAGTAGTACACTTCTAATGACTCGGTCATTTTTCTCATTATTCTTTTGCCAGGGGGAGTACTTCTCCGATTATATGGCCCTGTTTTTTGGTTTTCCGACAACTTTTAGTTTTTAGTTTATTTCCATAATTATTATTTATTATACCAATAAATCATAGCTAAAAAGTTAGTCACACATCAAAACAAACATACTATATATGTGTGTGTATGTGTGTGTACATGTATAATTGATTAGTAGCATGAGGATCAACGTGTTGAAAGGATGCATGCAGCTGTACTATGCATGCTTTAGGCCGTGCTCGGTTGGGCTGAAAAGATGTGGCTTATGGCTTAAATTACACTGCAGCTGGCTGAAATTATACTGTAGCTGAAGGTGACTTATTTGGCGTAATTTAATTTAAAAAATTTAAAAATAGAAAAAAATTATGTTAACTCATCACGGACAATGCAAACGAATACGGAAAAAAGAACCAGAAAAAAGCTTAAAAAAACCAAAAGTTCAGAAAAGACGAAATTTATGAATAGTAAAAATAAACAGAAGTTAAAAGTTTAAATCTAAATGAGCCGAGCGTAAGTTGGTCTAACAATAATTTCAGACAAGTGAAGCTTGTTTGACCGATGTTTTCTCAACGTCTGACCTGGACTCTATGATGGCGTCGTGGAACGGGTCCATGAAATGTCTCTGAAGGCAACGCCTGGTCCCAAAGACCGGGTCCATAGAACAATAATGTTGCTCACTAGTCACTCCATTCCAGATGCTTTGCTGTTGTTCTTATGTCCCGCTTTTATTGCCCAAAGTGCCCCTCCATTCAAGAGCCTCAGGCCCTCCCAAGTCCCAAATCCCCCCACATAATAACTTGTTTAAAACGAAAATTTATGTAAAAAGGCTTTAAAGAGTGACGTGGACCGTCAAAATTAGACATACTGCATAGGAAAGAAATGCCTTTTGTGGGAATATGCTAGTAGTAGTACTAGTTTAGGGTAGTGGGAAAACGCCTTTAAAGAGTAGTTTTAAAGTTGGTGGGACCACCTTAATATGGATTATAGACATGGTGCAACAAATGGATTTAGGGCCTGTTTGGATCGCCTAGAACTAATTATTAGTTCACTAGTTGGTAGACTAAAAATTAGGTGACTAAAAATTAGTCAAGTGCTGTTTGGATACATGGACTAAAAGGTGGTGACTTTCATGGGCAAAGACATTTATACCCCTATATTTGTTAGTGTGTTGCATGTGGAGTAGTGGAGAAAGGGTAGCGGGGGTATTTTCGTCTTTTGCTGTTTGGTACCACCTTTTAGTCCACAATTAGTCCACATTTGCCAACTAATGAACTAATAGCTAGTTGGGGATGAACTAAAAATTAGTCCAGGTATTAGTTCACCTGTTTGGATGGACTAGGGGCCTGTTTGGATCCCTTGACTAATTTTTAGTCACCTAAAGTTTAGGTCTAGTCCATCCAAACAGGTGAACTAATACCTGGACTAATTTTTAGTTCATCCCCAACTAGCTATTAGTTCATTAGTTGGCAAATGTGGACTAATTGTGGACTAAAAGGTGGTACCAAACAGCAAAAGACGAAAATACCCCCGCTACCCTTTCTCCACTACTCCACATGCAACACACTAACAAATATAGGGGTATAAATGTCTTTGCCCATGAAAGTCACCACCTTTTAGTCCATGTATCCAAACAGCACTTGACTAATTTTTAGTCCACCAACTAGTGAACTAATAATTAGTTCTAGGCGATCCAAACAGGCCCTAGACCTAAACTTTAGGTGACTAAAAATTAGTCAAGGGATCCAAACAGGGCCTTAGTAGAGCCCACATACTGCCAATGGTGGAGTCAGAAAAATTTAGGAACCAGCAAGCCTAGCTATAGCAATAAGCATGAACAAATCAATATACACATGACACAAGCAAAATTAACAACCATAATAGTTTTAAACTAAAAGCATTCAATACACATGTGAATATACATAGGTGAAAAGAAAGAGGAAGATACAACGACAATTACCTCACTACAACACTACAAAAGCTTCGACGACTCGCCAACAAAAGTCCAATCACACTTCCAAAAGAGACTACAAAATAAAAAAAATATAGACTAGCCAACCTGGCTGGCCCCCCTTATCGCCGGTTGCTACTGGCCAACTGCTAGCTGCTCTACCTGTTCGGTGGCACCGGGAGTTCCATCGCCCGACTAGGCAGTTGGCTATACGCGGTGCCCCCTTGCTGCCTGGCGCCCACTAGCCCCCCACGTGCCACCTGTTGTGTTGCTCCAATGAGTCCTTGGCCGGCTAGCTACCACCAGCAGCAGCTTCTAGCTATAGGTTTTTGGCCTTTTTGGGTGTGGTGAGGAAGGAGACCGAGGGAATAAGTGGAGTAGGGATCGATTCATTTAATCAGAATCGAGGGCATCGAGCCAGGATCGGTTTCCTCGCGTGGGCCCCACGAGCCGTGGGCCCACGCGTCAGTGACCCAACGTCACTAACGTTAACGTCAGGCGAGACCCGTCCATCGAGCCAATGCATGAGGGTGAGGCATGGATTGCATGGCGTGCGGGTGGGCCACATGGGCGTATGGCATGCCTCGTGTGAGCTACGAATTTGACCTATGTAACAACCCAGATGACTAGCTTGAAGCCGACCGTGACGCTTGCTTGGGAGAACTCGCTCCCATGGTGTCTAATGGTAGTGAGATGCATAGGAACCTCTATGGCTTATCGCCGATGAGCCCAGGCAGTCGCCTTGGCTCGTCAGGAGATGGCTCCACTTTGCATATTGCCATTAAAACAAGAGAAGAGACTTTGCATGGTAGAACAAGCCAAACTATACCTGGAACCATGAATACTCAATGCACGATGCTTTGAATGCTAGGTAGGCTTTTCACAGGTGCGGATCCAATAAAAGCCCAATGAAGGCACGTACACTACTTAATTTTTAACCCACACTTATATCAATTAAAATTTTACCATTTATGACCCTGTTTGGCAGAGCTCTAGCTCTAGAAAATCTGTAGATTTCCTAGAGCTGGTCATCTGTAGCTCTAGGAAATCCTGGATCTAGAGTTGCAGGCATGTTAAGTGCATTTACATGACTCATTTCATTTATATTATATATTAAATAAAAATATTTAAATCACTTTAATTTAGTCAACAAACTACAGATCCAGCATAGATCTCGGAGCTAGAGCTGTGCCAAACGGAGCCTATATCCCCATTGGCCTAACAAGAGTACTCTCGCCGAGCCTATAATGATTTTATAATGATTTTAGGACAGCGAATGCTCCATGAAAACGCTTTAAGTGTTATTCGGCCTTGTTATGAAATAACTTCACGGGTACTCGGGTAACATTTTTTAGGTTGAGAGTTGAGAGCGGGACGCAATGCACAGCATGCTTTAGATTTGGCGTCTAGTGTGGTAATTGCTAACACTATAATGGTGTGTTTGAGGTGTTACTAAACGACATTGGTAGCACAGTACCCAAATTTGCCTAATAAATATACTCCATGTCTTTATGTTTATACAGTGAAATTCTCACACACGCTGATGAATAAAAGCGCTATTTCGAACTCAGGATTTTTTTTTAAAAAAACGTGTTCTTAAGTTCAAACGGGACCTAAATACGGTAGCGGTGGACTACAAGAAGCAGCAAGAGAAAAAAGAAAACCACCCGAGACTAACACAACGTTCTTTTGAATTTAAAATTAGTTTATGGGTCTATTCTTTTTAACTGTGACTTATAACTTTTAAGCTGTTTGTGAGAGAAAGCATAGAATAACAGAAACTCGTATGCAGTTTTGACCGATATAAATGAAGTAGCCACAGTGTGTACTACAATCAACTTGTAGATCTCGTTTTAAAAATACACTCCGTTTAAAATCTAGTTACTATAGAAAAACCGAAAAATAGCTTTTAAAAGCTGAAAAGAATAAGCCCTACATTAATTAGATTTTAAACGGTACATTTTTTCAGGATAAGGTTAATAGAAAAATTATAGTAAAAAGTGTATTAAATTCAACTGTATCATCCAAAATCATATGCAAATATTTCTTTTTACATACTGTCTCTCACAAACAGATAAAATTTAAATATTTATATCGTAAACTATAAACCATTACCAAAATATCTCCTGTTCGCCAAAACGAGGACCGTACCGCACTGACTGCCCCGTCTCCGCGTCACGTGACCTGGAAAGGCTTTTCGCCCTAGCCGAGCGTTTCCTCAGCTCCTTCCCTTCTCCTTCGCTGCCTATACGGTCGCTGTCGCGGTACCACCACCAGTAGCTACTAGCCAGTAGGAAGGAAGAGTTTGTCCACGCCGCCGCCGCCGCGCGCGACCGTCTCCACCACGGTCTCTCTCCGCCCACCCAAGAAAAACCTACCCCCCGGCCGCGCCGCCTCCACCTCCGTCCGCCGCCGGAGCGCGCTCCGCTCACTTACTAGCCGCTCAATTAACCGCGCGGCTTAGTAGCGAGCGCTCGCACTTGTGCTGCTCCACTGTTTGGTGTAGGAGGAGGGTAGGAGCAGTCTCGATTGGCGGGGCGGTGCCTTGTCCCGAGTTATATTTCGTGCGAAAAGCGCGACGCGATTCCATTGTTACCCAACGCCGAGCCGAGTGGAACAGTACTTGAGCAAAGAAAAGCTCAGGCCTCGTGCTGGTGCTGGTGGGGGGGGGGGGGGGGGGGGGGTGGCGTAGGACCGTACCGTGCTGTGGCCTTGATTAATTAATGTGGCTTAGTGTGGGGTAATAATTTTAGCGCAGCTGTCGCCGTTGGGAACTCGCGAAAGCTTCGGTTCTTTTGATAAGCCCCCACGCCACGGCTCGCCTCGCCTCCTCCACCTCTCGCCTAGTCGCCTGTGCTGCGCTGTGCTCGGGTGCTCCCGCTGCTAGCGCGTGCCTAGCCTAGTGCAGTGTAGTGTAGGTATCAGTGCGTGCTTTGCCCTGGGCGGTCGTCGCGCATTTCCACAAGCACATGGTGGGCATTGGGCGGGAGGGGGAGTAGATTGGGGGTGGGGGGGGGGGGGGGGGAGGGGGGAGAGGAGGGGGAGGGATGGGGAAGTACGCGGCGAGGAGGGGATGGAGGGGCGCGGCGGCGGCGGTGGCGTGGGTGGCGCTGGCCGTGGCGTGCTCGGCGGCCGTGCACTGGCACCTGCGGCGGGAGACTATGGAGCGGGCGGAGGAGCGGCTCGTCAGCATGTGCGAGGAGCGGGCGAGGATGCTGCAGGAGCAGTTCGGGGTCACCGTCAACCACGTCCACGCGCTCGCCATCCTCATCTCCACCTTCCACTTCGAGAAGCACCCCTCCGCCATCGACCAGGTGAGCTAAAACAGAGAGACAAAAAAGAGATTGTTTCTTGATGCATTGATGTGTTGTGTGCTTCAAATGCTGCGGCAATGGCGGACCCCTGGGATCCTAAAGATTGCATTTTTAAAAGATATATTCCCTTGTGGTGTCTTGATGCTGACAGGGTTGCTTAGCTTCTCGTTTAGCGTCACATTACTGTTGTAGTTGGTTCGTTGTGATGTTCTTGATCTTTGAAAATGTGGCGTTTTCGGAGCGGTTGGGTGTTTTTTTTTATGCTTAAGAGACGTCTCTCAACTACTAGGTTGGTAGCGCGTTGCTTTGTTTATGGAGTGGTTAATGGTTGGGTTTATGCAACATTTGATTCCTTTGTTTATGTTGAGAAATGTCACCATCGTAACAATGAATTGCTGGCTGCAGTTGTTCAGTCGTGGGTTCTTGATCCTATTTTTTTATTCTTGATCCTTAAAGGCGCCCGCTTGTGAATTCCGATCTCTTCTTCTGCTTTTTTGGATTTAGTTGTAGTTTTGGGAGTATCGTGGAATGGTTTTTGAAGACACATGGTGGTTGTGTTAACTGGCAACAAAGAGCAATGGACTAAGTTGGTTCCTGGTCCTAGTTGTATTCCATGTCTTGCCAATTTGGTTCCTGGTCCTAGTTGTATTTCAAGTCTTGCCAATTTGGCTCCTGGTCCTAGTTGTATTTCAAGTCTTGCCATAATAAGAATAATAGGGATCGGGTACAGTTAACTCGATTAGTTAGTTGTTTGGACGCCCTTGGTTATTTCACCATATTCTTGCAGAATCTAGCATTTTCTTGCTGGTGTGTTTTACTCTGCATGTTTAATGCAATGTTTGCTGCAGGATACTTTTGCAAAGTATACGGCAAGCACATCGTTCGAGCGTCCACTGCTGAATGGGGTAGCATACGCGCAGCGTATCTTCCATCGTGAGAGGGAAATGTTTGAAAGCCAGCAGGGATGGATTATGAATACGATGAAACGAGAGGCTGCTCCTCCCCAAGAAGAGTATGCCCCGGTGATTTTCTCCCAGGATACGGTTTCCTATCTTGCACGCATCGACATGATGTCTGGGGAGGTGCGATTTCTTGTTGCTTGATAGGTTTTTCTGTTAGTTGATTCTTAGTTCATTGGGGGTTCTTCGGCCCTTTTAGTGAAAGTAATCCATTTGTTCCTAACGTAGGAGGATCAAGAAAACATCTTGCGTGCCAGGGCTACTGGCAAAGCTGTGTTGACAAACCCATTTCGGCTGCTTGGGTCAAACCACCTGGGGGTGGTTCTCACTTTTGCTGTGTATCGTCCTGGTCTAGCTGCTGATGCATCAGTTGAGCAACGTGTGGAAGCAACTGCTGGGTGAGATGATTGAACTATCTTTTAAATATGGGATGACCTTTAGGGTTTGCATTCAAATGTCCATTCTTTAGTGTGAGTATACAATACTCAAATAGATCGAATCACATGATGAGTGGGATATTTGACTATCTTGTAATCTCGTAACCTACAATAACCTGGAGAACTTCCATTAGTGATTCATTAAATCATTATAGTTTATCCTATTGTCCATTACTGAGCAACAGCAAGCTCCTGTTCGGTGTGATGGCCTGACATATCAAGTAACTTAAATATAAATATAATATGGAGGATATGCGTGCTAGTGCTCATTTCTCACTGTTGGTACGAAATAAGCAGAGTGACCCCCCCCCCCCCCCCCCCCGGCAGTGTAGTTGCCGAATTCCTTAGTAGACAGGTTCATCTTATTTGGATTGCCTCAAATTTTGATCTTATGTACTGCACACCTCTAATTTTGAAGAGAAAAGAATACCGTCTGTGAAAGTCACTGTGTTAGCCATAAGTATGCAACTGTTTACTTGGTGTGTTCTCATCTAATCAAATCCCTACAAACAGATATCTTGGTGGAGCTTTTGATGTGGAGTCGCTTGTGGAGAATTTGCTGAGTAAACTTGCTGGGAATCAGGATATTGTGGTGAATGTCTACGATATCACAAATGCTTCGGAACCTATGGTTATGTATGGACCTCAAAGTTCAGATGGTAAAGTGCCCCTCTTGCATGTTAGCATGCTTGATTTTGGAGATCCGTTTAGGAGGCATGAAATGAGGTGCAGGTTGGTAGCTTCTTTTGGTGACACAAACTTTGTTGGCTGCTTTGCTCCTCCACTAATGTTGGTAACCTGTGCAGGTATAGGCAAAAGCCTCCTATGCCGTGGTCTGCCATAACTAATCCTTTGGGAACTTTAGTCATATGGATGCTTGTGGGGTATATAATTTGTGCTGCATTGTCTCGGTATGACAAAGTTTCAGAGGATTGTAGAAAGATGGAAGAGCTCAAAACTCAAGCAGAAGCTGCTGACGTTGCGAAGTCTCAGGTTTGACATATATTTGGGTGCTTTTTGTTATTAAGGTTTCTTGTATGCATATGGATTATATGTTTATATCAGTTTTTTCTATTTGCAGTTTCTGGCAACTGTATCACATGAGATCAGAACACCTATGAATGGTGTCCTTGGTACTAATTTGTTCTTTTTGGTACGTACATAATCTCCAATCCAATGGTGTGGCAATCTAAGAATTCTACCTTCCAATGTAGGAATGCTGGACATGCTTTTGGGGACAGATCTGACCCTGACTCAGAAGGATTATGCTCAGACTGCTCAGATGTGTGGCAGAGCATTGATAACACTGATAAATGATGTCCTTGATCGAGCAAAGATTGAAGCTGGAAAGTTGGAGCTTGAGGCAGTGCCTTTTGACTTGCGTTCTCTCATGGACGATGTGATCTCTTTGTTTTCTTCAAAGTCAAGAGAGAAGTGCATTGAGGTATCTTACTATACATATATAAAGTATGAAAGATGGTTCCAATGTCCTTGTAGTCATAATGGATATGGACTGCTTTCAACCCTTGTCTGTGGCTGAGCAACTAACAGATAATGCAGTTCCACACATGCCAAATTGGCAATCTTTCCTATGTTTCCTTTCCAGTAGCACATTCTTTCCTAATCCTTTCCTAATTGCTGCAGTTTGCAGTGTTCGTATGTGATGATGTTCCAAAAGTTGTTATTGGGGATCCTTGGAGATTTCGACAGATACTGACAAACTTAGTGGGCAATGCAGTCAAAGTAAGCAGTCAACTTTTGGTATCATGACATTTGATATGCTTCTTAACCATGAATTATCTGCTGTTTGCATACTTTGTAACTTTAAATAATGTTGGAACACTGTTTTTTCAATATAATTCTGTTATCAAACTCATTCAGAAAATGTACTGAGTTCACTATTAATTGTCCCAGTTCACAGAACGGGGCCATGTATTTGTGCGGGTCTGTTTGGCTGAGAACTCAAATGTGGAAGATAATCAAGTCCTAAATGGAACCTTGAACGGCAAAGATGGTAAAGTTGAGTCTACAGCTAACGGTGCCTTAAATACTTTGAGTGGGTTTCAAGCTGCAGATGAACGAAATAGTTGGGAATATTTTAAGCTGCTGCTCTCTGATAAAGAGTCACTTTTGGATGACCTTGAGGGTGAAAAATCTAATCAAAATGATTCTGATAGCGTGACCTTG
This sequence comes from Dendrocalamus latiflorus, assembly GCA_017311315.1. Classification (NCBI taxonomy): domain Eukaryota; kingdom Viridiplantae; phylum Streptophyta; class Magnoliopsida; order Poales; family Poaceae; genus Dendrocalamus; species Dendrocalamus latiflorus. Next base: position 4,976,749 of record CM029634.1, on the reverse strand, counting down.
ATGATAAGCATCGAGGACACAGGTGTTGGGATCCCACTACATGCACAAGACCGTGTTTTTACGCCTTTTATGCAGGCTGATAGTTCAACTTCAAGGAACTATGGTGGAACTGGCATTGGTTTAAGCATCAGCAAATGTTTAGCTGAACTTATGCGCGGGCAAATAAGTTTCACTAGTCGTCCTTTCATTGGGAGTACATTTACATTCTCAGCTGTCCTGAAGCGTTCCTACAAAGATACTTCAAGTGATTCAAAGAGGAGTTTGTCCGAGGCACTACCAACCGCCTTTAAGGGAATGAAGGCCATTTTGGTAGATGGGAGACCTGTACGAAGTGCTGTCACAAGATATCACCTTAACAGGTTGGGGATAATGGTTCAAGTTGTGAATAATTTGACTATTGGACTTCAAGCCTTTTCTGGACAAAATGTTGCGTCAGAGCCGCCCAGGTGAGTCTTCTGTTTAGTCATTTTCAATTCCTAAGAGAACTTGTCACTGAGACTTCGAAACACTTGCTGTATCATCAACCAGTCTGATACAGGAGGGACCTCACCAAAGTAAGAACCAAACGACAAATAATGATTGTAGTTAATGAAAGGACCAGGACCATAGTGTGAGTTGATTGCTTTTTAAAAGAAAAACGTAAGACTGTAAAGGATTAGAATAGGTGCCTCTACAATAACTAAATACTTTACATTCAACATACTGTACATTCTTCTTGAATACCTGCTGATTCTCTGTTCTCTATCTCTTTATTTTCTTGTAGAGAAAAACCGTCCATGCTTTTTATTGAGAATGACATCTGGAGGCCTGAGACAGATATTCAGTTATTGAATCGTCTACATGAGCCCAAGAAGAATGGTCAGGTACATGAGTTGCCCAAGTTAATTCTTTTGGTCACATCTGAAACGGACAAGGACAAATATGGAACCACATTCGACATTGTGATGTGTAAACCTATAAGAGCAAGCACAATCGCTTCTTGTCTTCAACAGTTGCTAAAAGCGGAGATGCCTGAAAGGAAAGAAAATCAAAATAGGCCCTCTTTTCTTCGTAGCTTGCTGGTTGGGAAGAATATATTGGTTGTGGACGATAATAGAGTTAATCTCCGAGTTGCTGCAGCCGCACTCAAGAAGTATGGGGCCAAGGTTCATTGTGTTGAAAGTGGCAAGGATGCTATCTGCCTACTTCAACCACCACATTGCTTCGATGCATGTTTTATGGATGTTCAGATGCCAGAGATGGATGGGTATGATTCTATTTAATTCAATACAGTCTGCTGCATTTGGCATTTCCAACTTTTTCACCCCCTATGAAAGCCAATCTTTTGCTCCGTTGTGTTTAAAATATCTCATTTTTAAAGGGAATTGCTATTCTATTTCCCAGGATTAATGTGTTAAGTTTTTTTTGTTTATTATAATATCAGCCTTACTGATCGCTGATTGTCAATGATGTGTTCTTTAGGTTTGAGGCAACTAGACAAATAAGGCAAATGGAGACGAAAGCAAATGAGGAAAGGAAGGGCAAGTTGACTTCAATGGAAAGTAAAACATTTGTTGAGTGGCATTTGCCTGTTCTGGCGATGACTGCTGATGTTATTCAAGCGACCTATGAAGAGTGTATAAAATCAGGAATGGATGGGTATGTGTCCAAACCCTTTGACGAAGAGCAGTTATACCAAGCAGTCTCCAGATTAGTGGTGGGAACAACTGATTCAGCCTGATGGTCTGATCAATGGAATGGATCCAAGGTCTCATTAGTTAAAGTGAAGCGTCACCATCTCGTTTTGTCAAGCTGACTCTTAACTCTTACAAACCTCTGACATGAATTTTCGGAACATTAGATGAAATGATGAAAGTACCTTGAGCTAGTAAACTTCGTTCAGCCATGGTAAAGCATCACAGTGGAAGTTTCTGCTGAAGCCCGGGGGAGTGATAGGTAGAATTCCTTGTAGCTTTCTTTTTCTTTGCTGTTGATAGGCAGATGTATGCTGTATCTTCTCTCAATTCTTTGAAAATGTCACATCTTTGTGCCGCACTGTCCCAAGTTTCAGAGTCCCCTGAAAAGAAGGAAGTGGTTGACCTTTTAAGTTGCCTCCCGTCCTGTTTGCATGCTTGTGGTGTTATGAATAGCGCTTGTATTCATATGAGGCTAATGGGCCGGTATATATACACAAAGTACAGGCGGTAAATATGCAAAGAACCCCTCATAACAATGGGGAATAACAACTATACATATATCTCTAACACCCCCCTCAAACTCATGGTGGATCAACAACACTGAGTTTGGAGAGGTAGAAGCTGTGCTGTGCTCGAGTCTGGGCTTTCGTGAAGAAATCCGCTATCTGAAGCTCTGAAGGCACATACTGAAGAGTAATCACCTGATCATGCACACAAGACCTCATGAAAGAAGCATCAACACCAATATGCTTGGTGAGCTCATGCTTCACAGGATCACGAGCAATACTGATAGCACCTGTGCTGTCTGACAAGAGAGAAGTCGGTGTAGTGACAGAAACACCAAAATCCTCAAGTAACCACCGTAGCCAAGTAATCTCTGCTGTCAAGAGAGTCATAGCTCGCAACTCAGCCTCTGCACTCGAACGGGACACTGTAGTCTGTTTCTTCGTCTTCCAGGCAATAAGAGAACCACCAAGAAAAACACAGTAAGCAGAGATAGACCGGCGATCAAAGGGATCGCTGGCCCAAGTAGCATCCGAATAGGCCTGAAGCTGTAACGAACTGGAACGTGGAAAGAAGAGACGGCGAGAGATAGTCCCACGAAGGTATCGCAGAACTCGAAGAAGGTGGCTGTAGTGAACCTGAGTGGGAGCTGAAACAAACTGACTCAGAATATGAACTGGATAAGTGATATCCGGACGAGTAACAGCAAGGTAGACAAGACTCCCAACAAGATGACGATAGCGAGTCGGATCAGAAAGAGGCTCGCCATCAGAGAGTCAGAGGTGAACATTGAGCTCCATGGGAGTCTCAACAGTACGCTGATCAGTGAGAGAGGCGCGATCAAGAAGATCCTGAATATATTTCTCTTGGGACATAAAGAAACCATCTGGAGTGGAAGTAACCTCAATCCCAAGGAAGTAACGAAGAGGACCAAGATCCGACATAAGGAACTGCTCACTAAGACGAGCCTTGACAAAGGCAATGTACTCAGAATCATCCCCCGTAATGATCATATCATCAACATACAGGAGAAGAAGAGTCCGACCACGAGACGAAGTGTGGACAAAGAGCGCAGAATCATGATCACTAGCTGAAAAACCAGCAGCAGTGACCACAGAGGAGAAGCGCTCAAACCAAGCACGAGGGGCTTGCTTAAGGCCATAGAGAGAGCGACGAAGGCGACAGACCATGCCCTCAGGAACAGAATACCCAGGTGGCGGATGCATGTAGACCTCCTCACGCAACTCGCCATTAAGAAAGGTATTCTTGACATCAAGCTGAGAAACAGACCAGTGGCGAACAGACGCCACCGAAAGAAGAGTGCGAACAGTGGTCATGTGGGCCACAGGAGCAAAAGTCTCGTCGTAGTCAACACCATGCTCCTGCTGGAAGCCACGAGCAACAAGACGCGCCTTATAGCGCTCAAGAGAGCCATCAGAGCGAGTCTTAATCTTATAGACCCACTTACATGTGATGGGATGAGAATGAGATGGAAAAGGAACAAGATCCCAAGTACCAGTACGCTCGAGGGTAGCAATCTCCTCGGCCATGGCAAGCTGCCACTCAGGGTGAGTAACAGCATCCCGGTAGGAGACAGGCTCACGAGTAGCTGCGCCAGCAAAAGCAAAACGGGCAGGAGGCCGAATCGACTGGCGATCGCGGAGAGCGTAGCGAGGAGAAGATGACCCATCAGGGGAAGATGGAGCATCAGAAGAAGATGGAACAGCAGGAGAAGATGGCTCATCTGGAAGATCCTCAATACGAGGTCGACGAGTGTAGAAGATAAGGGGAGAAGGTACTGTAGTGGGAGGAGCCTGCGGAGTCGTAGAAGACGACACAGGCGGCGACAACGGCGGAGAGGCCACAGGGGGAATATGTGGAGACTCAGTGGGACAGGTGGACGAGGGCAAAACAGATATAGGTGTATCTGGAAAGGTCAAGAAAGACAGAGACTCCACAGAGGAAGCCGAAGGAGAGGCAGGACGTGGGTAGAATGGACGAGACTCGTCGAAAGTCACATCCCGAGAAACCCGTATCCGACGACCAACAGGATCCCAGCACCGATAGCCCTTGTGCTCGGCACTGTATCCCAGAAAGACACACTCAACAGACTGAGCGGTCAGTTTGGTGCGTTCTCGAGGGGCGAGGAGAACGTAGCAAACGCAGCCAAACAGATGAAGGGTAGAGTAGTCAGGAAGAAGACCACAGAGACGCTCAACAGGGATCGCTCCCTGAAGAGCAGAAGAAGGCTGGATGTTGACGAGATAGGTGGTAGTGGAAACAGCCTCGGCCCAAAAGTGAGGTGGAATAGAGGCGGCGATCATCAGAGCACGAGCCGTCTCAAGGAGGTGACGATGCTTGCGCTCAGCGACACCATTCTGAGCATGAGCACCAGGACAAGAGAACTGAGCGAGAGTGCCCTGCTCAGCAAGGAAGCTGCGCAGGTAACGAGAGAGGTACTCGCCAGCAGAATCAGCACGAAAAACACGAATAGGAGTGGAGAACTGTGTGTGAATCATAGTGGCAAATTGTTTATAGATAGGCAAGGTCTCACTACGAGAAGACATGAAATATATCCAAGTGTGGCGAGAACAATCATCTATAAAAATGATATAATATCGATGACCCCCTTTCGAAACGAAGGGAGCCGGACCCCAAACATCTGAATGAACAAGATCAAAAGGGCGCTGAGACACAGACTCACTATGAGGATAAGGAAGCTGGATCTGTTTACCTAACTTACAGCCCTGACAATCTAAAGACACATCTCCGGAGACAGACCCCAGAAGACCACGACGAACTAAGGACGACAGACGGGATCCACACAGATGGCCAAGACGGTGATGCCACTGCTGGAAAGACCCGGTAGACGAAGTGGCAGAAGCGGAGAGACTGGCGGCGATGGTGGCAGCGGAAGGAAGGTGAAGCCAGTCAAGCTCCCAGAGACGCTGGCGCCGAGCCGAGGCCGGGCGAGCGGGGCGAGTGGGCGCCGACGGGAGGCAGAGTCGGGCGGGGCCGACGGCGGCAGGGGAGTCGGCGGGGCCGACAGCGGAAGGGGAGTCGGCGGCGGCGACGACGACGGGGACGGAGGGAGCGCCCGCGCGAGGGAGCGGAGCGGCGGCGTCGGCCGGCGCGGAGGGAGCAGCCGGCGGCGTCGGGCTGGAGGCGCGACGGCGGCGGCGGCGAGCCGGCGAAAATTCCGGCGGTAGATCCAATCTGGTGGAGACAGGCACGTCCCTAGGTATGACAAACCCTAGGCTCTGATACCATGTTATGAATAGCGCTTGTATTCATATGAGGCCAATGGGCCGGTATATATACACAAAGTACAGGTGGTAAATATGCAAAGAACCCCTCATAACAATGGGGAATAACAACTATATATATATATATATATATATATCTCTAACATGTGGAAGGTTCGATGAAATTGTTTGTATTCGTTCGGCTCAAGGAAAACTGGACGTGTCTTTTCCTTCGCCAACGATACAAAACTTGCTCGCCGAAGTGGCGTGGACGTCGCGTGGTGATGGAAACACAGTTCGGCACTGAGTCGATGCTTATCTGTACTGTATGAAATGCATGATATACTTCCAACGTTAGATGCAAATCCGAAAGATACGTCTGAAGCTGAGAGAATGTATCCTGCTCCATTATCCTCACATCAACATCTGAAGTACACTAAAAACGAGGGATATCCACCTGGCGCCCGTGGCCACCTCTGAATACGGCCACCGGCTGTCGAAAAACCAGGGGTTGAGGGAGAGGTAGAGCGCCCCACCCGGCGACCGTATCACTGAGGAAGGCAGCCTGCTCCATAAGAACACGAATCTGCTGTGTAACAGAAGCCATCAGCACATCGACCATGTGGTCCATGTCTGTCTCTTCAATCAACAGCCCGTTCTTCTCACCCTATGGCTTCCACGAATAAATAAATGAGACGATTTCTTCGTCGTTGTTTTGAAATGGTTTATCGGTACAGTCTTTTAGAAGCGGCCTATCGATTTATCGGTAATCGATTTATTTATATAAGTACTCACGTTAGAACCAAAAGCCGTCAGCCGTAGTCGAAAAGGACACACCCAACATCATCCTCAATCTAGCTCTCTTCTGTACATTGATTGCCCTCAAGTGTCATCGATCAGATCCACGATAAGGCCTTGCTTAGGAAAATTAGTAGGTATATGGTACGCAGGGATAAAAATTTTGGACGAATTTCACCGAAATGGTGAAATTTTGTCTCTTTTGTTACCCCCCGAAAGCACAATAGTTCGATCAAATTTTGGCCGAATTATCCGATCAAATTTTGGCCGAATTATCCCCATTTAAATTTTGTCTAAATTTTATCTAATTTTTTTATTAAATTTTATTAAATATTTGAAATTCTCGTCCAAATTTTTAAACGAAATGGACGAAATTTCGTCCTTTCGTTCCTTCCCGTGACCGCCGAAATTTTTTTGAGGCCGAAAGATTTATCCCTGATGGTATGCCGCAAGCTCGGGGAGAAGGAACATCCCTACATGCTGCAAAAAAATAACAAAAGAAAAGAAACAACATTAGAAAAATAATCATCAGAAAAAATAAAATTTTCGTTTTTCATGCTTTCCACGCAGTTCAGTTGGCTATAAGCCAAAGTAATGCCACTTTCAGTGATTATTGGTTTAACTATATTCTTAAAAAAAAAGAAACATACAACTGAACGAATAAAAAAGAACGCTGCTGCACACGGGAAAAAAGTAGCTATGCAACAAATAAAAGAACTACAACAGCAATGAACATACTTTGGTGCAACAAATCATAGATTGAGGTCTAATTAATTAGACAAAACAGAACATGATGTTCGCCTCAAAGCAACTGAGCTAATGCAACAACCAGAAAGGCCCTGATCAATATGGCTTCAGCTTATTTTTGCACTATTCATAAATTTCGTCTTTTTTTGAACTTTTGGCTTTTTTTTTGAGTTTTTTTACCGGTTCTTTTTTCCTCGTATTTGTTTACATTATACGTGATGGGTTAATATGTTTTTTCTATTTTTAAAATTTTTAAATTTAATTATGGTAAATAAGCCTCTGTCAGCTACAGTGCTTTTTTCAGCCAGCTACAGTGTTTTCAGCCATAAGCCATGAGGCTTTCAGCCGAACCGATCACCACCATATACTGCTAAGTGAGTGCTAACAGACGAAACCAAATACATCCGACATTGATCTCTTTCTATACATCACATCATAAGGAACACCATGGTTTGAACCAAATGCAAAATAGACCCACTATGTGAAAGTCGTAGCCATTTTGATTATGCAAACTCAAAGTAAATAACCTAAAGGCAGAGGATACACTTCCCTTGCATCAGAGAGCACATGCACCCAACAGTGAAACCGTGTGTCAACATGGACCCAGATCCTTATCTGATACATAGCCTTAACAATTGTGCACGATGACAACAAGGTTGTTAAAGCACTGAATGCCCCTACCTACACCTAGCATTCTTGCAACGGGCCTTCAAACTACAAGAGTATAGGCAGCACAATTCATAATGTAACATGATGATATAACAGGATTTTAACAGAAGGGAAGATAGGCAGAGAGGAAAACGGTGAATCTACCTCGTCCACGGAGGGAGCCGGCGTTCGGCAGCGGCGGCGGCCGGGAGCGGCGGAGGTGCGCAATATATTGTAGCCGTTGGATCAGGAACCAACGATAAACTCGACGGGCGGAAAAGAGCCCAACAAGTGAAGCCTGTGGATGCTTGGCCCATGTGGTGGGCCGCCTTGTTCGGATGAGAAAATTCTGGTGGCAACTGTAATGTATTTTTTTTTGGAACAGCTTTTCCTCACATATTTGCTTAGTTACCAAGAACCTGTTAATTTCGGTAAGGGTATTGATAAACATTATCCAGATATTTTCTTTCTAACTATCATTCAGATTTGTGACAGTTGGATTAGAGATCCAAGGACCATAAATTCTCCCCACCCCCTCCAAAAAAAATTCACCCCCCCTCTAAAAAAAATCTCCGCCTTAAAAAAAAGAGACCGTTGGATCTCTAATCCAACGGTCCAAAATTTGGATAATTGTTGGGAAAAAACATCTGGGTGAATACGTCGGAAATAATCTTCTTGAATACGTCCATCTTCTTTTGAAGCAGAGAAGGCAGGCGCTCTGCTTTTGCATCAAAGAAAAATTGGCTGGGATGAATACTTCCATCTCTCTCTAATATATTTCATTGTTTGAAGAACAAACAAGGTAGTGGTTGTCAATGCCTTCCCAAATCCCAACCATATGAAAATCAGTTCCTGTGTAATTCTGGTACTTTTTTTTTACTCTTTTCAGAACACGCTGACATTGTTACGCCAACTCTAATCACAACAAACTAAAACTTTTTTTGCGACGATAACAAACTAAAACTTACTTGTACTAATTTAGACATCATCGTTGGTTTGGCCGTATTGATCACCAACCAACTCTTCAATTACTTGATCAGTCGGACAAAATCGTCCTGAAGCATTTAAAGAACTGTGACTAGAACAATTGCAGAAGAGCTAGAACAGGGCCTGGACTGGATACAAATCATGAGTTAATTAATTGATCACATTAAGATCCTAAAGAGAAGGCACTGCGTCACCTAGAGCCAAAAACCAAAAGCCATCATCCTCTTCCAGGACGTGTGCACTTGTATCCGATAGGTGATGAGATAGCAGCTACTCACCACACCACTATCTTGCGACCTACGCCAATAGGAACAACCATCCGAGAACAGGTGCGACGGCGACGCTAGCCAGAACCAGAACCTAGCATTAGCACAGTAGTAGTACCCAACACAAGATAAGATTGGCTAATGTGGTATTCGGTTGGGCTGATTTTTTATAGCTTATAGTTGAATTTTTACTGTAACGGGCTGAAATTACACTGTAACTGATGATGACTCATTTGACATAATTAATTTTTTTAAAAAATAAAAATAAAAAGGGTTAGTCCAGCACATATAATGCAAACGAATACAGAAAAAAAGAACTGGTAAAAAAGCTCAAAAAATCTGAAAAGGCAGAAAAAGACGAAATTTAGAAATAATGAAAAATAAACTGAAAACTAGAAGTCCAAGCTTAAACGAGCGGCCAAAACTGTGTTCATATATCAATCCCCGAGTTCAGGCCACGATTAGAAGTGCCTGAGCTTCAGCTTACCCTAATTTATACTACAAAGCCATTGCCCGATCTTACTGCAGAAGTCAACTTGTACGAGAAACCAAATTAACTTCTGTTGGACCATTGCGAATTCTCTACTGAGTTTATGTTTGGATCGTGGTGATTGGTCGATCAGGTGCAAGGATACATGTCAACTGCATATTCTGTAGCCTCTTGTGCCTGGTCTTGGTGTGCGAGATTTATGATCGGTTCGGCTGAAAGCATCATGGCTTATGACTGAAAACACTGTAGCTGGCTGAAAAAAGCACTGTAGCTGACAGAGTCTTATTTAGCATAATTAAATTTAAAAAAATTAAAAAATATAAAAAATATGTTAGCCCATTACGTATAATACAAACAAATACGGGGAAAAAAAGAACCGGCAAAAAAGCTCAACAAAAAGCCAAAAGTTCAGAAAAAAACGAAACTTATGAATAGTACAAAAATAAGCTGAAGCCATATTGATCAGGACCATAGCAGGCCATTTGATGGCTGATGCCCTTGTCCCTCCAGGACATCTCATCGTCTAGCTATCTGGTCGCTTTTAAAAGCACGCATTGTGTACGGTTTATTAGATCAAACACATCATTCTTAACTTTTCTTTGTTCCTTGTCTAGGACGATCACAGTCATGTATGGTTGGCCGGCCACTTTTGCAGTGATATCACAGCACTAGAATTACGCAACTGATCGAATTGCTGCTAGTCTCATGCTCTGATAAAAAAAAAAAGAGAACAAGTCAACTATTGTATAACCGCCGGTCAACCTTTACCTCGCTCCTAATTTCACTGGTGTTGTATGCTACATGCACAGCTGGTTTACATGATCATTTAGCCAACAGCACATTCACAGTTAGTTCAAGTAACAACAAAAATAGGAGGATTTTGTGCCTAGTGAGGAGACGGGTCACAACAGTGTTTCCTGTGATGTCACCATACGAATGTATATATGGTTTATATACATATTCAAAACTATATCTGGTTGAGATATTTTTGTCTTGATAAGTGGCATTGTAGAAGCAAATAGAAGTTCTAATTTCTTGTAGAACCGTAAAGTCTGGTAGACCATGTGATGGTCGTGTATTTTGTTGATGATGAATAATTGACATTTAGTTTTATTGGAATTTGCATTCATGAAAGTTCTGGTCGATGCGTTTCTATACTTGAGTTTTTAGGATAGCAAAATGACCATGTCTGGTAGTACGATCGGCCTTGTGATGGCTTGTCCAATCGGCCTTATGATGAATGGTCTGAATAGCAGACTTCGACCACGACAGACTTCGACCACAACAAATTTCGATCATGGCAGACTTCGACCACGTCCAACTTCGATCACATTCGACCACGATAGAATGACCATGGTAGGTAATCATAGATTTTGATCTTGAACAGTAAACCGGTCGTAACCAACATTTAACCGGTCGCAAGCGACAGTGAACCGGTCTTAGCTACAGTGAACCGATCAGAGGTCGTAATGTCATCTGCTACAGTAACCAGTTAATGATCATAGCTACACTACTTTTCCATAGTCGTAGCTACAATATCTGGTCGATACTCGATAGTTGTAGACTTTACGGGTTGATACTCGATAGTTGCAGACTTTACAAGTCGATACTCGATAGTCGTAAACTTTACTGATCGATACTTGATAGTCGTAGACTTTATAGATCGATAGTCGATAGTCGTGGCCTTTACTAGTCGATACTCGATAGTCGTAGATTTTTCTAGTTGATACTCGATACTCGTAGACTTTGTAGTCTGCTGTAGTTGTCTTAGGCTTTTTGATCGGTTGTCGTAGACCTTGCGATTAGTAGTCGAAGACTTTGCGATCGGTTGCCATAGGCTTCACGATCAGTACTCATAGACTTTGTGGTCGGTGGTCGGTGAACAGTGCTCGGAGGAACAATACTCGAAGGATTTGGTACTCGAAAGATGGAAATACTTGTGGTCAGATAGTCGTGGTACTTGGCAGTCGGAAGGACTCGGTATTCAATAGTTGTGGTTTTCGCAATTGTGGTCAACGATTGGTTGTCGTAGGTGCTGTGATCGGTTGTCGAAGACTTGTAGTATGTGATCGGTACTCGTAGGCTTCAAGCATTGGGATAGTGGTCTGACTGGCTATGTTCGGCGATTGGACTGGTTGTGTTGAATGGTCAGAAGATTGGTGATTTCTAGAAAGTGTGGAAATTATGGTCGTGAACGACCTGGTGGTGTTTGTGGTTGGTTTGGTTCTTATCTATGGATAGACGAGGGTGAATTATACATGTATGTGCTGATATCGGTCAAGTTATGAAGAACTTGTGCCAAAAAATGTTCTTTGGTCTTTACATGTGCAGATGGGCGTAGAAATGATCATGGTCAGTGATGAGGAGGACCGAGACTAAGATGGAGAAATCTAAGGTCTAGGCAGTCGAGGATGTCATGCGAGGTGGTCAGGTTCATGTTGTAGCACATAGAGATTAAAGATGATGATGCGTGGAGAAGATACGAGATGTGTGGTCCCGAAGGCTTCGACACGTGAGGATAATGTGTAGAGGAGATACGGAAGGTACAGTCTCAGAGGCTTCGTCACGTAATGATCACTGAATTTACTATAACTAATCACTTACGAGAATGACGTGTGTGTGTGTGTTTCATCTGCTGCTGAGAGGAGAGCACTCAGCACATCACAAGAGCACGTTGGAGTAGTACAAGGCCAAGGCGGAGCACTACGAGTGCGCGTGCCTCGGCCAGAACATGGCCGGTGGTGCAGAGGCCAACGTGGAGCACAGCCTCGGCGGGATGCTCTACATCTGGTAGTGGAACAACATGCAGTATGTGACCAACGTCGCGTTCCTCCTAGCTGCCTACTCCGACTACCTCGCGGAGGCCGGCGTCCAGACTGTGACGTGCGCCAGCGGCGAGATGACTGAGGCCGATGAGGTCTTCGTGCTCGCCAAGGCCCAGGTCGACTACGTGCTGGGCACCAACCCCAAGGGCATCAGCTACCCGTTGGGTACGACGCGAAGTACCCAACCAGGGTGCACCACCGCGCCGCGTCCATCGTGCCATACAAGCACACCAAGGAGTTCATTGGGTGCACATAGGGGTTCGACCATTGGTTCAGTAGGCGAAGCTCAAACCCCAACGTCCTTGTTGGCGTGATTGTCGTGGGGCCCGACTGGCGGGACAGGTTCAAGGACAATCGAGAGAACTACATGCAGACGGAGGCATGCGCGAACAACACCGCGCTGATGGTCGGGATGTTCGCCAAGCTGAATATGATGGCCCGGGAGAAGAGGGAAGAGGGAATGGCTCCGGCGAGAAATCCGGTGACACTGACGGTGGCCGACGTGTAAATAGATAGGTTATAGAGGGCGATTGTACAATTTTCCCCATTCTTTGGTTCATTTTTTTCCTTTTGTGTTCTTTGTACACAGGTTGAAATTGATTGTATACGAGAGAAAAGGTGGAGGCAGTGACATGCAAATGTAAATTCGCTGCCGGTACATATGAGGAAAAAATGACATGTTTAATTTATTGGTTATCCTCGTCTGTATTCCATTAGGCACAAACAAATTAGCAGAAGACAAAAGATGAAAAGAAGGCTTTTTACATGGTCGCAACTCAAATTCAAGGTTTAGCACTTTTTGAGAATCAGCAGCTGAAACTTGATCCTTAAGAGGTCATAAAAGAGCCAATTTTTTCACATGCTATTTCATGAGCTCGTGTACAACATTCGGTGGTCTGAAAACTTTAAATCACACAATATGAAACAGAGAACATAAATAAACAACTAAATATATTAGCTCTGTATTTAGAATAGCAAGAGTAGGAAATTATAATATCCAACAATGGAAAAGCAATATTACCACAGCTCGTAAGCTTCATTCGGGTAAAAGACGCACAGTAGTGGCCACGAGAACACAAACGGTATCAACAAGAATGTTGTATTTTTTCCGCGGCTCATCAAAGATGGCCGATTCAGATCCATTAAAGAATTGCAAAGTTTAAACATACAACAAAATATATCACCTCAAATAACGAATGACTATATGGTGAGGTTAAAAAGAATGGGAAGAAATAATACATCAATGGGTGGAAATAACACATTGCCAGTTCGGTGGAAGACTTACAACAGCAGTGTACAAAACCAAGATCAACCGATCTATGGCGACAAAATGACAGGCTGAGAGCGCATCAAACAGATCAACATGGCAAAATGATCGTGACACAACAACCAGAGATAACCCATATATTTCTATAAACAACTGAGGTTCTCTGGATACACCATTCATGCAATCTCTCGTCAGCTCTATGTTCTTCAATCCCATATATGTTCTTCCTCGAATGTCAGAAGGGGATGAGAGCCTGGCATGAAAATATGATGCTGACAGATGACGATTAACGTCCTTATTATCTCTGCCCAGGTGGTGCCGGTGGCAACCGGTTTGGTGTGCGGCGGCTGCCAGAGTTGGCACCATTTGCGTCCCCATTTTCGTAGCGCCGACCGCGACTGTCAGCACTTCTTGACCTTGATTCATTGTGTGAACTGGGTCGGTCAACAGAGCCATTTGCTGCAGAATCGAAGGCAGACCTCCAGTCCTCACCTGACTGGCCAGGGGTCCGTGGGCTACTGTCTGCAAGTGATTTTTTTTGTTTGCTCAGGGTCAAGAGCTTGGTTTTTGCTACCAGGAAGCGGATGTAAAAATGAATGAAATTACAAAATCATCCACCATGACATCATGGCTCATGGGATGTCAATCTAACTAGTTGACTGGTAGACACAACTAGACAGTTCAAAAAAAAACATGAACTCGGTATTTTAGAAAAAAGAATATATACAGAGTATTTTATCTTGCTCAGTTGTTACTAGCAAGTAATAAACTTATAATACACAATAGTATTTTCTGGCCTACAAAAAAAATTAGTTGTTTGGCTTCTCACTTCTACTGGCCATATATGATCATTTGTGTTACAAACCATGATTGTGGAATGATTACAATAACAGACAATTTAAGACATGGTCATGAGTTTTGAGCTTATGACTGTTGTCATGCCCATACTGTGGCAAGAATGGCTTAACAAATAGGGGAGTGTTTTGGTCCTAACTCCTAACCACCACCTAACCAGGATGGTTGTGAGTTGTGACTGCACCCATGAACCTAAGGCAAGCATATTGCCCCTCCTACGTTTTGGCCAAAAGATGTGTGCTATGTCATCACTGACCCAACCTTAACGGCACCAAAATCTGAGCTCTGAACAAAATACAACCTTCACCTGAAGTGGAAACTCGTTATACTGCAGTGTTCAAGTTTGTTTGCAAATCAAATAGGTCTGAAGTTTTGCATCTGACAACTTTGACGTTGCAAAACAACTGAAAGGTGGTCGGTACCGTACAAACTCTGAAACTATGAATCATTATAAGTAAGCTCCAAGAAGTGCTTGTCCATGTGGCAGTGCAAATATGGACATGACCAGAGTAATCATTCAACACATTAGAAAACCATCTTAGCTAATAAGCACATTGGCATAATTATGCTAGTACGAGCAGACCAAGAATATTATTGACTATAAAGTTGTGCTTAGCTTAGTATGGGTAACAAATAAGAATGTTTTTTTAAAAAAATGAATGCTGAATTTCTACTGAGTCATTACCACACAAACTTGGCAATTGGATTGATCATTATAAGTAGGCTCCCCAAAGGGCTTGTCCAGGTGGCAGTGAAAAAATGGACATGACCAGCAGAATATTAATTCAACAACATATTCGAGACGACCATCATAGTAACCTGCCCATTGGCTTATGTATGCTAATACGCAAACAAAATCATTGAGCATATTGGAATACTATTGACCATCAAGTTAATCTTAATTTTGGGTGATTTCAAAAGACGTAAACCACATTTACTACGAGAAAATTGGACAAAACTCACAAGAAGATAAAACTACTGCATTTGCTAGCATCAAGCAGGCATTTGAAGTATAGCCAGCTTACCAGCTTCAGAACTATCATTGGAATATGATGCAGCAGCAGCTCTGTTATCATGGACACTGAGCTGACGAGTAAGCTTTGACAAGAGAGATGATTGTTTTTGGCACTTTTCCCTTCTACGTTTAGCATTGTGGTCCTCTTGGACAAGTTCTTCAATCTTTGCATTGCTTTGTGCACTAAAAGTGAGAATTGTGACAAGGTTAGCAACAAATTATAAAAAATGGAGTGACCATGGAACAAAAACTTTTCAACCTTCCTACAAATGGGAGTAAGGAATGCAAAATGTGTGGTGCATGACAGTTGTAAAAAAACTAGGAGAGGTTTGTACCATGTCCATCCCCTATAAAAAAGGAATAAGTCCATTTTACACCCACCAAACTATCGAAATAGTACACTTAACCCCAAACCAGTTCAAATCAAACCCCATGGTGGTTTGGCTTGGTTGTTTTGCTGATGTGGACTCAACCTCGGATTATTTTGGCATGGTTATGATAAGTTCATGCGCAGAAATGTCATGAATCTAAAATAAAAGCTAATAAACAAAAGAACACTGTAATGTGAACAAAGTTCTGTGAGAAAAGATTTGCAGCTGCTCACCTACAAGCAGGCCCAAGTGTGAATGGGACCAGCACGTGATTGAGTTTGGCAGACATGGTTCATAAGAAACAGTTTATGTTTAGACAACCAGACTATGAGTTACAAAAAATGGCAAACAAATGGAAAAACTAGATGAGCTATACTACATGTACTTGAGTAGGTGCATATTAGGTGTAGGTGTGCAACTGTGCAAAGACCAAAGAGATCAAAGCCAAAAGTGTGAGAAGCAATTTAATCAGTGCATACCACTTTGTAAAAAAATGGAACATTTCAGATATAGACATGACTTCTGTCCAGGGTTCAAAATCTGGAGACCGGTAACCGAAAAAACCGGCCGGTATGAATTTTTTATTTTCGAATTTTGGCCGGTTTTTTCCCGGTTTTCCAGTTTCAAAACATCTCAAAATTCAAATTTTGATTTTCAAATTGTGACCGGTTTTTCCGGTAACCGCCCGGTTACCGTTACCGGCTGCCGACCGGGATTTCTTCCGGTTCCGGTTTTTGGAACCTTGCTTCTGTCTGTTACCTCATCTCATAAAAAGTAACATATGAAGCAACTAAGTAAAAGGAAAATAAAATATAATGAACCTATTCAAAATAGACCTCCCCACGGGTAAGGACCATTAATTGCAAGTAACTCCCTATTCTCACCCATAAAAATATTCCGTTCATTGCAGTTCTTCCATCTGGGTGGTATATTATAATTTTCAACCAATTGAGTAAAAGAAAGAGGAGAAAAGTCATGCAATGAAAAATTGGAAATAGAACCAGAGTATCTAATTTATTTCAGTACAAACAGAGAATATGCATCCAACCTTATTGAGCTGTACAGCTGGTTTAGCATATCTTCCTTTGCTTTCTCCACTTGGCAAAGCACGATAGCCTGATCAATTTATCATGCAGAAGACAATGAAAATTGCATGACATGAAAAGTGTGAAAGAACTGGCTGAAACTACAAATATGAACCTTTGGAACATTTGCCGCCAAACTGTTCAAAACAGCCTCAACATAACCGCGAACTTCTTGAGACATCCATCGAAGTTCTTCTTCAGGATCAGCAGGCCTCCGTGCCATCGTATCCTTAAGAGAAACAGAGTGATTGTGTGTCATAGTGGAATGGTAGAACAAAGCAACATCAAGAAGTGAACTTTTGTTAGACACATTCAAATGATAAACATGGTAACTGGGAAAGTAGAACAACTTGGCATGAGTGTCCAGTGAAGACAGAGTTGATAGAAAATAATCTGAGGCAACTGATTCAGGATAGTAAGGGATAAAGCTTCGAAATGAATACAGATATAAGGACACAAGTCAAGCATAGGCTAGAGCTTACAAGGGACCCATCTGAATGGCTTTGTCTCATGGAACCACCCTGAGGAGTATTTGAACCCTTGACAGAACCCCCTTTGCTCTGAATAACACCTCTAATTTTCTTCATCCACTCAATCTTGTCAGCCATATTCTCAGCCTTCAATATAACGGCACTATGAGCTGCAACATGAAATAAACATTTATAGCAAATTAGCAATATAATTAATAAGTAAACCTCAAGCTAGAACATCTAGAGGTATGAACCTTTTAGCACAGTTTTGTAGGCAACCCTGTTAGTAATCTTAAATACAAGGCTTGGGCCTTTCTCTTTATCTGGCCCATTCGCCTTTTTTGAATCCTTAGAACTCTTAGAAAGCTCTTCCTCCTCTATTTCTTCCAGGTTACATTCCTGAATCACGCAGCAGACTATGTTATTAAAACAGTTCATATCACATATTCACACCTCCCACAGTTGTACACATGATGTTTCTCAGTTCAAATATGAATCGGAACTGTCCACTAGGACTTGGAAAAAACATTAACTATTATAACCCTGCAGTGTAAACTAAATTATCATAGATTACTCAATGTCAAGTGGAATAAAACAAACACGGCAAATTATAAAAGTTAAGCACACCTCCAGGACAACGACGCCTCGAAAATGTCTCTCCTCTTGTTTCTTGGTATATCCAAGCTGGACAGGAAAAAGATACAGTAAATGACACCAAACCCCCTCAAATAAACAAGGACATTAACGATATCAACAGTAAATGTCAAGAAAATTATCAGAAGTTGAGATTCAGAACAATCAAAACTGGAGGGTATCAGTACAGGAGATTTATTAACCTTTCCACTCTTCTCATTTAGGACAAACCACCTTCTGCTCCATTCATTATTTTTTGCACTCTTCTTCAAAAGGTAACCTAGAGAGAAGAAAAATATGCTTCTGTATCAAGAAATCAAACCACAATTATTGGAAAAGATATCATCAAAGCCATGCACAGTTACTTTTTACATCTGTATGAACGTATTGTATGCTAAAAAGAACGATTATGCTAGAATTCTGCATAGAGTTAATAAGCAGTCAAAGAGGTTGATTCTTATGAAAATGTTTCTTTTGTTTTAATGGACCACAATTGACATTGAAGCAACATGAAATAAATCTGCAGTGGTTTCAGTTTCAATCACAGTTGCACAGAAGTAAAAGTGATGCCAAATTGCTTTGAGAAAAGATGAAGTTGTGCCAATCTATGGCATACTATTATACCTGCAGTTATTTCGCCACCAGGCCCAGCAACCTGCAAATTCGATCCCTCTTTTGTATCTTTGTCTTGCGGATTGGATTTGTCTTTCATTGATTTCAGGCTACCACCAGCTTGGTCAGATCCTGTTTGGGGGCTTGAAGCCTAATATGGAAGACAACCAATGTTAACAACCAGACCGACATAAGTATCGAGAATCTGGCGGACACTACTTTTGAGTACAGATTTGTAGTGTAATATTCCAAAAAAAGGGACTCCTAGGCCGAATAGGCCTCGGCCCATCCGGCCGTCGCTGTCCTATAAGAGGGGAGGGGTGGGGCAGAGGGGGGTTGCTGTCCTAGCCTGCACCCACCACCGCTGCCTCGCCTGCATTGTCACCACCGTCCTCCAACGCCCCAGGATGCTGGCTTCTCCGCGCGTCGCTGCCCTATGCTTGCCGTCACCTCTAGCCATGCTGCCCGCGCACCGCCGCCCCTGGTCTCGCGCCGTGCCATGCTTGCTGCTGCCCCATGCCTACGCCATCGCCCCCAGAGAACTCCCTCCACCGCTATCACTCTGGCCCATGCCAATCCCCTACATGTGCCGACGCCGTCGTCAGCCGTCATCCATACAACCGAGAAGGGAAGCGAGGACCGGCTGAGAAATAAAGAAGGGGAAGGAGGGAAGGAAGGGAATAGGAGGAAGGAGGCCGGCCGAGAGAAGGAAGGAGAAAAGAGGACGAAGAGGAGCCGGCCAAGGGAAAAGAAGAAAGGAAGAAGGAAGAGAAAAGAAGAATAGAGGGGGAGGCCGAACTGACGCCAGATCCGCCCAAGAAGAGGAAGAAGGTGCCCCAATCTAGCTGTTCGTCGGTAAGATAACACATCGAATCCTTTTACTATGCTGGTTTATCGATTTGTGTAGATGTATCGGTTTGTGTAGAGGTTAGAGCGGGGATTAGTAGCGTAAATCGCAGTTGAAATTTGTCAGAAGCACCATTAATAAGCTATTCCTGTGCATAGTGTTCCTACTGCGATTTTTGGATGTTATGCATCTAGGTATGTTGCTATCTAGAAGCACGTAATTCTTGGTAGCAAATGTACTAAGTGGATTGATTCACTCAGTAGGTGATTGAATGTATTGGTGATAACTAGGATTGTCTGGTGAAGGGTAAATTAGTTATTTTGGGCTTGCGTGTGGGAGCGATGCCATGTTACCTGTGTGTATGCACTGTTTGGTAAGTTATTGAGATTAGGTAATGATTGTTCAGGTGAAGATTCCGGATTAGTGCCGTCGTCCCCGAGGTTAAACAGATAAGTACATGGTAGAACGGTGGGTAATGGTTGCCTTAAATACTCAATGTTTATGAAATGCCTACCTTCCTGTTATATTTACTTGTGATGAATACATGATGATATTGGCTAAGTGATGAAGATGGAGAATGGTAAATAATAATGAAACTCATGCATTGTATTAAGTGTATATCTATGGCGTGAAAGAGACCCACTTTGGTAGACATGAAAGACCTACTTCGGCAGACACTCCTAGGATAGAGGCACCTTCACGAGATGGAGAAAATGAAAGGGTAATACATCGACGGGTGTCCACTTAACTATACCGGCATAAGCTACAGAGTAGGGTAGACATGCATCCCACAGGAGTGGAGATTAAAGCCGGCTATATGAAAGAGGATGGGTTATTGAGCCCGCATGAAAGAGGACGGGCTTGGGTGAGCATCGACAGGCGCTCACTCCGCTATATCGGTATAAACTAAAGTAAATAGTAGAGTTGTGCATTTGCATTGGATTAACGATATGAAAAGTTCATGTAGACCGAAGTGTTAATGAGTATGAAAGAGTTGATGGATAATGATAATTAATGAAATGTGGTCTAAGATGGTATTATATGTATGTTAATGTTTATTATTTTGCTATGTACTTCCTGAATCTTGAACTCATACTTGCTTTCTTGTTTTTAGGTGACCGTTGAGGCATCATGCGTGGGGAATGGAAGCACTCTACACTACATCCAATAATAATGACCTAGAACATCATCTCTACCTTCCTTAATATTACCTTAGCAAAGTAGCTTGTTAATTTGAAACCTAGCCATTAAAAAAATTCTCGTAAACCGATGATGAACTTTAGAATACTTTTATGATAATGTATGTTTTCTCAGTGAATTTCTATTTGCAAGTTTATTGATAATGTATGTTTTCTCAGTGAATTTCTATTTGCAAGTTTATTTATACTCCCGGATGCATGGTTCTAGGCGTTCTCGTGCGTGAGGTCCAGGGTGTTTTCGGGTGCGAGGTCCCAAGGTTCAGTTGTGCGACGTGTTCTTGTGCATAGTACTAGTTGTTTCAATGCATATTGTTAAACGCAGGTTGTGGACCATTTTGCAGTAGTTTAACTAGAGGAAATGCTGCCGAAATCTAGTAGTGATGGAAGTAATTTAGAGTAATATAGAGTAGTGGTAGCATTCTGGGCTCAAACGTTGAGCCAGGGTGTTACATGTAGCATGCAGATTTGTGCATCCTAAGAAAAGAGGAAGATGTCATACCCTGTTCATCATGGACTGTTCTGCATCTTGTGCTTTCTTCGATGATCTATTTTTCACCTCATCCTCACGGCGCTGCCTTTCCATTCTGCAAATACCATACCAAACCAAAGATGATCATTGGATCATGTAATCATGAAGGCCTCTCAGCTTATAGACAGCCGATAGTAGGACAAATCATTATCCATTTCATCCAAGGGAAGAAGCAATACTTGAATAACACAGAAGTTAAAAACTGAAGTGGTACACTTAATTAGCGCACCACTTTATTAAAAAAACTTTTGGCATTGTTCTTCACCATTAGCTTTTCTGGTGAAAAATAATATTAAGAATATAAAAGAGCAAAACCTTCTCTTGTCAATTTACCCAGTACAAAAAAAGTACGAAGTAGGAAATAAGAATAGATTATTTGCCGAAGTTACATTAAAGCAGATTAAATAAAAAGAAAACAACTATTATTTGTTAAGAGCGCGACTGACCTTCTTTGTACCAAACGGATGAAATGTTGTGGGGGGACAAAGGCACGCTCCATATCAACAAGTGCAACCACCATCTTTTTCGCGTCATTTTTAAAAGCATCCAATGCATTAGATGCAACTGCAATGACCTTAAGAAAAGAAATGGTGGAATGTTGTGCTCAGAAGTCAGATTGACTATAATTCCACACACAAGTAAAAAGGGGAAGTAGGATGCAATATAGAACAAAGTGGCACCTCGCGTTTGAATGGAGGATATCTTCCCAGCCCTGGCGTAGCATTTGCAGAAGCATTTACTATGTCTAACAATACATGGTGTACCTAGTGTATTGAAAAATAAAATTAATTGATGTATCAGAAGCTACATAGACAGCGTCTACCAATGCACAGTATACCTAGTGTGTTGACAAACATAACAATTAATAAGCTACATATATAGTTACATATTTGTGCAATTGTGCAAGTGCAATAGTTTACGCATAAAGCATATAATATTAGCAGGATAGAAATAGCTCATCAAAAGTGTATCTCTATCTTACATTGATCTTCATCGAAAGGCAGAAGATATGTACAATTTGGGACCAGCCAAGACATACCTCTTCAACGCATAGTCGTGATGGCTCCTTTGCCATTTCTAGTACTCCTTTTATTAAGGATCTTAAACCTTTCTCAGGAGATACCAAATATGGTTGATAACCATCAGCTTCCAAGACAATCTAGAATTAGAATGTGAAGAAAATGATGTCCATCATAGGCCCAAAGAATAGTCCACTCCAGAAATTATTGTAGAAGGGCTTTTGAATTTACCCTTTTGACATTGTTCAGATCAAAATGCCTGTCCAATGGAAGCTGTTTGATCCTATCCGGAAACTTGCCCTCAAAACTTGCAACAATTTTCCAACCAGACCCCTTTTGATTGAGAACAGTATAACGGTCATGTAATCAGTTATTTCATTTGGCAAGTACTAACTTAGGTATAAACAAAGACCATAACTTAAGCTTATCACTAACCTCGCCAGAAGTAACATGAGCAAGAAACTTATCTTCAAACTCTCGGCACAACTCCAGAGCAACAGCCCTTGTTCCTTCAGCGCTTTGTACCATTTGTTCTCCCAGCCTTGAAAGTTCATCTTTCACTATCTGAGACTTACCTTGAAGCCTGAAATTGGAGCAAGAGTGCACATGCATTTGCAATTTAAGCACCAGAAATCATAATCAGATTTTTTTTATAAAAAAAAGACAGAGGACAAGAAATATCTGTGTGACATGGTGCACTAATGATAAATTCAATTGATAGATATGGGTGGTTAGTACAGGCAGCATAATAGTTCATTGACAATATCAAATTTAGTAATTAAGTGGTATCAACTTGACATTTCATAGACAAGTAGAAAGCTACATATCTTTTTACATGACATTCCTTTTACATTGGACGTTTGAGTCCTGTAACCACAGATGCAAAAGGTGCAGTGGAAGCTCAGTTTTGGAATCATACAATTTTACGGTACCAACCCCCTATTTGTTAGGTATATAAAAAGTCAATCAGTGATGTTGGAAAAGCTAATCAAGAAAACGGATGTGGTAACCACAGAAACAATACAACTATGCTGCTGGAAGGTACAAGCTTCAACGATGATAATGTAGAGGGGAGTCTTGATGAAATGAAATATAAAGGATGTTGTGAGACGCGAAAAGCCCAGATCGTCAAAGTTTCAGTTGTCTGGTTGCCAATAGGAGCCTGGAGAATTTAAGGTACATGCATGTTGTGTACCTTTATCTAGAATGATTAAGATGCATGCTTGGTGATTAGTTTGGATGACATTAATCAGGTGGGATTGTGATTAGTTTATTTCAACCGGGAAAAAAAGGAACATGCTTCTATTTTTTTTAAAAAAAATATTAGACAGAATCAGAGAATCATCAATAACAGTATAGGGTACAGTGCTTACCCAGACAACAAGTTAGGTAACCGCACTTTCATCCGTTTACGTATCTGTTTAGCAATGGTATCCACAAGAGCAATTCTCCCCAGCTTACTCTGAGGAACACCAGTTAGGATGGATTTAAGGCTTTCCGCCTCAGCTCGCCAAGCTGTTTCCAGTGAATTCTCGGACCCAACTGATCCTGCTTGAGCTGATGCAATTGAGACAGATTGCCCTATTAGAGCAACCCACTCGATTTCAGCTGCTGCTCGTGGTGCGCCCTTGTTAGACAAAATGGCCTGAACACAAGAAACAGTTTTTGCATCTGCAGCTGCCTGATCGATTTTACTTAAGACACCTATTGTTCTGGTTCCTACAACAAGGTGAACAAGAAAAAATACATCAGTTGCTACAAAGAGTGTGGCTATGCTACTGCAGAGGATATATGATCAGATTCAAATGACAGACCATCTGGATCGATATCTTTCGCTAGTCTAAGAGCTCGAGATGATGCAACATCAGCAGCTTGCATTGCTGGTATCACAACAATCAATATTGCATCATTGTGCCCAGCATACTCATTAATCTGAAATGTGAAAAACAGAAACAGACACCTTATACAATATGAGGTGATACACAAAACATGGCAAATAAATTTATAGTTTTGGTGCTTCTCTTGCATGTAGTAAGTGGGAAAACAAGTGATATCACTGCGGCAACATTCAGTGAATCTCAGCTAAAGTGCATGCCATGCTGTCATTCTTCTGATGTTTCCCGCCATTCCATACATTACATAATATTCAAATTCATATTGGTGGATGTAATGCACAATCAGAATAACTCAGATGTCAATTTGAGGGCTCCGAATATTCTAAATATTGTTCAAGCATTTTTTACTAGTTGAGGAGTAAGTACAGGAATATTGCAAGCAGTACTCACCGTTGAATCATCCATAACTCGTTGGTCTATGCCTGGTAAATCAATCAATTTTAATGTAGGAGCTGGAAAAACAAAAACAAGAAAAATGCAGTGAGAAATCATTTGCAAAAGAAACAGAAAGAACTCAAGAAGTAAACAGACACAACTAATGTACAGCATGTAGTATAAGATATTGAGCCATTTCAGAGTAGGATACAAATTAATTAGATCATTGAAAAAAACAGAGAGCATATATTTGAGTAATTAGTAATAACCATATTAGAAGATACTCTTGAATCTTGATACTGATTATATTTCACAATCTTATGGTCTTACACAGCACATAAAATGCACAAGGCATCAATGTCCGACAACTAAAGGGGCAGTTTGGACACTTGCTCAAACATTAGTATACCCTCAGTGAATACCCAACTATGCAGCTTGCTACTGGATTGGTAACATTGCCCAAACTACTAGAGAGAAAAACGCAATCCAACGACAAACCTGTACTTGTCCGCAGCTTGAGGTAAATATCATCAGTTCGACTTATCCCTGATCCACCGGACGCCCCCTTGCTAAGCCTATCCTGCAGCGAATGCCGGAGAGCACCTGCATGCAACAACACAACCAAAAATTGCCACCAAACTCAGCACACCGACCAACCGCGCCCATTGCCAGATCTAGCTTGGCAAGGGGAGATCTCACTCACTTGCCGACACCTGCTGCGACTTGCTGTCGATCTGCAGGACGATGGACTTGCTGCTGAGCCCCGGATCCCTCTGCAGGTCGACCACTATCGGCGCCCGCGTCGCCCCGTTCTCCCCCGTCGGCTGCACCACGCCAACCACCACCCAAACCTCACATAAAACGAATGTCCAAAGCAGAAGAGAGAGCGAGCTAGACCCGAAGCACTCACCAGCACGGGGTGGCCGATGAGGCTGTTCAGCACGGCCGACTTGCCGGCCCCCTGCACGGAACAAACCGGATCAAGTCAGATCGGGCGCGCGCGCGGGGCGAGGGTTTTGAGTTCGCCGTGGCAGCGGCACTTACGACGTTGCCGAGCGCGACGGCGTTGAGGAAGGTGGAGGGGCGGCGCGTGCTGGCCTCGTCGGAGGGGTCGTCGTCGGCGAGGAGCGCCGCGGCCTGGCGCATGGACTCGGCGAGCTGGACGAGCTCGTCCATGGCCTCCATGGCCGACGACGACATGGGCGCAGGGATCTCGAGGCTGGTCGGGCAGATCTCGGGGTAGGGGACTCGGGTGGTGCGGGGAAATTGGAGACGGACTGTTGAACCGCGAGGCGAGTGGGAGGTGGGATTTGAGACGGGAAGGGGTGAGTCGTTGCCTCCCTGCTTTTCAAGTGACGGGACCTGTCACCGCTGCGGTGGGCGCGTGCAACGTCTGTTTGTTTGGGCACGTGAGGTTTTGGTTTCAGATCTGGCTCAGCTCGACGTCATAGGAAAACTAGCCAAGAGAGCTGAGCCTAGCTCAATTGGCAAGAGCGCGGCCGCTCCTTGCCGTGCCATTCAGCGTACGTAAATATATTAGGAGTGTCTATACAACAATCGATTATTTTTTAAATAAAAATAGTCAGATTTTGAACTGTTAGATAGAGATCTAACGCTCTAGATCATTTTTTTGAGGGTATCATTTTTTTGAAGGAGGGCTTGTATAGGTGGATCCGTTACTCAAATATATTTAGCAGTTAAAACATGTATTCTGTGTTCTGTGACATTTTTAATCTCCATTTTGTTTTAAGCGTGTGTATTAAACATACGCACATAAATGTGTAAGTGTGTGCGTGTGTATGTGCATGAGTACGTTCTTGTTGTACTCACTTAAAGAAAAACTAGCCAAGTTATCCATGCAATTTGCATGGCTGCTCCTACTCCAGCTAGTTTCTGTTTCTCGCTTCTTAATTTCATCTTTTTTTGTTATTTTTTTGTTTTTTGCCTTTTCTTTTTTCCTTTGCATTGTTTATGATGGTATAACTTATTTATTTATTTTAAAAAATAATTAAAATGAAAAAACTAATATCAGTTACAGTACATTTTTAACCGTTACAGTCAAAAAAGCTTAATATATTCCTTAGAATGTAAACAGTATCTGCAATGCAATATGATATGTATCACATTCTCATCGTAATATTCCTTAGAATGTAAACAGTATCTGCAGTGCAATATGGTATGTATCACATTCTCATCATAATATTCCTTGGAATGTAAACAATATCCGCAGTGCAATATGGTATGTATCACATTCTCATTGTCATATTCCTTGGAATGTAAACAGTATCCATAGTGCAATATGGTATGTATCACATTCTCATCATAGACTAAACATTCATAATATTTTGAAAACTAATTCGAAAGATTTTGAAGCAAATACTCCTAAGCAGTATTCACAACACTCAGTATGACACAGA
Organism: Dendrocalamus latiflorus; assembly: GCA_017311315.1. Classification (NCBI taxonomy): domain Eukaryota; kingdom Viridiplantae; phylum Streptophyta; class Magnoliopsida; order Poales; family Poaceae; genus Dendrocalamus; species Dendrocalamus latiflorus. The sequence continues at coordinate 4,949,974 of CM029634.1, read as the reverse complement.
AGGCACATATGTGTAAGATTTTCTTTTTTTTTTGAAGAAACAGTTGTTACTGTTTATTCATATGAGAAGAAGTAAACGTCCAAGAAAGCACCTGATACAAAAAAACACAACTCTAAAAGCCCAACAAGATAAAAGTCCATGGTAAACACACCCAACGCCGACAAGAATGCCAAACACAACTGATAAGCACCACCACTTGACCTAACACATGCTATTGTCATCACCCATTGCGCCCACGACCCGGCTGCTTCGACATCACTGCAGCACACCTCGTGGTAGCACGTATCAACACGACGATAACCTCATAGCAAAGAGACTCCAATGACAAACACTAGCTTGCCAGCAAAACCACACGGCCGGCTTTGAGCCACCAACGCACACAGGCGCCACTCGCCGCACCACCCTAACAGGAGAGCCGCACTAGGCATCCCTACCACCCAGGTGAGGAGTCAGATCTAGCAAGAAGAAGGGCAGATCTGCCCTGAGCGCCAAGGTGAGGGAACAGCCTAGCCACAACCAATGAAGGAAAACGACACTGAGAGGACGACCACCGCCGATGGACAAGCACCGGCCAACGCGAAAGCAACACACACGTGGAAAAACAAGGAGGGTAAGGTCAGGTGGTCCAAGGCAACGCCTCCAAGGAGGGAACGACACCGAAGGCGTCGCCATCACCCGATCCGGCAAGAACCGGATCTAAGGTTTTCACCCCGAACAAATGCCACAAGACCCCGCGGTGAGTGAGGTACAGCTCCAAGATGACGCCTCCAAGGAGGAAAACAATGCCCAAGGACATTGTCATCGTCGGCTCCTGCTAAGGAGAGCCAGATATATGGTTTTCACCTAGAGCACGGCACCACACCACCCGGGACAAGCCCGTCACCCGCCGCGATCCGGGCGTGACCGCCTCACAAGGCCGCCAAGCCTAAGAGTAGCATCACCCACCGGCTTCCATGCTTAGCAACTCTGTCCGCCTCCACGGCCAACTAGTGACCACACCATTGCCTGCCAGCCAACCACAGCCCCACCCGGCCATGCACCGACCGCCCCTTGATCCAACAAAGAGCGATAAGGACTAGCTCTGTGGCTGCGAGCCTGTCGCCTCCATCCAACTCTAGCGGCTACACCCAGCACTCGCTGTCTTCCGTCTTGGCACACCCAGCCTCCATTGAACCCCCAACCTCATGGGGGCACCACCGCAATCTAGAGCCACCAAGCACTACCGTGTCACCCACCACGCAGCACACGTGTGGCCGTGACACTCTGCACCCTTAAGTGCTGCCACGTGCAGCCCAGCGCCGACGTCAGCCGCCGCTGTCGTGATCGCCTGCGCCCGCCCAAGCCGGCGCCTCTGTGCCATAGTCGCCCACGCGCGACGGAGAAGCTGAAGGTGATGGAGGCCCCCCTCAAGCCCAGAGACAGCTAGATCTGGCCGCCTTCGGCTGTCCCTACCTCAGATCCAGCCGCCTCTCACCGTCGGGCTTCACACTACCACACCATTCCTGGCCAGATCTGCTAAGGAGGCGGATAGATCTGGCCCACACTGCCAGTTCACCACGTGGCCCACCAAGCGGCTGCAGGAGGCCTCACTGCCGCTGCCGGAGGAAATGCGGTGACTAGGGGTGTTTTTTGGGACAGTTGAGTCGCCCCTTGAGTTGACTGGGAGCGGCTCAAGAGGCATGTTTTTTACCACCCTTTTTCTTGGGAGAATCATATTTACAATGCATGGTTACATAATCATAATTCTAAGTGGCCTCACCCTACCATCTCAATTCTTCTGGATGACAATCGTGAGTGGCTATGATCATCAACAAGTGCTAGGATGGGGAAGGCCAATGGTTGGGAGTGGTGACAAGATATGAGGTGCAGGTTGATAGTTCCACATGCACGTGTTCAAGTCATGATCCCATTGTTGAGACTAAACATTGTAATAAACAAAAGTTCAGCACCTCTAATTATAGTGAAACGATGAGGATAGCTTCAACCAATAAATAAGTAGCGGAATTAACAACAAGAACATGCACAAAGTGACATAGCAATTTACACGAAAAACCTCCTCAATGTGAGGAGTAAAAATCACGGGGCTTACACAACCCACTCTTAAATCTTCCACTATAATTGACAATGCGTGTAAAGAGTCTTCTCTAGAACATCTAGAGGTACATCACAGAAACAAACAACATCATCGAGATATATCTTGATATACTCATCAACTACCACACATAATTAACAAGAGGTACACTAACAGCCAAGTAGAGAAGATACACTTTCTGTCCCCTTCAATTATTAGTTCATATCTTGCAAACTACATATCTAAATCATGTGAAATTATGTAGGAATGTGGATCCACGAGTCCATAACAACCTATCGATTTCAGCTAAATTGGACATTATTTGAACCCCCAACAGATCATCTACTAAAATTATACAGTATTGAATCTACTACAACCCAAACTGAAAATACTGCTCTAAAAATATGATGTTCCTCTATTCTAATCTTCAATATAACCATACAAATCGAAGATCATCAAGTCAAGAACACACCGACTAAGTTTGAGCTTGATCTGATGATGATTGATGTTCCGATCGATGTCTTGATGAAGACTGCACAGGACCACCTGAGCTGGAACAGATCTCCTCTTCTTCTTTTCCCTCTCCTCTCTTTCTTTGTTGCGTGGTGTGTGTTCTGCTCTCACCATCCCCCTCTTTCTAGTAGCTGAAGAGAGGGGGCTAGGGGCAGTGGCGGATCCAGGAATTTCAAAATGGGTATTCGAAATTACAAAATATTGTTCAATTGGAAACATAAAGGTCCACAATAGCGAAAATTAAAGTACAATTATTTTTATTAGAGACAACATCTCAAATAATATAAAGAAATTCTAAAATAATCAAAAATTAACACGACGATGCTTCATGCCTTAGAAACGAGATATAATATCATGCAGACAAACACACAAAAAGGAAGCAACTTCAGCAAGGAGTGAAAAACAGAACTCAAAGACTAATGGTTTTAACCATGATGATTGGAATTAGAGATGAATTATTTCCCCTGGAACTACTAACCTGAGTCAAAGTTCAAATCGGAATAATTCTATAATAGAGTTGTACAATCACAACAAGATGCTTTAATCAAATTAAAAGACAATTCTCTTTGTTAGATTTTTGTATTCTCAAGCGAAAGTTCAAAAGTGCTTTTATCGTGAACATACTTTGTTGAACGGTTTCTAACTAAGCAACTTAAGTAGTATGCTAAACAAAATATGGATCAGACATCCAAATATCAAAGGGGATCAAATCATCCAAGTGTCCAACACATCAAGCTACATAACAAACTTGATAACACTTACATATTTTCTAAATAATTGATATATAAGTCATCAAAATATAATCAACTACTATGCAAAAACTTTAGAATCATTATATATACCTCACTTCTTTAAGCAAAATACAACTCACGTCTTTATTTAGACACATAATTTTGCTTCAAATCAGAGATCGCTAAGGGAGTAGGAGACAGAGGGATTATCGGATTAGGGATATGGGGCCATGACGCCATGGGGGTCACTAGGTCGGGGAGGGTGAACCTATGCGGCTACACCGCATTGGCGAGCGACGATGGCAAGGTGACTTGCGTTGCGAAACGGCCGCTCCAGTGCTTCTTTAAGATCAGAAGCTCCTGCGCCACCAAATGGAGAGAGACAGAGGAGAGACTTGGGTGAGAGAAAAAACTGAGTGAGACCTAGAGTTTCTACCATGTGTCATGTGAATCACTATAGTGGCCTAGTGGGCCTAGGCTAGTGTTTGGCGCTAATTTGGGCTTAGGAGAGGGAAATAGGCCAAAAGAATCTAGTAATAATTTAGGTTGACTGGGTATGAACAAGACAAATTTGGCCTAACTACTAATATATATATATATATATATATATATATATATATATATATTACCTTGTATATAGTAGATTTTTTGGCAAAAATTTTGGGTATTCGACTGAATACCCTTGACTTACTCTAGAACCGCCCATGGATAGGGTTTTCTTCCCCTCACCAAGGAGAAAACATCTCAACCATTTGATCAAGAGAGCAATCAACGTTTCACAAGTTTCCAACTTTATGGGCTGATTTTGGGCTTCTTCTCCATGTGGAGGGAGTTCAATCTAATAAACTCCCCCTCCCGACATCATGGAGGTTCTTACCATCTTGCTTCAACCACTGAAATTATGTCGAGTCGCAATGCTTCAACATGTCTCAGACTTGAGAATTAGTAGTGTGCCATTAGTTGTCTCCAAATGCACATATCCCTTCCCAATGATTTGAGCATGATCATTGTTTTCCATATTCGCAATGCCAAATCACAGCAACATAATTTGTGAAGAGCCTTCTATGAGATGTAGCAAGTATGGTAACACCACTATCAGGTATCTAAGTCATGTCATCATCACCCACAAGATTGATGGTTGCATCATTAGAAACAACAGTGATCATTTCTTTAGTAGTGGAATCAATCTTGCCATCATCATTTTCAGTAATGACTACCATCATATCATTAATCACTAAAGTAAATGCAACTAACATCACTGTCACTGTCATATTTCTGCGCCTTCTTTTTCTTCTTGTTCTCCCGATTAAGCTTCCGATACAACCTTTTAATGTGTCCCTTCCCATGGTATTTATGACACTCAACATCTAAAAAATTTTCTTTAGATTTGCTTTCTACTTCTAGTTGAATTCTTCGGACCTCGACTCTTGCTTCTCCCCCCTGACTTGGTGAACAACACCTCGTGTTGTGAGGAGGAATTCTCCCTTTCAGCAAGTCTTCTTGACTCTTCATTTATCACTTTAGTCTTCACAAGGTTCCAAGAGACAATATCATTTAGAGCTGAATTGCACAAAACGACTTTGAGAGTCTTCAAAATATCCAACAAAGAACCAAATAGTAGCAAAACCCTGACCTCATCATCAAATGAGATGCCCATAGAAGATAGTTGATTTATGATGCCTTGAGATGTATCCACATGATCAGCCACAGGAGTATCATCTCAGCACCTTAAATGCATCAATTGCTTAATCAAGAACATCTTATTGGCGTCTTCCTTCCTGGTATACAATTCTTTCAATTTCTGCCATAAGGTGCGTGCATGTGTCTCACCACTGATATGGTTCAACACATTGTCATCGACCCACTGTCGAATGAACCCACAAGCTTGACGATGAAGTACCTTCCACTCATCATCAGTTTTGTCATCCAGCTTCTCGGTGGCAAATACCAGCTTATAGTACTCCTTCACATAGAGCAAATTCTTCATCTTACCCTTCCAAGTTTGGTAATTTGTATCATTTAGAGATATCATTCTGCTGGTATTTACCTCCATCTTTCACTGCAAAACAATCACCAAAGCAAACACGAGGTCTAATACCACTTGTTGGGGCTAAACATTGCAATTAACAAAAGTTCAGCACTTCTACTTATAGTGCACCAATGAGGATAGCTTCAACCAACAGATAAGCAGCGGAATTAACAATAGGAACATGCACAAAGTGCCACAACGATTTATATGGAAAACCTCCTCAATATGAGGAGTAAAAATCACGGGGCTTGCACAACGCACTCCCAAATCTTTTACTATAATTGACAATAGGTACAAAAAGTCTTCTCTATCTAGAGGTACATCACAGAAATAAAAACATCATCAAGATATAATCTTGATATCATTATCAACTATCATACACAATTAACAAGAGGTACACTAACATCCAAGCAGATAAGATATAGTTTCTGTCCCCTTTAGTTACCAGTTCATATTTTGCAAACTGCAGATTCGAATCATGTGAAATTTTCTAGGAAAGTGGATCCACGAGTCCCTAACAAGCTGTCAATTTTAGCTAAATCAGATATCATTTGAACCCCCAAACAGATCATCTACTAAAATTGCACAGTGCTGATCTGAATTGAAAATACTGCTATAAAATTTGATATTCCTCTATTCCAACTTTAATCCAACTATACAGATTGAAGAGCATCAAGTCAAGAACATACTGACCAAGTTTGAGCTGGATCCGATAATATTTGATACTCTGATTAACGTCTTAATGAAGACTGCATATGATTACCCGAACTGGAACAAATCTCCTCTTATTTTCCCTTTCCTCTCTTTCTTTGATGTGTGGGTGTGTTCTTCTCTCACCAGCACCCCTTTTTAGCAGCTAAAGAGAGGGGGCTAGTGTTTTCTTTCCCTCACCAAGGAGGAGACATCTTAACCGTTGATCAAGAGAGCAATCAACGGTTCATAAGCTTCCAACTTTATGAACTAATTTTAAGCTTCTTCTCTATATGGAGTGAGTCCAACCCAACACCTGTAACACATACATGCCAACACAGAGTTCATCGATGCCAATGAGCCCCCATACGCCGACCTAGGCCTCGTCGGTGAGCTCGGCAAACAGGAGCACCGTGACCTTGCGCTGGAGGCCATCGCGACCTTTTGCGCGGGAGGTTGCGAGGAAATCCCTCATGCTACCCAAGAACGGCAAGACCAGGCAGAAGCCGCTGTTGTCGTTGCCCAAGGAGGCCAGGTGTATCCTGGTCGCCACCAGCCACACCGACAACCTCGGCAACCAGTGCGGCGGCCGGATCATCACCTGGCGGGTCTCGCCGTGAACAATCTCACCACTGGCATACTACTGCTGTCAATGACAAAATTGATCGTGAATTCATGATGCCAACCAAAAATCAACTCAAATTGATCAAATTGATGCGTATTATAAATAAAATTAAGGGACCTCGGCGTGGACAACACAAGGGAGGTGGTGTTCATCTTCATCGAGGACACTGGTGTCGACGTCATCCCGCATGCCCAGTTCGACTACGCCATCGTCGTTGTCGACGAACGTCCCTACACCAAGACGTTTGGCAGCAATATCAACCTCACCACCCCAGAGCCTGGCCCCAGCATCATCCAGAACGTCTGCATTGCCAACCGGCGCGTCATGGCTCCAGTCTCTGGCGGGCTGCTGGTCATCGAGCCGTACGCATGGACGTGGCGACATGGCTGCTGGTGACGGAGGGGCAGGTAGCGATGTTCATTTCGGAGACTACCGAGTTCACCGGGATGCCGGCGTAGACATGGTTCCGGTTGGTGGATCGGCTACCGATAAATGTCGGTGATGCGCACTGTTCCCGTTCGGGTTCGGGCTGCAGAGACAACCGTCGAGAGCTTAGGATTGTTTTGCATGCTGGTCAATTTGGGAACGCTTTTGCAAGTCGCAAGGCATCGATCGACTCGGCACTCGAGGATCTTGCCGTAGGATCCCATAAAAGATTGGTTCGTCAACGGAAACTAATCGGTTTTGGAAGATTTGATGGACACGTTGTCCCATGCGATTAAGCCTGGATATTGATCAAAGGAAATCCTCACCGTTAGAACCCAAGTGGGCCATCTCATGAACGGCTAAGATTTTTCTTTTTTTATCTCGATTAATGAGATAATTTATAGGAATTTTGTTTTTTCTAATTTAAGGATTATTGTAGTTTTTTAGCCCTTCAAAATAAAAAAAGGTACCTTGCATATCATTGGTTGTTTGTAGAGATATGGATGGGTTGGGATGGGTGCAATCTGCGTAGCCTGAATTATGTTGAGGCCTCCTGTATTTTGGGCCTGGCTTAAACGTAAGTGTAGATTTTGGCCTGTTATATTTTTGTTTGGTGTCCATGCTAACATTTCCTTCCCCTAAAAAAAATGCAAGTTTTTTCTTAGTGGACAATCCATTGTCGATACACACTCTACATGCATGCATAACTCGACCGAAGTATTATTTAAGTCCTCTACTTTATAGGTAGTTTGAATCAAAACATCCAAGTTAGCCTTTTTGTCCTTATTAGAGAGAAATAAACCACCAGCGTATCGACAGATGAAGCTAATACGCATGTGGATTGGCACTGCAAATACTCCATGACCTGATTATGTAGTCCCACGTATAAGTAGTTGTGCATTAAAAATGCTTCATCTTGTAAATAAAAATGCGAAATTGATGGGAAAAGAAAAACAAACTGACAAAGTTGAAATGCGCAGTTTTTCAAGCGCGTGAAATCCATTGTCTCGTGAAAAATAACAACTGCATTACTAAACATTAACGCTTGTATTTTTGCTTTTTTATAATGGTTCACATTTGGACATTTGTGTACTATCAACAATGTTCGTTAAAAATAGCTTAAATAAACCTATACTGTTTTAAAAATTATCGTACTTGTACTTCACAAAACCCAAACATATCTTATTGTACTTTCGAAACCAAACTATGGAAAATACTCTAATCACAAAAACAACCATCACCTTAAAAGAAAGATTTTAGGTAACAAGGGTTTCAACTGCAACTTTCAAACCCAAGGATTTTCTAAACAAAAATTCTGACACACGGGGCCCAATGGTCAGAAGGTGCAAAAATGATCAGGAGTGCACTTACCATCGCTGATCCGGGGAACGAACTCTTCGGATCGCCCATATAAACCCGCCACGAGACCCCCACCGAACTGTTGTAACTCCCCTCCTCCCGCGTCGTCGTGTTCTCCAATCGAAGGCACGCGAACGCGCGGCAGGCGATGGCGGCGGCGAACGGGCCATCGCCGGGGAGGCTGGCTTCGGTGTACAGCTATGTGCAGACGAGCCACCTCCACCACGCTCTCCCCCGCGAGAAAATTGATTATTTGCCACTTTGAAGAGTGGGCTTCGCAAATTTGCCACTTTCAAAATTGACTTCGTAAAAATGCCATCCAGTACATTTACCTCTTGATTACCATGCCATTTGAGCCATTTAGCTCATTTAATATTTTTTTTGCTCTTTTCAGGGACTGGAAAAGACAATTATACCCTTCATCAACATACTCAAGTCCATGAAGTGTACTTTCCGCATAGTTTCTTCGTGCTTCTGCTGGTGCCGTCAATTGGAGGAGGGGGTTGTCGTCCCTCGCCTATGCACCAGGCAGTGCTGGGGTTCCTGCGTCGAGCCCTTGTTGTAACCAGAAACCACCCCCCAGTGCGGTGCCTTTCCTCTCTGGCTTGTTGCTTGAACATCTTGGATCATCAAGAGCCCAGTCAAAGCTCCATTTGCAGTGAGTATAGAAGCCAGTGTCTTCTTCCCTTGATCACACTGGCAGTGCGGACTTCAAATTGGGATGTGGCCAGAACGATAAGCTTCAGGGAGTGTGTGAGGTTATACGGGCTGTCCCAATCAATCAGGTTGTTTGCATTGCTCATGCTGACATTCTTGCCACGGAGAATCAGAGAGATCCAGTGCTTGATTCAGAGCATTGTTGATTACTGTGGAAATGCTGGGCCGGAGTTGTTTGAGTTGGCACCTATGTTGGTCAGCAATTTGGGTGGGTCGATGACACTGCTACAAGTTTATGCCGTGGTCATCCGGATTTTTGTAGAGTTGTCGATGTTTGAGGATGCTCTCCTCACTTACATTGAGACCAAGAAGGTTGGAGTTGAGCTGCGGTTGTGCAACTTCTTGCTGAAGAGTTTAGCCGTGCGCGGAGGGCGGCGCTGGGAGGACGGCCGGCGACGGGGAGACCGGTCGGGGATGCAGCGCGGGGAGGCCGGCCGGCGACGGGGAGACCGGTCGGGGATGCAGCGCGGGGAGGCCGGCCGGCGGGGAGGCAGGCGCGGGGAGGCCGCCGTGCGCGGAGGGCGGCGCGGGGAGGCCGGCCGGGGATGCAGCGCCGGGAGGCCACGCGGGGATGCAGTGCAGATCGTTGCTTCGGGCGACGTTTTATCTCCCGATCAAAGCCCATGCAGTGCAAGGGTATAATTGTCTTTTTCAGTCCCTGAAAAGAGCAAAAAAAATATTAAATGAGCTAAATGGCTCAAATGGCATGGTAATCAAGAGGTAAATGTACTGGATGGCATTTTTACGAAGTTAATTTTGAAAGTGGCAAATTTGCGAAGCCCACTCTTCAAAGTGGCAAATGATCAATTTTCTCCACTCCCGCTCCCCTCCGTCCTCAGCTCCCACTTCTCCCTCGTCGACGGGCCACCCAGCTCCGCCTCCGGTAACCCCGGTAACGACCGACCCGCGCCTCTCCCGTATCTCGACTTCTGCTTCGATTGTTCGGCGTGGATCTTTGTGGTCTTATATTTGGATTTGATTCGACCCCCGCAGATGAGATCGCGAAGCTGTTCCCGAACCTGTTCGAGCAGCCGTCGGCTGCGCTGGTGCCGGCAAAGGAGGTGGCGGAGGGTAAGCCTCTGAAGGTCGGTGTGGTGCTGTCCGGCGGACAGGCGCCTGGTGGGCACAATGTGATCTGCGGTATCTTCGGTGAGGGCTCTCTGATCCCCTCTTAGTGCTACGAATTGTTTTGAGAATTGGGGTGAACTGTATCACTATGAAACCAATATTTACGGGTAGCGATCTAAATCCCTTAAAATGTGATTAGAGGATAGGATTGTTCGGTTTTTTTCGTTCAAGTATTCAAGTTGAAAATTTCGAGGGAGATATTTACCTTTCCGCCTAATCATCTCGGCTGGGAATGTGGATTTTTGAAATTTGGGCGTGGAACTATAATTAACTGATAAATTTTGATTGATAACGTCATGTTAAGTAGCTTACGATGAAATATGGAATTACCCTGATACCTTCTTGCCGATGGCTCTGTTTGGCTTGGTTTAGATTTCTTGCAGGATCGTGCAAAGGGCAGCACAATGTATGGATTCAAGGGAGGCCCAGCAGGGGTCATGAAGTGCAAGTATGTTGAACTTAAAGCGGGTTTCGTCTACCCCTACAGAAACCAGGTTAGCCATGCTATTCATCATGTCAGCTTACTGACGTGCTTTGAGCTGTATTTAGTTTGCAAAGTCACAATGGTTTGGTTGGAGACTTTGGTGTAGTAGGTCGTGTTCAGTTGTACCATGTAGGTAGCCCCTCGAAATGTAGCATGTAGGTAGCCTTTCACTGTTTGGTGCAAATCTTTTATTTTCTTTAGATATATAAATCTAGAAGATGTTTGGTGTAGCAATGTCGTTGATAATTAGGCCTTTATTGATATTAGTTTGCAGTTGATCAGTGCCTTGAGGATGTTTGGTAGCATAGCATTTCTTTATCATTACGTCTACTTAAAGTTAAATGAGATTTAATCGGTGTTTTTTTTTGTTTCAATAGGGTGGATTTGATCTGATCTGCAGTGGAAGGGATAAGATTGAAACACCAGAGCAGGTACGTCCTTTTGTGTCAAAGCTCAAAGCTTCTTTTGCATATGCATACATAATACCTCCCGTGGAATATTGTAGAACTTCTCAATATCGGTCAAAGTATGACCATGGTCATCGCTACATAAAACGCACTCGGTTTTGTTACTGCAGTTTAAGCAAGCTGAAGATACGGCCAACAAACTTGAGTTGGATGGACTTGTTGTAATTGGTGGTGACGATTCCTAATGCATGCCTTATTGCTGAGTACTTCAGGTTGGTTGCTAATACTGCAAATCACTTTGGTGCACTAAAGCCATTTTTTCTTCACAATTCTCTGCATCTTCACAAGTACATATAAAATATGGACATATTTAAGTCAAGGACATCCCTGTGTAGGGCAAAGAACATGAAGACTTGTGTTATTGGGTGTCCAAAGACTATTGATGGAGATCTGAAATGCAAGGAGGTCCCAACAAGTTTCGGATTTGACACTGCATGCAAGGTGCCATGTTCTTGATCCATATAAATCGGCATCAGATTTTTGCAATCTTTCTATAAGCTGTAGAGATTTCAAGCAACCTTTGTACCCTGTAGTGTGATATAGATGGAAAGCTTGCTCAACTAAATGTTCATAATTTTCAATTTGACATGATATGTGGAAACTTCTGCATGAAGACTCTTAATCATGTAAAACCAGTCATGTCATGAGAATGACATATTATCTTTTGCAGATTTACTCCGAAATGGTTGGAAATGTAAAACCAGTCATGTCATGAAAATACTACCATTGTAAGCTTCCGCACTTAGTTATACTGGTTATAATCATTGGGACACGCTGGACTGGTTTTCTATCCTATACGGCTATACGTAATAACAGAGCCAATTGCAAAAACAGAGTTGAACAGGTTGTGATTGTATTAGCTACTATTCCCTGTTGTAATATTTGCGCTATAAGCAAAGGTATAAATATAATTCCAATATAACTATAATTACACAAGAATGACATCAATTCAAATATAAATGACATAGCATGTATGGAACCATATGAATTGAACATATCATTCAAAGTATACCACATATTCAATAATAGAAGCAATAACTTTCTAAACATGAATATGTATGTCAATGTAAAAGGCATTTACCAATTAAGACTAGCAACAAGCTCAAGTTTTAATTGATTAATTTGTGCTCGCAAATTGTAGGGTTGCACAAGATTAATCTTGGCCGTCCCGCTACTAAATCATATACTCTTCCTTGATTGGTTATACCAAATAATGAATTCAGTCTTTTGAGCTCTAGATACAAACTCTACAATCTAAAGACCAAAATATATCCAGCATGTGTATATTCAGATAGCAGTATTCAATAGAGCAAATCCATCCAAATACAAGTTAACTTTTGCTCAATGAATTAGTCTTTAACTTGTCAAAATTAATTCCTAACACATATGTAATCAATATATGGATTTGCTATAATCTGAAAACAGCAAGAACCGAATGGCACAAGAACAATATATCAATGTCTGGAGACTGTCTTCCAGAGTTCAAAATTAATTGTGATAACAGAGTTGACAGTAATTAGAGCTCAAAGACTAATTCAACCAATCTCAGTATATGATTTCTATCATCATCGAGCAACAACCGATCCCACAAGCAATCTATGTCTCCCAGTGCTAGATAATGTATAGAAAATTAACAAGTTAGCACAGCCCACAGAGATTGCAAATAAAAATGACATATTCACTCACAAGACCGGTGATATTCGAAATCACCAGAAGAACACGGGCTAGGCACGCTTGTGCGCTGTCCCAGAAAACCTATTGCCCTCACACCACCGTGAGAGAGAGCAGTAGGCACGGAGATACAAAGCCCACTCGCCGATGTACTGCCCACGCCGGCGAGTCGAGGTAGAGGAATGCCGCACAAGCGCAAGGGAGGAGCCGGCCAAGCACCTTTTGTCTCCCGCGCGGAAAGAAGCAGCAATGAATCGCAACTAGCATTGAGCAAGCAATAGAAAAAAGAAAGCAAATGATTGAAAACCAAAGCACCACACCACTTTTGAAAACCAAAGCACCACACCACTTTAGTATTGATAGGACATGCAACATTAATGGAGGCGGGGCAGGCGCGCCTTTTCAGGGGACGTGTGCACCCCCCGTAACCGGCACAGCAGCCCATGTCGCACGACCAATGAGGAGATGGCCGCCGCGCGTGCGATGAGATTTGCGCCAAACAAGCCGCAATGGCACTGATCGAGAGGACCTGTTAGGATTTCGCAGGCTATAAACCGGGGAGTTGAAGGGACAGAGGGGGGCCAATAAGCAAGTACTATAGTTTCGGTCTACTGGTTATGAAACTCTTTACCATAAGAGGCTACTGTTGGGGGAGTGGTCCCACCGTGGCCCAATCGGTCCACTGTGCTAAATGGACCATTAAGCATGAAAGTAGTATGGCAAGCCCAGAAAGGCTATTGCAAGGGAAAAGACATATTTGCCCTCTCTATTGTAGACCCTAATAGAGGCATTTGTGTAAATAACCTCCTCATGACTATAAATATGTTCTTAGGTCGTCATGGGGGACAGATCCAATTTTTGGGAGGAAAAAGGCCAGGCTGTAGTACTAGCATAGCATACGTTCTCTATATCTCTCAACACTATGAGTTGTAGGCTCCAGGTTGCCCCTCTGTGGCCTGTTCGTAGCCCCATTATCCAATATTTGATTTGCAACCACAACAATAATTTTATAACGGTGTGTCTTAACTGTTCTTTGTTTTGTCAACTCAGGTTGGTAACCTTGCTGCCTCTGTGACGGAATGGACTGTTGGGGGGACTGCATTGACATCATTGATGGATGTTGAGAGGAGGCATGGTAAGCCATTAAGATTTATTTATGATATTTTTTATTTTCTAGGTTCCCTTTACATTTTCATTTTAATGTTAACCAAGTATTGGAACTTGAGAACACTATCATTTATTGAAACTAGGTAATAGAAAACATAAAAAAAAATTAAGTATGATTTATCTCAGTATCTTGATTGTTTGGACTCTGAATATCTTATTATAATATGCTATTTTGTTATTTCATTATTGGAAGCTTGTGAAGTCTGCCCCTGACTTTGTCCTGTATAACCTTGCAATTCTACAGGCAAGTTCAAGCCAGTGATCAAGAAGGCTATGGTGGAACTTGATGGTACACAATATTTGACCTTAATATCTAGTTGTTAATGGAGTACCTGAAATAAGTATTGTCAAGTTGCTATGCTCCGATGTCATCAATTTCAATTTTCAGGTGCGCCATTTAAGAAGTTTGCATCCCTGCATGATGAATGGGCCCTCAGGAACCGATATATCAGCCCTGGTACTTAGCGCAAAGTTTGCCAGCAATGAGAAAAACTGAAAACATTCATAGAAATAAGTTAACATGACAACCTTTCTCATGACACAGGACCCGTCCAGTTCATTGGCTCTGGATCAGATGCTGTCAATCACACCTTGCTGTTGGAACTTGGCGTTCAGGCATAAGAGATAAATGCCGATCTATTTACCCAAAAAAATTTTCTCCTTTTACAATTTTGGTATATAAAAGATAGGAGGAACCAAGGCTAGTTTGCAATATCCGTGTCGCGGAAAGATGAATAAGAGGAACACGACGGAGTTTTCCGCAGAGCGGCTCTGGTAGCAACAAGAACTTATTTTGGTTATCTTTCTTAACCCTTGCGAATCCATCAACTATGTACTCAACACGTAACACCTTGGTGATGTCAATTTGTATTCCAGAATGTCTTGACTGACATTTGAATTGGAACTCTCAAAAAGTGCTTGAATTATCATTCATGACTTGAATTTGGTGCTGCTCCCTATGTTTTTCTTTTGCCTGTCGAGACGTATACATCTGCAACACTGTCCAATGCCAAGTTTCGGCCGACTTGTTTGGACGTCGTGCTTCTGATCTGCGGATCCTTTCCTGTTGTCGCATCATTGTGTTTTGCCGTAATCCGTATGTTTGGCTTATTTTTTTTAACGTTCATTGAAACTGTAGGAGTTATGCATGTTCTGCTATTCTAAACTTGCTTCGATGTATAATTCGTACTATGTTCTGCTGCTGTTGTAAAAGCTTGCTTTGATGTGAGAGAGAAACTAGAGAACCCTAGGCCGTTGGACACTAAATCGACGGGATATGATAGCTCCAACCGATCAAAGTCCACGTGTGCTCTTATCCATCAAATTTTTTCAGTTGCTTCAACCTTATCCTCTCAAACTCATTCTCCACCTCTCATCTCTCTCGCTCTTGTCCATCAAATTTTTTTAATAGCTTCAACCTTATCCTCACAAACTCATTCTCCACCTCTCATCTCTCTTGTTCTCTATTCTCCATTCTCTCTCTTGCCTACAGGGAGACGTTGAGTGCAAGCAATAGGCGCAGGCAAGCTCACGGTGTACGGAAAGACGACCAGCCATGATGGTCCTACCATCGCAAGGCATAGGCTAGTGGGCTAGCGCACCGACCATGGTGCTCACACAACGGCCGTAGGCTCACCCCAACGTGGTGGTAGGCGAGTGCGGCAACGAAACCTGAGAAGAACAGCGGCAGCCACAGATGAATGCAGTATGCTGCAAGCTCGAAACTCACCTCATGTTCCTCACCTTAATTGCCTCCAGCTAGCTTTAGTGGAAACAAATGAACATGGCGGCGGGCCTTGAATCTTGGTACGCTGTTGACTCGTTTGTTTGTTTTCTCTTTATTGAGTCCACCATCTTTGAGCTCATTTGGCTTAAAATCCATATATATTCATGTTGTGCTCCCTCAAATCATGCACTCAAGTTTCTTTTTTCCCTCGAAACATGTTGAACTTTGCATTTTGGTGTTCTTCACTTTTGAAACATGGTGCAACTTGGTGAAACCTTACGAAACCCAATCGAAACTTGAATTTTATTTTTGAAGCACACTTGCAAATCTCATGAAACTTGAGTATTGCTTTTAAATTTTTCTGAAACTTGTTTTGAAACAAATTTTATAAGTTTTTATGTCTAAGTTTTATAGTATTTCATGAGGTTTCATGAAGTTTTTTAGTGGACTCATGAAGTTGAAAGCTTTTTGTAGCGGATTCATGAAACTGAACTCCAAGTTTCATGGCTAAGTTTCAGGAAGTTTCATAGGTTTCATGACTAAGTTTCATGATGTTTCATTAAGTTTTATGAGGTTTCATGTCTAAGTTGATTAAGTTTTATAAGATTTTATGTTTAAGTTTCATAACATTTCATAAGGCTTTAGGATATTTCATGACTAAGTTGACTAAGTTTTATGGAACACATTCGAAACTCTTTGAAACCTTATGATACTCATAAAACTTAAATGAAAACCTGGTGAACTTGCTTATACTGTTAAAATCTTTTATAACGGTATATCGTGCGCTAGCATGACTGTTCTTTTTTTGGCTGGTGCCTTCTTCACCATAGCACTAAAGCAGGTGTAAACCTAGTTCGTTGGCATATTTCGGGTTGCCGTGCAAAGTCCAAAAACTAAAATCCGAGCATTATGGGTGGTTTTTTTACTACGCCGGATGGCTTATGATTGCGGCTAATGTCCTTTAGTCCTAGTGTGAGCACTTATGCGAATAAACCAAATATCGATAAACCACTTCGAAAAGACGAAGAAACCATTTTGTTTGTTTATTTGGGGGAAGTCATAAACAGTAAGCTGGAAAGAAAGGACATATGCTGTCTCCCCCCTCTTCTGGCCAAACTACCATACCCTCCCACCATGCACTGCCTCGCTCCCCATTACCTCCTCCCCCTCCCACCTAACCCAAGGCCACGCCACTTTACTCGACCTCCCCTCCACGCACTCCCCCTCCCGTGCCACCGCCTCGGTCTCCAACGGCAATAAGGATGAGGAAGTCAATGACGAGGACGATGACAACATAGACATCCGTGACGTGGACACCGACATGGGCAAGGAGTACGATGAGGACGAGAAGGGTGACGAGGAGCTGGACGAGGAGAGTGGCGGTGAGGACTAGGATGAGCTAATTTTGCTTTTATTAAGTGAAGCTATGGTGGGTTTTGGTGAGAGTTTGATCGCTTTGGGGTATTGAAATGGTCAGGATTTGGAGCTAGCAGTTACTCGAATGTGATGATACTGTATAGCTTAAGTTCCATGTGGTTTGTCTAGTTTTTAGTTACATTGGAGAGATGCTACAACTGGTGAGGTGGATTTTGGACTTTATTGAGGAGGATGCCGTCGCATTTGAGTAATTATTGGTATAGGTAGGTCTTGAGTCATGTACTGTAACACACTTCCTAGTTTATCGTATCGTGGAGCTTACAAGTATTGCCACGATTTAATTTTGTAGAAAACTATGTTGTACTGGTTAGTAAGGAAGTGTTTGGTTTGAGGGATGAGGTAGGATGGAATGGGATGGTTCATTTGACCAAGCCTATCTATGTGTTTGGTTTGAGGGATGGGGTGGGATGGAATGGTCCAAAGTGGGATGGGCCTGTGCAAATTTAGAGAATATTCTTCTTAGATGTTGTACCATGTGGTTCCACTTTTTTTGTGAATCCATCTCATTCTATTCCATCCCATCCCATTCCACTTTCATCACTCCAACCAAACATATCCTAAATGACTGCGATAAACAATGATCTCTTGTGTTATCTACTGAAAAATTATTCCCGATAGATATCTTTTAGTGCTTTTTTTGGCTCCAGATGGGATCATTTTGGAGCTCTTTTCTGTTTCCTTGCTTGTTAGATGGGCTTGTTTAGATGGAAAGCCCGTGGAGGTTAGCAGTGTGGTCGGTTCTTGTTACACGTTACAAATTTTATCACCGATTTGATTTAAAGGAATGTTTATACAACATTCGACTGTTTTTTAGACAAAAACAGTCAGATTGATCTGGGGCAATAGATCTCCATCCAACGGATCAACCCATACAAGCCCCCTAAAAAAATGACCCCCTCCAAAAAAATGATCTAGGGCGTTGGATCTCCATCTAACGGTTCAAAATCTGATTGTTTTTGTCCTCAAAATCAGTCGAATGTTGTATAGACACTCCCTTGATTTAATTCAGGCAACATTGTTTGCGACGAGCTACTTTCACATCTGTTTTGCATAATAGGCAATACAGAGGATGTCGTGCCTTGATTATAAAAAGCTAGTTTACTTGATCAAGATGATGTTTACTTTAAAAACTCTCTGTCAGAAGACAGATTTAAATTACATATACGGGGCCGTAACTCGTGGGCTTGCTTTATCACCGATCGCCCCCTACCATTTTGTAATTCAAGTAATTTACGGTGATAAAGAACCTATTCCTATTATCCTCTCCTGCATATTTTTCATTCAACTTTTTCCATACCTTTTTAGTCTCTGTAAAGTAGACATACACATCAAAAAGCTGGATTGACAAAATGGCCAACAACCTAGCCAAAGTAGAATGGTCCGCGTCCTCATAATGAGTTTTATCCTTGCCTTCCAAAGGAAGTGTTGCAGTATAAGAAATGACCTAAAATAATTTAAGGTTAGGCACCCAAAACTTTGTCTTGACTTGTGAACACTTAAAGTTAGGGCTGTCAAAGACTTTCGATTTAACTAAATCAGATAATGAAGTCATCTCAACACAGTTTGGTTTTCTGAATTATTGTAAATAATGCGGTTACAACTCATGTATCACAATAAACCCAGATATAATTATGAACCAAAAAAATAATGGGAAAATTGAATATATAGGACTGAGTTGGGAGTGCTTTTGTAAAATAGGACCGAGTTATTTGTCCTCGTAAATATAGGACCGAGTTGAGCACCTTGTTGCAAATATAGGATTTTTCCCATTTTAATTTCATTTCCATTTTTCAGCAATTTTTCTCCACGCGAAATGACTGTTTTGCCCTTCTTCTTCCTCCCGCTCCCGGCCGCGCGCCGCTGCTCCCGGCCTCGCCGCCGCCGCTCCCTCGCTGCCCCGCGCCGCGCCGCCGCCGCTGTTCCCGGCCTCGCCCCCGCCGCTCCCTCGCTGCCCCGTGCCGCGCCGCCGCTGCTCCCGGCCTCGCCGCCGCCGCTCCCGGCCGCGCTGCACCGCCGCCGCTCCTGGCCTGCTCCGCAGCGGCGGCGGCGCGGCGCGGCCGGGAGCGGCGGCGGCGAGGCCGGGAGCAGCGGCGCGCGGCCGGGAGCGGGAGGAAGAAGAAGGGCAAAACAGCCATTTCGCGTGGAGAAAAATTGCTGAAAAATGGAAATGAAATTAAAATGGGAAAAATCCTATATTTGCAACAAGGTACTCAACTCGGTCCTATATTTACGAGGACAAATAACTCGGTCCTATTTTACAAAAGCAATCCCAACTCAGTCCTATATATTCAATTTAAATGATATGAGTCCTAAATGATTAAAGAAATCAAATAATCTACTCAAGTCATTTAACCAGGTTATCATGCTTGACAAAAAAGGATCACAATACAACTAGCAAGAAGCTCAAGTTGATTATTTTCAGTATTGCTCTCAGGTGTTGGTTTCTCTTGTTTTAGCACAAGGCCCTCTCAACACAAGGCTAGCTTTAATCCCCGATTTAGTGTGATAGTTCTACAAGGTAAATACACTAGAATTCATGTAGTTCTAATTACCAAAATAATTATCTAGCAAGTTGTAAAAGGTAGGTCAATAATGTAGCCACAGCCAAGTATAAAGACAACAGTCAGCAATTAGATTGATAGCATAATAATCGACAAGGTAGCCAAAATGAAGATGACAATAGAAATAATGATTGCTGAAATTAATCTAATATGGCCGAAGCTAATCAAAGACTACTAATCTTTTAATTGTTTCTTGCGGACGTAAAACAAGAACTGTCAAAAATGTAAGATAAACAATATAATGATAGCAACAACTTAAATTCTAGAATTTATACTCCAAGACTGTCACACTAATCTCATTTAGCCAGTTCATCATCGAGCAATTCACAAGTTTACAAACAATTATGCTAGTCATCCAACACTAGTGCTATTCAATCCAAAGATCAATAGTATGAAATCACTAGTATGGCATACTAAGCACAATAGCTATACCAATGTAGGAGAAATACTCATAGAGTGGTGACACTCAAAGCCACCAAGAAAACTGGACAAGGTTGAAGCATTTAGACCCCTAAAAATAATTTTAGTAATTAATGACAATAATGCTTAAGGAGCTAACGTATTTATTAAGATGATTGAAAGGTTTAATTTTGGATTTTGATGATATCATGAAAAGGCATGCAAGAATGACTACGTATTGACATGGCTTAAGGCAAACATATAAATTAGCTTAAGGATCTCTTTATGGTTTTTGCCGGTCTTGGTGTACGATGAATTAAGATCGGATTGATAGACTAGATACAGAACTATTAGAGGGGTCATGGCTAGGAGCTCAAAGATAATCTTGTGCCACATTAATCAATTCTAGTGCATATATGCATTTGAAAATTCATTTTGTTAACCCTCTCTGAGATTTTCTTTGAAAATTGGTATGGCTGCCACTACGACCATGGTAGTACCGTTGCATCAGTACTACCGAGCTTTTCATGTCAGTACATTATTTTCAGAGAGGTGTCATTTGGACTTCAACTGTATTGGTATTGTCGCTGTTCTTCACTAGTAATACCACAACGGTATGACCACCACCGATACTATCACATTATGGTATGACCGTATTTTAGTCGGTGATAGTTAATTTTCAGATGGGTACATTTTTGAGAGATTTTCTATCCTCTGAAAAATGGTACTACTGCAGTTTAAGTGCGGTATTACCACGGTATCGATATGATCAGGTCTTGTGAGTGCAGTGCTATTGATTTTGGATTAATGGCTAGTTTTGTGCATTTAATGATCCCTAAGTAGTTGTTGAACAATAGACGCGATAATACCAACCACTCCATGGTGGTAGTACCGCTCTACCTGATTTTTGAGATTTCATCCCCAACGATTATTCTGGTGGGTGAAAACTATAAATACCTTCCTACCAGTAGCAAGGAAGCTCTCTTGGACCCATATTGAATACTCTTGAGCTCTTGCATCTCTCTCATCAACTCTAGTGTACTATTTTCTTATTTTGAGATTGTTGAGAGCATTCAAGTGCATTGCATCATTTAGTTGATCATTGTGGCATTTAAGGCTTTCAAGCAAGCGTTATTGGTTTATTATTCTTGGTGGTTACCGACACCTAGATGGCTTGAAGGAGTTGGTCCGGTGATCCTTCAAGAAGGTTGTGAAGAGACCCGGTGTGGTTGTAAGGATTGGAGCTCACCTCCCGGAGTGAGAAAAAGCTATCCTAATGGATCGAGAAAATGATCAAGTTGCGCAAGGAGCCGACTTGATTCGTTTAAGTTCTCAATGTAGATTAGGGAAGACCGGCAAGTCTTGAGACCACAAAAAAAATTCTTGTGTCCATCGTGTTGTTTAATTCATTTGCCTTTTACTTATTGTATTTACATTTTTAGAAATTAATTGTTTGACTTGCTTAGCTAGAATTGTATCTTGTCTAGTCCTAGCTTGTGGTGCCATAGTAGTTTTTAGGCTTTGAATTGTGCAAAATGATTTAGATAGTTCATACTTGTTTTAAAAATTATGATTTAGCCAAAAGAATTTAAAAATCTCCTATTTACCCACTCGAGTCAGTTATCCTCGATCCTACAAAGGTGCATCAAGAACGTTGTCTCAGAAAACAAACACAACCACTGTATCGCGGTGTAATTAATGAGATTTCGGAGATACAATGTCCTTCTCTGCGATCTGGAGCACACCAAGCCACAGAACCGAAGTCCAAGAAGTGTTGCACAAAACCACCGAAGTGGTTGATCACCAGCCAAGTAAACAATTGAAGCAACCAACAGCAATCACCGAATCGTGGCTCACAGTCACCACACACACACGAAAAACCACAAGTCGGCTAGGACACCGAAGCAACTGAACAATGAAGCACCAATTTAGCCAACCACAACCACTGACGAGACTAGGATATCTTACTCCTCATTGCGAGAGGGAAGGACCACCAGGTCACTGGCGACAAGAGACAAGCCGCTGCCATCGTAGCTGCAAACCCTAGGTCGGCAGCCACGGCATAGCCAAACCAATTGGGGAGAAAGAAGGCAATTGGGTGGTAGAGGAAGGAGGAAGGAGTTGTTGTCTCTTGCACCCATCTAGGAGGAGAGGGAGGTCAGTTATAAGACGACAGGAAGGCAGAGCCATCATGAGGCAACGACCACCAAAATCACTAGTGAGGGTGTGGGGATCAGATCAATCCCCACATCCTCACGCTTTTTTCCAGCCACACAAGGGCCAGTCGGCCTTATCTCCTCACTCTCCCACCAACAGGTGGGCCCGATTCTATTCCCCTTTTTTGTTTAATCAGGATTGAGAAATTACCAAATAACCCTCTGGCAACAACACTCACAGGCCACAACCTCATTCATCTCTCCCTCTGATCCAACCTCACAACAAAAGCCTCACATAATATGCCTAAGATTTGATAGAAAATTTTGGCCGTTTCTCTAGAAAATATGTCATGATTTGATGTGGTGTTCATAGCGATTTGGATAACTGATATGATTGCATATTGCTAAATTATAACCTTATGTTTGCCATCAATGAATAATTTATCAGACATTGATTTGTGATGTGTACCAGATTAGCAAAGTCATACAAGAGGCTAGAGCATTAGATATCAGTACTCAGGTAATATATCCTTTAGGTGAGACGGCAGCAGCCATACAAGGGAAAATGAGCTCTGGCTTGCTATGGTAAGGGCCTGTTTGGTAGAGCTCCACCAGCTCCAGATTTATAAAAAACAAATCCAGATTCAATTTTTCCAGCCAAACACTTCTAGCTCCAGCAGCTCCACCAGCTCCACCATGGATCTGCTCCACGAAAATAGTGGATCTGCCCCCAGATCCACCAAATCCATGAAGCATCTCAAGGGGTGCTCCACCAAACTCAAGTTTGATGGAGTTGGGGAAAATTACCCACCATGCCACTGATTACACACCAAAAAATGGTTCGTTCTATTTCTTCTTCTCCGCACGCGACCCCAACCTCGGCCGTCTCCCGCGCCCGCCCGCCATGGCCGCTCCAGCTCCGGCCGCGAGCTCCGGCCTCCACGTCGGCTGCGCCCGCGAGTTCCGGCGAGGCAGCGACGCCGGCCGCGCCCGCCCGCCATGGCCGGCCGCGCCCGCGAGCTCCGGCGAGGCAGTGAGGCCGCCTGCGCCCGCCCGCCATGGCCGGCCGCGCCCGCGAGCTCCGGTGAGGCAGCGAGGCTGCCCGCACCCGCCCCAGCCGCCATGGCCGGCCACGGGAGCCGCCGCACCGCCGGCCCCGCGCGTCCCTGCGTGTGCTCCGTGCTCTGCTCAGAAGAGGAGGAAATTTGAGGATGAAGAGCTGACGTGTGGGCCCAGGTGTCAGTGAGATAGAGGAGAGCAAACTCAGAGCTGGAGCTGTACCAAACACTTGGAAGAAACCCAGATCCACGGTGGAGCTGCTCCACGGTGGATTTGGGTGGATCTGGTGAATCTGGGTGGATCTGGAGCTGCTGGAGCTCTGCCAAACAGACCCTTAGGAACAAGGTCCTCTTGGATCTGAAGCCATCTCAGCTAGCAGCGTTGTGTGGAAGTTAGTGTCAGAAGGGATCAAACTTCGTCCTTGGAAAAATAGCAGGTACAAAACTCTACAACACCATCTGTTTTTTTTTTTCATTTTTACAACTTGCTATGTCTATGGGCTTATATCATGTTTAGATCTGAATACTTGAGTTCTTTATCCTTTCTTAGTGCAACCCAATTTGGTGAAAATGCTCTTTCATATAATAACTATAAATCAATTAGACCATCTGTCCCATGTGCTGTGCTAAAATGCGGACCAGCACAGTTGCTGTCTCAAGTATACTTTCTATTGGTGTAATTCATAATTATTTCATGAACTGAACTCGCCGTAAGATCGATCAATCTGCTGGACCAATAGAAGATGTTTATTCAATCAGTTGTCAACATGCACTGCCGTGGCCTATTGAGCATCGACACATAGTGCCAATGAACAGTACTACTAAGATTCATAAATCTTGCTTTATGAGTATATTTCCTTGTGGGACAAGACACAATGTACAAAATATGAAGTACCAAGTGGAAAATAAATTGATGTCAAAGAATTACAGGTGTGTCAGTTTCCCCTTTGCTTAAAATGAGAATACCTTGCAGGGTTCTATGCAATATCCAGCTGCGTATTTGCTAACGTTCTTGAGTACAAACTTCATGGTGTCCTTTTCCTTAGACGTCATGGTGATTGTTTGGCCTTCTGCAGTTATGTATATGAACCGTCATCTGTTGTTACTGGTGTTATAAACTATTTAGAAGAGCAGAGAAACTCGCTCATTGATCTCCAAGAGAAATATGGTGTAAAGGTTTGGCATATGATGTTCCTGTTTTCCGGTGTTGTTCAATCAATTGTTGCCCTTGTCACTTTTCTCATCTCTCTTCCTCCGCATACAGATACCCTGCGAAATAGATGCTCAGTTTGCTGGAATGGTTGAAGCCTGGGCATCAGGGTTGACTTGGAGAGAGAGAATGATGGACTATGCAATGGATGATGGAGATTTAGCCCGTCTGTTTAGACGAACGATCGATTTACTAGCTCAGGTATATTCCCAAGCGCGCAGATTCAGTATACTTATGTTTCCAGTGTATTGTGGATTTTGTTGGCATTTTTTATGGTGTGCAGTCATGGGTTTAATGCCGTTCTTTCTTGATTTTTTTTTTTTGGTGACTCTACACTCATATCAGCTCTATGATACTTTATTATGATTAGCATTACGCTACATAACACTCTTATGTTCCAGATTCCAAAATTGCCAGACATAGATCCGATTCTCCAAAAGAATGCACAAATTGCTTGGAACGTCATGGACAGAGTACCAGTAAATGAGCTTGCTGGCTGAAAGCCTGAAACTTGTAAGTACTGCATTGGTCATTTGTTGTAGGTAGGCAATTCTCTGTTGTACCATGCTTAATCACCAGTTGTTAACTAAGATATCATTTTCCAAGCGATTCTTGATGTCTTTACATGAAATTTTGTACAAAATTCTATCCACTTCTCAATATGGATCTTATATAAAGACACGGAGAAAAGAACCAGTGCAAATATTGCACTATGTACAGTCTGCAGCTAACCTATACTTCCAAAACAACCAATTCGAACCAATGCAAACAATCATCATTTACACCTTTTAGTTCTAAAAAAATCATTTACACCTTTCCATCCATTCTATTCCTCGTCACTACTTGAATCAGAGTCTGCACTGTCCTTCATAAAGTGTGCCGGTAAGTTCGGAAATCTTGGCATGACCCTCTTCCTTTTGCTATCTTCCCCTTCCGGCGGTTTCTGAGCCGGTGCTGCGGCACCATCAGCCGCCCCATTTGCGGTGGCGGCCGCTGCAGTCTCCTTCGCGGTCACCGTAGTTGGCTGTGATGATGGCCGGGGTGGTTTCTTTTGCTGTAGTTTCCTCTTGATGTCCACACATGCCTGGTCCACCATCCCGAGGAAATCCCTCACTATGACGAACAGCTGGAGGGGATGCGCGTTCCTATCTTTGGTGGCACCTGAATGGTAGTACTCCGTTGTCCGCTGGACCAGCTCAAGCACTTCCTCCTGCTCTCCTCTTAGTGCCTTCAGCTCCTGTTCTGCAGCCTTCACAAATCCTCGCAACCCTCTTGCGAATCCGTCATCCCCGCAGGTCTCCAAGAGCCTCTTGATGTCTGTGAGTCGGTTGTCAAGAATTGCGCACTCACTGACAACCGCATCATAGTCCACCGTTGCAGCCTTCCTCACATTGGCAAACTCAGTGCTGAGACCTCCAACAATTGGCAGTCCTAGGTTCATGTATTCATTCTGCCTCTCCTCGCGTGATGGCCCCTGGTTTGTGGAGCCTGCCGCTGAATTGCCACCGTCGGTGCTGGTCTTGGTTAGGCTGCCAGAGCGGCGAAGACTGTAGTTGCGGTTGATGGCGAGGCGCTTCCCCTCCGCACGCACAACCTCCTCAATGACAAAGTGGAGCAATGTGGTGCTCCCATCAGTGCTCTTCACGTCAGAGAGCTTGCGCAGTGCGGTAAGGTTGAATGCCTGTGCGTTGCCCCGTGCTGTGCCGGCGTTCATCCGATTCCCTGCCTTGAGCACTGCCTCGAGCAGTTTAAAGAACAGCCCCCTTGTCCTCAACTCCTGGCTTGCCATTTCTAAAGTCCGGAGTGATTGCTTGAGCTGAGCAACCTCAGAACTATAGTTTACCTTGAAGAGCAGTGCATTGACGCGTGCAAATGGGTTGGGCACATCAAGGAGGAGGCGGAGAAGGAAAGACTCTGCCGGGGCAAGCCAGTCGGGATTCCCAGAGAATTTCAGAATGGTGGACTCTTCATCCTTGGAGATGTTGAGCCGAGACAGCTTCTCGAGGACCTCCGTGCTGAGCTCGGTGTGGCCATCACGAAGGGTGTCGATGATTTCATCCCACCCCACGGTGAGGGACCGGAGGATGATGGAAATGTTATGCGACTTGCGTGGCTCAAGCAGGAATATTTGTTCTGGCGAGTTTGAGCTTCTGAGGCCGCTTGAGGAGCCACCGGCTGAGTCCTTGGAGTCTGCAGATTTCGTCTTGCGGTTCGCTGCCGCGGTGCCGAACAGGGCCTCGATGATGCCTTCATCCAAGCTGGCAACACAAAGAATAACACAGTTAGGATGGTTCGGATACAAGATCACAGAAAAAGTTGAAATATCAGTTTTTCAAACACTGATTAATATCATTGGCAACCCATGTAAAACTGCAAATGTCAATATTGTGGTAACTAGTTCGTTTGTGCATGATTCTCCTATCATTCGGAGGGATGATGTGGCAAGTGATTGTCCAGTGGCACAAGCGGACAAAGATTTCGACCACAAAGTATCTCCGTCCTCATCAACATTTTTACAACAAACTCGTTCGTTTTGTAAGTTCATGGAAGCATATACAGACCACAATTTTCCCAGCATACACCATGATTTCAACCACACAGTGTCAACTGAAGTTGTCGTTCCTAAAAAGGTAAAACTAGTTTTTAAAAAGTACAAGTACGATCAAAGAAGTTAAGAATAGCACTGATCTATATAGTTGATTCTGCCAAGAAAGTTTTTAAAAAAGTACAAGTACGATCAAAGAAGTTAAGAATAGCACTGATCTATATAGTTGATTCTGTCAAGGTAAGAGGTAAATCTCCTGCTTATTCAAATAAAAACGTGCTACACCAACCCGCGTACTCGTTCTACGAAATCCCACATACTCATTCTAGGAAATCCCCTCGCTCATGTAATCCAAGAGAGAGCGCATTAGTTAAGACCCTGCTCCAAATGGCTTCTGGCCAGAAGTCACCAGGAACACGTCAGCTTTTTAATTTTGGCTTTTTTAGTTTTTTGGTGTTTTCCCTTATTGATTTGCTTATTCTTTTGCATTGTTCGTCACGAATGTTTTTTTAATTTTCTTTTAGTTAAATTATTTTTTAAAAAAACTAAATGCAGTACCGTTTGGAGCTGCCCAAAAACTAAGATCCTACTCATTTCGGCTTTAGCTTCTGACTTATTTTTCACTATTCCTAAATTTCATCTTTTTCTGACTTTTTTTGAGCTTTTTTTGCCGGTTCTTTGTTTCATATTCGTTTATATTGTCCGTAATTTGCTAACCTGTTTTTTCTAGTTTTAAATTTAATTACGTTAAATAAGTCATTATCAACTACAGTATAATTTTATTCGGTTACAATGTAATTTCAGCTATAAACTTTTTTTTTTGAGTCGAAATGAGCAGGCTGAGGAGTAGGCATGTGTCCCTGTCTCCAGATGGAACGCACAAAAGGGCACCGGGATTAGGGCATCCTTTCGAGGATGCTGCGACGTCACGTGAGTCCACCGAAAAAGCGACATGCAAGTTTGTAATCCTATCGACGAATGGGGGTCTGCCTAAAAAATGGCTATACCAGCGAAAGGCCTTTTTTACTCTATCTTTGCACATTCTGGGGCTACTCTTTTTCATGCCAACTGAGCCATTCTCCAGTCTCTGCAATGCTACTGTAGTAGTGTAGTATACTGCAAATAACACAACTAAAATGCTAATGAAATTTCCTCAGCTTATGCCTAATTGATCTGTATCATAGTCCTATTTGGAGTGCAACTTTGTATACTTTCAAAGAGGGGTCATGCATGCTTCACCAGCTGCACTGTCCAAACTCTTGCTAGTACTCCGTTCCTATGTCTCTACACTCTACTACTCTGTTCCTACCAACGAACATAAATACTAGTATTATAAACAAGAAGCACCAAGAGGGTAGTAACATCTATGGCTACGGCAAAAGTACTAGTACTAAGTACTAGCAGCATCTAGCAATGGAAATAAGAAGCGGCGTTTAATTCAGGAGTGGCTTACTTGAATGAGCCGCGGGTTATCTTGTCCCACACCATGGAGTGGTCGGTGGCCGCCACATTGACCTTGTCCCAATGCAGCGGCTTCAGCTTCGCCTGCTGCTCCGCTGCCCCGGTTGGCACACCCGGCGCCGCCGGTGGCCTCAAGGAGGACGCTGAGTCACCTCCCTTCGGCAGTGGCGGAGGCGGCCCTCCCTTCTTTCCTCCTGGTGGTGGCGGCGGGGATGGGCCTTTGGGCGGTGGTGGTGGAGGCGGGCCTTTGGGCGCGGGTGGCGGAGGTGGGCCATTGGGCGGTGGCGGCGGAGGTGGCGACGCGGCTGCTGGTTTTGGCGGCGGCGGCGGTGGGCTTGTTCTTCCCGGCGGCGGCGGCAGCGACGGCGATGCGCTTGGTGGGGCTGCAGCAGGGGCTGGTGGTGGAGACGGGCGGGGGACAGAGCTGACGACGATCGCCGGCGGCGGCGGCCTCGCGTACGCCTCGGCGGCAGCCACGGAGAAGGACGAGCTGGAGCCGGCATTGGGCGCGTGCAGCGACTCGTCGAACACCGCGGACGCGGAGTCCAGGGAGCCCGTCGGTATGAGCGGCTCCTGATCTATCCTGTTCTTCCTCGGCCGCGGTGGGGACAGAGGCGACGCCTGCTCCTCCGATCTCCTCACCGCCCGGTGCTGCCGGGGTAGCGGAGGCTGCGGCGGCCGCCAGCTCCCCGCGGGCTTCCTCCCCCTGCCGCCGTCGCCATCCTTCTCGAACTCCCGCCAGTATATCGCGTCGAGGCCGTTCTCGTCCACCATGCCGATGCCGGCCCCGCCCCGCGGCGGCCGCCTCGGCGCCCTCTCCGGCCGCTTCCCGGCAAAGGCGCCATCATGCGGCCCATTATAGTACCCGTTCCCATCCGCGTCCGTCAACTCCCTCTTCTTGCCGTGCCGGAGGAAGAGGAAGACGGCGAGCCCCGACACCGCGAAGCTGCTCAGCGCCGTGCTCACCACAGCCACGGCGATGTCGCTGCGCTTCGTGGACGACGAGGAGGAGGAAGGAGACTGCGGGGATAGGGGAGGAGACGGGGATATGATCGGCGGTGGGGTGGCGAAGGCGGGGGTGCGGGTGGAGGGGAAGCGGGTCTGGATGTTGCGCTGCGTCTGCGGCTGCGCGGCGGCGAGGGGGCAGACGAGGAGGAGGAGGAGGAGAGGGGCCGGAGCCATTGCTGTGGTGGGGTGGGGAGAATGGAATGTGACGGAGGTGAGAGAGATGAGGGGATCGACTCGTGGAATCGCTGTGCCGCCGGCTACGTTATTGTTTGGTTTGGTTGGGACTTGTTTGGCGTGTGTTATTGAGAAATTTGGTCACTGTTGGACCCCTGTACATGAAAAATTCCGTTTTTGGCCCCCGTTGCAAAAAAAATCCGCTTTTAGACCCCTATTGAGCGCGGGATCGCCAAACGCCGCCACGTGGCCCGGTCGTGCGGACTGGTACCGCACGACTGCACTGTTCATCCGGTCGTGCGGTATCAGTCCGCATGACCGGCCTGCGTACGCGCCCGACCGCGCGATCTCACGGCCGAGCGCGCGACCGTCCGCCCCACCGCGCGATCACACGGCCGAGCGCGGGACCGTCCGGGACTTGTCTCAATGCCTCTTGTTCATTGTTTATTACGATTTGGGAGCGACGCATTAATGGCTAAAAGTGGGTGCAACAAGAGGTTACCAACCTCAAGAAAACACTACCCAGATTCATCTAAAACAAGCATATAATATAGCATGTTTTTACATTGTACAGGCGTGCAACATGTCATAAAGAAATGGTGTCACATCCGCCGTGTGATCGCGCGGTGGCCCGGACGGTCCCACGCTCGGCCGTGTGATCGCGCGGTGGGGCGGACGGTCGCGCGCTCGGCCGTGAGATCGCGCGGTCGGACACGTACGCAGGCCCACGTGGCGGCGTTTGGCGATCCCGCGCTCAATAGGGGTCCAAAACCGGAATTTTTTTGCAACGGGGGCCAAAAACGGAATTTTTCATGTGCAGGGGTCCAACAATGTCCAAATTTCTGTTATTGACTTGCGGGTTTGGGGTTTTGTTTACTGTGTCCGGCCGGAGGTCGGGGAAGGGAGGAGAAGACGCGTTGTGGAGGAAGTAGGCGGAAACCTCGCGGACGCCGCGTTGGTCTGCTGCCGTTGCATGCACTTCTGCTTAGCTTATTTGGGCCTGCCCTTTTTTACTATGGTTTGTGACTTATATAACTTGTGATTTTTGGGCTGTTTGTACGAGAGATTACAGAGTAACACAAACTCACGTGCGATTTTTGCCGATATAAATGAAGTCAGCAAAATATATACTGCAATTAACTAGTAGACCCTATCTTGAAAAAATATTCAATTCAAAAGCTAATTATTGTAGAAAAGCCGAAAAGCAGCTTTTAGACGCTGAAAAGAACAGGGCTTCTTGGCTGCTGGGACGCTGAATTGACGTAGTGGGTTCCAATCGGAGCCGTCCATTCTAAATCGGATGGCCAAGAAAACGTACAGACACGCTGCACCTTTTTTTTAATTTTGGTCCCGGCCACCTATTTTTACAAAAATAACTCCTTTCTTTAGATCGGAAGATGCATTACACCGCCATAGCTCGGCATGAGGCTTGGTGCACGGCACGGCGAGTTGGCGCGGTTGGCAGGCGTTAAGCAGATATGTTTAGTTGACGGATGCGTTTTTGTAAGTAGCTATGTTTATTTATTATAAATAGCTACAGAAATGCGGGTCAAAAAATAGCTAAAATATTTTTACGTATATCCGTACGTATATATTTATTACTCTCGCGTGATTACAGAATGACCATTATCCAAGAATCTGGTATTATTTTCCTAAACTAAAAAGCCGAAGATTCGTTATATCTTTAAACTGCTACTAATACCCTCCTATTCAATTGTAGATAGTGGGATCAGATGATATTGGGCCATGGGATTACTTCACCATGGAGAGGACAAATAAGAGTTTACCGACATACTGCGCAAAGTACCTGCTCTACTGGCATTGTTTCATCTGCAGGAGACGGAAGACCTAGGAAGAGGACAGAGAGACATGGATGATGTAAGTTTTCCTATACGCAAGGGAAGGTGAGTACACCCTCGCATCTTCCACCCGAAGCACTTGAGGAGCACTTCGACCGATGCCCTTTAGAACACCACTGCTTGGCTTGTGCTCACCTGTGCGAGATCGACGAGTCTGCTATACTAACCTCTCTGTTTCGCTACTATCCATCCCTCTGGTAAGGAGGACGCTACAACGAGACGTTCATCCTTGGCTCTGAGGACGACCCGCTCCTGACCCACCAGGTCCAACTCACCCGAATTGTGGGAGCCCTCTACACTGAGTCTCTAGAGAAGATCTCAGACTTTCGCCAGTAACAGCCAGAACAAGACTCTCCACGCTGAGCTTGCCAAGTGCGAGAAGGCCCTGACTGCAGTGAAGCATGAGAGGGATGACGCAGTTATCGGCGTCGAGCGAACTGTAGCAGCAGTAGTGATCCATGCTCTAGCTCTCCCCAGATCCCCATCATCCCCACTAACCCCGCTTTGACTCAGCCACTTACTAGAGAACTACGCTTGAGGAGCAGCGAGCGTAAGAGCGTGCGGTGCCCCAGCCCGCCAAACATCCTCAACATTGGAGAAACCAGTTGATGCCGTAGTTGCTCCTACTCCAGCTACAGTCGCTCTCGTTATCGCTCTAGTTCACCCATATACTAAAAAGTAGCTGTGTAATACGTAATGTATTGTATCCATATTGCAGAGCATGGCATAAGTGCCATATGCAACTTGACAAAAATATTATAAATGTTATGTAGTTATCTTAGGCCTCGTGGTTTATTTTTTGTTTTTCTTATTCACTTGGTTCTTAGAATCCTTTCTCGAGATATCAGCGAGTGGATAGCACAGACTGATTTTTCCAGTGATTTGATAATACATACCAGATTTTTGCAGAGAGTAGACAGCACGTATCGGTTTTTGACTGATTTCACAACACTTACCAGCTTTCCGCAGCCTATGGATAGCACACATAGTCTTTCCTAGTGGTTTGACAACATGTACCATATTTTCGCAACGACTGGACAACACACACGGCTTTTTCAGTGATTTCATAGCATGTACCACCTTTTGCAGCCTGTGGATAGCACACAACAATTTCCCAGTGATTTGACAATATGTACCAGCTTTTTGTAGCAAGTTGACAGCACACACTAATTTTTTTAGTGATTTAACAATACGCACCAGCTTTCCGCAGCGAGTGGACAGCACACACCAGCTTTTTAAGTGATTTGACTACATGCACTGTGTTTTTGTAGCAAGTGGATAACATGCACCGGCTTTTTCAGTGATTTGACACACATGTAACAACTTTCCACATCTTGTGGATAGCACATACCGACTTTTCAAGTGATTTGACAACACGTACCAGTTTTCTGCAGTGAGTGGACAGTACATGCTGGCTTTCCCAGTAATTCAATAATACATACCAGCTTTTCACGATCAGCGAATAGTACGCACTAGCTTTCCCATTGATTTGACAACATGTACCAGATTTCCCCAGTGAAATGACAATACATTTAAGATTTACTCCCGAACAGTGCCCACCGATTGCCTATAAAATCTAGCCTGCCCTCACGACCAGACCCAAGACTTCGATCGAGCCAATCTCAAAACTAGGAGAAAAGATAAGAGATATAGAACATCACTACGCCGCTGGTGTGGATGTCGAACTATCAAGAGGTACTTCGCAAGCGAAAGTGGGTGGGTAAGAAAAAAAGATCATACCCCGATAATTCTTGCAATGATGCACCCGTGCCATCGGAATTTACGTGGCCGCAGTGCGACTGTGACAATCCAGTGCATATCATTCAGTCCACACACCCGACAACTGTCGGTCGGGTGCACTACACATGCACTGAAGTTCTTGTAAGCATGTATTTGCTATCTTCACATTGCATGTTCTCTTTCACACATCTCTAACCCACTTCGTCCATACTGACAGACCATAGAGTGTTGCTACTTCTTTTGGATATGTACAACAAGATATTCATTGAACAAAAATATATGCTCAACTACCCAATTGCGCTTGAGAGATTCACACGCTGGAAATTCTACACCCCAAATGACAGCGAAAAGGACAAGGGTAAGGCGTCGATGGTCTCCGAAGCCCCCGCTTAACAGCAGATTATCTCTAACTGGGATAAACCTACACAAGTTGTAGAAGCCGAGTACTGGACTTGGGTCGTGAGGGTTAAAGCCTGTATGGGAGAGAAGGGAAAGACATGCTTGACCCAAATGTGTACGATGGCTGACTGGAACTATGGCTTCAAAAGGACGCACATGTATCTTAACTGTAGTTGGGAATGATGATTCGCGCATGTTGCTACTTGTACCATATGAGTAGTGAGGTAAACATACGTATATAATCAAATCTCACATGCTTTGTAATTCACACATTTATTACGAGCTGCTTTGTCGGCCTACATATGGTTCATTACGACAACTGTTTGTAACAACATATCTTTACTACTTTAAAACAGGGAGTTTATGGTGATGGTTCATCTTCCCCTCCAAACTCCTTCACACCTTCTTAAAAAAAATCCTACGTGCATGTGAACAAAATATAATAGAATCTCTTAATGCGTATCAAAGCACACGTTTTTAAGTAGTTTGCAGGGAAAGTATTTTTAGAAGCAAGCTAACGAGTCAAGTTAGAGCAAAATCTAAATTAACAAGTATAATTGAATAATTTTGAGCTAAGTCAACAAGTTTTTTCACACTTTTACCATTTTATTTGCTACCCTGGCCTTGCCTGCTAGCTAAGCCGCCTACCGAGCCAACGCGGCTCAGCAACACCTAACCTACCATGCCAGCTCGCCTAGCCACACCGTTCCTCTCCTGTCGAGCTACGACGGCGCGGTAAGTGACACACGTCATTTGAGCTCAGAGGCCTTTTTTTTTGTAAAAATGGATGTTACAGAACTAAAATTAAAAAAAAATTTGTAACGTCGCTAGGTACGTGAAGGGTTGCAGTTCTGAGGCCGCTGTGGATGACTGGATCCTGCCCAGTGTCTAGTGCGGACGCGCGTCACGTAGATGCTATCGCGAACCTACAGACTGTTTCTTTGATTAGCTCACATTTTTCCGTAGAAAATGACAGATAGCGCGTCCTGTCCCTTTTCTTTCTCACACAATCTGATGGTAAGGGTTACTCGCCTAGGTGGGTATTCGACCCTCTAGGTGCTGCTTAGGGCATCTCCAGCAGGAGTCCTCAAAACAAGCCCCCTACTTTTAATTTGAGGGCTCGCTCTATTTTTGAGGGCCCTGTTTTCTGGACTGCACTCCAGCAGGAGCCCTCAAAACAGGGCCCCTACTTCTCAATTCCCTCTATTTCCTCACACACTATATGCAAATGTATGAGACAAAAGCACAATACACAATAAAATATTTATGATTTCAAAATGAGGGACAATATTTAAATTTATGAATTCAAATACGAATATTCAAATTTAAATTCGAATTTGTTTCGAATTTTATTGTTCCAAATTTAAATTCAAATTTGTTCCGAATATTCAAATTTAAATTCAAATTTATTTCGAATATCCAAATTTGAATTTAAATTTATTTCGAATATTCAAATTTAAATTCAAAATTGTTCCGAATATTCAAATTTAAATTCAAATTTGTTTCGAATAATTAAATTTAAATTCAAATTTGTTTCAAATATTCAAATTTGTTTCGAATATCCAAATTTGAATTCAAATTTGTTCTGAATATTCAAATTTAAATTCAAATTTATTCCGAATATTCAAATTTGTTTCGAATATTCAAATTTAAATTCAAATTTGTTCCGAATATTCAAATTTGTTCCGAATTTAAATTTGTTTCACTCGTACGGGAAAAAACGAGGAAAGCTGAAAAATGAGGGCCGGAGTAGGGGCCCCCTAGGAATGAGGGCTGAAGGGGGATTTAAGGGGCCCCTCAAATTTGAGGGCTCTAGTAGAGGCCCTGCTGGACCTCTATTTTTACCTCAAGCCCTCAAATTTGATTTTGAGGGCTCAAATAGGGGCCTTGCTGGAGATGCTCTAAATAGGGGCCTTGCTGGAGATGCTCTAAATAGGGGCCTTGCTGGAGATGCTCTAAGAGCATCTCCAGCAAGGCCCCTATTTGAGCCCTCAAAATCAAATTTGAGGGCTTGAGGTAAAAATAGAGGTCCAGCAGGGCCTCTACTAGAGCCCTCAAATTTGAGGGGCCCCTTAAATCCCCCTTCAGCCCTCATTCCTAGGGGGCCCCTACTCCGGCCCTCATTTTTCAGCTTTCCTCATTTTTTTTTCCCGTACGAGTGAAACAAATTTAAATTCGGAACAAATTTGAATTTAAATTTGAATATTCGAAACAAATTTGAATATTCGGAATAAATTTGAATTTAAATTTGAATATTCGGAACAAATTTAAATTCAAATTTGGATATTCGGAACAAATTTGAATATTCGAAACAAATTTGAATTTAAATTTGAATATTCGGAACAAATTTGAATTTAAATTTGAATATTCGGAACAAATTTGAATATTCGGAACAAATTTAAATTCAAATTTGGATATTCGAAACAAATTTGAATTGAAATTTGAATATTCGGAACAAATTTGAATTTAAATTTGAATATTCGGAACAAATTTGAATTTAAATTTGGAACAATAAAATTCGAAACAAGAATTTAAATTTGAATATTCGTATTTGAATTCATAAATTTAAATATTGTCCCTCATTTTGAAATCATAAATATTTTATCGTGTATTGTGCTTTTGTCTCATACATATGCATATAGTGTGTGAGGAAATAGAGGAAATTGAGAAGTAGGGGCCCTGTTTTGAGGGCTCCTGCTGGAGTGCAGTCTAGAAAACAGGGCCCTCAAAAGTAGAGGGAGCCCTCAAATTAAAAGTAGGGGGCCTGTTTTGAGGGCTCCTGCTGGAGATGCCCTTAGGAAATAAAGGGCCACGGTTCAATTGAGAGGGGCATGGTTCTGGTGGGCCATTTTTCGTAATTTCTCTTATTTTCGGTTTAAGGAAAATAAAGAAAAAGAAATTGTCTATGGGGCCCACTTGCAAGAGACAGGGAGAGGAGATAAGGCTCACCGAGCCAGTTTAGATCTGGAATTGGTCTTCTGTTATCTCTACTTCTCCCCGGTCTCTCGGGTGGCAGGCTCGGAACCGTCGTTCCTTGATCCTGTCGAGTCCTCACCGATGACTATTGGATTCTTACCCCTATATATCCAAATGGGAGAGCTTTCAGAAGTGTGCAATCAAGAGGACATACTTAGATCTGAGAGCAAGTGTGATGATTTCTCTAGTCTCTTGTGCGGTTTGCTTCGCTAGTGAAGCTCTGCTGATTCTTTGAGTCGTGGTTAGCCTTGATTGCTTCTATCGTGGTCGATCTAACACAGTCGCAAGCGGTCGTGGTAAAAAACTCTTGACTGCTTCGTCCTATTAGGGATTGCGTTAGCTTTGTGCGGTAATATCTGCATGTCGACTTCACGATTTGGTGAGTATTGATTTGTGAAGTTAGGCACTATATCCCCGTTAACCTCTTCGGTGATATCCGGGCATATGCCGATGATTGATTTTCTGGGACATCGCCTTTGTGACGAGCTTTGCCCTTGTCGGCCCTCTCAGTGGCTTGGACTGCCACTGCTTAGTAAGCTTTTACATTCTGTAATTTCTATTGTGCATTAGTTAGTCGTACTAGTACCTTTGTTATTATCTTTGAAATTGGTAATTTGTATTGACACAGGGAGGACTATTACATGGTAGATTGTGGGCTCTCGAGATTGCTCAATGAGGAAGCTAGTCATATATAAGATCATAGTGACTATTTAGGAATATTTTGCTAGTTTAATCTACTAATTATACTTGGTTTAGTGTTTATTCACTGTTGTTCTGTTCTTGTCATAGTCTAAATTCCGTTGTATCAGTAGTAGCATATATCTGTCTCTATTCAGAATATTACCGACAACAGATTAAAATTACAGTTGCTCATTTCTATTATATGTGTTAATTAGAACATTAAATAGAATCTATCACTAATCTGAGTTAATGTTCAAATTGACGAACTAGCAGAATATAGAGAGATTGTCACTTTGATTGTTGATCTATTGACTAGAGTTGAGAATGCAAGTTTTTTAGATCTTGAGTACCTCCTCGGCTGAGAGCAAATCCACACAAATTAATTTGTGCACTATGCAGATTTCAATTGCACACTATCTTGATCAGTTAAGCATATTATATTTGTTTATTTGACCTGAGCATTCTATCTATACCGAGAGATAATATGTTAATATTTATATCATTTACTTGTTCTTGGATATATGATTTTGTGTTTATACTTAAACATAGAATTAATCTGTAAATAATACTAAAACCACTTAATCTCCAACAGGTTCTTCTCCCTAAACTAGTGGAGACCTTTTCTTTTTAGTTTTGTTCGGAACTCATCAAGTTTGACATGAAAAAGGGTTGACCTGCACTAAACAACAGTACTCTGGTCTAACTATTTCCGGTGCCATTTTTTCCCTCTCATACTTAATTATTTTCCTAGATGAAAAAAATACTTATTAAGTGCCAAGTACACCCTGTCATCGTCTAACCAATAATAAAACTAGTCAAAGCATTTGCTGTGGTGAATTAATACTCACCGGCAGGTAGGCGTATTCAAAACTAAACTTCAACTGAATTACTAAAAAGTTTTCGTTGCATTTGCAGACTGTTCTTTTTCCAACAGAAGTTTCAGATCATGCATTTTATTATTAGTATAAGTCTTAATTAGATTTAAAGGCTGTGCACCATTGGGCTCAAAGCTTAAGTTTTTGGTTTATTTGGCAATGTTAAGGTTTTTTTACTATAATTGCCGTTAGTTTTTTCAACGTAATTAAATTTAGAAAAGAGAAAAAAGGTTATATCATCAATGACAATAAAAAAATAAGGAAAAAGAAAATGCAAAAAACAAAAGATAAAAAAAGATAAAATTAAGAAGCTAAAAGCTGAAGCTCAAATGAGCACATTGTTCTTTAAATTTATCAGGTCAAATAAATGCACACTTATGGAAATGTTACCTTTTCTTCACATAGTGACAGAGTACCGAACCAACTAGACCAGAGCACTCAAGCAAATTGAATTTATACATAATAAAGGGCTACAGCTATTCACATAAAACAATACTAGTTACGCCCTTTGGACACGGAAACGCAAATTATTTGGTTCATACCTTCCATCTCCCCAGTGTTTGCGGCTGGCAATTTGCCCTCGCCTTTTGTTGGCCCGGACAAAAGTATTAGGGAGAAATGGAGCAGATGCCCATGTGCTGCAAAGCGACCAACATGAGTGGGGTTCGATTAGATTTTTTGTGTCAGTTTATCGACGCGATGGTTTCCTTTCCTTTTCATTTCATGTTAGGTCAATAATAACTGGTTCGATTTGTGGGCGATCACCGGACTGGTCTAGTGGTCTTGGTCCTCTTGGAATGCTTTATACTGGTACAAGCGCAGGAACCAGGAACAGCGACGACACTTTTTTTTCACCTCCAAAGTGCAAGGTAGGTAGTTCGATATGCACCAATTCTAAAAGGTAATTTGAAAGCATGTTTTTGCGTACAGGCACACAATTTGGAAGAGAAAAACTAACGCACCCTATACCGTTACGACGGGATGATTCTAATGCACAAATTTCAAAGTACCTTATTACTTCCGCTCCTCTGCAGCTCCACTCCTGCAGCCGCTCTTTTCTCCCTCACTCCCTCTCCTTTCTCCCCTGCCCCCTCTCGTCTCCCTTCCTCGCCGCCGACATCCCCTCAACTATCCTCCACCACCGGCCTCTCCCCCGCTACGGGTTCGCCCTTCCTCTAGGTATAGAAGGAGGTCGGTGGGAGGCGGCAGCCTAGCGGTGGGCGACGGGGCGATGGGCGGAGCCAGAGGGTGGCGGTAGTGGTGGCTGTGGTGGTTAGGTTAGACGGGGCGGCACAGCTGGGAGGGGTCGGGGGCTGCACGGTGAGGTGGCGACAGCGCTGTCGGCTGCGGGTGGTGGTGGAGGGGGCGGCAGAGAAGACGTGCGGAGCTACTCAGGGCAGCACGGCGACGACTATCAATGATGAGGTACCATTCTATACCATTAAAGCTGCTTCTAACGGTATACTGTTCCTTAGTTACTCTCATTTGGAACGGGAAATCATGGTGCTTCTCGAAGCTCATGTTGCAGATGCACCTGACAAGAAAGGAGGGAAAAGAAAGACAGTTGCTGAAGAAGAGCATGTTTCTTGCCAGAGTTGCAGGATGTGCCCGAGCCATGTGGGTTTGCTTTTGATTCTCCATTCAGCCTGGCCCATATCGAGAAAACATTTGAGCAGCTGCATGTTGGATCGGGTCTTCTTTATAGGAAGCCGTGACACCTACGTTTGATTTTTGCTGTGGGCTCTGCACTTTGGTTCTATGGGCTGTTCATTTGTCATACACCTCGACAAAATTTTCCAACGTCAATGCAGCCCATCCACCGGCCGGCCAAGAGAAAATGGCCTGCCCACAACATACGCGGCTGTCCATGCGGTCACTGGTGGGCATGGTGGCGACAGCGCCGGTGGGAGAAGCAGCAAAGATCACCAGTTCACCACCCCACTGCAGTCCCCGCTCTCCGCGCACATTGGCTTTAGTCCCGGACCGCACGTCTAGATCTAATTAGGTTTATTTTTTAGGATTCAGATTTAAATAGGTTAAACATAATTAAGTCCATGAGTTACCGCATACAAGTCCTATAGCAATAGTTTTATAAGTGATATTGGATATTCTCCCTCCAAAAGAATAATCCAATGGGTGGGATCTTCTTCACACTTATAAATTGCTTTTTTCCTTCTCACAACTGATGTGGAACTATTCTCACCCTCGTATATCGATTGTGCACTCCTGACATTCTCTCCCTCGTACATCGGTGTGCACTTCGGCGACCATGAAGTTTGGAGATGTTAGACGCTCTTATTCCATCTAGCAATCCATCCAGACTCGGCTTCGCATCCAGCAGCGCAACGCTACAACCGTAAAGCGTGCACGTTGGAGTCGGGAACCGAGAGGGTTCCGTGCGATCCAGGTGGAGGGCGTGAGCCCTTCCCCGGCCTCTCCGACTCTGGCCCCTTGAGCGGCCTCTTTTCGCCGGAGTGGAAGGAGGAGCACGCTAAGATGATCAACCGCATCAAGAAGCGCCTTCCGGCAGTCCTGGAGGAGCACGAGGCCAAGGGCTACGTCGAGACCGCCGACTTCGGAGAATTGCATCTTCATACCCAGGTGTTAGTAGGAACTAGTCGAGATAATTGGTTTTTTAGGACTCTAAACGTTGGGCTTCGCATATTTAGGACTCTAAATGTTACCTTCGCAAAATTAGTACTTATATCATTGACACTTTGATTTCTATGGTATTATACCTTATTTATTATTTCTTAATCCCTTTTCTTAATGCTTGGCACCTAATATGACTCTTATGCCCCTCTTCCCTTAATCACGTACCTGGAAGGTGGAGCGAGTCCAATTTCAGTCCCGTCGTGCTGGGTGCCGCCGCCGCCGCCACCGTCCGGCTTGGTTCTTTGGATGAATCGCTGAGCTCGTGCGAGAATCGGTCCTCCTCCTGCCGATCTTTGGATGAAATGAGCCATCTTCGGTAGCAGCGTGTGCTCTGCTCGGTGGTGTTCTTGAATGGAATTTCGCTGCTAGTACTGGTTAGGCGCTGCTAATTTGGATCACCGGTTTTGGGGATAAGCTGAGTTCGGTGCTAGTTCAGATCCATGGGAGCATCCAGTTGCTGTTCTAAACTGACAGAGAAACCTCTCGCTGGCTGCATGTCTCAAAATAAATCAGCATAGGTGCTAGGTTTTCAAGTGCGGATGTTTACGTGTGGAGGAGCATGCAACTTTTGGTTCCTGGACAGTGCCTAGCAATTAGATGGTGTAGTTGCTATTAGTAAGTATATACCCCCAATCCGGATGTTTAAGTATATTAGTAAGTATATTACTGAAATTGGACTCGCTTCACCTCCCAGTATGTGATTAAGGGAAGAGGGGCATAAGAGTCATATTAGGTGTCAAGCATTAAGAAAAGGGATTAAGAAATAATAAATAAGGTATGATACCATAGAAATCAAAGTGTCAATGATATAAGTACTAATTTTGCGAAGCCAATATTTAGAGTCCTAAATATGCGAAGCCCAACGTTTAGAGTCCTAAAAAACCAATTATCTCGAACTAGTCTGCTTCTCTATTGTTAATGCTCGATCGATCGAGATCAATTCCTGAAAGAACTGTGAAAACGTGTGATGGTATGTAGCAAATAGAGTGGAATATGTGGCGATCAATAGTTCATGCTTTTTAGAGGAATTATCAATACTCTATTAGTTTGTGACAGCATAAGCTGTTGAACTCACTGCTAGTCCTAGACGCTCATGTTTCAGACTGATCAGATGCAGCGGAAAAGGGAAAAACAAATATTTCATTCTGTGCGCAATTTGCAATTCGCAATTTGGTCTTGTACCCTGTTCGGCCGAGCGCTGTCGCCGGAGCGGTTGGGCCTTAGAGCATCTTCAATAGTGACTTATGAGCTAGCTCTAAGCATATTATTTCATATTTTAATAGAAGAGAAAGAAAAGTTATCTCTTGATCAAGAGCTAGTCTCATACACACATTCCAAGATTATGTGAGAGTGTCATATGAGGCTATTTATGTTATGAGCTATGTGCTAAAAGTTAGTACTATTAGAGAAGTTGTCTTGGATCTAGTAACTAGCTCATATTGTTAGAGATGCTCTTAGAGGGATTGATTTCTCCTTATTATTAGTTTACTTCGTCGATGGACAATGGAAAGAAGCCAGATTGCAGTCCCTGCTCATTTGTGCTTTTTATATTTGTAGCTTATTTTTTTGCTGTTTAGTACTGTAGTTGATTTATTTTGTACAGTAATTATTAATGGCTTTTTTGATATAATTAAATTTAAAAAATAAAAATAAAAAATAGATTAGTTCATCACGGACAAAGCAAAGAAATACGAAAAAAAGAAAAACAACAAAAATAAAAAAAGATGAAATTAAAAAACTATAATTTAGAAATCAAAAACCCAAGGAAAAAGCTGAAATGAGTAGTGAAGCTGCTGCGTCGATACATGGCTATTTGGGCCTGACCAATCAAGTAATGCCCACTCTGGCAGTCTGGCGTGTCATCATGTGGTCCCTGAAGCATGGCCTGATAGCTATTTTCACCATAAATTCTAACTCGGCCCAAACGGTATTTTCGGCTGGGTGCCACTTCAAAACTTGAGAATGCCACCGCAAACGAAAAAAATCCATATAACACTTCAAACTTTGTTCGAAAATTTGTCCAGTAGATCAAACTATAAAATCAAACGTTTGACTCAAACTTTACAATTTAGTTTAAATAACACCCGAACTCAATTTCAAATGGTGGTATTACCCGTGTGGCATGATGAGTGGATGATTTTAATACCTAGGGTGATATACTAATCAAATTTAGGAGAATGACAGATGAGACCTATAGGGCATTCTCTCCCTAATCGAAACAGAGAGGGATGGGACTACATAGGAGGTGAATATGAAAGCACACCTGGGAGTGGGAGCTCAGCGGGGGAGAAAACCCTTGTGGGCCCCACATTACTAACCCAACTTGGCCAGCTTGTCATCCTACATGACAAAATCGTCCACTCATCGCGTCACGAGAGCAATACCATCACGCGAAAATGGTCAGGGTGTTATTTGAACAGGATTGTAATATTTGGAGGGTTAAATGCCTGATTTTATAGTTTAGTGTGCTAAACAGATTTTAAAGTAAAATTTATGGTGTTATATAGACTTATTCCCACTACAAAGGATGAAACTACTCAAATGTTGTTAAAAGTACGCTCAACCTCTCAAAAAAATGGCGTGAGAGATGCAGTTGCCTCTGCCAAGTTCTAGGATGTTGCGAGTTACTCCGTACATAGTTTACCGCCAAATTAAAAGCAGGATATATCTCTATCATTCATTTCAAGCCGAAAAGAAATACACTGGTTCCGAAGGGATACAATAAGCACACCGACACCAGCATCTGGGTTTCACTCACCAAAGTCCACCTTGATTCTTTACTGTACTGATAATGCAATCTATCCATCCATGTATACGCCTTTATTCCCCGAACTGTCTTGGTTTGATTTGTTCTGCAGGACCAGCCTTGGAACGTCAGGTTTGCATCTGTGCTTATTCCACAAACTTAGGGGACAAGTAAGGGTGCCCCGGCCTCTACCCCAGGTATCCGATGCCCTGGGAATGGACTGTACTTTGCTCAGTGTGTGATCTTGTCATTGGAGTCCTTCTCAGTGTGGTTTCATGCGCCGGATTTTACTAGCAACCTCGATGAGCCGGCTCCGATTGTTTCCTTTTTCATTGCCCTGTTCAGAAAATTCGCAACTGCGTATTCCAGAAAAAAAAACCGCAACTGTATTACCATGAATGTT
This sequence comes from Dendrocalamus latiflorus, assembly GCA_017311315.1. Classification (NCBI taxonomy): domain Eukaryota; kingdom Viridiplantae; phylum Streptophyta; class Magnoliopsida; order Poales; family Poaceae; genus Dendrocalamus; species Dendrocalamus latiflorus. The sequence goes on along the minus strand of CM029634.1, from coordinate 4,905,827 downwards.
TAATGTACTAAAATTTGCTTACACGTCCTAGTCCTGACTTGCAACCCCGTTCTTATATTTTGTAAAGAATTCAATGCAAAAGCCTAAATGACCGTACAAGCTAAGCCATGTAATTTTTATCCCGTCCAGGGTGGTGAATGAAACCAGGCAATTTGGACCATCTCTTTCTCATGTTGAGTTTTCATAACAAAGTGAGGTGTTGCACCTGCACCAGTAACTTCACCAAATTTGTCCTGCATTTGAAAAGCGTAAGATAAGTTTTTGCACAGCCTTTCTTCTTTAGAATAGGCCTTTAACTTGGTGCAACGAATACAGGCAAGGACGGCTCTGTACTACTAACCCTGGTTCTGATATTCCTTTCGCAGGGAGTTAGCAACCTGCACGCATTTAGGTGACCTACCAAGCTGTAGATTCCTGTTCGTTGCTTAACCAAAACTGCTAATCAATGCCTCACAATCCAACTGACACACACAGATCATTGCAAGCTATTCCAAAGCTCTTACCCTCGGATAGCCCTTCTCTTTGTTCTCTTGTTCTTCAATAATAACAAGAAGTCGTTGGGAGCTGTTGAAGCACGATGCTTTAACCATGTAAAGTCACAGGGATTAAAGTTCAGGTGCAAGCTTATGAAAAGTCCTAGTAAACCATAGAAACCGCAAAGCAAATCCTGACGTACATACAGTAGAGTAAACTCCCAGCTTTTTCCCCTAATATTTCTCACTTGGTTTCGGCAGTATATATGTTTTTTCTCTGATTAATTCTACGCACGATATGGAATAGGAAACCTTACACTTAGCGGTATTCGATGTCATTGTCGTACACCCCTCCAACTTTGATGACACTTTTATAATGTTGTTACTTAACGTCGCCATTTGTAAGATAATACGAGCTTTGGTGGCCACAGCGGCCCAATCGCTTGCGGTGGTTGGTTTTTAGGTGCCTGAGTTTGTTATGCTCTGTTTTGAAGAGAGTATGAGGTGAACACATACTCAACTCACACCCTACCTGGGTTACAAATTTCGCCCGAAATTTCACGAAATGGACGAAATTTAATCCCTTTCGTTGCCCAGCGAAACAGATTTGATTCGGCTAAAATTTGGCCGAATTTGGCCCAATTTTTTGTTAAATTTCATCAAAAAATTGATTTTTTTTCGTCCAAATTTCGAATGAAATGAACGAAATTTCATTTATTCGGTCCTTTCATCCGTAGCCAAAACTTTTCCGCAACCGAAAGGTTAAACCCTACACCCTACTCATACTATCTACACATGTGTACATGTCTACACATGCTGGAAATTTTTATAGAGGCACGAGGCTTCACGGAGCGTGAACACGTACTTTCCCACATACACATATGTATGTGTCCTAATCCTATTAATTTGGTGAGGCGCGATAGTTTCAATCCTGGGCATCGAACCTGGCAGGCAAGGAATACGACGACTCCCTTACCATCCGAGCGAAGCTCGGTCCTCGAGTTTGTTATGCTCTCAACTCTTAAGTGCCGCACTTTCTAGGGCAAAAAGATGAGCTACTTGTCTCCCTATAGTTCGGCGCCTTTTGCTACTACTACTACTACTACTACTAACCGCTTGATCATTTTTATTGTAGCGAAATCCTGCAGCCCAACACTTTTCTGTTCGGCGCAAGTGCTACACTGCAAATGACACCCGCTCCAAGCGCCAAGTGCCAACCTTCCCATCAATTTCTAACCCAATCTGGATGTCATCAATCAACACGTCGTGAATCTGAAAGAGCTCGTACCGGATCACTGTTTCATCCATGAACAGTATCTCAACCTTCTGTCGCTGACGCGCGACGACGCGTCTGGGGACAGAGGCCGACACTGCAGGCTGTGGTGGCGCCACCAACCTGCTAATAATAGTGGCGAAAACCGGTAGCTTCCAGGAGGGTAGCTTGATCGCCGAAGTGCATGAACCACAAGGCAGCAGTGGTCGTCCGATGGAGATCACAAGTGGCTGAAAGGGATCGTTGAGCAGTGCCCATCAATGGCATTGGCACTGACTAAAAAAACTCATGTTTTTTTTTGTTCGGCTCGGAATACGGGTATGAAGCATGTGAAGGGAATTGGATACAGTTGAGTAGGATGGTGGGTGACCAATAGGTGGAGTTCATCACACTCACAGGATGGATAAAATGAGAGGGAAGGAGAGTGGCAAAGGCCAAAGAAATACATGCAATCATTAGTTGCACTTGCCTTGCGTTTCCAGTTCCCCAGCTGGTCATTGGCAGCCTCCAGGCTGGGCAGGTGTGGGGTGCTGGAATAGCCTTTCGCCATCACCAAGCAATGTTGAGACTGTTATTGTCCTCCGAGCGCCAAATCAGCTGCTGATATTTGATGCAGTGTAGTAGGGCTTCAGTTTCTCCCAGCACGTTATCAACTCATCACAAAAGGCAATTGTTCTTACCTCATGCTTGCGAGGGAAGTGAAAATTTTGTTGGATCCTAGATCAAGCCTAGACACATTTACTTTCGCTACCAAAATGACTGGTACAGTTTCTAGTGCCTTGGAAAATTCTTCTTAAGCCCTCGCAAGAAAAAAAAAGGGAAAGAAACTTTTTCTTAAAAGTTTTAAAAGTAGTCGAAAAAGATACCCCCCGGGGGGGGGGGGGGGGGATAGTAATGGTAGAAGTGTCCTATAATGGGGAGGATGTCCAGCTGCTTAGAAAATTATTATCAGAACATTTTCTGGAAGATGGACAATGTCTGTTCTGCTGCTACATTTCAGTCTCATCAATCATCACAAAACATATAATTGAGATGCTGTTGCTGGCTCGCTGCTACAATTTCAGAGATCAGCCTTTTGCTATTCGATGGTTGCCAAAGGTTTGAAACTTTGAATTGAACTTAATCTCCTATATTCCTGCTCTGCTCTCAAGATTACAACGTTGGGGAAATTTTAAAGCGAAGTTAGCGTTATTAGTACTAGTTTCGTGGAGATTTAGGTGGAGTTAGTTGGAGGATTAGTAGTATTAATACTGTATTATTAGTCTGTTGAGAGGTCCCTATCTTATGCTTCCACTTTGTGATATGAAAAGTTCATCTTAACTAACTACAATATTATTATTTTTTTGCTGTCTTTGCAGCTTTGTAGGTGTGCAATCCATCTGTAAAGATCCTCTAATAATCTAATGCTCTTACTCAAACTTCAAATGCTCCTGCTAATGTGTAACAGTCAAGAAACTCTAATTGCCCCAACTCAGAAGTCAGAACATACAAGCCATTACCACTTCAGAGCAACAAAAACTTCCAGAACACAGGAAATAGCCCTTAAAAACTCGACAGCAATTACAATTTACTAACAATGCTACAACTACAGACCAGTAATACATTAGGCCATTATGGATGAACACAGTAAGCACAGTGAAAAACAGCAGTAGATTAGGACATTGTATCTGAAAATAGTAGTAATAATAATAAATAAAAATAGATTAGGCCATTCTGAGTGAACCGAGTAAGCAAACTAGAAATAGCAATAGATTAGGCCATTCTTGATTGACATAGTAAGGAAAATAGAAATATCAAGAGGATTAGGCCATTCTGGATGGATCTCTGGATGAAGAGTGTGACAGAAACAACAGATTTGGCAGACAAGAATAGGATCCACTCAATTTAATGCAAATCAATTCAATTAATATTATACGTGTTCACTGAACAAACATGTAAATGAAACAAATCTGAACTAATAGACAAAAAATGAAACCTTTATCCTATCCAAGAATTGTACACCACCAATCAAGTAATTCCAACCCCCCATAGTCACCACCTCCGAATCAATGCCCAAAAAATCAATCTGAATTGCACCGCAAACGAATAAGAATCTGCTTCCCCTATTCACTGTTACTCTTCCCCTCCCTGCCGCTGCAATGTACCGCCCCTCCCCTCACTGTCCTGTACAGCCGAAGGCGGCAGCTGGCTTGAGGTGGTGGCTGTGATGGCACTGGCAATGTATTGCGAGGCAATTCCATTACCACCCAAGAATCCAGACACCCTTGAATGAAAGAAGTATTGTGTATGCCATTAGCTGTCTACCAAGAAAACACCGCCGCAGGCAATGCCGACGATGACAATGCAGACCGGGACGGCGCTGATGCGGAGGATGCATCCCCCTCGGCAATGTAGAGGTCGTATGACTTCCAGGTGTGGTCGAGCGGGCAAGGCCTGCCGGCGTCGAGGCGGTCCCATGGCTTGCCCTTCCCGGACCAGTGCATCAGGCTGACGGGACCCTTGTGGAGCGGGCGGCAGCTGCCGAGCACGTTGTCACCGCCCAAGCCATGCTGGTTCCACCGGTGGTCGACAGCCTCCACCTCGCCGGCGAAGACGAGCAAGAACGGGGGCAGCGACCCCAGCTCGTAGATACGTTTTTCTTTCTGCATCTCCATCCAATGCTCGATACGGAGGCGGTAGTTGCCGAAGCGCCACCGCCGGAGGTCGATGACCATGACACCGGTGTTGAAGTAGCAGGGCGCCCGGCGGCGGCCGGCGAAGACGCGCTCGCCGAGCTCGGGGTCGGACCAGAAGGCGTCGGTGAAGTAGCGGGAGAAGTTGGCGTGGCAGTACTCGGGCGCGGCCACGACGGCGGCGGCGGGCAGGCGCGTCTCCCACAGCCGCCTCACGTCGTCGACGGCGAGCACGTCGGAGTCGAGGTATATCGCCCGCGGCACGCACCGCGGGAGGAGGTCGGCCAGGTAGTTCCGCGCGTAGTTGAGCGGCGCCTCGAGCGCGGCGCGCACGGACGCCGAGATGAGCCCGGTGACCGCGTCGGCTCGGAACGGATAGATCTCGAACCGCAGCGACGGGAACGACGCCGCCACCGCGCTCCTGAGCTCGCCCACCTCCGGCGCGCCGCCGCCGTCCGCCGCCAAGAAGTGGAAGAAGAGCGACTCCGGGCACGACGCGTGCTTGAGCAGCGAGTAGATGGCCGCCATGGACCCCCTCAGGTAGTGCGCGTCGAGCGTCATCGCGATGTGCACCAGCCCCGGGTCGCACACCCCCGCGCCCGCCACCGCCGCCGGGCACCCCTCCCCGTTCCGGTACTCGGGCGCCTCCGCGAACCTCGGCAGCGCCGCCGCCTCCGCCCCAGATGCGGCCAAGAACGCCACCAGGACCAACCCGGCCCACATCGCCGGTGAGGCGCCCATGGCGTCCGCCGGCGAGGGCGCCCCCTTGGTTCCCGGAGGCGTCTGATTCTTGGGCTCCCTCCCCCTTAGGAAGTGGTCGGCGTTGGTTCCAATCCCTTCCTGTGTGCGGAGGATTTGTGTGTGAGCGATCGATCGACCAACAGATGGTTTCCTCGGGGGAAATTTATATGTGGCGTTACCAATAAAACCCCCGTGTTATGTAGGCGCCGCGAGCGTTCGCTTTGCTTACGCGTTAATCCTTCTGCGGTCGCATGGGAGGAGGAGGAGGAGGAGGGTTAGTTAAGGCGTGCTTAGCGAGCGGATTGGTAATCTATCTATTCAGGGCTAATTTGGAATTGGATCGTGTGACTTGACTGGCTGCTGCGATCAGTAGGGAGTAGCTAGCTGTATACGGTGACGAGTACAGTACGTTTGCACTAGCCAGTACGTTTGTAACGACCACGGCTTAGCGGTAGCTGCACATGTGCATGTGCGCGCGCCCGTGACAGGGTTAATGTATTCCAATTTGCCAAGTGGACGGCGTATAATCTTAACACTTAGGTTTTGTCTCTAAGTACCGTGGTTTTTACTAAAATAGCACTGCAATGGCAGCTATATTTTTAGAAATATTTAATTAAAAATAAATAATAGAAAAATATTGTTATATTTTTATAGATAATACAAAGAAAAAAATTTACGTTACAAAATATGTATGATCCAAAGAACTTTTGACTTCTAAAAAATAGAAATCATCTTGTTTCAAACACAGATTTAATCGGATCTGTGTTCGAGAAGAAAAAATTTTCACATTCAGCCATGCTTGTTTCAGCTTTTGACTTTTAATTCACTATTTCTTTATTTCGTTTTTTTAGCTTCTTGGGGTTTCTGTCTTTTTTGGTATTTATCGTATTGTCCATAATAGGGTAACCTGTTTTTTCTATTTTAATTTTTTAAATTTAATTATACTAAATAAACTATTATTAACTACAGTAAAAACTAAATCAGATACAATCAAAAAATTATAAACCATCGTGGCATGCCAATATATATGCGTGAGGATCGTGTACGCAACTATACAACGGAACTCCATCGGTCAATCACACACACGTGATCCGGTGTACCCTTGGTTTACAGCTGGTGGTTGCGTCGTGTTTGGTACGTTTGGCGTTTTAACTTTCCTGTAAGCGTACGAGACCTGAACAAGGACTCAGTGAAACCGCGTATTTGAAGGTTGCGTTGCGATTTGGTAATCGATACTCAGTTAATTGTCGCATCAATCGGAGGTTGAGGGTTCTTGATCATTTGGGCTTTTTTTGTCGCTTATGACTGAAAGGCTTTATAGCTGATTGAAAAAATATTATAGTTGACAGAGACTTATTTAGCATAATTAAAATTTAAAAATATAAAAAAATATATTAGCCTATTACGTATAATACAAGCAAATACGGAAAAAAAGAACCGGCAAAAAAGCTTTAAAAAGTCAAAAGTTCAGAAAAAGATGAAATTTATGAATAATAAAAAATAAGCCAGAAATCAAAAGCTGAAACCGAAACGGTCACCACCAATGCAATTTCATAGAAATTTCACACGCCCAGCATGGGTGGCTGCCGTCGCTGCAAGCATATCGGTGTATTGCTTTGCTTGTAGGAGCTGGAAGGGCTGGTGCCGTCCGTACGAATGGTTTGGTTGGTGCATGATGTGTTTGAAAGTCACTTTACAGATGCAATGTGATGCGATACGAGCTTTTTATTATGTGTCCCGTTTATATTATGTTTTATTGATGGTTTTTTATTTTAGTTTATAAATAGTAACAGTTTGTAGAGAGTTGTACAGAGAGAGAAATTTATGGCCAATTTTGATCGATATAAATAAAGTCACTACAGTGTATAGTACACTGAACTATAGACTCCGTCTTAAAAAGACACCATATTTAAAAGATATACTAAAAAATTATTTATTATAAAAAATAACTTTTAAATATCAATATAAAGAGAGGCATAGTTGCTGCATGCAAACCCCACCGAATTCCGCCGACACGGCGACACGGGTTTTGGCGCGACGGGTTTCCGATGGGATCACGGCTTGTTCGGTGGAATTGTTCCATGCAAGGCCCGAACGTCGCTGACCAGCTGCGGTGCGGGGCCAAGACGGCGCACGATGTGGGTCCCGGAGAACAGTGACCGCTTTAACGTGGCACCATGTGCTGTGGTTTCCCTTCCATGGCATTGTTATTTTTTCTTTGCGTCCTAATTAAACGTGGACATTGATAAGAGTTTGATTAATGATGGAGAAGTGGAATAGCTTGCTCCAAACGGAGGGTCTGCACGTTTGGGCTTTAGTTTTTGATTTCTAGCTTTTACTTTTTACTTTTTTAGTTTTGTTTTCTTGGTTTTTGTTTTTTGTGATTTTTGCCTTTTTCTCTTTTACATATTTTTTGTATTATCCGTAATGGGATAGTATATATTTTTATTAATTTAATTATGTCAAATAAGTGACCAGCAGGTATAGTGCAAAAAAAATCTCAAGCAGCGAAAAAAGCCAAAAGCCACAAAAAAAAGCTCAACTGAGCGGGGCCGGATGTGGCTTTTTAGCTTTTTGATGTGTATTTTGGTTGTAAATGTATTGTAGCGGATGCTATTTTTTTCTAAGTAAAAAAATAATAAAAAAAGAGAAATATAGGAAAATACTGCTATATCTTTTGAGACAATGCAAAGAAATAAAGGAGAAAAAGGGAAAGTAAAAAAAATAAAAAACCAAAAATTAAGAAGCTTAGAAGCTGAAGTTGTTTGGAATAGATAGGTAAAGAGTTTACCTAAAAGATTCGCTTGATATTATCGATAGGTCACTGGCACAGATCGATGCTTTTTATGTAGGCATCTTCAAAGGTTCACAAAAGGTTCACAAAAGTCTCCAAGGATCACCAATGCTGTACTAGGAGAGCCGTAGCTAATTGCTAGTCCTCGAAAATGAAGTGGTACGGATGTGATCGTTTTGACTTTAGCTTTTAACTTCCGGTTTATTTTTACTATTCATAAATTTCGTCTTTTTTTGAACTTTTGTCTTTTTGTTGAGCTTTTTTACCGGTTCTTTTTTCCGTATATATTTGTATTATATGTAATAGGCTAACATATTTTTTATATTTTTTAAATTTAATTATGCTAAATAAGTCTCTGTCAGCTACAGTATTTTTCAATCAGCTATAATACTTTTCAGCGATAAACAAAAAAAACCTAAAAGATCACCAACCACATAAGCCGGGCCCTGGAGAATAAAATCCATGCTATCGAGGCCCCCTATGTTCCTTTGGCTCTTCCCTCGGAAGTGTGGCTTGGAAGAAAAGGTTTCCAGGGAGAATAGTCGTAGCTTGTGAAGCATGGAAAAGGTGAGCATCATATGATTCTTGAACGCCATGTATGGTCAAGGTCACAGGTCGCAATCCCCTACGCCATGTATGGTCAAGGTCACAGGTCGCAATCCCCTTGAACCGCGTGACAATTGTTTATGCTCTTTTGGCTTTTTAATTTATCTAAAAGTTAAAATAAATATGATAATATTTTAAAGTGGATTTTCTGAATGACTTTCTAAATTTAAAACTGTATATGCCATATGCGTCTCCGTCATTCTGCCGTCTCGAAAAACACAAATAAAAAATATAAGTTATAATCAAGAGTCATCGGTTACAGAAAAAAACGAGACCATTGTGCTGCAAGAGGCTTTTACGGCAGTGTCAAGTAATCCAACAAGAGCGAACACATATATTAATTTGCTTATCGATTTTCACTTGTTTGTAACTCAATGATAGCACATGATTTTTTAGAATAACCGCAACACATGATCGTATGGGTTCTAGTCCCTTGGAGACGCATCGATCGATCAAGATGGCGAAAATGATCTTTTCTTCGTAATACATGGCGACTGCTACAAGCTCGCACGTTTCGGTTTTTCTATTTGAGTTGGAGCACAGTAGTAGCTAGTTGACACATGGCCCTTAATTTTTTTGTTTGCATGTCTCTTAACACAAAAACGATGATGTTTCTTCCTCCTCTGATTTCTGTGTATTTTTATATGCTCACGGCATTTTCTACAAGCTAAGTGCCGTACACGTTCTCAAATAAATAAATAACCTTGGTGATCTTTGTGCGACTAAAGACAGATCTTACGAGAACAATCAACAGTCATAAGGGTGTGTTTAGTTAGCTGTGGTTTCTGAAAAAGCTGTTGTGAGCTGTGGGCTTTGAAAAAATTGCTGTAGGTTGTAGGTTGTAGAAAAGCTGTAAGCTGTTTGGTTCAAACAAGTATAAAACTTACCTCCTATCTCTATTTTCCTTGAAATAACTGTGAAACAGCTCTCTATTTTCACCATTTCAAAAAGCAGAAAGCCAAAAGCCAAAAGCAGGGTCCAAGGTGCTTTCAAAACTGTACTACCCAAAAGTAGCTGCTTCTGAAAAAGCAGCTTCTGGTTTCCACCCCTTTGGTTGGCTTTTGGCTTTTTGGAAGCAAAAGCAGCTCCCAAAAGCTCAACCAAAGGCACCCTAAGTCGCAGCCAAAAGCCAAAGCCACAAAACATAACAGGCCCAAAATATGGTTTTGATATATAATTAAGGCTCTAAGCTATTGTAATTATAGATCACTTGAAGTAATACTGCTCGAGTACGGAGTACCCCTAGTCAGAGGATTATCGCACGAGCACCCCCTAGTCGGAGGATTACTACCTGACCAATCACTACTCAGAGATTCTATGATCCGATAACTAAGCTTAACTTCAGACAGTCTTCTATATGGTGAAATAGGGCATGTGTGTCTTAATCCCCAATAACCGCACAATGATTCGGTCCTATGTCTCCAACAACAACTACTTTACGGTTGTTGCTATGATCTTTTCTCATTGACAAATAACCAATTGATAGTTATTTGTCAGATCTCTCTAGCTAACAGCAACCGTTTGTTTGGCCAGATGTGAGGAATCGATATGGCACATGTTCCAGTAAAAAAACCAACACCACTTTGGCACTATTTAAGCATTACGGGAAAAGATGGAGAAACAGATCAAGATAGTTCGCTCGATCAAGAAATAGGAAACGGAGGCAAGAAGTAGCAAAGTTAGTGCTAGTAGTATCCCTTTGTAATCGCTCTTAGCCTCCTTTCTCCTCTTTAATCCTCTTGAGAGGCTCGAATTTTCCTATATTTCATAAGATGAATGATTTAATCATCAACAGCTAACGCCGTCTGTAGGGAAAAAGCGTTGAGCTCCTCAAGGTTTTCATCAACATTATCATTCTTCCCTATTTTCATCAACATCACCTATGCAATCATGGTAGAAACTTGGGATGAGAAAAATTGGTTTGATTTGGCACACTACACTGACCTCAACATAGACGCATGTATCTGCGTCATGGAATACGATGCCTCCTCATCATCGTCCTCCATCCCAAGGTCACCTGTCCTTGCGCCTAGCAAGGTTGATCGAATGGAAGAAGAAACGCCGCCCCTGTCATTAACACCTCTAGGGGAGTCAGGCGTTCCAACCTTATCAGAGTACCTAGGCACCACAACAAGTACGACACACTCGACCGGAAAATATTGCCCCAAAAATATGATATCGTGATCCGATGGTCAGAGTACTCTCAATTTGATCATGAGCGACCGCTATTAGCCAATAGCTCCTACGCATTATGGGAGCCGGTCAATACCTAGTCACGGTGTCGATGAAATTACCACCGGCAGAAAGCTGGGTGAAGACAATAACACTCACCATCCAATTAGCAATCCGTTGAATCAGGTTGAGTCCACCACATAGTCCCCTAGAAATCATGGCTTCCAATTGTTCTCCGTCGTGGAAGCTCCTTCCCGAAGTGATGGAAGCTCTCCCTCAGTTTTGATAGAAGTTCCTCAGGAGATTCCTACTAAAAACACAAGGTTAACACAACCGGTGATACTTCTGCAAATATAATGCATGGCCCTCCACAATAAGTCCCCCACGATCCACTGGTCGAGATGGTACGAACTCTCTTGCATCACCAAAAGGCGTTGAAAACAACAGATTTGGTGGAAATAAACCACCTAATCCATCTGTTCCTCCCCTCCATGTCTATTAAGTCATGAGGAGTGATCAGAAAGCTCAGGGCGAAACTCAAGTCATCATACTCCTTCCGTCAGTAGGAAAACTCCAAGACCTTGGTAACTGATTAAAACTTGCAACATGTCCATGATATTCTTAGCAACCTGGACCCTGCTTTGGCAGAAACCCTAGAATATGCACAAGTTACAAGTTAGATATCGAAGATCCTCCATGAACCATGCAGCGCACTGAGATGTATCGGGAGCAGAGTGTAACATCCCAAAATTTTGAAATTTGAAAATGTGAAGCTTTTGAATTATATTTGTAATATATTTTATTTGAATTTGGATTTTATGGTGTTTTCCTGAATTTGGTTGAGGTTCCAAAAATTGAAGAATTCATAAAAGAGAAAGACATGTAGTAATAATGCCTAAAAGGAAATGTTCAAATAATGGAGAATAATACTTTAAAATACGAATCTGAAAAGATGATCCAGTATAAGAAGAGAGAAACCCGAGTTAAAAATATAAAATCTCATTTTGGAAATAATGACAATAAAAGTGAAGGAATAAAATACAAACGCATATACAAACATATATGCATATATACAAATTGTGCAAGGAAAAGTTTAGCAATATAGGAAATAAATATATATATATATATACATATATATGCAAAATTAAGTGAACCAGCAAAATAATAATAATAATAGAAACTCTCATTTAATAGTTGAAAATTTAAAAGCTTAAATTCTAAATGTCATACAAAAATCAGTGATCATAAATAGGAAGCAAAAATTTAAATTAGAAATCTCAAATCCAAGCTTAATCATTTTATCTTCTTACCAATCCCTATCACTTCCATGTGGGCCAGCCCTTTTCTCTCTCCCCCTTTTCTTCTTTTTCTCTTCCCTGCTCCCGAGCTGTCTCTTCGCCGCTCTCTCCCTCGCTGCCCTCCTCTGCCCTCAGCAGCGTCGCCCGCGTCACCCTCTGCTGCTCAGCTTCCTTCCTCCACGCGGCATCCATGCACTGCCGTTGCCCACGGTTTTCCCCGCGCCGCCCACCGTTTCCATGGCCTCCCCGTCGCCATAAGAAGCCGGCCTCCCTCTCTGCTCTGCATCTTTTCCCCTTCCTCTCTATCCCGCCATGCTTGCGCGCCCGCCAGCGCCTCACCCCGCCCCGGCCGCTCCGGTGACTTCCCCGCCGGTCCGACCGCGTCATGGTGCGTCCCGAGCAGAATACTCCCTCCTCCCCCGAAGAATCGGACTCCGGCGTCCCCTGCTCGCCGTGCGGCCATTCCTCCTCGCCGCCGGCCAAAACCGCCGTTTTCGCGGCCGTCTCCTCCTCGGTCGGTACCAGCTCGATTCCTCGGGCTTGGAGCATCATCCCGTGGCCGTAAAGCTTCCCTAATGGTCGTCGAAGCTTCCCCCTCACCGCAGCTCACCGGCACCGTGCCCCTACCCATGCCGCCGCCGGCTCCCGATGCCAGCCCGCCACGGCTACTCCCCGGCCCCGCCGATGCTTCCGGTGAGCTCTACTAACCTCCCTGATGCTCCAGCGCTCGTCGATTTATCCTCTCCCCCACGCCGGCGCCGCCGCCCTCTTCCACCCTCGCCGTCGGCCGCCCCGCGCCGTCTCTCATCCACCTCGTCGCCGCCCCGACCATCGTGCCACCACCACTAGGTCCCTAACCCCTTTAGCAACCCATTTTGGCGGTCCTCAACTTCCCTCCGGCCGCCGCTCGCCGCCGGCAAGACCGCTCTCCACCGGCGCTGAGTTTCTCTGTTTTGGCCTCAGCCACTCCTCAGCTCATCCATTTTGCCCCTCCGTTTAAGTCAGCCCAGGCCTACGGCCCATTTGGCTAGCAACGCTCGAGTAACATATCTACAGCCGAGAGGTTCTGAGTTCGATCCCTGTCGGCCGCACTTTTCTACTGTGATTTTATTTTATTTTTGTAACCCGTTTTAAATCCAGAAATTTATGGGTAAAATTAGGGAATAATCTAGGAAGGCTAGTAAAATTTAATTAGAGTATAAGTGAGATTATTTGAGGATTTAAATTTGGGATAGTTCATATATGATTAATTAATATGGTTTGAGCAATAATCTAAAAGACTAAATATTAGTTAAGGACATGGATAAAGAAAAATACTTTGGTTAAATGTTCAAACTATAATTAACATATATGCCCTAGCATGTCATCATTAAAACAAATTCCCTTAATAGGTTTAATTAAGTAGCTGTATTAATATATAACCCTGTATGACAAGTTTTGCTAGGTAAATAAATTTTAATTAAAGCTAAGCCAAATGACAACTAAAATGTATATATATATACATATATCTATATATGTACAAATGAGTGGTTAGAGAGATGCGGATGGCATGTGTGCAATTCACTAGTAAAAATAACCAAACAACTTTGCGGTCACCATAGAGCCTACTAATATATATGTATATATGTTATTGTTAATATACCGCTAGACATGAAATCTTAAATAGTAACATTAGTTAATAATGATGATAAGATGAACTCCTGTATAGCAGGCTCTACTTGTAAAAGGATAAAATATCGAGTATCAGTAGTTTTCAGAGAGCACTTAAATTAAAAGGTCAAAACAATATACAAATGCTAAGAATATAAGCGATAATATTAACTCGATACGCAAAGATTTGCAAATATTACTTATATATAAATGTAAATTATGTGCCCTGAACATTACTACTCGACAAAATACACCAATTCATAAGAATACCCTAACTCATGGAACTTCCTTGATAAATACAAAAATAATAAAAGAAATTGTTAATAAAGAGATCAAGCTATCGTATTCTACCATCGACCTTAACTCAAATAACCCAAATCACCCGTTAACTCATAATAAAACTAAATTGAGTTTATTCGGATTTATTTGGATCTTTTGAGTTACTTGCTTTTATTTGGATTCAGCCGTTTATCGCGTAGTTAGAAACTGGAGTCCCGAAGAATGAATGGATCAAGCGAGATCGAGATCAAGTTGAAGATAAAGACTGGAAGCTCAAGACCCTCAAATGATATAGCTTTGAGTGAGCTCAAGACCGCGGTAAACCGCGCCAGGCGAGTCAACACTTTGATCATATTGAACCCAGTATTTCAAAGCTATTTCCTTTTTAATTAGCAACTTGCATGCTATTATTTCATGAAATATGATATGTTTGATTTCAGCAAGTTAGATATACCTTGTTATTGCTATTGTGAATTATTCTCCTTGCCATACTTGAAAATGTGAACCTTGTCGCCATAGTAATAATTAACATATGATTTCACAAATTAAGTCCCTAATTATATGGCATGCTTAGGAATGCTAGATACTTGGGGTGACACTAATGCCCCAAGGAAAACCTTTCAAACTATTATGAACTTGATTAAAAACTTATGGTGTGATGCCATAAGTCACATACGGTGCGATGCCGTATGTGGTGTTGGTGCGACGCCGACACTTAGCGTATGGTGCGATGTCATACGCAACCCTTGGTGCGATGCCGAGGGTTGCCTTATGGTGCGATGCCATAAGGATGGTTGGTGCGATGCCAACCATGAGCATATGGTGCGATGTCATATGCCGCCCTTGGTGAGATGCCAAGAGGCAACTTATGGTGCGATGCCATAAGGTTAGTTGGTGCGATGCCAACAATAAGCATATGGTGCGATGTCATATGCCGCCCTTGGTGCGATGCCAAGAGGTAACTTATGGTGCGATGTCATAAGGTTAGTTGGTGTGATGCCAACATGTTTACATGGATTATTTCAACTAATGGTTTAAAAATGTGATTGCAAACCTGCTAGGTCTTAGGGAAATTTTAAGTAATTGTATTCAAAAGCACTCTTTGGCAAATAAAATAGCCCTATGCCTTTTCATTGACAAGCCATGCATATTATATATTTGCATTCTGTGTGTTGGCTTGCGGAGCACGGGGTTGGAGTGCTCACTCTCGCTTTTGCGACAGAATTCAGAATCAGGAATCAAATCACCTCGCCTCAGCAACAAGATTGATCAAGCTGGCCGAGAAGATGAAGATGTCAAGGGCTAGGTCGCGAACCTCCAGTTGTCTGCCCGTGGGCATGTTCTGAAGGCCCTACTTGTGTACTTCGTTCCGCTGCTGCAATTTATTGATTTCGGCCTAATCGGCCCATGAGTAAGTCTACTACTATTATATTTATGCTTCTGCATGATATGTATTTTGATATCCATTACTGTAACTGTGAGCACTATCTACTGATCCAGGGAATAGTGAAGTAAAATCACAGTGGATTTGGATTGAAAAATCCGGGTCTCACACAGAGGCAGTCGCAAAGCCAAACCTTAACTTCCTTTGTGCATTCCTCACATGACAGAAATAAACAGGGTCGCACCAACAATCATCCGTTAGCAAGTGAAAGACACATTTGAAGGTTCTGTTAAGGAAACCATGAGGGAAGAAGGCTCTTCTAGAATGAAACAACCCATCTTTCTCATCATGAGGGACAAAATCGGGGACATGGTCCAGACGATCTACAACATCATCTGAACTGCACATCTAGTTGGAGACACCATACAATCCATCTAGTTCAGGGACTAGCTAACGAGAATTGAACAATCCATTAAAATACAACTTTAATACGTAACTAAAGCTTTAAGCTATTGTGATCATAGATCACTTGAAGTAATACTGCACGAATACTCCTAGTCAGAGGATTACTGCATGAGTATCCCTGGTCGAAGGATTACTATCCAACCAACCACTACTCGGAGATCATATGATCTGATAACTGGACTTAACCTCAAACAGTTTCCTTTGTGGTGAAATAGGACACATGCACCCCTATCCTTAATAATTGTACGACGATTTGACCCTATGCCTCCAGCAATAACTGTCTCATGATTATTGCTATGATCTTCTTCCACTAATAAATAACCAACCGATAGTTATTTGTCAGATCTCTTTCGCTGACAGTAACCACTTGCTCTGCTAGATGTGAGGAATCGACAAGATGCCTGTTCCAGTAGGATAACCGACACCTCATCAACGCTATTTAAACATTACGAGAGAAGATAGAGAAACATATCAAGATAGATTGCTCAAATCAAGCAATATGCAAGGAGGCAAGAAGTAACAAAGTAGGCCTTGTAACATCCCTTTGTAATAGCTCTATGAGAGTAGGCTGTAATTTCAATATAGCAATAAAGGTAATTCACTTTCTCCTCCTTAATTCTCTTGAGAGCCCTTTTTTTTCTACATTTTGTAAGGTCGCTAATTTGATTGTTAGACACCTACTTTTTAACATTGCAAGGTGTAGTTTAGCTGTCGGGTAATCCACGTCTAGACATGTCATTTTCACAAAAAGTTATGTATATACGTTGGGTAAAATTGGCTGCATCTTGTCACGAACATCGCAGTCATGACCAACTAGTTGACGATACCAACTAGTAATTTTACAAGAAATGGACGTCCCTCATGCTTCCTTTTAGCTTACTTACATTTAAGAAGGATTGGAATCGAAGTTTCATGCGCTACCAGTTTATCAGAAAGATTAAGCTGATAAAAAAATATAGGCAAAATACTTTAACACTTGATAAAAAAATATAGGCAAAATACTTTAACACTTTCTTCACATCTAAGGATCACCAAGCTACCATGTGGACTTGGAGTAGGCTATTTTTTTTTAATATTTCGTTAGCTAGATCCTCTTAATTTTGATACCATATTAAAGTTTCGTAAACCAATTCGTCCAAATACTTAAGATAATTAAGAAATATGGGTAATACACTTTGAACAAACAGCACTAATTCACGTGTATTGTCAGATTTTATCTCTCCATCTTGAAATGCTTTGTTAAGAAACCTGGGCCTGGGCCGGCAGCCCAGGGCCCATGGTGGGCACCTCATTGTAGTCTATAAATAGAGAGCCATACCTCCTCAGTATGTACACATGAATGAAAGCAATAAAGAAAGACCAGGAGTTCTCTCTATCTCTCTGTGTGTTCAATCTATTATTCTGTGATTCTGTGATTGATTCGTTCTTATTCTAAACAGAGGAATCGCTCGGACTGGTCGCCAGCGACGGTTTCTCAACACGTTATCAGCACGATTTCGCTCCGGTGAACGAGGTAATCATCGAAGCACAGATTGAATTTTCTAGATCGCTTTTGAATCTGTATTTTCTTTTCGCGTTCTAGATTGAAATTCTACGGTGCAAATCCGCCCTAATCTACCGCGAGCAGACTTGAAGTCGCCGGCACAATGCCGATCGGTAGATTGTGAAACGGGGTAGATGTTGATTGCACTGTAGATTAGAAACGATGCAAATCCGCCCCAAATTTACCGCGAGCAGATCTGAAATCGCCGGCACAATGTCGATCGGTAGATTGCGAAACGGGGTAGATGTCGATTGCATCGTAGATTGGAAACGAAATTTTGCTTGAATTTCTTTGATTCTGCATGATCATTGCGCAAGAAATTATATATTCTCTGTTCAAGCCATTGCATGAAAAACGAAAATTATGCATTAGTTTCCTATTCGGTTACTGTATGAAATTGCATGTTTTCTCGTTGCTTAGCATATGCACAGAAAAATCAGGGCACGGTGGCTGCACCCGCATGTGCGCCACCAGGTCGCCGGCCAGCAGCCGGCCAAGGCGCCGGCCCAGCACCACATGCACACGAAGAGCACGACCGCCCCCGTACGGGCCGTCGCCCCCGCAAGGGCCTCCGGTGCAGACGCCAATGCTTCGGTTTTGGGCCGCCGCTTCGCATGGACTGTGCCACTGCATGGCACCACCGAGTATGCCGTCGCCGCCCGGAGCCGCATATGCACGCTGCTCCCGCCGCCGACCATGGCTCTTTTCTCACGCCCGCATGCGCTTGCTCACCGGCGACACGGCCGTGTGGCGCCTCCTCTCGGCTGCACCCCGAAGACCGCCCGTCGTCGGCGCCGCCCGAACAAGCGCCGATCCGCCTCCTCCCGTGCGCGCCCGAAGCAGCCCGCCGCCTCCCCGGCCTTAACGCGCGCACGGCCTCCGCGCCCGCACGCGTCGCCGGACCCCCACCGCCTCGATCTTCCCGTCGCGCTCTGCACAGCGCCGGTCCGCGCCCCGAACGGCATCGGCCCCTCCACCCGCGCCCCGAACGGCGCCGCCGGCCCCCGGCTCCCCGCGCCGCCTCTCCCGGCCAGCAGCCGCGCCGGCTCCGCACCGGCTCCCCGCGCCGCCTCTTTTCCCCAACCACCGCTCGGCCTGAAGCCGCCCAGCGCCGGTGGCCGTCGCCGGCTTCCGCGACCCGCCAATGCCGCCGCCCCGAACGGCGCCGTCGCAGCCGCCGCCACCGGCCCGAATGCCACTTCGCCCCCCCTGCGCACGCGAGCGCCGCCGCAGCTGCTCGCCTGGTCGCCGCCGCCTCGCGCTCGAGTTGCCGCCGGTGGGAGCACCTCCGCCGCCTTCGGGCCGCCCGGCCTGCAGCCGCCCTCGCTGGCCCACGTGCGCCTGCTCGCCTCCCGTTCTTTTGCGCCGCCGCCGCCGCCCGAGGGGAGGCAGGGGAAACCCTAGCGCCTCCTCCCCTCCTGTTGAATAGATCGGGCAGGCCAAATGGGCCAGATGGGCCGCGCGGGGGGGGGGGGGAGGGGGAAGGGGGAGAGGAGATGGGCCACAGGTGGGAAAAGAGGGGAATGGGCCGGCGCCGGACATTTTCCAAAAAAGGGCCCGACATTATTTGAAATTAGCGATGAGCCCTTGGGTGTTACTTTTGAGTCCCGAATTTTGCATATAAGGCTTCGTAATTCCGAAAATTACGTATAAGCCCTCAAATTTACGAGTGGGTCCAGAATTTTTCAGAAAACCCCTCTGTAAATCAGAAAATTGTGCAGATTGTTCTCTGAACTGAAAATTTGCGTAAAAACCCCCTGGAATTGCAGGATTTGCTGAAATTTTATATTTTAGCATAGAAGGGCCTCGGGAATCTGAATTTTGAATTATTTTTAGCATTTGAAGCTTATTTATTTATGCTATTTTATTCTTTGTATTTTCTGTATTTATTTACTGTTTTGGTTAATTGTAATTACTGAAAATTGCTCTTAATCACTGAAAATTGCAGTAAAATTATAGAAAATGCATAGAAATTTCTGGAACATTACGAGAAACTTTTGTACCATTTATTCACTCGCAGTGAATTATTTCATGCATGTCTACCAGCAGTAGACTTATACACATTTAGATGACTAGCATCACGAACTGGAAGTTCGAGGAGCTGGCCCCGCATGGCCAAAACTATCTGACATAGGCATCCGTTGTCGAGATTGTACTTAGAGCCAAGAAGCTCCGCGTGACTATTGGGATTGGCGGACTGAATGACGCCTAACCCATGCCTAAAGAGAATGATCAGGCACTTCATTTTCTCAAGCACCACCTCTGCCTCACTCTCCAGAATGAGTACATGGCGGAGAAGAGCGTGCTAGCACTCTGGACCGCACTAAAGAAGCTGGTTTAAGAGGCTAAAATACACCATTCTTTCTCAAGCAGAGCGAGAGTGGATCAGACTGAGGTTTGTCAATGTTAAGACGGTCAGGGAAAACAATTCTGCCTTGCACAGGATTTGTACCCCAAAACAGAAAATTGAGAAAATCCTTCCACCCCAATGTAGCACAATCCGCACGCAACTATCGTCAAGATGGCTATGACGAATACGCCGAATTGACTGATATGATGCAAGTTGCGAAGGCTCGGGACAAAGTTCTCTATAAGAACTACGTCACTCAGCCACCTGGAAGCTCCGTTGGTCGTGAAGCCAACGCCGGGAGCAACAAGGTGCGAAAGCCCTTTATAAAGAAAAGGGGAAGGAAGAGTAAGACCGCAGCCCAGAAAGGCAAATGAGACGCTCCACATGAGAATAAGGCTAGCAAGCCAAAACGGGATGGCAAAGGGCAGCATGAAGCCCACTTTGCATCGGTTGAGGGGGAGAGTTCCGAGCAGCTGCCCGCGCTAATGGAGGTTGAGGCCATCCAAGCAGCAGCACCCCCTCTCGACCTAGAAGCAGCCAACGCCATGATTTCTCTTGAAGAGAATGTCAACCCTGAGAAAATAGCAGAAGAAGTCTAGTGCACTGAATGCATTTTGACTTTAATTGTCATTTATTTTGTGTGGAAGAATATGTTAGTATTTGCATGGATGGTACTTAAGAATTATTATTATTTTCTCGTGATGGTTGGATGATATTTGAAGAATTCATTCATTTATTCAGTTTATGATGGCATGACATGTTCTGATATTGGTGTATTTATTTATGTGTTAATTGCCTTCTCATGCATGTTAATAAATACCCTATATTAGAACACGTGTAGCGCCCTATGAAGGAAGTGTGCTTAGCTAGCAGCGGCACAATGCATATCATCTTAAGAGAGACTAAGTATTTTCAGTCGATTCGTAAGAGCACTAGCAGCCTTACGACAATCGCTAGAAGCGATGCATGTATAATTGGTTCTGAAAGAGCCATAATGGGCACAACTTTGGTTTTTGGAGAAGCCTCATTGTACCCAGAATCGACTAGAACTCTCCTAAGTTTTAAGAATATCCGCGCAAATAGTTTCCGCGTTGAGACTAAAGAAGAGTACGGTAAGGAATATCTGCTCATTACGAAGCGCAAAAGGGTACTAGAAAAACTTCCTTCACTAGAAAATGGGCTATATTATACCAACATTAAAGCGCCTGTAGCGTACACTGTTCTGAAGACAGTGTTTAGAAGCTCTGAACTCTTCTGTCTCTGGCATGACAGATTAGGCCACCCAGGTCTTAGGATGATGAGAAATATAATAAATAACTCGCATGGGCATAATATTAATGTGAAGAATTTCCCGAATCATGAAGATTTTGTGTGCCCTGCATGTGCCACCGGGAAACTAAGTACTAGACCCTCCACTCTGAAAGTGAAGGATGAAGTCCCTGCATTCCCGGAGCATATCCAGGGAGACATTTGCGGTCTCATTCAGCCCATCTCAGGGCCATTTAAGAATTTCATGGTGCTCATTGACGCTTCTTCAAATTGGTCATATGTGGGTTGTCCACAAGAAACCACGCCTTTGCAAAATTGATCTCGCAGATCATTCGCATCAGAAATGTGTTCCCTGATCATCACATCAAGTCCATCCGAATGGACAACGCCGGAGAATTTATTTCAAAGGCATTTGATGATTATTGCAGGGCGATGGGAATTGCAGTTGAGCATTCGGTACCGCATGTCCATACCCAGAATGGTTTGGCAGAGGCTTTACTTAAAAGAATTATTGCCCGACCCTCTTGCATAATTGAAATCTAGCAGCTACATGTTGGGGACACGCAGTCCTGCACGCAGCGAATCTTATCAACCTTAGACTTTCGGCCTACAACATCCATTCACCTATGCAACTAGCGCAAGTGTCACCACCGAAAATTTCCCAACATTAGGGGGAGAAAATCAACCCCTTGATGAAGAATGTCGGGAAATTACGTGGCAAGCTTGGGGAATCCATGCAGATGACCCGCGCATTAGAAAAGTCCAGAAGACAAGAGAAGTCTAGAAGACAATAGAAGTCCAGAAGACAAAATAGATTTGCAAGCATTAGCAAATCAGCTGCCTGATCACTTTAGTGATTTGAAGAGTGTGACTAAGTCGCATGTGCCTGCACGCACTGCACCGGAGAGGGTTGAAATACCAAAGAAAATTGAAGGTATCCCTAATCTCGTCCAGAGGCCTCAGAAAAATAAAAATAGGACGAGAACTCCGGTTCCTCGAATCCTTAGTAACCGGGGACGCCTGGCGAAAAAGGATAAAAGGGATTTATCACAGCCGATCATTGAAGTCCCCCAGAATGAGAAGGGGAGCCAGTTGAGACCTGGCACAAGTATGACACCTTCAGAAAAAGGGCATACCGGATTTGAATATCCCCATCGGCATGGATGTGTGCGCACACATCGGAGCCGAAAAACTAAAGGGACTTGCCACCGCAATTGAAAGAAGCGATGTGCAAGGTAAAGCTCCAGCAGAAGCAATCGCTCCAGAAGAAGCAACTCATGAAAGAAATAGCTATAAATTATGTGCACACGGGAGAGTCCCTGAATAGGACAACCGCTAATATCGATATCTACTTCGGAAAGAAAATTGCCAACATCATCGATCTTGATCCCGAGCCTGCATCGCTCGCTGAATGTAAGAAAAGATCAGATTGGGAAGATTGAAAGAAGGCAATAGCAACTGAATTGCTATCTCTGAATAAAACAGAGATGTTTGGGCCCGTATGCCGCACACCTCCCCACATACACCCCGTTGGGCACAAGTGGGTATTTGTTCGAAAGAGAAATGAAAGAAATGAAGTAGTGAGATACAAAGCAAGGCTGGTAGCCCAAGGTTTCACTCAACGTCCTGGAGTTGATTATGAAGAAACCTACTCCCCAGTCATGAGTGGAATTACCTTTAGATACTTGATCTCAATGGCAGTGAACTTGAACTTAGAAATGAAATTGATGAATGTTGTGATTGCATACCTCTACGGTAACTTGGATTCGGAGATTTATATGAAAGTCCCTGAAGGAATATCTCTCCCGAACCAAGACAGAGCAAATAGAAATCTGTACAGTGTGAAACTCAGAAAGTCACTGTATGGACTGAAACAATCTGGAAGAATGTGGTATAATCGCTTAAGCGACTTTCTCTGCAAGAAATGCTACACGAGCAATGAAGACTGTCCTTGTGTATTTATACGATGATCCCAGAATGGATTCTGTATAATCTCTGTGTATGTAGATGATCTGAATATCATCGGGACAGCCGAAGACATAAAAGAAGCAAGCTCCTACTTGGAGTCAGAATTTGAAATGAAAGATTGGGCAAGACCAAGTTTTGCTTAGGCCTGCAGCTTGAGCATGTCCTTGAAGGAGTCTTGGTACATCAGTCGACCTACACCCAGAAGGTGCTTGAAAGGTTTGGCTTAGAGAAGGCATTTCCCTCTAAAGTACCAATGATCGGTAGGTCTTTGCAGCAAGAAAAAGATCCTTTCCGACCTAGGGAAGAGGGGGAGGAAGTCCTGGGACCGGAATTCCCATACTTGAGTGTAGTGGAAGCGCTCATGTACTTAGCAAACTGCACTAGACCGGACATTGCATTTGCTGTGAACCTGTTAGCAAGGTACAGTGCAGAGCCCGCCAAAAGGCATTGGCAGGGCATAAAGGACATATTCCGATACCTCCGAGGAAGTAAGGACCTTGGATTGTTTTACAGAAAGAATCAAGATCTGAACTTGATTGGCTATGCAGATGCTGGGGATCTGTCAAACCCGCATACCGCTAAGTCACAAACAGGCTATGTATTTCTGTGTGGTGGAACTGCATTTCCTTGAAAATCGTCTAAGCAAAGCCTTGTAGCTATTTCGACGAACCACTCAGAAATTATAGCACTGTATGAAGCCGCACGAGAGTGCGCTTGATTCCGCTGAACGGATCACCACATCCAGTAGTCATGTGGAATGAACATTGTGCAAACCCCCACAATTATCCATGAAGATAATGCAGCTTGCGTTGCACAAGTGCAAATAGGCTATGTAAGCATATCAACCCCAAGTTCCTCTATGCTCACGAATTGCAATAGATGGACAAGATTAAAGTACTGCACACTAAGTCATGTAGATTCGTTCACTAAGTCACTCCCGCATCTAGCTTTGAAAGGTGCGTGCGAGGGATTGGAATGATGAGACTTAGAGAAGTGCAGAATTCAGGGGGAGAACTCTATCAAGCCTGTTATCAAATCTTGATCATGAAGATTAAGTACCCAAAGGAATAAAGTCCTGAAGACCAAATGAAATTGGGTGAATTGTACTCTTTTTTCCTTGACGAGTTTTCCATGAAGTTTCTCGACCAAGGTTTTTAATGAGGCAATTCGTGCATCGCAGCATCACATGTATCATGTGCTCTTTCTCCAAATTTTTCCCACTGGGTTTTTATGGAGTTTTGGTGAGGCATGAACATGTCGGATGAGTGCCCAAGGGGGAGTGTTAAGAAACATGGGCCTGGGCCGGCAGCCCAGGGCCCATGGTGGGCACCTCATTGTAGTCTATAAATAGAGAGCCATACCTCCTCAGTATGTACACATGAATGAAAGCAATAAAGAAAGACCAGGAGTTCTCTCTATCTCTCTGTGTGTTCAATCTATTATTCTGTGATTCTGTGATTGATTCGTTCTTATTCTAAACAGAGGAATCGCTCGGACTGGTCGCCAGCGACGGTTTCTCAACATGCTTTGCCCTGCTTTTTTTGCATTGCTGCTATTACATGACATGCATGCGACCAAACCAACAGTAACGACGTTGGTGTTGGATTGCGCTGCGTGCGCTCGTTTGTGATTTGACTATTCAACCTTATGGTGGTGATCGGTTCGGCTGAAAAGCTCATGATTTATGACTGAAAAAGCATTGTAGCTGACAGAGACTTATTTAGCATAATTAAATTTAAAAAATTTAAAAATATAAAAAAATATGTTAGCCCATTCGTATAATACAAACAAATACGGGAAAAAAGAACCGGCAAAAAAGCTCACCAAAAGTCAAAAGTTCAGAAAAAGACGAAACTTATGAATAGTGAAAAATAAGCCAGAATCCGAAGCCGAGTTGATCAGATGCTTCCAATTATTCGGTAGCACAAATTAATCCTACGTGGTCTTTCGTCTAGACTAGAAAGGAATCTATTCACGGCATTATTGCAGCAGCTAGGGAGATTTGAAGTGGCCTTCGCAGCTGGGATGGTCTCCATCACGAAGATAGGAACCAGGCACCCACTGGATCAGCACATCCGTCCTACAGTAGTAGCTGCCGATTTCTTCATGAAGCTTGCAAAGATTGCCAATTCAGTACCAATCAACGTCTCTGTCTGATATAACTAGTTTTTCAGTTGCATTTTGCCTCTCAAAAGCGATCGATGCAGGAAGAAAGTTTGGAGATAACCAAAAAGCCCCCGTCTGCTTCATCAATCAAAGCAAGCAAAACGACTAGGAGGGATGAAAAACGAATTGCTGCCCTCATTTAACAGCAGATAGTCAAATCAGAGCCTTAAGGAGAAAGCAAGAGAAATCAAGCCGGAGCATGCCTCTCAGCCAGACGATTTGGAACCGAAAGTAGCTACGCGAAACATACTTTTTGACCTGGAGATGGTCTCGAGAACATGGTGAAGAGACGAGAACGGCGTCGCTTTATATCTAGGGGATTTTGCTAGCGAGCTTCACAAAATTTCGTCCGTTCTCGCGGTTGCTGTTGATCTGCATGTTCTACGAGTAGATCCTGTACAATTTGCTCCAAGAGACAACTTCTAAAATCTGCTTTTCAGATTTTCTACAATAACTAATTTTTAAACAGAGTATCTTTTTAAGATAGAGTCTACTAGTTAATTGTAGTGCATACTATACCGATTTCATTTATATCGATAAAAACCGCACATGATTTCTTGTTACTTTGTAATATAATCTCTCGTACGAACAACCCAAAAACCATAAGATATAACTAAAAACAATAAACTTCGGTAAAAAAGAACATATCCTAACCTTCAAGAGCGTGCCTGCGCCTCTAAGAATTCAACACGTAGCAAGATGTTCACATTGGTCGAACGAAATATCCAAACCAATGGAGGATGCCGTCGAACCCCCATCCACCTAGGTTTAAACCCAGATGCTACTTTTCTTTAAGTGAATGGCAGAGGTCTTGATCATAAAAAAAATGCAAACAAAATGCACAAAGAAAACAAAGCCAAAGCCAAATCAGCTAGCTACAAAACGGGACAGGACAGCCCTGGGCTGCCACGCATATGACAGACGCCCCGATTAAGAAGACGCTGTGTCACAGGCAATCAATGGAACAATTTGTCACAATGCGCCAGCGAGATCGAACAACAACATAGCGTGTAAGGGCGTCCGCAATGGTAATAGCTAGTACTAGCTATATAGTCAGCTGACGTGGAGGTAAGAGACAAAAGTAAAGACTATTTTATACTGTTGGACCCACATACTCCTCTCTCATGTTCTTGGACTACGTGAAATAGATCAGCTATTTGCTCGTCGCTAGTGACTACTCTCTCTCCTACTTTTTCCTTGCCACATCAGATCTAGCTAACTAAATAGCCAGCTGTTAGAGACGCCCTAAGAGCAAGTATTATAAGGGTGTTCGCAATGGTAATAGCTAGTACTAGCTATATAGTCAGCTGACGTGGAGGTGAGAGACAAAAGCAAAGACTATTTTACACTGTTGGACCCACATGCTCCTCTCTCATGTTCTTGGACTACGTGAAATAGATCAGCTATTTGCTCGTCGCTAGTGACTACTCTCTCTTCTACTTTTTCCTTGCCACATCAGATCTAGCTAACTAAATAGCCAGCTGTTGGAGACGCCCTAAGAGACTGTAAGCTGGCTGTATGCTGAGGTGGAGGAGAGAGAGGAGGAGAGAGAAGAGAGATAGGCTGTAAGCTTACAGCCAGCTGAAGCACAAGAACCAAGAAACTTTATGAGAGTAAGGGGTAGGTCATACAGCCTTCAGCTAACTGTAACTACTATATGAGTAAGCTGATAAGTGAGCTGTAAGTATTCATACAGCCAGCTGAAGGCTGTATTATAAGACTTGCTCTAAAGAGCAGGTACAATAAGTCTTAGTCAGCAGACTATAGCAAATATAATATCAACAAAATTTTACATGGCAGAGAGAGAAAGGAAGAGAGAAGGAAGCTAGCTACTAAATTACAGCTAGCTATAGCACGTAAAAATATGCATTTCACTCTCTTACACGTGGGCCAAATAGTTATTGTAATAGCTACCTTATTGTATGAACTATTTTTTTGAATATTATAGATGAAATGGACAAGTGTTATAGCCACTAGTTGGCTATACTATTGTACTTGCTCTAAGGCCATTCTCAGCGAAGAATTTCATAGCGTTATTTCTAAGACTATCATATCATATAAAATGAAATGAAACATAGATGAAACATCTATCCTCAATGCATAGTTTCATTCTATTGTTTCATAGACATTTAATTTCATGACTCATATAGAGTTGGTAAACGTGCCAAGAGAGTTTCATCTAGATGAAACTCACTTCTTCTCTCTCTTCTTAAAAATGTTACCATATCATTAAAAATGTTTATGTGACAGCCTATTAAATACAGATGAAACTCCCACTGAAACTAGCCTAATCGATTAATCGAACATCAATGAGCGTGTTGAACATTCTGCCCCCAGATCTGGAGAGCCATCCATGGAATAAATGCGTGCGGATGGGCGAGCGAGAAGACGTACGTGTAGGGTAGCTCGAAGCTTCTCCCGTTAGACCAGAAGACGACCGTTCGGTTCGCGCCGCGCCATCCAAGGCAAATCGTGCAAGCATTTGACTGCTTCCAATTATTGCATAGAAGTATTATTGCGGTGTAGATGCACGACGAAGTTTTCTGCTGTGAAAAGGAGGGAAGAAACTAAGGCCTCGTTCGTTTCGGCTTCAGATTCTAGTTTATTTTTTACTATTTATAAATTTTGATTTTTCTAAAATTTTTAGTTTTTTTGTCAGTTCTTTTTTCTCGTATTTGTTTACGTTGTCCGTGATGAGCTAGCATATTTTTTATATTTTTATTTTTTTTAATTTAATTACACCAAATAAGTCACCTTCAGGTACAGTGAAATTTTAACTGCTACAGTGTAATTTTAGCCCAATCGAGTGGGGCCTTAGTCTATTCTCCCTTTTATCAGCCGTGGTATTTAGTTTCGATTATGTGTCAGATTCGTTGGGCGGGGTCTATTATAGAAGGCTATTTTAATAAATAATAGTTACTGAAAAAAGTTGAAACTGGAAGCTAACTAAAAAGCCGAAAGAAAAGAGCCTATAGCATTAGGTTTTGGTTTCTGACTTTTGTCTTTTCTTCAGTACTAACTTTTAAATAAAGTTTTTTCATGATGAGATCTACAAGTCTATTATAGTAGATATTGTACTGATTTCATCTATATCAATCAAAATTGCATATAAATCTCTCTCCGTACTTTTTCCCGTAAACAGCCAAAGTTAAAAAATACAATCAAAAATTATAAATCATAGAAAAAAAAGACAGACCTAAGAATATACTCTTCCTAAGCTTAATTCGGTGCAGCTTCTTCGTGCTGGCCTCGTCCGCTCAGGTAGTTGGCCGTTGAAACGATGACGCGTCTCCTGCGAAGTTTCCACTCGTTAATTCTGAGCAGCCAAGCGCCCAGGCAGGAGACCAATCAGCACTGGACACGCGAGCGTGACTCTTCGTATGTGTCGCCCACGTGTACACATGGGAGTCCGGGAGACGGCGCCGCACGGGGACCTGGCGGTCATGCAGCGACGACCACGCATCATTTGTCGATGTACGCATCACGCGCTTTTTTTTTTGCTTTGCTTTTGTGCGCGATTCAGACTTCGACATCTCATCAGCTGTTCCGAGAGCGACGTCTGATGCTGCCCCGTAGGTTTTGGACCAGTGCTCATACTTACATCCCTTTCTTTCCTCTCTTCTTTTCTACTGCCTGATCTCTCCGGTGGCAACCTGCGATCTAACATAGATAGCGTTGCCAATCAGTGTGTAAATAATTTATGATATATCACTCAAACGGTGTAGTCCGAAATAACACTCTCAAGAATAACTTCCACCGTATAATTCAAAAAAGTATAAATTCAGTATTTATCGTTTTCCCTATTTTATATATTAAAGTATGTTCGCCCTTTTTACCCTAGGAAAGGACTATTTCACCAATATTTGTCATGTTTTCATGATTGTAGAGAATACTACTCAAAGATGTTTCAGCCATGGTGCAATCGATTCCGAGACTACATCACTTTTATCGGTCTGTTGGGCATGTGTAGTCACGTCGGTTTAGTCGATGTCGATCGACCCCACTTCAGGTCCATGAAAACCATGTTGAGGATCGAACTAAGGGCATAACAGAGTTTTGCCTTTTTGAATATGACAAGAGATCGGCAACAACTCACTAAACCAAAGTTTTGCCTTTTTGAAACAGAAAATATGCTATTCTCAATGAATGAATCAGTTGCTCTCCTAGTTTTTTTTTTGTAAAAAAATAGAATATGTAATTTCTCATCGCAAAATATAATTATGTGTACAGAGCCGAACTCAGGTTGCATCACAGTGCTCTGTCCAAAAAAGCTAATAGAGCTAAACCAGTCAGACATGGAGGGACTCGATTGTAGTGCAACAGAAAGGTTAATTCGGTCGTATAACTTGTGTGGTATTTTTTGAAATCATAAAGACATAGCATACAATGGTAACATAGTCTTTTCTCATGGTAAAAAGGGTAAAAACGCTTTGATTTTAAAAAAAGAGAAAAATGATATATATATATATACATACATACATACATATATATATATATATATATATATATATGTGTGTGTGTGTGTGTGTGTGTGTATATATATATATATTGATTTTTTTTGAGTGGGATGTGATAAAAATCATTGATATTCTGAGCTACCTTTTTTTTAGTGGCATATCATGAGCTATGCGGATAGCGTGCAACGGCTACTTTCTACATGTGCGCACTGCACCGCGGCGGTAGACCACGCCACCACGGGTAGTTAATTTGGTGGTCTCCCTCCGTAACTACCGTCCACTGATTGGGAAAAAAAGGTGACGTTGTAGCAGCACGAGGGTTTTACAATCGTAACAGTTCCTAGCCATGGCGCCATGCAGTGCATTTTCCGTGCTTTCGCGCGGCCGTGCGGCGTCTAGGAGATGGATGCCAGGTACCTGTTTCGCAGTTACGTAGGACAGCAGCGCGCGTGTACGAATGCAGGCATATCGTGCAGTTCGATTCCGACGACCATGGGAACGTGTTACGTGTTAGCTCCGGCCGTCACGCCAGCCAGGCTACCGTACCACCACGTACGTACGGGCGCACGGAATCGCGGAGTCGGACGCTTCTTGTGATCAGCCCACGGCCCACCGGGAAACGAGGTACGAAAAGGAACACGCGAATTCGTGCATGCTCCCGCCGAGCCGAGGCCCAAATAGACGGGCTCTTCGCTAAGCTCGCTCCAGCCGAAGGCAGGGCCGGCGTTGGGCCGCTTCCTGGAAAACCGCACTTTCCTTTGCTGCTGCCATCCTCCGTCTCCCGTCCCGCCCGTCCTTGCCTCCACACGTTAGACAGAATAGACTTCAACTTAGAGTATAAAAAAATACCTAATATACAGTCCAAGTAATATTTTTATAGTTCAATTCAGATAGGCTAGATTATTTTACCACTGAGCCCAAGATATAACTAAACCCTAACTCCGCCACTGATTGCCTCCACCGCCGCACGTCCTCCGCGGCACGGGTCAACCCAACCTGCTACAGCGGCTACCTCATCGTGGCTGCCCACCACTTTGGCTTACGGTGGGGGATTGGGAAAGACGGCACCGCAGTGGGGAACTTCCAATCGCAAGCAGCTGCGGCCTGGAAGCCCCAGGGCCTTCAGAATCAGGAGTTCGGTGGGACTGGCTAATATTTTGAGGTGGCATCGCGAGTCTGCGATAGCATGCTTGACAATTGACATGCTCCGTATAGCCGGCACAAATAGTCAAATACTGGCATCTGACTGCCAGGTACATTTGGGTGGTGATCGGTTCGGCTGAAAGCCTCATGGCTTATGGCTGAAAACACTGTAGCTGGCTGAAAAAAACATTGTAGCTGACAGAGGCTTATTTACCATAATTAAATTTAAAAAAATTTAAAAATAGAAAAAACATATTAACCCATCACGTATAATGTAAACAAATACGAGGAAAAAAAGAACCGGTAAAAAAACTCAAAAAAAGCCAAAAATTCAGAAAAAGACGAAATTTATGAATAGTGCAAAAATAAGCTGAAGCCAGAAGCTGAAGCCATATTGATCAGGGCCGATCACTTGCCTACGGCGCGGGATAGGAGGTGACACGTGAGACATTAGACACGAGCAAATTTTTAATTCCCAGCTTAACATATCTAGCTTCAATAAGAAGCCAGCCAGCAGTGGTTAAACTAAAGAAGCAGCAAAACAAGTAACGAGCGGATCCCCCCTGAATGCATCTCTATACAGGTTCATTTTGCAACAAAAAATGCCAGTAATGCCCGAGGGTATCTCCACCGATATTTATTTCTCCTGACTATCATATCATGTCAGAAGAAGAATGCCCATCTTCTGGTTGCCAGCCTATGGAAGTGAAGCTCTCAACACCTTTCTGTCTGCCCCAAATGACTGAACCATTAAGGAGAAATAAGTTTAGTCCTTAACAAAGCAGAGATACTTTGAACAAAGCAGTTGGAATTTGTATCTGAAAACGTAGTTTTACCTAGTTAGTGTAACGTAGTTCTTTTATAGGAATGTATAACAAAGTATTCTATAAACACTGGTAAAAATACATCATGCCTACAGAATTGTAGTGTTTGACAGCCAGTTGATATTTAACTCCTTACAAAAACAAGAATACCAACCAATGCAAGTAAGCGAACAGGAACAAGATACTAGCACACACATGCCATGTTTTCACTTCACAATGCACATGATTAAGAGGATGTAACTGTCAGTTTAATCAAGTCCAGGGTCATGCGTTTCAGATAAGAATAGTGACTTCACCTTCGATGGAACTAAATGAATTAGATTTGACATCAACTTACCTCCACACCGAAACCCTTGACATACACATTTGTGAAGAGCTCAGAAGTGTCAGGCATAGGGCTTTCCTGTAGATATTAAAAGGTAAATAATTGATGAGCATAACTAATTCAAAGTGAAACAACTAAAAGAGTGTATCTAAATGCAATGGGAACCTTTGCTTGAGCAATGGCAGCTTCAACTTCTTTTCTAATTTCTTTTTCCATGTCCTGAGAAGAAATAATAGGCTCACAATAAGAATTAGAATATACCACTGAATGAAACAGCATTTCTCCATTTATGATTCTCATTAAAGATCATTAATACTTTAATTATACTTGATGTATTTTCCTTAAAAATTTCATACCTTGAGCTCAGCAGCAGTTGCTAGGTCATAAGCCAATATCAACTTTCTAACTCTTTCAATTGGATCACGCTCCTGTCGGTATCATAAAACAATAACTTTTTGAAATCCAAGCATTTGGCATGAGTTAAATTTCAAATTAAAAGGTCACAACATGCTGACCTGTCTGACACCTGAGATCTCATCCCTGGTGCGGTATGTGCTTCCTGGATCTGACATAGAGTGGCCATGGTACCTGTAGGTATCCATTTCAAGAACCTAAACGCAAACAATGGGAAGACATTAGTAACCATCATCCACCATTAACAAAAGCATATTATTTATTACAGATGGACTAATATGGAAACCATAACGAGCATATACAAAATGACCGTAAGTGAAGTCAGGTAGCTATGAAGTTTAATCATCCACACTCAGCTTAAGAGCGTGCCTTAGTGGTTAGTCACAGAAGGTAAAAGCAGCGTTTCATTAAAGTTAGCAAAACATCAAGCGGTGATCAAGAATCCATTTAGACCATAAGTTGGTGTTTATTATTATCATGCTAGACAGGCTATTTTCATATTTCGCATGTGAAGAGGTTGCCTTAGCAGTAATTGACATTGGCTCAAGGATGCAGCTGCTGTGGATCAGGAAACATATCACTCTTAGCAGTTCAATGGAAAACATTACATGACAAGACCACATGAAAGTGTTGCTTTGGATGAATGGATCTTCAACATAAAACAGCCTATTTTTCACTATAATCCACAAATCCCCTATGATGAAATAATTAGACATATGCTACCATCAGCAGGCAGGATCAATGCAATAGCACAACCACCACCTAAGTATTGAGCATCTAATCTAGCTGGAAAATTGCATATAATTTGTGAAATATATTCTAGCCATCAAGTGATAAACTAGCAATCAAGGCCAAATCTTTGAAGATAGATCCAAGAAATTGTCAATGACCAGGAAAGATCCAGACACTTGTGTTATACATAGCCTATGTGTTTTCCAGAAGAAAAGGTGAGTGCAGCTCTATTAAGTTGATTATACTCTCTGGCATCGGTTCTTCCTGTGAATGTACTTGTGTTATGCATAGGCATAGCCTATGTGTTTTGTTACAACCCTTTACGACTGACCCAGGATCTCTACGACCTCCTTCTGGCCGTTACAACCATCTCCTATAGCCGTACGACCACGTTCAAGAGGCTACGACTACCTCTGTGTCGCTACGACCGCTCTGCTGGTTTTCCGACCACGCTGACAGCCATTACGACCATGTTGTGATCTCTCCGATCACGCCTCGCTGCTCCGACTACGTAGTCGTAAACTCCAGCTAAAGTTACGACCACGTTCACCGCCTCTGTGCTTCAATCCTTTTGACCACGGTCGATCACCGTAGTCGTAGATCCTTACGACCACGCAATGATTATGTCGATCATGTCGAAGGCTCTGTCGACTGCTGTAATCGTAACGCTCTATGCCCACAGCTTCTGCTCCACAACTATGGTCGTAACCCCTTTACGACCACGTTTTCAGCACCTGCGGACACCTCTGCTCGTCACCGTAGTCGTAACTCCTTACGACCATGTCTGCTACTCCTGCGAACGCCCTCCGCCCGATCGCCGTGGTCGTAACTCCTTTACGACCACACCTGCGATCCCCTGCTCACCGTGATCGTAAGTCGTTTACGACCACATCTGAGAACACAATGAACTCGATAGATTTCTCAGAGCCCAACCACTCTTCTCTTCTTTATTTCTTTCTCTCGATCACACTGATCACTACGATCACCCTGATCGTCCTCTCTCTCTCTCTCTTGCCTCTCAATCACACCGATCGCATTGGCTCCTCTCGCCCCGTCTTTCGGTTACATGGCTCTGCCTTTTATACCCTGCTCTATGACTTCAACTTGAACTCGGCTATGACTATGAAGCGGACTCAAATACGACCATGACCAAACTCGTACACGACTACGACCACTTGTACACGGCCACGACTACCGACCATGGTTTCTAAACTGAAAAACAAGATTACAACTCTAACATGTTTTATCAGAAGGAAAGGTGAGTGAAGCTCTATTAAGTTGATTATACTCTTGTGTTTGTTCTTCCTGTGAACATAACCAAGACATATGAAACAACTGGAAATTCCAATGCAACCTAGGCCAACCCCAACAAACACCTAAGAGCAACTCCAAGAGAAGAGCTAAATCATTTTCTAAAGGTAAATTTGGTTATTATTGGAGAAAAAACGTCTCCAATAGACTCTGTAAATAACTCTCCAAATTTAGTAGCTCTCCATCCCTCCTCCTTCGCTCTCTATTTTTGGATAGCCTACCTCGCTCACCATCCAGCCTCTTGACGCGGTCGGCGTTTCCTTCCCGCACGCTGCGCCCCATTCCCGCGCGTACGCAACCCACCGCGCGCCCTCTAGTTTAGATAGCCTGTTGGAGTAGTCTTGTTTTTTTTGGGTGAGATTCATTTTAGAAAATAGCTAAATCACTAAATTTAGATATTTCTTTTGGCTAATCTCTTGGAGTTGCTCTAAAGTACTACATGGGTAATATAAACTCCAAATGACAGAAGACAACAAAACATCACCAGTACTCACAATTGGGCCATTCGCAATAGCATATTCTTTTGCAAATTTGCATGCCTGCTTCACAGCTAGAACATCCATTCCATCGACCTACACCAAACAAAATTTAATCACGTCAGTGCAAATAGTAAGTAGAACATAAACATAAAATGCGAGCTTGAGCAGTCCTCTTGCACTCGAAGCAGGAGATAACTCAAAAATCAGGGGAAAGGAGGAAGCATATATCATGAAATACTGAAGTATAACGTAACTCAACATGAAGTCAATAGCTATGGGAGATGAGATGCATTTTACTTTTAAGAAATAGTGTAGCTTCTATCCAAGAACATATTAACTCTGGTCAACTAAAAATTGTCTTTAGGTAGTTACAGTAATTTAGTAAGAAACATTTTCCTGTACATGTTGGAACTTGGAACAGCTAGCATGCGCTAAAATACCACACTAAATCGAACACCCTCTTCTGCAACCCTCATCGAACATGAGCAAAATCTATGACGTCAAACCCTTCATAGAAAAACCACTACAAGCAATCAAACGCACCACAAACTGAAAATGATTCATAAGTCAACCCTCATCAATCCAGGCACTACGACGAGCAAAATCAACAACAATAATTTCGCATCACCTTCAATCCAGGCACATAGTCGCCACGCTTGTAGTAGGCGGGGCTCTTCGCCGCCCTCCACTCGGCCGTTCCCATCCCATCTGCACAACGGAAATCGAACCCAGATCACATCACATCAAATGAACAAGCAGATATCACGATGCAATCACTATTCCCAAAAGTGCCGCAACAACTCACAATGGTTATTCTCGCAGACCAGTATGGCAGGCAGCTTCCAAAGGGCCGACACGTTGAGCGCCTCAAAGAGCTGGCCCTGGTTTGCGGCACCATCACCATAGAGCGCGAAGGTGACGGTGTCCTCCTTCCTGTACTTCTGCGCGAACGCAAGACCGAACCCGAGTGGAACCTGAGCGCCGACGATGCCGTGTCCGCCATAGAAATTGGCATCCTTCTTGTAAAAATGCATGGATCCGCCCTTCCCGCGGGAACACCCGGCCTGGCGGCCCATGAGCTCGGCGAAGGCGGAGACGAGGTCCCCGCCGCGGGCGAGGTAGGTGCAGTGATCGCGGTAGGCGGTGATGATGGAGTCGGAGCGGGTGATGGCGGCCTCCATGCCGACGGCGGCGGCCTCCTGGCCGTCGTAGAGGTGGCAGAACCCGCGGATGAGCTTGGCTTTGTAGAGCGAATCGGCGGCGATCTCCATTCGGCGCATCACGGACATGTCGCGGAAGAAGGTGAGGAGCTCGGCGGGGGTGGTGGTGACGTCGCGAGAGGGCGGGTCGACGATGTGGGACGTGAAGGGCACGGAGGTCTCGATGGTGAGCGCGGCCGTGGAGTCGGAGATCGAGCGCGCCGCGGCGAGCACCGTGGCCGGGATGCGCGCGGCGGGGAGGCGGCGGAGGAGGGAGGCCGCGGCCATGGCGACCGGGGGGGCGGGGGTTGGGTTGCGGGGACGAGCTTTGGAGGTAGGAGATAGAGCGAGAGAATTTTCTTTTGCGGAATTCTTTCTTGCGTTGTTTTTTTTACATAAAGTACTAGTCAATGGCTGTGCTTTTTTTTTTTTTGATAAATGGCTGTGCTTTTTTAGAAAGATATATTATGCCAAAAGTGCGAACATCATGTTAGACTTGGCTCTGCTTTCGGCTCCATTACTTGGCTCAGCCGAACTCCGCGCCAACTAGTCGCTCCTCTGTTGCTCACGCTTCTGGCCGCGTTGCTCGCTCTATTGATAATGCTTCGCTAGACATCTTGCCCACACCCTGGTGTACATTCATTTTTTTAGACTGATGGGCTGATGTATGTCTGAAATGCTCTCTCGATGCATGCCGCCACCTCCTCACGGCCTACTTTGCCACCGCTCACGAGGCCACAACGCTACCCACAAGATCGCACCTGTATAATACAATTTTTCATTGTCTGTATATATTGAATACTATAGTGGTTATAGACTAAATAATAAATAATATGGCTACAGAGAGACCACCAAAAGGCTGTCCAAAACCTTACAAACTGTAGAGATAGGAAGATAGAAGTATATGCTATATAAATTTGTCTGATAGAAAAAAAGAACCTCTCCATAACGACTTAAGACATGTATTTATAACTATGAGAAAACTTGTTACCTAAATACCAAAAATCCGAAAATTCAAAATTCAACCTACAGTCAAGAAAAGAGGTGACAATACTAATTTTCATGTACTTATATTATTCTTTTTTATTGTGATATAAAATATGTAATAGTGTAGTTTTCTTTTTGCACTTTGTAGTTTTCCACATTTCTACATGGATTTTTTTTACAATTTTTCAGAAGAACTTTCATCCTTCAGGAATGAAACAACTCCGCCTCCACCTCAAATGGTAGAGTAGACCCTAAATGTACCATCATCAAGCTCTACCAGTGCCTCTGTGTCAGTAAGCACCAAAACAAAGAGGTCTAGACCCAACACGTCAGACGTGTGGGCAGATGCAGCTGTCATATTATTAACCTTATTATAATTAAATGTGGTTTGAAGAGGTTGGATCTATATCTTCAAATTTTTCGCGATGCAATTTATTTCATAAATAATTCTAACAAATGAATTGCAACATAAAAGATCTACTACATTACGATGTGTGTACGTCCATGAAAATTTGCTATGGACATCCCGGTAAAGTGGAACTCAATTTATCTCATACTACAAAATCTTTTACCTCATAAACCCATATTTCCTATTTTTATCCACACGCACTATCACAGCTATATTGGCAACACGCATATTTTCTATTTTTAGCCACATGCACTATCACAACTATATTGGCAACACATTACTGACTGAGCAGCACTGGTATGTTGCTGAGAAATTACTAACATTTCTAAAACTATTTTACAAATCTACTGTTGCTTTATCCAGAACATACAATCCATTATCTCCTGTAATTATGCATCATATTCTTGTGATTGCTGATCACTTGAAAGCTAATAAAAACTAAATATTTAAAATATTGGAATGAGATTATGTAGTTTTGCGTATTTGTATTTATTCTAAAACCAAGAGCTAAAATTACATGATTCAATAATTTCTTTCAATTATAGGTGAGGCTATATAGATATATTATTCTAACTATTTTACAATTGTTCGTTCACAATTGTCTGAAGTTTATCAGAAATACGAGCATAAGATTTAAGGAGTTTGTTTGCAACAATCTCCACCAGCAACCACCATATGTAAGAAGACAAATATATAGAGCAAAATCTTTAGTGCACTAGGATCCTCTAAAAGATCAAACTCTACATTGTCAAGTGCTACAACAATCCATATCAAGGCCACAGGGAATTATCCGTCTTTTTGGACAGTGATCCTGTCTCACCACACATAGAACTTCAATATTTTGGACTAGTGGCGCGAGCACAAACTAACATATACAATACTATACATATTAACACGGGATATGTTAACTCTTGTCTTGACGGTTTCTTCCTAGTCTGCTTCCAATCTTTCTGGAAGAATATTGGAGAGAATAACAAGACTCACGTGTGAGATAATAGAATTACTTCTCACATTGAAAAACTAAGAACAAACTGATGTGTAAGCTCAACACTACGTTGTGGATATAGAGTTGGAACATGCTACATTCCAATTTCCAAGTAGTTAGAGCGGTGTGATAAAAAGGTTTAGAATGCACATAGGTAAGCACGCTTATAACTGCAAGAGTGAACAGTAGAGAAGTTACAGATTAACAATGAGAAGCGTTTCCCTCTTTTTTTGGACAGAAATAGCCTAAAGATTTCCTGCATTGAGTAAATACAGTGAATCCTACGCCTACGTCGTGTCTTTGTTTCCCCCCTTTTTTGACAAATTGTACAGGTCAAATCCCAAGCATGCATTAAGAACTACAGTGCTTGAGTTTATGATTTGCCTACAACAATTGGTTAATAATGGACTTGCCAAAATGTTGCTGCATGATGCTGCTGCCCTGTGCAAATTCAGAGTACCACGATTTCCACGCTTCCACATAATGAGCAAAAAGGTCACCGAGTGCTGCATTCAGAAAAATTATGGAAGAAATTGTGAGTTTCTCAATATATAATGGAGCACAATCTACGTCTGATACTGATTCAATGCTACTTCAGAAGTTCCAGCAATAGAATTACACGAAAATGGCACTATATTTCCCTAAAAGCATAGGCTATTCTAGCATCATTACGAACTATTTATATGAAACCAAAAATCACATTGTCATGGAGCAAAGGCTGAAGATCTTATTCATGTATGTACAGAACTAAATGCATCTTCTTTCCTACTCGAAATCATGTTTGAGTAAAGGGAATTGCAGGCAAATTTTAATAGAACAACTACCAGTTGCATAGCCCTAAAGCATAGTATGAGTGTATGACAA
Source organism: Dendrocalamus latiflorus (assembly GCA_017311315.1). Lineage (NCBI taxonomy): Eukaryota > Viridiplantae > Streptophyta > Magnoliopsida > Poales > Poaceae > Dendrocalamus > Dendrocalamus latiflorus. The sequence continues at coordinate 4,866,595 of CM029634.1, read as the reverse complement.
CTATATTTGTATTTCTTACAGATATCAAATAGGAATCCCCATATGGCAAATACCACACTGGCTAGTTTCATTTTGAAGGTTGATTCTGAATTACCATATTTCACTTTCTATGTCATATTTCTGCCCCCAAAGTATGCATGCCAAATAGGAAGCAGAGCAACAAAGGCTTGTAAGGTCAAATTTAATAAACCTCACGATGTAACTTCAGCTAGACTGCTAGAGATATGCTAGACTGCTTGAATTTTTTTTTTGACCGAAATAAACTGCTAGAAATTCTCTAAGAAGAACAAAGAAGTACTGAATTGAACGCACCTTGGTTCTGGTACTGCGGTCGAAATGAATCCGCAAGGCTCTCCCAGTCCTGAGCACTCTCCCTTTGTCCAGCTTTGTTACAATCATCGAGCTTCTGTTTCCTTGCACCAGCTGGGAGGAAAGGCCCATAAACGAAACCACTCTTGTTACCCTGCCCGAGCTGCCTCTGCACAGCCAATTTGCAGTTCTTCAAGATGTCACCACCACCCTGTGCCAACTTTACTTTCTTCTGGATTGTTGAATCCAGTTTGCTTCTGTTTGTGTCAATGTTAGTGAGTTCAGTCCCAAAGGCTCTCTTGTTCGACACAGTCTTCGTTGGAAGGGGTACAGCAACTGTGACACCATTTTCTGCTTTTGGTTTTCCCACCGTGCCCAACCACCGGAATGCAGGCTTCCTTGTGTCTGCTTGCTGTGTCTGAAGATTCAAGAACAGATACTAAGAAACGGCGCTTATCATTTAATTGCAACTTACTTGCCAGTGAGTGTCTAAAGCCTACCTTCTCGATGAGATTCAGTGAAGACAGCACGTTGGCGATGTCATATAATCTCCGGACTTTAGCTGTATCACAAATACAAGAAACAATATCAGCTTTTGTTTCATTAGTATTCATACTGATACAGCTGCAGAATTAGATAGAGGAAATGCAAGTACGAACTTCTCATATTGGTCTCCGCGTGGCCTTCTCCAAGGAGCAGCTTTGCAGCTTCATCAAGTGAGATCGTGTCAACCTGCTCCAAGTACACATTTGATATTTCATACCAATCAACCAGAGTTCCCCAAAACACGAATCTTCAAAACAGAAATAAAGAAACAAAGAATTGCCCACCTCCATGGTGAGGAACAGCTTCACGAAATTCTGCGTGAGCAACCCAAGCGACTTCTCCTTCCTATGATCTGCAAATGTAACAAACAAAATTCTGAGCCTGACACAACAAAATGTAACTAACAACAGATAGTAAAGCAACCAAGCAGCTCTACCAGATCTAAGTCGGCAGCTAGGTGCAACAGGCTTATCAACGGGCTGGGTCAGCTTCTCACTCTCAGTATCACCCTCTGGATCACCCAACTTATCATCTTCTTCGTCATCCGACATCTTCACAACAGCAAATGGAATAAGAAAAATTTTAGTCAGGAACTACATTCTACACCAGTACCACATGGATAGATTCAAAGGCAAGAGACAGACAGATAAGAAATCATACATTAGCAGCAGATGTCTCCTCCACCGGCAGAGGAGCCAAGCCAGACTTCTCTCTTAATGCCCTCTCCTGAGCAAACCAAGATAGAAAAAAGGACATACTTCAGATGGATTACACCTACAGTTCTTCGTCGAATTATCGCACAGAAAGGTAAGATGCAAACCTTGAGTTCCCACAATGCCATCGGGACGCCGCCGAAGCCTATCCAGGAGTACCGGTTCTTGGCCTTCCTTACAAGGATCTTCTCACAGAGGATTTAAAACGGAACTCAAAATCCCATCATTAAGGACCGAGCAAGAAGTCTATCCAAGAAAGGCAGAAGAGGAAAGAACTTACCCCGATGCTCTCGAGCACGTTGACAATGTCGTAGATCCGGCGCCTCTCTACGCCGAGGCGCCTGGCCGTGTCGTCCAGCCCGATAGATTCCACGTCGTCTCGGTTGTACAAACCCACAAAGCTAAAATGCACACAAAAATTCGGTCAGAAAAGCCGAACACAACCCAAAGGTTGCAAATCTCCAAATGTGCCAAGGCCGTGGAAAGCTCACTTGGAGCAGAGGAGGCCGAGCGACTTCTGCTTGCGGCTGTAGGCGTGGTGGCGCAACTTCGCGCCTCCGCCCTCGGCGAACATCGGCTGCGGCTGCTGGAAAGCCGCCGCCGCCAGAGCTACAGAGGCGGCCGCTTCTGCCGTGGAAGAGGAGGATGCAGCCATCACCGCCGATTCGCGTGTGATGTTTGCGAGGATTTGATTCTCGAGGTGGGAGTATCGGAGAGGAGGAAACTCTCGTAGTATTATAGATGGATAGATCTCTGCGGGTGCGGGAGGAGGACGTTGGAATGAATCTGGAGTTTGGCGCGGCGGTGGCGGATTCGCCCACTTTTCAAACAAATTCTTTCCGCTCCTGTGCTGCGGCTCGGGTCCGGCTCGACGTGACTCGGCCGGTGTACTGCACCGCTCGGCCTGACCGAATTTTTTGTATTTAAGCCCTTTTTTGAAAAATATTCACATTTAGACCCCTGGTGGTTTTAATTCCGTTTTTGGACCCAGGGGGTCGGCGCCGTGGATCACGGCGCCGAGGTAACACGTCTCGGCGCCGTGATCGATGGCTCCGAGGCCCCAGGCCGGCACCAGCGTGGCGACCCGCGTGGTGCCGACGTGGCAGAAGCTCGGCGCCGTGATCCACGGCTCCGAGCTCGGCGCCGTGACTCGTGGCTCCGACCTCGGAGCCGTGGATCTTGGCGCCGAGCTCCCTGCCACGTGGCGCCGAGCTCCCTGCCACGTCTGCAGACACTCGGCGTCTAGGGTTTGCACCGATCAGGCTTTAACGTTGTCGCAAAAAAAATTACTAGTTGTATTTTGTTAATTTGAACTGTAATGATTATAAGTTTTGTTAATTTTGTAGTTGTGAATTACAAAACAATTTGAAAAAATTGTAAAACAAGTTTATGTTGATTGGCTCGTTGTAGATGCATAAAAAAATATGGTAATTTTTTTTTAGGAACGATTGTGCGTAGAACGGTCGATATATAAAATGGTAAGTGTCTTTTAAGGTTTGATTCCCGTGGTTTTTGCAAGGTTTGTTATTTTGTAGTTGTAATATGGGAACTAATCTGATGAAGTCGTAATAAAAATTTATGTTCATTGCAGGTTGGACATGCAAACCAAATTAAGCTAAATTTTTTTGCCGAAGGATTGAGCGTAGAAATATCGATGCATATAGTGGTAAGTGATATTTCGAAGGTGAGTGATATTTTGACATGGCAGGCATGTGGCATGTGTGCAACTCTGTACTTCTAATGTTCAGAATTCCACCACTAGTCCTAACATGCATGCCTTAGGGAAAATAACTTACTGGGTCTATTACATTTTGTCTATTGGGTGTAGCGTGGTTGTTTCCCCTTTTTGTCACGCCCTGAAGATGGCTCCGCTGCATCCTTCTTCCTGTCACTCTTGGTCTTTAGAGCTGCCTCCTGAGCGTGGAGCTCCTCCTCCTGACGCTTGATGGCAGCTTCACGCAGAATTAACTGCTCCCGCCTCCTTTGCAGCTCATCCTCCTTGCCCTTCAGACGGATTTGGTCCACCCTCACGCGACGCTCTTGGTCAAGCCGCATCTGTCGTTCCACCTCGCGAGCCTGAGTCATCTTGACAAAGTATTGTGCTTTGTTTTCCACCTCCTCTGCCCGGTTATTTGGCCATGCCGGCGACACCCGATCCACCCATTCGATGAACCTGCAAGCCTATGTGTGGCGTGGTAGATGTCATCGATCAAGTTGAAAAAAGATAACGAGAAACAAATGATTTAGTTGTGGTCGTTACCACGAAGTCGTCATCCAGGTCAGGACATTTGAAGAACCTACGGCCGTATTTGGCTCGTTGTACTCGATCAGTCCAGACTCCCAACATCGTCCTAAAGCCGCAATGGCACTTCGGGCGCTCATGCCACTCCGGCACTCCAAATGGGTCGGACCTCCAGGAAGACATTGTTGTATAGTAGTATTGTGATGCCTTGAGGAGGAGATGTGGTATGGAAGACATAGTAGGGAGGCCTTTATGTAGGCAGGTTATCTGGTGCAGTGGGCATAGTCCATGGAGAGGATATTTTCGCTTTTCCTGGATTCCAGTGTAGCAATAAATGACCCTATGTAGGCTTTTCAGAGACTATAGTCTCCTAATTGCAGTGTAGCCTTTTCAGAGATTGGACCATTCAAAGCCTAGAAAGCTAAAGATCTACGCCCCTATATGTGTACAGGCCTACAGGCCTACTCCTGTAAAGGCTAAAGACCTACGCCCCTATATGTGTACAGGCCTACAGGCCTACTCCTGTAAAGGCTAAAGACCTACGCCCTATATGTGTACAGGCTAAAGGCCTACTCCGTCACTGCGCAAAGCTGGCATATGCTGCCTCGTTTTGTCATGTCACTGAGCAAAATCTGAACTCTTTTGTCATGTCACTGAGCAAAGCTGCCCTGTTTTGTCATCTCACTGAGGAAAAGCTGACCTCTTGTGTCATGTCCCTGAGCAAAGCAGGGGCGTGTTGTCATGTCCCTGAGCAAAAGCCTCTTTTTTTGGTGGTCACTGCATTAAGCTGCCCTGTTGGCTATAAGTAGCAGGGTTGGGGTCTCATGACATTGTGAATCGAACAAAGTAGTACCCTCTCTTTCGTGGTGAAACATACCATGTCTGAAGTCGAGGGGCCAGTGGGATTTGGGTCACCGAAGGACGACATTCCCTTAGAAACGAGGGATATGTTCGGTCCGCAGTACCGATTGATACCAAGCCGGCGTGCTCAACCACCGTGGCCGAAATGCAGACACAATGAGTACGCGGTCGTCCAGATCTTGGATTCCCCGAACGATGGCGGGCGACGTTTCTTCCGATGCTCACGCTCCGGGGTACAAATTAGTAATGTTACATTTTGTATTGCTTATGGACCCTCGAAGTTTACCGTCATTTTTTGTGCAGATGGCCAAATGCGACTTCTCCCACTGGATCGACCCTCCTCACGAACGGTATGTTGATCGTTATGTGGGTACATTATGGGCTCGAATATGGGACTTGGAGTACCGAATGGAGAATCTCACTGAGGAGAACAACGACCTCCGCGAACAGATGCAACGCGAGAGGGGCAACGAGGAGGTCGTGAATATAGGAAGCTCTTATGATCCCACATGTTGCTGCGCGAACCCGAGCTGCATATGTGCATGCCACTACCACGATGGACAACCACGTCCGAGGCGACCCCCTCAGCATTTCTCCATGTGGGTGCCACGAGGCTCGTTTGGCATGTAGGTAAGAAGGTGTATGGTTGTGTTGTGTTTTAGTTGTTGTGTTCGTTGGTGTGTTGATGGTTGTAGTACTTGGTTTTGTTGTCATTTTTTGGTACCCTCCATGTTTACCGTCGTTGCTGTGTTGATGGTTGTAGTACTTGCTATATTTTATGTACGTGCAATCTATGTGTTGTTTCGTGTTGTGACTGGGCAAAGCTGTTTTATTTTAGGTCGTTTGCCTTTTCAGCCGATTGTGCTTTTTCAGGAAGCATAAATTCATTGCAGGAATTATAGAACAACAAAGTACAGACTACGGATTCGAACACAAATATCACATGAATATAACATATACACATACATACAAACAAGTAGCTCATTACAACACGACCCACAAGCCTACACATAAATATCACTGCCTCCTAGCCTTACCCTTACCCTTACCAAGGGCGTCGGTGCCTGGAGTGTAACGGCTAGGCTCCCGGCGGCGTCTGCGTGGTACAGGCTGTGAAGGCTGAGTCTCAGGAGCGCCTACGAGCTGAGACGGGTCTATCTCATCGTAAGTCTGCTGCTCCACCTCGTCGTCGTCCTCACCCCCCTCGTCAGGGAAAGTGTCGCTCGTGAGCCGTCCTCGGTGGCTCTCCTCGTAGTACTGGTCTAGCAGGTGGAATTGCGCCATCCTACAAAAAAATTGAATTTGTCAGTCCAACATACAAGTAAACAAAAAATTGAACATGCATAAAATATGGAAATAATAAGAAATTAAATAAGAAACATAACAAATTACATATGAAAAAATAACTAGACAAACTATGAAACATAACGAATAACAAGCACTCGCACCTGACTAAGTGGCCAATGGCATGTGCGTGAATTGTGGCCAAGTCTACCACATCTGCTACATTGGTTCTGCTCGGGGTTAGTAAGAAAGGGGGTTGCTCTCCCTCGCCTCGTTGTTCCTTGAAGCTGATCCATAACCATCTTGTGTCTCGTCCTTTTCCTGGTTCCACGTTTGTTCCAACGGCTACCCGTATCCGCAATGTATTTGGGCCCGGTGTACGGTGGCCACTCTCCCTCATCCCGATAAGGCTCGAAACGGGGAGACCACGTAAGCACAAGGTTGTCAACACTGAACTCCCGAGGTATCTTGCTCTCGTAGTCAAAGTTGCGATGCCTCGCTGCTGCCACATAATGAGAACATGGAAAGTGGTACTGCCTCGGTTTACCACATGTGCATGAGAAATCAATAAGAACAACCTTATGCTTCCTCGTCGGCCGGAGCTCTCCATCGGTCGTTGTACCACCCCTTTCTACAACCTCGTAAGTGCCCGTAGAGTTGTCAAAACACTGTACCTCATGTGCCTCAGCCCTCGCCTTTGCCTTTTCAAGGTGACGCTTCGGTTTTGGCGCCCATCTCTCTTGTTTACTCTGTAGCGCCATTGCATGTGTGTGTCTTTCGTTGAACCAGGCAACAAGCTTGTAAAAGGTGAATGATACTATAGCATTGACTGGCATACCACGTATACCCCTAAGCAAGTTATTGAAGGATTCGGCCATATTGCTTGTCTGAAACTCGTACCTCCAGCCACCATCGTCATGAGCCCTTGTCCATTTGTCTACATCTCTCATCAATCCCGACAACCACTGTCTACCTTCTGCGGTTGTTGCAGTATTAAGCTGCTCCAACTTCTCCTGGAATAACTTGACCTCAAGCATTCGAGCGACCTCCTCGAACAGAGGAAAGTTATCCTTCCTACAATCCTTACGGAGTAGATTCTCGGCAAGATGCCGAGTGCACCAACGGTGGTGCAAAGGTGGATACCCCGGTATCTGCTCTTGTACGGCAGCAAGTATGCCCTGGTGTCTATCAGATATGACACCCACCTCCCTACCAGGGCCGACCACGTGCCTCCGAACAAGCCGCAAGAACCATCCCCAGCTGTCTTTGTTCTCCCTCTCAACCAAAGCAAACGCCAAAGGAACCAACGTGTTGTCTGCGTCACACGAAATGGCTATCAGAAGTGTGCCCTGGTATTTGCCAAGAAGAAACGTACCGTCAATGGAGAAGACGGGACGACAATGCCGAAAGGCCTCGATGGACTGAGCAAAGCACCAGAAAGCACGGAAGAATATCTGCATCCCATCTTGAGTCCATTCGTTTGGTTTCGGGACGTACTCATAATGCATGCCTGGATTAACCGCTTTGATTGCATTGAAAAGTGCTGGCAACTGCAAGTACCCATCTTCCCAGTCCCCATATATCATCTTCCAGATGCGTTGCTTTGCCCTCCATGCTTTTCCATACCTTATCTCGTATCCAAATTTCTCCTTAACAATCCCAGCAAGTGTCTTCACCTTCATATTGGGTTCTCCCTTTACTATGTGACACAGTGACTTGGCAATAATGGTAGAGGTCAACTGCCGATGCTTCTGTTTGAGCTCTGCTTCGGCACAAGTGTGTGGGCCAACGATTCTTGTGATCTTGAACTTTCCCGTGTCCTTCTGTTTCCTAGCACAAACCCTCCATTCACATGTTTCCTTCTCGCACACAACTGTGTACCTCCGCTCCACATAAGAATGCCTCACCTTGAATGGCCTTTTACGAATCACTGAATACTCCTGCAGCCACCTTCTCAATGCAGACAAGTCCTCAAACATCATGCCCTTCTCAATTGTCATGCTTGAACCGGCCTCAGGAGCATCTAGCAGCTCGTCATCCCTTCCTTCTGCATAAGCCCCATGAGAATGCCTAAGATCGCTGAATTCATGAACTGATGGATCCCGGCCAGGGCAATAACGCCTGATCAGCTCAATATCACTTTCGGTCAGCTCTCCAAAAGGGCGGTCATCGTCAGATTCAACGGCCCTTGCGATCTCGTAAGGCTGCAGCTCATCCACAATTTGAACATCCACACTATTGGAGTCCCTGCAGACTTCTTCAACGTTGCTAGATGGAGCAACGGGAGGAACACCAACATTATCAGGAATGTCTCCTGCATCATAAGCACGAAAACGATGGGATTGAGACAAAAAAAAAGCAATGACGACAAAAGGCTAAAGTGTTGCTCGACACTTACTGGGATGATTCTGGGTCAATCCCATCTCCTGAGGGGCCGCCACGACATCATCAGTCCGACAGTCAACTCGAACTGGTTGAGAAATCTGAACCTCGTTCGGGGCAGATAGAGCATCGGGCACCTCAGGCACTTCTTCCACATCCACCGCAAGATCCAGTAATGGAGGGTCAAAGGGTGCCTGATCACCTAGTTCTGGTGAATAACCGTGAGGGGTTGGTTCAATGGACACCTTCCGCACAACAAGGTCCAAACATTTTAACTCATTCCTCATAACCACTTTGACATATTTGTCCCACTCATCCTCACAACCAATTAAGATCAACCGCCTGAGAATTGTGTCTTTCGAACCGAAGTGAAGTAACCCCTCAACTGTGATGCTCTCCTCGTTTCCATGACAATGTAGCTTCTCCCGGGCCCTAGCAACCAACTCACTAAACGACGGCCGATCACTGAACATCAGAGGCACCCTTTGCATTTCAACAAATTGAACATTTCCATAATCATCACTTGTCACACTGCCTCCATGATATAGGGTTACTACGTTGTCCATCTAGTTCATACACAAAACCAAACTCAATACCTTTAAGCGAAATTTTGGATAAATCACATGCTTACTTGTTTAAGCAATAAAATATCTCAATGAACCCTTTCCCATTCAAACATCTATATATCTAATACGATCCAGATATAGTCACATGAGATTTTCAGTTATAATATGCAGCCTACAATGTCTTTTTTGGAGTCAAACAGAACCACCAATATTTATCTAGATATTGTATTAATCACACCAAAAGTCTAAAATCATTATGCCTTCTCGTAGGTACCATAGATATGGAGTGAACATTAAGCGACAGTGTGTAACATATGTGGAAAAAAATTCACGATATCCGCAATGATTCACCTTGAACGCTTGCGGGGGCCGGGGAGGCGGTGGCGGCCGGGGAGGCGGCGTGGGCCGGGGAGGCGCTGCCGGCTCGGGGAGGCGGCAGGGAGGCGGCCGGGCGCGAGGAGGCTGCCGGGGAGGCGCTGCCGGCCCGGGGAGGCGGCAGGGAGGCGGCCGGGCGCGGGGAGGCGGCGGGGAGGCGGCCGGGGAGGCGCTGCCGGCCCGGGGAGGCGGCAGGGAGGCGGCCGGGCGCGGGGAGGCGGCGGGGAGGAGGCCGGGGAGGCGCTGCCGGCCCGGGGAGGCGGCGGGGAGGCGGCCGGGGCGGGGAGGCGGCGGGGGCCGGGAAGGCGGCGGGGAGACGGCCGGGCCGGGGAGGCGGTGGCGGCCGGGGAGGCGGCGGGGGCCGGGAAGGCGGCGGGGAGGCGGCCGGGCCGGGGAGGCGCTGGCGGCGCGAGCCGGGGAGGCGGTGGCGGCCGGGGAGGGGGCGGGGAGGCGGCGGGGCAGGAGTCGGGGGCTGGGGGCTGAGGGCAGACGCGACGCGAAATGGCTCGGCCTGGCCTGGGCAAATGCCGCTAGCTCGGCGCCAAGATCCACGGCTCCGAGGTCGGAGCCACGAGTCACGGCGCCGAGCTCGGAGCCATTGATCACGGTGCCGAGCTTCTGCCACGTCGGCACCACGCGGGTCGCCACGCTGGTGCCGGCCTGGGGCCTCGGAGCCATCGATCACGGCGCCGAGACGTGTTACCTCGGCGCCGTGATCCACGGCGCCGACCCCCTGGGTCCAAAAACGGAATTAAAACCACCAGGGGTCTAAATGTGAATATTTTTCAAAAAAAAGGGCTTAAATACAAAAAATTCGGCTCGGCCTGACAGGTGGTGCACGCGTGCTCATTCTGCTTGGTCGGGCCCGCGTGTCAGTTCCCGCAATGATGTTCGAACGTGGTCGCCACACGCGGCACTAGGGCGCTGGGCGAGGCCCTGAACGGTGGGCCCGCCTGGAGGCGTTGGTGGTGGGATCCGCGTGTCGGTTGGTGAAAAGGGCGAGGCGTTTCCGCTGCGGCACACGCAGGCGCGCCTGGTTTGAAATTTAAGCGGCCGCCGCGCGCGGCGTGGCCAAGGGGAGCGGTTTTCTGGGGGCGGGCGGACGGAAATGGGCGTGTGATTTGGGGGTCCTTGCGCGGCGGCGTGGATTGGGTGGCGGGCTCGAGTTCGGGGCAGTTTGGCCATTTCGACGGCTCACGGTCACGGAGGAGGGCGAGCGTTGCGGGGGGATCTGTTTAGGAACGGCACGTGGGGAGGAGGGCGATGGCGCGGAGGGAGCAGTCGCGGTGCGTGACTGTTGGCGGTTTGGCCCGCATTTTCGCTTGCCCCGCGTGCACCCGTGCTGTGAATCTTGTGACGGGCGCCCATGTTTGCTTCCAGGAGTGGGTGAAAATTTATAGGATGGTTTTCAACTGATTCATGTAATTTTTGAATACAAAATATTTCGGTTTAAATTTTTGTCGGATAGTTTCAGATCAAAAATGACTATGAATTTTTTCTATCCAAAATGAATATGAACACGATAGCCCACTATCCGTTAAATATGAATATGGACTCAGGCTATCCGGTGATTACGGAGTTCGGATATCTAGGCCACTGGCCATAAGCCCACAGCTGCTAGTCACCACTGGTCTAAATGTCTAATGCAATGAAGACTCACTCATCGGCTATGGGCCTGTTTGGGAGAGCTCCACTGGTACGAACGGTGGTGGCGGAAGTACTCATAGGCATCCTTGACGGTGGTGACAAATAGCACGAAGGCGAGAGGGAGCACGAAAGTGCCGCGACCAAAAACAGTGTTGGGATTGAATCACTCAATTATCTCACTTGTCCCTCCGGATATACGCACGCAGAGAAAGACTAACACAGAAAAACTTCTTAAGATTGAATCGCTCAATCTCTATTTTTCTCAACTCTTTTTTCAGTTCTTACAGCTTGACTCTTACATAACAGATTGCCTTTGTACTCGTAGTCTTTGACTGTGGCTCTGGACGTGGCTTCAACCACTACTTCGTGGCTTCGACCACCACAACTTCGATCACTGCTCTAACCATTGGCTTCGACCACTTACAACTCATCAAGATTAATTCTAACAGACAGTGACCTGGGGGAGTTGGTTGAGCACGGTGATGGCAAGGAAGTAGACGTGTGACAGCCGCTAGAACTGTTCGAACAAGTTGCGTAACAAGAAGGTGAGCACTGAGTACTATGTTGCACAGATGGCGTTGCCTGTGAACGCCGCCAAGGGCTCCCCCCCACGACGATGGTACGGGGCTTATCCCCCTCCTAGAGTTCCCCCCGCTGTGATGTGGACAGGTCGAGGTGGTGGTGGTGGTTACGACGGGAGGGGCGAAAGGAGTCGGGGACCTTGAAGGAGAACACGAGGCGATCAGTATGGAGGGGTGGCTCTGGTTGAGGCGGCAGGAGTAGTGACAACGCCGCCAGCGGGGGCGGGGAGGCGGCGCCTGGGAAGGAGAGGAAGGAGGTAAAGAGCCACCGCACCGGTCACGGCCTCACAGGCATGACATGGCCTGTATCAAATCTAAACACTACTAGAGTTCCTATGAACTTTTGTAAAACTTAGCCAAGCTGCCTATTGTTGTGTGTTGGGTAGATAGTTGAGAATATTTGCTAACAAGTTACCCACTGCTATGGCGGACTGAAGTTTCCTTGTGCTATCATGTGATATCTTATGTTGTCTAGTTGTCCTTTGTAATATCACATGAATATCATGAATCCTGAAGTTTCTCGTGCCACGAAAATAATTTATGCTTTTAGGATGCATCATCATCTATTAATCTACGGATTGTGAGAGGCTGAGAACTAACTTAGTCACCTCTTATTCGCTTGTCTTAACTGTACTGTTCATAAGCAAGAACAAACTGCTGCAGTATATACTGATTAAATTTCTTTAATGGTTTGTCAAAAACTATTTATGTATTTTCATTGATTTTTTATGTATAGTTTAAGAGGTTTTTATGTTCTGATAAATATTCGTGATCGTATTCGTTTTGATTCGTATTTAATCAGTATTTATATTCAACATTTATTTGTATTTATATTTGTATTTGAGGTATCCATATCTAATAAAAAATATAAAAACAAATAAAATATCATATTTTCATATTTGATCTATTTTCACCTCTAATTCCAGCGGCCGCTAAAGCGTTGTGCCGAGTGCCAACAAATGCCTAAACATTTCCGCTGACTTCCGCCAAGCCGGCATGGCACCGGTGTATGCACCGCCTCTGTTGCGCGCGGTGTCTGATTCAGGCCGATGGAACTGTGCCTAATGAACGTGGTGCCCTTCTAGGCTTCATCAAGTTTACTATGGGTCTGTTTGATATGGCTACGGCTTATGACTTTTGGCTGAAATTTTTGAATTTTAGCTGTCTGTGACAGAGATGACAGAGAAAGATACTTGCTTGCAATTTTGGTTGATACAGATGTTGGGCTTTTAACATGTACTACAATTAACTTGTAGACCTCATCTTGAAAAAATACTCCGTTTGAAAGTTAGATACTATAGTAAAAACCAAAAGCAGTTTTTAGAAGCCGTAAAGAACATGCCATATTTCTGCTATATGTACTCATCGGCCGTCTGTCTTGTGAACCAGCGAGCATGCTTGCATTCAGGGGCGGATCCAGGATAAAATCTGAGAGGGGGCACACCCACAAAGCCAAGTATACCTGGGCCTTTTAGTAGAGGGCAAAATGAAGGCTTCCTTCATCAATTTGATAAATCACAGATGAGTGAGGGCTTTTTAATTGGGCTGAGTGGGGGCACTAGCATTAAATCTTGGGCTATATACCTGGACTTCTGCGAATTGAGTGGCGGCCTGTGCACTCACTGGGTCCTCTTTGGATCCGCCCCTGCTTGCATTTTGACAAGTAAACAGACATCTGCATTATTTTTTCCAACCGCAATGGAGGACGTATTAGTACGGACGTCACACTCACATCACACATATATACGGGTATGTATCTTATTGAAATATATGCTAGGATTAAAGCAAAGATTGTTAATAAATCCTGAATTTATTTAGTACTTTATAGAGTACGGACACATTCATTTTCACTAAACACATATATGTGTGTGATGTGAGGCACCTAGGGCTGATCAAAGACCGAACCCAGATAGGCAGCTCACATGACAACAAAGCTTCTCAACCGAGCAAAGCTCAGTCTTTGTATTTGCAGTAATTAAGACCTTGTTCTTTTTGGTTTTTGATTTCTTAAAAAATCAAAAAGCCAAACATCAAAACGAGATGGTCTCTCGAAACGAATTCTTTAAACGGTTTCTCGAATCCAAAATCATGTGTATCATCCATATTAATATTTCTATCATCCACCGTTATATCAAAAAATAGACAAAAGACATCAGTAGCCTACGAGAACATCCATGTGCGTCTTTTGTCCGGTATTTACTTCACAGGGCTGTTCTATGTTGATCCATATATGTTATGGGCCGATGCAGGTGGTCTTTTAGCAAAGCTTCCATGAATTCTTCTACAGAGCAGTCGAGGAGTGAATAGTGAAAGATGACCTTCTGCTGGTTCTTCTGGCAATGGCAGCTCAGGTAACGGGGGCTGTTTATTTATCCTCAGGGTTGATTAATAAGCAGCTTATTACTAGTTTTAAAATAAGCAACTTAACTTTTAAGTTAAGCCATGTTGTTTAGCAGTATGGTTTTCTTTAGGCTGCCTGGTTTTTTAGTTGTGGCTTAAGGACGAAAATGTTTGAAATGTCCTTAGGGTTCTAATGAATTGTTTATGTGCTAATTTGCCGATGATATGAATGAATCTCAACTATTTTTGCATACACTTTTAAAATGGCAATGTATATGTACTTGTAAATGCAAAATTTCAAAACATTATGAATTAGCCGATCAAACAAAATAAATTTTAACGAAAATGGGTTATTTGGAGATCCGGAGCTGAACCTGAACAATATTCACAGAAATTGATCAAACCCATGTAAAAACATATCCTGCACCAACTACACAGGTGCTCCAGGAAATGGAATATTTAACAAATGATTTTCATCGTCCATGCTACCTAAAAAATGAGGATAAATAGGGAAGATTGCAGTGCTAGACTGGCTTATGGCTTTCTAGCCTTCTAGTTGTAAAGTGGCTTGAGGCTTTTCCATATGTCCCGTTAAAAAACTACTGTTTGTTTAGGCTTCAGCATTTTTTTAAAGCTGAAGCTTAAGCCCAAACAAACAGGCCCAATGAAGACTTGGAACATGGTAAGGAAGCTCGCGAGCAAGCTGTTTTTTATCCAGATTATTTACAAGATACATCCATAGTTCCGTACGGTGATACAGTATGACTACATTCTTACATAAAGATTGCCGTTCTGAAGTAGCAAGGGACAAAAGACAATGGTCGTTCTCATACCTAACACCACGAGCAGGTTTTGATGAACGTACTCTCGGTCACTGTATCTTCAATCTCAAGTGACGTCTTACAACCAGATTCCCAAGTGAGGATCCAGCTCAAGAAGCTGAGTTCTGCATTAGACTACTACTCAGGGTTTTAACCCTGCAGTAACTTCCATAGAACTCCATAATCCATGTACACCACAAGTTTAGCTCCGATATCGGCGAAAATCCTCCGAAAATTGCAGCCGAAGAGGGAATTTTAGCTGCCACCATGCTTGTGTGTTCTAACTTGAGCAGTTCACACCTCAAACAAAATGTCTATATCAAGCCTAGCCCATCCTGAAGAAATTAGGAGAAAAACATGAAATAGTTGTCAAGTAGTTGAGCAGAAGAGAATAATGTTAGGCAAAATACATTGGGAATTTAAGTGTAGGTTGGTGGGAAATGAGAAGGAAGCCCTACCAGTCTTAAAAAAAGAAAGTTTCACCGAGATGCATTGCGCATATATAATGTCGAGATGACACTATAACTTAGAAATCATTCCGATGTATTATATATGAAAAGTACAACTTTTATGTTGTTATTATGTTATTGTTAGTTCCTAATTTGTTATCTATGAGAATCTGATTGGCCCAACTACCATATCTGATCGCACAAGTTGCAGAAAGATATGTTATTAGAGTCATAATTAGCAAAAAAATATTTACCTTGACTTTTGTGAAGTCAAATCCTTTCTCCTGCCTTCTTGAGTAACCGCTGTTCTCCCAACAGATGAAATGTTTGGCTCAGCCAAGGGGTTGGTGACAAATCCACCCTGAAGCCCAAATTTCTGCCTTTCCCACTTGTAAGAAGTTCTGCTCTCCTCTGAGCTGTTTGGAGCATCGGAAACAGAAAATCTGGAAGAGTACCTAGCACCATCATGCCTTCTCCAGAATTTTGGGCTCAGAATGCAGCAGGTTTTCACATCAGGTTCACTGTTTGACATCCTTCCTGAGGAGACAGCTAAATCACGAGAGATCTCATCCAATGCCATCTCCAGTCCATGGACCCTTGTCTCCAACGAATTCATGCCATTCTCAGATTTCCCCATAAATTTCTGATAAACAAAATGAAATACAAATGTCAGATGAGCTTCCAACAAATATGGAGGATATCAGAAGCTTGTAGCGTGAATTACTGCTTGTAAATCCCGCATTGACTAATGATTAATGACTATATGACTTGAAATTTAACATATCAATTGATGCATGACAGATAAAGGTAAAATCAGAAATAAGATAAACTGATTCTTCTGCAGGGTCAGATTCAAAATGATGATAATGGAAGATTAAGACATTGTCATATAGAATATGTCATGTTGCTGTCCAGGTTCTCCTCATACCATGACATTGATAAATGTCAACACATTGATTTGACTATTAGCATGAAGGCATAGTCAAGAGTCGTTTATACTGACAAATCAATGCTGCATGTTGAACAAGTATTGAGATAAAACTTTGCAATCTTTTGCAGTAGCAACCCCTTTCTGGCATTATGCATCACGACCAAATGTTACCCTCTTCACAACCAACACAAATGTTACGAATGAATATCCTGACCACCGACAGTTTTAGGCATAACTTAACTTGCCTGAAGTTCGCTTACTCTTATCAAATAGCCAATGTAATAAGAAGAAGCCGATTTTACTTATTAAGTTCTGCAGACACGTTTCACGGCTACAAGCACCATTAGCCCTCAAGGAATGCCTTGTGTACTTTTCGCATGATTTGAAAAGCCCAAAGATGAAACATACTGACAAAAACCACAAATCAGTTTCTAATAGCAAATGCAACTTTTTTGTTAATGAACATGAACTGTACAAACCTGCTCGAGCAGTTAACACTAGCTAATTTGTCATTTAACAAAGGTTGAGGTGCCTAACTGAATTGAACTGTAAAAGGGATAATTAATTATATGCCCTACAGGTCGTTGCCACTCTACAATTTGCCACCTTTAGATTGTAATACATTATTTGCCACCCTTTACATTGACTCCTCAATTATATGTCATTTTTCGAATGTTTCAGCTGAATTCGTTCAAATTGGAGCTATTTGAGAGGTGAAAAGATGATTGTACCACTCCACACCGATTGGCTTAGGTCGGGGTGCACAGCACAGCAAACTTGCTCTCTCCACTCCAGTTCGCCCCGCGCCACTCTTTCTTCCTCAGCGCAGTCCAGATCGCCAGTAAACCACTTCCATTGACCGTTCTCATCAGCAAGTGTCGCACCCTCAAGCTTTGCGGCTCATGTCGTCGGGCCGCTATAGGGCAAATCAAGCAAAATCGCCACTGTGGATCTACTCCTTGTCTTCCTCAGATGCTCACAAACCACCCAATTTGGCAATTTCTTGATACACCACCGGTCTCAATGGCGGTGAGGTCATCTTCCTCGCTGCCAACTCACCACCGCTCGGCTAATCCCAGTCATCTCCGCCAAAACAGATGACATACCCATGTCTAACCCCCATTTTTTTTCTTGAATTCTTGCGGAAGCGTGATCGCCGCCGCATCCTGTCTTCTCCAAGAGCGGTGGGTTGTCGCCAGCCTCCTCTGTTGCTTTTCCGCCTTAATTGCCATATCCTAAAGGTATCCCGAGGTGTGTTCATGCTCACCATGCAGTCGCCGTGCCCAGGGATGGGCAGCGCTTGAGAGAGAGCAGGGCTGAAAGAGAGAGGAAGAAGGGCAGGGGCAACCTGGTCCAGTGGAACTAGGAGGGGTAATATCGTCTTTTCGCCTCTCAAATGGACTCGAATTGAACAAGTTCATCTAAAAAACTTGAAAAGTGACAAATTATGAAGGAGTCTGTTAGAGTTGATCCGAATTCGTATCGTGTCCGTGTAGGACATTTCATCGCCTTATGCCAGATGTGGCATGGCAAGTGCATGCACAGATTGTATCAGACGTGGTGTCAATCTGTAGCACCCGATTCTGATTCGGTTTCCTCTTCGTGTGGGACTCTTTTCCCTCACACTATAAATATGTACCCCAATAGCCTATAGAAAGAGCAAGCGCTCCATTGTAAACTCTCCTCATTATAGTGATTTGCTTTCGAGCACTCGTAGTTTTTCCCCGCAAGGGTTTTCCACGTAAAAATTTATATCTCTCGTCTCTATTTTCTGCGCATTATTTGCAACAGAGTCAATGTAAAGGGTGGTAAATAATGTATTACAATCTAAATGGCGGCAAATACTAAGATGTCAACGAACTAGAGGGCAAATAATCAATTTCTCCCATTATAAAATATAAGGTCCAACATAACAAAGGAAAATCACCTGGAGAAGATCTAATAAACTGGTCTGCTGATTTTCAATCCGAAGCAGCTGCGTCCTGATCTCTGACAAGCCCTCATCTTTGTGACCTGACTGAAACCTCTCTGACCCACCTTCAACCTCAGAAATCTCTTCCAAGTTACCACCTCCCTCGTACGGAACAACTCGTGACCCCGCTTTCAGTCCAGCCAACTTGGTTGTCCTCTCCTCACTACCCTGGAAAAGCGTCCTCCTTGCTTCCAGTCTTGATCTCACATTGCCTCCTTTCAGAAGCTTCTCCTCTGTCACCACTTTGATCGAGGTGGCATCTGGTGCGACGGCAATGTCAACCTTGTAGTCGCAGTTCTTGGCTTGGCCTACCTTGCGGAATGAAGGCGGTGAGAGCTTCTTGTTTCTGATGGATGAAGGGCTATGCCTTTTGGTGACACTGGGTGACGCATCAGGGGGAGGCGACCTACTCGTAGGTAATCTGTTCCTCCTTGTCGCCGATTGAACTGAATTTGAGCCTAGGGAAGCTGCTGGATATCGCCCATCACTTGCACTCCCTGTTTCATTAATAGATCATTAGTGTCAGAAAAAAATGGATCCAGCACAGACCCAACTGTTCAGATTTTTTTAAGAAGGAAATTATTGCCCGGCTTACGTTGGAAGCCAAAATTCAGAAGCATGCAACTGTTCAGAATTTTGGTAGCAAATCAAATATTAATACAGTAGATCCTCCTCTTTATCAAAAGCACTTCATTTCTGTGGTTCTTTCCTACTTGGAACATACACAATTACAAGAACCCAAACGTAAATTTACCAGATCTGCGTAACAAGTAGCAACCGAAACTACAAAGAACATGGTTCACATTAGTGTATCACCTGCAAGAGAAGATCGCCGTTGCGTCTGCAACGCCGGCCGCTCACCAGAGGAGCACTCGTCCTCTTCAACGTCTGGGATCTCCTTCCAAACCTCGATCATCCTGTTCATTGACTCCCGCACAATCTTGACCTGCATTGCCGAACAAGAACACCGAAAATCTCAGCACCCACACTCAGATCCTGAAAAGGATGCCATCTCGCCAAGATCCGAACCAAATAAAAAAACCGACCTTGTCGAACCTCCTGGCCTCGAAGAACGCAATGCAAGAAGATTTGTAGGTCAAGAGAAGATCCTTGTGTTCTAAGGCCAATGCGGCGAGCGCCTCGGCCGCGGCCTTCCTCGCCGCCCAGTCGTCACTGGCGATTGCGTCGCGCAGGCATGGGACAGAGGCGGTGACTTCGGCGGCGCCGGCCACGGTCCCGGAGGCGCCGATTAGGGTGATGAGAGCGGGCTTGGCCTTGAAGGCATTGCTGCGGAGGAGCTTGACGAGGCGGGGTTGGAGCTTGTGGAGATAGGAAGCGAGGTCGGCGGTGGGGGCTGAGGCCTCGACGGCGGCGGCCGTGGCGAGCGCGGCCGCCAGCTGCGCGCACTGGTCCTGCTCGTGGAGGAGCGCGTCCGTGAG
The DNA here is from genome assembly GCA_017311315.1 of Dendrocalamus latiflorus. Classification (NCBI taxonomy): domain Eukaryota; kingdom Viridiplantae; phylum Streptophyta; class Magnoliopsida; order Poales; family Poaceae; genus Dendrocalamus; species Dendrocalamus latiflorus. The sequence goes on along the minus strand of CM029634.1, from coordinate 4,847,137 downwards.
GGGGTGGAGCGCGGCGGACGCGGAGGCGGACGCAGCAGCCGCCGCGCGAGCGGTGTCGACGAGCGCGGCGCGCACGGAGGAGTCCTGGTCCCGGACGCGGCGCAGCGCGGCCGCGAGGATGCGCGGGACGAGGGGCGCGACGGCATCGCGCGGGTGGGAGGCGGCGACGAGCGCGAGGGCGCGCAGCGCGTGGCGGCGGAGCGGGGTCTTGTCGGTGGGGCGCGCGTCGGAGACGGCGGAGACGAAGGCCGGGAGCTCGTCCGTGGCCAGGGCCCGCGCGATGGCCTCGAGCTCGGCCGCCGCAATGGCCTCGGTGTCGCGGTCTGAGAGCTTGAGGAGGCAGCGGTTCACGCGCTGCTTGAGCGGCTCGGCGCCGCGCGGGCGCGCGGCGGTGCCCATGGCTCGACCACGAGCGGTGCAGCTCGGCGAGAAGCTGAGAAGTGACGCCAAGTTTAATGGCGAGTGCAAGGTCAGGAGTTAGGAGGCGGCACCGTGGAGTGGCATGGAAGCTAGCTAGTACCGACGAGCGATGTCTGATAGGTGGCGGGTGGGGGGTAGTAGACGGAGTGGGAGATGCCGCAGGACAGCGCGTTTATTTATGCTCCTTTTTCGGTTTACAAGAATCTTCCCTTATATGCATCCAGGCTTGCCTTTATAAACTAGAGTTTATAGTATTTTTATATGTATTATAGCTGTAAAAATGTAGCAGTTATTAGTTTTTTATAAATTAAAAATAAAAATCAAAAAAATAAAAACACTGTTAAACCTTTTAGGACAATAAAAAGAAATAAGAAAAAATAAAAATAAAAAAGCTAAAAAGCATAATTTTAGAAGCCAAAACCCTGAAGTCGTTTAGATCGCGTTATTTGTTCGCCAATTTAGTTGGGTATTAAACTGGGTATACTACCACCTCCGTATACTGCTACGTCAGTACTGTCACTGTGTATGCAATTGGCAAATGAATATTGCACATGTCTGGTTATTCGTCACTAATAAACAGACTAGAGGTCGATGGGGAAATTGAGGATTTCAGGTAGGGGTGGCAAAAATGTTTGTTAGCGAGTTTGTTGATTTGACTCAAAATTATTTTACTTATACTTGTTAATTAGTTAAATATTAAAACAATTAATTTCAAATGAATTTAGATTTTGCTCTAACTCGACTCAGACTCGTTAGTTCGTTTCTAAAAATATTTTTAAATTATATGTAAAATAATATTAAATTAAACTATAATAGTTTTTAAAAATTCAATAAAATGAGAATTTATCTTAATATCCACCCCTAATTCCATTTTCCATACTTGTACTTCAGAATTGGCAGGTACGATCTACGCATAGCTGCGGCTTTTGATGATTGGCATAACCAAATATTTTACCACAGCTAAGAGCAACTCCAGCAGTAGCCCTCAAAATAGGATCCTTACTTTTTATTTGAGAGCCCCCCTACTTTTGAGGGCTCTGTTTTTTGGGCTGCACTCCAGTAGGAGCCCTCAAAACAGGACCCTCAAATTCATTCTTAGAGGGGATGACATATAGGACACACTCCTGGGGGGTCTGGAGGGAGCCCTTACTTTTGAGGAGCGAGGGGCAAAAAACTCACTCCAGCAAGGCCCCTACTTGAGCCCTCAAAAGTAGGGGCTCCCTCCAGACCCCAGGAATGAGGGCTCGAGGGGGAGATTTGAGGGCCCCCTACTTTTGAGGGCTCAAGTAGGGGCCCTGCTGGAGTGAGTTTTTTGCCCCTCGGCCCTCAAAAGTAGGATGAGGGCTCAAGTAGGGGCCCTGCTGGAGTTGCTCTAAGTACCTTTTGTGGTCTCGTCTTATGTTTCTGGTTTTTAACTTCTTAATTTTATTTTTTATTTTTTATGGTTTTTTTGGTTTTTTCATATTACTTTACATTGTTCATAATAGGTTAATCTATTTTTTTAATTTAAATTTTTTAAATTTAATTGTATTAAAAAACCAAAAATAGTTAGTGCAAAAAACCAACTACAATACAAAAGGCCATAAAGCTACTTAAAAAAAGTCCAACTCAACGCCCCCTAGAAAAGGGTCTTTTTTATTTTTAGAATCCGAAAGAGAAAAGGTCTACTGTTAATTCGTACTAGTACGTGGCCCTAGGATTAAGTTTAGTTGTAATGTTGATGATTGGAGGGAGGCATATTAATCAAACCAAATACCCCTACTAATCATGTGAGTTCGAGCCAGAGGCTTTATGATACGAAGTCCATTTGGGGGGAAAAACCAAAGAGGAAACAGAAAATGCCAAGTAGCTATGGTCATCCCTACCGAATGATGATTGATCTAGACATCGCAACATAAGCTGTTTAGACACATTTATCACTATAGTCTTCTCTTCCAATCGATCTCGCCGTTGGTAGCTGCAAGATTATTCCAATCTTATATAATGGTTAACAATATAATGGTCCTATTTGTATCTTGGATTTCAATTCCTCTGTAGGAATGCTACATTTCAATCGGGACCTAAGTATTATCCCACGAAGCGTAACGCCGAGTGAAAAAGACCCTTGATTTGTACAAAAATGGAGTGGTTTAATTAGAACATTGTTTACTTATGGCCCGTTAGCATTTTTTTCATATCTAACTCACACACACTTGAAATTACAAATCTAGCCCCCTTTATGATAGCGGTAGTAGCGGTAGGCGACATATCAATTATGTACCGCAAGTGATATTTGCGTTGTACATGTTGAACCTAATAATGTACTCATTTTTGCTTTATTCTCGTTGGACTACTATGATCCAGAATGCAGTAATGTGTGTCAAGTCGTTCTTACTAGTTGCCAATGAACTTAGATTTATAAGGCCAGTATGTTGTTGTTTCAATAAAATAATGGTTTGAATGTGTATTCCCATTCGTTTTTAAATTAAGTTGAGTCTTTATGTTGCACAGACATATTCTTTTCTATAACTTTAATGTAACCTTCAAATGAAAACTAACACGTTCTTTTCTACACTGCAGAAAATGGCGGCTTCTACCAGCGCTCGTTGACCAGTGGAGGCCAGAAACACACATATTTCACTTCACACTAACAGTGTGATGAAGGTGTAATGTTAACTACAGACATCGCGACAAGACGAGTCTATAGCCTTTTCAGCTAGAAATGACAACACCATGTCGCCTCTATTTTTTAGGCTTAAGTGACAATACCATGACTAGCCTTTTTCCAGAGCGAGGTGGCAGCATGTTATAACATTTTCAGTCTAACTGAAATGACCACACATTGGCCCCCCACAAAACATACCTACATCAAGTCAATCGCCCACGTCTGAGAGACCCTACAAATTGTCCCACACAAGGAACCCACGCATCTCCATCGCACTCCTCCAACCAAAATATGACAGACAAGGCTAGAAGCTCAAGAGGTGGGAGGGGACAATGACCATAGGCTTGGTTTTGAGGCCGTGACGCTTATCTCAAAGGCACGAGCATCTATGGTCCCCTAGACCCCGACACCCTAAGGCCCGATCTACTACTCAAAACCATGGAGCCCTACACCCCTGGAAATCTACTCCACGACTACCCACATATACTTGAGCTTTAGCCGCATGCAAGCACAAACTCGACATGGTGATACAGGTTTCTGATAACAACACACACCTAAGATGTCAATTCTTTCCCTGCCCTATGTTCATGGTAAGTGGTTCATTCGTTAGCTATACCTCCACACATGCATTGCTTATAATCACCCCATCTTGCTTGCAGGTCACGGATTGCAAGTTCCCCGAGTGGGTGGATTAACCTATCTAATACCTGCCTAGGTTTACATACACTCTTCAAATCCACCTACAAGAGTTGTGGGAGGAGCTCAAAACTGAGAGGACTAGGAATGATGAGATCTACAAATAGAGGATTAGGGAGAGGAACAACGAGGGAGTGGTCCACCTCAACAGTGACTACCACCCATATTGCTGCTGAGCCAACCTGAGCTGCAATTGCGTCTGCCACTATAGTGACAACCAACAACGTCCATGCTACTCTGATGACCACCACTCTATGTGAGTGCCTTATGGTGTTGTATTTTCATCCTTGGGGCGTTCCCTCTCAAGCCCAATTAGAACTATATCCATCAATGTCATTTCTATTCAGCAAGGAAAACATGTATCTTAAATGTAGTTCAGTTTAATGGCATGTGTATGTTGCCATTTGTATCGTATGAATAGTACGATTAAAAATTCCACAAGATGTGTTATGTTCATGCGTAAAGTTTACTAGAATTTGACAACACACAATATTTTTTTGAGTGAAATGACAACATGCACTAACTTTTCTCAATGAATTGACAGCATGTGTCAGCTTTTCTCAGTGGGTTGACAACATGCGCCAGCTTTTCTCAGTATATTGTTAGCATACACAAGCTTTTCTCCGTGAGTTGACAACACAAACTAGCTTTTCTCAATGAGTTGACCACACACACAATCTTTTCATGGTGAATTGACAACAAGCGTCAACTATCCTCAGCGAATTGACAACACACACTACCATTTCTTAAAAAATTGACAACACGCCCCAACTTTTCTTATTGAGTTGACAGGACGCGTTGGTTCTGTTAGTGAATTGACAACACATAGCCGTTTTTTCTTAGCGAATTAACAATGATGTGACCTTTCTAGTGCCCACAAGAATTGCTCTCGTGGATTTGACATGAGTGCACTTTCATTCGGCAAAATATACTCCCAACACTGTGCACTGGCCACCTATAAAAAAAGGGCCAGACTCCACGACCAGAGCCAATGCTCCACTCAAGCTAATCTCAAAAATATGTAGAGAGGGGAGGGAGAAGAAAGGAGAGGTAGAGGATGTCACCCCACCAAGGTTAGGGATGTCAAATCACGGAGAGATACTTCGAAAGCGAAAGTGGGTTTGCCAAGAAGATGAATCCTACCTTAATAATTCTTACAATGATGCACCTGTGCTACCAGAGTTTCCACGATTACTGTGTGACTACGATAATCTGGTACAGGTCATTCAGTCAACACATCTAGTCACCGCTGCCCGGGCGCACCACACATGTGGCGACAACCGCGTAAGTGAATGTCACATATTGATAAATCACATTGCACGTTTTATTTCACATATCGCTAACTTTTTCTGTGCATGATGATAGGAGACGGAGATGAAAGATCAAGCTCCATTTAAGTTGGTTTCAGTGATAATAACAAATACGATTATGAGATTTTAGTGATAATGACAAATGCATTTATGAGACTAACCTTATTTATTGATTATGATATTACTTAGTCTCATTTGGATAAAAAGGTGAAATCAAATAGGTATGCACTCGAAATCACATTCTTATATATTAGTGTATTCCTTAGATCCAAAATATATATTGAACTCCATAAATAGTCTAAAATGAATATGTGCATATGTCTTCATTACATATACTTGTATGCACAAGTTTAGGGGAGTCCACTCTATATTTTGAGATTTCATAAGTATTGATTCATATTTTCTTTAATACACATATTTAGGATTTTTACTTTAAAACACATCCTTTGAGTATATATAGCTTGTGTAGTTCGTATATACTTATTTACAATCGGGTTGTCATCTAATTTCTCTATTATATATTAATAGTTGGATGATTAATGATAACCAGATAAGTAAGCTTCGCTTTGAAAGCTTATCTTAAAGTATACATGTGTGTGTACATAATGTATACTCGCAAACACAATCTTTATCTCATTATTTATTGAGATTGTCATGAATTACCAAAAAAGATTGTAGAATCTAGTCTCTCCATTATGTGTTAATGGTGAAGTTTGGTAATTAATGACAATTACTTTGTGAATTAACATTTCTTATGAATTGGATGAATAGGTTAGATTCCACAAATGAGGAAGACTTAGGATGACTTCATGTGTTGAATAACACTTCTTATGAGTTGGATGAATAGTTTGCAGCTGATACTTCCGATAATTCTGTTTTTTCAGGGATTTTGCTCCAACAACTAGTTTTCTATGTGGAGTATAAATACCCCCTTGTGGCCAGTTGGAAGTGTTGTTGCTAGACCCATTTCTATTCCCTTGAGTTAGTGTGAGGTTCTCCTCTCAATTGTATATGTGTTGCACCTTATGAGCAAGGAGAGCGATCTAAAGTGCATGTGTTGCATCTAGAGTTGGACTTAGTGTCTATTTGAGCTTGTGCATTCGTTGCACGTGGTGAGAGTTAAGTAAGGGGTTTGACTTATTACTCTTGGAGTTTGTCGACTCCTAGACGGCGTTGGAGGCATCGTGTACGGTGATCTTCTCAAAGAAGGTTGCGAGAAAACCCGGCAAAGTTGTGAAGGTTGGAGCTCTCTTATCCGGAGCGGGAAAGAGCTACAACTAGTGGATTGAGATATTTTAGGTTAATTCATGGAGCCAGTTTAATTCGTTTGGGCTAACCTCAACGTGGACTAGGAGATACTGGCAAGTCTCCGAACACCATGGTAAAAAGATATCGTGTCTTTGTGTTTTATTTTCCTGTGCTCAATTTACTTTCAAGCAAATTACATTCATAGAATTAAATTGGTTGCTTATCATCCTAGGATTGCAAACCTTTAACATAGACTTAGGTTGTTGGTGCACTTAGGTGAACATAGTTGATTTAGGCTTTGTTTGTGCTAAAATCAATTTAATTTAAGTTTCCACATTATATTCTTGATTTTAGCCAAATATCTTAAATAGAATTAATTAAGAATAGAATTTTTAGAAACGACTATTTACCCTCGCTTTAGTCGGCCTCCTCAATCTTACAGAAGCGTTGCTATTTCTTCCAATTGATCGACGCCCTGAAGAGGTATGACAGGGTATTTATTAAGCAAAAATACATGCTAAACTACCCATTGACGCTCGAGAACATTACTTGTTGGAAACCTTACACCCCGGAGGGCAAGGAAATGGTCGATACGGGTAAGACAAGAGAAAGCCACCGATGGCCCCCAATGCCCTTGCTGAACAGGAGGTTATTTTGGACAAGCTTGCACATATCCTAGAAGTCGAGTATTGGGTGGCCATCGTGAATGCCAAAGCCCGTAGGGGGGACAAGGAAAAGGCAACGAATGACCCAAATGCATAGGATGTATGGCTGTAAGCCTGACTTCCTTTCCGTCCTCAGTGTTTTCGATTCCAAAAGGTACATATGCATCTTAGTTGTAGTTTGGTTGATGGTTCGTACATGTTTCCATTTTGTATTTTAGGAGTAATGAGGTAAATATATTCATGTAACTAAACTCTACCCACCATGTAATTTGTACCTCTATTATGAAGTGTTGTGTTGGGCTCGAAATGGTAAATTACTTAATATAACGTGAGGCTCACTAGTCAAATTTGATCGTTAATAGTTAGCTATTATTTCAAAACTATTAAAATCACAAAAAATGTAAGAAATTTTTTGTAGATCATTCATTTTTTATTACTAAAAACTATATTTTAAAAATGTATTATTCTAAAAGGCAAAATAGGGTAGGTGCTGAGCACACAGTGTGCAGTAGCTGCCTCCTCCCACATTGGTCAAGCACGACAGTCGACACGTGTCACTTGCAGCTGCTCCCATGGTCGGTCAGGGGCCAAAAATAAAATTGAATACTACGAGAGGCCAAATTTTTTTAAAAAAAGTTGCTATGGTGCTAAAATGCGATCACTTCTTACGTTGGCAACAACAAGGGTAGGTGGACGCTCACCGAGTTGGTTGGGCATGGCAGGAACCAACCAATCTGCTCGGGCTCAGCAAGACTGGACAGACGTATCAAACCTGCATGGCTCAGCAGGACCGTAGGCCTCACCACATGCTGTGGCCATTTGTCTAATTTCAAGCTAGTGCAGGCTGCTAAGGAGGCACCCTCTTGTTGAGCTAGGCCAATGTGGCAGGCGACATGTTTGTCGCTGCTGCCGAGGTTACAAAAGGGACCATGTGCCTATGTCTGCAAATACAAGCAATTGGGCGGCTATTTTTTTTTTGGAATAAATTGGTGCTACAGGGCCATTTATGAGTTCGGCTGGTACAATCGGATGCATTGTGGTTACACGGGTCACCTTTGTCAGTGTTAGACTGCTGTTATACATGCTGGCATGCGGCATGCCAACATACACATCCACTGACCCTGAAGGATCACCGACTTCAGTAATCAGTACAGGTACGGTAATGGTATACATCATGTACCAACCTACCTACCACGTATCCACGACTATTGCACGTGAAAGCTCTATTCTTTTATGTTGCGTAAGTATTTTTCTTGAGGGAAACGGATAATAAAGATGATAATATAGACAACGTATGTATTTTTAAGCTTAAAATTATTTCAAAAATTATTTTATTTATTTTAATTTTTAGAAAAACCAAAAGGCAAAAGAACAAAAAGAATAGGGCCAAATGTTGTGATAGTGCTCTCTACACAGTAATTGTAATTCTCTACTAGTACTTTTCACTCATGTACCCAGAAAACCAACCGAGAACCGACGTCGGGCCGAGGAGTCAGAACGGTGGGAAAGGCTGCCGTTTCAGCCCCCCGCCGCCCGCTGGGGCGGTGACCGCTGGTGCGCCGTGCACGGCGGCAGGTCGGTCTGCCGCTGGGCGTCGTGCCGTCCCCGATCTGCAGCCTGCGGGCGAGGTAAAATACGCCTGCCGGCACGTGACGCTGCTGCCTGCCCACTTTTGGCTTTGCGCAAAGCCGGCCTTCAAAGCAGAGAGCAGGTAAAGGGGGGGGGGGGGGGGGGGGGAGCACGGTTTTGTGTACGTAGTATAATACTACAGCAAGCAAAAGCTAGCTATACGAAATGGTCTTTCAACGCTCGCTTTAAAGCCAAAAAACGGAATGAATATGTACATGTGAGCCTGGCTCGTAACTCTCAAAAGCGGGAGACAGGTGCGTTGCGGGATTAGGCCCCGTTTGGCACAACTCTATCACCGACTTCTGAAGCTGTTTGGAGCTGTTTTATGTTAAACAGGGTAAAACAAAATAGCTCCACCTAAGGAGTCCCTTAAAACGTGCTGAGACAAAAGATATGTACGAGATGGAGCTGAAAAAAGTAGCTCCACCCGGCTCCATCCGCAGGCCCGCATGCCACTGCCCTTGTACTTTCGTGAATTTACGCGATCTGCCACCGGTTTTAACGGTCATTCCTATGCAAATAGACAGGGGTATATTGGACAATTGACATCTCTCAACCATGCATGATAAAACAGGTTGAGCTGTTTTGCCAAATAGTCTACCAAAACAGCTTTAGCTCCACCGGTGGAGCTGTTCGTGGAGCTGAAGCAAAAAAAAAGCTCCACTTGTGGAGTCGTGCCAAATGGGACCTAGATTAGCCCTCTATTATTATTTCCCATGACAGTAGCTCAACTGCAGAGGGTACTGACTGCTTGTAGAACACAAGTGCACGACAGTCAGATTCTTGTTGGCAGAAAGCCGTCAACGGCTGGAATATATGTCCCTGACCCGAGTCGTCAATTCGGTTATAATTAGCGTGCAAACAAGAACACTTACAACACTGTACATGAGATCTCAAACGTTTCTAAGCGCGAGAGGTGCTTCATCAGTGCTACTCTACAGCTGTAGCCACTATTTACGACACAAGACCAATCCAAAGTCCAAACAAAATCGTGCGCCCAAATCGACGTGATCTGATGCGTCCATGGCCATCACGATTCTGTGATCCAGAGACAATGGCCAATATCCCCTGCATCTGCATGGCATTGCAAGTCGTCCAGGAGGCGCTACTCTGGTGCTCTTGCACGCGCCGCTGCCTTCCCGTGCGACGTGACGTGTGACCGCCCCGCCTCGCAGCGCATGTGAATAAAGAATCAAGCTTTTCTATGTTTTCTCACATATTACAGTAGCAACAGTCTGAGAGATGTAGGTGCTGTTATAGATTCTATAAAAAATAAAATAAAATAAATAAGCTGTTAACATGTGTGAGAGCATAAGAACAGAAACAGAAAAGAAGAACAGAGAAGCTGCATTTGTGAATAAAACTCCTCTTTTGCTTGGCCTTTTGCGCATGGCACGAGACATTCCATCAACACAACTATTGTTCAACACGGCCTGGTATGCACGCACGTTACCCTCTTTTAGGGGGAGAGAGTCAAACTAGTCGAGTTCCTTTTTTTTAGAAACAGTTTCTAATTAGTTTCTTGATGTACAAATATTTGGTGTTTTTTTTTAAAAAAAAGGATTGCAACAAAAAGTTTGTCATTGCCCAAAAGTACCGTATGGCTAGGTGTCGAAGATCAGTGGATACTGAATTGCATGGGATCCACCGGCTTCTTAAAAGGTGAATCTGGGCAGGCGTTCAAGTGGATGCCACTTGGAGATGTTGGCCTACGACGAAACATCTCCCAGTGCTACCATGATATCGACACGAATGAACTTCTGGCCAAGGAACAATTCGAGGATCCGCTCGTTTCGGTTTGAGCTTCTGATTTATTTTTTTACTATTTATAAATTTCGTTTTTTTCTGATATTTTAATTTTTTAAGTTTTTTTGCCAGTTCTTTTTTCCGTATTCATATTTTTAAATTTTTTAAAATTTAATTACGTCAAATAAAACACATTCAGTTACAATATAATTTTAATCTGCAATTTTAATTATAAGCCATAACTTTTGGGCGCAGCCGAGCACAACCCTTCTATTCCCAATAGAAGAGCGATTTATCCTTCCACTGGATTGTGATATACTGTAATGTTATGAATAGCGCTTGTATTCATATGAGGCCAATGGGCCGGTATATATACACAAAGTACAGGTGGGAAATATGCAAAGAGCCCCTTATAACAATGGGGAATAACAAACTATACATATATCTCTAACACCCCCCCTCAAACTCATGGTGGATCAACAACACTGAGTTTGGAGAGGTAGAAGCTATGCTGTGCTCGAGTCTGGGCCTTTGTGAAGAAATCCGCTATCTGAAGCTCTGAAGGCACATACTGAAGAGTAATCACCTGATCATGCACACAAGACCGCATGAAAGAAGCATCCACACCAATATGCTTGGTGAGCTCATGCTTCACAGGATCACGAGCAATACTGATAGCACCTGTACTGTCTGACAAGAGAGGGGTCGGTGTAGTGACAGAAACACCAAAATCCTCAAGTAACCACCGTAGCCAAGTAATCTCTGCTGTCAAGAGAGCCATAGCTCGCAACTCAGCCTCTGCACTCGAACGGGACACTGCAGTCTGTTTCTTCGTCTTCCAGGCAATAAGAGAACCACCAAGAAAAACACAGTAAGCAGAGATAGACCGGCGGTCAGAGGGATCGCTGGCCCAAGTAGCATCCGAATAGGCCTGAAGCTGTAACGAACTGGAACGAGGAAAGAAGAGACGGCGAGAGATAGTCCCACGAAGGTATCGCAGAACTCGAAGAAGGTGGCTGTAGTGAACCTGAGTGGGAGCTGAAACAAACTGACTCAGAATATGAACTGGATAAGTGATATCCGGACGAGTAACAGCAAGGTAGACAAGACTCCCAACAAGATGACGATAGCGAGTCGGATCAGAAAGAGGCTCGCCATCAGAGAGTCGGAGGTGAATATTGAGCTCCATGGGAGTCTCAACAGTACGCTGATCAGTGAGAGAGGCGCGATCAAGAAGGTCCTGAATATATTTCTCTTGGGACATAAAGAAACCATCTGGAGTGGAAGTAACCTCAATCCCAAGGAAGTAACTAAGAGGACCAAGATCCGACATAAGGAACTGCTCACTAAGACGAGCCTTGACAAAGGCAATGTACTCAGAATCATCTCCCGTAATGATCATATCATCAACATACAGGAGAAGAAGAGTCCGACCACGAGACGAAGTGTGGACAAAGAGCGCAGGATCATGATCACTAGCTGAAAAACCAGCAGCAGTGACCACAGAGGAGAAGCGCTCAAACCAAGCACGAGGGGCTTGCTTAAGGCCATAGAGAGAGCGACGAAGGCGACAGACCATGCCCTCAGGAACAGAATACCCAGGTGGCGGATGCATGTAGACCTCCTCACGCAACTCGCCATTAAGAAAGGCATTCTTGACATCAAGCTGAGAAACAGACCAGTGGCGAGCAGACGCCACCGAAAGAAGAGTGCGAACAGTAGTCATGTGGGCCACAGGAGCAAAGGTCTCGTCGTAGTCAACACCATGCTCCTGCTGGAAGCCACGAGCAACAAGACGCGCCTTATAGCGCTCAAGAGAGCCATCAGAGCGAGTCTTAATTTTATAGACCCACTTACAAGTGATGGGATGAGAATGAGATGGACAAGGAACAAGATCCCAAGTACCAGTACGCTCAAGGGCAGCAATCTCCTCGGCCATGGCAAGCTGCCACTCAGGGTGAGTAACAGCATCCCGGTAGGAGACAGGCTCACGAGTAGCCGCGCCAGCAAAGGCAAAACGGGCAGGAGGCCGAATCAACTGGCGATCGCGGAGAGCGTAGCGAGGAGAAGATGGCCCATCAGGGGAAGATGGAGCATCAGAAGAAGAGGGAACATCAGAAGAAGATGGCTCAGCTGGAAGATCCTCAAAACGAGGTCGACGAGTGTAGAAGATAAGAGGAGGAGGTACTGTAGTGGGAGGAGCCTAGGGAGTCGTAGGAGACGACACAGGCGGCGACAACGGCGGAGAGGCCACAGGAGGAATATGTGGAGACTCAGTGGGACAGGTGGACGAGGGCAAAACAGATATAGGTGTATCTGGAAAGGTCAAGAAAGACAGAGACTCCACAGAGGAAGCCGAAGGAGAGGCAGGACGTGGGTAGAATGGACGAGACTCGTCGAAAGTCACATCCCGAGAAACCCGCATCCGACGACCAACAGGATCCCAACACCGATAGCCCTTGTGCTCGGCACTGTATCCCAGAAAGACACACTCAACAGACTGAGCGGTCAGTTTGGTGCGTTCTCGAGGGGCAAGGAGAACGTAGCAAACGCAGCCAAACAGATGAAGGGCAGAGTAGTCAGGAAGAAGACCACAGAGACGCTCAACAGGGATCGCACCCTTAAGAGCAGAAGAGGGCTGGATGTTGACGAGATAGGTGGCAGTGGAAACAGCCTCGGCCCAAAAGTGAGGTGGAATAGAGGCGGCGATCATCAGAGCACGAGCCGTCTCAAGGAGGTGCCGATGCTTGCGCTCAGCGACACCATTCTGAGCATGAGCACCAGGACAAGAGAACTGAGCGAGAGTGCCCTGCTCAGCAAGGAAGCTGCGCAGGTGATGAGAGAGGTACTCGCCAGTAGAGTCAGCACGAAGGACACGAATAGGAGTGGAGAACTGTGTGTGTATCATAGTGGCAAATTGTTTATAGATAGGCAAGGCCTCACTACGAGAAGACATGAAATATATCCAAGTGTGGCGAGAGAAATCATCTATAAAAATAATATAATAACGATGACCCCCTTTCGAAACAAAGGGAGCCGGACCCCAAACGTCTGAATGAACAAGATCAAAAGGACGCTGAGACACAGACTCACTATGAGGATAGGGAAGCTGAATCTGTTTACCTAACTTACAGCCCTGACAATCTAAAGATACGTCTCCTGAGACAGACCCCAGAAGACCACGACGAACTAAGGATGACAGACGGGATCCACACAGATGGCCAAGACGGTGATGCCACTGCTGGAAAGAGCCGGTAGACAAAGTGGCAGAAGCGGAGAGACTGGCGGCGGTGGTGGCAGCGGAAGGAAGGTGAAGCCAGTCAAGCTCCCAGAGACGCTGTGAGTCACGGCGCCGAGGGCCAGAACCAACCAGAGCTCCCGTGTGGCGATCCTGAACACAACAAGAGTCAGAGTCGAGAATGACCCGATAACCAAGGTCAGTAATCTGCCCAGCAGAAAGAAGCTGTAAGGTAAGGCGAGGAACATGAGCAACAGAAGGAACGTGAAAGGATGAGTTGCTAAGAGATCCTCGACCAGAGACAGAAAGAGATGTACCATCAGCAGTAAGAACACTGACAGGAGAATCAAGAGGTGTAATAGAAGACAGAGTGGAAGGATCAGGAGTCATGTGAAAAGATGCTCCAGAATCAAGAATCCACGGGGAGGTGCCTGACTGTGTAGGAGGTGGTCTCTCAGTGCCCTAAGAGTCAGTAGCAGAACCTGCAGAACCTGTCGAGGGAGAACCTGAAGCGGCAAGTAGGCGTCGAAGTCTGGCTATCTCCTGCTCGGTGAGAGAAGCTGCTGAAGAAGTCGAGGCAGACGTCGTCGTAGAAGCACTAGTGCCAGTAGAAGAACGGCGTGAAAGATGCCGCTTCTTCTTGTAGCACTGGGACGCAGTGTGGCCATCCTTGTCGTAGTAGGAACAGTGAGGACGGCCACCTCCAGACGGAGGACGGCCACCACCACCTGTGGTAGCCGCTGGAGGAGGCAGTGTAGCAGGCGGACAAGCGGCGAGCACAGAGGGGAGCGGCATCAGACCAGCACCACTCAAACGAGTCTCCTCTGCGCGTAACTCGTAGCGCTGACGAAGATGAGTCCACATCTGAAAAGCCGAAGGGAGTCCCACAACCTCAGAAGAAAACTGAGGCTGGACACTGGCGATGAAGACAGCAGCAGCCCGAGTGTCGTCATCGTACCACTGAGTGTAGACGGTCAGACGATCCTTGTAGGAATCCAGAGCCTCGTGGTAGGCAGAGGCAGCTTCATCATCAGCGAGGCGAGCGGCCTCAGCAGCAGCCTTATCGGCTGTCGAAGGCAATGCCACAGGCGTAGGCTCCGTCGGAGGAATAGGGCAAGGCGGGCAGGTGACATCGCCAGAGAGGACGCCCCAGAGACGAAGACCACGCATGTGGATGCGCATGTGAGACACGAAGTCAGTGTAATTAACACCATCAAAAATCACTGGGCAGCGAGGGAGGGAAACGATGCCCATTGGTAGGCGGCGCTGGACGGCGCGGCGACCAAGGCAACGAAGTCTAACAGGCGGCGCTGGACGGCGCGGCGGTTAGAACGACGTTTTTTTTGCTTTTTTTTTGCTTCTTTTTTTTTTCCCGAGTCGGTTAGAAAACCGACCGAACCTCCCTGACCGAGCCGCGTTCTAGGGTAAAAACCCTAGAACAGGAGGCGACGGCGGCGGCCTGGCGCGGGGGGCGGGCGGCGGCGGCCCTGCGCAGGCGGCAGCGGCGGCGGCTGCCCGGCGCGGGAGGCGGGCGGCGTCGGCCACCAGCGGGAGTTGGCGACGGCGACGGCGGCCTCGAGGCGGACGCTGGCGGGAGGCGGAGTCGGGCGCGGAGCGGCGGCGCAGGAGCGGCCGTCGGCGGGGACGAAGGGAGCGCCCCCGCGAGGGAGCGGAGCGGCGACGTCGCACGGGAGACGACGACGCGAGCAGCGCGAGTGGCGGCGCAGGAGCGGCCGTCGGCGGGGACGAAGGGAGCGCCCGCGCGAGGGAGCGGAGCGGCGACGTCGCACGGGAGACGGCGACACGAGCAGCGCGACGGTGGAGGAAGCCGACAGGCGGCGGTGGAGGGGAGGCCGTGAAGGCCGAGCGGGCGACGGGGATGGCAGCGGAGGAGGCCGGGAGTCGGCGACGGCGGCGGAGGCCGGGAGTCGGCGACGGCGGCGGCGGAGGTGGTACACGGGCGCGCAACCCTAGGTAAGCCAAAACCCTAGTTTTGGCTCTGATACCATGTTATGAATAGCGCTTGTATTCATATGAGGCCAATGGGCCGGTATATATACACAAAGTACAGGTGGGAAATATGCAAAGAGCCCCTTATAACAATGGGGAATAACAAACTATACATATATCTCTAACATGTAACAGGTCCACATCTGAAACCGTGTTGATGGTTGACATGACATGTGATAGGTCAGGTGATTCTGGGCTCTACATATAAACAGTCCTTTTACTATACGCTAGTTAAAGCTACATTTACAGGAGTATCTTCGAATTTTTGTGGCATGTATCGATCATGCACCTCAGACTGGGAACCATGCGATTACCACTGCACATCTGCAGTTCATGAGCAGACCTCATAAAAATCAGTGTTTAATACCACATAAAGGAATTGATGCGGTACATCACGTGAGGGTACTGAAAGAAAGAACGGCCCTTTAGCTCGAGGACCACCGCGTCCACAATGCGATCCATGGATAAACATTCTTTGGCTTAAATACTCACTGTCAGCAGCTTTGATCCCATTGCATGCCCCCGGAAAGGTTTTCAACTCCTGCAGGAATATGCCACTCTAAGCATTTAGAACTTCTGTTAGTTTACACAAAAGGATTGAGCATGTTGGTCTAGCGTGTGTCGCCTATTTGATTACCCATTAGAATGCTGGTGTAAAAGCCAACATCTTAAGAAATATTTCACGGTGTGGCAGGATCGAACTTTGATTGAACAGCTACACACAGTTTATAACGTCATTTCGACCTTCCACGTAACTGGATCAACCAATTAGGCCCCGTTTGTCACAGCTCCACTTCATAAGTAGAGCTGTTTTTTTTGACTTCATAAGTGGAGTCAGGTGAATCTACTTTTTTCAACTCCTTGGGTGGAGTTACTTTTGTCTCAGCAGGTTTTAAGGAACTCCTTGGGTGGAGCTATTTTGTTTTACCCCGTTTGGCATAAAACAGCTCCAAACAGCTCTAAGGAGCTGGTGGTGGAGCTGTGCCAAACGGAGCCTTAAAGTGTGGACCTTGGAATATTCTCTCGTAATGAATCCAAAGAGAATAAATACCTGAACAACCGTTAGCTACACCGTTGATGCGTAATAATACACAATTAGGAGTACTCCATAGAACTACAAATATCAAACAAAACGGAGAGAAATTAATATCATGTAGGTGTCAATGCAGGCTTAGTAGCTTTCGAAGTCACGCTAGGCCGCTAGGGCAGGAGGGGGGACATGAGAGAGAGGGGGAGAGAGCTGCGATGCCAGTGATTGGGTCTGAGCCTGTGACCGCGGACGCTTGTTTGGTGGTGGCTCGACCTCGCAGTCGCAGCAGGCTGGTGGTACGTGGCCTTGCCGGGAAGGCTGCCTAATAGCATGTTCAATGCAAGCGTTTAGAGAGATACTTAATAATAAAAAATTGATTTTTTTGTCACATAGGATAGATAAGATGCTTAAATAAGCAGCGGTGCTTAGTAGGTGCTTATGTGTATAACTAGGGGTGGACAAAAAACTCGTGGCTTGCGGCTCGGCTCGTGGAATTTTCGAGCCGAGCCAAGCCAGGGGTTGAGCTCGGTTTCTTAATGACCCGAGCCACACATCGACACACTCGACGCACTCCCGCGACGGCGCGACGAGCTAGAAAATCCCCTTCTCATCCCTAGATCCAGCGCCGCTCGTCCATTTCTCGGCGCGCCCGCTCGGACCATCTCTTGTGTAGTCGCTCGACAGGTTCCTGGTGGTGATGGAATGGCTCGGGGAGCGGCGCGGGTGGCGCGAGGTAGGGCCCTCCCCGCCGGGGCTCAAGGCCGGCACGGCGCGCGCGGTCTGCGTTGGCGGCAGCGAGCGCATGGTGGTGACCGGCGCCATCGATGGCGAGGGCGGCGGGCGGCGCGCGCTCTGGGTGTTCGACGCCAAGTCCAAGAACTGGACCGTGGTGCGTCCCCCGCCGGAGTTCGCCGGCTTCGTCTTCTCCATCGCCTCCATCCGCGTCTGATGGACCTCGTCCACCGCCGTCGTGCCTATCGGCCATCCCCATGCCCGACCAAGAAGACCACTACATATGTATGTGCGTCCTTGAGTTGCGCTCGTTGTGCCTAGTGCCTACCATTGATGGATGCGAGATCTGAGATCTGGTCACCTCACCTCAGTCAGATCTATGCATCGTGGATGCAACTACTACCAGTATGGAATCGAAGAAAACAGAGGACTTGTGAGATCCATCACCCATGGAGCCATGGATGTAAAGTTTCCGCCTTTTGTTGTTGAGATTTGAGTGTGCTATTTTTGTTCTACCATGCTAGCAAAATAATCATTGTACATACTATTGTAAGATGCAAACATCATCTCGCCTCCCATAGTTTGCTCGGATCCGGATCTGGTATTAACGAGCCTAACGAGCCGAGCCCGAGCTTTTTATCGAGCCGAGCCGAGCCGAGCCTGTTTTTTAGCTCGTTAGTCTAACGAGCCGAGCCGAGCCGCTTCTTTAACGAGCTTTACCGAGCCGAGCCGAGCCAGCTCGATATCCACCCCTATGTATAACTATATCTATTAATAGATAATATAGCATCTAAACACCCACGGAAGAGATGCTTGCATTGGAAAAAATAACTTTTGCATGGATACTTGATGATTTGGCTATATTATCTCTTTATAAGCATTCATATATAATCATCTTGCATTGTACATACCCTAATGGAATGCCATGTCTCAGGGAACCGTCAAGAGGGGCAAGACAACGGCATCGTTAGGTTATATCATCAGCGCACTACTAATGGTTGACGTTAAGGTAATACTCATTTAGGTTTATTAACCTAATTTTCTGACTTTTTTTTATTATAGCGGCTAAAAATATACTGTATTTGTTGTTAGCTATTTCAGCGTAATTAAATTAAAAAAAATAAAAAATTATATTACCACGAACAATGTAAATGAATAAAAGAAAAAAGAAAAGCAAAAAAATCTAAGAAACTAAAAAATGAAATTAAGAAGGCAAAAGCAAAAGTTTGTTGGAGATGGTATTTCAGAAACAATCTATAGCTTGTTTCTAGACTCCTACAACGATTTAATTGCTGCGTACGCGGTACGCCTTCATGCCTATTGAGGTAGGGAGAGGAATGACAGAAAAAATAGTATAACTCCTTCCGATGCACTATTTTGTCACTATAATTTTCTTATTTTTCTAAAATTGTTTGATGCTTATATGAGTATCAAGCTCTTTCCCTTTCTCCCGTCTCATCAAAAAAATCTGATGTGACTCTTCTCTTCTTCTAACTCACCAAAAATCTCACGTGACGTAGCTAAAGTATGAAAAATGACTGTTGAGCGTGCGTTGCCTACCTACGCCCCCTCACAATTATGTAATGCGCGGCAGCACAATCATAGGTGCCTGCTTCCTCTCTATCACGCCATGTGCTCGCTTTATTGGAACCCCCAAAGACACACTAGTGATCATCACCTCTGTCAGCACTGGTACACCAACGTTTGCTCGGGATTCTGTAATGCGTTTCGGTATCGTCACAAATTTCAATAAATCTCAACAGATTTCTATCAGGATTGGCTACAAGAATTCGGAGGCGGGGAAGTGCTTGTGGTCATTAGTTAGATTGGTCCATACATAAAACAAACTAGCCTGGTAGACGCGGCGCCACGCCGCGTCAGCCATCGTGTGTACCGAAGTAAAAGAGACGATAATTCATGAGGAGTTTTATAAAAAAACCGAGGGAAAATGTGTATTTTTGGAAAAGTTAAAGGTGTTTTTCCGTAAAAAATCGATGACATGTACGTAAATAAATGGGTATGTACGTAAATAAACGATGACCCGTACGTAATTTAGGAAAACGCGGGGCGCTATCCTGCAAAGTGGAGGGGAAAAAAATTGACAGGGACCTGTTCGCAAGGAAAAAGGACTTTTACGTAATTTACAAAAAGTAATGGGAAATCGGCCCCCCGACCGTACGCGAATTCTGCGTCCACGTGCTGGCCGAGGGAGCGCCGGGGACGACGTGGATGCTCTGGGGGGCAGAGAGTCCCCCGGTAATATGTCCGGTAGGATTCGTTTGTCCATGTTCTCATCATCACTTTGATACTACTACCTATAGGCTAATTATAATGCACGGAGGAACCACCGGAACTTAGGAAACATTCAACAGCGGCCATGATCCTGTATCACTTGAACAATGCTCTTGGTGTAAAGTGAGTGGTCAATGTTCAGTTGGTCCATGTAGCGTGATCGATGAACAGAACTGTTGGGGTGCAGTACATGGAATCTTTATATAATTTATTCCAACAAAAACCACATTTTCAATGTAAGGGCGCAAGCTCCCGTTCTGAGCCATTGGATCACGTGAGGAGAAACGTCGTCCATTGAATCTTAGGACACTAATGTCGTTCTTACAGTCAGCCAGGGCTTTCGCTAGATACTTCCCCTTTAGTCACACTGGCTCACTAGCCAGGTGTCGGCACGAGAGATTAATTAAGAGGTGCGGTCCCTTAGGATAGTAGGTAGGTAGGTGCGTGTTTCCCACCAAAAATATGTACGGGATGATTAGGCCTCCAAGGAAGAGTAATTTGACAACCTTTTTTGCTGACGAAAAAGATGAGTCCTTCCTACCAGAAAGGCTCAAAAGTCGTTTCTTCAGGCCTCCGGGATCTTTACTTGATCTGTGTATCTTAGAAATGAGTAAACCTGCAAGCATTGCTTGTTCTCTACTCAATGCAGCCCCTTTTTACACCAGAAGGTTTGCCCTCTATGTAAAAAGACAGCTTAGCTAATCGATCTGTCACGTAGTGTCACTTTTACTAATTCGATGGGCTCTAATATTGCACTAGTATATGTAGCTCTGATGCTTAAAGTCTGCATTGTGCACTCCTCAAAATGTAAATGTGTCGTCATATGCACATCAGCACCTACGAGTGATATCCTGCTGACTGGAAATGACTTGCCGATTTCCATCCGTCTAATATGGTTTACCTGAAGATACTGAACACTACCCTCCAGTTTTAGGCGTACCGATATACTGAAACATTTTAGGAGCATGTCCGTTTTGAGCGCCCAATTACCGGCAGTTATATGTGGCAGGCACACCTACATGACAATCCAAGTACAGCCAAACATCATGTTATGTCCCGTTTGCACTGGTAAATTCGCATTAAATATGCTCAGGCGAGTATTTAGGCCCCGCTTATTTGGACTGATCTTTTGACTTTCGGTTTATTTTTCACTATTTCTAAATTTTTTTTTGACTTTTCAGACTTTTTGAGTTTTTTGCCGGTTCTTTTTTCCGCATTCGTTTGTATTATACGTATTGGCTAAACTGTTTTTTTCTATTTTTAGAAATTTTTTAAATTTAATTATGCTAAATAAGTTATTATCAACTACAGTGTAATTTCAGCCAGTTAAAATAAAAATTCAGTTATAAGCTATAAAAAATAAACCCAACTAAGCACACTGTTAGTTCTAGCAGGTCTTAACGTACACACTGTAATCACACCTTGACAAAAGCACGAAGGATCGAAGATTTGCTGCCATGATTATATATGACTCGTGACTGTTCCTCGTGAGCGATAAATGGCGCAGAGGTACTACTACTATAGCCAGGACACACCTACACTGCCCGATTGCCACGCTTCTGGCAGGGTGTGGCAGCACTCGCGCAGAGCGTAGCAACGAGTCGGTTTCGATGGGCACCACCGGATCGATTCGACGTGGGGGGACTTGGCGAGAGCTGTCGCGTCCGCGGCAAGCTCTGGCGCCGACCGCGACGTGCCGCCCGCTCGAGAAGACCGAGCCAGCGCACGTACGCGCCGCCCGTCGTCGCGGACGGGGAAGCGCAGGTCTTCCCCGTCCCGGCCGGATGGACGAGCCGTTCCTTTCGTTGCGCTGCGCTGCATCGCCACGCTGGTCCGCGTGTCCGGTAGGGGCACCGTACGTACGCGTGCTACAGCGCAAGCTCCGTGGACGTACGTGCGTAAGTGCGTAGCGTTGGATTTCGTCGCCATGGTTGTGCTGGTTTCTGTAGGCTCGGGGCCGAGGGCTGCTACAGTTCGTGAAGGCGGAGTGGTCTCCGTCGCTGATTAATAATTCGGTTGGTTGGTTCCATCCATACGCGCGCGATTCCAGAGAAGATCGCCATTGTCTTCGACCCCTCGTCTTCTCAGGCAGCCCATGGGCCATGGCATTTCTGTGGCCGGATCTCTCGTCTCGTGCGTCAATTGCGATTCTTCCAGATTGTAGCATATTGTTTTATCGGCCTAGCTGTTCGATGACTTTAGCCACATTCCTCTATCTGCTACATGACAATTGCTCAATGTAGTGGAGCTTAGCCAAGGGAGATTGAAATGAGTCAATCATCCACTATTTAACTGCACAATGTTTTGATCTCGTAGATCGTTCAGTGACGAGCTAGACGTGGTCACAAAACGAACGGAAGTTTGGAAACTACTGGATGGGAAAAAAATGCAGGTGTGGATGCAAATGCAACAGGATCGATCGTTCATTCCAAGCGCGTGTCGGTCACCTAATGTGAGGGTCAGCCAGTGCTAGGTAGGCAATAGCTTTCTGGTAAAGTGATGACCGCTGTGATGCTGCATTGTTGTGTATTCTCTCTTGGCGTCGGATCATCAAATGCATCTGGACTAAATATTTAGTTTGTCTCATACACCGAATAAAACAATTCCGCAGCTGCGGTCCGGGCCCTTTCCACAATCAATTCGACAAATACGTACAGGATCACCCAGAACGCTGGTCAGAACTCAGAAGTCTCCAGTAGTACTGTAGTAGCTGTATAACTAGGCGTGCTTATGCTTGCTCATATATATAGTGCCGAAGAGAAAATCTATACACACTGAAATAAACTAGTTCGTATATTATTATGACGATCAATTTGAAGTTACGAGTATTACACTTTCTTAAAGCTTTGAAACTAGAAACTGAAAAACTGCAACCTGACTTGTGTAGTGGAGTATCATAAATCAATAGCATCAGCAAGCAAACATGAAACATGTAACAATATTAATTACTTGTCACCTTTAATTTGTATTTCTGTACCAAAATTTCCTGTTAAAAGATGACTTTGACTCCCCAACAAAGACTTTGGCATCTTGCACAACATTTGCACATGTGCTCAAACATTAGTTTAGGAAAAATAATGCAAAACATATTTATCCATTATTAGGAAGTTAGAATTTCCCTCTCCAATGGTTCACGTGTTCTGATCTCAAAATTTGGACAAACACATTTTTTCTAAGTATTGGCATACGCCGCAGGATTAAACTGCTTAACAAATCCTATATATACATCCTCATTTGAATTACAATTTTATACTAACGTATGGAACAAGTAGATTCTTCATGCTAATTTCAGAGCACTGGATCTGGATGTCCGTCTTGTTCTATCCGGCAGGGAGTTCCTTCGCTGTTGGGTCATGCAACATACTCGTCAATTGGAGGGAGACTGGGCTCCCCCTTCTCATCTTTTGGAACTTGTCCCCTGATCAACTATAGAAGACAACAACAGATTGACTATACAACAATACATTGACTAAGTAAAACAATGATCATTAAAAAAGAAAGAAAACGGATAGGGGGCATAACCTGCGGGTCAGTTTGCCATATTTGATGCCCAATGTCTTTCTGCTTGCATGCAAACATCCCTGATATCTCTTCCTGACATCCCGCTGTTGGGTTGATCTCGGCTAACCAACCCCGAGATTTCAGGGAGGAGTGCCTCCACCTCACTCCTTGATCGGAGGCGGTTACCAACAGCTTGTGGTTGCGGTCCCGATCACCTAGCGCCAAAATAAAAGGGGTTTCGGTAAGGCTTCAAACAGGTGGTTCAATCCCAAAAGAAACCTATACAGACCCGATCTATCACGAGCGCTACGGTGAACAAAGACCGAACCCTCTTCGTCTTCATCCCCGTCGGCATCGACCACCGCAACTCCGGTCATCTACCTCTGCTTCACCGCGCCACCGACCACTTTTCCTATAGCTTCTTTGAGTTCGGGTATGTGACGCTTCCGCTCTAATGTTTTATCTAGGTGTTCTTGATTTGATCTAGGGATTAATGCTTATGCTGATGTCTAGACTTAAAACAATTCACATTTGGTATCAGAGCAACCTAGATTAGTCATGAACCCTAAATAAAATTCCTCGAACTCGCATCTGTGGTTTGGATTTGGTTTTATGTTTATGGCTCGGATTTTGGAAATTAGAAGGAAATGAATTCAACTTTCGCAAGAACCCTAAGGGTATTAAAAAATAGAATGATCAAGATCTTAGATCGGCAAGGGGAAGAAAAAAAAAGGAGGGGGACTCACGGTTTTCGGGCTTGGCTGGCGCCGATTGGGGTCGCCGCCGTGGCCGTGCGCAGCCGCTTCTTGTGGGAGCCGCCGCTTGGGCCGCCGTGCGCGCGCGCCGCCGGGGCCGCTCCCCGCCTTAGAGGGCCGCGCTGCGCCGCGCGAGCTCATGCCACCGCCGCTCTGCGCTGGTGCCGACCGCCGCCGCCTCGCGGGCTCCGCCCGCACGCCACCGTCGCGCTCCGCCCTGCGCCCCGTGCACGAGGGCGCCGCCGCAGCCCCGGCCGAGCGTGCGGGAGCCGCCGCCGCCGTCGCCCATCCGGTTTTTTCGGGAGGAGCTGGTGGAAATGGTGTTTAGGGTTAGGGTTTCGCCCCTCTTGTCTCGGCTGCGTGCGCTGGACTGTTCGATGCGATCTGACGGTGCGGACGAGTCCCGGGCGTGCGCATGTTTTGGGCCGCGCGGGCGTGAGCTGGGCCGGTTGAGTTTCGGCCGTCGGATGAAGATCCGACGGCACGCGCGTGTTCGCGTTTTCTGGGCCATGCCCGTGCGCATTTTCTTGGGCCGCACCATGAGGATTTAACGGCCGTGCGCATATTGTTTGGGTTGCGTGCTTGTGCTGTTCGGTTGTGCGGGTATTTTTCTGGCCGCATGGATTTTTTAGGCCGCGCAGCGCGCGTGAAGGCCACCGCGTGCGCATTTTTTGTTGGGCCCGTACGCGGGATTTTTCGGCCGCGTGCAGATGTTTTGTGGGTCGTGCGTGTTTTTGGGCCCTGAGCGCACGTGTTTTCTTTCGGGCTGCGCAATTTATTTGTGGGCCAAGTGAATTTTTGAGGTGCCGTTAGCATGATTTTAGGCCTTTTCGGCCGGCTGCTCCACACTTTTCTTTGTGGGCCGCGAAATATATTGTTTTTGGACCATTTCTTTTGGGCCGGCTGAAAATAGTATTATTGTTATTAATATCATTATTATTCTCAGTGCATTTTCTTATGCTTTATGTATCTCTTTTACGCACTAATGTTTATGTAGTGTTCATGATTTGAGCATTAAAGACAGCCGCACATATTCTTAATCGGGTTCCCAGTAAATCAGTATCTAAAACACCTTATGAATTATGGACAGGGAGAAAACCGAGTATGAAATACTTACGAGTGTGGGGTTGTCGTGCTGAAGCTAAGTTATTTAATCCATACATTGGGAAATTAGATTCTAAGACAGTAAGTTGCCATTTTATTGGGTACTCTGAGAGATTCAAAGGGTATCACTTTTATTGTCCTGATAGGATAACTAAGTTTTGTAGAAACAAGACACGCTGTGTTCTTAGAAAATAACGAGGACCTGGAGCCCAGGAAAATAGATCTTAAGGAGAAGCGGGTTTATGTCCCATCACCGCTCATCCCAGAGATCTTTATTCCTGTACCTCAGGCGGTTGCGCCTCCAGTAGAGAATATTGTTGTTGCACCCACTGTTGAGGTCTCTAAAATTCCTGATGTTACGCCTAATGATGAGCCTCAACAGTCTCCTGAAATAACTAATGAACCTATTAGAAGATCACAGTGGGAGAGAAGATCTGCCATCTCGAATGATTATATTGTTTATATGAATGAGGATATTAATAACATAGGGAAGGTAGATGATCCCACCTCTTATAAGGAGGCCATGATGAGTGAGCATTCTTCTAAATGGCTTGAAGCCATGGAGGATGAACTAAAGTCTATAAGCACTAATGATGTATGTGACTTAGTAGAAATTCCTGACGGAGTCAAAAACAGTAGGCTGTAAATGGGTCTACAAAACCAAACATGATTCTAAGGGAAATATCAAAAGGTTCAAAGCAAGGCTCGTATCAAAAGGCTTCTCCCAAAGAGAGGGAATTGACTATAATGACACATTTTCTCCTGTCTCAACTAAGGATTTATTCAGAATTGTTATGGCACTTGTAGCTCATTATGATTTAGAGCTGCATTAGATGGACGTTAAAACGGTATTTCTTAATGGCGACTTGCAAGAGAATGTTTACATAGCTCAATCGGAAGGTTTTGTCGTGGAAGGCAAGGTGCATATGTGATGTCGACTTAAGAAATCAATTTATGGCTTAAATCAAGCATCGAGGCAGTGGTACCTCAAATTCAATAAGATAATGAGTTTTGGATTTAAGGAAAATGAAGTTGATAACTGCATATATGTTAAGTTCAAGGGGAGTAAATTCACCATCTTAAGTACTTTATGTGGATGATATCTTATTGGCCAGCAACAATAAGGATATGTTGTTTGAGACCAAGAGATTTCTTTCATCTATTTTTGATATGAAGGATCTCAATGATGCCTCTTATGTTCTTGGCATTGAAATTCACCAAGATAGGTCCAAAGGAACATTAAGTTTATCTCAGAAGGCATACATTGACAGAGTACTGAAGAGATAATATGCATAAGTGCTCTGGCTCGCCTGCTCCTATTGTTAAGGGTGATAAGTTTGGGACATTTCAATGTCCGAGGAGCCAATATGAAACTGATCAGATGAAGTCGGTTCCTTATGCTTCAGCTGTCGGAAGCATTATGTATGCTCAAGTATGTACACGCCTTGACGAGCTCCTCGTGGACTGGCGCCTGCCGACGTGTGATGACGACGCTGCATCGGCTGAGCGCTGGGAGGCCGGTGGTACGATCACGTCTGAGCGTGCGCGGCAACCACACCGACCTGCCGCCCGACTGAGGCGACGTCGAAGTCTCTGCAAGTAATGATATGTCACAATTGTATACATGCTGAATGGATCTAACTTAACAAACTATTTTCGTACCTGCAGGAGGTCCCTCAGGCGGCGGCTCTCGCTGTCCAGGTCACCAACTGGGTGGCTGAGAGCCTCGTCGATGTCCCGCACCGAGGTTTGGAGAGAAGTCCCCTAAAGAAATAAGGAAACACAAGTAAGTGCGAGATAAACGTATGGAACCAAAGTATTGTAAATATCATGCTTTCCGTACCACTCGATCGAGAATCGGAGCGGCCTCGACCACTGTGCCCTCCCTCGCACGCCTGTCGTACGCAGTGTCCTCGTCCTCGGACGAAGCGAGGTCCGCGTAGTCGACATCGGTCCACTGTTGCCTCAGCCTGTAGCGCGTGGCAGTGTGGTACCAGGACAAGTAACCCCGGAAGCTGGCGTTACTGTGGGGGGTATTGTCCGGCTCGCAGTTGTCGTCCATCTTCCTCCACCACTGCACGTACTGTCGGTGGTGATCAGCGAAGTCCGTCACCTTTCGTTGGCGGACCCTGTCGAACCTGTACATATAGCAGATGTCAACAATAGTTGTTAGTACGAACCAAAAGAATTTTAAATTGTTACTTACTTGTGCAACTCAACAGAAGTCGACATCCCCTCTGGGGGGAAGAACTGCACGAGGCCGAACTGCCGCGCAACTCTGTGGGGGAGGTGAATCTCCACGGCATAGAAGCAGATCAACGGACACCTCATCCTCCAAATATGGGAGTCCCTGCGGCACATGGTGCTGAGCGGTAGCGCTAGAACCTGTGGCTCGGAGTAAGGCTCCCAGGACACCTAGTAAGAGAACACACGATTAGCCGTGTACAAAAACCAAGAACTGTAGAATAAATAAATGCAGTACCAATTACTTACCATCGTGGGAGACAAAGTGTCAAACTCGTTGCTGAAATCCACGTACGCCCGCTGAGTAGTCGCGAACGGGACTGACACTGTATCCCACAGGTACGCAACAGTGGGGCCGAGGTCATCCACACCCAGTGGATGCCAAGGCTGCGCCTGCAACACTCGAGGGCGCCCCACTAGAATGCGTGTCCACATCCACACCTAGCAAGCGAACATACGGGCAGACACACGATTAGCCACGCACAAAAACAAAGAACTGTAGGAAAAATAAATGCATTACCACACCTGCAGGAGGAAGACGCAGCCACCGAGCGTCGACGCGGGGGCCTTGCGTCTGCAGGCCTCGCAAAGCTGGCGGTAGAGGAATGCGAGGACCGCCGAGCCCCAGCTGAACTGTCCAGCGTCCCCCCAGTTCTGGAGGCAGTGGATGTACATCCACGAAGCGGCATCCCCCGTGGCGTCCGGGAACAGCACTGCCCCGAACATGTGCAGGACCCAGGCGCGGCAGTGGTAGGTCACCGTGGCGTCGTCCGCGGCAGCAGGGCATTCGCCAAAGGTATTCCGCAACCATCTAAGGTGGACCCCCGAGACGCGGCCTCGCCTGGCATTATCTGGGGTAGGAGGGAATGGCGTGCCCAGGAAGGCCTCCACACGTGCCCTCCAGCCCTCAGACACCGCCGGGCCGATCACCGGCTGTCCCCTGATGGGAAGTCCAAGTATCATCGCCACGTCCTGCAGCGTGACGGTCATCTCCCTACGTCGTCGCGGACGGGGAAGCGCATGTCTTCCCCGTCCCGGCCGAATGGACGAGCCGTTTCTTTCGTTGCGCTGCCACGCTGGTCCGCGTGTCCGGTAGGGACGCCCGTACGTACGCGTGCTATAGCGCAAGCTCCAGGACGTACGTGCGTGTGTAGCGTTGGATTTCGTCGCCATGGCTGTGCTGGTTTCTGTAGGCTCGGAGGCACGGGGCCGAGGGCTGCTATAGTTCGTGAAGGTGGAGTGGTCTCCGTCGCTAATTAATTCGGTTGGTTCTATCTAGTGGTAGACTCAGGATTTAGTTACGTTTCAAACTCAGTGATAGAAGAATCTAAACTATTTAAGTTGAATTATGAAAATATTATTCAGACTGGACTGAATTTACGCGAATTATATACTTCTACATCTTAAGCTAAAGTCTACCCTGTTCAGAGTGTGGCTCCGCCCTGTTTCCATCCATACGCGCGCGATTCCAGAGAAGATCGCTATTGTCTTCGACCCCTCGTCTTCTCAGGCAGCCCATGGGCCATGGCATTTCTGTGGCCGGATCTCTTGTCTCGTGCGTCAATTGCGATTCTTCCAGATAGTAGTATATTGTTTTTATCGGCCTAGCTGTTCGATGACTTTAGCCACATTCCTCTATGATGCCCAATGTCTTTCTGCTTGCATGCAAACATCCCTGATATCTCTTCCTGACATCCTGCATCCAATGTTCAGAACTCGTAAGACACAAACAAACTGCTGCGTGCAGCACAATTTGTCTTGAATGATTTTTTTTTTTTGCTCTGAACTCAGGACACATTTCTCATTAACTACGTGGTCTATCATCAAAATTTCTAGATACTACAGGGATGGTCAGCACATGAAACCTTGCTAGCTGAGACATGAATCATAGATGGGCAAGATCTATTTGCAGTCTTATCCATAGTATGCACGTCCATGATCAAATGGCTACAAACATATATAGTGTGATTGATGGGAAATAATAGAGAAGCAAGACAAATAAGAACTGGCGCAGCTTTCACTAATCTATAATAAAGCATAACCATCTGAATTCAATACACAAGTTGTTAAAAAAAACGACATAGTTGTCCCAAGAATATCCTGGGAGGTCGTGGATATAGCTTACTGAAGCCAAGCCTGAGATGGTGCGTACCAAGTTGTATACAGAGGCACAGATAATTCTCATTTCTTTGAACCTCTTATAAGCTGAAGTACTGAACTTTCACAGGAACACATAATTTCACCATTTTAGTTAAACAAATCCAGGAAAACCTCATAAGCTGGTGTGTTGGACGGTTCTTACTGAAATTTGACTGGTTTCCAAACAAGTGCTGCTTGAGTTCAACTTAGAGGTTAGGCTAAAAGTGCATCCTAGCCCAGAACCGCCAGGAACTAGTTGGAAAGTGATTCTAGCAGTTTTCTGGGTACAGGGTCCAGGAAAGATTCTAAAACCCAGGTTGTATCACACAAGGGGCTTTCTGCATATTATATATCCATTCTAACCAACTAACAAGCCTGACAGAAGTGTGTCTAGAGAATATCTGTTAGACTGTAATCAACCATCAAGATTCAGAAGTGCCCAATCAGCTAGACTTGAACAGGTAACATAAATATCATTACTGTTATAAAAGAACGAGTTAGTGGTTGTACGTCCATTCTCTTCCAACCGCTCTATTCCCTCAACTTCTCACCATTCTTCACTTTCCAACCGATTAGAGCAACTCTCTTCTATAGCACGATTCTCTATACATTCAACAAGTTCCGTTACAACGCACGGGTACGTAACTAGTGTAGAACAATGAACAAGAAATCCCAATATTATAAGATTCAGAATGAACCAATTCAGATTTGGTCAAGTGCTTTGCATACTGGGAAGCTATTTCAACACGGGTTTGCTGATCCGGTAAGCCAAAAGAAATTATTGAATCAAAACGGCTGCAAAATAGCAATTGCAAAAAGGAGAAGTTAAAAATACTATTTACTTAAATCGTCATTATAAATATATAGGGCAAGATCAAATTGATCATGGTATCTCAATTTTAAAAATGCTACAAGGTTCAGTAGCTTAGTTCGATGTTGCAGCATTGTTTTATAAGTAGTTTTTATGTCGTTATGTATGACTCTTGGGAAAACACAGAAAACAAAAATTGATTTCTTGCAGGAGAACTTCGACACACTAGGCCATGCCAAAATTAACTGGGGCTGCTTACAGGAACAGAAAGGATGTGAAGATAGAAAAACTATACCTGATGAAAGCAGGATCAAGGTCTTCCTTTCTATTTGTTGCAGCAATAACCACCACACGTCTATCCTGCTCGAACCCATCGATCTTCACAGAAGACATTTATTTAGTGTCAATAAAAGATACGTTGTATGCCATCAATTGCAATAAGCATGATGGCAGCAACTAAGATACCACATGCAGGTCTCTTTCAGGAAACTGAATGATATCAATATTGGATATTGAAAGCATTAACATGGAACAGCGACAAAGGCTATATAGTATTCTAGTACTCCAAGAAAGCAAAAGTAAATAACTGCAGGGCAAACCAGGCATGAAAAAAATGCCCTGCCAACAAAAAAGTGTGTGCTTTCAAGTTGTTACAAACTTACAATACATAGTTTCTGTAGCACAGTGAAAATTTCAAGAGTATTGCATCTCTTATTTAATCTGAGTTGAATCTCCTATGGTTTACACAGGTTTAAAGAGTGTTACACCGAAAACGCTGATGAGCACCATAGTGAAAGTGTGATTGAAAGAAGTACATATAAACTCAATAATTACACCAAAAGAAAGGGAAAATATTACATCAGAGGTAACAGGCATTCATTTTCCGTCCTCTAATATTTAAATGATGCTCCGTTAATTAAAAGGAAAATAAACAAAGAGTCTACCTGTCGCAGAATTACGGACAAGATCCTTCGTGTAGCTTCATGCATTTCACTATCTCGTGCAATAGCAAAAGAATCTACCTGTAACAAGGACATCAAAAGTAAAAAAGATGTACCATTAATACCTCAGTGTAACCAGGAAAATTAAATCACTATGAAGTGAAGTACCCTATAAAAAAGAAAGCAAACACAGGTTAAACAGTTCATACAGTTCTTGACCTACAATACCCTATAAACAAGAAAGCAAAAACAGGCTGAACAGGTCATACAGTTCTTCTGACCTACAAGTCCATGATATATCTTCATAAGTTAAAACTTAAGTTTTTTTAATTAGTTGTTCAGGAAGCTACATGCATGACAATGATCTCAGTTGTTTTGAAGGTGCAAGTGTGCATCTAGTTCTACACTTCTACTTCAATACCATTTGGAAAGAAGGCAAATATCAGCTTAAAGACTAAACAAGTGACCTTTTTCTGGAAAAAAAAATACATATTGAACAACAAAATATCCCACCGGTCTCAGTATGTTAAGCACCATGTTTCCAATACATTTGATAGCTGCTGGAGTATCCTTAATACATGTATGCTATAAAGATGAAGCTACATACCTCATCCAGGAAAATAATGCCTCCATCAGGAAGAGGAAGATCATTGGCAACTGAAAAAACAGATCCCAACAGGTGCTCACTTTCACCATAATTCACCATAATATTTCGGCATGATGATTTCTAGTGTCACATATAGTAGTGGAACTCCCTAGAATAAGAAAAGGGCAAACAACAAGCTTAATACAACAAAATATTAGGCATTTGCCAATAAGTTACAGAAAATGAATTGTATCTTGTAAATTGCAAAAGTACTTGATTAACAAATTTAAAAACATGGAATTACTTTCGGGCAATCTAAAAATATATCACTTACCGCTTACTTGGCAATAACTCGAGCAGAAGATGTCTTGCCGGTCCCAGAAATAATGAGGCAGTGGTAACTAGTAAGTATAAAGTATGCGAACAAAACAACATGAAAAGAGACGCAATCATACTGTCGTACATAAAAAGGACCATGTGTGTTTTCCAACATCAGGAATTGTAAGCAAAAAGCTCTTGTAATTTCTTCTTACTAATATTCAATGGTCTCTCAACAAAATTTATAGCGTTAATTCTGAAATGGTGTAACCAAGTTATCTAATACTGTTACCATAGCTGTTAACATCAAGAAACAAGAGAGCATAAAATGCAACAAAATGTTTTTTGGCATGCAAATGCCCACTCAAGGCAAAGCGCTGTTCAGGTCACTCACCGGGTGGACCTTCAAACAGAACAGCTCGAGGTCGATTTGTTTCAAATTTGCAACGTGTACCACGAGCAATGTCATCGTACACTTCAGGACTCTGTAAAGCCAAGAGTATAGTATCCTCTATCTCCCTAAAATGGAACAAAAACAACATGCATAAAGCTTAAGAGCTATAATTTTAGAATGGAATACACATAAGCAGTTGTGTAACAGAACTGATAGAAAGCTCCAACAAGCAACAACCAAAATGTGTGAACTGTGAAGTAAAGAAGTCTTTTTCTTTTTGAAAGGGGAACTGTGAAGTAAAGAAGTCAACTAAACAGGAAGGGGGAAAAAGGAGTAGCCCTATGCATGGGGATTGTTTGTTCCTCTGCTTAGACAAACACATATACATATTTAACTAGATAATATTTTTACTTTCCCAACAAATTATCTGCTTCTTTTGAGATAAAAAAATAACAGCAAACTGGTGATATTATACCTTTTCTGAGGTTCATATCCAGCAATGTTCTTCCACATTACAGTACCATCCATTGGAACGCTAGAGGTTTCATCAAACCCATAGACCCTAACTCCCATGGCGTCTAGATCAGATACAGTTTTTTCCATAGAGGGTACATGCTTAGGTCTTTGACCATTTCCTTTTCTTGATGTGTATGACATAGCATAGATGGATACTGTTATGAATATTGTGTGTATTGATATGAGACCGGCTATATATATAGGAGAGTACAAGGGGATATGCCATATAGAGATAAGGCATATATGGAATAGAATACAACTCTATCTCCTAATACAACTCTATCTCCTTAACACCCCCCTCAAATGCAAGACATATGCAATAGCATTGTATTTGAAAAAGGGTGAACACTTAAACAAGAAAAATCCGAAGTCCGAGTCTTGATGATGTCGTCGTTGCGTGCAGCCTTTGAATAAACTGTCAAATCAAGCCGAAGAGGAATAGATAGATGCATGACGGCGCAGATCGAAGCCCAAGAGACGGCGGCGCAGTGCACAGAGGACGCGCGGCGGCCTTTGAAGCTCGGGGCGGCGGCTAGAGAAGCGGCGGCATCATAACGACTTCTACGATCTGCACGCGGCTCAGAGAATAGAGCGGCGGCTGCTGCCATGCAAAATAAAATTCCTACACTTCTATGACTGACAATAAATTTGTGGACTTGCACGATTTAAACGAACTAAAAATTAGAAACTATGGACTTGGATGGACGCAACGGAAGACTCAAAGGAAAAATAACTGAAGACCGACTAAAATGCGACTAATACTTAGCGACGAACGGATGCAGGCGGAACAAAAATCGCAACGAGACGCGTGTGTGCCGCCGTTCGGCCCGTTTATCTTTCCTCAGCCGACCGGCCCATTTGGCCCATATGGTCCGTCTCCTTGTCTTGTCTTCCACCTGTCTCCTTACTCTCTCTCTTCCCACCCGGCCATAACGCTCTCCACACTCAGCCGGTTCTTCCCGTCCCCACTTCCTCCCGTCGCTGCTCTTCCCAGGCCGCCACCGGCGTCTCCTCGCCTGGCCGGTGGCGAAGAACGGGAGAGGGGCAGAGAGAGATGAGCATCGGTGGAGGCGCTGGCGCGGGCGACGACGGCCGGAGGAGTAGGCAGCCCAGCGTGGCGCTGGCGCGGGCGAGGTGGGCGACGACGCGAGATGAGGCCGGCCAAAGCCGATGCGGAGATGGCCGCTGACGGAGGGATCCGGCTCAGGCTGCACAGTTCCGGCGCGGAGGACCCCAGATCCGGCTTGGGCTCATGCGACCAAGGCGGGCCTCGATCGTGGAGGCGGCGGGCGGCCTTAGACGGCGGCGGCTTCGAGTGGCCAAGGGTAGGGGGAGACGGCAATGAAGTCGACGAGGGCGCCGGCGGCTCGGATCTGGCCCGGAGGCGGCCGGATCCGTACGGTGTCAGGCTAGCGGTGGCCGAAAGCGGCTAGATCCAGACGGCGGCGCGACCCGGCGCGGCCAGAGGAGCGGGCGACGGCAACCCGGCGCGGCAGGCGGAGCGGGCGACGGCAATGGGACGAGCGACGGCGGCGACCCGGCGGCCTCAGCGACAGATCGGATCTAGCGCCGCTAGATTGGATCTGGCGGCGGCTCGGGCGTCCGCGGTCCAGGCGGCGCAGCGGCGGTTCGGGCAGAGGGGCCCGGGCGGCGGCGGCTTGGACGGCAATGGCCTGTGCAACGGCGACGACACGAGCGGAGGATCCGACGGTGGTCCAGCGACGGCCTGGTGACGATCTGGTGGTGGCCGCCAACGAGATGGTCGACCCCGGGAGAGGAGATCGATCCTCCTGAGGGCAGCAGCAACAGCGGAAGTAGATTGAGGTTAGGGTTTCAACCTAAGCTCTGATACCATGTTATGAATATTGTGTATTGATATGAGACCCAAAGGGCCATATATATAGGAGAGTACAAGGGGATATGTCATATAGAGATAAGGCATATATGGAATAGAATACAACTCTATCTCTAATACAACTCTATCTCCTTAACAGATACAAGGGTCAAGGGAGTGCATGCAGATCAAAGCTGAAACCTTGCTATTTATGATTTATTTATTTGTGATTCCATTAACAGAACCAAATCACCAGGTAATGGTAAAAAATATATATTCTGTTGAGCTGAATATCAGCCAGCTTCTTTTGCTAACCTGTCCCAAGCACGCAATAGCATCTCTGAGCCATAACCAGCCTCAAGTCCGATATGTGTTACGAGATCAATAATGAGGTGCGATACATTACATGTTGAAGGTATATTGAATTTAACAACCACCTGTCAGCAAAACACACTAAATCAGAGAAATGAACTGTTATCAAGTGAATAATACACATGGTTGTCAGCTTGTTACTGATGACGGAGTGATAAGCTGCACTTCTAAGCAAGCATAGTAGTCGGATTGTCATGCCAAATCAGCTAAATCTTCTACAACTACAATAGCAACACGCAAAATTCCAACAAACCCCTATTTCATAGCATCCTTGCTGACACTCATACTTCAGTTTACTCAAATTTGTTACCACAGTGCCATGCCAAATCCAACTACCTTTGTACCATTAGTCGGTGCACCAATTGCTCAAATCATACAACGTTCCCATCAAACTCTTAATTCTTGCGCTTGTATCTATATAATGTACACAATTTACTAAATTTACAAAAACGGCTGCAAAGTATGAAATAATTTTGATCACTATCAACAATGTGGCTCAAATGTTTGGGGGAAGGACAACCTTTTGGCCCTTCACTGCAACATCAAACTGCGGGTACGACCCGCGCGGCATCCCGAGCTCCCTTATCCTCTTCCTCTCCTTGAGGGCCAAATCCTCCCCCTTCGCCGCATCACGCTCGCCGCCGTGTCGGCCGCGCCCTGTAAACACAGATCAAGCTCAAACCATGCAAAATCTTACTCCCTAAACAACAAGCAAAAGTTCGAACAGAAGCAAAATAAAAAAGCGCCACCTCCTGATTGGCATCGCCGTATGCAACCGGCAGCGACGCTGTAAAACAATGGAGAAGCGTTCTCACCTCGTTAGAGGCCGCATACCTTTGTTATATATCCGTGAATCACGGTATTGGTTACAAGAGATAACATGTTCGAGAGGGAAACAGGATACCGAGTCCTTATCTGAAGATTCTTTCCAAAACCCTATACAATGCTTTCTAATTCAATCCTATTTTATCTCTAACATTCCCCCTCAATCATAACTTACATAAGTTAAGATTGTATCTAAACATATATAACTTTCTTGCACACAAGGCCTTTGTAAAACCATCAGCAATTTGATCATTGGTTAAGATGAATTGAACATTCAATAACTTCTGCGCTACTCTTTCACGCACAAAATGATAATCAACTTCGATATGCTTTGTTCGAGCATGAAATACTGGATTTGCAGATAGGTAGGTTGCTCCTATATTGTCACACCAAAGTTGTGCTGCTGATGGGCTTGAGATTTTTAACTCTTGTAACAAGGTCTGTATCCAAATCACTTCTGCTGTTGCATTTGCTAGTGACTTGTATTCCGCCTCAGTACTAGACCTTGACACTGTTGCTTGTTTGCGTGCACTCCAAGAAACCAAATTACAGCCTAAGAAGACTGCAAAACCACTAGTGGAGCGTCTATCATCAATATTTCCTGCCCAATCAGCATCAGAGAATGAACTAACAAGTGCAGAAGAATTTTTCTTAAATTTTAGTCCAGTACCAAGAGTGTGTTTAAGATATCTGAGGATTCTTTTCACAGCAGTCCAATGAACAGTAGTTGGTGAATGAAGAAACTGACACACCTTATTCACAGGAAAAGATATATCAGGCCTGGTGAGGGTTAAATATTGAAGTCCTCCAACTATGCTTCTGTACTTGGTAGAATCCTCAGGTCCAAGAGCTTCATCTTCTTGCAAAGAAAGCTTCTCTGATGAGCTCAATGGTGTGACAGCTGGCTTGCAATGTATCATATTGACCTTTTTTAACAGATCCAAAGTGTATTTGTCTTGTGATAAGAATATGCCATCCTTTAATTTTGATACTTCAATTCCCAAGAAATAATGTAAGTCACCAAGATCTTTTAATGCAAAATCAGTAGCAAGATCTTTGAGTAAAGCAGTAACAACATCTTGTGATGAGCTAGCCACAATGATATCATCAACATATACTAGCAAAAATATTGTGACCGGTCCTTTGTTATAAAAGAATAGTGAGGTGTCTGCCTTAGAAGCCATAAAACCAAGGTGCTGTAATTTCTGGCATAATCTGGCAAACCAGGCTCTAGGAGCTTGTTTAAGACCATAAAGAGCTTTATCTAACTTACATATATGATGTGGCTTTTGCTGATCCTCATAACCTGGTGGTTGCTTCATATAGACCTCCTCAAGAACACCATGAAGAAACGCGTTCTGTACATCTAGCTGCCTTAGGCACCATCCCCTGCTTACTGCAACAGACAAGACAATTCGTATGGTTGCAGCTTTAACTACAGGACTAAAAGTGTCCTCATAATCTATTCCATACCTTTGTTTGAATCCCTTTGCAACTAAACGCGCCTTATACCTGTCAAGAGACCCATCGGCTTTCCTTTTAACCTTAGAAACCCATTTGCAGTCAATTATATTTTTTTCCTTGTTGGGCTGGTACAAGGTGCCAAGTTTTATTTCTTAACAATGCATCAAATTCACAGTCCATGGCCTGTTTCCACTCTTTATTTGCTAGTGCTTCATCAACTGTTTGAGGTTCTCCTGTGGTTGTAAAGTAAGCGTACTTGATCTGTCCATCTTTAAAGACTTTTGGCTTGCTAATCCCACTCTGTGACCTCGTGTGTGGCCGATTTGAGGTGCCCGCAGATGATCCCACAGCTTGCCCCGGCGCTGCTGCAGTGGGCCCGCCTGAAGTTAAGTCTCCTTGCCCCGGCGCTGCAGCAGCGGACCCGCCTGAATTAAAATCGGAGGAGACAGGCGCATGCTCTCCAATTGCTTCACGCCACGTCTCGGCAGCGGGCCCGTCTGGTTTGGAGTCGGAGGAGACAGGCGCATGCTCTCCAACTGCTCCACACCACGTCTCGGCAGCGGGCCCGCCTCCACTCGATAGACTGCGATTGGACACGACTGGCACCGAGTCTTGCGTCCAAGGAACCGACCCGAATGTATTGCAGTCGACTCGTCAGGCAGAGCAATTATTTCTTCATCGGTTCTTGCGCCAGTAGCCGGGACAGCAGCTGAAGGTAATATTTCATGTGTATTGTGAGCATAATCTCCGTCAAAGTTCTCCTGATCTGCTAAAACTCCATCAGAAATATTAGTAACATCAGGAGGATTAGTATGCGCATTAGTAGACTGATCACATGCCACTATTTCCCCTTGATCAATATTGGAAAGAAGATGCGGATAAAGCAGAATTTCGGAGCGAAGAAGTGCACTGGCATTAGAGTGAAGTTTTGTGAATGGAAAAATAGTCTCATCAAAGATGACATCACAGGATATGTAAACACGACCCGTGGATACATGAAGACATTTAAATCCTTTATGTAAGAGACTATAGCCAAGAAAGACACATTGTTGAGATCGAAAAGCAAGTTTACGAGAATTGTATGGACGAAGATTTGGCCAACACGCACACCCAAACACACGAAGGAGCGAGTAATCTGGTTTTTGTCCAAACAATCGTTCCAAAGGTGTTGAATATTGAAGGAGCTTGCTAGGTGTACGGTTAATAAGATAAGTAGCTGTGACAAATGCCTCATCCCAAAATTTCAAAGGCATGGAAGCATGAGCTAGGAGAGACAAGCCGACCTCAACAATATGATGATGTTTTCGTTCGGCGGCTCCATTTTGTTGATGGGTATGAGGACAAGAGACACGGTGGGTGATGCCTAATTTTGAGAAATAGGCATGTAATTTCTCATACTCTCCTCCCCAATCAGATTGTATAGAAATAATCTTTCGATTTAGAAGTCTTTCTACAAGAGCTTGGAATTCTTGAAATTTTTGTAGAACTTCAGACTTATGTTTGATCAAATATATCCAAGTAAATTTGCTAAAATCATCAATAAAATTGACATAATATCTCTTTCTACCTATTGAATCAGGGGCATGACCCCAAACATCGGAGAACACAAGTTCTAAAGGAGCAGTAGAAATACTTGAGGACTTAGTATAGGGGAGCTGATGACTCTTGGCCTGTTGACAGGCATTACACACTGATTCTTTATTGGACTCTTCGGAAAACACAAG
Organism: Dendrocalamus latiflorus; assembly: GCA_017311315.1. Classification (NCBI taxonomy): domain Eukaryota; kingdom Viridiplantae; phylum Streptophyta; class Magnoliopsida; order Poales; family Poaceae; genus Dendrocalamus; species Dendrocalamus latiflorus. Next base: position 4,807,949 of record CM029634.1, on the reverse strand, counting down.
TTTATTTCTAGAGACAACTTGTCGGACAATTGTACTAGATGGATGACCTAACTTATCATGCCACCTAGACAAAGTAGGTTTGATGATACTGAAGACTTGTTTCTGAGGCTGAGGTGATGATGATGATGGTAATGGATATAGGCCACCTTTACACCTGCCTTGAAGTAGAACTTTCCTCGTGACCTGATCCTTGATCAAAACGAATTTTGGATGAATCTCAAAGAAGGCATGATTATCAGTGGCAAGACGATAAACAGATATCAAGTTTTTCTTGGCATCGGGAGTATACAGAACATTATTTAGATAAAGAGGACGATCAGGGGTATGAATCTGAGTGTGACCAGTATAACTAATACGCATACCTGTTCCATTTGCCGTATGGATCTAATCGCCACCATTGTACTTCTCCCTGACACTCAACTTGTCTAATTCACCAGTTACATGATCTGTCGCACCGGTATCAACATACCAATTTGTATCGATCCCATAGGATTGTGTAGCAGAATATGTAGCAGCAGATGCAGACTTCTCTTGCGGAACAAAGTCCGGATCATAGCGATGCCAGGAGATACTCACCGTATGCCCGGTTTTGCCGCAGAGCTGGCAAACGGGGCGTTTTCCTCCACGGCTTCCAGTGTGTCCACGTCCTCCAACGCGGCCACAACCAGCAGAGAAGTTCCCACGGCCACGGCCACGCCCGCGTTGATGTCCACCGCGCCCAAATAGAGCAGCAGAGTTTACCAGGGATTGATATGTGACTGCACCTTGCCGAAGATCTGCCCGGCTTTCAAAACCCAGCAGTTGTGCGTAAAGTTCCGCCACCGTGACTGGTTCTACTCTTGCTGCCAACGCCAATACCACAGGCTCGAAATCGGCATCAAGACCGGCGAGTATGTAAGCCACCATCTCTTCATCATCAAGTGGCTTGCCGGCAGCTGCAACTTCATCACACAAAGCCTTCATCTTAGTAACATATTCAAGGATAGATGAGTTACCTTTCTTCGTGGTGGAAAGCGCGACGCGAGTGTTGATTGCCCGCGCACGGGTTATTGAGGCAAACATCTCTTCGATGGCTGCCACAGTTGCGCCGCAGTTGTCGACACTACCTGGATCAAGACATCGCGCGAAAGAGACGACATCAAGTATCCAAGCACCTGTTGATCTGCAGCAACCCATTGCGCATACGCCGGGTTCGGTATCTTGATGGTTTTGTCGCCGTCTTTGGCATCAATTTCCTTCGCAGGTGCAGCAATGGAACCATCGAGGTAACCAAACATCTGAGCTCCTCTGATGGTTGGAAGGACCTGCACTTTCCATAGCAGATGATTGTTTTTGCTGAGCTTCTCGGTCACCGGAACACCAAACAGCGAAGAACCGGTCGGACCTGATGAAGACGACGCACTCATGGCGGCTGAAGATGTATCTATGAGGAGGATGGCTCTGATACCATGTAAAACAATGGAGAAGCGTTCTCACCTCGTTAGAGGACGCATACCTTTGTTATATATCCGTGAATCACGGTATTGGTTACAAGAGATAACATGTTTGAAAGGGAAACGGGATACCGAGTCCTTATATGAAAACTCTTTCCAAAACCCTATACAATGCTTTCTATTCTAGAGAGATTCAATCCTATCTTATCTCTAACAGACGCAAGCGCGTCGGCCGCGCCGGTGGCGATAAAGGCTGCGGTCGCGGACGCCGAAGCCCCCCGCGCCAACGCGTGCTGTGTTTCATTCAGAAACCCTATGCACGATCCTAGCGTGACAGAAGGCGAGATGGCTGCAGCGGCGATAGGCTTTTGAAGAGGAGGAGGCGGGGTAGAGGAGGACGAGGTGGTGGAAACCGCCACCTCGGCTTGCAGTGGTCGGAGAACGCGGAGCAGTGGGAGGCAGCGGCGGAGAAGCATCATGCCGGGGTTTCGCTGCAGGGGAAGAGTGGCTCGTGGCGGCTCGCGAGGAGGGAGGCTACCGGAGAGTTCGCGGCGTGGGGTTAGTTTTGCAGCTCTGCTTTGTCCCCCGCCCACGAAAGAACAAGTCGTGCTTCCCAACTACGCCTTCATGTCGTTTACGTGGGTTATGTAACCCGCTTCCAATATCCAAGACGAGATTCCAGGGAAGATCTGGGCCTTGGCTATGTGGGCCAAAAGCAGCTACAGGATAAGACCCATGAGCTGAACACCACGGCACCCAGAAATATTTTTGAGGAATCCACACAGAAATTGAAACCTGCCATTTTTATCTATGAACATGTGTTTTTTAGGCTATGACTAATATCTTTTGACTATGTCTGATGTCTTTTAGCTGTGGTTGATGATTTTTATCTGTGTTTTTTGATACAACAGCAGACGATGGAGACACGGATAGCACATACGATTTTAGACTCGGAAAGTCGTTTGACGAATCCGCTTTAAAAGGCCATAAATAGATTGGCTGAGAATACCATAGCTGTCCTTTAGAAGATGTTATGTTTAAGAAGAATATGGGCGCTGATTCCACCTTTTTCTTTCGTTTGCTAAGTAAATGTATTGAACTCGCCAAGAAGAAAAGATACTAACACACATGCTGTAGACCTTCTCACAGCGAGGTACTTGATTACAGAGCCTGATTCTATATATTATTTATAGATTATTATAGAATCTATCTTTTTCTTCAAATCATAGTGGGAATCCTATTACCGCAAATGGAATTTAGCTAGCACTATTACAGAATTCAGAAAACCGCACCGAGATCTTTCAACTATAGCATGAAAGTCCTTGTACAAGTTCGCTGTGACTAGGACCCTAAGGGCAACTTGAGTCTTGCAGATGTGCAGCTATGTTGAAGAGGTGGTCTGAACACCCAAAAAGTAATATACACGATAATTTTATAATTCTTCATCCTTTTTTCTTGAGATAACGCAGAAAAGTCTCTATTTGCTATGGCATATGATTTGATACTTGCCAACACGGAATAGAGACTCGCACTTGAGAACTTGTAGGAGTGGTTCTAATGTTAGTTATATTGACTTCTTCCTAACGCGACAAGCAGATCAGAAGTATTTCAAGGATTGTAAGGCAAAACCTGGAGAGAGTGTAGCAACCCAACATAGATTTTGAGCACTCCATCTTAGTATGAAGAGATGGAAGAGAAGGAGCAAGGGAGCTCAGGATTAGGTGGTGGAATTTGAAAGGGGATAAGCAGTCGAACTCCTGAGGGTATTTTGGAATTTTTCCAATTTGTGAAAGAAAAAAAGGGAGTGGTCCCACCTGTCGATGGGATGGTGGGAGAAGAGATAAGGCTTCTGCCTTATCTCTCGCATGCGGCGACTGGGAGGCTTTGACTCTAACCGTTTCGCCCAGGGCGGCTGAGTCAAGTGGCGACGGCAATAGAGGCACCATCGGTGCGGGCACTTCGATGCCAACCATGGCTGCAGCCCACCAACCTCCACCCCTCTCCCCTATAAAGGGCGATCTCTCCTCTCTTTTTGGATAATCCCCGAAGTAGTGAGTTTCTTGTTCTCTTGATCCTCTACTCTTGGCTGGTCCTTGATCTAGTTTTGGGGCACCAATCACGTGCTGCTCTCTCACTGGACGGCAGGCTGCCTGCCGTCTACTGGCGGGGCGACAGGCGTCTGCCACCGGCGGCGTAGCCACGTGTTGTCTCGAAGGCGCTGCTGCTTCAGGTACTTTCATATAAATCTCCGAATCCAAGTTACCGTATAGGTATGCAGTCACAACATCCATCAATTTCATTTCCAAGTTCAAGTTCACTGCCATTGAGATCAAATATGTAAAGGTGATTCCACTCATGACTGGGGAGTAGGTTTCTTCATAATCAACTCCAAGACGTTGAGTGAAACCTTGTGCTAACAGCCTTGCTTTGTATTTCACTACTTCGTTTCTTTCATTTCTCTTTCGAACAAATACCCACTTGTGCCCAACGGGGTGTATGTGGGGAGGCGTGCGGCATACTAATGCGCGGGCCATGTGCATGAATTCCCGTGGCTTCCCACGTAATTTCCCGATATTTTTCATCAATGGGTTGATTTCCTCCCCCTAATGACGGGAAATTAACCTCATCAAAAATACAATCAGCGAAGCGGGCAGTATGGAAATCTCCCGTCATGGGTTCCAAATACCTGATTATGGATGCAGTCTCATAACCAACGTATATCCCAATCTTACGGAGAAGGCCCATTGCAGTACGCTGCGGAGGTGGTATAGGTACATGAACCTTGCATCCAAACCTCCTAAGATGAGAAATTTTCGGTGGTGACCCTTGCGCTAGTTGCATAGATGAATGGATGTTGTAGGCTGAAGGTCTAAGATTGATGAGATTCGCTGCATGAAGGACTGCGTGTCCCCAACATGTAGCTGGCAAATTACTTTTATGCAAGAGGGGTCGGGCAATAAATTTAATTCTTTTAATTAAAGTCTCTGCCAAACCATTCTGGGTATGGACATGCGGTACCGAGTGCTCAACTGCAATTCCCATCGCCATGTAATAATCATCAAAAGCCTTTAAAGTAAATTCATCGGCGTTGTCCATTCTGATGGACTTGATGTGATGATCTAGAAACACATTTCTGATGTGAATGATCTGTGAGATCAATTTTGCAAAGGCGTGATTTCTTGTGGATAGCAAACCCACATATGACCACTTCGAAGAAGCGTCAATGAGCATCATGAAATATTTAAACGGCCCTGAGACGGGCTGAATGGGACCACAAATGTCTCCCTGGATGCGTTCCAGGAATGCAGGGACTTCATCCTTCACTTTCAGAGTGGAAGGTCTAGTAATTAGTTTCCCAGTGGCACATGCAGGGCACACAAAATCTTCATGATTCAGTAAATTCTTCACATTAATATTATGTCCATGCGAGTTATTTATTATGTTTCTCATCATCCTAAGACTTGGGTGGCCTAATCTGTCATGCCAGAGACAGAAGAGTTCAGAGCTTTTAAATACTGTTTTCAAAACAGTGTACGCTGCAGGCGCCTTAATGTTGGTATAATATAGCCCAGTTTCAAGTGAAGAAAGTTTTTCTAATATTCTTTTGCCATTCTCTTCGCGCTTCGTGATGAGCAGGTATTTTTTACTGTACTCTTCGTCAGTCTCAACGTGGAAACCATTGGCGCGAATATCCTTAAAACTTAGGAGAGTTCTAGTCAATTCTGGATACAATAAGGCTTCTTCAATGACCAAAGTTGTGCCCATTGGAAGTATAATTGTGGCTCTTCCGGAACCGATTATACATGCATCGCTTCCGGCGATTGTCGTAAGGCTGCCAGTGCTCTTACGGATCGACTGGAAATACTTAGTCTCTCTTAAGGTATTTGTTGTGCCGCTGTCGGCAAGGCATACTTTATCCATAGGGCGCCACACGTGTTCTAATATAACATATTTAATTAACATGTATTAGAAGGCATTCAACACATAAATAAAATACGCCAATATCAGAACATATAGTGCCATTATAAACTGAATAAATGAATGTTTTATTCCAAAATCATCCAACCATCATGAGAAATCAAAATCCTAAAGCACCAACCATGCAAGTTCTAAACTTGTCCATTTAACAAAAATAAATGACAATTAACGTCTTATGCATTCTGTGCATCAGACGGAATCAACTAGAAAATCATCGACTTTTTCGGCTATTTTCTCAGCAGTGATATTCTCTTCAAGAGAGATCATGGCGGTGGCTGCCTCTAAGTCGTAAGGGGGTACTGCTGCCGGGATGGACTCAACCTCCATCATCTCCGGCAGCTGCTCAGGCTGCTCCCCCTCAACGGCTGCAAAGTGGACTTCATGTTGCCCTTTGCCATTCTTCTTTTGAGCTTGGTGGGCATCAATGACATGTTGCGGTTCTTTGCATATCCGCGACCAATGTCCCCACTTGCCACACTTGTAGCAACCCTGATTCTGCTGGCCATAGGTCTTGCCACTCTTCTTAGCCTTTTTGTCGTTTGGAGCATCTGACTTGCCTTTCTGGGCAACGATCTTACCCTTCTTTCCCCTTCTCTTCATTAAGGGCTTTCGCACCTTGAAGCTGCTAGCGTTGGCTTCGCGGCCAGCGGAGCTGCCTGGTGGCTGCGAGACGTAATTCTTGCGGAGAAGTTCGTCCTGAGCCTCTGCCACCTGCATCATATCAATCAATTCGACGTATTCCTTATAGCCGTCTTGACGATAGTTGCGGGCAGTTTGTACAGCACTGGGGTGAAATGTGGACAGGGTCTTCTCAAATTTCTGCTCATCTGTGATCTCCTTACCACAGAGTTGAAGATTAGTACAAATCCTGTGCAAAGCAGAATTGTACTCCCCGGCCGTCTTAAAGTCGGCAAATCTCAGTCTGATCCACTCCTACTCTGCTTGAGGAAGAATGGTGTACTTGAGCCTCTCAAACCGTTTTTTGTGTGCGGTCCAAAGTGCTAGCGCGTTTCTTTCCGCCATATACTCATTCTTGAGAGTCGGGCAGAGGTGGTGCCAGAGAAAATGAAGTGCCTGAGCATTTTCCTTAGGTGTGGGTCGGGCGTCTTTCTGTCCGCTTAACCCAATAGCTACGCTGAGCTTCCGGCCCCCAAACACAATCTCGACATTGGATACCCATGTCAGATAGTTTTGGCCATTCTGGACCAGCTCCTCGAACTCCCGGTTCGAAATTCCAGTCATCTACATCTATATGAACAAAATAAAATAAGTTTACTTCAGGTAAACATGCATGGAATAATTTACTGCGGGTAAATTAATAGTACAAAAGGTTCTCATAATGTTTCATAATTTTTCTATGCATTTTCTATAATTTTACTGCTAATTTCAGTGATTAAAGGCAATTTAAACAATTACAATTAACCAAAACAGTAAATAAATACAGAAAATACATAAAATAATTATGGCAGAAATAAATAAGTTTCAAATGCTAAAAATAATTCAAAATTTGGATTCCCGAGGCCCTTTTATGCAAGAATATAAAATTTCAGCGAATTCTGCAATCCAGAGGGTTTATACGCAAATTTTTAGTTCAGAGAAAAATTTACGCAATTTCCTGATTTACCGAGGGGTTTTCTGAAAAATTCTGGACCCGCTCGTAAATTTAAGGACGTTTATGTAATTTCCAGAACTACGAAAACTGTTCTGCAAAAATTGGGACTGAAATGCAAAATTAAGGGCTTATCGACAATATTCATAAAGTGGGGGGGGGGGTGGGTTTCTGCAATTTCGTCCAAACACCCCCCGCACGGGCCCTCCCCCTTTTTTTTCTCTTCCTCCGGCCCATCACCCTTTGGCCCATGCGGCCTTTCTTTCCCGCACGGCCCGTTCTCAGCCCACACCGCCCAGCTTCAAGGAGGCAGGGGTAGGGTTTCCCCTACCCCTGTTCACACTAGTGGCGGCGGCTTGGTTTAACGGGTGCGGGCGCGGGCGGTGGCCGACGGCTCGGCAGATCGACGGCGCGGCAGGCGCAGCGGCACGGCATCTCGGCGGCGCGACAGCCAGAGCAATGTGCGAGGTGGCGCGGCGGCCGGAGTCGGGAGGTCGGCTACGAGCCGAAAGATGGCGTGGCACATGCGGGCACGGCCGAGGCCGGTGGCAAGCCAGGAAGCGGCGTCGGGCGACCGCGGCGAGGTCGGAGCAGCACGTGCGCTGTTCGGGCGCAGTCGGCGGCCCATAGAGAATCCGCGGCCGGCGGTGGTCCATGTTGGCCGGAGGCCGAGTGGACGCGATCCACAAGCGGCCCGTCGGTGGCTTCGGGCCGGACTTCCTCGGGAGGCGCGCGTGGCGGCTACGACCAGCAAGGCGATGGGAGCGGCACGGGCGGCCGGAGCTGGGCGCATGCGGGCGCGGGGCTCGGAAACCGATGGGAAGCGGTGGCGCGGGGAGGCAGCGCGATCTGCTCGGACGGCTACCGTGCGGCTTCGGGCCCAGCGCGCGCGTGCGGGCGCGACAGCAGCGGCGGCATCGGCCGGTGGCTGGCGGCGCACGTACAGATGCGGCGGCGCCCCGGGGTCCATGGCCGGCGGCCGGCGGCGCGCATGCTGGCGCGTCGGCGATGCCCGTTTTCCCTCTGTGTTTGTGTTTGGTTTTTTTTCGTGCAGCAGCAAGCAAAAACCGAACAGCAACAGAACAAAAGAACATATGCATAAATTTTCGTTTCCAATCTACGATGCAATCAACATCTACCCCGTTTCGCAATCTACCGATCGACATTGTGCCGCCGATTTCAGATCTGCTCGCGGTAGATTAGGGCGGATTTGTATCGTTCTACAGTGCAATCAACATCTACCCCGTTTCACAAATTACCGATCGGCATTGTGCCGGCGACTTCAAGTCTGCTCGCGGTAGATTAGGGCGGATTTGCACCGTAGAGATTCAATTTAGAATGCGAAAAAATACAGATTCAAAGCGATATAGAAAATTCAATATGTGCTTCGATAATTACCTTGTTCACCAGAGCGAAGTCGTGCTGATAACGTGTTGAGGAACCGTCGCTGGCGGTCAGTCCGAGCGATTCCTCTGGTTAGAACAAGAACGAATCAATCACAGAATCACAGAATAATAGATTGAACACAGAGAGGTAGAAAGAACTCCTGGTCTTTCTTTATTGCTTTCAATGGCTTTCAGTGTACATAATGAGGGGGTATATGTCTCTATTTATAGCCTACGGTAGGGTGCTCATATTGGGCCAGGACTCTCATCCTGGGCCCGAGTTTCTTAACAGATTCGACTGAACTGACCGTACTACAAATCGACATATTTGAGAAAGTTTCTTTTCTCTCTTCAGTGGTTAGCTATATCAATTACCAGCATGCATCGTTTTGCTGATAGATCAAGAAGAAACTAGCTGCTTGAAATTGATGGGCGTGGCGAAGCCCGACTTCAATGGCGCGTCGAAGCTGGCCGCGGCGCCCTTCCTGGAGGCCGCCTGGGTGCCGTGCACCCCGTCCCAGAAGAGATACTCGTTGCGGTTGCTGCAGTAGGTGGCGTTAGGCACGCACCCGGTCTGCACGTTGAGCCGGCCGCCACCACAGCACGCGCTGGCCACCTCCTTGAACCCGGCGGCCTCCGGGTGCGCCGTGAAGTAGGACACCACGTTGTAGGAGCTGCTGACGGAGTACCTCATCCCCGGCGACGATCCCGCGAGCTTGGCCATCAGCGCCCTGAGGGCGTCGTTGAACCCCCTGGCGAGGTCGTTGGCGCCGTCGACGCACCTGGAAGCGCCGGCCGGGGAGGAGGCCCTCACCAACGGCACGCAGCCGATGGGCGGCACGTCGATGACCCCGAACCGCCTCGCCCCGAGCCTGTACAGCGCCTGGACGTGCCGCGTGTAGTTGGACAGCAGGTCCGCGTAGAAGGACGGCACCTCGCTCGCCGTACTGTTCTTCGTCAGGAACGCGAACATGTCGTTGGCGCCGTCGCTGATGAGGAAGAGAGACTTGGACAGCAGCTCGTCGACCGGTAAGGAGCCCTTTCCGTCGCTGTTCGCCGCCATCATCTTCGACTTGGTGGCTGCGAAATACTCGATTTGCTTGGTCAATGTGATGGTGTTCCCCTGCTCGATCGATGCATATACACAAAAACAGTAATTAGAACACACAGATTGATGATGCCGTCCAATATCTAAGATGTTTCTCGCAAAAATTAAAAGAAGCATTCATCCGGTACTGCTTACGGTGGTGTCGAGAATGCCGGATCCTCCGGAAGCGTAGTTGGCCCCGCGGAAGCCTCTCATGATCTGACCGCTCGTTCGCGGCGTCAGCGACAGGTAAGCCGGCGGGCTCCGCTTGAAACCCAGCAGCTTCGCTGCATTTTAATTTGCACAATTGCATATATATGTGTTAGTTTCATGGGTAAAAACAGGGGCGGAGCTAGAGAAAAATGAGGGGGGTGCGGCTGTGTAGCACTTCCTAAAGGGTGTTGGGCTACTAGGCTGCAGGCTTCTAGTGCTGGGCTGGCTACAGAAGGGATTTGCTTGAGCCTGGGTGCGCCACTTTAGTTTTGGGGTGCAAATAAGGTGAAAAATCAAGGTTAATAACTATGTTATATTTTTTTTTCTGGGTGCGGCCGCACCCACCAGCCACAACGTGGCTTCGCCCCTGGGTAAAAACGTTTGCTAGTGCTCGTATCCTTAATCGGAGAAATGAAATGGAACATGCATGCATGCATGCATGCACTGACCGAAACAGTCGGCGACGTTGTATCCGTTGCTGAACCTTCCGGTGGGCCTCGAGTGCGGGAAGTCGATGCCGTAGGGGAGCTGCAGCGCCGAGTTCCCCGGCAGGTACTGGTTGTTCCCCACGTCCACCGTCGAATCGCCGAACACGTACACCGCCGGCACAAGGTGCACCTCCTCGCGCCCGCTGGCCGCGGCCGCCGTCGATACAAGCAGGCCGCCGCCGCAGATAAGGAATACTACCAGTATCATCAGAGCTTTATAGTTGGCGACTCTTACCCTTATCATGGCGCCTGCAGCTATACTAGTAGCTGGCTATATGTTTATCTAACTGTATATGGATTCAGATGGGATTTGCTCCCTTGTTTTTCAGCTATAGGTCTAGCTAGTATTAAGGATTTGCTGCTAGATGAATTGAAGTAAAGGCAGCAAGCAGATCAATTGGAGGGAATATGTGCTTGGAATGGTTGTGGGGCAAACTACCTGTGGGCCGGGGCTATATATAGGAAGTAACACTACGCACCCATATGCATGGGTTATGCCCCTGTATGCCTTGGCCATCAAGCGAACGATTCACTGAATAAATGCTAACTAGAACCATGCATCATACTATCTTCTGTTTTCAGTTTGAGCCTTGTTGATGATCTCACAAGGTTCTCTTTTTTTTATGATGGATGGATCGGACAGGTTTGTCACTTAATTCGTGGTTTCTTGCCAACCAATCCCACTACCCAAGCTGGTCGTGGCAACACATGCATGCATATGCAACGCCATGACTATCGCGTCCGCGGCGCGCTCTGGCGCCGACCGCGACGTGCCGCCCGCTCGAGAAGACCGAGCCAGCGCACGTACGCGCAGCCCGTCGTCGCGGACGGGGAAGCGCAGGTCTTCCCCGTCCCGGCCGGATGGACGAGCCGTTTCTTTCGTTGCGCTGCCACGCTGGTCCGCGTGTCCGGTAGGGACGCCGTACGTACGCGTGCTATAGCGCAAGCTCCAGGACGTACGTGCGTGTGTAGCGTTGGATTTCGTCGCCATGGCTGTGGTAAAATTTTTGCTTTTTAGCCCAAAATTTGAAAGTTTTTTACATATAGACCCCTAGAGAAAAGTTTTACAAAAATAGACCCTTCTCTCAGCGCCAAATCATATGGCGCCCAGGGTACATGGCACGGCGCCATATGCTTTGGCACCGCGAATTGACACGTCGGAGCCAGGGTGGCATAGCACGGCGCCAAGTATCACGGCGCCGTGATATGAACATACGGCGCTAAAGTCCGTAGCGCCGTGTTCTGACTTAGCCACTCAACGTGGTCGCCGTGCCTTGTGCAAGTCCACCTATCGCGGCGCCAAACATGCGAGCGCCGTACGTAGCTACCACGGCGCCATACCCTTTGGCGTCGAGATGTGTACATACGGCGCCATAGTGTTTGGCGCCTCTGTTGGCGCCAAACAGTCTGGCGCCGTATGTACACATCTCGACGCCAAAGGGTATGGCGCCGTGGTAGCTACACTGACATAAAACAGCAAAACAGCAAACATCCCATACCAATAAGTCTCAAACACCAAACAGTAAAACATATGCACATACAGACATACACATACATTCACACATGAAACATCTAAAAACCTAAATAACAACATCGTATGACATAAGTCTCAAAATACCACATAACTATACAAAAGTCTCAAAATATGACATAAGTCTGAAAATATCACATGTCTATAAAAAAAGTCTCAAAACATCACGAATTTTTTGTACGAATAATCCATTTTTTATTCGAAATTACAGAAATATACCCGTGGGAAATTTTTTTACAAAAATAGGCTCCAGTCGCCCAACCATTGGGCGACTGGAGCCTTTCGCCCAACCCAGCAGCGAAAACTAGAAAATCTCCCAACCGTTGGGCGATTAATTGCAGTCGCCCCACCGTTGGGCGACTTTAATCCAGTCGCCCTCCCATTGGGCGACTACATGAAAGTCGCCCAATGATTGGGCGACTGCACTCAGGTCCCCGAGAGAAAAAAGAGAGGAAAGAGTCTATTTTGCCGAAATTTGGAAAGTGCATCAAACCTTCGCCAAAAATAGTGAAAATTGGTGGAGCTGTTCTTCATACATCCAAAAGCCTCCAGAAAAAAATTTGAGCAATTTCGGCCATAGCATCAAAAGTTATAGCAGTTTCAATTGAGACCGAAACGAATTCGAGACCGTTTCCGACACACCTTTAGTAAAACGGGCATAACTTTTGCATACGGTATCCGTTTTCGACGTTCTTGTACTCGTTGGAAAGCTAACGACGAGCCCGATCCAAAAATAACGACCCGCTTGCGCCAGTCGCCCTCCAAGACCCCGAAAATCGGCTATCTTTGGACCTAAACCTGCGTCGTAAGTTTTTTCTTTCTGTTTTTGGCCTTTTTCTTGTTCTTTCCTTTGGAATTTGGATTTTTCTTCAACTGACAAGTTGTAGATCTCGTCGAAACCTTTCAAATGAGTATATATAAGCCATATAGAACTTTGCCATTTTATCTTTTCAGACTAGTTGTTTATATTGCATCGGTATATAAAACGATCGGTACATACGGTTTTGTCGGCCCCTGAGTGTAGTCGCCCAACCATTGGGCGACTGCATGAAAGTCGCCCAATGGGAGGGCGACTAGATGCAGTCGCCCAATGGTTGGGCGACAGCTATTGTGTCGTCCGCTGGTTGGGCGAAAGGCTCCAGTCGCTCAACCATTGGGCGACTGGAGCCTATTTTTGTAAAAAATTTCTCGCGGGTATATTTCTGTAATTTCGAATAAAAAATGGATTATTTGTACCAAAAATTCCATCACTGCCTCTTGGCCTTCCCCTTGCCCTTGGCTAGAGCATCACTCCCTTGAGTATAGGTGCTCGGGGGACGAGCCGAACGACGAGGCCGCTGCGAAGCCTGAGTAGACGGTGTGCCAGGCATCTGCGACATCCCAATCTCGTCGTGGGTAGATGCCTCCTCGTCCTCGTGCTCCTCCTCGACGTCGTCACCCTGCTCCTCCTCGACGTCGTCACCCTGCTCCGCCTCGTCGTCGTCGTCATCGCCCTGATTAAAAGTCGGAGTGCGTGACGAGCTCCTCGTGGACTGGCGCCTGCCGACGTGTGATGACGACGCTGCATCGGCTGTGCGCTGGGAGGCCGGTGGTACGATCACGTCTGAGCGTGCGCGACAACCACACCGACCTGCCGCCCGACTGAGGCGACGTCGAAGTCTCTGCAAGTAATGATATGTCACAATTGTATACATGCTGAATGGATCTAACTTAACAAACTATCTTCGTACCTGCAGGAGGTCCCTCAGGCGGCGGCTCTCGCTGTCCAGGTCACCAACTGGGTGGCTGAGAGCCTCGTCGATGTCCCGCACCGAGGTTTGGAGAGAAGTCCCCTAAAGAAATAAGGAAACACAAGTAAGTGCGAGATAAACGTATGGAACCAAAGTATTGCAAATATCATGCTTTCCGTACCACTCGATCGAGAATCGGAGCGGCCTCGACCACTGTGCCCTCCCTCGCACGCCTGTCGTACGCAGTGTCCTCGTCCTCGGACGAAGCGAGGTCCGCGTAGTCGACATCGGTCCACTGTTGCCTCAGCCTGTAGCGCGTGGCAGTGTGGTACCAGGACAAGTAACCCCGGAAGCTGGCGTTACTGTGGGGGGTACTGTCCGGCTCGCAGTTGTCGTCCATCTTCCTCCACCACTGCACGTACTGTCGGTGGTGATCAGCAAAGTCCGTCACCTTTCGTAGGCGGACCCTGTCGAACCTGTACATATAGCAGATGTCAACAATAGTTGTTAGTACGAACCAAAAGAATTTTAAATTGTTACTTACTTGTGCAACTCAACAGAAGTCGACATCCCCTCTAGGGGGGAAGAACTGCACGAGGCCGAACTGCCGCGCAACTCTGTGGGGGAGGTGAATCTCCACGGCATAGAAGCAGATCAACGGACACCTCATCCTCCAAATATGGGAGTCCCTGCGGCACATGGTGCTGAGCGGTAGCGCTAGAACCTGTGGCTCGGAGTAAGGCTCCCAGGACACCTAGTAAGAGAACACACGATTAGCCGTATACAAAAACCAAGAACTGTAGAATAAATAAATGCAGTACCAATTACATACCATCGTGGGAGACAAACTGTCAAACTCGTTGCTGAAATCCACGTACGCCCGCTGAGTAGTCGCGAACGGGGCTGACACTGTATCCCACAGGTACGCAACAGTGGGGCCGAGGTCATCCACACCCAGTGGATGCCAAGGCTGGGCCTGCAACACTCGAGGGCGCCCCACTAGAATGCGTGTCCACATCCACACCTAGCAAGCGAACATACGGGCAGACACACGATTAGCCACGCACAAAAACAAAGAACTGTAGGAAAAATAAATGCATTACCACACCTGCAGGAGGAAAACGCAGCCACCGAGCGTCGACGCGGGGGCCTTGCGTCTGCAGGCCTCGCAAAGCTGGCGGTAGAGGAATGCGAGGACCGCCGAGCCCCAGCTGAACTGTCCAGCGTCCCCCCAGTCCTGGAGGCAGTGGATGTACATCCACGAAGAGGCATCCCCCGTGGCGTCCGGGAACAGCACTGCCCCGAACATGTGCAGGACCCAGGCGCGGCAGTGGTAGGTCACCGTGGCGTCGTCCGCGGCAGCAGGGCATTCGCCAAAGGTATTCCGCAACCATCTAAGGTGGACCCCCGAGACATGGCCTCGCCTGGCATTATCTGGGGCAGGAGGCAATGGTGTGCCCAGGAAGGCCTCCACACGTGCCCTCCAGCCCTCAGACACCGCCGGGCCGATCACCGGCTGTCCCCTGATGGGAAGTCCAAGTATCATCGCCACATCCTGCAGCGTGACGGTCATCTCCCTACGTCGTCGCGGACGGGGAAGCGCAGGTCTTCCCCGTCCCGGCCAGATGGACGAGCCGTTTCTTTCGTTGCGCTGCCACGCTGGTCCGCGTGTCCGGTAGGGACGCCGTACGTACGCGTGCTATAGCGCAAGCTCCAGGACGTACGTGCGTGTGTAGCGTTGGATTTCGTCGCCATGGCTGTGCTGGTTTCTGTAGGCTCGGAGGCATGGGGCCGAGGGCTGCTATAGTTCGTGAAGGTGGAGTGGTCTCCGTCGCTAATTAATTCAGTTGGTTCTATCTAGTGGTAGACTCAGGATTTAGTTACGTCTCAAACTCAGTGATAGAATAATCTAAACTATTTAAGTTGAATTATGAAAATATTATTCAGACTGGACTGAATTTACGCGAACTATATACTTCTACATCTTAAGCTAAAGACTACCCTGTTCAGAGTGTGGCTCAGCCATGTTTCCATCCATACGCGCGCGATTCCAGAGAAGATCGCTATTGTCTTCGACCCCTCGTCTTCTCAGGCAGCCCATGGGCCATGGCATTTCTGTGGCCGGATCTCTTGTCTCGTGCGTCAATTGCGATTCTTCCAGATAGTAGTATATTGTTTTTATCGGCCTAGCTGTTGGATGACTTTAGCCACATTCCTCTATGATGCCCAATGTCTTTCTGCTTGCATGCAAACATCCCTGATATCTCTTCCTGACATCCTGCATCCAATGTTCAGAACTCGTAAGACAAACAAACTGCTGCGTGCAGCACAATTTGTCTTGAATGATTTTTTTTTGCTCTGAACTCAGGACACATTTCTCATTAACTACGTGGTCTATCATCAAAATTTCTAGATACTACAGGGATGGTCAGCACATGAAACCTTGCTAGCTGAGACATGAATCATAGATGGGCAAGATCTATTTGCAGTCTTATCAATAGTATGCACGTCCATGATCAAATGGCTACAAACATATATAGTGTGATTGATGGGAAATAATAGAGAAGCAAGACAAATAAGAACTGGCGCAGCTTTCACTAATCTATAATAAAGCATAACCATCTGAATTCAATACACAAGTTGTTAAAAAAAACGACATAGTTGTCCCAAGAATATCCTGGGAGGTCGTGGATATAGCTTACTGAAGCCAAGCCTGAGATGGTGCGTACCAAGTTGTATACAGAGGCACAGATAATTCTCATTTCTTTGAACCTCTTATAAGCTGAAGTACTGAACTTTCACAGGAACACATAATTTCACCATTTTAGTTAAACAAATCCAGGAAAACCTCATAAGCTGGTGTGTTGGACGGTTCTTACTGAAATTTGACTGGTTTCCAAACAAGTGCTGCTTGAGTTCAACTTAGAGGTTAGGCTAAAAGTGCATCCTAGCCCAGAACCGCCAGGAACTAGTTGGAAAGTGATTCTAGCAGTTTTCTGGGTACAGGGTCCAGGAAAGATTCTAAAACCCAGGTTGTATCACACAAGGGGCTTTCTGCATATTATATATCCATTCTAACCAACTAACAAGCCTGACAGAAGTGTGTCTAGAGAATATCTGTAAGACTGTAATCAACCATCAAGATTCAGAAGTGCCCAATCAGCTAGACTTGAACAGGTAACATAAATATCATTACTATTATAAAAGAACGAGTTAGTGGTTGTACGTCCATTCTCTTCCAACCGCTCTATTCCCTCAACTTCTCACCATTCTTCACTTTCCAACCGATTAGAGCAACTCTCTTCTATAGCACGATTCTCTATACATTCAATGACAATGTTTTCAAGTCGTCCGACTAATCACGATTAATCGCGATTAGTCGTCCAGATCGGTCACTGGGGTTCGATTTGGGGTAGCGACCCGATTACCTCGATCAGAAGTCCGGTCGTCCGATTAGTCGACGACTAATCGCGATTAATCGTCCGACTAGGACAGGGACGACTAATCCCGGCGGATCGCGCACGAAAAATGGCGCCCGAGCAGAGGAGCGGGCGCAGCGGGCGCGGGAAAAGCATGGCCGCCCGCGCGGGAGGGAAAAGAGGGAGAGGGAGGAAAAGGACGGACTCACGGACGCCGCGCGGGAGGGAAAAGAGGGAGAGGGAGGAAAAGGACGGACGCCGCGACCCGCACCTTCCGCTCTCCGCCGGGAAGCTGCTCTGCCCCGGCCGCTGTCCTCCCCGCCGGGCGGCTGCTCCCGCCGGCCACTGGATCCGCCGGCGGTCAGCTCAGCTCCTTCCGCCAGGCGCTGGTCCCGCCGGTCCTCTGCTCCCGCCGTCCTCTGCTCCACAGGCAAGTTTCCCCGCCGGCCACTCTCCTCCCCGCCGTCCTCCCCTGCTCATCTGTCCTCTCTCCTCTGTTTGCTTTGAAGTGAATCTGAGATCTGAATGCTTGAGCTTGAGCCTTGAGGTGCTCTGTCCTCTCTCCTTGTTTGCTTGAAGTGCTCCCGCCGGCCACTCTCCTCTGATTTGAATGCTTGAAGTTCTCTCAGGGCTGCAATCCTCTGCTTTGAAGGCTTGAAGCCGTCGGTCATTCCTCTCTGGTGATGAGCTGCTCCGACGACAGTTTCAGTTTGTGCCTTTTCCCTCTCCATCTTCTGTCCTCACCTGCATCCTCTCTGCTAGGAAGCCTGCTAAGTTGTGCTTCTGCTTCTACAGATGTGGACCGACGATGTGCAAACGTGGAAGTGATAATGCCGACGCCTGACCTTGAAGGAGGTGTTCCACATTCATCATCTGGGTCAGATGCTGCTGCCACGGCTTCCTCAGCTACTCCAGATGTTGCAACACTAGTTGAGAGGACTATAGCAAAACTACCTCCAGATCTTGCTGCCCAAGCTGTTGACATCAAGAGGAAGGCAAAATCACAAGATCCAGGATGGAAGTATGGGTGGTGGCCAGATGCTTCCAAGAAGGACTTTGTGCAGTGCATATTTTGCAAAAAGGTTGTCCCTTCTGGAATAAAAAGATTCAAGCAGCACCTTGCTGGGGGGAATGGAGATGCAGTTGGATGTCCTAGTGCTCCAGAAGTAGTTAAGAAGGAGATGGCTGTTTACCTGAAAAAGAACTCAAGGACTGTTCTACCTGTGAATCCTACACTAGGTGAAGATGAAGAGGAACAAGATGATGCTACTGCTACAGAAGAACCTGCAGCTGTAGCAGTACCAAGCTCTGGAACAAAAGTCAAGCATGCCAAGAAGAGGATTGCTCAGGCTGCCATCACTGTCTCTGCTGCAGCAAAACCAGGAACTCAAAAAATGTCCAGATCAGTGAGTTCCATGCTTTGCAAGTCACCAGAAGAAGTAGTTGAAGAGAGGCACAGATCCAAGCAAAGTCAACCTACACTTGAGCATTGCACAAAGAAAAGTAAGGAGGCCAAAGTAATTGTTGATGATCATGTTGCAGATTTCTTTTATGAGAATCGCATTCCATTGAATGTCATTAATTCAAGAAGCTGGGAAGTTTTGGTTGAGTCAATTGGACAATACAGCCCTGGGTACCGCTCACCATCATATCATGATATTAGGGTTCCGCTGCTTGAAAAGGCTGTGAACAGGACATCAGAGTTGAGGAAGAAGCATGAGGAGGCTTGGAAGGAATATGGCTGCTCCATAATGTCCGATGGGTGGACTGACACAAGCCACCGCCATCTCATCAATTTCCTTGCTAACAGTCCAGCAGGGACTTTCTTTCTAGGGTCTGTTGATGCTTCAAGTGAGATAGCAAATGCACATATGTTGGCTGATTTGTTGGAGAAGCAAATAGATAAGGTTGGGAAGGAACATGTGGTACAGATTGTCACTGACAATGGAGCCAACTTCAAGGCTGCAGGGAGGCTTTTAATGGAGAGGATCCCACATCTATTTTGGACACCATGTGCAGCCCATTGCTTGGATTTGTTATTGGAGGACATTGGGAAGATCAAGGAATTCAACACTTGCATCAACATGGCAAAGAAGGTGTGTAGGTTCATGTACAAGCATGGGAGGATTCTAGATCTAATGCGAGATAAGATTGGAGGAGATCTTGTGAGGCCAGCTATAACTCGCTTTGCCACTTCATTTCTCACATTGGCAAGCATGCATAAGAACAAGACTGGATTGAGGAATTTAGTGGTTAGTGAGGAATGGCAAGCTACCAACTTCTCTACCACTACAGAAGGCCGGCAAGTTGAGAACATTATCCTTTCAATGCCATTTTGGAATAAAGTGGAATTATGCATAAGAGCTACACAACCACTTCTTGTTGCTCTAAGGATAGCAGATGGAGATGAGACACCAGCAGCTCCAGAGATTATGGCAGCCATGGATCATGCAAAGGCCGCAATCAAGGATTCTTTGAAAGACAAACCAAATTTACTCAAAGAGGTACTAGAATACTATGACAAGAGATGGGAAAACCAAATGGAGCAGCAGTTGTATGGAGCAGCCCTATACTTGAATCCAAGCAAGTTCTTTGCCATAAGGGAAAAAGATAGGAGACAAGCCACAAAGCTGAGAATTATGTTTAATCAAGTTATGTGGAAGATGGTGAGTGATGATGAGGAGCAGAACAAGATAAGCAAGCAGGCAGATGACTATGAGAGGTCTGAAGGCGAATCCTTCTCAAAGCCAGGAGCAATAAGAGACAGAGATAGAAAAAATCCTAGTAAGTTCTCCAATCTGAAATTTTGTATAATTATTTCCTTACCTTTTCTGAAAGCAATCAGCAATGAACTAATAATTGAATTCTATGTTTGGAATGGAAATTGCAGTTCTTTGGTGGGGTGCATATGGTGGCCTGACATATGAACTTCAATGTTTAGCAAAAAGGATCGTTAGCCTTTGTTGTTCTGCATCTGGATGCGAGCGTAATTGGAGTGAATTTTCTACTGTAAGTGCTACAGCTACTGTTGTGCTAAGTAATTGAGTTTGGTAGCAACTAGCAATATTGGTATGGTATCTAATTCTGCATTGTATTTTGTGTAGATCCATACAAAAAAGAGAAACCGGTTAGAGCACCAAAGGTTAAATAAGTTGGTATATGTCAGCTACAACCGCAAGATGGAAAACAGATTTAAAAAAATTAGAGAGCTGGGTTCCAAAGGAAAGCGATCCAATCCACTCTTGCTTGATGAATTTCATTGGGAAAATGAATGGGTCAATGACAATTCTGAACCAGTTCATGAAGGTGGTGGCAATGCTATTACTTGGG
The DNA here is from genome assembly GCA_017311315.1 of Dendrocalamus latiflorus. Taxonomy (NCBI): domain Eukaryota; kingdom Viridiplantae; phylum Streptophyta; class Magnoliopsida; order Poales; family Poaceae; genus Dendrocalamus; species Dendrocalamus latiflorus. The sequence goes on along the minus strand of CM029634.1, from coordinate 4,787,746 downwards.
CTAATGTGGATGATGCTATTGGTGCAACTCAGGGTCTAGAGGGCCGTAACTTGCCTAGGGCTGCTGCTGCTCGTGCTGCTGCTGCTGCTGCCCCTATGAGGCGTACTTATGCTAGGAAGCGTCCAAGGAACACAGTGACTCTGGATCTTGAGGAAGTTGATGATGAAGAACAAGATCAGCTTATAGAATCTGATCCAACAATTATGGATGAGGATGAAGAATCTGCACCAAGTGCAACTGGAGATGGACAGGGAGATGGAGGCTTCCAATTCAATGCTGATTTGCTTGATTAGATGGCTACTAGTTGCCTACTTTAGCTTATCTGTATCTGTACTCAGTGTACTGAACTGATTTGGTTATGTAATATGCTGGCTGTGTGGTCGCCATGGTCTGCTAAATGCTATTTATTTGCTACTGCAGCAGTGCTTGCTAATGTAGCATTGCTCTTGTTGAGCTGTGTAAGATCAAGACTACATTAGTATTGCTATTGCTAATTATGGTCTTCTTTGGTATTCCAGGCTTCCAGCAGCAAGTCAGCAAAGGAATGGAGTTTGGGACAGCTGGACAGTGCAGAAAAGACAAGAAAACAACCCCCACAAGTCACCAGCTAAACACTAATGTAGTCTTAATGCTTGCTTTATTGTGCACACTATATAGTACATATAGCCATATAGGTATATATATATATATATATATATATATATATATATATATATATATATATATATATATATATATATATATATATATATATATATATATATATGTCCTGATGTATAGGACGATTATATGGACGACCAGGGTCGACTAGGCTCGACTAATCGGCCTGGTCGACGACTAATCGCGATTAGTCGCCTGGTCGGTCCCAAGGCGACTAGGTTCGACTAGACGACTTGAAAACACTGTTCAATGAGTTCCGTTACAACGCACGGGTACGTAACTAGTGTAGAACAATGAACAAGAAATCCCAATACTATAAGATTCAGAATGAAGTACTTACTCTTCAGTGGACAACGAAAATTGAGCCAATTCAGATTTGGTCAAGTGCTTTGCATACTGGGAAGCTATTTCAACACGGGTTTGCTGATCCGGTAAGCCAAAAGAAATTATTGAATCAAAACGGCTGCAAAATAACAATTGCAAAAAGGAGAAGTTAAAAATACTATTTACTTAAATCGTCATTATAAATATATAGGATAAGATCAAATTGATGAATTGATCATGGTATCTCAATTTTAAAAATGCTACAAGGTTTAGTAGCTTAGTTCGATGTTGCAGCATTGTTTTATAAGTAGTTTTTATGTCGTTATGTATGCCTCTTGGGAAAACACAGAAAACAAAAATTGACTTCTTGCAGGAGAACTTCGACACACTAGGCCATGCCACAATTAACTGGGGCTGCTTACAGGAACAGAAAGGATGTGAAGATAGAAAAACTATACCTGATGAAAGCAGGATCAAGGTCTTCCTTTCTATTTGTTGCACCAATAACCACCACATGTCTATCCTGCTCGAACCCATCGATCTTCACAGAAGACATTTATTTAGTGTCAATAAAAGATACGTTGTATGCCATCAATTGCAATAAGCATGATGGCAGCAACTAAGATACCACATGCAGGTCTCTTTCAGGAAACTGAATGATATCAATATTGGATATTGAAAGCATTAACATGGAACAGCGACAAAGGCTATATAGTATTCTAGTACTCCAAGAAAGCAAAAGTAAATAACTGCAGGGCAAACCAGGCATGAAAAAAAATGCCCTGCCAACAAAAAAGTGTGTGCTTTCAAGTTGTTACAAACTTACAATACATAGTTTCTGTAGCACAGTGAAAATTTCAAGAGTATTGCATCTCTTATAAAGAGTGTTACACCGAAAACGCTGATGAGCACCATAGTGAAAGTGTGATTGAAAGAAGTACATATAAACTCAATAATTACACCAAAAGAAAGGGAAAATATTACATCAGAGGTAACAGGCATTCAGTTTCCGTCCTCTAATATTTAAATGATGCTCCGTTAATTAAAAGGAAAATAAACAAAGAGTCTACCTGTCGCAGAATTACGGACAAGATCCTTCGTGTAGCTTCATGCATTTCACTATCTCGTGCAATAGCAAAAGAATCTACCTGTAACAAGGACATCAAAAGTAAAAAAGATGTAACATTAATACCTCAGTGTAACCAGGAAAATTAAATCACTATGAAGTGAAGTACACTATAAAAAAGAAAGCAAAAACAGGCTAAACAGGTCATACAGTTCTTGACCTACAATACCCTATAAACAAGAAAGCAAAAACAGGCTGAACAGGTCATACAGTTCTTCTGACCAACAAGTCCATGATATATCTTCATAAGTTAAAACTTAAGTTTTTTTAATTGGCCGACTCCCCCCTTTTCCTCTCCCCCTTCCGACGTTTCCTCTCCCCTGACCCTTCCTCTCCCAAGCGCCGACTCCCCCCTTTTCCTCTCCCCTTCGCCTTGCCGCCGCTGGAGCACGCCGTCGGAGGCTTGTGCGGGTGCTAGGAAGGCGGCGGCGGGGCTCTCTCGCCTGGATCTGGGCCGCGGCTTCTAGATCTGGGCGTTGGTTTCGAGGCGGCAGGGCCCCTGTGGAGGTCGCCGGCGGAGGCTGAGCGGCGGCTAGGGCCGGAGCACGTATCCGGGCGTGCGGGGGCGTGGGGGCGGTGTTGGCGCTCGTGTGGAGCTGTGTCGAGGAGGTGCGGCAGCCTCTGCAGCCCGGCCTGTGTCTCGTCTGAGACGAAGTAGCCGGCCATCGGAGTGCGTCTCCGGCGTGCTGGCGCCCGGATCTGGTTGAGCTCAGGTCCGGCAGCGGTGCTGAGGCCCGGCGTGGTGAGGGTCTCCGGAGCCCGGCTTGGGTCTTGGCGGGAGGCTAGGTTTCTGCGGCTGGCGGTGGCGGAGGCGGAAGGCGAGAGGGAGGTGGTGTCGGAAGAGTCCACGGCAGCCAGCAGCGTCGAGGGGGCGAAGGCCGGTGGCGGCTCGGCGGAACTCGTAGACGCCGAGCGGCGGCAAGATCCGGTGGGAGTGAAGGAGAGGTAGGCTTTGAAGGGCGGAGCCGTCGTTGGGTTGCTTGCGAGGAGGGTGTGGAGGCGGCGCTGTGTGAGCAGAGCAAGCTGACGGAGAGGGTGGGCGCACTGGAGCGTGCCGTCTGGCGGGTGGAGGAGGCCGATCGGCGCTGGCGGCAAAGGCCGGGTTGCAGCAGGAGCTGTGGCTACTGGGTTTGTACAGGGAACCTTGGCGCGGCGTTGCTCGAGCGGGAAGCAGGTTCGTCGTGGAGTTCAAGGGTGGCTATGCCATGGCCTTGAGACGTGCAGAACCCCGGTGTGCTGGTGGTGGTCTTTTTTGTGTGAAGATAGTGCGTGGGTTGCTGTGGAGGTGCTGGCGAAAGCCTTGCCGGTGTTCCTACCGGTCTCGACAACTATGACGCCTTTGGACGCCATTTTCCTTCCTGGAGGGTTGTCATGGCACTCCATAGCCCTCATGTATTCTGTTCTCTAGGTGAAAGCCTTGTCTCGGTGAGGCGGGCGGCGTCGGCGACCCTCATCGCCTCTATGGAGACGTTGCCTCAGAGGTTCATCTTCACGCAAAGTAGACCGGAGTTTGAGTGGCTCAGTTGGAGGAGGTTAGGGGCTTGATTGAAAGCAAGGACGGAGAAGAAGTTCTGAAGCTTAGTCTTTGTAGCTTTTTCATAGTCCTTTAGCTCTCTTTCTTGTTGATGTTGTGTGATCCTCAGTGTTGAGGCTTTGAGCTTAAGAGCTCGTGTAATTTTTAGCTGTATATATCCCAAGTGGATATAGAGGCCGGATTTTATATCCTTTATCTAAAAAAAGTTTTTTTAATTAGTTGTTCAGGAAGCTACATGCATGACAATGATCTCAGTTGTTTTGAAGGTGCAAGTGTGCAACTAGTTCTACACTTCTACTTCAATACCATTTGGAAAGAAGGCAAATATCAGCTTAAAGACTAAACAAGTGACCTTTTTCTGGAAAAAAAAAAATACATATTGAACAACAAAATATCCCACCGGTCTCAGTATGTTAAGCACCATGTTTCCAATACATTTGATAGCTGCTGGAGTATCCTTAATACATGTATGCTATAAAGATGAAGCTACATACCTCATCTAGGAAAATAATGCCTCCATCAGGAAGAGGAAGATCATGGCAAGTGAAAAAACAGATCCCAACAGGCGCTCACTTTCACCATAATTCACCATAATATTTCGACATGATGATTTCTAGTGTCACATATAGTAGTGGAACTCCCTAGAATAAGAAAAGGGCAAACAACAAGCTTAATACAACAAAATATTAAGCATTTGCCAATAAGTTACAGAAAATGAATTGTATCTTGTAAATTGCAAAAGTACTTGATTAACAAATTTAAAAACATGGAATTACTTTCGGGCAATCTAAAAATATATCACTTACCGCTTACTTGGCAATAACTCGAGCAGAAGATGTCATGCCGGTCCCTGAAATAATGAGGCAGTGGTAACTAGTAAGTATAAAGTATGCGAACAAAACAACATGAAAAGAGACGCAATCATACTGTCGTACATAAAAAGGACCATGTGTGTTTTCCAACATCAGGAATTGCAAGCAAAAAGCTCTTGTAATTTCTTCTTACTAATATTCAATGGTCTCTCAACAAAATTTATAGCGTTAATTCTGAAATGGTGTAACCAAGTTATCTAATACTGTTACCATAGCTGTTAACATCAAGAATCAAGAGAGCATAAAATGCAACAACATGTTTTTTGGCATGCAAATGCCCACTCAAGGCAAAGCGCTGTTCAGGTCACTCACTGGGTGGACCTTCAAGCAGAACAGCTCGAGGTCGATTTGTTTCAAATTTGCAACGTGTACCACAAGCAATGTCATCGTACACTTCAGGACTCTGTAAAGCCAAGAGTATAGTATCCTCTATCTCCCTAAAATGGAACAAAAACAACATGCATAAAGCTTAAGAGCTATAATTTTAGAATGGAATACACATAAGCAGTTGTGTAACAGAACTGATAGAAAGCTCCAACAAGCAACAACCAAAATGTGTGAACTGTGAAGTAAAGAAGTCTTTTTTTTTAAAGGGAAACTGTGAAGTAAAGAAGTCAACTAAACAGGAAGGGGAAAAAAGGAGTAGCCCTATGCATGGGGATTGTTTGTTCCTCTGCTTAGACAAACACATATACATATTTAACTAGATAATATTTTTACTTTCCCAACAAATTATCTGCTTCTTTTGAGATTAAAAAATAACAGCAAACTGGTGATATTATACCTTTTCTGAGGTTCATATCCAGCAATGTTCTTCCACAATACAGTACCATCCATTGGAACGCTAGAGGTTTCATCAAACCCATAGACCCTAACTCCCATGGCGTCTAGATCAGATACAGTTTTTTCCATAGAGGGTACATGCTTAGGTCTTTGACCATTTCCTTTTCTTGATGTGTATGACTTAATGCCTTTCCCTGATGACTCCTTAACATCTTTTTGGCCAGATAATTTTAAAGCACTGATCAAAGCTTCAAGTTCTTTTAAACTAAAACTGCCATGCTTGATGGATTCAATTTCCTGGAAATACACATAATGATCAACAATTGCATTGAATCTCATATAATGAAGAAAGGATAGGATAAATTGCTTTCACAATCTTAGTGAAGGATGTTTTAGAACTAACAGAATATTCAGATCCGACAAGTGGCTCAAATATCAAAACAAAAAGATCATCTTCGTTGTTATCTCCAATGCTCGCCATATTTTTGGGAGGGTTCAACGTTATTTAACGTGCAGCTGCACTGGAACAGAAGTTATTGATTAAAACATGATAAATATTTGGTGCTTGGAAAGGGCTAGATCTATGACATGGATTTGCAGGAAGAAGATTGTATGAGAAACACTGATAATAGTAATGTAATTTTCCACAACTAACCGGTACAAAGTCTGGTACCCTACTAACATGCCCAAATACCATTACGGTCAAAAAGGCGGAAGGGAGGGGTCCAGGGTCCAGGGTTTGGTTGGATGGATGGAAACCATCAAAAAAGAGTCAAAGAAACATTGTATTTATACCACTTGTATCTATGACCCGTCATCAGGTGGTCAAACAACAAACCACGATACGCCAATACAAGCAGAGAGAAGTCGTGGTCAAGAAATCTGATAAAGCGGAAAATCAATATACATATAGCATAGATGGATACAAGGGTCAAGGGAGTGCATGCAGATCAAAGCTGAAACTTTGCTATTTATGATTTATTTATTTGTGATTCCATTAACAGAACCAAATCACCAGGTAATGGTAAAAAATATATATTCTGTTGAGCCGAATATCAGCCAGCTTCTTTTGCTAACCTGTCCCAAGCACGCAATAGCATCTCTGAGCCATAACCAGCCTCAAGTCCGATATGTGTTACAAGATCAACAATGAGGTGCGATACATTACATGTTGAAGGTATATTGAATTTAACAACCACCTGTCAGCAAAACAAATTAAATCAGAGAAATGAACTGTTATCAAGTGAATAATACACATGGTTGTCAGTTTGTTACTGATGACGGAGTGATAAGCTGCACTTCTAAGCAAGCATAGTAGTCGGATTGTCATGCCAAATCAACTAAATCTTCTACAACTACAATAGCAACACGCAAAATTCCAACAAACCCCTATTTCATAGCATCCTTGCTGACACCTATACTTCAGTTTACTCAAATTTGTTACCACAGTGCCATACCAAATCTAACTACCTTTGTACCATTAGTCGGTGCACCAATTGCTCAAATCATACAACGTTCCCATCAAACTCTTAATTATTGCGCTTGTATCTATGTAATGTACACAATTTACTAAATTTACGAAAACGGCTGCAAAGTATGAAAATTTTGAGCACTAACAACAATGTGGCTCAAATGTTTGGGGGAAAGGACAACCTTTTGGCCCTTCACTGCAACATCAAACTGCGGGTACGACCCGCGCGGCATCCCGAGCTCCCTTATCCTCTTCCTCTCCTTGAGGGCCAAATCCTCCCCCTTCGCCGCATCACGCTCGCCGCCGTGTCGGCCGCGCCCTGTAAACACAGATCAAGCTCAAACCATGCAAAATCTTACTCCCTAAACAACAAGCAAAAGTTCGAACAGAAGCAAAACCAAAAAGCGCCACCTCCTGATTGGCATCGGCGTATGCAACCGGCAGCGACGCAAGCGCGGCGGCCGCGCCGGTGGCGATAAAGGCTGCGGCCGCGGGCGCCGAAGCCCCCCGCGCCAACGCGTGCTGTGTTTCATTCAGAAACCCTATGCGCGATCCTAGCGCGACAGAAGGCGAGATGGCGGCAGCGGCAATAGGCTTTTGAAGAGGAGGAGGCGGGGTGGAGGAGGACGAGGACACCTCGGCTTGCAGTGGTCGGGGAAGGCGGAGCAGTGGGAGGCGGCGGCGGAGAAGCATCATGCCGGGGTTTCGCTGCAGGGGAAGAGTGGCTCGTGGCGGCTCGCGAGGGGATAGGCTACCGGAGAGTTCGCGGCGCGGGGTTAGTTTTGCAGTTGTGCTTTGTCCCCCGCCCACGAAAGAACAAGGCGTGCTTCCCAACTACGCCTTCAAGTCGTTTACGTGGGTTATGTAACTCGCTTCCAATATCCAAGACGAGATTCCAGGGAAGATCTGGGCCTTAGCTATGTGGGCCAAAAGCAGCTACAGATAAGACCCAGGAGCTGAACACCACGGCACCCAGAAATATTTTTGAGGAATCCACACAGAAATTGGAACCTGCCATTTTTATCTATGAACGTGTGTTTTTTAGGCTATAACTAATATCTTTTTGACTATGTCTGATGTCTTCTAGCTGTGGTTGATGATTTTTGCGTGTGTTTTTTGATACAGCAGCAGACGATGGAGACGCGGATAGCACATATGATTTTAGACTCGGAAAGTCGTTTGAAGAATCCGCTTTAAAATGCCATAAACGGATTGGTTGAGAATACCATAGCTGTACTTTAGAAGATGCTATGTTTAAGAAGAATATGAGCGCTGATTCCACCTTTTTCTTTGTTTGCTAAGTAAATGTATTGAACTCGCCAAGAAGAAAAGATACTAACACACCTACTGTTCCCCTTATTTCTTATTCTTGCCTGAAGATTCAAAATTGGAATTGCTTTGTATGACCTATCGTCCGTCATCTTGTCCCGAAAAAGGCTTTTTCGGTGCGGGGAAAGGAACTGGGCAAAGTCAAGTATTTCGGACTAGGTTTTGTATAGTATTATTATGTGCTGATCCTGACTGCGGTCCTTTATTTCGAAACGAGGATAGGTCTCTTGCGGAACGAGGTGTAGATTAAGAAGAAAGATGAGCGTATGGTCCATACTCATTCGGGTTCAAACTTATTTTGCAGGGAGAAATGGGTACATGCCTGTAGATCTCCTTCTCACAGCGAGCACTTGATTACGGAGCCTGATTCTATATATTATTTCTGGATTATTATAGAATCTATCTTTTTCTTCAATTCATAGTGGGAATCCTATTACCGCAAATGGAATTTAGCTAGCACTATTACAGAATTCAGAAAACCGCACCGAGATCTTTCAACTATAGCATGAAAGTCCTTGTACAAGTTCGCTCTGACCAGAACCCTAAGGGCAACTTGAGTCTCGCAGATGTGCAGCTATGTTGAAGAGGTGCTCTGAACACCCAAAAAGTAACATACACGATAATCTTATAATTCTTCATCCTTTTTCTTGAGATAACGCCAAAAAGTCTCTTTTTGCTATGGCGTATGATTTGATACTTGCCAACACGGAATAGAAACTCGCACTAGAGAACTTTTAGGAGTGGTTCTAATGTTAGTCATATTGACTTCTTCCTAACGTGACAAGCAGATCAGAAGTATTTCAAGGATTGTAAGGTAAAACCTAGAGAGAGTGCAGCAACCCAACATAGATTTTGAGTACTCTATCTTAGTATTAAGAGATGGAAGAGAAGGAGCAAGGAAGCCTAGGATTAGGTGGTGGAATTTGAAAGGGGATAAGCCGTCGAACTCCTGAGGGTATTTAGGAAATTTCCTAATTTGTAAAAGAAAAAAAGGGAGTGGTTCCACCTATCGGTGGGATGGTGGGAGAAGAGATAAGGCTTCTGCCTTATCTCTCGCATGCGGCGACTCGGAGGCTTCAGCTCTAACCGTTTCGCCCAAGGCGGCTGAGTCAAGTGGCGACAGTGATAGAGGCACCATCGGTGCGGGCACTTCGATGCCAACTATGGCTGCAGCCCGCCAACCTCCACCCCGCTCCCCTATAAAGGGCGATATCTCCTCTCCTTTTGGATAATTCCCGAAGTAGTGAGTTCCTTGTTCTCTTGATCCTCTTCTGTCGGCTGGTCCTTGATCTAGTTTTGGGGGCACCAATCACCTGTTGCTCCCTCACCGGACGACAGGCTGCCTGCCGGCTGCTGGCGGGGCAACAGGCGCTTGTCACCGGCGGCATAGCCACGTGTCATCTCGAAGGCGCTGCTGCCCGTTCACCGGACGACAGAAGTGATATTTTTATAAATACATTGCGCATACTACTAATTTTATAAATACGATGCACAACAGTGCCAAATCTAGCTTTATCTCACCAAAAAGATATACGTATTTCATAGAGCTAGCTAATAAAGCTTTCATTACCCACTGCCCCTCCTTTTAAGGAGGTTTTAGAGCACCCAGCCACCCAGTCGCAACCCGTCACAAGAAAGGATTGATGGTAGAGTTCCCTTGCGTGAATAAAAGGAGGATTCAGAGCACCCAGACGCAGCTCATCACAAAAAGGATTGATGGTAGAGTTCCCCTGCATGAAGTCAGTGGATTTGACTGAACTGACCGTACTACAAATCGATATATTTGAGAAAGCTTCTTACATTTTTAATATTTGACTTTTTAATTTTCAAAGAAATCAAAAGATAAAAGACAAAAGACAAAAGCCAAGAAAAATATGAACATAATTGCGGGCCGTTTGGCCTTCTTGTTTGAACTTAATTTGCATGCATGCCGGGCCCCCCCTCTATGGTTCTATTGCATCTCTATCGATCTACAAAAAGAATCAAAAGTGTATATCTTTTCTCTTCAGTGGTTAGCTATATCAATTGCCAGCATGCATCGTTTTGCTGATAGATCAAGAAGAAACTAGCTGCTTGAAATTGATGGGCGCGGCGAAGCCCGTCTTCAATGGCGCGGCGAAGATGGCCGCGGCGCCCTTCCTGGAGGCCGCCTGGGTGCCGTGCACCCCGTCCCAGAAGAGATACTCGTTGCGGTTGCGGCAGTAGGTGGCGTTAGGCACGCACCCGGTCTGCGCGTTGAGCCGGCCGCCACCACAGCACGCGCTGGCCACCTCCTTGAACCCGGCGGCCTCCGGGTGCGCCGTGAAGTAGGACACCACGTTGTAGGAGCTGCCGACGGAGTACCTCATCCCCGGCAACGATCCCGCGAGCTTGGCCATCAGCGCCCTGAGGGCGTCGTTGAACCCGCTGGCGAGGTCGTTGGCGCCGTCGACGCACCTGGAAGCGCCGGCCGGGGAGGAGGACCTCACCGACGGCACGCAGCCGATGGGCGGCACGTCGATGACTCCGAACCGCCTCGCCCCGAGCCTGTACAGCGCCTGGACGTGCCGCGTGTAGTTGGACAGCAGGTCCGCGTAGAAGGACGGCACCTCGCTCGCCGTCCTGTTCTTCGTCAGGAACGGGAACATGTCGTTGCCGCCGTCGCTGATGAGGAAGAGAGACTTGGACAGCAGCTCGTCGACCGGTAAGGAGCCCTTGCCGTCGCTGTTCGCCGCCATCATCTTCGACTTGGTGGCTGCGAAATACTCGATTTGCTTGGTCAATGTGATGGTGTTCCCCTGCTCGATCGATGCATATACACAAAAACAGTAATTAGAACACACAGATTGATGATGCCGTCCAATATCTAAGATGTTTCTCGCAAAAATGAAAAGAAGCATTCATCCGGTACTGCTTACGGTGGTGTCGAGAATGCCGGATCCTCCGGAAGCGTAGTTGGCCCCGCGGAAGCCTCTCATGATCTGACCGCTCGTTCGCGGCGTCAGCGACAGGTAAGCCGGCGGGCTCCGCTTGAAACCCAGCAGCTTCGCTGCATTTTAATTTGCACAATTGCATATATATGTGTTAGTTTCATGGGTAAAAACGTTGCTAGTGCTCGTATCCTTAATCGGAGAAATGAAATGGAACATGCATGCACTGACCGAAACAGTCGGCGACGTTGTATCCGTTGCTGAACCTTCCGGTGGGCCTCGAGTGCGGGAAGTCGATGCCGTAGGGAAGCTGCAGCGCCGAGTTCCCCGGCAGGTACTGGTTGTTCCCCACGTCCACCGTCGAATCGCCGAACACGTACACCGCCGGCACAAGGTGCACCTCCTCGCGCCCGCTGGCCGCGGCCGCCGTCGATACAAGCAGGGCGCCGCCGCAGATAAGGAATACTACCAGTATCATCAGAGCTTTATAGTTGGCGACTCTTACCCTTATCATGGCGCCTGCAGCTATACTAGTAGCTGGCTATATGTTTATCTAACTGTATATGGATTGAGATGGGATTTACTTCCTTGTTTTTCAGCTATATGACTAGCTAGTATTAAGGATTTGCTGCTAGATGAATTGAAGTACAAGGCAGCAAGCAGATCAATTGGAGGGAATATGTGCTTGGAATGGTTGTGGGGCAAACTACCCGTGGGCCGGAGCAAAGGCCAAGGCTCACTAGCTAGTATTTATATAGGAAGTAACACTACGCACGCATATGCATGGGTTATGCCCCTGTATGCCTTGGCCATCAAGCGAACGATTCACTGAATAAATGCTAACTAGAACCATGCATCATACTATCTTCTGTTTTCAGTTTGAGCCTTGTTGATGATCTCACAAGGTTCTCTTTTTTATGATGGATGGATGGATGGATCAGATAGGTTTGTCACTTAATTCGTGGTTTCTTGCCAACCAATCCCACTACCCAAGCTGGTCGTGGCAACACATGCATGCATATGCAACGCCATGACTATTCTGTTTGTCTCGTGCTGTAATCTAAGAGGAATCAGTAGAGGGAGTGACTAGAAGATGCATGCGCACACTGCTATCCACCTAATGGCTGCTAGCTCCTTCAAATACTTGACTTGTTGTAGGGGGCACCTGGCACCTTGGACCGTCAGGAGTGCCCGATGGGTCTTATGTAGGCTCAAGGTGTGTGTATAGTTGTACACACACACACACTAATATACACTTATTATTTGCAATTATTGAGGGGCATAAACCCCAAAGGGGGTATGAGAGGGAGATTTATTCATTTTTTCTACGGAGCATACTATGCAACGGATATGATCGATTCGATCATATGGAGCGTACTCCAGTGTACTATATGAGATGGTACGTACTGGTGAGAAAGACGTAGGCATTCTATATAACTAGCTAACTGATTTTAAGGGAATCAAACGAATGAAAACATGGAGTAGTAATACTCAATTATATCGCTGTTTTTTAGACGATTTATATCGCTGTTCTAGCTAGGCCTTGTTTAGAATTAACAACAGATTCCCAGGCTGAAAGAGACGAGGCAATAGGTCTATTTGACCGATGCCTCGTTGCTCATCCTTTCTGTAACCAACCAATGCAAAAGCCAGAAAAAGGCCAAAAAAATTTTGGTAAGTGGACGTGGTGCCTTCCACGACTTTGTTGCTTGGCCCCGTCGGGTCGATCGAAAGATCATGGTTAGTTAGTTGGCGAGGTGACGCGCCGAACAAAATTCGAGGCCCGCCGCCCGGGCGGCCCGGCGGTTGCATCTGGCGAGCACTAGCGGTCGCGCACACAAATGCGTTGCGTGTACGTGTCTTTCCTTTGATTACGTGACCCCTTCCTAGTGAACTCGTCGAACTCGCATAACGTACGTACGTATGATGTCACGCTATATATGCATGCAGGCAATGCGGCGTTATGCCTTGTTGGATCAGGCATGGCGAGAACACAAGTTCGTTTCGCCCAATTTGGTGTTGCGTCGTGCAGCACTTAGACCCGTCAATGATATGATGCCGTGGAACAGAGGTGTGGAGTATGACGAGAGCTTCGCTGGCGAGGCGCGGCGGAGGAAGAGAGAGCACGTCCAGGTCGGGGCTTCGCCACTGCGAAGAATGGCAGCTCGCGGTCGCCGATGAGCGGAGCGGTGGTGCGCGGCCTGCCCCGTTGCCCCCATCGACCACGAAAGAAGAGACGAGCCCACGCGGCGCGAGGACGGACTGACCGAGTCCACGTGGTCACCGACTCACCGTAGAACGGAGGACGTGGCACTTGGAATGCCGAGAAATGGGCCTGAATTGCCCTATTTTACGGCCCATCCGGCCTCGAAAGGCCAGGATGCCCACCACGGTGCCGTCGTGTGCCGCGCCACCTCCGCCTCTGGATCCAAGTAAACTGCTTCGCTTCTGCGATTCTGTTCATTGGTTGGATCTTTGAAAGCCCACATTACACGGGCTGCGTTTTCACGCAATCTATCTCGACGTCAACTCGTTCTATCCTTCATCAACAGGCACGAGATTGAGACCGGTGTCACTGATCATGTGCAGACGCCCGGCCTACTCGTCCGGTGCCAACTGCCAAGACGCGCGCCGGCGGTGGCTAGCTCCTTCCAACTCCCAATGGCACAGCCACCGTGTATGGTCTCCCTCGCGCATTTCATTTCAGCAACCTCGTAGGTGCAGCGCGTCCATCGAGCCGGTCAGGGGTGCGTCGCGGTGCACGAACGCCTCCACCTCATCGTGATGTACGGCCACGCAGGTGAAGAAGGCCGGCTCCACGACGCTACGTTCCCCTTGCTTGCTATCTTGTTGGTTCCAAGGTTGTCATGCCAAAATTGCCACCTCCAGCTGTCGCTGAGCACTGCCGCATCGCCCACACAGTTGTCACCGAGTGCTGCCGCATTCCTAGCCATCGTAGAGCTTAGATCCGACCGGATTTACGCGGCACCAGCTCTGGGAGGGGGGAGCATGGCCGAGGAGGAGGGTGACCTCCATTCCCGGGGAGTGGAGGGAGGGAGTGAGATAGTGTGGTGGCAGCGGAAGGAGGGGACACAGCGGTGGCGGGCAGAGAGGAAGTGAGCTACACCGGTGAGCAAAAGAGGGAGGCGAGTTGCACTGGCTGGTGGAGGGGAGGCGAGCAACAGACAGAGGGAGTGAGATAGGGTGGCGGTTGGAGGGGAGGTGAGCGGCACTAGCGCGCGAAGGTGAGGTGAGCAATGGGCAAAGGGAGAGATAGGGCGGCGGCTGAAGGAAAGGCGAGCGGCACCGGCGCGCAGAGGGGAGACTGGGGAGTAGGAAGTAGGATATGACAAGTGTTACTCTCTCTCTCTCTTTCATAATATAAGTTTAAAGTCCACTATGCACATAGACAAATAAAACATTAATTTTAAGAAAAAACTAATACAATTAGACTATACATAGATTTATTAAATGGCATACTACAACTACACACTTATTTTTTAGTATTAAAGTAGCATTATATAGTGAAAATATTATAATAACTATACCTTTAGTCTTCACAATGAACTTATATCGTGGGACGACGTTTCCCAAAAACGAGAACTTATATTGCGGGATGGAGGGAGTATAAAAGACTGATATTTATTTCATGTTCTCTATATCAAGATAATTAATGATTAAAAAGGTAGTACTCCCTCCGTCCAAGTTTATAAGGTATATTTTTTTGAATAATTTTGTCTATAAATATATGACGTATTTTATATTCCAATGTAAAAGTAGTGTGAGATTTTCTCTATACCATTAATAAATATCCAGTTTTACTCTATGTTCTCTACATACATGTATTGAATATAGTATTTAGAGATAATAATTAGGAGTAGTCTAGTCATTTTCAATATCTCATTGGTGTATATTCCAAGAAAAAATACACTTTATAAACTTAAACGGATGGAGTATCTAGTATTATTTATTAATAATGTGGATATTTTTAGACATAGCTATAAGGCCAATCTCAATGGGGGTTTCATGGAGTTTCATGGGCATTAAATACGCTGACATGGCACTGTATTGATGAAGAGAGAGATGATAAAAATTTCATGGGAGTAGAGAGAGTTTTATGGGGATGAAACTCTTCTGCACTGTTTCCAAAATATGGGTGTGTTGGAAACTGGGACATGAAACCTCCACTAAGAGCAAGTTTAATAAAGCTGACTGTGCTAGCTATAAGGGAATCCATGTCAGCATAGTCCTATGTGGAGGGGAGAGAAAAGGAGAGAGAGAGCCAAGTCGGCTCCCATGCAAGAGTCAGGCTATAGCACAGGAAAAGAGGCGTTATCCATGCATGTACCAATAGAACTAACTGCTATACCATGCATGTATTAAATGACCAATACCCATGTATGTATTAAATGATTGAGAGCTCTTGTAGAGACAACTTATAGCCAGCTTATTGTATGAGTTGGCTGCATCTTACTTTTTGATGACATGGAAATGTATTAGAGGTAGCAGCTATCTATACTATTAAACTTGCTCTAAGAGCAAGGCTAATAATACAGTCTTTAGCTGGCTGTATGAACACTTACAGCCCACTTATCAGCCTATTCATATAATAGTTTACAGCCAGCTGAAGGCTGTATGACCCACCCCTTTCTCTCATAAAGTTTCTTGGTTCTTGTGCTTCAGCTGGCTGTAAACTTACAGCCCACCTCTCTTCTCTCTCCTCCTCTCTCTCCTCCACCTCAGCATACAGCTTACTAAGGCCCTGTTTGGATCCCATGGTCTAAAGTTTAGTTGTCTAAAGTTTTGGACTAAACTTTAGTTGGCTAAACTTTAGCCACTAAACTTTAGTCGAAGGTCCTGTTTGGATCCTGTACTAATGGATAGGACTAAAGTTTTAAAAAGACCATACTACCTCTCTTCGTTTCGTGTGTCAGCCATTAAATGGGAGGTGAGAGACCAACATGCATGGGTAAACACGTCTTTGTGCCTAAGAACCCAAAACTTTAGACCACTTTAGTTCACTTTGGTGGACTAATGGTCTAAAGTGTTTTTTAGGGGTTAGCTAAAGTTTAGATCTAACTTTAGACCACCTGTTTGGAGACTTTAGACCTAAACTTTAGTAACTAAACTTTAGATGGAGAGATCCAAACAGGGTCTAACAGTCTCTTATTATACTTGCTCTAAGACTGACCTAAAAAATATACTGAAAATATCCTCGACAAATTATTTTTCGAAAGACGGCCTGCACTAAACTACGGCGGCATAAAACCGTAGCTTTACACATGACACATCCCGAAGAGGTAGGCAAGCCAAGAGCCACACGAATCACAAAAGATGGCAGCCTTGCACAGCATTGCATGCGGAACTCGGTTTCGTGCCAAAATACTTTCGTGACACGTTGCAAAAGAGACGCGACCTACTCGGCTCCTGCCTTTACGCTTCCCAACTTCTTATAGGGCAAAACAGCGGTTTCTGATCACAACGCATATCAATCGTTTTGCTTCGAGTCTGAGCATTGAATCTTCCATCTTTCTTAGGACAGCGGGGGTTGATAGTTTAGGAGATGAAGCGGCTGCTTGTTCATCGGCAGTTTGGTTATCCCTCCAGGAGTTTGGTGGGCAAATCCTCTACCCTGCCTGCACTTTGCAACAATTTCATTCTCCCCAGGGTAAGTTCACCAATCACCGCTGCTCTTATCTTGTCATTTCCTAACTTTCTCAATTTCATGCCTTCTCCAGCATTACATTACTATCGCCATTAGTCATTCTAGATGTCTTCAGAAGGACCATGTAGCAGATTAATCTTGTGTTGTGAATTTGTCAAAATGAAATTATGTGGCATTTTTCTTGCATACCGGAGACAGGTGATGTCAATAATGCTTAAATTTGTAGGATAAATTCTTCATACGAAATCTTTTCCGAAAAATAAGAAAAATAAATTGTTCATAAAAATGTTCAGGTAGCAACTTGAATTTGTGGTAGCAAATTAGCAATCTAATTGACGATACCATGTATTACTGAAATTGATTTTTAGTACTTTTGATAGTGTGTTTGTAATCTTTCATTTTTCTTGTATCTTGCAAGTATCACTCAACTGAGAAAGACGATGACACACCGAGTGAAATTGGAGAAAAAGCGAGGTCAACAGCAGAAGAGTTCCTGAGGGTGGCCAAGGAGAAGTCTGATGAGGTCAGCGAAGGCGCAAAGGAAACATTTCATGAGACGAAGGAAGCGGTGCTCGGGGAGTCAGATGACGAGAAGGAGAAGTTCAAACGGAGGGTTGAGGAGGGGAGGCACCATCAGAAATAAGTGGCAAGTTTTCTGCTGTATGCAGTCATGGCTTACCAAAGTCATAGGCCCTGTAGGTTATCAAGTCTAGGCCATCTAGGCATGTGTAATGTGTTTCGCCCTTCAGTTCAGTGACCTTCAGTACTACATGCCATCCCCTGTAGGCCTGTAGAACAGATAAGGTTTGCCTTACTTTAGGGATCTTCGGTAGTACTACATGTCATTTCCTGCAGAATAAATAAGACTGGCCTTTTGAAAATTGTTGTCATTGTCACTTATGAGTGCTGACTCAACTTGGATGTGCATTACGCAATAATTTTATTGGAAAGCTAATATTCATGCATAAAAGGTAACAAAAAATATGCAGACAACAATTTTTGTTTTCGGGATAATGCCCTGTGAGCATCCAAGTGGTGATGGCTCATAACTTGGTCTGGTCACCATTGACATTTTGGTGACACCTCCCAGTGGAAGAGGGATGGCAACATCTGGGTCCTAAAGTACTTCCAATTCTTATGGAGATAATTAATCAGTGCAACAAATCAAACGCAGTTGCAACTCTGTCTGCCTTATCTGAAGTGAAAATTATGATCAAGTTGGGCACTTCAGAGAAAAGGGGTTTGGTGAGCTCCACATCAGTAAGCACCTAGAGAATGGTCAATCAGTGTTTGCTAAGTCATGAGGCATGACACACAAATTAGCACATGACTTAAGATGACAAAATGTTGATTAGGTACCAAGTGCCAAATTAGGCTTTTTTTTTCAAGCTTTGTCACCAAAGAAAAGTGTCATATTCTTTGCTATTTTACATTAATTGCTGTTTTGGGCTTTCTTTGAGCATTAAGTGCAATAGACACTATTGTCATGTAGCGATCAGCATACCTGTTCCCTGCCTTGGAGATATAAAAACTAGTATGTCTGCATTCAGAAATCACTTTTGTTTTTCAGACTACCGTAGGCTCAGCTGTATATTGGTCACTGTGCCCATTCTCGTTAATTTGAATTTTCAGTAAAATGCTTTTGTCTTGAATAGCATGCTTTACTAGTTTCCTGTTCACATGGGCCAAGTATATAACTATTCTACACAGATCATCAGATTTAGCCATTTTTAAGGATGTCTTCTGAGCATTTTACCTTGGCATGCCATTTCTGGACTCTGAAAACAAGCACCTTCATCTAACTTGAAGCATCACTACCATGCTGATGTGGTATCAATTTACCTTTTTTAGAAAAAGAATGTGAAATATCTACTTGACTCCTTAATACAAACTGCGCCCTTTTGTCAAAGCAAAAAGTATCTGAAAAGAAAAGGTCCAGTTTGTTGCAAAAATGCACAGAAAAATAGAGATAAGAGACACGAAGTTTTACGTGGAAAACACTTGCGGGAAAAAAACACGGACACTCAAAGATAAATCATTATAATGAGGAGAGATTACAATGGAGCGCTTGCTCTTCCTATGGACTACTGGGATACATATATATGGAGTGAGGGAAAAGAGTCCCACACGGAGAGAAAACCGAATCAAAGTCAGTTACTACAGATTGACACCACGTTCGATACAATCTATGCATACACCTGCCATACCACGTGTGGCATGAGGCGATGAAATGTCTTACACGTATACGGTACGAATTCAGATGAACTTTAACACAGTTTACCTGTGATTCTATGAAGGATTCAATGTAACAGTATGTGCTAACTCCCAGAGGCTGACGACATTGCTTGGGCTAGTATTCATTCCTCTATTCTATGACTTCAGTATCAAAAATCAGAAGAAAGCAATATTTTGTTGAAGCTGTGGAGGTGACTACTTAGAGCAACTCCAGCAGGGCCCCTACTTGAGCCCTCAAACCTCATATTTGAGGGCTTGAGGCAAAAATAGAGGTCCAGCAGGGCCACTACTAGAGTCCTCAAATTTGAGGAGCCCCTCAACTCCCCTCTTCAGCCCTCATTCCCAGGGGCCCCCTACTCTGGCTCTCATCCTACCGTTGTTCAGTTTTTTCCCCCGCCGCCCGTGAAATTCCCCGCCTCCGCCCGTTTCCTCGCAGCCTCCGCCGCTTCAACTCCCAGATCCCCCGCCGCCTCCGTTCGCCCGCCCGCCGCCTCTCCGTCTCCGCCTTCGCTCGCCCGCCGCCTCGCCTCTCCGTCTCCGCCTCCGCTCGCCCGCCGCCTCGCCCAGCTCCTCGGCTCGCCCGCCGCCTCTCCGTCTCCGCTGGCCCGCCGCCTCCGTTCGCTCGCCCGCCGCCTCGCCTCTCTGTCTCCGCCTCCGCTTGCCCGCCGCCTCGCCCAGCTCCTCGGCTCGCCCGCCGCCATGCCCGGCTCCTCCGCTCGCCCGCCGCCTCCACTCGCATGGTTCCTCGGCTCGCCCGTCGCCGTGCCCGACGCCTCCGCCGCCAGCGCTCGCCGGCGCCTGCCTCCCCGCTCTCCTCCGCCTGCCTCCCCGCTCTCCTCTGCCCACCTCTTTCCTCCCGCGCCGCCACCGCCCTCCTCGGCGGCTCCTCTTCCCCGGCGGCTCCTCTTCGGCGGGAGGCGCGAGGCGGAGACGGAGAGGTGAGGGGCAGGGGGAGAAGAGGGAAGCGGAGGCGGCGGGATGGCTGGAGACGGCGGGCTGAGACAGAGAATGAGGAGTGGGTCCCATATGTCAGTTGTAGGGAATAGATTTGAGGACTTAAATTTGAGGGGTGCTGTTGGAGTAGATGCAAAAAAACAGGGCCCTCAAAAGTAGGGGGAGCCCTCAAATGAAAAGTAGGGGCCCTGTTTTGAGGGCTACTGCTGGAGTTGCTCTTAGTATTAATCCTCACTCTCTTCCATCTGGAGATGCCACTACCCAAAAAGTAAGATATTTTCCTTTTGTAGACTTTTAATTCTGCATTGGATGATTAAATGTTAATTCTCACATTCATGTATTAATCACTTCTTAATTGTGTGATTTTGTTAAATAGTTTTGCGGAACATATAATATATACTTATCCTTACGGTATACTTACTGTGTATTCAAACTAAAAAAATCATAAAAAATATAAAAAAATTTCTAGATGTATTTTATGATTTACTCTATCTATATGTAAAAGCTTAAGTTCAAATTCCTTCGAGTTGGGAGTCATGTGCACCGTACATACTACATACAACGGTTGGAGAGCCACTCACGGACCGAAGGAAACCAGATTGCTGTTCGAGCCGTTCGATTGAGATCTCGTGGCGCAGATTGAGGACAAAGGAAGTCGCGGTGGGAACTTTGCAGGAGAGCCTTCAGTACAGGTGTACCATTTGGACCCTCTATTTCGTGGGCGCCCATGACGAAAACCGTTGGATGAAGATCAAACGGCCAAAGTCGAGTTTCACTGGTACCTTAGAGAGATCTTATGCATTCTTGTGCACGTTGCGTCCGACAGCGATGGGTGGGTTTTTTGGGCTGTGAGCCTGTGACTTATAGTTTTTGGTTTATAACTTTTGAATTCTGGTTTTTTGCGAGAGAGAATATGAATAGACAGACAGTCGTGTGCGATTTTAACCGGTATAATTGAAGTCGGTACAATGTCTACTATGATCTACTACAATCTATTTAAAAGCTAGTTATTGTAATAAGTCAAAAGTCATAAGCATGAAGCGAACTCAGCCGATGTAGACAGACATATGATGGAAGAGATCGATTCAGACTTTAGAATGCGAGCAAACGAGGCCATGTGACGTAGCTATGGCCTGCGCCCTGCACGACGACGCATCCGATGGGCAGTGGCGGACCCAGGATTTTACCAAAGGGTATGCCGTACCAAAATTTTCATATGCAATTCGGTAAAACCATTTGCCAATTCGGTAAATAATTGAAAATTTGCACCGTAATTCGGTATACAAGCACTAAATAATATGATAAGTCTTAAATTCAAGGATTAAGTTGGAAACTTGCACAAATTACAATATAAATAGTTCAAACACTATATTAATAGTCTCAAATATACGACCCTTTATGCTCTTAGATTTTTCAGAAGCACAAAAGGTGAAATTAACGCTTAAATTCTTGATGCAGTGATATAATCAATCCTTGTTCCTAGTAAAATTAACACTACTTTCTATACACCGGACTCAACAGGATTCACAATAACTACTTCAAAAAAGTGCATGAGACAGCAATGAGTATAATTACCTGGGATGAAAGGAAATTTACGGGGCAGAAAAGGCTGCAACATCCCTTTCTGCATCTTCCAGTCAACTGGATTGATGCTTTCTGCTTCTAGCTTCAACAGGACCTCGTTCTTCTTCGCTAAAGGGACAGGAACTTTGACATGCTGCATCAGAGGAATTTGAGAATTCATTGGCTGGTTTCTTCTCAAGGGAAAAACAAACAAAAAAGAAATCTTGTTGTTGACTGGTTTCTTTTCAAGAAAAGAAAATGAAGAAATCTTGTTGACTCCTCTATCCATGAAAAAGGGGAGATTTTGTTGAGTGGGAAATCTCTCATCTACACTAAATCAGGTTTATTTCTATTTTGAAGAGTGACTCTTTGACTAGATCAGAATAACATGAATTAGCCTGGCACCCGATTGACTCTTTTGATCACCCCAATCATATGACTACTGCTGACTTAGGTGAAACATAAAAAAATATCTTGGGTGCTTTTTTATACGGATCTAAGATAAGGCATGTACCAACCAATTAATCAAATTGACTTTGAGACGCTTCAATAAACTACAACTTGTTCGACCACAAAAAAAAATCCCAAGAGAGGAAAAGACTCGCCACTACTCACAGACTCAGATGAACTGATTGCTATTTCCAACCAGGGGTGAGCCCAGGCACGCGACTACCAAAACTAACGAACCAATTAGCTAATGATCTAGCTGATTTACCAATTAACTAGTCATATCGTACTTAGCATTAACCAATCTATGCCTAGTACGCACACAAGATTCCGCCCCTATCCCCCGTTGCTCGAACAAAAGCACGGACGCGCGCGGAGCGGGCTCACCTTGAGGGCGGCTGCGCCTCCGCCGCAAGCGTCGTATTGCACGGCCCGCATCTTCGCCTGCGTCGTCGGCGTCTTGGCGGCCGCGGCTCCGGCCATGGGGAAAGAGGGGGAGCAAAGCAAACATATGGGAATCTGCGCCGCGCGAATATCGTGAGGCTCTCGTTGTGATTCGTCTGGTCTGCTCGGTTGGCTTCTCGGCCCCGACGGGAGGACGCCGGCGAATCCTTGGCGGCTCTGCACACTGCAGCAGGTGGCTGGGCCCCAGGGTATGCCGTGGCCCACCCGGCATACCCTGTGGGTCCGCCCCTACCGATGGGATAGTCATGAGCTCGGCACGGCTTGGTGACCATGAGCCAATGGGTGGGTTTTTTGGGTTTATGGTTTGGCTTTTTTTCAGTAACTAGCTTTTAAACAGAGTCTTTTCAAAATGGGGTTTTACATGTCGAGTATAGTAGACACTGTCTTGACTTCATTTATATTAGCCAAAATAGCACACGAGTATTTTTCTCTCACGAATAGCTAAAATTTAAAATTTTAAACAAAAAACTACCGCCTAAAAGAACCCATCCATTAATATCACCAGGTGGTGCGCGCGCAGCGCGCTGGCCACATGATAATCTGAACTGTATACTCTGCTCTACTAATACTAGTTTCGAAGGAAGAAAGGAAGCATAAGAACACACCCTGAAACCGGAAGAGTAAGACCCCGTTTGGCACAGTTCTAGCTCCGAGATCTATGCTGGATCTGTAGTTTGTTGACTAAATTAAAGTGATTTAAGTATTTTTATTTAATATATAATATAAATGAAATGAGTCATGTAAATGCACTTAACATGCCTGCAAGTCTAATCCAGGATTTCCTAGAGCTATAAATGACCAGCTCTAAGAAATCTACAGATTTTCTAGAGCTAGAGCTCTGCCAAACGGGACCTAAGCGTAAGCAAATTAGCAACTCTACGGCTCTACCTGTATTCACAACGGGCCTTGTTACGATTTGCATGCAATTTTGATTAGCAGAAGAGCTTGAAGGCTGTTTTGGATTCAATTCTCGGACCTGAAGTGCTAAACGGAGCGAGTTAATCGAACTGAACAAACCAATTGTCAGGAATTGCTCAACTTTGGCAAGTTAACGGATAGTAAGCCGTAATTCCATAATTCCATTCCAGGTTTTGCAGTTGTTTGTTGTTTACGTGTGCCTGCACTTGCAAACGAACTCGAACAATCTGACTATTTAGTTCGGGTGCTGCACGTGAAAAGAAAGCTGAAAGAAGGATATAGTAGTACCGTGTTTTCTCATGAACACTATCTGAAGTTTGTTATTATCGATCACCTTCAGCAATTAGCATATTATACCCATCCTTTCAATCTATCGGCGTTTTAAGATGATGCGAGGATGACTGGCAAACATCTTCCAAAAAATAAAACATAAAATGATCACGATGCATCTTCCGATGCGCATCAGTGCACGAACTAATCAACTGCAAAATCCATCGGATTAAACGAGAGTACAAAGCAACGAACCAACGAATAGCAAAGAACCAAACATCCATCTACACGAAGTTGGCAAAAAAAATACATCCAACAACAAAACTATACACACATAAATGACACAGCAAACAACATCAATCAATCGCCTAATCAATTCAACCAACCTTTCGTCCGAAACAAAAGACCCCTCGGCGGCGGCGCCCTGCTTCTTGCCGCCGCCGTTCTTCTTCTGGCACTTTCCTTGATCCACTGGAACCCGTGCGCCGTGCCCTCCTTCACCTTCCTCAGCCCCGTCGCCGCGGCCGCCTTGGTCTTCTCCACGCCGCTCTTCTTCTTGCCGTCGTCCCGCCGCGCCCGCGGGCTCGGGTCGCCGCCGTAGTCCCACTGGTCGGCCCACGACGTGCCGAACGAGTTGCTGCGCTCCATCGAGAATCGCCTCAAGAACAAATCAGGAAAACCGTGTTGCTTTCTCGCGGTTAAGGCCTCGGCTCGAAGGTGGTGGTCTTTATAGGCGAGCACCTCCTTGGGCAGCTAATTAACAAGAGAAGATTTGTTAATCTAGAGAAGCATCGTCCATGCACGCGTAGTACGAAACGCGGGGGAGTAGTTGTGAGTATAGTGGACATTGGATCGTGCTGTGCGGGTACAGTCTAGATTTATTGTGCTTTAAACCGCTTCGTGTCGTGTCGGTTTGGTCCAGTCATCTTGTCGTGTTGTGCCGTGCCGGTCCGTCTCGCCTTTGGCCAGGCCCAAGTATGGCCGAAAGCCCACCGTGCAAGCGTTCGTGCCGTGCCAGCTCAAACCCAGCCTGAAGTAACTATACACGATGAAGACGACGATGACAATGGTAGTGGTGGCCACCATCTTCCTTTCTCTCGCACCTACCTCATTAAAAATCTAGTTAAAATTCCATACTATTGTCTCATGTCATTCCACATTTGAACTTGGTCATCTAATCTAATGGCATGCATATCTTGGTGCAAATCAGACTATGACGTACGTGGACATCTAGCTCATCGCCTAGCAATCTGGCATAGAGTTGTCCAACTAGTCAAATAGAAAAGCTCAAATAGAGTCATGAGTGCAGTTTACTATAGTTAAGAAATCAGGGCTGCCTAACTAGTCAAATAGAAAAGCTCAAGTAGAGTCATGAGTGCAGTTTATTATAGTTAAGAAATTAATTTTAAATAGTTTCTCGAACATTTATTAACTACTTAAAATACACGCACTAATAACAGAATATCTCTATTTACATAATGGTTAATTGTAACATACATGGGGTGGTTATCTCATCAAATGCTCGAACTAAAAAAGCAGTCGGTGAAGGGAGCTATCTTAGAATTAGAAGCGCATATAGTAATAATTTGCTTACATAAAATAAAATCACAATGGGGGTGAGCTATGTTGTAAAAATTATAAATATATGTTAGAATATGTTGATTTGATTGATCTTCTTCTCCAGCAGTCCAGCCCTACTGATTTTCAAAGAAGCAAGAGAGCCACGAGGATGCGACCTAGGGTTCGGTGGTGGTGACCTAAGAAGAAGCAACATTGAAAATACTTATTATTTTTGTATGATGATGTTTCAGAAGAAAGAACAATAAAAGACACCTTATATCACAAGTGCAAAAATGAAGAACAACAAAAGACATCTCATATCACAAGTGCAAAAAGGAACTTAGCCTAAATCATAGCATATGTCAGTAACGTTTTTCAGCCATTAGATTAAAATCCAACCATCATCATCTTTCTCCTCATCTCATACACACACACACATCACACATTCACATCTTTGAAACCTAACTCAATCTTCAAATTTGGCATTCTAAGGACTGCTCCGTACAGATACACATGTCATAACGGATGTGTAGGATCTTTCCGCGATGAAATCAGAATTTCTGAGGGCTAGAACAGAAGAAATTAAAATGGAAAAAACATAGTTATAGATTTTAGAAAATCTGAAGGACTAAATCGCAAAATTTTCCAAATCCTCAACCCTAAAATCCCTTCGCCGCCGCTCGATTCATTTCTCCCCAATCCCCACCCCGGCTCCTCCGCCGATCTCCCCGGCGCCTCCCTCCTTCCCCGATCTCCACCGCCGCCCCCTCCTCCCCCGGCCGCCTCCCTCCCCCCTGCCGCCTCCTCCTCCCTCAATCTCCCTTGGCTGCCTCCTCCCCCGACGCCCCATCCTCTCCTGACCTTCCCCAGTAGCCTCCCTCCTCCCCCGGCGCCCCCTTCTGCCCCGGTCGCCTCCCTCCTCCCCCGGCGCCCCCTCCTCCCCCGGCCGCCTCCCTCCTCACCCGGTGTACTCCGATCGGTCCGAGTCAGCAGACCGGGATTCGGTGCTGCGGCTGCACATGGACTCTAGTTGCTCCGAGCGACAATGACTGTGACCTCGACTACGTCGAGAGCAAGCCCACCAGCGGCGGATAGCCGGGCGGTGACTGGGGCGCTGATGATGAGTTCGTCATCGATGGCTCGCTCTTCAAGTCGTCGTCGCCAAGCGTCTTCACGCGGGATGTCGCCCTCGGCTCTGGCTACCCCGCTCCTCCTCCTGCGGCCGTGGTCCATTCGTCTAGGCTCCGGTGACTGGTATACGTCCTCCCCCTCTACTCCCTCCCTCTCTGCTCTTTGATGGCCTGATGGGTTGTACTTGTGGGGAATCTGAGGATGACCGTGAGAGCAGTGGCTGTGGGATGTCGATGGGAGGAGGCGAGGTGGAGGCCGAGGCGGCCCGACCGCTGGTGCCAGTGTGCCTGTCGTGCTCCCCATGCCGTGTCGGCCCGAGCACGGCACGATTCGCCGTGCTGTGCCGTGCCACCCAACGGGCTAGCTTTCCAGGCCCGACCCACTATTCGTGCCGTGCTGGCAGGGCCCACCACGTGTCGGGCTAAACCACGCTTGGGCCGTGCCGGGCCGGCCATGCTTTGGACTGGCTCAAAAAAACATAGCCCAACTCCTAGCTATAGTTATGATTCTGGATATGTTCGGAACTCGGTGCTTGGTTCTTGTTCGTGTGGCACAGCTGCATGCTAGTTTTGACCAGCGACAGGGGAGGCTACGAGTCTATTCGACCTGAGTAGGAGTGCATTCAGAACGGATACGGACATATATCATTTATTTTTTATTCTATTTTATATTTTTTTCAAAGTCGAATACAAATAATGTCATATATCTATTTCTCCATTCCATAATCTTTCAGACGATTGGTCAGACGAAAATTATCCACTTCTTTGCACAGGATATTGGACAGTATGGTACAATCAGAGTGCACATGGAAAGACTAATTACTGAGATGTTGAAGGAGGAACACTCAGTACTCCCGCCTGTTTAGATGTGATAATCTGTCTATATGTTATCTTGTTCCTAGGTGAAGTTACAACAGACTTCCTCATATCACTTAACATAAAGATATATACGGACGGATATCACTTATCCCGTATCTCATTCTATATTTTTTCCTCGGAGTCAGAGTCGGACACAGATAGTACCGAATACCCATCTAACCCTTCTGTATTCGTTCCGTAAACGTTCGATCGGTCAGACGAATGGAAATTATCCACTCCATTTGCAACCCTACACCTGAGGTGCAGGGCTCTGTAGCTTCCCGTTGCAGAGAAACCGACTGGTGGGTCCACTGGAGGTCCTAGCCCACATGTTGGTGACTGTCTGGGCAGCCGCAGTTGAATTCCATTGGTTGTGGCGAAATGATACAACATTACAGCCTGAATGATCTCCTTTTATTTCTTTAGAGTAAGGCTAATAATACAACCTTCAGCTGGCTGTATGGACACTTACAACCCACTTAGAGCAACTCCAGCAGTAGCCCTCAAAACAGGGCCCCAATGTTTTATTTGAGGGCTCTCCCTACTTTTGAGGGCTCTATTTTTTGGGCTACACTCCAGCAGGAGCCCTTAAAACAGGACCCTCAAATTTATTCTCAGAGGGGATGACACATAGGACCCACCCTCATCCTCATCCTACTTTTGAGGGCCGAGGGGCAAAAAACTCACTCCAGCAGGGCCCCTACTTGAGCCCTCAAAAGTAGGGGCTCCCTCCAGACCCCCCAGGAATGAGGGCTCGAGGGGGAGATTTGAGGGCCCCCTACTTTTGAGGGCTCAAGTAGGGGCCCTGCTGGAGTTGCTCTTATCAGCCCATTCATATAGTAGTTTACAGCCAGCTGAAGTCTGTATGACCCACCCCTTTCTCTCACAAAGTTTCTTGGTTCTTGTGCTTCAGCTGGCTGCAAACTTAGAGCAACTCCAGCAGTAGCCCTCAAAACAGGGCCCCTACTTTTTATTTGAGGGCTCCCCCTATTTTTGAATGCTCTATTTTTTGGGCTGCACTCCAGCAGGAGCTCTCAAAACAGGACCCTCAAATTCATTCTTAGAGGGGATGACACATATGACCCACTCCTGGGGGGGTCTGGAGGGAGTCCCTACTTTTTAGGGCCGAGGGGCAAAAAACTCACTCCAGCAGAGCCCCTATTTGAGCCCTCAAAAGTAGGGGCTCCCTCCAGACCCCCCAGGAATGAGGGCTCGTGGGGGAGATTTGAGGGCCCCCTACTTTTGAGGTCTCAAACAGGAGCCCTGCTGGAGTAAGTTTTTTGCCCCTCGGCTCTCAAAAGTAGGATGAGGGCTCAAGGGCCCTGCTGGAGTTGCTCTTACATCCCACATCTCTTCTCTCTCCTCCTCTCTCTCCTCCACCTCAGTATATAGTCTACTAACAACCTCTTATTATACTTGCTCTTAAACGCGAGAACCGGTCGTCTACTTTGATTTGTTCAGCACAGGCTTGCTCCCGCTGCTTGTTTGAGAGTTTTGGAGCGAGTAAAAAAAAATACGGAAAGTGCATTGTGCACAACCTTTAAAATACCTATTTTGGAATCGTAGGGTGTGTGCTTTTTTAGAAAAAAAAAAGAAACCATCTGTCCAAGCTGGAATGGATAACCAGGTATCGACAAAAGCATTGCGTGAAAGGTTCGTCGACAAAGTAGTTGGCGTAGATTATGTCAGGATCATAGTGACAGTAATGTTTTCGTAATCACTACGGGGTACATATTCTGATGGGCGTGACGGTTTCGTAAGTGCTGACTTCTAACAACTACTACAACTACTCCGTAATGTACTTGTGAATTGCGCACATGAAGTCATGGAACTATTATGTTAATGCAAGCATGGGCCAAATGGAAGGCCGGTCGACCTAGCAAAACAAAGCATAGAAGCTTCCGTGACATTTGAAAATCAAGAAAATCCTGTGCCATCTAATTAATAACTCTCTTGTAAGATTTGTCACTGAATAAAATCTTATCCATTCAATGCTATCGGACTCCTAATTTCTTCTACAACATGCCATCACCGTGAAATGTCCCTCACACTCCCTCCGTTAAGCATGTAAGATTTTTTAGAAATGCCCAAATTGCCCATGTACTTATGGAGACAATGCCAATCGTGGCCCACATGGCAGTGGCAGCACGCATCCATCCTAGCCATCTAAATAAAATCTGGCTGTGTACATAAGGCCAAGAAATCCCCATGGAGGCACTCAGATCCACACCCAAATCCCCCAATCAGTCCTATTGTCCACCAAACTCTCGTCGATATTCAAAATCAAAACACTTCCATGCCAACATGCAGGACTGGGTGGCCATTGACATAGGGGTTGCTGGAGATGAGGCGAGACAGTGGCGCGATAGGCATTGAACACTGCTGGACGGTGTGGCCAACGTGTGCATGAGCTGAGCCTGGCCACGGAGGTGGCTAGGGTTAGGCTAGCGACGATAAGGTTGGTGTCACGGCGGGGCTGCTTGGCGACGGTGAACTATTAGCGACCAATCGACGGGGTGACACTTGGGTTAGACATAGGAGGTTTAGGCAGAGGTGGTTACGCAGGTGGCGTGGCTTGGCTGGGAACGTGCTAGAGTGGCTAGATGCCTCGGTAGCATAGGGTGTGCCCTGGCGACGACACCGCTACGCTGGGCAACGGTTGGCTGCGAAAATGACAAGGAGGGGGTGTCTTAGGGGTTTTGTTAGGAGGTATTCTAGCTATCTGCAAAAGGAATTTGGGGATGGTGCGAAGATGGTGACAAATTTTGGCTTGAGGTAGCAAAGAGGTGGCGGTGGCTTCGCTCAGATTACTAGCATTGGAGATGATGACCACTGTGGTGGCTTTGGCCCCCAGTGGCTATAAAGGAGAGGGAGGGAGGGCGGTCAAATGGGAGGAAGAAGGCAATGGCGTGCATGCTGCAGGTTGCATGGCAACATCCAACAAAGGTGATAATTGTAGGACCGGTGTGGCAATAGAGAGGGTGAATGGTGCATTTGAATTTTTCCCTCAACTCTTCATCGATTTTCATTTCAATAGTTATGAGAAGCTATGAAAATTAGAGACCAAACACCACACAAAAAATCCAAGAGAAATCAGATCAAAACAATCTTCACATGCTTAGCAGTCTAATTGGATGAATAGTGATTTCCTATTAGACTGGTGAATAGTAGCCGGTTAGACCGCTGTAGTAATTTCATCCCGACGAATCCAAAAATCCACGTATCTTTGACCCAATGATCCAAAAACTATGAAGCTTTGTACACACCTTGCTCAAAGTCTTAGGAACCTATTCTATCTAAATCACAGAAATCTATATCAAAGTTCAAACCTTTTTGAGATTGAAGCGAGATTGCATCAAAACTGGGCAGAATATGAAAATGATGAATATAACTTGCTCTTGGGCAGTGGATGGTCAAAATAGTTCTAGATGCATTTTCACATGTCACAGCAAGTAAGAACACTGAAGAAATCAAGGCAAAAATCCTTGGAACACGAATTCACATGTTGAGGCAAAAATCAAACTAAATCGAGTTTCTTCATGAACTTATTACCAAAGCACCTAGATAGGTGAAGATTGATTTTCAGAGGTTATCTCTATCTCTTATACATCCTTAGCACAACAAGATTAAGAAGAGGGAAAAGAAGAGGAAAAACCAACCAAATCAGGAGCAAATTAATCAACACAAGAGATATTTATGGAGATGAACAAAGATTGATGTATTACTATTTGAGAAAAAATTTTTACAACCACTCCACCTTGGAGAATAGAGAGCACACCACATGCACTCTTCTCTCAAATCTTAACCTTAACACTTGTGAATCTATGGTCTTAAAAGAGAATGTTTAGATGATTAACTACAAGTCTCCATCCTCAACCCGTTAAATAGTTGAGCTAGTCTGGCACATCTAATCTTTAGTGGATATTATTCACTTAGCATAATGGGGGAAAACCCGATAACCCCCACATGAGTTTTACTCATGTTCACTTATGCATGCTTTTCAAAGTGAATAAGCCCGAATCCGCTAAGTCTTTGGTCTTGATCTATCTTAATCAAACCAACTTCTCCATAACCTAAACCGCCTACCTAAGTGTTGCTTGCGCACCGTGGTTTTCTTCAAAAGCTGTTTCTGGTATTTTGATCAAACTACTAAAATAACCTTTCATGATGCGGTCTTCTCCATCTATTGCAAGCAATTGTCTTACTTACCATATGTAGGTGCACGACTGACTTGTCATATATAAGCAAGTCTCTCCCGCTTCAGTTTTACCGGACCATGTTTTATTTGGACTGACCAAGCCACATAGTACAACCTTGCCATTCGAACTACCAGCGGTCATACCGCTAACACCGAGCGGCTG
This sequence comes from Dendrocalamus latiflorus, assembly GCA_017311315.1. Classification (NCBI taxonomy): domain Eukaryota; kingdom Viridiplantae; phylum Streptophyta; class Magnoliopsida; order Poales; family Poaceae; genus Dendrocalamus; species Dendrocalamus latiflorus. The sequence goes on along the minus strand of CM029634.1, from coordinate 4,756,312 downwards.
AACAGCTGATTACCACCGGTCCAACCGAAATCACTGCCGCCGAGTTGTACCTCATCGAATGCCATGCATAGAATAACCTCTCAACTATACGCATGCATGCCTTCTCGTACAGACGTAACGGCATGCAGCAACACAGGATGTCATCACTCACCAATTAATGCTTTCAGTTTTGCTATTGCACAGACGACTGAATTTTTTTTATCTTTCAGTCACCTGAAATTGCACTCTCAATGAACTAAAATTGCAGCCCCCCTCCAAAAAAACAGCTGCAACTTTAGATGATTCAGAGTGCAACTTCAGGTGACTTGAAATTGCACTCTCAATCAACTAAAATTGCAGCCCCCCTCCAAAAAAACATGTGCAACTTCAGGTGATTCAAAGTGCAACTTTAGGTGAATGAAAGATAAAAAAATTTCAGTCGCCTGTGCAATAGTCTATCCCTAATGCTTTTGACTAAAACCAACCTCAGCAAAGCAGCCAGAGAATGTGCATGGCAACAGTGCATTCTTAAACGTGCAGCATTTTGTTCAAGTAGCAAGTCCAAATTATCAACAGATTACTATAATTCATCGTAATATAATATAGGACTCTCTCATATAGTCTTTCGAGAACCAATACAAGGTAAAATAGCAAATAATGCTGGAAATGTGATATTCGAGAGCAAAATGATCTTTTCTTAGGCTTAATGGAAGGAATGTGATGGACATGTGAGAGCAATTGGACATGTGAGAGCAATGGAATATTGTAGAAAAAAGTTGAAACCATCAAATAGATAATGATTTATTTGATGGTGAATCATAGAAAAGTGGGTTGTTCAATAGAAGGATAGAGAGTGGGTTATTAATTCAATGGCATAACATTGATTTTCTTTCAAAGATAGCCGATGGGACGCTGATGCGACATTGATTTTACCTAGACTAATTACAATATGTATTGTGTCGTTCCACGTGTCCACGATACGTATTAATAATTTAATATCCTTTTAGTATAATCAGTATCTGAGCTCTGATGACCAGTAAAGAGAGTTCATACTTCACAAACAGGTGAGTTTAACAAAAGAAAAATCGTATGATCCATGTAATGTATTATTATTCTGCATTAGTATGTACACAAGAATCTATCCATGAATCAATATCAATCGAGGAAGAAATCGAGGCAGAGATGGACGTGACGGCACGGCGGCAAGCAAAAGGACTAGACAGTCTACATCACTACGAGCAGGCCAACTGCCACAACTACACCAACGAACCCACTCCCCGGCCGGAAATCTGTGCCCGCGCTGCTGTCCATCTCCCGGCTGCTCGTCGCCGGCGACGTCGGCGCGACGCCCTTGAAGTTGGGGTTAGTCCCGTACAGGCTCTGTATCCCCTGCACGTCGTCGGACTCCAGCTCCACCTTCCTCGTCCCCGTCCGGATCGTCGGGTACATGATGGCGCCCGGCACCGACGAGTGGCCGAGGCCAAGCAGGTGGCCGATCTCGTGCACCGCCACGGACTCCAGGTCCACCGCCGCTCCCGAGGACGCGCGCGCCACGTCGCCGTCCGCCACCCACGCCTCCGCCGCGTCCAGGTGGAACCTCCCGTCCGTCGGCGAGAACGCGTGCGCGAGCGTGCCCAGGGGCCCGTCGAACGCCTCGCCGTCGCCGTGCGCCCCAGCGTAGAACCCAATCGTGATGTCAGCGTCCGACTCCGACGCGGTCTCCGTGAACCGCAGTTTCGTGGCGTCGGACCACCGGGAGAAGGCGCGCGCGAAGACGGCGCTCAGCGTCGTCCGGTCGATGGACGTCGCCGAGGTCGCGGTGATCGCGTACTTGAGGTCCCGCCGGAACTCTGGCCACGCCGGCTCGCCTGGGAAGTAGGTGTACAGGTGCCGGCCGCGGACGGACGTCGACGAGTTCCTATCCATGGTGGACGTCCCGTTGATGACGTCGGCCACGCCGCAGCGAGGGGCGACCATCTGCGCGACGGTGGACGGGTCCAGGGCTCCCGTCGCGTTGAGGCCGAAGTTGCGCTGGTACGTGGCGATGGCCGCCTCCAGGTCAGCGTCGAACGCGTCGCTGAACGGGGACGAGGACGGCGGCGGCGGGAGGTAGCCGAAGTGGCTGAGGTAGTCCTTGAGCCTGGCCAGGCCCTCCCGCTCGTCGCCCATGTGGCACCCCGACAGGTTCTGGAACGCGGACCACGGGTTCGGGAACGGCGGCGCCGACCCCGGGAAGCCGGACGGGAAGGCCGACACCGGCGAGAGCCGCGAGACGACGAGCACCATCGCTGCCACGGCCGCGGCAACTAGCAAGACGGGTGGAGGAGAGGTGGGCGCGCCCATAGCTGAAGCCTTCAGCGGCAAGCAGACGGACTCGTGGTGAGAGCACTGCAGGCGAAGCAAAATCAAGCTGCTGTCACGTAAGTATCAAGGCTTGCCGCGGGCGAAGTCCGCCACGAACAGCTTGGTCAGCCGGCACGCGGTCGCGGAACCCTCCGCCCGCTTGGGTCGAACGAAACACGTTTGTGTGTTTCCAAAGCTTTGTTTGGTCAAGTGCGGATGTGGCGTCGTGTTTGGTGCATGTTATTGTCAACATGTCATGCTATATCTGCGTGACAGGACGGGTTTGAAGTTGAAATGCCTTTCGCTCTCGAGTCTCGAAGATTGACCGGAGAGAAGCTTCTGCCTGATTATTTTTCGGTGAGCTACACGCAAGAGATGATTGACAAGCCAGTGGTAAGAGAAGAGAAGGGCCCTGAAGTCATGGTAACATTAAACATCAATGGTGTGGATATGGGACCTGAGATGTGACTCTTCCTTTCGATTTTTAAAAACTGTTTTTAATTTTTTATAGTAACTTAGCTTTTAAATGAATTATTTTTTAAGATACAATTTTTAAGTTGATTATAATACATATCGTAGCGACTTCATTTATATCGGCTAAAACTGCACGTAAGTTTCTGTTATTTCATACTCTCTCTCATAAATAGCTCAAAATCTATAAACCGCAGCTAAAACCTATAATCCGAAACAATAGACTCGTCAACGTCATTTCTTCCAACTGCACCCCCAAAGCAATAGAAACAAGAGGCAAAAGAGCAGACGTCTTTGAATCAGCAACTTGTCAATCAGGAACAATGAACCGTATCTTCAAGCTAGAATGCACTACCTACCCTTTCTACTCTAGTTCACAAGGCAAACGTCTGAAGAAAGATAGGCAAGTGGGAAAGTAGGCCATCTGGTCATTCCAAAGCGAGATGCTCTGTTGAGACATATGCAACTGTTGCAGTTCCTAAAGAAACAATAAGAACTTCTAATGATTGCCCGATTCAGCTAAGCCCTATTCACAGATGGGAAAAGAATTATTCCGCTGTACTATATGAAAGATCATCTTGAATTCTAATGAATGTGACTTTTCAACGAGGTCATCCCCTTTCTTAACTCTTAATTGACGCGAGCCTTATCTTAATGTCCAACACTCTATTGTCATCTTCTAGTCTTCCCCTCACTCTCACGCACACATTGTCTCCCTCTTTCCTTCGAGCTCAAAGCTACCACCAGGGACAAGTTCTGACGCTCTCCTTCTCGACCACACGCTTGGTTAGGGTTTATCGGGGTTAGAGCTTTGGGTTTATCGGAGCTAGGATTAGAGGAAAGGCAGGGCGGCGGAGGCACGGTGGTGGGCGGCTGCGGTGGCGCCACTCGCCGCGGGCTTGGGGGAGGATAGTGGGCTGCAAGGGCGACGACCTACTATCATTAGAAGGTAGGGGGCGGCGACGGTGGATCCGGGGCGGTAGTCACCATAGACGAGGAAGGAGCTAGAGCGGGGAAGATGGAGGCGTGGATCGGAGGAGGCGAGCGGCGGTAGCAACATAAGGGGAGGATGAGGTGTAGCGGGAGGGGAGGTCGACGATGAAGTTTCATGCTCACTCTGTAGGAAGACTGAGAGTTGCCGATCCAACGGTTAGATGCTATATGTTGGAAACATGCCTCGATAGTACGTCGTGTCCATTTTTTACAAGAAAGTTGAAGAATATATAATAGGTGTTCATGAGGTCACCTTGATTCAACTGACAATATCAAGATAAAGATGGATTCAAATAAGCTTGAAGACATTGCAGAGAAGCATAAGTTCGCATTTTAGCTCACCCTAACTAAATTTACTGCTAGTAGTAGTGGTTGGTATTGATAAGAACTAGCGAAATTTCCTGTGCGAGGCTAAATATTGCAACATATTGTATCGTAGGTGAAGCTCTACGTTTCGACAACACCCTGGTCAGAACGCGCCATCCAGGGGTGGCACGCGCTACTCGATGCCTATCCCGCCGCCTGGCGTCGCTGCCCCCTTCCCCCCAACCTCTATCCTTCCTCTCCAGCTCTAGCGCCTTACAAACTTTCAACTCTAATAAAACTTTCAAATCACTTTCAACTCTAATAAAACTTTCAACTCATGGTTTTTGAAGCTTTCAAGTCAGAAACTGCTTTCAAATTCAGCCTTTCAACTGAGATAACAACTTCCAAATTCAGCCTTTCAACTAAGTAAAACCTTTCATATCTGGCCTTTCAATTGAGATAAAACTTTCAAAATTGAAGAACTTTCAACAAAAAGCTTTCAATTATTAAGAACTTTCATCTCTAAGCCCTAGAAAATTTGGGAAACTTTCTAACCTCAGCTTGCCCAAGCTTTCAACCCAAGCCATGGCCGCCCCTCTCTAGTGATGAGGTCGACAGCCTATCCCTGTGCTGGTGGTAGCACCGTTGAGTAGCCAAGGAGGCGGGATTTTGTGTGCGTCCCCAGCTTGTGTTTGTCATATCGTGACGAGGCTACTCAAAGCGGCGGCTCACAACTTCCCAACGGTGGACATCTTTGAGGTGGTGGCAGGGGAAGAGTTGTGGGGAATCATAGAGGAGTTGTGCTATTGGTTGAGTACGATTGTTTTTGGGAACGACTAACACTCGGACGTCCAATCTGGGCGCTAGCTTTGTACACGTAGATGCAATATTTCTCTATAATATATGCAACAAAATTTAACCATAGTTGCAACAAAAGGAATATACCCCCACAAAAAAATCATAGCACAATACAGCAAACGATTGCTACTTGCATAATAAAATCCCACTCCAACTGCAATAAACTCATTATAGCAATTAAAGGATACAATAGCATTGCAAACAAAAATCAAATCCATAGGCTATGAGGTTGTAACATTTTGATTGAACTCGTGCAATAAATTAAGTAAATGCCCATAACAAATCCAGCAAACACCTGTGAAGGAGGCCAACATCAGAGAATACATATTGCAACAATATAAAACACTTGATACAACTAGAGACCGAGTGATTAGGTGGCGCCGCCCGGGAGGCAGCGGTGGCCGGAGCCCAAGTGCGATGGCCAGGGTTGGGCCCAAGGGTTGATGGTAGGGGAGGCGCAGTTAGATTGAGTGGGGAAGGCACAGGGCGCGACAGTTGGAGGCGCAGTGGCCAGGCTAGAGATGGAGGTGGCCAGATTAGAGGCGCGATCAGCCGAGTCAAGCCTGAGCGTAGCAAAGAAGTGGGCGGTAGAGGAAGAAATGGAGAGAGATAAAAATAATAAGGGAAAAGATGAAGCAAATTGGTTGGCTAGAAGCCTCTCGGCCAAAATGAATGAGAGAGAGAGGACTAAGTGAGAAGAAAGAGATTAGGTAAGGAAAGAGAGAAGAAATGAAGAAGAGAATTTTGGACACATATAGCACCGTTGCACGTAAAAATTCCAATTTTGGTCCTCTCGACGAAAAAATTCCAAATCTGGCCCCTCGCCCGACCGCGGGACTGCACCGTCACGACACCTGGCGGGTCGTGCGGTCTGGTACCGCACGACCGCACTGTAGCTGGGTCGTGCGGTACCAGACCGCACGACTGCCCGGTCTACAGTGCGAACGTGCGGTCAGAAACTGAAATCGTGCGGCCGGGAAATCAATCGTGCGCTCGGGACATGAGATTTCAGTTGATCAGTGTCTTTACTTGCCTGGGAAAGTGTTTTTGTGGCGTCCTAAGTAGCAGCTTGCATGCAACCTATGGACCTCCATCTCCATGCAGTATGGGCCTCCATGCATGGCGACGTCTTTGCAAGTAGAAAAGCTGGCTTCAATTCCTCTGCGTTTAATTCTTACTAAGCAGAATGTCTTTAGAACGTGCGGTCAGGAACTGAAGTCGTGCGGTCGGCAGACGTGGTCGTGCGGTCGGGCCGCAACATAGTGGAGTCGTGCGGTCTGGTACCGCACGACCCAGCTACAGTGCGGTCGTGCGGTCTCGGACCGCACGACCGGCCAGGTGTCACGACGCTGTAGTCCCGCGGTCGGGCGGGGGGGCCAGATTTGGAATTTTTTCGCTGAGGGGGCCAAAATTGGAATTTTTGCGTGCAACGGTACTACATGTGTCCAAAATTCTGAAGAAGAATGAGGGATCATCTAGTGCCTGTATTTTTTCTTTTAAAAAATGAAGATGTATCATCCGCCTATTACGCCTCGCGGAAACGCTACGCGGAGAGGGGCTCCACGTCGGCCGCGCGCGCGCTTTGCCCGCCGCGTGGCCGAGCGAATCTTCGTACGGTCGGGCGAGCCATTTTGCGAAAAAGCCCCTCCGTTTTCCTGAAATTACGTAAAAGTCCTTGGTTCTCGCGAAAAGGTCCCTGCCAAGTTTTTTTAAAACGTTTTTTTGCGAAAACTCCCCTCCACTTCATCGAAATTTTGTGTACTTTGCAGGATAGCGCCCCGCGTTTTCTAAATTACGTACGGGTCCTCGTTTAGTTACGTTCAGGTCCTCGCTTTTTTACGGAAAAAACCTTTGGCTTTTTCGAAAATACACATGTGCCCTCGATTTTTTTTAAAAAAATTCTCACGAATTATCGTCTTTTTTACTTCGGTACACACGGTGGCTGGCGTGGCGTGGCGCCGCGCCTATGAGGCTAGTAGTTATTAGAGTGGGGCATTAGTTGGATGTCCGATGTGGAGCCACCTATCCATACGTCTGATGTGTATCATTACCGATTGTTTTTTTTGTCCCATGGAAGTGCATTGCAATACACACATGTATGATATCATTTTTGTTTTGTATTCATGATATATCTCTAATACCTTTGAGAGTATGGTCGCAAGTGTTATATAATTGTAATAGTTGCAATATCTATATATAATTAATCTATACCATTATAATCTAGTCCCATCAAATTAAATGGTATAAATATTCTCTTTTCCCCTATTAATAAGGGAATTTCTAGATTTTTTTATTTTAGGATTATTATGGGATTTTCTAGACCTCTAAAATGAATGAGGTATTTTGTATATTAGCAATTGTTTTGTAGATATACGGATACTCATACATAAAGATCATGTATTGATGCTTGAGTAGCCTAGCACAATACTAGGACTTTGCGACATGTGTGGATGCACCACAAAATTATACTATTAAGCTAAGGGGTGGAGCCCAATAAGCCCACCTGGTGTCACAGAACACCAGGTCTAAAAATTTTTTTGGCACTAATTAACCAATATACACCATATGTGCACCCCAATCCAAAAAATTGTGCATCCGGTAGCTTCTAGCCTACCAAACAAACTAGGAAGCCCACAAGCGCACATGGATTTCCTTGTCTTGCCGCATGGCCTGCATCAATCCAAACATCAAGTCTAAGCGTCAGGCCACCCAGTCCACTCCATAGAGGCACAGAGCAAATAGGCTATCGCTACTTTGCTAGTAGTTGACTAGTTGCTACTTGCTACAACTTCCAAGTTCCAAACAAGCACATCAGTCACATCACATAGGCACGCGTGCAGTGAGCTGCATTCCAGGCTCCCAGCATCGTGAGTGCACCATCTTGACACATGAGTCCCACACGAGCCATGCATCACATCAGACGCTAAGTAGCTTCAACTTTCATAAGCCTGTTGCCTCGCTCAACGTGCAGTGAGCTACATGCGGTACGTGCAGTGAGTGCACCCTAACTCCCGAGTCTCACCGCATCAGTTCACATCAGTCATCAGTTCACTCATCAGCGGTCAGCCTCGCAAAGTCACCACGCCACACTGCCTAGTCATAGCTGACCTGCCGACGCCATCACGTCGAACACCCAATGTCCGGCACGAGTCACTCGACGCCCTCGTTACTTCACCAGTCGATGGCCACCTCACCATCCGCCTAGGATTCCTTGTAGCACAGAACTGATATTTTTTTCCAAAGTCTTCTGATTTCATTTAGGCAAAGAGACTAAATTTGTAATTTATGATTTTAATGTGATGATTGTTGTTTGTTCTTTTTATCAAATTATAACTTGTAAGGTTACACACTTACACCTACACCTAGGGTTTCAATTTGGATTTTTAGAATATCGGCATAGTTCATTGCAAATCACTAAATCGGAGAAAAAATTGTAAGTGCTCATGACGACGTGACCCACGTGCTCAAATTTCACCTAGTTTTGGATTTAACTTGAATATTTGTTTACAATGTCAAGTAAGTAACCTTCTAAACGTGTGTTTACTATTGTATATTTTAAACATGATGTGATGACATTATCTAATTAAGTTTTCAAATACTTGGTAAATGGTTGGTAAATTTATGGAGAAGTTTCTGAAAAAGAAAGCGTCAGATAATACTGCTAATGCTAGGAATTCACCTCCAGAAGATATCAATTAGGAAGAGGAGATTCGGTTTGATCCAGGCAAAAGGAAAGGAATAGATAATTACCATCCTAATCAGAAATATATGGTAAGAACAAAAGTACTTGGATAATGTGCCTTGTCAACCTCACACTTATGATTTGCCATATACACAGTTTGGGATAAAAAGAGAAGGTTTAATCCTAACTCTTTTAGTGAGTTTGGGAGTTGGTTTGAGTATAGCGAGTCCAAAGATAGTGCACATTGGTTTTGTTGCTTTTTATTTAGAGTCCGCAATAAGAAAGAAGCTGAGTATGATGCATTTGTTGTAAATGATTGGTCTATTTGGAACAAAAAAAAAGGCAGACTAGAACAGCATGTAGGTGGAGTGAATAGCATTCACAACCAAGCTCTGAAAAATTATGATGATTTGTTAAAAAGAGAACAACACATTGATGGTGCTATCCGTATACAAAGTGAAGCTGCTAAGATTGCTTATTTTACTCAACTAAGCGCCTCAATTGATATTGTTGGACTGTTATTGAAGCAAGAATTGCCTTTTTGAGGCCATGATGAGTTGAAGGAGTCATATAACAAATGAAACTTCTTGAAAATTCATGAGTGGTACGCAGAGAATAATCAAGCGTAGGCAAGGTAATAGGTAAAAATGTTGCATGTAATATCCTTATGTTGTCTCCTTCTATTCAAAAGGAGATTGCTCATTGTTTTGCAAAGGATTTGCACTCGGGACAATTTTTCGTTGCATGCATGTCCTGTAGCTGATGCTGAACCAGAAATCCTGTGGTGTAAAATTCATCCCTTGCTGCCAAGTGCCAGGCTGCCAGCCACCATATCTGCAAGCTCGTTGGTGTGTTTTTTTGCCCCATCTTCCTGCGAGGCTGCATGGGAGATGCAATCTTGCTGATTGTGGACCACATTGATGTCAATCATTCACGAACTGCTGTTCAATCCATTTGGTTGCAATCCGACAATTTCACAGGCAAGCAGTGGGCCCTTGGATCATTTATACACCCCACAGTTGGTCTCTTGATCTCTCTGCGTTGCATTACATCAATATATATTGTTCTGAACTTGTCTAAGAGCGTTGTTTATGTATTGTATTTGTGGGAACATCTGCCAGGAAAGTTCAGTACTTGTCCTTCCCCTGGAGGTAACCGCCCCTTAAAAGAAGACATCTTTTGCTACCCATGATTGTCTTTGCTTGGAATGTTGAACAATGAACATGGTATCAATGAAAGAGAACTGCACTGTGCAATTCAAATTTAGCTGCTTTAGAATGTTTAAACAGATGTTCACCATTCATTGGTTCCAGTAGCAATTAAGGTGGATGGATAGTACAACTATTTTTTTTCTTAAAAATAAAAGTTCCCTATTTCAAATAGAGAAATGGCCAATTACAAAGGTTCACAACCTAGGGCTCTGTTAGGAAGCTCTACATCCAGTGAGATGTTTTATTCACCACGAAATTCTTGTGTTTCAAACAGAGCTTAAATCTTCATATTGTTTTGCGTTATCAACTTTGTAATTCAACTTACTAGAAGGAAAACTATACATCCGTTAATTCTAAAAAAAATAGTAAAAATAAGAACATATTAAGATTCGGTCAAATGAGTTGAAGTATAATTTCGAAATAAAGTGCTTTAAAAGTACATCAATGAATGCAGGTCCTCATGCTTCCACAGTTCCACTGGTCAGTCGACCCGAGCAATGAATCTACATTCCTTGACCCCGCCTGTCACTGAGCGACCCCCACCTCGGCCCTAGAAAATTAACACTTCAGTATTCCACAATTAATAATCCTTACACAGCAACGAAGAAATCCTCTGTCCGACCTTTTTTCCTTGGAATATCTTACTTACATATGTGCCCCACTCAGCGTGGGCCAACCTATCTTTTGAACCGGACCGTAGCGAACACCGGATAGTGTTTCGCCATTTATTACAGGAGGGGTGCATCCGAGCTGTCCATTCAAGAGGCAGAGGTATGGCTTCGCGGCACTCCGGCTTATGGTTTATATTATTTAGTATAGTGACTTATTTTTTAAATGGTATATTTTTTATAAATTCTATAGATAAATTATAGTATAAATTGTACCAAGTTTAATTGTACTGGTCAAAATCACATGCGACTATTTCCTCTGTGTACTGCTTTTCACGAACAGTACGGAATTTAAAAAGTTCAGCTATAAATCATAAACCACAGTCTAAAAAAATTTACCACTTTTGATTTTTGTTTCTCCGAAGGTCAAAATAAACGGAGTGATTTTTAATTAGATTCTCTAAACGTCTTCTTAAATCTAAATTATGTATGCCATTTATATCTATATCATCCGCTGCCATTTAAAAAAAAGGGTATTGATAAACATCATCCGGATGTTTTCTTTCTAACTATCATCCAGATTTGTGACCGTTGGATTAGAGATCCAACGGCCACGAATTATCCCCACCCCCTCCAAAAACAAAAATCTCCCCCCTCCAAGAAAAGGGACCGTTGGATCTCTAATCTAACGGTCCGAAATTTGAATGATTGTTAAGAGAAAAACATCCGGGTGATCTTTAAAAAATATAGATAAAAATATAAGATACATAAAAACTATCAATTACAATGTGAAAGAACTGGACGTATGCCCCGGTGCCAGTGGGTAGTTAACGTTTAAAATCCCTCGAGGGCGGCCATGACAGCTACATGGTAACCACAGTGCTCGATCGGAGCATCGCACCGCCACCTCCCCGTCCGACGAGGCCAGATAGGCCCACTGCCCATCGGGCCCCACCTGTCGGCGCCTAAATAATTCGTCACTCTCTCTCTCTATCGCCTCTCCCTCGTCGCCCTCCCCTCCCCTCCCCTCCCCCCCGTTTCGTCGGCCTCTTCCTTCTCTTACCAGTTACCACCACCCCAAATTAGCAGAGAAGGCACCCATCCGCGCCTCGAGCTCGCCGCCTCCCCGACAGGCGAAACCCTCTGCCCCGCCGTTGACCGGAGCCCAGCTCCGCCGCCGCCGGCTGCGGCGGGTGGTGGGCGTGGCCGGAGCTCGCCGCCGCCGCAAGATCTGAACGAGCTATTGTTGTGTAGGTCTGGGGATAGGGGTTACCGGTTTTGGTGGGTGTTGCGGCGGCGGAGGCGTCCATGGCGGGGTCCAAGTTTGGGTCGTTCAAGTCGGAGAAGGGGGACTCGGCGGCGGCGGCCGGCTCGGTGGCGCAGAGGAGGGACCCGTACGAGGTGCTGGGGGTGGGGCGCAATGCCACCGAGCAGGAGATCAAGAGCGCCTTCCGCCGCATGGCCCTCAAGTAAGTAAAGCTCTCGGATTTGGGCACTTCTCGTGCTGTTCTTGTGCTCAGGAGTCAGGACTCTGGAGGGAAGGAATTTGTTCAACTTTCTGCGAAATAGAGCGCATTTCATGGCAAATTTGCTCCTAATATGAGTCCTTTCGTTTAATATAAATTAATTTGAATAAATTTATCTCTTTTTGCAACAACATACAGAGCAGTTCTAGGCAGCTTTTTGAATCGTGCGTTAGATTCGAACACCAGACCAGGCTTTATCCTGCCTTAAGACTAAGCTTGTTCAGTAGTGATTTGACGGAGGGGCAAAATGCAGCAGTTTGAGTAATTTTGTGGTAAATTTGTTCCTGCAGGTACCACCCAGATAAGAACGCAGACGATCCCGTTGCCTCAGAGAAGTTCCAAGAAGCCACATTCTCTTACAACATCCTGTCAGATCCTGATAAGAGGCGGAAGTACGATTCCTCGGGATTCGAGGTGATTTATGGCATAATTTTGGTAGTTCTAGCTGCTTTTTTTTCTCGTGTGACTAATGTTTTTATTAACGTTCAGGCCATCGAAGCAGATAGTCAGGAACTGGAGCTGGACCTATCTAGTCTTAACACCGTAAACACAATGTTTGCTGCTCTGTTTAGGTAGCTTGTCAAGGATATATCTGTTTTATTTTATAATATTTGCCTAGTTATGGAATGGTAGTTATGTTTGTGTAGCAAGCTAGGAGTACCAATCAAGACCACTGTTTCAGCAACAGTTTTAGAGGAGGCATTGAATGGGTCAGTGGAGGTTTCTCAGCTTCAGCTGGGCAAATCTGTATGTAGGAAGGTTGGCAACTACCTCCCATCGTTTCTTCTCCGTGCTTTTTTTTTCTGTCCAGTGAGTAATATTTCAAATTTCACATGTTGGCAGGTGGAAAAGCAATCAGCTCACTTTTATTCCGTGGACATAACAGACAATGAAGCCAAAATGGGGTTAGTGTGTAGAGTACACTCAACTGCTAAAAGTAAATTCAAGGTTAGTTGCAAACTTGTTAGCATTCTCATGATCCTTTGACCATTTAACTACTCCATTACAGTAATTCGGCTGAGAAGCGTTGCCTTCTCTTAGTTGTAATGTTGCACAAGTCAACTAATTTATTTGTTCCTTTTTGGTAAACTTTTGGTGTTCTGAGTATTAGGAAATGTGGTGGTGATATGTGCACTCTTTCTTGAAAAACTTGCATATTTTGTGGGGAAAGATGGCAATCTTACATTGCCATTATGATGGACATATGATTAACCGTTTCTCTTGAGATTATCATGGCATTGGATATTCAAATCAATCAAGTACTTGGTTTTTTCTATACTTCCACTGCAAGTTTAGCACGTTTTCTCATGCACAAGTTCATTTTTCTAAGGCAGGTCTTTTTCTTCCTTTCAGTTACTCTATTTTGAGCCTGAAGAAAACGGTGGGTTAAGCCTTGCTTTACAGGTATGTTTAGTCAGCCTATCATTTTTTTCCTATGATTGAAAATAAGTTCTACTTCTAAGAAGACTCTTTTCTTCTATATATGCTAGTTTGTCACCTGCCAAGCATGAAATGCCAAAATGCGCGATTTTTTCCCCATCAACTTTTGATCTTCCTGATTGCTGCTTCTTCCTGGAAAGTTTGTGTCATATAATCCACAACATATTCTAGCTCATTGATGCATTCTTCCCATGTTACTCTATATTTATCACATACAACCCTGTTTAACTAGAACCGTCCTTGTGTTCATTGTGGGTTGATATTTCATTCTCTGAATTTGCTGTAACCTTGAGCAAGCAGCCTAATAGTTGATGGTTAATTGTACTATCATAACTGTGGAGCATGTGAAACTCAGAAACTCTTCTTTGTTTATCCCGGAACATGTGTTTCGCATACTTGTGACGGAGTTGAACTAGTATATAATGTTTAAGGAACCGCGTCACCAACCATACTAACTTGGATTAACCATTTTTGGGCAAAACGAGTATGGCAGCCTATGTAGTTAGTGTGTTTTAGGCGTACTTGGGGTGTTTCTGTTGCTATCAGAGCTAGCCCTTGAGATTACACAGGCACAGGGGCTGAGCGGCATGTGCCAGGAAGAGAAGATTCTAGTCGCTTACCGCATGCTGACAATGCTGGTGAGGGTGTCAGGCCCTTCGTGCGTGTGTGTTTGAAAATGTGGGTGGGGACGGTAAATGCAAAAACCCCTATTCTTGTCTGGCCCAACAAAACAAGTTCTGGCAATGTGATGGGATTAATCCCATTTTTCTGATTGTGGTGAGTTGCATATATTGTCTTGGCCTCTTGGGAACTGTTATGAATAGCGCTTGTATTCATATGAGGCCAATGGGCCGGTATATATACACAAAGTACAGGTGGTAAATATGCAAAGAACCCCTCAGAACAATGGGGAATAACAACTATACATATATCTCTAACACCCCCCTCAAACTCATGGTGGATCAACAACACTGAGTTTGGAGAGGTAGAAGCTATGCTGTGCTCGAGTCTGGGCCTTCGTGAAGAAATCCGCTATCTGAAGCTCTGAAGGCACATACTGAAGAGTAATACCTAATCATGCACACAAGACCTTATAAAAAAAGCATCAACACCAATATGCTTGGTGAGCTCATGCTTCACAGGATCACGAGCAATACTGATAGCACCTGTACTGTCTGACAAGAGAGAAGTCGGTGTAGTGACAGAAACACCAAAATCCTCAAGTAACCACCGTAGCCAAGTAATTTCTGCTGTCAAGAGAGCCATAGCTCGCAACTCAGCCTCTGCACTCGAACGGGACACTGCAGTCTGTTTCTTCGTCTTCCAAGCAATAAGAGAACCACCAAGAAAAACACAGTAAGCAGAGATAGACCGGCGATCAGAGGGATCGCTGGCCCAAGTAGCATCCGAATAGGCCTGAAGCTGTAACGAGCTGGAACGTGGAAAGAAGAGACGGCGAGAGATAGTCCCGCGAAGGTATCGCAGAACTCGAAGAAGGTGGCTGTAGTGGACCTGAGTAGGAGCTGAAACAAACTGACTCAGAATATGAACTGGATAAGTGATATTCGGACGAGTAACAGCAAGGTAGACAAGACTCCCAACAAGATGACGATAGCGAGTCGGATCAGAAAGAGGCTCGCCATCAGAGAGTCGGAGGTGAACATTGAGCTCCATGGGAGTCTCAACAGTACGCTGATCAGTGAGAGAGGCGCGATCAAGAAGATCCTGAATATATTTCTCTTGGGACATAAAGAAATCATCTGGAGTGGAAGTAACCTCAATCCCAAGGAAGTAACGAAGAGGACCAAGATCCGACATAAGGAACTGCTCACTAAGACGAGCCTTGACAAAGGTAATGTACTCAGAATCATCTCCCGTAATGATCATATCATCAACATACAGAAGAAGAAGAGTCCGACCACGAGACGAAGTGTGGACAAACAGCGCAGGATCATGATCACTAGCTGAAAAGCCAGCAGCAGTGACCACAGAGGAGAAGCGCTCAAACCAAGCACGAGGGGCTTGCTTAAGGCCATAGAGAGAGCGACGAAGGCGACAGACCATGCCCTCAGGAACAGAATACCCAGGTGGCGGATGCATGTAGACCTCCTCACGCAACTCGCCATTAAGAAAGGCATTCTTGACATCAAGCTGAGAAACAGACCAGTGGCGAACAGACGCCACCGAAAGAAGAGTGCGAACAGTGGTCATGCGGGCCACAGGAGCAAAAGTCTCGTCGTAGTCAACATCATGCTTCTGCTGGAAACCACGAGCAACAAGACGCGCCTTATAGCGCTCAAGAGAGCCATCAGAGCGAGTCTTAATCTTATAGACCCACTTACACATGATGGGATGAGAATGAGATGGAAAAGGAACAAGATCCCAAGTACCAGTACGCTCGAGGGCAGCAATCTCCTCGGCCATGGCAAGCTGCCACTCAGGGTGAGTAACAGCATCCCGGTAGGAGACAGGCTCACGAGTAGCTGCGCCAGCAAAGGCAAAACGGGCAGCAGGCCGAATCGACTGGCGATCGCGGAGAGCGTAGCGAGGAGAAGATGACCCATTAGGGGAAGATGGAGCATCAGAAGAAGATGGAACATCAGGAGAAGATGGCTCATCTGGAAGATCCTCAATACGAGGTCGACGAGTGTAGAAGATAAGGGGAGAAGGTACTGTAGTGGGAGGAGCCTGCGGAGTCGTAGGAGACGACACAGGCGGCGACAACGGCGGAGAGGCCACAGGGGGAATATGTGGAGACTCAGTGGGACAGGTGGACGAGGGCAAAATAGATATAGGTGTATCTGGAAAGGTCAAGAAAGACAGAGACTCCACAGAGGAAGCCGAAGGAGAGGCAAGACGTCGGTAGAATGGACGAGACTCGTCGAAAGTCACATCCCGAGAAACCCGCATCCGACGACCAACAGGATCCCAGCACCGATAGCCCTTGTGCTCGGCACTGTATCCCAGAAAGACACACTCAACAGACTGAGCGGTCAGTTTGGTGCGTTCTCGAGGGGCGAGGAGAACGTAGCAAACGTAGCCAAACAGATGAAGGGTAGAGTAGTCAGGAAGAAGACCACAGAGACGCTCAACAGGAATCGCTCCCTGAAGAGCAGAAGAGGGCTGGATGTTGATGAGATAGGTGGCAGTGGAAACAGCCTCGGCCCAAAAGTGAGGAGGAATAGAGGCGGCGATCATCAGAGCACGAGCCGTCTCAAGGAGGTGACGATGCTTGCGCTCAGCAACACCATTCTGAGCATGAGCACCAGGACAAGAGAACTGAGCGAGAGTGCCCTGCTCAGCAAGGAAGCTGCGCAGGTAACGAGAGAGGTACTCGCCAGCAGAGTCAGCACGAAAGACACGAATAGGAGTGGAGAACTGTGTGTGAATCATAGTGACAAATTGTTTGTAGATAGACAAGACCTCACTACGAGAAGACATGAAGTATATCCAAGTGTGGCGAGAGAAATCATCTATAAATATGATATAATAACGATGATCCCCTTTCGAAACGAAGAGAGCCGGACCCCAAACATCTGAATGAACAAGGTCAAAAGGACGCTGAGACACAGACTCACTATGAGGATAAGGAAGCTGGATCTGTTTACCTAACTTACAGCCCTGACAATCTAAAGACACGTCTCCTGAGACAGACCCCAGAAGACCACAACGAACTAAGGACGACAGACGGGATCCACACAGATGGCCAAGACGGTGATGCCACTGCTGGAAAGAGCCGGTAGACGAAGTGGCAGAAGCGGAGAGACTGGCGGCGATGGTGGCAGCGGAAGGAAGGTGAAGCCAGTCAAGCTCCCAGAGACGCTGTGAGTCACGGCGCCGAGGGCCAGAACCAACCAGAGCTCCCGTGTGGCAGTCCTGAACACAACAAGAGTCAGAGTCGAGAATGACCCGATAACCAAGGTCAGTAATCTGCCCAGCAGAAAGAAGCTGCAAGGTAAGGCGAGGAACATGAGCAACAGAAGGGACATGAAAAGATGAGTTGCTAAGAGATCCTCGACCAGAGACAGAAAGAGATGTACCATCAGCAGTAAGAATACTGACAGGAGAATCAAGGGGTGTAATAGAAGACAGAGTAGAAGGATCAGGAGTCATGTGAAAAGATGCTCCAGAATCAAGAATCCACGGGGAGGTACCTGACTGTGTAGGAGGTGGTCTCTCAGTGCCCGAAGAGTCAGTAGCAGAACCTGCAGAACCTGTCGAGGGAGAACCTGAAGCGGCAAGTAGGCGTCGAAGTCTGGCTATCTCCTGCTCGGTGAGAGAAGCTGCTGAAGAAGTTGAGGTAGACGTCGTCGTAGAAGCACTAGTGCCAGTAGAAGAACGGCGTGAAAGATGCCGCTTCTTCTTGTAGCACTGGGACTCAGTGTGGCCATCCTTGTCGCAGTAGGAACAGTGAGGACGGCCACCTCCAGACGGAGGACGGCCACCACCACCTGTGATAGCCGCTGGAGGAGGCAGTGTAGCAGCCGGACGAGCGGCGAGCACAGAGGGGAGTGGCATCAGACCAGCACCACTCAAACGAGTCTCCTCTGCGCGTATCTCGGTAAGAGCCTCCAGGAGAGTGACACGAGGGTGGCGTGCAAGGAGCTGGGCACGCCTTTGCTCGAACTCAGGACGAAGACGAGTAAGGAACTCGTAAACCCGCTGAAACTCCAGGTCAGCACGTACATCCAGGCAGCACGGACAGGTACGACAGCCAGCAGTGTGAAGTGAGTCCAACTGACGCCAGACAGCAGAACTCGAGCGTAAAAAGCGTCAACAGTAGCATCACCCTGCTGAAGAGAGTGCTCCTAGCGGACCACGGACAGATACAGGGCATCACCAGAGGGCTCGTAGCGCTGACGAAGATGAGTCCACATCTGGAAAGCCGAAGGGAGTCCCACAACCTCAGAAGAAAACTGAGGCTGGACACTGGCGATGAAGACAGCAGCAGCCCGAGCGTCGTCATCGTACCACTGAGTGTAGACGGTCAGACAATCCTTGTAGGAATCCAGAGCCTCCTGGTAGGCAGAGGCAGCTTCATCATCAGCTTCATCATCAGCAGCAGCCTTATCGGCTGTCGGGGGCAATGCAACAGGCGTAGGCTCCGTCGGAGTAATAGGGCAAGGCGGGCAGGTGACATCGCCAGAGAGGACGCCCCAGAGACGAAGACCACGCATGTGAATGCGCATGTGAGACACGAAGTCGGTGTAATTAACACCATCAAAGATCACCGGGCAGCGAGGGAGGGAAACGGTGCCCATTGGTAGGCGGCGCTGGACGGCGCGGCGACCAAGGCAACGAAGTCTAACAGGCGGCGCTGGACGGCGCGGCGGTTAGAACAACGTTTTTTTTTCTTTTTTCTTTTTCTTTTTTTTTACTGGTCGGATTACAAGTAGCTAGTTGTGACCGATTCGGTCACAACTCTCCAACCTGACCGAAGCAAAAGAGGAGGAGGCGACGGCGGGGCGGTCGGCGGGGTAGTGGCAACGGCGGAGCGGGGTCGGCGACGGCAGGGTCGCCGACGGCGAGGTCTTCAAGCGGGAGCCCGCGACGGCGGTCTGCAGCCTCGGGCGGGGTCTCGAGCGGCGACCCCCGGCGGCGGCCCACGGCGGCCCTCGAGCAGGCCCGCGGCGACAGCCCGCGACGGCGACCCTCGAGCAGATGCGGAACGACGCGCGGCGGCCCGCGGCGGCAGCCCGCGACGGCACGCACGAGGCGGCGGCGGCGCGACGGCGGCACCAGAGTCGGCGCGGGAGGCGGAGGAGCCGAGGCCGGGCGGAAGGCGGAGGCACCGAGGCCGGGCGGACGGGCGCCGGGCGGGAGGTGGAGGCGGCGAGGCCGGGCGAGGGAGTCGGCGGGGCCGATGGGGGAGTCGGCGGAGCCGACGGCGGCGGGCTCGAGCGGCCGGGCTCGAGCGGAGTCAACGGCGCGCGGAACCCTAGGTAAGCCAAAACCCTAGTTTTGGCTCTGATACCATGTTATGAATAGCGCTTGTATTCATATGAGGCCAATGGGCCGGTATATATACACAAAGTACAGGTGGTAAATATGCAAAGAACCCATCAGAACAATGGGGAATAACAACTATACATATATCTCTAACAGGAATTAACTTGGGTTAATTCATTTTATGGTTTTACTGTGCTGATGTTTGAGGCTTTGAGTATTATCTCAGCTAACATCTATCAGCCTGTTGCAGGAAGATAGTGCAAAGACCGGAAAAGTTACTTCTGCTGGGATGTTCTTTCTTGGCTTTCCTGTGTATCGTTTTGAACAAAATAATTTGGTGAGTATACAAGTTAGCATCTTGTTGCCCCTCTTTGTGTTTGTTTGTGGGTTGCCTCTTTACAAGTTCCTATTTACTTCCAGGCTGCTGCTGCAAACGATCCTGACAGTGCATTCTTTAAAAGATTGGATGGCTTTCAACCTTGTGAAGTTAATGAACTGAAAGCAGGAACCCATTTCTTTGCTATTTATGGTACATCATTTTTGTTGCTTGCGGTATTTAGTTGTCCATGGCAAACATATGTTGGCTTAAAAAAACTTATGATTTATTTAGGTGATAATTTCTTCAAAAGTGCAACCTATACCATAGAGGTTGTATGTGCTGAACCCTTTTCAGCTGAAAAGGAGAAGCTACGAAGCGTGGAGGCAAAGATACTTGCAAAACGATCTGAGCTGTCTAAATTTGAGTCCGAGTATAGGGAGGTATGCCCTCACCTTTTCAGTAGTTTTCTTTTGCAAGTTCTCTACTGGCATGTGCAATGTTAAGTTAAAACACAGCATTGTTAAGAGCTGAAATTGGCAGGTTTTAGCAAAGTTCACTGAGATGACCAGCAGATATGCTCAAGAAATGCAAACGGTATGTGTATTCATGAAACACGTATTCTTGCATCTCACCTTGTTCTGACATCATGCTTTCTTTATAGATCGATGAGCTTCTGAAGGAAAGGAATGCAATTCATGCATCCTACACCAACAACCCAACTCTGCAGCGGAGTTCCAATAGCAGGAAAGGGAAAACATCCTCTGAAGGGTCCAAAAGTGATGATGACCAAACTGTGAAGAAAGAAAAGAAGTCGAAGAGTCGGTCCATGGAGGGATCGATAAGTGATGACGAGGGCCCTGATGAGGAAAAGAAACCTAAAGAGCTGCTTCGAAGGAAGAAATGGTTCAACATTCATTTGAAAGTGGACAAGAGAAGACCCTGCTGAGAAATGTAATGTATTGTCCAACTGCATTATTTTGTTTTGAAACCTCCAGCATTCACCTTTCTTCTTTTTCCGAGAACACGCAAGAAATTTGTGTTTCATTCCATTAAGAAAGTATTCACCTTTCTTCCCTTCTGCTGTAATTTCTAGGTACTCCCTACGACTTAGTGCTCCCAGGAAATAGCAGGAATTTCTGTTTGACCTACTGGAAGACACACCCTTGCTCTCTTTTCTCCCTGTGATGTACCAATTTGTTTCCTGAAAAGTGAATAGTCAGGAACCTCGGTGGTTTCAGAAATGATGTAAACAAATGTACGTGTAGTTTTTTTGGGGGGGGGGGGGGGGGGGGGCGCTTGGCTACGGTGTATAACTAAAATTACTAGCTACGTAAGCGCAGCGTCACGCCGCGCTAGCTACCGTGTGGACCGAAGTAAAAGAGACGATAATTCGTGAGGAGTTTCTTAAAAAAATTGAGGACGCATGCGTATTTTTAGAAAAACCAAAGGGCTTTTTCGTAAAAAATAGAGGACATGCAAGGATTTGTACGTAATTAAACAAGGACCTATATGTAATTCTGAAAACCGTGGGGTGCTATCGGTGAAGTGGAGACCTGTTTGCGAGAATGGAGGACCTACGTGATTTCGCAAAACACAAGGGGTTTTTCGCATAAACGCTGATGTGGCACGCCTCTCCGGCCAGAGAGTCCCCTATCTTTAATATACGGCGTATACAACAGCCACATGGCTACGGTGTATAACTAAAATTATATAATGGTGGCTGTCGTTTTTTCTGAGAAAAAGGAAAGAAAATAAAAAAGATGAGAAACCCTATTATATCATCACGGACAATGTAAAAGAATAAAAAAAGAAAAGCCAAATAAGCTAAAAGTAGAAGCTGACGTGTTTTAACTATCTTCTAACTAAAATAAGCTGAAAATTAAAATAAATTAGTAGCTAAAACCGTTTGAATCAGAGGCCAATTTGAACTTAGACGGTTACTGATGTGTGTATACAGCTTCAAGAACTGTTAGTACCATGTACTATCGTACACTGCGGCTAGAATCCAATTCACATATCATGTACTATTGTACACTGCGGCCATAATCCAATTCCACGTTATTTCAAAACTTTTGGTGAAGGCGTGGCATTTTTGCTTTAACTTATGGTTTTTTTTATCTTTAGTTGTTTGTGAGAGAGTATAAAGAGAGAGACAGTCACATATGATTTTGGCCGTTATAACTGAAATCAGTATAGTGTCTACTATAATTGATTTGTAGATCTTGCCTTAAAAAATACCTTTTAAAAATTAGTCATTATAGTAAAGTACATAAGTTAAAAACAAAAGTAGAACTAAACCCACCATCGTATCCCACTGCCTGATGTAACCTGTGCCTCGAGCCCCCACTTAGGAAAATAGAATGATGATTCTTTTTTGATTAGTGAAGTTCAAAAAATAGGCCTTTGTATCCAGTTGATAAACCTATGCCTCGAGCCCCCACTTAGGAAAATAGAATGATGGTTCTTTTTCGATTGGTGAAGTTCAAAAAACAGGCCTTTGTATCCAATTGATAAAACATCAGGTACCACAGTCCATTTAAAGGAGTGTGAAATCACAAGGTGGGGAGTTGCTAGCGTCCGGACTTCCGATCTGGGCGCTAATGCCATACAGTTGTTTGCAGTATTTCCTAACAATATATGCAGCATTTTAATTTCATGTATACAACAAAAAATTGAAAAAAATCTCAATATTACACATATGAAATCTCAATGTTGTACATATAAAATCAAAATGTTGCATACACTAAATCAAAGAAAGAGAGAATTCGAGAGGTGACGAGCATGCACCTTTTTCCTAACTTGTGACTCATAAGGAGAGGGACCGGTGCCGCGACACAAAGGAAGTCGATCGATGGGCGGTGGCTCAAGTCAGAGGAAGTCGGCAAGGTGGCGACGGCAAGCAATGGCCTGAGCCAGATCTGGCCGATCGGGCAGCTGACCGAGTAGATCTAGCCGATGGGGCGGTGGCCCGAGTAGATCTGGCCGATCGAGCAGGCGGGACGGTGAGGAGCAGAGGCGGCCGAGCTGGTGAGGAGTGAAGCAACGCCGCCATTAAGTGGCTTGTGGAGTGGAGGTGGCCAGGGAGGTGGAGCAGCCGAGTAGAGGAAGCTCAAGCGGCAAGCCGGGGAGGTGGGGAAGCTCGGGCGGCAAGCTGGGGAGGTGGCTGAGCGAGTGGATGGACGGGGTAGAGGAGCCGGCACATGGAGAAATGTGTGAGTGGGGAAAAGTGAAGTGAGGCCGAGTGTAGTGAAAAAGTAAAGTTGAGTGAGACATCCGATAAAATCACTCGGCGCATACGTCCATATGGTAGCAATTCCGATGATATTAGTGATATATACTTCAATAATCAATAACTAGCTTAATAAGTTTCTTCATCACCATTATCTACTGCCGAGCTAATGATCACATAACCTTACTGAACAACTAGCACGAAAAATCCTGGACATCGAAGTCACTTACGGTCCGGGAGTTAGCAAACGTGCCGGAACCGAAAACGACAACGTAACAACGCAGTTAGCCAAAGCTAAAGGTAGTAAAAACTAAAAACCACAGCATGAGACACGTTTCAACCAGCATGCATGCATGCACATTGATCCATCTGTCTCTCTTCTTCTTCCTCCGACAAGCTCTCCCGGCCACTCCCTCCCCTGCGTTTGCTCTCCTCCACTGGCTCCCGCCTCCTCGCATTTCTTTGGACCCATACGCCCGTGCCTTAACGCTAGGAGGGAAGTAACCCAAGAACCACACCGCAGATCGACCAGCCACGACAATTTAATCAGCCATGCGCCTGTTGCTCCTCCTCCTCGTCGCCGCCTTCTTCGCCGCCGCGGCGCGCGCGGCGCCGCCGGCCGAGGAGAAGCTGACGCCGGAGTACTACAGCATGACGTGCCCGCGGGCGGAGCGGATCATCGCGGAGGTGGTCCAGGCGAAGCAGATGGCGAACCCGACGACGGCGGCGGGCGTGCTCCGCGTCTTCTTCCACGACTGCTTTGTGGGCGGGTGCGACGCGTCGGTGCTGGTGGCGTCCAACTCGTTCGCCAAGTCGGAGCACGACGCGGAGATCAACCACTCGCTCCCGGGAGACGCCTTCGACGCCGTGGTGCGCTCCAAGCTGGCGCTGGAGCTGGAGTGCCCCGGGGTGGTCTCCTGCGCCGACATCCTTGCTCTGGCCTCGCGCGTGCTGGTCACCATGACCGGCGGGCCCAGGTACCCCGTCCCGCTGGGGCGCAAGGACTCGCTCTCCTCCTCGCCCACAGCCCCCGACGCCGAGCTCCCGCACGCCAACTTCACCGTGGGGCGGCTGATCAAGCTGTTCGGCGCCAAGGGCTTCACCGTCCAGGAGCTGGTGGCGCTGTCCGGCGCCCACACCCTGGGCTTCTCCCACTGCAAGGAGTTCGCGGACCGGCTGTACAACTACCGCAGCAAGGGCGGGCGCGTGGAGCCGCACGACCCGAGCATGAACCCGGTGTACGCCAAGGGGCTGCAGGACGCGTGCAAGGACTACCTCAAGGACCCGACCATCGCGGCGTTCAACGACATCATGACGCCCGGCAAGTTCGACAACATGTACTTCCTCAACCTGGAGCGCGGCCTCGGCCTGCTCGGCACCGACCAGGAGCTGTGGACGGACAAGCGCACCAAGCCCTTCGTGCAGCTCTACGCCGCCAACGCCACCACCTTCTTCGATGACTTCGCCCGCGCCATGGAGAAGCTCAGCCTGCAGGGCGTCAAGACCGGCGCCAACGGCGAGGTCAGGCGGCGCTGCGACGCCTACAACCACGGGCCCATGCCCAAGTGATCATCATACCCATCGTCTCTGCTACGTACCACATCGGCAGCGCTAGCTGTGTGATACGACGGCGATCGGTATATACGGCGGCGTGTCTACTATCAATGCGCTGCATGATGAGTGCGCGCGCCTGCCCGCGTTAAATTCACAGCGGTGTTAAAATTCGCGCTAACACAAGATATAGAGGGTGATGTGTTAAGTTTCCTGTTCGATCGAGTAATTTCATTTGTGTGCTGTGAAACAAATTGACATCTACGTGTTATTTGCATTTATTTCTTTCTTCTTTTGATCCATGTTACCGACAAAATCGTATATTCAGCAATTCTCTTTCTCACATGTATATCTCGTTGTTGCATCATGTTTGTCGTGATTTTTGGTAAAAAGTTTGCAAACCATTCGATTTGTGTTCGTGTTTTGTTGAAAAATAGAGAAACAGGGAGATACGAATTTTACTCCCTGCAGAAAAAAATCATGAACATACTAAAGCGAAAGTCGCTATACGAAGAGAAAATTAAAAGCACAAAACGACATGCCATCTAAAACATACAACTCCCGTCATGAAGAATCGTGCTCGGCATCTGGATTGATATCACTGTTGCATTAATTTCATACCTCCAGTAGGAATCTTCAACGAATTCCCGTCGAAACTAAGGAATAGTCTTCCACTGCTTCGGCAAGTATCTTTAACGATGTGGAATGGTTAGAGACCACAATCTCTAGAGGACTTTGTGGTGGACTTAATCTGATCCGATGGATTGCTGATCAGATGCTGAGTGTTTTCGTCTTCACCTAGCTTTCTGTCGGAGGTAATTTCATTTGACACCGCGACTAGGTGTCGGTCAGCTCCCAGAATGCGTAGGAGCCATTGATGAATAGTGATCGTCCACGACCGCATTAAGAGTACTTTGACTCTCGGATCGTGACGTCGTGCTCTTGTCGTCGTGGTTGATGGTCGTGAGTACCGGGTTTACAAAGGCACTTGGGCATTTTGATCTAGTTGGAATGACCAATTCCTCTAGGAGTGGTCTTCTTCCATGCGGTCAATCGCGTTGTCTCAGCGAGTAGTGAGCTTGGAATGGAAGAGGACGATGAGGATGCATTATGTTCAATGGCGTGGATGCATATTTCCATGTCAAGGTCGGAAGTTTGCAAAGTCGGACTAGTGCTTCTCATTCCAAGTTCATATAGGTTGTGATCAAAATGGCTGAAAAGCCCGTGGCTTATGGCTGAAAACACTGTAGCTGGCTGAAAAAAGCACTGTAGCTGACAGAGGCTTATTTTGCATAATTAAATTTAAAAAAATTTAAAAATAAAAAAATGTTAGCCCATCACGTATAATACAAACGAATACGGGAAAAAAAAGAACCGGCAAAAAAACTCAACAAAAAGCCAAAATTTCAGAAAAAGACGAAACTTATGAATAGTGCCAAATAAGCCTCCAGCACTGTTCATAAGCCTTTTTGATCGCAGCCATATACTATGATTGCATGAGTGATATCAATGGAAAACAAGGGAGGACAATGATTGCTGAATGAAGAAAACTTCAAAGATTCAATGCATGCTTCCCTACAGATGGAAGGGATCTCCTAGAAATGGGCCCAGGTACTAGTTCATAGGTTTCTTTGAGTGGTCACCCGATCAGGTAATATCACACTACATATCCTACAAGAGTACTCAGGCAGGAGCCTCGGAGGCTTATGATCATGAGGACTCTTGGTCTTAATTAAATATTAAAGTCGTATTTAAGTATTTTTCAATCCTCAACAAGAGGGAAAGCAATATTTGTTGTTGCATTTTTTATTATTTGCTTTCATTTTTTACAATTAGATTTTCAACTTTGAGAATTCAAAATCCAAAATATGATAATTAATATTTGAATATAAAAATTATGAAATTCGGGGAAAAATTTTCAAAAAATATGAATTTTTAAATACTGATTTTTTTCAAAATTTAAATTCAGAGAATTTAAATTTCAAAAAAAATATTTTTTTCAAATTTGAATATAGAAATTCAATTTTCGAAATTTTGAATCTTAAAATTTGATATTTCTAATTATGGATTTCAGAACATCAAATTCCAAGAATTTAAAATTCTAATTTTGAATTCCAAAATTCCAAAATTTTTTTATTTCAAGTTTGATTTCAGAATTCCAAGTCCCTGGAATTTAAATTCGAAAACTCAAATCTGAAAATTTTAATTTCAAAAATCCAAGATTTGAACCTTTAAATATTAAAATTTGAAATTTTGCAAATTGGAATTTTAAATTCTGTGATTTGAAATTTTAAGTATCAAAATTTCAATTTAAAATTTATAAATATTAACCTTCAAGCTTTGAAATTTTAAATCATGTAATTTAAAATTGTGGAGTTGTTGATTCGAGTTATGAAATGTTTAAACTATTATAAAGACTATTTTGTAGTTTCCTGTGAACCAACTAAATATTGAAATATTAAATTACTGATAATGTGTTTGCCATTAATCAGATCGAGAGGAATATTATATTACAGGGAACATGAGGCTATACATACCAAATGCACCCTAATATCTGTTTCACAAAGCTGGGATTACCTCAATGATCATGGTCTTTAGTACACATTCGAAGGCAATTAATTTGCTCGGGAGACCAGCAGGAATTTATGTTTTAACTGGTAAGGAGAGGTTTCCTTTTGTAATTTTGAAATAAACTCCAGCTTCTTAAGGCTCGATTTGATCCCCACTTGTAGTTGAACACTTGAATCAGTCCGTCTGCACCTTCAGGAAATTTCATTCGGCGCATCTATGTATCCTGGGTTTGGCAAGAGATTGCCGAACAAACTTTACTAGCGAGTACATAATCAAATACAGAGAATCGCCGCGGCACTTGAGGTATCACTTATCACGAGCTTTTAGGAAAGGTTAGGACTGAAGAAGCAACAGCAGCCACTCTACAAACACGTCGCTCAGTCCGGCCATCGTCATTTGGCTGTGAAGGCCGGTGGTTTCTTCCTGCAACCCGCCGGCCACGTTAGCGCCGGCTGGCCTCGCTGGAGTTGGTCTTGAGCGTCAAGTCCAGAGCCCGGCCATGCCAGCTGAGGCGCCTCGCTGGATCTTCTGTTTGGCGCTTGAGCACGGCAGTGGTAGTATTTCAATACTTTGTTTGTTTGAATGTCAGAATTTCTACACGTTTATTCCTATTCTCCATGATCTATGCCTCTGTGGTTTCGCCAATGATCGGATGAATCCCTTCAGATATATACTCAAGTTTTAGGTGAAACAAAAGGATCGTTTTTTTTCTGTTCAAACTTCTTAGGGGACAGTGGCAAACCACTTTGTTTCGGTAAATACCTGCTTCTATCTTGCGAATCCATTAAGGTTTGCCACCTGTGTGAGGAAAGATGTGGAAACTTGTTACGCAATACGAACGATTGGTAGTCTAATTGGTAAGGCATAAGCTCTAACCAACTCGATTTACACTTGCAACGGAAATTTGCTCGTGGAGTGGAGTCGTGGAGCATGAGATAGCTTGCCTGCTATACCAGGGCAACGTCAGGACTTCAGTATATAACTTGGCTTGCCTTCCTGTAAAGCAGTCATCGGAGCAAAAGGCCAAAAACCGATCATTAGCCCGCCGACTCGGTCTCGTTCCGAACCGTAGCCAGCTTCAGCCTTCAGGACCTGAAAGAAAGCATGGCATGCTCAAACGATCGACGAGACCAGTTTCCGATAAATGCCATCCGAAGAATGTAATTATTGCTTCTGCACAGAACACAACCAATTCCATGCTAAAAGCAAAGATCTACGTTAAGGCTGCGGATTTGGTGCAGTCTGCAGGCAATGTCTAAAGTATGATTTACCCAGGGCTAATCGATCCTTTCGCGACGACGCGATTAGCACCAAGCTACGTCCCGTGATGCCACTGATCGTCTGATCTCGAGGTCGGGAACGGCACGTGCCGGGCCAGCTTTGTCACGTCCCGTCCTAAGCAAGGGCCCTGTTCGCTTCAGAGGAAGAGATAAAGATGAGCGCAACAAGCCAATACGTACCTGTCGCTCGCTTTGCTGGTCCCATCCTTTCCACCTCCCCTGCACAAATGTCGTAGGAGCATCTCGGTACGTAAATCCGCAAACTGGGACGGCTTTCATCTCATCGCCGGTGGCACTGGCAACGCAGCTTCCCTCCTTTGGGCTAAAGTGTTGGCTTGACCTGTGTTGGACTAGACGCCTTCACCCGTGGAACAGAACAATCAAGACAAGAAACACTCAACGAAACTCACGCGAACTCTTAGTCCTGTGTTGGCTAGAACTGAACAACCAATCACACGTACGCAAGAAGCGTTTTGGTGCTGCCCAGAACTGCAGCTTTTCCTGGTTTTTTCTTCTCCTTTTATTTAGCAAATACATTAGTAACTGACATGCACTAATCAAGTAGAAACTGAAGACTAAATGCAGCTATGAAGACATGCAAACTACAAACGTCCATGCAGACTACAAACTGCCAAGAAGTAATGCCAAGAAGTAACTCACATGCATGCATGAACTGGACGGCAGACATGAAGAGAAAAAACTGACATGTAAAAACTGACATGCAAATTAACTAGATTATCTAACATTACTCCTCCTAATCTAGTTGATGTTGATGTTGACGACGCCGAGCTTCGAGCGCAGGTGTAGAAAACGCACCCGGCCAAGTGATTTTGTCAGTATGTCCGCCAGCTGATCGTCGGTGTGGATTTTGCGGATGGCGACTTGGCCACCCTCGACACACTCCCGGATGTATGTGGAAGCGTGTCTCGATATGTTTACTCCGGCCATGGAAGACCGGATTTTTGCACAATTGAATCGCCGACTGATTGTAGATGTAGATTGTCGCGGCGCCGACGTCTCGCCCGTAGAAGTTGCCGATCAGCCGCCTGAGCCAGATTCCCTGGCATGCCGCCGCTGAGGCCGCGATGTACTCGGCCTCGCACGACGATAGCGCCACCACCGGCTGCTTTTGTGATTGCCACGACACAGGCGCGTTGCCGAGGCAGAACAAAATGCCGGAGGTGCTCTTGCGATCATCCACGTCGCCGGCCATGTCCGCGTCGCTGTACCCCTTGAGTTCGATGTCGTTGTGCCCCTTGGTGTAGCAAAGGCCAAAGTGGAGCGTACCAGCGACATAACGAAGTAGATGCTTGACGGCGCTCAGGTGTTCCGTCGTTGGGTTCGCCATGAACATGCTCACATACCCGACCGCGAAGCTGATATCCGGCCGGGTGTGGACCAAGTACCGGAGGCTGCCAACCACGTAAAATTTTTGCTTTTTAGCCCAAAATTTGAAAGTTTTTTACATATGGACCCCTGAAAAAAGATTTGCAAAAATGGACCCTTACCACGGCGCCAAATCATATAGCGCCCAGGGTACATGTCACGGCGCCATATGATTTAGCGCCATGTATTGACACGTCGGAGCCACAGTGGCACAAAACGGCGCCATGTCACACGGCGCCGTGCTATGCACGTACGGCGCTGAAGGTAGTGGCGCCGTGTACTGCCTTAGCCACTCAAGCGTGGTCGCCGTGCCTTGCTAAGTCCACCTATTTCGGCGCCAAACATACGAGCGCCGCACGTAGCTTACACGGCGTCATACCATGTGGCGCCGAGATGTGTATATAAGGCGCTCGACTGTTTGGCGCCTCTTTTGGCGCCAAACAGTTGGGCGCCGTATATACACATCTCGGCGCCACATGTTATGGCGCCGTGTAAGCTACACCTGACAAAAAACACAGCAAAACAGCAAACTTTTCTGTAAAACATATGCACATACACAGACATACACACATACATTCACACATGAAACATCTGAAAACCTAAATAACAACATCGTTATCAATAAGTCTCAAAATACCACATAAATATACAAAAGTCTCAAAATATCACATAAGTCTGAAAATATGACATGTCTATAGAAAAAGTCTCAAAACATCACTGCCTCTTGGCCTTCCCCTTGCCCTTGGCTAGAGCATCACTCCCTGGAGTATACGTGCTCGGGGGACGAGCCGAACGACGAGGCCGCTGCGAAGCCTGAGTAGACGGTGCGTCAGGCATCTGCGACATCCCAATCTCGTCGTGGGTAGATGCCTCCTCGTCCTCGTGCTCCTCGTCGACGTCGTCACCCTGCTCCTCCTCGACGTCGTCACCCTGCTCCGCCTCGTCGTCGTCGTCATCGCCCTGACTAAAAGTCGGAGTGCGTGACGAGCTCCTCGTGGACTGGCGCGTGCCGACGTGTGACGACGAGGCTGCAGCGGCACCCGAGCGCTGGGAGGCCGCCGGTGGTGCGACGTCCGTGCGTGCGCGGCAACCACACCGACCTGCCGCCCGACTGAGGCGACGTCGAAGTCTCTGCAGGAGGTCCCTCAGGCTGCGGTTCTCGCTGTCCAGGTCACCAACTGGGTGGCTGAGAGCCTCGTCGATGTCCCGCACCGAGGTTTGGAGAGAAGTCCCCTAAAGAATATCATGCACCGAGGTTTGAACATAAGTAAGTACGAGATAAACGTATTGAACCAAAGTAAGTGTAAATATCATGCATTCCGTACCACTCGATCAAGAATCGGAGCGGCCTCGACCACTGTGCCCTCCCTCGCACGCTTGTCGTACGCGGTGTCCTCGTCCTCGGACGAAGCGAGGTCCGCGTAGTCGACATCGGTCCACTGCTGCCTCAGCCTGTAGCGGGTGGCGCCGTGGTACCAGGACAAGTAATCCCGGAAGCTGGCGTTGCTGTGAGGGGTACTGTCCGGCTCGCAGTTGTCCTCCATCCTCCTCCACCACTGGACGTAGTCTCGGTGGTAATGAGCGAAGTCCGTCACCTTTCGTTGGCGGACCCTGTCGAACCTGTACATATAGCAGATGTCAACAATAGTTGTTAGTACGAACAAAAAGAATTTTAAATGAAACACAAATTGTTACTTACTTGTGCAACTCAACAGAAGTCGACATCCCCTCTGGGGGGAAGAACTGCACGAGGCCGAACTGACGCGCAACTCTGTGGGGGAGGTGAATCTCCACGGCGTAGAAGCAGATCAGCGGACACCTCATCCTCCAAATATGGGAGTCCCTGCGGCACATGGTGCTGAGCGGTAGCGCTAGAACCTGTGCCTCGGAGTAAGGCTCCCAGGACACCTAGTAAGCGAACACACGATTAGCCATGTACAAAAACCAAGAACTGTAGAAAAAATAAATGCAGTACCAATTTCTTACCATCGTGGGAGACAAGGTGTCAAGCTCGTTGCTGAAATCCACGTACGCCCGCTGAGTAGTCGCGAACGGGACTGACACTGCATCCCACAGGTACGCAACAGTGGGGCCGAGGTCATCCACACCCTGTGGATGCCAAGGCTGCGCCTGCAACACTCGAGGGCGCCCCACTGGAATGCGTGTCCACATCCACACCTAGCAAGCGAACATAGGGGCAAACATACGATTAGCCATGTACGAAAACAAAGAACTGTAGGAAAAATAAATGCATTACCACACCTGCAGGAGGAAGACGCAGCCACCAAGCGTCGACGTGGGCGCCTTGCGTCTACAGGCCTCGCAGAGTTGGCGGTAGAGGAACGCGAGGACCGCCGAGCCCCAGCTGAACTGTCCAGCGTCTCCCCAGTCCTGGAGGCAGTGGATGTACATCCACGAAGCAGCATCCCCCGTGGCGTCCGGGAACAGCACTGCCCCGAACATGTGCAGGACCCAAGCGCGGCAGTGGAAGGTCACCGTGGCGTCGTCCGCGGCATCAGGGCATTCACCAAAGGTAGCCCGCAACCATCTAAGGTGGACCCCCGAGACGCGGCCTCGCCTGGGATTATCTGGTACAGGAGGCAATGGCGTGCCCAGGAAGGCCTCCACACGTGCCCTCCAGCCCTCAGACACCGCCGGGCCGACCACCGGCTGTCCCCTGATGGGAAGTCCAAGTATCATCGCCACGTCCTGCAGCGTGACGGTCATCTCCCCACAGGGTAGGTGGAACGTGTGTGTCTCTGGCCTCCACCTGTTAATAGTACAAGGAGAAAAGAATTAGTTACGTATGTAAAAATATAGAAGCGAAAACAAATAGACCCGATAGAGAAAATGCACCTGTCGACAAGTGCGGTCAAAGCGGGGTGGTTGAAAACCGGCATGCCCCGCCGTATTAGGTTAGCGACCGTGTGAAGCCTAGCACGACGCAGCAGTGGGGTATAGCGGTTGTCGTATCTCATCAACTGGACCGCATCATGGGTTCGAGGACGAAGTATGGGTATGTCCTGAAAATTGCTATAAAAGTTAGCTGCGTGACCATCAAGTTGAACACATGTACAATTCGAACACACACATACCTGGCCGTCCTCCGTGAGCCTGCCGCGGTGCTCCCTCTCGTAGAACTCATCTAGCAGCCGGTATCTCGCCATCCTGTGATAAATTTTAGAATTCAATGTTTAAGAAATATTCAAATAAGAAATTTATAAAACATATTTACAAATAAAAATAAGAATCAAATTGAATTATGAAATTTGAATCAAAATGAAAGTATTAGAGATTTACCCTTGGTTAAATACATGTCAGCTTGTATATGATTTACCCTCCATAGTTTTTTTTACGTATTTTGCAAATACCTTTATGAATAGTTTTCACTGGTAGCTTATTGATAATGAGGGCAACAAAATGATATAAGTCTCACCAATGAACGATAAATGCATCTATTCTCCGACATCAATCTTACTCAAATTTCTAAATATTCATCAATCTCACAAAAATCAAATCCTAAAAACGATTGTATACACAATACTACTCTTACATTACGCATTTCTATTGCAAATCTAACCTAAAACCGATCCAAATTGAACTAATTTCATCTAGGGTTTCAAATATTCCCCCACGAAATGTAGCTCAAATAATCCATATCTATTGCACAAAATCAAGGGAGGGGAGAGAGTTCACCTTACTTGTTCGATTTGGAAGCAAAACCGTGAGAAAAATCGGTGGATTTGAGAGGATTTGGAGGGGGAATAGAGGGGAGGCGGCGGCGGTTTACTGTTTGAACATAGCAGAGAGAGGGGGAGCTGGGGGGCCGGGGGCCGCGCTCGGGCTTAAGTCACGAAGCACGGCGCCATCACAGTTAGCGCCTAGGGTACATGAAACGACGCCACAGACCATGGCGCCGTGCTGTGCCACCGTGGCTCCGACGTGTCAATACACGGCGCTAAAGCATATGGCGCCGTGACATGTACCCTGGGCGCTATATGATTTGGCGCCGTGGTAAGGGTCCATTTTTGCAAATCTTTTCTCCAGGGGTCCATATGTAAAAAACTTTCAAATTTTGGGCTAAAAAGCAAAAATTATACTCTCACTATGGTAGAACGTAGGATCAACAGGTGGATTGGAGCTCTCCTTACTCAGTTTAAGATGTGCCTCCATGGGCACTTGCACGGCATTGCAGCTGGCCATGCCGGCCTTGTCCAAGAGCTTTGCCGCATACGCAGCTTGGCTCATGGTGATCTTCCCGGGCAGCTGCTTGACATCAATACCGAGATAGTAGCTCAACTGCTCGAGGTCGCTCATCTTGAATGAGCACTTCATTTCCTCCTTGAACGATTCGATCTCAGCTTGGTCGGCGCCAGTGAGGATCAAATCGTCAACATACACGCCCAGGAGCACACGTCCTCGCCCCTTGCCGCGTGTGTACACCCCGTGTTCTTCCTCGCAACGCGTGAACCCGAGCGCCACCAGCGTGCGGTCAAGCTTGGCGTTCCACGCCCGAGGAGCTTGTCGTAGGCCGTAGAGTGCTTTGCGCAGCCGTAGTACTTGCCGCTCTCGCCCGGCGATCATGAATCCCGGTGGTTGAGCGACGTAAACCTCCTCCATGAGGTCGCCGTTCAGAAACGCAGACTTGACGTCGAGATGGTGGAGCGCCCAGCCCTCGTGCGCTGCCACTGCTGTTAGTGCGCGTACGGAGTCGAGCCGCGCCACTGGTGCAAACACCTCATCGAAGTCCACACCAGCGCGTTGTACGTACCCCTTAGCCACCAGCCGCGCCTTGTGCCGAACCACCGCCCCCTGCGCATCCTTCTTGAGCTTGAACACCCATTTGAGGCCAATCGGGCGGTGTCCGGCCGGGAGGTCCACCGCCTCCCACGTGCCATTGTCCTCAATGGCCGCCATCTCCTCTTCCATCGCGGCGCGCCACGCTGGATCGGTGGCTGCCTCGTCGTAGGAGGTGGGCTCCTCGGTCGCAACGAGGACCCACTCATCGGAGTCCAGTACGCGTGGCTCGGCAGTGTTGATGCAATTGTCCACCGTGCGGAAACGCCGCGGCGCGCCATTGTCACTATGGTTGAGCCCCGACGGGATGTGCGACGGTGGAGTGCAGTGCTCGACTTGAGCACCACCGATGTCGTGAGTGGCGTTCATGGGCGTTCGGGGTGACGCCACAGCTTCCTCACCTTCCTCCAGGGACGGGACAGCTCGTGCAATCACTGCTAACGCCAGCCGATCCACGCTGTACTCTGCGCCGCCGGGTTCGATGGCTCCCCACAAGCCTTGCGCCTGCAGGTTGATGCGCATGAGCATCGCCCACTCCGGGTAGTTGGTCTTGGTCAGCATCGGATACTGCACCGACGCCGACGCTTCCTTGACCACGCGCTCGATGACGACCTCGCGCTCCCGACCATTCTGTTGTCGCTGACGGCGAGGACCCCGTGATGGCGACCGAAGGCGATCCCGCCGCGGAGGAGTGATCGACCCTCGTCCCACCGGAGCTGACATGGCCACCAGGATCCTGAACGGAGCTCTGATACCAAATGTTGGCTTGGCATGTGTTGGACTAGACGCCTTCACCCGTGGAACAGAACAATCAAGACGAGAAACACTCAACGAAACTCACGCGAACTCCTAGTCCTGTGTTGGCTAGAACTAAACAACCAATCACACGTACGCAAGAAGCGTTTTGGTGCTGCCCAGAACTGCAGCTTTTCCTGGTTTTTTCTTCTCCTTTTATTTAGCAAATACATTAGTAACTGACATGCACTAATCAAGTAGAAACTGAAGACTAAATGCAGCTATGAAGACATGCAAACTACAAACGTCCATGCAGACTACAAACTGCCAAGAAGTAATGCCAAGAAGTAACTCACATGCATGCATGAACTGGACGGCAGACATGAAGAGAAAAAACTGACATGTAAAAACTGACATGCAAATTAACTAGATTATCTAACATAAAGCAATGGAAAGATCAGCGCAGCGGTATGCGCGATGGTTTCAGGAGTCAGAAGCATGGCGCGTAGTATGAAAGACAGCAAGCGAACACATCTGAGATGGGGAGGGAAGTAGGCAGTGCCTGCAGGCTAGCTGCAGCAATGCTTGAATGGCCAATTTGAGTTAGCAGGCACCCACTCACCCTGGAGCTGGCTGCCTACATTAACAACTGGTTGTTAGTAGCTGATAGTATTTAATTACTGTGAGGTGTGGTTAGCCGCGGGCTGGCTGCCTACACTAGCAAGTGGCCACATTAATCTACAGTGGAACTGTCAGCTTCTGTATTGTTCAGCACAGCACAACACTGCAGGCTGCAGAGGCATGTGAAAACAACTATTTTTCCAAGTACCGAACTCGGTGTGGGCGTCCAATTTGAAAGTTGAAACCCTTACCACTTGTCCTGTTACAAGTTACAACATCTGCGACAGCTTAGACAAATGTGCATGCCCCAGTAGGCATCGCCGATGCGAATCCGCATAATGAGCTTCCTACCATAAAGGCTCTGAATTCTGATGATTCCACGACTCAAATTTGTATCCAATTTTATTCATACCTATTTAAATTGATTTTACCTATACCTAAATGAAAAAGAGTATACACAATAGATTTGAATAACCCAATGGGTAAAGGAGAAGGAAAATAAAGGGCTAAGTCAAAGAGGCTTATGAAGGAAGTTTTTGTAAAACTTCGGTATTTAGAATTTTAACCTCGCATTCACACCATAAAAGTTTCTCGAAATTGACTAATATTTGTTGGAGATGATTCTGCGTATATGGGAGCTATTCTATACAAATTGCCAAGGCTAGATGCATACATGGGTCCCACATGCTTTTATAGAAAGTTTCCGTAAAACTTCGGTATTTGAAATTTTAACTTCACGTTCATACCACAAAAGTTTTACGAAATCAACTGAAATTTGTTGAAAATGATTATGTGTGTAGGGGAGCTACTCTGTGTAAATTGACAGGCAAAGATGCACAGGTGGCTCTCACATGTGTTTTATAACTGAGTATGGGTAGTCTAAGCCTATGGATAGTCTAAATACACTCTTAATCTTATATTTGAATGAGTATGGGTAAACAGGGGCGGAGGCACATGGGCCGGAGGGGGTTCCCAGGAACCCGGTTCCGAAACAAAATTTAGTTATTACTAGTAAATATTCACCCTTTGTGCACCCCCTTGGCCCAATATGGTGTACCCCTAGCTCAAAAAACACCCTCACTCGCCCTGTCCAGCCCATTCGTTTTGAAGTGGTGCACCCCCCTCCATTTTGCTCTAGCTCCGCCACTGTGGGTAAAGATGGATAAATGGATATTACCCTTTCCATATCTAAATCTATATGGGTATTTTATTTCTTAACTATACCCTACCCAATAGTGTAGGTTTGAGTTTGAATAAAAGTAATGAGCACTCGGTGGCAGCCCTATCCACAGCTGCATCTTTTATCATTGGCACTGAGCTTATGATCGCGAATTTGGCATCAAGAACGACATAAATACACTTATACACACCAATATCCTCAAAAGCTATGAGCTTGAGATGAGCTCAATTCCCATTTGTAAGACAAGTACAGGGCATTTCTTGTTTAATTTTTAGCTACTTTGTTCTGATTCGATATGCAAATGTTTCAAGGAAGCAAGCAAACTCACTAAAAAAAAGGCCTCGTCAAGACCTGAAAATTTACATGGATCCAGGACTACTCTCATCCCGAGGTGTTAAACTCCACTCCAGTGTGCAAATGTAGCAACCCTTGCGAGCTAATTAAGGCCGGGTGAACACCGAAAACACAGATTCACCGGTCGATGATTACGGTCCACCTATGACTGTGCTTGAATGGGCATCAGCTGCCGGCCTCGTCGATGCTGTGAAGCGAAGGCCGCCATTGCCGGTGCCGCGCGCTGGAGCTCCGGTGGCCGTCTTTGTCTTGGCGTGCCAACTGCAATGAGGTGTGCAGTAGTAATCAGAAGGTGGAACCTTTTCAAGTTGCCACAGTTCAGAAATAGAAAGGAATATTGCAAATGATTCTTCCTCCTGACATTAGTTGCTACTCGCTAATTAATCTATATCCTTAATCTGTTATTGAATTCCCTTCTGGAATCTGGACGCTACAAACGACACAATAGCATCAGTCAGTTGTCTCTACAGGACAACAAATCTGCTTGACTTCTTGTATGCATGTCACTTGGGAGTTGGGAATGTCAAAATTAAATATGCAAGTCTTTTACGAAGTAATCTAGAGGCCCATGATCTCCAGGATAACTAAACAGTTTTTACAGTTGCAAAGATTCGAATGACAATTCCAAAAAAAAACCCACTTCTTTTGCTGATAAACTGCAGGTTGAAGGACATGATAATCGCGAGGAACAACTAACTCTAGGGGGAAGCACTTAAAAGGCGTGTCAATCATGCAGAGAACGTGCATGGGGGTATCGAGCGAAAAAGGGTGTGGTTGAATTAAAGGAGGGCAAGTCTAATCCATGCAACCACCTGATCAAGATTCTCATCCAACGCCTCCTCCTCCTCCTCGTCCGCCTCCGCCGCCGCCCGCGCCTTGCCCTGCCTCGACTCCAGCAGCAGCTGCTGCGCCTTCTTTAGCTTCTCCTCCTTCCTCGCCTGCACCGCCTTGGTCACCTCTGCATGCAACGATCAAACCAACAATTAGTTTTGGTTCCATCCTATACACGACCGGGGACATGAACGCGAAAAAGCAGGAGAGGATAGATACCTTGGGAGGTGATGAGGCGGTAGACGTGGCCGAGGAGGAGGGTCTCCTTGGGCTTGAGAAGCTTGAGGCGGGTGAGGCGCACGGGGCGGCGAGCGGCGCCTTCGGCGTCCTGGCGCTCCTCGGCGACGCGGAGCGTGACGAGCGCGACGTAGTGGCCAGGGTTGGCGTGCATGATCTCGGCCGCGCTGGTCGACCAGTAGAGCCGCTCCACCCGCCCGCCCGGGTGCTGGATCACCACCGTCGCCGCCTCCGCCGCCTGACAGTTCCCCATCCGTGCGCTCGCAGGTTGGGTCGTCGTGCCGGGGGGACGTGGGCGTGGCGGCGGCAAGGGCCGGGGAGGAGGGAGACTGGGAGAGCGAGGAGGGATCGAGGCGTGGCAGAGCAGGTGGTGGTGTACTGCTATAAGAGGGGAGAGCAACTGCTCGAGTGCCGAGGTGGTATATATGCTGACGAGCTAACTGTTGGAAAACTGGGTTTGGTCCGGACTGGTGGGCAGCTCAGTACTTAATCTATAAATAAGAGGTCATAGTCATCTTAATTTATATCTTTGAGGAAAACGTAATAAAGAAAAAGGAAAATGAGATCCTCCATCTTTTACATTCAATCTATTATTTTCTTACATTATTCTGTGATTGATCCATCTAATTTTATGTAGGAGAAATCGCTCGGACTGTACTTGCCAGCGACGGTTCCTCAACACATTATCAGCACGAATTGCTCTGGTGGATCGAAGATAATTATCAAAGCACTCATAGATTGAATTGCCTATCTATATCACTTTAAATTTTCGCAAATTTTGCTTTCTAGATTATTATTCTACAGTGTAAATATGCTCTAATCTACCACGAGCTGACTTGAAGTCGTCGGTCAAGCCAATCGGTATGTTTGCATAAAAGAGTAGATGTTGATTGCACTGTATATTGAAAAAAAAGAAAAAAGAAAAGAAACCATGCCACGCCGCACGTATGAGGCCACGGCCGCCATTGCCGCCCGCACACGGCACCCTTTGGCGACACGCAAGTCGCCCTCGGCCGCACCTCTGCCTGCACGTGCAGTCGTGCCGCCATCGTCATCTCCCGCATGAGACGCCACCGCCGCTCGACTTCGGGTGCAGCCGCCATCGCCATCTCCCGCATGAGGCGTCGTCGTTGTTCGGTCTTGCGCGCGGCCGCTGCCCGCTCGCCTCCCTCACAAGGCCTGGCAGCCATCTACACGCCTCCCGCATGAGGCTTGCCATGCCGGCCCATAGCCGCACCGGCCTTGCCACTTATGTATTTAGCAAACTGCACTGGACTGGTTATTACATTTGCCGTAAACCTATTAGTAAGGTATATGCATAACCTACCAAAAGGCATTGGCAGGGGATAAAAGATATCTTCTGATACCTCTAAGGAAGCAAAGACCTTAGACTGTTCTATAGAAAGAATCAGAACCTAAATATGACTAGCTATGCAGATGTCGGGTACTTGTTAGATCTGCATACATCTAGAGAACAAACATGCTATGTATTCCTATGTGGTGGAACTGCAATTTCATAGAAATCGTCTAAGCAAAGTCATATATCAGCTCCAACGAATTATTCACAACATCCAGCAGTCATGTGGATTGAATATCGTGCAATCTTCCATAACTATCTATGAAGATAATGCCGGTTGTGTTTCACAAGTGCATATGGGTTACGTGAAGAGTCATCTTACAAAGTATATCAACCCTAAATTCTTCTATGCTTATGAATTACAAAAGATGGATAAAATTAAAATACTGCATACTAAGTCATGTGAAAATCTTACAGATTTATTCATTAAGTCACTTCCAGCATTTAACTTTGAAAGGTGTATACTTGGAATTGGAATGATAAGACTTAGAGAAGTGCAAAACGCAGGGGGGATTCTTCTCGGACTCACTATTAAAATTTGATCACGAAGATCAAGTACCAAAAGAATAAATCATGTAGATTAAATGAAATTGGGTGGATTGTACTCTTTTCTTTTGATAAGTTTTTTGAAAGTTTCTCGGCCAAGGTTTTTAATGAGATAATTCATGCAACGCAACATAACATTTACCATGCACTCTTTTTCCAAAAATTTTCACTGGATTTTTATGTAATTTTAATGAGGATAAACTATTAGATGAGTGCCTAATGGGAGTGTTGGGAAATCTGGGTATAGACCTACATGTTTGGTCCATGGTGGGCACATCACCACTTAGTCTATAAATATGGGGTCCTAATCATTGTAACTTGTTCCTTTAGAGGAGAAAGTAATAAAGAAAAAGAAAAAGAGTTCTCCATTTCATGTGTTCAATCTATTATTTTTTTTATATTATTTGTCAATCTTCTATATAAGAGGAATCATGTAGACTGGACCACGTGGCTACCCGTTTTTTTCCCTCTCTGTTCCTCCGTTCTGCCGTTGCCCCCGGTACACCTGCCACGTACGCCGGCCGCGTGCGAGCAATTAACCTGTGTTATTAACAAGCGCCTAGCAAGCAGTGGTGGTGAAATTTCACTGCTCCTCGGCGAGAGCTCGCGATCGATGCTGGTATGCGCTGCCGTTTATGGGCGGGGAAGACGAAGGGGAAGTTGTGGATCGTTTTCGCTGCTTTTTCAGCGTCCCGTGGATAGATGTACGTGTCGAGCGGTTTGTTTGCACGCGTCGGCAAGTTTGCAGTGCAGCAACGGTACGTGCGAGATGCAAACGCCCATCGATTGGTCGCTTTCGTGGGTCGTCGCCGTGCGCGCCATGGAGACCGAATTGACCCGTGAGTCTTAGACATACACCTCGCTAACATTTGGCACACGATCGTGCAGTTTGTATTGGTAAAGCACCAAACTCGAACCAAATTGATGTATTCTAGTAGATCCAGTGGAGAATTTTTTGGGGCTATTCATGAGAATCTTCTGCCTTTCTTTTGTGCGTTCCTAATACATGCCACGGAGATGTTCCAAAGCTAAAGCCGGCCACTATCCTTTCTTTCCAGGTAACAAAAACTAGTCGTCTAAAAGAAATGACTAAATTAGCCTTAAGGGCAATACATGTATGGTTCAAAATCTTGTTCCGTGCGCTGGACCACATTGCGATTTGCGACCATTGCCTGATTATGTACGGAAGAATAAGTCGATCATAATAAAGAGATAAAGGCCTCACCATTATATCAAGCATCAACTGTTACAGTATACAATGCAAAATGCTAAGTCTACTTGCATGAAATCTTTGCAGTTCCTTCTTTTATAAATGTCATAGAGAAGCTCCATAATAAATGCCACATATCATGGCTCAATGCTGCCTCTATCATTATTCAACGATGACTTGTTCATCATTTTTCTAAGCACTGCTTCCTTATAATGGAATAGATCAGCTTATAAATTGGAATGACAATGTGTAGGATCATATGACGCAATCAAAGGGGAGTGAATGATTATCTCTGCTTCTTGAAATCTCTACATAGTTGATGAAGAATCCGACTGCTCAAACGAACACTTGATGCTCAGCTTTGCTAATAGTCGTACGCATCGTCCAAACAACAATCACCAAAAATTACGAACTAGATTGATTCAAGATGTTCTTTATTGCTAAATTTTTATGGAGTTACAAAGTGCTATCACAACACTCCTAAGAACCCTAGCACAAAAAAAACTCGCAAAACCTTGCAAAACCACGACCAAAACACTTGGTCTCTCCCTGCTTTTATATGCCAGAGCCCTAAATCGTGTTCGACTCAAATACAAACATAAAATACTATATTTTCCTCAAATCAAGGGACCCAAAACCCTTCCTAACACGAGTTTTACCAAATCTCTAATCCCTCTCGTTATGGACTCCTTCCATAACATTTTCAATCTCACCATATGATGAAGCTTTCAGGAACGCACCTCCCGTAGCTCCATCTCGCATCATCAACCTCTATGTAGAAGCCTTTAGGACCGCACCGCTCATAGCTTCTCTACGCATCACCACTTTTGATCTTCATGTATTCCAGCGTTAGCCCGACCATCTCATGTGATATCCTCAACCGTCTGGACCTTAGATCTCTCCATCCTAGTCCCGGTCCTCCACGTCACGGACCATGATCATCTCCACGCCATCCGGCATATGCAAAGACCAAATAAATGATTCCCGATACAAGTTCTCCATAACTTAACTGTCATCAGCACAAAACCTCACACCACCTTTGTCCATCCATAGATAAGAACAAAACCATCCACGACCATCAACCAGGTCATCTATGACCACATATTCCATTGCTTACCGCAAATCAGCTTCAGATAATTTCTTATGACCGCTAGCTCAATGATTACTCAAAAACCACAAATAATCAGGAAATACTATCGCTCCACTTGAAACACTCAGGGATACCACTTATCGCTACTGACCAAAACCACCGAGTACCAAGTACCAAGTCTATGACTACCAATCACCGCACCATCGATCACTGAGCACCGAGTATCATCGACAACCGCTCCAACCAGATCAGTCAACCACTGACCCAACATGAGTACTCGAGGTACTCAAAGATCACAAAAATTAAAGCACTCGTACCGATCATGAAGTCTACGAGTACGGACCACAAAGCCTATAGCAATCGATCGCAAAGCCTTCGACTACCGAAGACAACAACAACATACTGCAAAGTCTATGACTATGAAAACAAGACTGCGAAGTCTGCAACTATAACAACAGTCCTCAATGTCTACGACCATCGATTGCAAAGACTTAGACTATCGATCGGTAAAATCTATGACTATCGAGTACTGACCAGGTACTGTATCTATGACTATGAAAAAATATTATAGCTACGATTACCTTTAGTGGCCGTTCTATCGTGGTTGAAGTTAAACGTGGTCGAAGTAGAACTTGGTCGTAGTCTGCCGTGATCAAAAGCCACCGTGGTCGAAGTCTGTCATGGTCATTCAGCTGTGCGATCCTCTGATGCCACTCGAGTACAATCCGATGTTCCGATTTGTCTCGAAATCCATCTGATGCTCTAAAGCTACTCGAATACCGTCCAATACTACTTGGACCCGATTGGACTGGTTTGTAACTACTCAGAACAACCAAAAATACTCGGAGAAGACAAAAACCACTCGGAGCAGCCTGAAACCACTAGAACTTGAAACCTTCGACTTTGATTGACCAAAACTTTCACAAACGCAAAATCCAAAGCAGTTCAAATATTAATTATTCATCATCACTTTATTTACAACCATCCACATAGTATAACAATCTCCCCATTGATGAATATATTGACAATACATCGAAAACTCTTGAATGAATTGCATTTTGAAAGAAAAACAAAAGAAAAAATTCAGGAGACACTTGGCAAAACTCATGAAACTCCTCAACACAAGAGAAGTAATTTTATCACATTTCTCCATTTCTTCTTTTATCAAATTTCTCCCCTTTTGGCAATGGAATCATCATGGGGTTCAAAGAGAGGATAATTCTAAAAAGGAGCAAAAACAGAAAATATCTAGAAGCTTTGATGATTATCCAAGTCATTTTAAATTGATTTAATAGTTTGACCAAGCCATCTATTTGAGCAAAGCTTCCTAGATCATATAAAGACATATATCATTTAGCAATGTCAAAACAAGTCTTTTAGCATGATCAAGCAATTTATGTCTAAACTAATTATAAAAACCACAATGAGATTTCACACCGAAACATCAGAGCCAAAAATAAAGCAGATTTTAAATCTATGTGAGCTAGCAGTCTCATGTAGCAACCTATTATTCCATACTCAAAAACTAAGCATGTGGCATGCTTGAAGTATACTTCTTTTCATGTTTGTAGTACACCGATTTTTTTTATGATGGCATGCTTGAAGCATACTTCTTTTCATGTGTGTACTTTCTTGTGCTTTTGTTTTTTGTTTAACCATAGCATACTTGAAGCATACTTCTTTTCATTTGTACATATTTTTGTGCCTTTTTCTTCTGTATGACATGCCAACTAGAGGAATCGTAAAAAGATTGCAATATAAAACATACGAGCCTCAAGGCCAAGATTTAAAATAAGACTCAAAATCATTCTAATCCTTTTAGATGAACGTTACAAAGTGCTATATATAATCAATCTAGTCGAAGTGTTCTGCCATGTCATGCTTTAGTTCAATTTTAGCAAATTAATCATAAACAGTCATGATCAAAGCTACACAACATATGAGTAAATATGATAAAGAAAGCTCTTTTAGTCAGTTGACTTCAAAGACTTGATTTGATGAATTATTAGACAAGTATAATAAGCAAAGTTTCTAACACCACTACAAACAATAAGCTCCCCTTCAAAATAATTGCATAGGATGCATTACACCCAACTCACTCCGCAAATGAGTAAAATGAGAAGAATCAAGCGGTTTGGTGGAAATATTAGTAACCTGAGAATCATAATCAATAAAGTGCATGACAACATCTCCCTTTTCCACATGGTCTCTAAGAAAAATGATAGCGAATATCAATGTGTTTAGTTCTTGAATGCTACACAGGATTTTTAGCAATGCTAATCGCGCTAGTGTTATCACATTAAAGTAGAACACTATCCAAATGTAAGCCAAAA
The DNA here is from genome assembly GCA_017311315.1 of Dendrocalamus latiflorus. Classification (NCBI taxonomy): domain Eukaryota; kingdom Viridiplantae; phylum Streptophyta; class Magnoliopsida; order Poales; family Poaceae; genus Dendrocalamus; species Dendrocalamus latiflorus. The sequence goes on along the minus strand of CM029634.1, from coordinate 4,711,319 downwards.
TATTTAAAAGTAGCTGTTATCCAAAGAAATTGAGAGCAACAAGAAGCAACAGCAATATATTCAGCCTCAGTAGTGGAAAGAGCAATAGACATCTGTGTCATGAACCGGGGTTCATGCGAGATAAACACCACCAAGAAGATGGCCGGATGGCGTCGGCGTAGAGGGAGAGAGGGACTTTAGATGAGGAAGACTATAATATTTCTCTGGTTGATTCCAATAGCATGCGGTAGCCTTCTTATATAGATGGCTCCCCCCTAACAGATGGAATCTAATCCCAATCCTATCTCTAATAATATGGAAACTCATATCATATCTCTAATTATATCTCTAACAAAGGAAACTAATCTCTAACTCAAATAGAAACCGATCTCTAATTCCTAATAATAAACCGACTAGGCCCAAGGCCCACCTCTATGACGACATCTGTTTCCTAGAAGCCCATGAAATAAAAGATGTGCCTAAAAAGTGACATGTACTAAAAGTACTCTTCCTATCAATTATACAGCCCACAAAATCCGCATCAAAATAAGTTCTAAGGGTAAGACAAGAAGAAGAGGAGTATCACAAGCTAAATTCTAAGGTTGATTAAAGATACCTGAAAATTCGCTTTACCGCTTGACGATGTGACGCATATGGGGAAGCTTGAAAGTGAGAACATAAGCACACAACAAAGTGTATATATGGCCTTGAAGCAGTGAGGTACAAGAAAGAGCCAATTATACTTCGGTATTCCTTTTGGTCAATTGGTTCACCATCTTCGTATGGATCCAACACAACCATAAATCCCATGGGTGTGGAAATTAGTTTCACTTATCCCATGTCAAAGTGACAAAGTAGATTTTTGATGTACTTAGTTTGATGCACAAATGTACCCAACTTTAAGTACGTCTACTACACTAATTCTGCTACTGTATCATCAGAACAGTCAAGCTTGAATCGTACTCACCCTCTAATCGTCTTAATTTTAATTTTATGTGTCGTCTGGTACCGATGAGGTCAAGCGGCATAGGTGAGCATGGCCAATGTAAGGGCTACATTTTCAACGGCCCTATAGACTAACGAGATTATGGATAATGCCAATACCCACATCTATATTAATCACTCATCACCTGTATGAAGAACATGAAGTGAAAACTGAAGACGATGAACAAAGAAAAAAATGTTTACGGCCTGTTGGTCTAATCTACTTTCTGCAGTACCAAAGAAGTACTTCAAGTGCAAGCTAATTAAACTTCCTAAGTTGCAGTTCTTCGTAAATCGTAATGATGCAATAGACAACTAAATTCAATGGAAATAAACTACAGCCAAAATTCTTCTTGCAAATGATGCAGCATACAAGAATGCTTCACAAATTTGTAAAAGAGCATGAAACAAGATGCAGAGCAAGGAACATCAAACGATTAGCCTACTCCTGCTACTAATCAAGCTCCAGTACAAGAAAGATTGGGAGCCAACCACGTTGATTAGTGGTTGCGTGTTCAGACCACACGACAAAACAAGAAAGATACGTACGCACGCACAGCAAGCTGAGACTAGAAGCAACCGAAGTTATACCTAGTGGCGCTGGCGCGTGACCCGCCTCTCGTTGCAGATCGCGGCCATGTGCGATCCCGACGGTGGAAGCGCCTGCTGTCTGGAGAGGGTGGCGAACTGGGGAGAGCTATGTGACAGCCGCGTCTGGAAAGGGGCTTGTGTAGGGCGAACACATCGAGGACAAATTCGTAATTTTAGCCTTCGAATCCATTTCCCTCGCCAAAGCCCAGGTGGGATCTGAGCCCTGGTATCCCAAACCGAAACACCCCATCTATTCCCAATCCCCACATCCAAACAACGGGCAACGATCCAAACGGCTCCTTTGTCTGGTTTCAGGGTCATCTCCTAGCTGTCGAGCGGTGGATGGAAGCAAGCAATGATGGCTCGTTCTGATGGTGGTGGCCCTCCACGCTATACCAGATGGGCAATCAGGGCCGGCTGTTCATTTAAAATCGAACCGAATAAATCGTATCGTATTGGTTAACTTAGTTTGACCGACATTTAGTATTTAATATGATTTGTAAAAAACAGTTTTTTTATATATTTAACTTTTTCAATAAAAAAACCAGGGAATAATCCATAAAACTGAAGAAACTGAATTTTCCATTTCCTTCTTGTCGCAGCTGGCCCTATGCACGTGCGGGTGCGGCGCTCCCCAACTCCCCAAGACACGCTAATCCCCAAAGAGCCCAGACAACCCAGACCCTAGGTAGAGACCATAGTCGATAAACCCTAAGACCAAGAGGACAGAGGGTAGAGGCGGCCAAGACCAAGTGAAGAAGCCCTAACCCTAGCAATCGGCTTAGCAAATCCAGCAATCCCCTCCCCCCATTGACGGCCGGCGGTGGTGGCTGCTCTGCTCACTGATATCAAACTGTATTGTAAATTATATCGTATTTTACTAAAATAATATTACCGTATTTACTGTATATATCTTATTTACCGAACCGTATAAACCAAAAAACCTAACGAACACCCCTTCCGCTGCTTGTTTCTTGTATGTAGCTTGCCCGTTTCCTCGTTGCTTCGAGCGTTGGTTTCATGTGCCTCAACAAAGGTCGAAATTTTGGGCATGAGTATGAACCCAAGAAAATCGTACAAACTAGTTTCATAGCCTGTTTATTTTCTGCTTTTGTTATCTAGCGGCTAAGCAGCGGCGTAGACTTTCGAATTGATTTCTAGAGGTTGAACCGTTGAAGCCTGCTGCAGAGTTCAGAGAATACACAAGGCCCGACCTGGCATATTTGCGAATCATCGCAAGGAAACCACAAAGATTTGGTACCATAGGCAATGCAACATGTAGTTCATAAATCCTTCATGTTTATGTTTCCATGCATATCTCTGATCTCTCTCTGTGTCTCAGTGATTCCAAGGAGAACACAACCAAAAAAAGGCATACAATTATGTGAGAAATCCGTACGAGAACAAACTTGCCATGCATCGGAGGATCTCAAAAGGCCATAACTTGCGACAGTTCAGTTCATGGCATCACATGGCGGAAGGGAAACATTATATTAACAAAATCGCGAGCGCCGAACTTAACAACCATTAGAATGTTGAGAATCTAATCTATTATATTTAAAAATCATTGATTGATGCAATAATGCACAGGCACTTGAAGGATGTAGAGTCGCGGATGCTATAGAAACTAGCAAACCAGGAATTCACACAAAAAGTCTACGAGCAAGAGAATGTTCCCAAAGAGCCAGTCCTAATCGGACGTCGACAACTGAATAACAGTGAGCAGACGAAACCATAATCTCAAAAAATTTCACTTGGGAATAAGTCTAGAGAGCGAACCACATGTTCTGTCAGTATCAACTACTAACAGCCAATAAAATACAGACGAAACAACGTATAGAATTTGGTAGTAGGTCAGAAGAAGCATACAGAACTACAGATGTCCTTCGAAATATTTCATATCTACTTGTTCCTGGATACATGCAGCCCATGAGATACTTGTTCACATGCTGCAATAGTGAAATTACCACCTACATTCCGTTCACAACTCCCCAGCAATAGTTGTGCCGGAATCCACTGCAACATAACATAACAAGTAGAGTACCAACCTCAAAAAGATACCATTTCATTGTTCGACGGAAGCCTACATACAGATTATATAGCTTCATTGGTATGATTCCTACAATACTAGCACTACAATGCCTGTCAATCCATTGACCTCGCTTCTCAATGAGATTGACTACAAGAGGTATGAACTAACATGCCGTTCCCATATGCAAACGAGTAGCCAAAATTTCCAACTTTTTGCCCATATAGAGTATCAAATACAGCAGTAACCTAACACACGGAAGATAACTTCAGGGAGCCACCGGAACTTTTTGTTTATACCATAGGATTTCCACTATGGTTTAAGAGCATAGGATTTCCATATACCAAGAGAATTCAGGCAAACAGTTTGCCACTTCCAGAGAACTAGGGACATATAGTGCAGGCAACCTTAGTATCTTGCATTAATCACAGTATGCTCACACCGACGGGAAGAACTTGTTGAGGTTGAATGGCAGGGAATAGAACTCCTCACTTCTTATGTCAGTCTTGTATGACCGGAATTTGTCCCACCAATGATATCCACGGTCTTTTCTGACCGAACTGTCATGCCTGTGAATAGTGTTGTCCAGCAAATATGCAACAAAGCCAGCAACAAACGCCTTTGACGAGAATATTGCATTCACTATGTCATTGAACTGTAGAAATAGATGAAGCAAATGATCAGTAACTCTTCACATAAAATGTGTGAATGATTATGCTGTTACATACCCATCTTGCATGTGTGTGGACAGGGCCATAACCAGCGACAGATGTGTACTCGTTGAAGTACTGAGGAACTGAGAGGCCCATAAAAACTGAGAACCCAAGGATGAACTTGGTCCTGAAGCTATTGAGATTGCAGAACTGAAGGAAACTAAGCCCAGCAGAACCTGTTGACAGATTACAGCACAGCTTCTATCACAAATACAAATCTCTCTTATAATGTCAACAGTTGTAATTTAAATGAAAATCACAAACATAAGTAGCCTGAAGCTTTCCACCTACCAACATATGCAAAGAAGACACAATAGAGAGCTGCAAAGATGGGTGCAGGTATTGATGCAAAAACAGCTCCAAATTTTCCTGGGTTGACAAAATAAAATGTGATTAGTTCAACAAAAGTGAACGTGTTCTGAAGTGGTGAGACCGTGAGAGCTAAGTTAATTGCAATGCATAATGCTACATATTTTCAAAAAGACACCAACTTGAAATGTCAAACATCAATGAAGTATTGTAAACATCATTATGTTCATTATTGAGCTAACCATTATTATGCAATGATAATAGGTAAAAATAGCTAGGTGAAAAGGCACATAATCACTACCTCCCTCCCTTAGAAATAGTCATGATACAAGAGCAATTTAATCTACTTTTGGGTAAGATTGAATAAACTAGTAGTTTTACTCATTGTCCTACATTTACTTCCTTCAATATCTACCATAGTCTAACCATATCACAGATTCACAATTGAAGCAACTAACCATTGTATTCCCATCATCTAGGTGCAGAAACACCTTTTGACTTTTAAAATGAGAACCCTGACACCAAGGATAGTGTGTACTACACAAGTGACACGTACCCATTGGAAGACTAAGGCAGTATTCTTTAGTTATAAATGTGCTATAATAGACATCTCAACAGCCAACACAACACAAGCTACCGATTGGTTTATAAGTGTAAACGAAGGGTATAGGAGATAGTTCAGCAACAACAATGGTTCCACTAAATGTCAAAAAATAAAATAAAATAAAATGGACATCCAGAACTTAAGGATTCGTGCCAACTTTATATCTACATGAGCCAGTGCCCAGGGTTGTTTGATTGTCTCAGTTCGGTTTCTTCAGCAAACTGTTATGTTGTTGTAACGTCTCCACTCTATACAGACTTGTTCGTAGACCTCATGTGTGTGAGTTTGACTTGGAATTTCCAAGGAAAGAAGATCAACATATTTATGCAACACCAATGATCTAATTCAATACAGTTTTCAGATGTTTTCTTGCCTTGAGACATCCACCTAATAGTAAACAACAAGCTCAAGAAAACAGAAGGGAGGGCCCCTATCTAAGTGCTATTATTATAAAAGGCTCATGCAACAACACGTACAAAAGCAAACTAATTTGGGAGTTTTAGTAGATACACTTATTGTTAATTTAGTACAAAGTTGTTTAAATATTCTATCTCCCATGACCTAGTAAAGAATCAAAATACTAAATTTGTGGGAAGCAAACTCACCCAGAATAGAGAAGAATATCATGAAACCAGCTGATATCTGCACCACTCTTCGGCTACCAACACGTGTCAAGGCTAACAACCCGGCATTTTCACTACAGACAAGGAGAATAATAATTGTACCATAATTGAAATTAGATTTATTCCTTAAAGAGAATAGTGGTTGTATCAAAATGGAAATAAGATGTATTCCTCAAAGAGAATAGTGGTTGTATCAAAATGGAAATAAGATGCATTCCTTAAAGAGGTACCAATCTGATGCTTACATTGATACAGAAGATCCAATTCCAGTCCCAAATAGCCCATCTAGCAGAATACCAATGCCCTGTAGCAAGAACAGTTACATATGCTTCGAGTTTAAATTTGCAAATTTATCTAGTCAAGATTGGCATGTGGTGGATGTAAAAATAGCACCTACCTGCCAACCAATACCACGGCTAAGTACAGAGGGCGGGAGAGGTGTGGCACTAGCATATCTTGAAACAGCAATGAAGGCACCAGTAGACTACAAATATAAGAGTTAGGGAGTTGATAATTTAATTACTTTAGAATCCACAGATTGCAGATGAAGTGCTGAAGTAGTATCTGATATTCCCAAGAGCATGGGGCCAAACCTCCACTAGAGCAACAAATGATGCAGCCATCATTGCAAAAGCTTCACCGGCATCAAAAGTTGGAGCACCCCATTGAAAGGGATATGGCACTCTTATCCTGTCATTGTAGTTGTAGAAAAGACGGGAAGCATTCATGTTACTTTAACAGCAAGGTTGGTACCGATGGAACAATCATATCTTCAAAAAAATGCACAACAATACCAGGGAGCACCACCAATTAGTCCAGAGCGGTCAGTGCGGCAATGAAATTGGGTCTTTGGTGGCGCATTCCTGTAGGCTCCTCCAACCGTAAGCAGATATGCATAGAGCCACACTATGGGAATAGTGAATAGAACAGCAAATCTGTCGAAGATAGACTTCAGCATGTGTATAGCATGTGGCAGGTACTGCAAAAACGAAACAATGAAAAGGAAAAGGGCAGTTGGAGCACACAGAGATGCTAGGTAACAAAGCATTGCAACAACCACATGCATAGAAATTCAATCGTACCATTGCAAAGATCACAAGGAGGATAAGTTCAGGCAGACCAATCTCAACACACTTGGCAACCTGGGTATTTATAGTTCGAACATAAGCAATATATAAGCTTAAACAAATACTCAAATAGTAAGTAGAAACACAATACTTAAATCTTACCGATGGGAAACCAAGCTCATAAAGTCCAAAGCCAACTAGCGCCACCAAAGGAGCAGCTGATAATGGACTCAGATACCTGAAACAAAATCAGTAATACAAACTTCATGAGAGACTGAAAGTTAAAGCATTATTTCTGCAATATCATTTCTTGCTTGAGTACCTCTGGAGCAGCTATTGAATTAAGAAATAACAAATATCAATTGTTTGCTTTCCTACCTGGCAACATTACGCCAAAGGCCACTGAAGCCAACTATGATCTGTAGTGCAGAAGCAACAATCAAAGCACCTTGTGTTCCTCGCATGATTCGGAGGAATTTCTTTACAGAATACAGGTGATTCATCAGGTCTAGATATACACAAACAATATCAGAAAGCAAGTAGCATAATACTTCTTTTCAACATACAGTGTGTGGATTTGGCTCATTGGCGTAACGACCAGCAAGGATGATCGAGATGGTAGGTAGAACAAAGGTGTATGATCCACCAATCACTGCAGGCAATCGGGTACCAAAGAAACTCTGCAGAAGTGTGTTGATCCCTGCCACAAACAGCAATGTTTGGACAACCACTGCCTTGTCCTCCTAACACAGGAAGAAACACAATTAGTCTTTAATTGATAGCTTGATTCCAAAGCAACACAAATGAGTAAACTTGTAATCTCACATTGTTTCCTCCCATCTGTGGAACGAGTGCAGTTGGTATAATAACGGTAGTTCCCAGCATGACCAGATAATGTTGGAACCCAAGAAGAATGGCCTCCGCTGCATCATGAACAATTCCATACAACCGAATTCCAGGACCAAATTTCTCAAGTCAGATCAGGTCAATATTTTAGTGTATAGCGGAAGTGTATCAGCAACTACTTTTATAGCACATAGAGTATAATGGGTGCAACACATTTGGCAACATTTGCAAAAAGATGAAGTTAATTAAAGCAAAATATATGAACTTAATCAATCAAGAAAAGCATCCAAAACATAATAGCCAATATGAGCAGTCAAGGTTATGAACAAATAACTTATTTGTTCATCTTTTTTATATGCGGAGAATCCAAGCTTGCAACGTTTTTTTCATGTAATAAAATAACACTTTTTTGTAAGGATTACTTATTGGTGTGCATGTCTGATGTCTTGGGAGTAAGAATTCAAGATGGAAGATAGCTAGAATATGCCAGAAATGGATTGTTTTTCTTAACTCAGCTGCCCCCAACATCAACCGCTACAAAGTAACCGCGACCCTGCCTGCTAGCGTGCTATGTATAACAATGCATGAGATCATGCAGAAAGGTAGAAAGTCCCCACAGAATCACACAAGAATCAATGCAACTCGAAGTGAAAACGATGTGTTGATATGGACCTAAGGTTTGGAACTAACTACCGACAGACATGGTATATACGAATTCAGTGGATGCACAACATACAACAAACGTTCACTAACTAGATACGGATTGGCAACAATATACTAACCAAAAAAAGCACGGTGCATGTGCTAAAGCTGAAATGAGGCAATGCAGGTGGTAAATAACACCAAAATTGCCTATAAATCGCAAATATAGCACCAGGTTTCTTCAATATTCCACCCACACAACTAAGAATCGAAGTCTCAGTCATACCGACATTGACATGAGTCAAGGCGACAGCGAAACGGGATCGCAGATTCGGAACCAACCTGGTACTTGAGCATCAAAAGTAACACCAAAACCTCCTAACAACAAATCTGCATATTCCGCTTGGTTGAATGTTGATGTGTGGTACTAGCATCAACACGAGTCAAACAATTGCAACATCACAAAAATAAACTACTTACACAGCATCCCATTAAACAACTACGAGACCAAAGCGAAAAGGCAATCCGCTTTTTTAGAAGTATCTAAGTTAGAAACAAGGAAAGCTCAGGCAGATCTGGCAAGTTCCTCACACAAACTAACTCTTACCAAACGAAGCAACGAAGCATCTAGGAGTAAACACCAGGACCGCGCCGACGCCACGAACCCCCGAAAACGACGCGAGGAACCGCAAACTTCGCACTCGCAAGTTGCAACGCAACGCCATCGCAGCCAACCTCCCCAAAAACCAAACCCCAAAGTTTTCGCAGCGGGCATCGAGTTCGCCGAAACCGACACGAGCGAAGGATCGGAAAATTTTTCGCGTAAGCAGAAGCGGGAAGAAGCGAGGGAGGGGTACTGACGCCATGGGGGAGGGCTGGTGATGCAGTAGGAGACGCCGGGGAGTTGGTCCTTGACGGGGTGCGGCGCCAGCTCGTCCTGCTTCGGCGCCGGCGCCGCGCCGCCCCCGCCACCGGCCATCTCGCGCCTCTCGCACGTAGCACCGCCCTCAGGTCACACGCGCACAGGAGGCAAGCGCTCCTCCCTCTCGCAAAGCCGCAATGCGAGCGCGAGGCGAGATGTGGAGCAGTAGTGGGCGAGTGGTACCAGTACAGGAGCACTAGTAGCGTACAGTACCGCTGGATCGGAGCCAGAGGAGCCGTAAGGGGTAGAGGGGAAACAGAAGCGGTCAAAAAAGCGCTCGCCGCTCCCGCGTCGGTTTTCCCCTCCTCCGCTCTGCTGCGGGACAGTTCACGCAGCCCCGCAGCGCTCCAAAACCGCATTTACGCCCGCGTTGTTTTGCGTGTGCGCGTGTGCGAGCCGTGCGAATCTCTCTCCCCGTCTCTCTCCTCTTCTCTCTCTCCTCTCGCTTCGCTTGCTCGGCGTGGAGCGGAGCTGGAAAGCTGAAATGTTATAAGGTTTTGGTTGGAGTTTGTAACGAAATGCGGCGTTTCTCCCGTGGAAATTTGAAGCTTTTTTCTTTTGGTTTGGGCCGCGGTTTGCGATGACGTTGCCGTGCGTCCTGGGTTTTGACGTTTGGACTGCAGGGAACGTGGTCATGGACTCATGGATTGTGCGTGAAGAGGTTGCTTGCTGTGGGTACAGCTACGTTAGAGTGCAAAATAGCATAATCGTTAAGAAAAATAGAAATTCTCATCACACTAGACAGTAGATGCGATGTCGTTGGCCCATCGCTGAGCGGCACGACATGCATCGCCATGGCCCCGACACCTACATCCTCCAGCATCAAAGTGGGCTCAACATTATTGCTTCACTACACCACATGCATTATTGTAACCTTGACGCCATCGCCAAGTACATACACACACGTTATCGTGGGCTCAAGGTTGCATGCAGCAGGACGCGATGTCGTAGCTTCAATCATGGCCGCTTGCAGCAGCACACTCCACCGTAGACCTGGACATTGTGGCTGCGCACAGCAGCCTGTTCCGCAACCTCCACGCCAGTACGCCACGGCACATCGACGCTGAATCTTGGTTGCAACTTCTCGAGACCATCGACTAACGCCGTCGCATATCCATCCATCAACTGTCCCTGTTTGTGATCGTCGTCGATTTCGGAAGGTTTCACTGATTTGAAAAACAGCGGCAGAGAGGAGAACGATTGGGGATGGAGACTTACGGAGAATAAAGTGGAAACATGAGGAAACAGGGGATGTCGTAGATTCGTGGTAGGCATTTGGTCGTGGAAAAGGGTTAGCCCGATGGGCCTAGTGGTTCAACAATGGTCCGACCCACTTGGCCCTCACTTTTTTTGGGGTCGACCCTTTGTCCATTGATGCCAAAATTTTGGAGTCAGGCCAGTGGTCCAATGGGCTGACCCAAACCCTTTTCACCCCTAGTACCGGAGTAGGAACTGGATGGGAGAGGCTCCCTCTGGGCTTTTCCGTGTCTCGTTCCGAGGGGGGAGAGGTGAAAAGAGAAGGCAGGGATGCTTTCGACCTATACGTAAAGCTGGCATCGCCGTACTATTCCTTATCACTATATTCCTTCGTTTTTTCCCTCTTTACTACAGCACTTTGCATTTTGCTGGGTCTTCAGTATTTCGGTGAGAATGATTAGTCACGGGCTGGCATTCTACAGGCCACAGTAGAGTGCGACATTGGCCGGTTCTTTTTATTTTATGACGTATGACATCCCCTAAATAAATAAATATGACTGTTGTTTTGTCACCGTTTCAAAATAATCTATTATAACAATGTCTTATCAAAATTTAATTTATTTGTATAAATACTTACGTTAGGACAAAACCAATCTGTTGTAGAAAAAAAAATCACCTTTCGTAACTTTTGTAACTTGATCCTGTGGTCGTTTGAGTAATTTATTAGGTTACCATTTCCAGAAGCACTCTCCGGTTAGTACCACACGAGGGGCATTAAATTAGAAAAGGTATGTATGGAGATCTCCACCATGCAAGAATTCATGGGGGAGTCTGCAGATTGTTTAGGGCATTCTCGATGCAAAAACATTATTTTACTATGTCTTAATGTCTGTCTTTTATATCACTTAAAAGTAATTAGAACATCTTTAATAATGACATCTCAATTATTTCGTAACTATATTAAATAAGTAGAATTCTTTGTGGAGAAAAGAAGATGTGAGGAGAGATAATATATTATCTCTTATATGAGAGACAACTTGAGACTGTAAACCAATGCAAATAATGAGAGAGTGTGAAGAGAAAGCTACAGTGAAAATAGTATAAAATAATTAGATGAATGATTTACTGTTGGAGATGTTATCTCTATGTTATTTTTAGATGAGGTGAAAATCTTAAAGACAAACTATTGTACATGCTCTTATAGATATAACTGTTTCAATACATAGTGTCTACCAGTAGACCCAATCAATAAATTTATACCTTCTCCTACCTTTCTCTCTCCCACTCTCCTTCCTCATCCACGCTACATATTTAATGGGGTAGACAATCATCTTCCCCATGTATGTTTTAGTTATGTCTTTCTTATTGGTTTGTGTACTAAAATAATATCTCATGCAAGACACTGCTTCCCTAATCTCTTTTTTAACTCTTTGCCATATCATTATCTTATCCTATGTGAATATCTAATTATTAGCTATAGACATTATTTCTTCAAGCATTGAGGGTGCCATTATTTGAAACGATCAATGGAGCAGTTGGTAATTTGGCATGTGGAAGAGTAGTTCTTAAATGAGTACATAGGAGCAGTAATCAAATGCAACTGTATGGAATTTGCAGGAATAAATGCATATCTTAAAGAATATCGCGCTAGACTTTGTACATTTATGATTTGTGAATGAATTGATTAAGTTACGGACCGGGAGAAACTCAGCACAATAACACGGTAGAATGGTCCAAGCCAGTACGAATTTTTAAAAAAACAATACATTTTTATTAATATTATATAAATATATCATCACTTAAAAATTACATAAATAATGAATAGACAACAAAGCACCACGTTGACGACACGGTATCTAGCGCCATTTCAATTGGCAATAGAAAGACGAATCATCAATTGAAATGGTAACAAAACTCCGGTAGGTTCAACAATATTTCAAATAGCGACAATCTTATATGGAATCATGTAATCTCGCCTGACAGTCAACAGGTCTCTATCACCAATTAGATTAACAATAGAAGCTCTGCTACCAATTGGATTGATGACAAGCCTTTTGTCATCAATTCATTTGATGCGGCTTCTCATCAATCTATTTGACAGCAGAGGCCCGCTGATTACCACGTAGAACTTCATGTAAGATTATCGTCGTTTCAAATGATGACAGCGGTATGTTACCATTTGAAATGACAACATAATGTTTTTGTGTATTTTTTTAGCAATAATATATTTATATAATATTCTGCATGTTTCTTGCCCAAAAACCAATTCTAGTACTCTACATGCGGACAAAATGTTGAGTTAAAAGCACTACTAGTTGATTCCCTGCGATAAAAAAGGTGCAGTAGCACGTCCGTGCTGTGCATGTGCGTGTCAGTGTGCGAGAGAGAGGATACGTGCGAGAGAGAGAGAGAGAGAGAGAGAGAGAGAGAGAGAGAGAAGTGACCTCAAGATAGCAAGAGTTCAGCCTAACTGGCCCAGGCCAGGTCGAACAATCACAACCGCAAGATATGATGAGGAGCAAACTGTGATGCAACGCAATATACCTTATCAGCTTATTCTGTCAAATATCATTTAGCTCGTCTTTGCAGCTCCTTTAGAAGAGACATAGTATAATCTCACAAAGCAAAAACAGTTCTATGCATCTATAAAATCTAAAGCCACTGGACTGCTATAAATAGTTTTTTGTGCATTGTATCACGAAACAATAACGCAAATATGGTACCCTGTACAGATGGCTAAGCAACTCTTTGAGAAAGTTACTTGCATCTTTCACTTTTCAAGTTCCATACGTGGACTGGAAAATTCCTTATCCTACATTTTGTAGTTGGAACTAAGCAAGAAGTATAACAGAGCAAACTGGAATTATTAGTCCCCCAACAAAAGTAATAAAAGTCCAATACAGTAATTATCACTGCTCCCCGTCTTTTCTTCGTTATTATAGAGCTTCCCCTTCTTTCAGTGTCATCAATCGAATCTCTTTTCTACTTAGTTTGCTTCAGTCAAATCCCTCTTTACTATCAGCAGTTGAATTAACAGCAGTGCGTCATATATCCAAAGGACATATGACATCTATCACATAGAATTAGCTAGTTGATGTGATAGTTATGAAAGCAGGGATTTTGCTGAAACAAATTTTAGAAAAGTCAATTGATGAAATTAAATAAAGGAGGGCGATCTTTGAAATAAAGCACAATGGGGAGTTAAGTTAAAAATATGTCAAGCCGAATAAGTTACAGCTGGCCAGGTACACGCACATGTAGTCTTTTCCTTTCGAAGTCAAGCTGCAAGAAACACACACACACCCCCCAAAAGAAACATGGGTAATAAATAATAATTAGTCATTTTCCTGGTGCAGATGTTTAAAAGTACAAACATTGATCTACAAGCATAGAGGCATTACCACTTTCTTAACCCGTTCATTTGCAGCTGATGTTCCTCCGCTGACATTTTCAGGCAGGTATGGACTGCATACACGAACCTCCTTCATTACAACAATGTCAGTCTTGTCCCACTGAACTGGAAGCCTGATGGAACAACAGAATTTGTTATCTGCATACTGTCTATCAACAGAACTAGAGACATACAAAACATTTGCAACAATGGTGAAACACATCAGGACCCCTAACTGGTAGAGAAACCGATGAACATATATATCATCTCCAGCAGAGTTCTATAATGCATAAATGTTCTAAACTTCTAGCAAACCATATAAAAAAAAAACTCGACCTGCGGGGGGGAAGAAAGCCCCCCGGGCTTAATTTTAAGAAGAAGATCTTCTCACGCAGATCGAGAAATCCCCGAACCCTTGCCCCACCCTAACACAGCGGCATCAGCCCAATGTGAGAACGACCAATCCAGGGTGATCCACAGACCAACAACCTGGCGCTACCAACAACCTGGGCCAGTCTTAGACCTGTGCTTTGGCTTATGGGGCAAGTGAGGGGATTTTTTTCCCCCAGCCTGAAATTCGCTCCCGGGGGGAGTCGAACCCAGGACCTGAGGGGTGCTACTCAAGCCTCTACCCGCTAGGCTAGAGAATTATGAACAAATTAGAGCAAATCACATAGAGAAAAATCAATTTGTTGCAAACAAAATAGTGCAAACCACATTGAAAGAAAACTAAAAAAAGTACAAGGCACTGCAATCTTGCTTAAAGTACAGAAAACTACCGCATTTCATGGGCTCACCTAAACAGTATCTCTTACCACAATTGAATATTTATCAAGGACATAGGTAGATGCTGATCCGTCTTAAATTCATTCCAAGAAAAATGAGCAAAATCCTAATTTCGCAATACTTTTATATAACACAAACAAAATCTTGCCCAGCATTATTAGAAAGCCTCAACCAACACCAGTCTCACAGGACAGAGAAACAAACAGGAAATAAAAATGACAAGCTAGAGACACCGGCTCGACAATGGTTGCCCACAGGAACCTCTCAAAGCAAAGTATTGCTCTGTGTAAAGAGCTACCATTTTAGCACACCTGGAAGTAGCATGGATTGAACATGGCAAAGAGTTCAGAAAAAAAAAACCCTCAAAAACAAGTTGTGATACATATCAGCAAGGTTTTATGTAAGGACTTTCCTCAAGCTTTTGAGAACAACCGATAAGCAAAAGATTACAGGCGCCACCACAGTAAATACAGAAATACTAGGCTTGTATCTTTGCTTCCGTTTGTGAAATACAAGTTGCCAATGAAGACGGAAGTTTGGAAAAATACCATGGAGTTCATTATCGTTTGTGAACAAAAGCGGATCCCCACCCCACAACACACATACACCCCACCACAGAGACAGAGAGGGAGGGGCGACAGAGAGAATATTCATAGTAACAAATGTGAAACTGATAAATATTTGACCAACGTGGAGACCGAAAAATCTTATATGTGTCCTGAAAACCAGATTCAGTAACTATGGGGTTAAAAAATAAATGCTACTTCATAGCAACATGGGCAAAAGCATGAGTATCCTTGAAAAGCATATAATGAAAGGTCAAACTTACGTCTTGGACAACGCATCAAATATACTTTGAGCTTCTGGGGTGACACCGACACCAATTCTCTCGGCTTCAATCTCAGCTTGCCTGCACATCATTGCATGAAGTGCGAGAACTCAATACGTCGCAGTGCAGTAGACAATAGTGTGCAAGCTAATTCTCAGCTTGTAAATAGTAACACTTAGCTTGATGCAGCATTTCACCATAAAATTTTAACTTGAAACCATTAAACACCAAAAAAAAGGCCCCTGAGTGAAAATTCCATAATGCCCACAGTAATAAGCAAAACGATCAATCAACCATTTGATAGCTCTTCAACACCAAACCAGCATCATAGTCTCATAGAGATACATTGGCTCTGAACCATAGCCATCATTAGTCAACAACATCACCTGTTGAACAATTTTTACTATAATTTAACACCATTCACCTGCAATTATAACATCCCCATATATGGTAGCTTCCATCAACTCATCAAGACACCCAAAAGCTATTAACTTAACTTGGGGTCTCAAGCCAAACATCATCTATCAGGCAAACATCATCTATCAGGTTAACAGCAAGAGGACCCAAAAAACTCTTCAGTGGCTGAAGCAAGCATTTGCCTAACTTCATAGCTGAACTCATCTTAATAGTCTATCAAGAGCGTATAACCAGAAAAAAAATATTCAAATTATAATTTATGCACTTATAGGTGTCAAGCCATGACAAAAAGCAATGTGAGACCTCAAAGCAAATATCATCCATCTCAAGCATGGCAAAATAAATGGGCTAATTTTGAAACCTAATTTTCTCAAATAAGTGAATAGTGCAAGCTTGGCAGCTAATTTGCATGTCATTTACAGGTTGGATTCAGTTGTTCCAATGTTGTGTGTCTGTACTTCCACAGAGGATACTACCCTTGATCAGAGTGAAAGAACAAACTCTGGAACCCAATTGCCCCAAAATTTTGACCATGTTCAATGCTTCCTGTGTTCTAAAATAGCACATACCATACTATGTCAGTTATACAGCTGAACAGGTTTTAAAATCTACTCTTTGGCTTAGTTACCAAAAAAGCCAACACAGCTCTGATCAGTTAATGATAGGAGAGCCCAAAGACCACAAACTATGATTCTCCAGCCCAAATAGTCAAATACCAAACCGATTCCTCTATTCTAATCTATAGTATCAAGACCAGTTTCAAATTGTTTCCTTTTTGCTTAGTTGACAGATCCAATGTCAACTCTTTATTCTCTTGATGAAAGGCCAAGATCTTTAGAACCATTCAAACAGTATACACCATTTTATTAGATCGGGTGGCCTTCCTCTAACTCTCCTCCTATTTTCAAGAACCTATTTGTTCCTCCTTCAGTTGCTATCACTTTTTTTGTCCAGACACTATACCAGTATCGTTTGTACCAACTAGAAGAGTCAGGTTCATTTTTGGAACAACTACAATATCAGTCAATCGAGGATTACAAAAAAATGACCTTACATCTACATTGCTTTATTGTTTTTCTCAAACATGAATTTCACATTTATAGTAACTAGTACCCGAAAGAATGTCGCTATATACATGTTTTACCGAGTTGTGTGATCCAATCATGACCGCATCTTAAACCTAAGCAACCTAATAAATAGACATCACATGCCTAACTATCAATGACCAGATAGTACAAAAGGTTAGATGTAGAGCATGACGCACCTGAGGGCTGCCTCCTCCCGGGCGTGGATGGCGGCGAGGTCTAGCACGCAGCCGACCGGGTCGAGCGGGTCGTCGGCCTTGCCGACCACGGAGAACTCCCGGATGTAGTTCGCCTTAAGCACCCTCACGTTCCGCCGCTCCCCCCTCTCCGCCCTCCCCACGCCCTCCTGTGGTCTACGCCGTCATGGAAACAAAATAACCACGCACCACATACAAACAGAGGGACAAACAAGTAGAAGACATGGGATGGGGATCGAGGGGCGGGAGCAAGAGCGATTTGGGAAGGATATGGATGACGAGGAGGTTGGTCGGGCGGTCGAAGGAGACGATCTGGCCTTCGAACTCCTCGCCGAGGGTGGTCTTCACGGAGATCACCACGCCGATAGCGAACTCCTCGCCGCCGACCTCCATGTCTCCGCCGCCGGTGGTGGAAGGGAGGAGGTGGCCGGGGGTGAGGTCCGGAGGAGTGGGAGCCGCGTGGGGTTTCGGAGTCCGGCAGAAACTCTGCGGGGCGACGCGCGTGACAGCAGAAAAACTTGGGCAGGATGGGGAAAAAATCGCGGCCTGCTTGCAGTGTTTTTCCTTTTTAAAAAAAACTCTGCGGCCTGTTTGTGAGGTAGGGTTTTTTTAGCCGTGATTTATAATATTTGACTTAAGTTTTTAATTTCATCTATTTACAAGAGAGATTATAAAGGCCCCGTTTGGCACAGCTCCACCACCGGCTCCTGGAGCTGTTTGGAGCTGTTTTGTGCCAAACGGGGTACAACAAAATAGCTCCACCCAAGAAGTTCATTAAAACCTGCTGAGACAAAAGTAGCTCCTTGGGTGGAGCTAAAAAAAGTAGCTTCACCCAGCTCCACTTGTGAAGTTAAAAAAAACAGCTCCACTTATGAAGTGGAGCCGTGTCAAACGAGGCCAAAAAGCGAGATAGTCATATATAATTTTTGCTGATATAACTGCAGTCGGTATAATGTATACTATAATTAAATAGTAAATTTTGTCTTAAAAATATATTATTTAAAAACTAATTATAATATAAAATTAAAAAATCAAAACAAAAGCTCTGCCAAACCGAGCCGTATTCGGGCTTGGTTCGGAGGCTACTTAAGCCCGAACCTAGACGATTTGGAGGCCCTGATCGTGAGGTTAAGCTTAAAATAATCGGAGCTTAAGCTTGTACAAACAGCGTGTGTGTTTCTTCAACAAGTTTAATGTCACTTTGTACTAGAAAGCTAAAGCCCTTCTTCATTGATTTCTCAAAAACAAGGCCAGCTTACGGAGAAAGACGAGCCTCTTGAGAGCCTAAGGTAATTGCAGTGAGGATTTTTATCCTAGCCATAGTCGATCTTTGTTAGATTTTCTGTTTTGACCGTGGAGTGGGTGAAAACTAGAACCACGTTGTAATGGTAAGTCTGATACACCTAATTCCCCCACCCATATGCTGGTACACCCAATTCTCTCACCCTTAGAGCATCTCTAAGAGATGCTCTTTCTCACCCCCTATCTTAAAATATTGGAAAATTTTACCATCCTTGAGGGGGAAGAGGTACCAAATTTGAGCCGTTGATCACACTGATCGAACGGCTGAGATTTGGCAATACCTAGTGGTACCGGACGCGAGGTACCAAGAGGTACAAGGTACCAAGAGGTACCAAATTTTGAGCCGTTGATCACACTGATTGAACGGCTGGATTTAATTTGGTACCTCTTGGTACCTCCTCAAGGATAGGAAAACTGCTCTAAAATATTAGGTATAAAAGCTAAAAACAAGCTCCAACAGATACTCTAAAACACACCCAATAATTTTGGTACTCTAAAATTGAGGTGGATCACCATCAAATATACAGTGCCTAGATAGTAATTTTAGGGATCTAAGTTCAGAGGAGCTGCTGAAGGAGGGGAAAGATTTAGAGGACAATTTTTTTTGGAAGACTCCCAATATGAGATTTTAGAGGACAAAATATTGAGCCTCTCTTGGAGATGCTCTTATGTTGCTTACCTTCAACATCTGGTGTTATTGGTTTTTTTTTGATAAGGTTATTGGTTATTGTTGTGTTTGGGGACAACCCTGGTTTTCCAGGTGTCATCGTAATACTACGACTGCGCAAGATTTTAGTCATGCACAAAGTAGTACATTGCACAAGCTTCAATTAACAAAAAAAAAATATATTATTTTGCAACGAAAAATAAGGCGCAACCTAAGTTTCGTATAAAGAGGCGCGATCATACCAAATTTGGTACATTATCGAAGATCCAAACGAAACTCCGCAGGTAATGCTTGAGCTAGATGTGACCCTAATCGCAAGCTTTTCGCACTTAGTCACGCATATGAGAAATTAAGCAAGAGTGAGTGATTTTGGTACTCCACAAGCCACATGTAAAATGCATATATAAGATGCAATGATTTCAAATGGATGGGCTCTAGGTTATTCTACTTAGTATAGTTATTTGGTTAAATAGAAAAAGCAAGCTTTGCTGTAAAACAATTTAAAAGGGTGGAATTATCATAGTATTGTCATCAGATATCGACAATCACCACGCATATCAATTTACTAATTATCAAGAACACAACTTATGCCATGACGTTGGTATCACCTGTAAACTTATCTCCATTAACTAGGAGCACGGTATGTTGACACTTTTATTGACTATGCAGAATTTGCCTAGTTTAACCTGCGAAATATTCACAACGCGGCTGAGTTGGGATAACAAGGTGATAAATACTACTTTATTTTGCTAGCATCCGCCGATAGGTTATAATAACCCCTTACAGTAACAATCGGATGCTCGCACCAACAAGCTCGCCTAAAGGCTACTGGGAATCTATCGTGTGTGAAGAATGGCAAGTCGCCACAACAACTCCCGTCTCACGTGGCAACTGAAAAGTAGACACATCTAACTTTCATCCCACATGGCGATCGGCAAGTGACCACAACCAACTTCCATGTAATTTAATGTAGACATGCGCTAGGCAAAAGTAGCATACCAACCAAGTTCGATGATTTGGTTCTATGGATGGGCGCTAACTGTGTTCTTCTCTTGGCATAAGGTCCTAATCATTGTACACTTCGGACGAGGTCCATACCATACTATTAAGATCCCTCTTAATAGTACGACAATTCTATGCAAGTAATCTAGTCTTCCAACCAAACACCAAGACCGGTAAAAAGACTAGAAACACATCCTTAGCCCTAGATACTTATACCTTTACTTTAGCATGCTCTTGAAGTTTGATGACGTACATCTTCACTTCAAGTTCGGATTATTGTCTTCTCTTGAATTAGTGATCAACTTATGACCATCTCCTTGATGATCACCTAATGAACATCTTCTCTTCGGAATCTCGATGTGCATCAATACATGATGCATCCTCTTCTTGATGACCTTCAACTCATAAAGTTATCTAAAGTCGTCATCATCATAGAATATAACCTATTCATTTAACTCATGGAAAATATTAGTCGCACAAATAAATTATCATTAATTACCAAAACTCATCATAAACTCATAATGGAGGGCTAGATTCTCAATCTTTTCATTTTTGGTAATTTATGACAATATCAACAAATATTGAGATAATAAATTGAATATAAAATCATTTGAACTCAAAGTGCGGTACTACCGCCATTATAAGTCCGGTAGTTCCGCTCATCTTGAGGTCCAACTTGGTCCTCTCTGGAAAAAACGTGCCACCCCATAAATCCGGAACTTTCGGGTTCCGGTAGTACCGCTCAGGAGTTGCGGTCATACCGGGCTACGGTAGTTTCTTCGTTCAAACTCCGGTACTACCGTTTTCTTCTAACAATGCATAGTTGGTTTGAGAATTTAAATTCAAATGCATGCATGACCTTTGTCTCAAGACTATTCGATTCGTATTTGATCCGTTCTAGAACCCAGGAAAAACCTAGATGAATTTACGATTCCAAATTTGAATTTAGGCAGTTTAAAACCGGTAACCGGTCAACAATTTGTGAAAAATCGGTAAAACCGTTAGGAATCCGTTTTATCCGGTATTCGTATCCGAGAAAACACGAATGTGGTAAGCAAAATCCTTATTCGTATTCGAGAATATTCGTATCCGTATTTGAAAATATTTGAATTTATATTTATTTTAAAAATATAGATTCGTGTTCATATTTGAGACTATTCGATCGTATCCGACCTGCTTTCGTACCTAATCATTACCACGCTGGACCACCAAACTTTATATCAAGACGTCAATGACACATCAGCAGGTACGGGCGAAGACACCCTAGATGCGCGTACCGCTCGGTCCACTTGTCAAATCCATCCACCATATCCACATCAGCACACGAGCGAAATCACTACCGACACCACCACTTGTCCACTACAAGTCAACACGCCCCACCCGCAGTGACCTGACCGAGCGAGAGGCGACCGCACGTAGCAAGGGGATACCGCAGGCGGGCGTGGCGTCCCGCACAGGGGCCTTCCGTGCGGGCGGGGCGGGGCGGCGCGCGAAATGTCAGAAACGCCCCCGCTTTTCTCTCCCAGGCCGCCTGCATCCTCTTCCCAATCTCGCTTCGCCGTCTCTCTGCCGTGCTCGATATAACCATCTCTCTCCTCCCAAATCCCTCTCTCTCTTCCCAAATCGCCAAAATTTTCTCCCCTCCTCCACCACCCCACATCACATCGAGACTAAACCCCCGGCCCAGCCCCCTTCTCTGACCCAGCCACTGAATCCCCAAATTTCCAACCAAATCTCCCCGTGTTGGAGTCGATCCGGCCGAATTCGAGCTCCGATCTGCGGTTTTGGCAGAGGCGTTTCGTCCAAATCGACGCGTTCGAGGCGAATTCGGGTGATCCGGAGGTGCATGGAGGGAGGCCTCGCGGATCCACGGTTCCGGAGCTAGGGTTACCGCCGGTGGCTACAGCGGCGTCGGTGGCGGCGACCTGGTGATGGTGCAGCGCGGCGCCGGGAGTCGGCGAAGAGGGATCGGCGGCTGGGAAGATGCAGGGCTATGCATGGGCGGCGCGAAGGCGGCGGTGAGGGTTGCGGCGAGAGGCGGCGTCTCGTTCGGCACATGTGGCCAGCAACTCTCGTAGAGGCAGCTCCACCACCGGCACAGGGACTAGCTTCTCCTCCTTTCCGCTCCTCTCTTCATCCATCCCCGACGACCTCTTGTCCACCGGCGCCGACGACTCCCCCAGCAGCAGCGCAGAAGCAGGAGCTTGTTGATTCTCCCCGTCCGGCTTCACCAGACTCCTTCGTAAAGGTGCCTCCTTTGGTGGGAATCACTTTGGGATTTGCTCAGCTTGACGAGATTGACGAAATTGAGCATGCTGGTGTCATTGAATCGTTGTTATATTTCTGATTGGAAAATTTCGTCTATATAAAGTAACTAGGTTTCCTCGCCTGATTAGGAGATTGTAGACGGTACTAATATGGTAGTCCGTGGCATGTCAGGAAGTTTTTGGCTGAGTAAACATGAGTGGTATTGGGTGGGTCGTGCTAGCTGTGGATGCTAACGTGCTAACATCTAATTAGCGCAAGGTTGTTTTCTTTGTATGACTGGATTGTATCCTTTGGACACCTCAGTTTGACAATTTTGGCACTCCACATGTAAGGCATGTGCGAAGATGTGGCCTTGCTTGCGCTTGTGTTAAAAATTGTTGGAGCTTATTGTTTGTCTGTTGGTTAGGAGTGACATACTGTTGGAGACGTTTTACAATGATCTGTGGGCAAGTAGTATCCAGTGAGTGTGTATAAGGTGTAGCAAATTACATTGGGTATGGCATGGATGCAATGGTGTTTTTGGACCACATATGTTGCACATGGTGCAAGTCGTGCCTTGCTTGTTCTGAACTTTATCGAAATAAAGCAGTTTGCCTACTGTTACTACATCTTCGTTTGCTTGTTTGTTTTGCTAATGAATGCATACAAGGAGGTACTAATTGTTGATCTTTTATTACAAACTATGTTGATCTTTTATTACAAACTAGTAAAATAAGAAATGAAACTTATTCTGCATACATTGCTTGTTCTTAATAATGGGAAATCGACATTTTGTGGTTAGATTTGGGATATGATTTGTACGTTTCAACTGATCAAATTTACTGGTGCGATAACCATACAATTTGATTTTCAATGTTTTATTAATGTTGACACACATCAATTCGTCAAGTTCAGGATCATTTTTATACAAACGAATTAGATATTCATATTTGAAACATACCTTATTTGAAACAGCTTTTGCTTGTACAGGAGTTGGCAATTTTAAGAAACAAACCTTCTTGCACGTACGTTTGGTTGTTTTATAACCTGACACGTCTTCGATAACAAACGTTTTTCATGCTTTAGCTGTTTGGCTGTCACAAGGAGACTACTATTTTTTCTTTGACATGCCTTTCCAAACATTAAACTATCTTCGCGCCCACCCTGTTCTTGTGGTAATGTAAAGATTGTTTTATTCCTAAACAAATAATAATTTATCTATTGATTTTCCAGGACGGGCGTGAATTTCGAGTTGGAGACTGCGCTCTTTTTCAGGCTGTTGATGGTCCTCCTTTCATTGGTTTGATACGTTGGATTGAGAAAAAGGAAGAAGGCTTTCCCAAGTTACTTGTAAGTTGGCTTTATAGACCTGCTGACATCAAGCTTAACAAGGGCATACAACTTAACACTGCACCAAACGAGATCTTCTATACTTTCCACCAGGACGAAACATCAGCTGTCTCACTGCTGCATCCGTGCAAAGTTGCCTTTTTACGTAAAGGTGCTGAGCTGCCAGCTGGAATTTCTTCATTTGTGTGTTGGCGCGTGTATGATATTGACAACAAGTGTTTATGGTGGCTTACTGACCAGGACTATATTAATGTAAGTTCTATAGTCACCTTTTTTTTCTTCTGTATTATATTTTGTGTCTTAATGTGTCCAACTTATGACCAGGAACGGCAGGAAGAAGTAAATCGACTTCTATACATATCAAAGCTAGAAATGCATGCTGCAGTGCAGTCAGGTGGGCGCTCACCAAAGCGGTTAAATGGTCCATCATCTACCCAGCAAAAATCTGGCTCAGATGGTGCCCAAAATTGTGGTTCATCTAAAGGAAAGAAGAGGGACAGAAGTGAGCAAGGAATTGATCCAGCTAAGCGAGACCGTGATCACCCCCTTAAGGTCGACGATGGTGAACCAGGAAACTTTAAGGTGATGGACAATGTGATGTCTGAAATCGCAAAGATAACCGAAAAAGGTGGACTTCCACATGCTGAAGCAGTCGAGAAGCTAGTTCATCTCATGCAACTTGATCAAACTGAACGGAAGATAGACTTCGCCGGCCGGGTAACGCTAGCTGATATTATTACCGCTACAGAAAGTCTTGATTGCCTTGGCAGATTTGTGCAACTACGGGGCCTTCCTGTGTTGGATGATTGGCTTCAAGAGGCCCACAAAGGGAAGTCTGGTGAAGGGAGTAGTCCTAAAGAAACCGATAAGCCTATTGAAGAACTCCTATTAGCCCTTCTTCGTGCACTAGCTAAATTGCCTATCAATCTGACTGCCTTACAAAGTTGTAGTATTGGGAAATCTGTTAATCATCTGCGAAGCCATAAAAATCTAGAGATACAGAAGAAGGCTAAGTGTCTTGTTGATAACTGGAAAAAGCGTGTTGATGCCGAAATGAAGTCAAATGAGGCGAAGCCTGTAGTATCAGGTCAAGCTGTATCCTGGCAAGGGAAAGCGGGGTTTCCAGAAATTTCTAACGCAGGAAACAGACGAAGTTGGCCAAGTGAGTCCAGTCCGAAAACCTCAGTGTCTCATCTTTCTTCATCAAAGGCTTTGATTGCTAAACCCAGTGCGGCTGATGCTGTTGCGAAGTCAAATCCTGTCATATCTGGCTCTTCAAAATTGCAACACATGCAACCAACAAATGTTGCAACTAACTTGAAGGACCCACCCTGCAAATCTACTGGTGGTTCTGAGTTGCCAACGGTGAAAGAGGAGAAAAGCAGCAGCTCGAGCCAGTCACTGAACAACAGCCAGTCTTGTTCTAGTGATCATGCAAAAACAATTGGTTCTTCATGGAAGGAGGACGCGAGGAGTTCAACTGCTGCTTCTGGCAATGCTAGTAAAACTTCTGGGAGCTCTTCGCGTGGCCATCGAAGGGCAAACAATGGCCGTTTTGGTTCTGGAATACAGAAGGAAGCAACTGTGGGAAGATCTCCCTCACTTGATCGTTCGTCGTTGCAGGAAAAATCGTCACAATCTGGGATGGCATCTGAGAAAGGAGGTGACACGCCATCAGATAATGGCAATAGCCATAGATTGATTGTTCGCTTTCCAAATCCAGGCCGTAGCCCTGCTAGAAGTGCAAGTGGAGGCTCATTTGAGGACCCATCTGTTACCGGGAGTAGATCTTCATCTCCTGTGCTTGTGGATAAGCATGAGCAGAATGATCGTAGGGTGAAAATGAAGACTGAAAATTCTCGGCCTCAGTTAGCTTCTGATGCTAATGCTGAGTCTTGGCATAGTAATGAGATTAAAGGAACTGCAGGTTCCGAGGAAGGTGATAAATCAGCATGCGCTACATTGGAGGATGATCGCTTCAGGGCAGCTGAAGAAGCTGGTAAGGATGCATGCGCATCTCGAGTTGCATGTTCATCGTATATGAATGAGAAAGGCGTCTGCTCAAGTGACACCAGGAGAAACTCATTCAACCCATTGAACGCTTTGATTGAAATCAAGTACTCCGAAGCTGGTCCTTTGGTAGCTGGAGATGATACGGCAATGAATCTTCTTGCTAGTGTGGCTGGAGAAATATCTAAATCTGAATTGGTTTCTCCATCAGCTTCACCCAGGAATTCATCAGCAAATGAAGTGGGCTGTGAAGGTGACACCTTTGGGAAGTTAACAGTGGTCTGTGATGTGGTCCTGTCTCAGCGTCAAGGCCAATCAGATGATGTTGAGAAAGTCATTGTGGATAAGCAAGAGAAAAATGATGCTTCCTTGATTGCGAAGGAGGAACGGCACCAGTGGAGTAACTTATTGTCACAAGACAATAAAAGTACAACATCTACTGGGCCATCACCTCCATCTGGTACAGATTCTAAGGCTGTTGAATCTTCTGCAAAGACTGAAAACCTAGAAGAGGAGCACGCAAACAAGTGTTCTTCTCCACCTGGAGTTAATTCACAAGGTGATGGCGATCAAAACTCAAATGCGTGCCAGACAGCTTTTATTAAGTTTGATATGAAACCTAATATGCATTCATCTGCAGGTGAAGATCAGAGGGCATGCGCTGTCCGTGGAAAAGTTGAAGATGGTTGTTCAGGCAGCCCTGATGTTGTTGGTACTACTTTAGGCTACCAATGTAGTTCGGTTGTTTCAAATCAAAAGTCAGAATTGCTCCCAGCTGAGGAACCGTCATTATGTGCTGCTGATAAACAAGCCCATGCTTTGTTGAACTCAACTTATCAGAAGCAACTTGTGGGTGTAGTAGATCACTTGGAAGCCATTGATAGGTGTGGTGACAGTACTGCTGGTAAATTGGATTCGAAGTCTTCATTGTCATCAGTGGCTGTGGATCTGAAAAAGGCTGAAGTATTTGGGGTTGGTAACACAATGCTGAAAGACGGTGAGAAGGAGGAGCAGCCGTCCTCCATTTCAGCTGATGTTAACAAGCTAGTTGTATCATCAGTATTCCCACTTGGCGTGGCAAATGGGATTAATGAGCTTAAAGAATCAAAAGACAGTTCCAGTGAATCGAGTAGTCATGTAAAACCTGGAGGTATCATATCTCAGGAAGCTGATGGTACAAGGCACAGTTCAGAAAAATCCAGCAATGATGCGGGTGGAAAAGAGGACTTAGTCTCATCAGATGAGGGTTCTTCTTTAGCTCCCAAGGCCAAGTCAAGTGCTACAGCCAAGCTTGATTTTGACTTGAATGAAGGCATACCTGGGGATGAGGGACATCAGTCTGAGCCAGCCACGTCTCCTGTTAAACGTTCTTCTTCAATTCATTTACCTGGTCATTCTCCATTCATATCACAAATTTCAAGTGGGCTGCCTGCTCCAATTACAGTAGCTGCACCAGCTAAAGGACCCTTTGTACCTCCTGAAAACCTACTAAGAGTGAAGCCTGAGACTGGGTGGAAAGGTTCAGCAGCTACAAGTGCATTTCGTCCTGCAGAACCAAGGAAGATATTGGAAATGCCCCTCGCCGCACATGACATTTCAGTTTCTGATGCTGCAGGGAAGCTGTCTCGCCCAGCACTTGACATTGATTTAAATGTGGCAGATGACCAAGCTCTCGAGGAAGACGTCTCACAGAGTTCTGCTCAAACAACTGGATCTGAATCTGGAAATACTAGAAGCCGCGATGGCCCTGTACGAAGTGCTGGCATTGAACTTGACTTGAATAGGGCTGACGAAGTATCAGAGAATGGCCAATTTATATTGAATGCTTCCCCCAGAGTTGAAGTCCCATTGATGCCAACAAGACCATTACCTGGAGTTTTCTCTAATACTGATAAAAAGAGGTCGAGGGACTTCGATCTCAATAATGGGCCAAGCCTTGATGAAGCTGGTACTGAACCTGCACCAAGGAACCTAGCAGTTAAAAATACAAACAGCATATCATTCCTACCTCAAGTTGCTGCTGGTGTTAGAATGAACAATGCTGCAATGAGTAACATATCACCCTGGTTTGCTTCTGCCAACCCTTGTCCTCCTGTAGCTATACAATCGTTTTTGCCTGCTAGAGTAGAACAGCCTTACCCAATTGAGGCAACCCCCAGAAACCAGAGGATTATTGCATCTGCAGCAGACAGTGGCCAATTCGGAAGTGATTCCGGCAGAGCTCCAGTTATTTCAACGTCACCAACCATGGTGTTTCATCCTCCTGCATATCAATATGCAGGGTTTCCTTTCGCTCCCAGTGTTCACCTTCAAACGCCTGGATTTTCAATCGGATCGGCGTCATATGCCAGTTCTGCACGTGCAGGAGTTCCGTATTTTCCTGCAATCACCCAGTCACTTGTTGGGCCAACCGGTGCATTACCTGCCCAGCATGCAAGGCAATATGCAATAAACTTTCCTGAAGGTAGTAGCGGTAGTGGACATGACAGTAGTCGGAAATGGGGAAGACAGGGACTTGATCTTAATTCTGGCCCTGGAAGTACAGATGTAGAAAGAAAGGATGAATGTGTGTCTTTACCGGTTAGACAAAATTTGATCACACCGCCACACGCCTTTGTGGAGGAGCAAGCAAGAATTTACCAAATGCCAGGTGTTGGAATAAAAAGGAAGGAACCGGAAGGCAGTTGGGATGCGGAAAGATCTCCATACAAGCAATTATCATGGCAGTAAGGACTCTTCAGGAGATCAGTTTGCAGCGACTTCACTGTCAAGTGAGCTTGTATGTTCTTTGTTTCCGATTTTACAGACCTGCTCAGTTTTTCATTTGCAGCTCCTTGTCTTGTGTGATTAATGAACGGTTCTTCTATTTGCAGAGTCCACTGCATGTGGAACTTGGGTGGTGTATTGCACCCCTGCTGGAATATACAACTCGAGATGCATTCATCCCTGCGATGATGTGAATTGTGAGAGGAACAAACTTTGCTGTAATTGCTGTAAATGATCACCATATTTCATGCTTTCCTTGAAACAATTTTCCTTGGCTTCAGCAGTTGCTTTGCTTGATTTTCTTAGTTGTCAGGCATGCTTCTAATTTACTCAGGAGGGTATGGCTTTGGAGATGGAAAGGTAATAGTCCTGATCCTCGTCAAACATCTGAAGCCGCTGTAATTAGGTTAACTTGCTTTGTTTTAAGTCTCGTGATAAACCATTTTCACCTTGTTGAGCACCCTGCAGCTTCACCTAAGATTTAGTTGTGACTATTTTGTGGGGAAGCGTTATATCAGCTGACCATGTAACACTATGAAGTATAACTAGTAGCATATATAGCTTCAGTGTGATGAATGCGTTCTTGAAAGGACGTTCTGATGTATCTACCGATGTGCCGTCATATATGAAATTAAGTAGATCAAGAATAATTCGTTACAGATTTTTTTTTTTGTCATTAAACTGTCTAGCGTTTTTATTCATTCAAATTTCCGGCTTACTTTTGTCGGAGTTGTGCTATGCCGCGTATAACTTCATAATTAGCTGCATCTTGTTAGTTCCTGCTGGAAGGTGCACATTGGTGTTTACTGTGGTATGTCCGAGCTCAATGCGGTTCGCATAAATTTGCAATTGTTATTTTCGTACCCTCTGTTGCATTAGTAGATTTGGATGATTGCATATTTACATCTTTTGTCATTCTGTTGCTCAATATGTGAAGTAATGTCCGGTCGCTGACGATGGAATAAAATAAACGGTCGTTTTTCTTTCTTGTACGAGAGATGCCCCTGGTGCTTATGCCTGTTACGCCCGTCACTTACCTGCGTTTGTGACATATACCTGATTCGCCATATTTCTTTCGGCTCTTTTTCGGAATCTCGGATTCCTGATGTAGAACTCCTTGGTGACGCAACTATCTACATTCTACTACGTGCCAAGTAGTCATATTTGGATGTGTATATGCTCCCATACCTGGCATCTTTGTCCTGCACCGCACACGTTTTATCTTCTCTGCAGGCGACCCGGGGCCGGAGAGGAAAGCTAGGGAAGCAGCGGCTGGCAAGTAGTATTGCAACAACAGAGCAAGGGTGGGAGAATGGGAGGCAGGAGCAGCAGGACGAACCTCCGAGCTGACACGCACGCAACAGAGGCGTGATGTGAGAGGCACGAGCGCGCAGGATGCCCCTTGAATCACGCAACAAGTGCATCCACACGAGACGTCGCAGCACCACGGCACGAGGCAGCAGCGCGAAAAAGCAAGGGGGCGGACAAAAGGCGGAGGAGGAGGAGGGAAGGCGACAGGCAGACAGTCGCGGTCAGTGGTGGCCCGTGACGCGACGCTGTCCCCTCTGTTCGCTTCGACGCCTCTCTTTCCGCGCCCGGCCGGGCCGGTGTTCGCTTCCGTCTGTCGCCCTCCGGTCATTTTCCTTTGGAGCGGTCTGCGTCCGTCCGTCCGTCCTCGTCCATCACACGTAAGTAGCAGCGGTCTAGTCTCCCTTCGCTTTTCAGCCCGTGTCCCTTTCCTCAGCTGCCTGTCTTGTTAGACTTCGACTCGCACACGCGTCACGCGTCTGCTCAGTTTTCTCGAGTGATACGTCCCTCTTGAATCTTGATAGCAACCCTGATGGTTACCCCGCAATTATTTGCCCGCTAACGAACACCCCAATTTGCATCGCAATCGTTATTTGTATTTTCTGATGGGAGTTAAAGCTAATATTTCAGCATTTTTGATTTAAGGTTTTTAATATGAGTTTCAGTATTCCGAGAGCAAGTACTGATGTAAGTAACGAATTGAACGTAGAGGAAATTGTATCTGAAATATTGATCAATTCATGTTAGGGCGAATGGGGATTGCAGTTTGTTCAGATTTGATAATGTTCGTATTGTGTGCCTAGGAATTCACAATGTGCTTTTTATCTCAAGGTGGGTTACCGGTAGTTTGCTTGGTGGTGGTTTACCTTGTAAACCTAGCAATCTAGCATGCATATAAAACTGCATCAGGGCATGCACGGAGGAAATTATGCTCCATGTCGCCTTCTTCTTCCCTCGTGCACAAAAGTGAAGTCTTGTGGTAAAGGTGGGAGTTGGGCTCTCAACCTTTACCTCCTCGAAGTTAGAAAGGGAGGTTTAGTTTGTTGGTACCGAATGGTTCGTGGGGAAATCCCACTAGCATTGGTAACGCGTGTTGAGGTGAGATGAGCTTTTCTCTCGTGTGGCCATGTACTTTGGATTTGTATGGTGCAGTCGACTATAATAGTTCAGCTAAGAAAATGTAATAGCGATACCCGCTCCAACAGTCTTATGGCTCAAACTTTTAACTGTGGTTTATGGTTGAAATTGTGTTATACTGACTGTTAGCTTTTTCTGAGAAAAAATAGAAAAATTAAAAAACCATTATATCGGTACGGATAATGCAAAAGAATAAGGAAAAAAGTAAAAAAGCAAAAGGCCAAAATTAAAAGTTGATGCGTTCCAAATTACTTCTGGTTTAAATAAGCCGAAAGCTAAAATAAATTAGAGACTAAAGTCATATAGAGTGGAGTCTAATATTGATATATGATTTGGAATTCTAAGTAGACCACATTTTGTACGTGTGTTGAGATGCTTTGGCCCTGTTTTTTTTAGCTTCTAAAAATTGCTTTTCGGCTTTTCTACAGTAACTAGCTTTTAAATAGAGTATTTTTTCAAGATGGGGTCTACTAGTTAACTGTAGTACATACTTTATTGACTTCATTTGTATCGGTAAAAATCGCACGTGAATTTCTATTACTCTGTAATCTCTCGTACAAACAATCCAAAAGTCACACGCCGCAGCCAAAAAAAAAAAACAGGCCCAAAGATTTGTCTTGAATGAGTAGTGTGTTATGTTCTTTTTCGCTTCTGAATGAAAGGTACTTACTTTTACGCTCCCTGCCAAATTAAACAGTGAAAGCTAAACCATATTAACATTCATCAATCGCAGAAGCCAACGATGTTTTGGAAGCCACAAGTCAGCACTACACTCTGCTAGCACTTTTACACGCGAAGGCTGGCTGTGGACTTGTGGACAAGGATGCTTAGCCACCAAACGCCGAGCACAAGCACGGTTCACAAAAGATCACGCATTTGGGACAACTGGGCAGCACCCACCGAATTGAATCCACCCCCGCAACGTGCTCCCGTGCAACAAATCAGGCAAGATCTCCAGGAAGATGACCCCACCACGTGGCCTGGGGAGGCTACCCTAGTGGGGGAATAATGTTGGTCCCTTCCGTGTAAGTTCCTAGGATCGGGCCCCTCCCATGGCGGCCATGATTGCCCCCCACTTTTCTTACAAGAGGAACAGCACTTACCGGCTCGTACTTTGCAGGTTGCTACAGCCATGCAGTGCAGTGCCGGAGGCTGTACATGGAGGAGACTCGGAAGGTTAAGTGGTAAGTGCACTATTCACCCCTTGTGGTCTTTTACTCGTGTTGGGCTGTGGCCCACGTCATCAATGGTGTGTCTAGGAGCCCTGTCTGTAGCCGTGTGGGACTTACGGCCTTGATAGCAGGCAGTGCTGGTCCGAGCAATTCTGTCAGGCCGAGCCAAGACATGTTGCATCGAGACATCACACCAAAAATCCAAAACGAGTTTGCGCTGCAGTTACACATCGACTTACATGCGTGCGTTTTTGTCACGTGGAAAGCGAACCTCGGCATAAAACCAGTGTGTTTTCCACCGCCGGTGTGATTCGGCGGCACGGAGCGGGCGAGATTTAAGCCGGTCTGGGTGACCGCGATCTCCCCCGGCGCGTTCCGTGGGGCAAGCTGGCCCGGCGAGTGCCCGAGGAGAAATAAAACCGTGCAGAAACGGAGGGAAGAAGCCTGTGGTGCTGTGCACCGAGACGGGAGTGGCGTGCGGAAATGCGGATGTGCTCACGGGTCACGCCCCAGCTGAGCTGAGGCGGCACGGCAGCTCGATCGGTATGTGCAGCATCTCAAGGCTGCTTTGCGAGTGACCTAGCTAGCCTTTTGCCAACCCCTTGGCCCTTGATAGCCGATTGAACTGCCATTGTCACTAGTAAGTGTGTCGAAAGTCTTTTTCGGACCAAGCAGCTTAGCTCGCGGTGACGCCGTTCGGCTCGATCGATATTGGTCGAACGGCCACGACAGCACGAACGCACAGGGTTGGATGTTCGCGTCCGGATGGGAATGCCCGTGGTTTTTGGCGTTGGACGTGACAAACCTGCCGGAAATGCCGTGCACGTACAGCCGCGACGAGGCTTCCGTGCACAGGGACTTGTTCGGCAGGTGGGTGCGGAGCGGCTGTGTGCACTGGCACCGTACGCCCGTACGTGACTGGCCGGACCGATCGGCCCGTTTAACGTGAACAAGAACATTTGGACACATCAGGAGGTGCTGTGCGAATGGCCCGTCATACGAGCTCTGGACGGCACAGCGAGACTATCACCGCAAGTTTCAATAGCATTCAAGAGCTGTAGTGCTCTGTTGCAGAGGCGTATGGCCAGCGCCTGTGACCGACTGCATCAGAGCTGCTCAGCAGCTTTGGTTAGGGCACTTCCAATGCAGAAACTATGAGGTAATTTCTATACTTGCCAATTAATATAGACACTACCCATGGAAACTATATTCCCAATGGATAGTTTCTACAAATAAAATTTTCATACAATCATCTATTTTCTCTCTCCTATCATCTACCTATCACAGCTCTTTCTATCTTGGTTACCGTGTAGACATGGTTTCTTATATAAGAAATCATTTCCTTATCTCTCCTCCTTAACTCCAATGACACATCAGCATTTTGCCTACTTGGCACCTTATTTAATGTCATAGAAACCACCAATTGGGACTGCCCTTATAATCTTGGTACAATATCTTGATCTCTCGTTCTTTTCAATTTATAGTTATAACTTTTTTCGAATAAATGAATGAGATAATTTTTTCATCGTCGTTGTGAAGCGGCTTATTAGGACAGTTTTTTTAAAGTTACTTATTGATGTATAAAAACCATCTGCCGTAGCAAAAAAAAATCACTCTTTTGGGCCCAAGGGTGCTGTACGTTGTGCACTCTCCGCTTTGTGGAGGAGCAAGCAATAATTTAGTACGAAATGCCATGTACAGGAATAAAGATACCAAAATTTTAGTATGCCTAATACAAAAGAAACAACTGATTCGGCTTAATGTTTCTTCAATTTTACCATAAAATCATAGGCTAGACTAACTGCATGACAATACGGTGAGACTTATAGATTCACAAACGCTATAGTTAGGTTGCGCTTATTTAGGCTTTTAAGCTTAGGTTTTTAGATTTTTTTGCATTGTAGTTGTTGTTAACTTTTTAGTGTAATTAAATTTAAAAAATAAAACAAAATTTTAGATTTTTTGCACTGTAGTTGTTGTTAACTTTTTAGCGTAATTAAATTTACAAAACAAAATATAATAAATACATATTATCATAGACAATGCAAAGGAGTAATAAAAAAAGAAAACGCAAAAAGCCCAAAAAACAAAAAAAAACTAAAAAAAGAGTAAAAGAGAATGACTAGAGGACGCTATACTGTCACAACACATCTCGACGGGATAGACCCAAAACTCCAGACCGTGCAATTGCCACCGTCGCCGCACTGCCCCAGGCAGCTCCGCGTGCCTCCTCTGCCGCCCGTCACCCCTCCACAACCACCTGCGGCCGGCGGTGCCGTCGTCGCCTCGTTGCGCAACCCCCCAACCCTTCCTCGCTGCGTTGTCCGGTCTAACCTAATTGCCACCGCTCCCATCACCGCCCACCACCGGGCCATCGCCTTCTCCTCCTCCTGACCTCCTTCTATGCCGAGGGGACAGTGAATTCGTAGCGGGGGAGTCATATTTCTCTCCTTCGACGCCAGATCTGGTAGCAGGGCCTCTTTAGATTGTCGAATCTGGCAGCGAAGGAGAGTGAGGGACGATGGTGGTGAGGAGGGAGAGAGAACGAGAGGGAGTGAGAAGAAATCAGTCAGCGTTGCGCCGTTGTTAGGAGAGAGAGAAAGGGGAGAAGGTGGGGAAGTAGGTAGTTGTCCTGTTGGAAACATGTGAAACGGTATAACGCTTTATTAATTTTCGCAAAGTAAAATTAAGAAGACAGAAGACATGAGCAGAAGCAAAAACCTGCCACACCTACTGCTGCGATGGACGAATGCCTGAACGGTACGAGCATGTCCACTGCATCCACGTCAGCACCATAGAAAATCACCACCACTTGCCGGTTCCGTGTCAAGACTACCCCACTTGCAGTGACCTCACGAGCAAAAATCGGCCGCACCTAGCAACTGACCGGGAGGAGGGTCGCGAGCCCGTACGGCGTCTCGCACAGAGGTTTCCCTGCGAGCTGAGTTGAATATAAGTTGTCGGAAATGCCCCTGCTTTCCTCTCCAAGCACGGCCGCATCGCCTCGCGACCTCGCGCGCCGTCTCTGCCGCGATCTCTCACTCCTTCCACCCACCCCCCCTCTCAAATCGCCAATTTTTCTCTCTTCTCCATCGACCCTACCTCAGATCGCGACCAAACCCCTCGCCCAGCCCCGTCCTCTGACCCGACCCCTAAACCCCCCAATTTCCAATCAAATCTCTCGGCAATTGGAGTCGATTCTGCTGAATTCGAGCTCCGGTTTTCTGTTTTCGGAGAGGCGTTTCGTCCGAATCTGTGGATTCGAGGCGAATTCGGGTGGTCCAGAGGTGCATGGAGGGAGCCGCTTCGGATCTAGGGTTCCGGAGCTGGGGTTACTCGGCGGCTGCGGCGGCGATGTTGTGATGGTGCATCGCGGCGCCAGAAGTCGGCGAGGAGGGATCGGCGGCCTGGAAGATGCAAGGCTATGCATGGGCGGCGCGAAGGCGGTGGTGAGGGGTGCAGTAAGGAGCGGCTTCTCGTTCGGCACATGTGGCCAGCAACTCGCGTAGAGGCAGCTCCACCATCGGCACAGGGACCAGCTACTAATGCTCCTTCCGGCTCGCCTGTTCCTCCACCCCTGACAACCTCTTATCCACCGTCGCCGACGACTCCCCCAGCGGCGGCGCAGAAGCAGGAGTGCGTCGATTCTCCACGGCCGGTGTCACCCGACTCCTTCGTAAAGGTGCCTCTTTTGGTGGGAATCACTTTAGAATTTGCTAATGTGGTCGAATTGTTCTTCTGTTTCTGCATGGAATGTTTCAGCAATATAAAGTAACTAGATTGCTTCGCCTGCTTAGGAGATTCCAGATAGTAGTCTGAAACATGTCAGGAACTCGAGTTATATGGGGGGTGATCGGGCTAGCTGTGGTAGCTACCGTGCTAACTTCTAAATTGTGAAATGGGGTTTCCTTTGAATGGTTGGATTGGACCCTTTGGGCATCTTAGTTTGTCAATTCTGGCTTTCCACGTGTAAGGTGTGTGCGAAGAGGTGCCTTGCTTGCATGTTAAAAGTTGTTTGGATCATATCTTTTGTCTATTGGGTAGAGGAGTAACGCAATGCTGTTTAAGGTATTTTACAATGATCTGCAGGCAAGTAGCATCAAGTGAATATGTGTCTTAAGGTGTAATAAATTACATTGGGCATGGTGTGGATGCAGCGGTTTTGTTGGACTGCATATGCGTCTCATGGTGCAAGTCATGCCTTGCCCGTGCTGGACTTTACCACAGTTATTCAGTTTGCCTACTGTTTGCATCTTCAATTGCTTGTTTGTTTTGCTAATGTACTGCATACTAGGAAATTCCTAACACTGGTAGTAATTGTTGAACTTTTATTTGAACTAAGAAAATAAGAGACAAAGGAATAAACAAGACTTGTGTTGTTTTAGCCTGATATCCACTTGTGTTGTTTTAGCCTGGCTAATGTACTCCGTGATGCATGTGAATTCATTTTTTTTGGGAAGAAAATTCTTTTGAGGTTTATGTACGATGGCTATTATTGCAAGACAGACAACACATCAAGAAACTCACATGCTTGATGCTTCAAAGCTTAGCCAGATAGCATACTTTGCTCGTTTACCACATTTTCACCAGCCTATATGTGTCGATAACTTGATGTCATTTTATTTTCATCTGAAGTATCATAAATGTTAGTACACCTCACTTGTTGGAAATGATCTAAATCATGGTGATGCTGTGGGCTATTATGGAATGGTATTTGGTGCATACAACACAAGTTGGAGTGTTTTGATTAGATCCTGAACATGGTTTATGCTTTTCAATTGATAAAAAATACTACCGTGATAACCATGGTTATTAAGGCGTCGCCTAAGCGGTAAGGCGGTAGAGGGGTGGCAAGGCGTCGCCCCGCCTTGCGTGCATGCCTAAGGCGGCGGTTAAACTAGAGAGAGAGAGCGGGCAGCTGGGCAGGAAGAAGGCGGCGGAAGAGGTGGGCTAGGTTTACCTCATGTCCTCACGCCGCCTTGGCCTCCAGGGCGCCGTCGAGCCGCCGTCGCCGCCGTTCACCCTCCACCTTGCCGGATCTGGCCGCCTGCAACATTACAAGAAGGAGTGAGGGAGGCAACGGCTGGGAGTGAGGGTGGCGGCGGCTGGGAATGAAGGAGGAGGGAGGGAGGCGGCGGCTGGGAGTGAGGGAGGAGGGAGGAGGGAGGGAGGCGGCGGCTGGGAGTGAGGGAGGAGGGAGGGAGACGGTGACGGCTTGGAATGAGGGAGGAGGCAGCGGCTGGGAGTGAGGGAGTATTAGGGTTAGGCTAGGGTTAAAGGGTTAAATGGGATGGGTGTGTTTTGGTATTTTTACAATTTAGTCCCTAGAGGTTTATGAAATTACAATTATGTCCTTCTAGGTCCTTCGCCTCTTTAGATTTATTCTGATTTAGTCCTCTAGAACTCCGTTTTCTTCGCCTTATGATGTGTGTAAGGCGTCGCCTCGCCTCACACCTTACCGCTTAAAAGATGTGAGGGGATGGGTTGCTCACCTCGCCTTACCGCCTTAATAAATAATAACCTTGGTGATAACAATTCCCTGTTCTGTTAACATTTGTTTTTTTAATGTTTTATTACATGTTTGACACACTAATCAGTTCGTCAGGTTCATGACCATCTTATAAAACTGTGAATAGTTATGCACAGAACAATCGATGCTGTTGCATTGAAATGGCTTTTGCTTGTACGACAGTTGATAAGTTCAAGAAAGAGACCTTGCTGCATGAACATTTGACTGTTCTACAACTTTGTACCAAGAAGATAACCAACTTATTTCATGCTTTAGCAGTTTGGCTATCACAAGGAGACTGCCATTTTTTCAAGTTTTGTTTGCAATGATTCTCAATTGTGCTTCTTACTCTGATCCATGTTTTCTGAAATATTAAATCATCTCATGTGCATGCTGTTCTTCTGGTGACATGAAGACTATTTTGTTCTGTAAACAAATAATAAATTATTTATTGTTTTTTTTTCCAGGATGGACGTGAGATTCGAGTCGGTGACTGTGCACTTTTTCGGGCTGTTAATGCTCCTCCTTTTATTGGATTGATACATTGGATTGAGAAACAGGAAGAAGGCTATCCCAAATTACGTGTAAGTTGGCTTTATAGACCTGCCGACATTAAGCTCAACAAGGGCATACAAGTCAACGCTGCTCCAAACGAGATCTTCTATTCTTTCCACCAGGACGAGACATCTGCTGTCTCACTGCTTCATCCTTGTAAAGTTGCCTTTTTATGTGAAAGTGTTGAGCTGCCAGCTGGAACTTCTTCCTATGTATGTTGGCGCGTGTATGATATTGACAACAAGTGTTTATGGTGGCTTACTGACAGGGATTATATTAATGTGAGTTATATAGTTACCTTTTTTTTTTCTTTCATTCTATTATATTTGTCGCTTTATGTGTGCAACTTATGGCCAGGAACGACAGGAAGAAGTAAATCGGCTTCTATACAGAACAAGGCTAGAAATGCATGCTGCAGTGCAGTCAGGTGGGCGCTCACCAAAGCGGCTAAATGGTCCATCAGCTTCCCAGCAATTGAAGGCCGGTTCAGATGGTGCACAAAATTGTGGTCCATCTAAAGGGAAGAAGAGGGACAGAGGTGAGCAAGGAATCGATCCAGCTAAGCGAGACCGTGATCGCCCCCTTAAGGTCGATGACAGTGAGCCTGGAAACTTTAAGGGGGACAATATAAAGTCTGAAATCGCAAAGATAACAGAAAAAGGTGGACTTCCTCATGCTGAAGCAGTTAAGAAGCTAGTTCATCTCATGCAACTTGATCGAACTGAACGGAAGATAGACTTTGCCGGTCGAGTAATGCTTGCTGATATTATTGCAGCTACAGAAAGCTCTGATTGCCTTGGCAGATTCGTGCAACTAAGGGGCCTTCCTGTGTTGGATGATTGGCTCCAAGAGGCTCACAAAGGGAAGTCTGGTGAAGGGGGTAGTCCTAAAGAAACTGATAAGCCTATTGAAGAACTTCTCCTTACCCTGCTCTGTGCACTAGCGAAATTGCCTATTAATCTGACTGCCTTACAAAGTTGCAGCATTGGGAAATCTGTCAATCATCTACGCGCTCATAAAAATCTGGAGATACAGAAGAAAGCTAAGTGTCTTGTTGATAACTGGAAGAAGCGTGTTGATGCTGAAATGAAGTCAAATGATGTGAAACCTGTAGTATCAGGTCAAGCTGTATCCTGGCCAGGCAAAGTGGGGTTTCCAGAAATCTCTAATGCAGGAAGCAAACGAAGTGGCTCAAGTGAGCCCAATCTGAAAAACCCAGTGTCTCATCTTTCTTCGTCAAAGGCATTGAGTGCTAAACCTGGTACCGCTGATGCTGTTGTGAAGTCGAATCCTGTGATATCTGGTGCTTCAAAATTACAACATATGCAACCAGCAAATGTTGCAACCAACTTGAAGGACCCACCCGGCAAATCAACTGGCGGGACTTGTGGCCCTGATTTGCCTTCAGTGAAAGAGGAGAAAAGTAGCAGTTCATGCCAATCATTGAATAACAGCCAGTCATGCTCTAGTGATCATGCAAAAGCAGTTGGTTCTTGGAAGGAGGACGCTCGAAGTTCAACGGCTGCTTCTGCGAGTGCTAGTAAAACTTCTGGAAGCTCTGCACGTGGCCATCGAAGGGCAAACAATGGGCCTCTTGGTTCTGGAATCCAGAAGGAAGCTGCTGTGGGAAGATCCGGCTCACTTGATCGTTCTTTGTTGCAGGATGGATCATCACAATCTGGTACGGCATGTGAGAAAGGAGCTGACACAGCTTCAGATCACGACAATAGTCATAGATTGATTGTCCGGTTTCCAAATCCAGGTCTTAGCCCTGCTAGGAGTACAAGTGGAGGCTCTTGTGAGAACCCATCAGTTTCTGGGAGTAGAGCTTCATCTCCTGTGGTTGCAGATAAGCATGAACAGAATGATCTTCGGGTGAAAATGAAGGCCGAAATTTCTCAGCCTCATTTAGTTTCTGATGCTAATGCTAAGTCTTGGCATAGCAATGATGTTAAAGGAGCTGCAGGTTCCGAAGAAGGTGATAAATCACCTTGTGCTATGTTGGATGACGATCGCAGCAGGACAGCTGAAGAACCTGGTAAGGATGCATGTGCATCAGGAGTTGCATGTTCATCATATATGAATGAAAAAGGTGTCTGCTCAAGTGAAACCAGGGTGAGAAACTCATTCAACCCTATGAATGCTTTGATTGAAATCAAGTATTCTGAAGCTAGTCATTCCATGCGAGCTGGAGATGATACAGCAATGAATCTTCTTGCTAGTGTTGCTGGGGAAATATCTAAATCTGAATTGATTTCCTCATCCGCTTCACCCAGAATTTCATCTGCAAATGAAGAGGGCTGTGAAGGTGACAACATTGGGAAGCTTAAGGTAGAATGTGATGCGGGCCCGTCACAGCATCCAGGGCCATCAGATGAGAAATTCGTCTCTGAGAAGGAAGAGAAAAATGATGCTTGTTTGGTTGCAAAGGAGAAAATGCACCAGAGGGATTCTGGAACTAACCTATCATCTCAGGACAACAAGGGCACAACATCTACTAGGCCATCCCCTCTACCTGGAATAGATTCTAAAGCTGTTGAATCTTCAGCTAAGACTGAAAACCATGAAGTTGGGTATACAAACAAATGTTCTCATCAACCGTCAGTTGATTCACTTGGTGATGGTGATCAAAAGTCAGATGCCAGACGGCCAGCTGATATTAAGATTGATACAAAGTCCACTATGAATTCATCAAGTGAAGATATGAATGAATGTACTGTCCGTGGGAAAGTTGAAGATGGTTGTACAATCAGTTCTGATGTTGGCAATACATTTGGTGGTCAATGTAGTTTGGTTGTTCCAAATAGAAAATTGCTCCCTGCTGAGGAATTGTCTTTATGCGCTGCTGATAAACAAGGTCAAGTTTTGTTAAAGTCAACAGATCAGAAGCATCTTCTGGGTTTGCCAGATCATTCAGAAGCCATTGATAGATCTGCTGACAGTATTGCTGGTAAATTGGATTTGAAGCCTTCGGTTTCATCTTCCAATGTGGACATGAAAAAAGCTGATTGTTCAGTGGTTGGTAACACAGTGCTGGGAGAGGATGAACAGAAGGAACAGCTGCCTTCTGCTTCAGCTGATGTTACCAAACTAGCTGTATCAGCAGCGTTCCCACTTGGTGCAGCAAATGGGATTAGTGAGATTAAAGAATCAAAAGACAGTTCCAGTGAATCAAGTAGTCATGTAAAACCTCGAAGTATCATATCTCAGGATACTGAGCATAGTGCAAGGCACAGCTTAAAGAAATTGAGCCATGTTGAGGATGGAAAAGCTGACCTTGTCTCATCAGATGAGGGTTCTTCTTTAGCTGCCAAGGCTAAGTCCAGTGCTACAGTCAAGCTTGATTTTGATTTGAATGAAGGAATACCTGGGGATGAGGGGCATCAGTCTGAGCCAGCTATCTCTCCTGTTACATGTTCTTCTGCACTTCATTTACCCGGTCCTTCTCCATTCATATCACCTATTTCAAGTGGTCTGCCTGCTCCAATTACAGTAGCTGCTCCAGCTAAAGGACCCTTCGTTCCTCCTGAGAACCTACTAAGAGTGAAGCTTGAGACTGGGTGGAAAGGTTCAGCAGCTACAAGTGCCTTTCGTCCTGCGGAACCGCGGAATATTTTTGAGATGACACTCACCGGATCTGACGTTCCAGTATGTGATGCTGTAGGGAAGCACGCTCACCCGGCCCTTGACATTGATTTAAATGTAGCAGATGACCAAATTCTCGAGGAAGATATCTCACTGAGTTCTGCTCACACAACTGGTTCTGAATCTGGCAACACTAGAAGTCGCGATGGTCCGGTACGAAGTGCTGGCATTGAACTTGACTTGAATAGGGCCGACGAAGTTGCAGAGAATGGCCAATTTATGTCGAATGCTTCCCACAGAGTTGAAGTCCCGTTGTTGTCAGCAAGATTGTTACCTGGAGTTTTCTCTAATACTGATACAAATAGCTCAAGGGACTTCGATCTCAATACCGGGCCAAGTCTTGATGAAGCTGGTATAGAACCCGCACGAAGGAGCCTATCATCTAAAAATACTAGCAGCATACCATTCCTACCTCAAGTTGCTGGCGTTAGAATGAGTAACGCTGAAATGAGTAACATATCACCATGGTTTGCTTCTGCCAACCCTTGCACTCCTGTAGCTATGCAATCATTTTTGCCTGCTAGAGGAGAACAACCTTACCCGATTGAAACAGGACCTGGAACCCAGAGGATCATTCTGTCTGCAGCAGATGGTGGCCAATTTGGAAGTGAATCCTGCAGAGCTCCAGTTATTTCGACATCACCAACCATGGTGTTTCACCCTCCTGCATATCAATATGCAGGATTTCCTTTCACTCCCAGTGTTCACCTCCAAACGCCGGGGTTTTCGATCGGATCTACATCATATGCCAATTCTGCACCTGCAGGAGTTTCATATTTTCCTACCATTGCCCCATCACTTGTTGGGCCAACAGGTGCATTACCTGCCCAGCATGCAAGGCAATATGCAATAAACCTTCCTGAAGGTAGCACCAGTGGTCGACAGGACAGTAATCGGAAATGGGGAAGACAGGGGCTTGATCTTAATTCTGGCCCTGGAAGTATAGATGTACAAGGAAAGGATGAACGCGTGCCTTTACCGGTTA
The DNA here is from genome assembly GCA_017311315.1 of Dendrocalamus latiflorus. NCBI lineage: Eukaryota > Viridiplantae > Streptophyta > Magnoliopsida > Poales > Poaceae > Dendrocalamus > Dendrocalamus latiflorus. The sequence goes on along the minus strand of CM029634.1, from coordinate 4,668,453 downwards.
GACAAAATTTGATCACACCGTCACATGCCTTTGTGGAGGAGCAAGCAAGAATTTACCAAATGCCAGGTGTGGGAATAAAGAGGAAGGAACCGGAAGGCAGTTGGGATAGCGAAAGATCATACAGGCAGTTATCATGGCAATGAGAACTTTTGAGGAGCTCACATCTCAGGGACTTCAGTGTCCGGTGAGCTTGTATGTATTTCAGTTCCCGACTTTATAGACCCATTCAATTTCTCTTTGCAGCTTCATTTCTTGTATAATTAAAGAATGGTGCTTTTGTCTGCAGCGGCAACTGCTCGTGGAACTGGGCGGTGTATAGCGCCCTTGCTTGAATGTACAACTCACACATGGATTCATCCCTGTGATGATGGGAAGTGTGATGGGGACGGAACTTTGCTACAATTGCTGTAAATGCTCATCATACTTCATACTTTCCTGGAAGCAATTTTCCTTGGCTCCAGCAGTTGCTTTGCTAGATTTTCTTAGCTGTCAGGCATGCTTACTTAGGAGGGTATGGCTTTGGGGATGAAATGGTAATGGTCCTGAGCCTCTTCTAACATCTGAAGCCGCTGTAATTAGGTTCAGTTGGTTTGTTTTAAGTTTCTTATGATAAACCATTTTCACATTGTTGAGCAGATCAGCATCTTTACATATGACTAGTAAGATGCCCGTGTTTTTCCAACTGGATTCTTAAAGAAGATACATACCATTAAGCGTGATCCAAATTATACAATGAACATTAAAAAGAGAGGCATCTTATCAAGAGTGAGGTTGGTGTGGTTGGATCCACCGTTACTGAGATCTTCGCTCTAGATCTGCTCACGGTTACCCTATCGGCTTTACAGTTCTTCTCACCTCCTGTGGTGTACATCTTATTTGAGCCAGTGTATTGTGCCTTTCTATTCATCGTCGGTGTTAGTGTACTCTATGTTTCGCTTGTTGACCTCAGCGATGTACACTTGTATTTTGTCGTCATCCTTGGTTGTGTACACCGATGTCTTGTCATTCGCACTGGTGTGTTCCTCTTCTTCGTCATTGAGTACCATTCCACCTCTCTTCTTTACCGTCCTAGGTCGAGAGACCAAAGGGGCTAGCTGTGTTATCTTTTTTATGGCTGTTAGATTGAGATCTAATAGCTAGGATCAACAGAGGGAGGTGGTTACCCTAAATATAAATAAAAAATGCATTTGGCCCTTCCACCCTTACTCGACGCTGGTTACCCTAAATATAAATAAAAAATGCATTTGGCCCTTCCACCCTTACTCGACGCTGCCTCCTCTGCTCTCTTGTCTCCACTCGCCTCCCCCTGCTCGTGCGCCGCCATTGTGTCGCCTCTACTCCTCGTGCCTCCTCTTAGCCGGCGGCTCTACCACACACATCACCGGGCATGTCGCCATTGGATCTACCATCCCTGAGATCACCGCCATCGAATGCACCGTCTCCAAGGTCTCCGCCTTAGGTTCCGGCTGGTACACATCTGTCTCTACCTCCATCACCTTTGGTACATGTTTGCCTCCACCTTTGGTACTCTGTCGAGGTCATCGTGCTCCTCGCCGGTGTCCCCAACCCCATGATTGTCTGATCTTAGGGTCATCGTCCTTGACACTGGAATTCTCCACCCTGGCACGGTGGATCCGATGGACCCTGAGGTCATCGTGTTTAGATCCGACATCCCTAAGATTGCCGCTGCCAGATCCAGTCGTCCTCGCCTCCACCATCATCAAATTAGGCCATGACGCACACCTCTAGCCGACCGCGCTAGACGAACATGCGTGGAGGGCTGCTGCGAGGCGACATACTTTGGGATTGATCGAATGGACACTGTGGCCTATTGCGGTCCCCCTCCTGGGCTGGCTTAAGGGTTGACTTCTGGGTTGAGGGATACCGGAGGCTCCTCATGGGCTGTTCCTAACTTCTGGGCGCTGGCTTCGTTAGGCTTCAAGGAAGGGACCGGATGTACCGAGTTTGGGTAGGGGATTCACACATGGATCAGAGATGATGGTCCAGGCTAAAAAAAACATATGGACCGGTGTCCCGTGACATTGGTTGGCCCAGAAGGGTTTCCACCCCTATTAAGAACATGGAGTTGTAGCTGACTGGTTGGCAACGCCAACAGAAAAGGAGAAGTGGAAGGTGGCGGTGTCGGCGGAGGAGAGTTAGAGAGAGAGGTCTCTGCCACTGGACCCAGCCGTCCCTGTGCCACTGCTGTAGGACCAAGGGAGAAACCGGAGTTTTGATGGATATGGTAATCCTTGACCACCATACCACTAGATCTGGCCATTTTTGACCTTGACGGCACCAAATATGGCCATTCTCGATTCTGGAGCCACTGTCTTCCTCCTCCCCATCGATTTGCCTCCTCGCTCGTTGAGCCCAGCCGCCACTTGGCGACGGTCCTTCTGCTTGTAATGGACATTGGTCACCAGCGCCGCCACTCATCGCGAATCTGTCCTGTAAAACTGGCAAGACGTTGGTTTAGGGCATGGAAGAGAGAGAGAGAGAATTAGAAGAGGTTGATCAGAGTGAGAAGAGGGGGTGGCACTGATCAGGATACAAGAATAACGAGTGACTAGTGGTTAGGGCTTTAAAGGTGTGGTCGTGTGGGGGAGGAAAGAGGAGCCATTGGAATGTAAGGCCGTGAGCGGTTCGGAGAGGGATCCGTCTGTTGACACATACCTACATGTCGATGTATGTTAAAAGGAAATGTGAGAGTGCGTTGAGATAAAGAGAAGGAAGAGAGATGTGGTGAACAAATAAATTCCACTTTTTATATTAGTAGATAGAGAAGATAGAGATTTAGATGGGACATGTATTTTGCGAGGAAGCGTTACATCAGGTTGACTATGTAATACTATCAACGCTGCTATGCACACTATGGGTTTTTACGGTACTCACGCACGTCTTCGTCTTCCTTCTCACATCTTCTAGTTGCACACGCACCAGCTCAAATCCAAATGGACCAAATCCATGGGGTGGCGGCACGGGGTAACACAGCGGAGCGGCATTGAGCGGTTGTGTTGCGGCTGCCCAAAGAGTCGCGAGGTGAGCGGAGGCGCGGCAGCTCGGCACGCGAGCAGCCGGCAGCGGCGGCGGCGTGGGGGTATGCAACTGGCATGGAGCAACAGCGGCTCCGGTTCGGTGGCCAGGCGGGCTCGGGTGTGGCGACACAGCGCATGGCCAGGTTCGCGAGGCGGCGACGGCTTTGAGTGCTGCGGCGGTGGCCCGGCGTGGGAACGGCTTGGGTGGGGGACCGTGCGAGGTGGTGGCGGGCCGAGACGAGATGGGCCACGGCGTCCCGGGCGGGCGCACGACTGCAGCAACGGCCGGCTGTAGCCGGTGGCGAGCTCTGGTGGGCACCAAGCCGGATTTACTCTCAGGCAAAGAAGGGAAAGAGGGAGCGATGGAAGAACAAACGAGCTGAGGACACGTGCATTGTACGCCCGTCGTACGCCAAAACATTTCCCGTAACACTATGAACCAGTAGCATCAAAAGCTGCAGTGTCTAGAGTGCTTCCTTATAATTTGCTGTGGTAATCTTTTTGTCATTAAGCTTCTCTGTTGGTTTCCACGCGCATTCAATAATGCAAGTTTTAGCTTGTTTTTGTTGAAGTTGTGCTGTGCCGCAGAAGCAGTGTCATAATTCGCAGCATCTTGTCGCACCTTAGTGGAGGTAGTTTCACCATTGCGTTTACAGTTGTATGTTCTACCTGTTGAGAATAGTATGGAATTAGCAAATTTTCAGTTTTAATTCTAACTATATTAAACATATATTCAAAACATTTTCAACAAAATATAAATGACATAAATTGCATATAATCATGTAATTTCATCTTGCCATTTATACAAATATATATATCTAATATATATGACCACAATACTGCTGAAGATAACATGTCATGCAGTCCTTTGAGCAGAAAAACTATTAAATCTAACATATGACAAAGTAATTGTTTTAAGTTTGCTCTCAGAATAGAGTTGCTTAAGATTTTTGATCTTGGCCTTCTCATGTCAGTGTCGAATCTCTCCACAAATGATCTGAAAGCTAGTGATCAAGATTTGTGCTCTAAATTATGTTTCCACTGTCATAAACTCACATATCCAGTGAACAACAATTTAGTTTTTCAGAATAAATGTTCACATGCAATGAATTAACTAGCAGTAATCTGACAGTATACCGGAATAACAGAATGCAGTCTCAAAAGACAAACAGAGTAAAAGAAATCACTTTTGGACCGACCAACTCAAGAACATCTACTGCACAGAAAATAATTTCAATTGCTAGTCAACAAGTCTGATGAGCCGAAAGTATAATGCTGTTCAAGCTGAATCACAGCGAGGTTTGGTTGTTCTAATCTTAGCTGGATTAACAGTTAAATTGCACAATGGTAAATGCTCACACTTTCTTTTCCTTTCTTCGCCAATCTGACAGTTCCTTTCATACGACATCTTACACCTGCAATGTTTATTCGCTGTTATACGTATCAGTAATATTTGATGTAAATCCATTACTTATAACCGACAGGTCAGCTATCCCTCCAAGGAAGCACTATTTGCAAATGGTACACCAACGTAGTACTCCCAAAAGTGGCTGCTTTACAGACAAGGTTGGGTATTCAGTTAGATTCAGATTCTATAGTCAATATACATACGAATATACGATGCTCTCCCTTTCATAGCTCCTATTGTCGCTGTTGTTGCTCTCCACTTTGTGCATCTTTTACTGCCAAAATAGATACTTCTTTTGCAGCAACGCATATATGGCATTCATCATTCTATTATTCTATCCTCATTGATTCTATGAGTTGGATGAATAGGTTAGGCTCTACAAATGAGGATAACTCGGAATGACTTCATGAGTTGAAGATCATCAAGTCAAGATGGAATCATGGAAGATGTCATCATGTATTGAAGGTCATCAAGAAGAAGATGCATCATGAGTTGATGCATGTCCAAGAGGAGATAATCATGTGTTGATCATCAATTCAAGTAAAGATTCATCATGTATTGATGGAGTTAAAGTAAAGAATGCATCATGAGTTGATGTATGTCAAGACTATGACTCAAGACAAATGTATGGCTAGCTAAGGCTAAGGATGTATTCCTAATCTTTTACCGGTCTTGGGTATTTGGTTGGAAGACCGGGTTACTATTATATGTTACCGTACTATTAAGAGGGGTCATGTCTAGTAACTTGAGTCTCAACATGTGTTGATAGCTCAACCTCACCTCTTCTAGCTCTTCTTGGTATGAGACTTGTATTTACGAATGTGTTTTGTAAATAGTTGAAGCTCATGTGTTGAATCCTTGTAACATAGGACTATATATTGCAAATGTGTTTTGCAAGTGTTTGAAGTTCATGTTTTCATTCTTTGTAGTATGAGGCTTATATTTGGAAATGTGTTTTGCAAATGGTTGAAACTCATATATATAATCCTTGTGTCATTATTCTAAAAGTGTGCAAATGTGTATTTCAACTTGTTGAGAATCATGGATAATCCTTGTGTACATGATATTATAGTTTGCAAATGTGTTTTGCAGAATCTATTGAAGTATATGCATTTCTCAGGGAAATCGAAACTACCACAGTGTATTTCACGGTATTACCGCTAGTTGCAACAACGGTGTTGTAATTACGGAATTACCATGTCTGTTGGTAGTCGGAAGACCTGTGTGGTCGAGAACCATTGTGGTCGAACCAATGTGGTTAAAGATCTATGTGGTCGAAGATTAATGTGGTCAGGAACCAGCATGGTCGAAACCGATGTAGTCGAATCAACGAGGTCGAAGATCGATGTAGTCGATAACCTGTGTGTTCGAAGATTGAAGTGGTCAAAACTAACGTGGTCGAAATCGACATGGTCGAGATCTATGTGATTGAAACCAGTATGGTCGGAATTGACGTGGTCGAGATCTGTGTGATTGAAACCAACGTGGTCGAAACTAGCGTGGTCAGAACTGACATAGTCAAGATCTGTGTGATCAAAACTAGCATGGTCGAAATCGACGTAGTCGAGACCAGTGTGGTCAAAATAAATGTGGTTGAACTGACGTGATTGATACAACGTGGACGAAGATCGACGTGGTGGTCGGAGATTTGTGTGATTGAAGATTGACATGGTCGAAAAGTGACATGGTCAATATGGTCGAGACTTAAGTGGTCAAAACCAATGTGGCCAGAGAGCAGCATAGTCAGAGACCTGTGTGGTTGATTTGGACAACGTGGTCGAACCGGACAACGTGGTCAGAGACCTGAGTGGTCAAACCATCCGACGTGGTCAAGGACCAGTGTAGTCGATGATCGGTACTTTCGACCAGCTCTGTGTGAGTGGTCCGATCGGCTCTGTGTGAGCAGTCTGATCGCGAGCAGTACCACTAGCTCTGTGTGAGTGGTACTTCCGATTTGCGAAACGATTGGTTTGCGTAGCGGTATGTTTTTTCCAGAGAAATACCTATGTGGAGTCTTCTCGTTCCTGAGAAAATCGGTAGTTCCGCTCGAGTGCTGCAGTACTTCCGATGATCGATAGTACCAGACTTTGTACATCGAAACTACCGGATTTGCCTGTAACAGCTAGTTTTCTGACCATTGCAGAGAGAGCAGAAGGATCAATCGTAAGCCAGTAGTACTTCCGGAAATCTTGTTTTTCTGTCCCAACGGCTAGCTCCTAGGTATGGGGTATATATATCTCCTTGTGACCGGTTGGAGACAGGAATGTTTCACTCCATTTCACTCTCTTGAGCTAATGTGAGGTCTTCCTTTCTATTGTGCATGCGTTGCACCTTGTGAGCAAAGAGGAAGTCTTTAGATTGCATGTGTTGCATTTAGAGGTGGATTGTGTGTCCACTTGAGCGGTATGCATTCGTTGCATATGATGAGAGTCAAGCGAGGAGCTTGATTTATTACTCTTCAAGTTTGCCGACTTTTAGACGGCGTTGGAGGCGTTGTGCACGATGATCTTCTCAAAAAAGTTTGTGAGAAGATCTGGCAAAGTTGTGAAGGTTGGAGCTCACATACCGGAGCGAGAAAGAGTTACCACTAGTAGATTGAAATGTTTCGGCTTAATTCATGGAACCAGTCCAATTGGTTTAGACTGAGCTGAATGTGGACTAGGGGAGACCGGTAAGTCTCCGATCACTACGGTAAAAAGCAACTGTGTCAACTGTAGTTTGTTTTCTTGTGCTCTATTTATATTTATAGAATTAATTTGATTGCTTGTTATTCTAATATTGTAAACCTTGACATAAGCTTATCTTATTGGTGCACTTAAGTAGACCCGGTTGTTTTAGGCGTTATTTGTGCTAAACCTTTTTAAATTAAGCTTCCGCAATATCTGCTTGGTTTAGCTAAATAGAAATTGATAATTAATTAGAGAAGTATTTTTTAAACAATCTATTTACCCCCTCTAGTCGGCCTCCTCGATCTAACTGTGCTGCTGCGATTGCAGCGCTAATCGGGACGATCGTGAGGAGAAAATTGTTGACCAGAGGACAATTAATTACTTCCACTACACCGACACGCATTTCATTGAACCAACTACTTCAACTTTATTTCCACTGCACTGTACGTCTAGTGGTAACGATATATGATCTTTTAGTCGTATGACTTCCTGATTTACGTGATAGAAAATTTTAATTTGCGCTAGTGTACCATGGAATCACAAAATAGACTAACTGACAATACAGTTAAGACTTCAGGTTCACGAAAGTTGTGATTCTATCGTGACAGAACAAAATCTCATTTGTTTATTTGGTCTCTATCCAACTTCCTAACTCAGGAAGGCTAATAACACGAGCATTGTGCAATACGTAAGCAGACTAGTTTAACCATCTACCTCTAGTAATTAATTACCAAAGATGCAAATATACACATTAACTGTGCAATCAGCACATTCAGATCTTAATTGTTTTGCCAACTTGAGGTTGCACCCACGAGATTGCTATGTAAGAGGCCTCCCCGATCGTTCAGGATTTGAAGCATAGCATTTTCCTTCCGCAGAAGATGTTCCTGCAATTGTGACATAAGAAATTTAATGTTAAAAGAAATACAACGCACAGCTACAAGCAATCTTGCACGCTGCATCACATATGTGCATTTTGGAGCAAAAACATAACTAACCTCAAAATGGCTTAATGAATGGCAATATGACTACCGTGAATTACTTTCAGGGCTCATCCTAGTATACTATTGCTGTTATATTTGTCCGACAGTACATGTGTGTGCATATATAGTGGGGTGAGTCAAGATCCACCTATCCTCAAAATAAAAAAACCATAAATATATTTCAAGCATGTAATTTTGGTCTTGTATATACACATTACAGGTCAAATTTGTGGTTGAGACAGTGATTCAAAAGGTGTAAAAAATTCTAGGAATGATAAGAAAATAGCTTTATAACTAAGTATATCAAAAAGAAGAAAGGTAATGAAGCAATATTTACATCATTGAACATCCTCGCCGTGGTTTCTTTTTCTTCTTTTCTCTTTGTTTAGTTGGAGGCTGGATTACTACCTTGATAGCAGCATCAAAGACAGCTTTGACATTCTACATGTTATTGAAATACACCAGCAAGTTACAGAATCTAACACTTCAAAGAAAGGCAAAACTACTAAGCAAGGGCACACAACTCTCTTACAGCAACTTTACCTGCTGTGTCTTTGAGCTGCACTCGATGTAATATGTGGCACCAATTAGTTTCCGAAGTTCCTCCCCCTGCAAAGCAGAAATGGCGAAGACAAAATAGTTTTTTTCAGAAGCCGGAATGCATTCATCATTTCATCTTTTAAACCTCAAGATTAAGGACAGCCAAAGTTCCAATACACTGATTTATCACTAATCAACACAGACAACACCTGTGCTGTGGTAACAGGTATCATGCCAGGATGGTCCAACAAGTAGTGCTTGTCTTCACGAAGATCTGTAAGCAACATAACGATTTGTAAATATTAAGACCCATTCTTTAATTAAGGAATGTTTTGTCAGATATAACTATATAAGTTAAGATAATATTAAACCAGGTGTTCATGATAGGGTATCAGGGTCCCTAATCTCAGCAGTAATTGGATGGTTGCTGACGATTATAAAAATCTTGGTTATGAACTTATGATTGGTTTTACGAAAAACAGCTAGTTCAGGGACTCAAAAATTATGATTTTCTACTTTGCTTCATCACTGGTTCATACTCAATTATAACTGAGTTTCCATTATTGTGTATAAACATGATATTTCATGCAGTTCTAAAAATAACTTTAAAGCTTGCCACATTTACTAAGCTTCGCTAGAGAGAACAATTTTAGTTCTGTTTCTTACCAACTATTTGGTCACCAACTACATGGATGATAACCTCTCTATATTACAAGGATTGCTATCAGTGGAGTGATAACCTAACAGAATTCCAACAATGCTGAGACAAAGAGATGCTAACCAGATAGTAAAATAAAATGCACAATCATACTACAACCTACCAATCCCACCCACCTATACGCAATTAAGCAAAAAATAAGCTTTCATGGTCAACACAACTCACCCAATTTTGTGCCTACCAACACAATGGGCACACCAGGTGCATAATGCTGAAGCTCCGGTATCCACTGAAGGGAAAGAACAAACATTTAAATCTTTTGGTAATTCTAAATAAACAGGAAGGAACCGTAAGAACAAGTCCCAGAAACGAAGATAGCACATTTCAACACCTTCTTCATGACATTCTCATAGCTAGCTCGGCTCACAAGTGAGAAGGCGAGCACGAAAACATCAGCACCACGGTAGCTTAGAGGCCTCAGTCGGTTGTAATCCTCCTGCCCTGGAACAGATGCGATCATGTGAACTCGAAGGTACCAAAAGAATCATCAAAACGAAAAATTTTCAACTACGGTGAGTAATTGAGAAAAAGAAAAACCTGCAATTCACAAGTACATTTGGACAAACAAAGCAATCAAATCAAGAGCTCAAATTACCAGCAGTATCCCAAAGGCCCAGATTCACCGTAGTGCCGTCCACAACTACGTTTGCGCTGAAATTGTCGAACACCGTAGGTATGTAGTCCTGCCAAGACAAAATGCGTGTCACAAATATGAAAAATTAGAGACAAGTAATCGAAAATTACTCCTAGAATCAGACAAAATAAACTACTGGTATAAGAAAGCGCCCTAAAAAGTAAAACGAGAAAGATCGAACTTTTCCACAACACACATAGTCTCCAAGAAAACAAAATCAGCAAAAGTACTGATTTTTTTTTTGACTCGAAATCAAAGCTCCCAACTTCACAAGCAATCACCAAAGAAAGCTGTGTCTTCGGCACAAGAACCGGATACAAGAAATCGCCCAAGAAAGATTTTGCTTACAGTGGGGAACTTGTTGCTGGTGTAGCAGATGAGCATGCAGGTTTTGCCCACGGCGCCGTCGCCCACCGTGACGCACTTGATGAACCGGGAAGCGCTGGACGCCATAGCCACACCACCCCTCCCCGATACCCCCGAGCTCGAGAAGGGGTGGAACCGAACGGAAGAGGGTGTGAGGGGAGGGAAGGGGATGGGCGGAGTTCTTTGGTGGGGTGTTTGATGCGTGACTTCTTGGCAAAGTGAAGGAGGGTCACATGCTTCTCACATCACTGCCTGGAGAGTACAGAAGTACAGAACCAACCCTGGTGTACCCATATTGGTACTAGCTTATGCTTGGGGAATTTGCTCCCATGCCACACAGTTTAATGGCGTTTGTTAAAATGCCCCATGATGTCTCACTGACATGTGGGCCCTGGACCCGTATGTCAGTGAGACATCATGGGGCATTTTAACAAACGCCATTAAACTGTGTGGCATGGGAGCAATTTTTCCCTTATGCTTATAGTTTTTATTTAGAAAAATTAAAAATTAATATAAATATTTAGTTTTTTTAAAGTGGTTTATTCACTTCTCTTACTACTATCTCATTTTAAAAATAAGATAGATGATCATAAGTGTATTATGCACTCTACCCCCCTCGCTCTCATTATACGTACGTATCTTTTCCTCACTTTTCCCACCGATTGCATCCTCTTTTTTAGAGTCACTTTTTTCAGCCATTAATATTAATTTTTAGCAAAAAGTCAAAAGACATAGCTAAAAATCATTAACAAAAATCAATACAAATGTCTTCAGGATTAAAGTTGCAACTCTAGGACCTGAATTATGGTGATATTTCAACAGGTAACAGGGGTAATTGTAGTAGGCATCAAGACTTCCCCTTACGTGATGTCGTAGGAGTGGCTTCTAATTTAGGCTCTGTTCAAAATTGCTGTAGTTTTGGATTGATTACGAGAGAAGATTGAGAGAGTAAGAGACACCGGCGTTGAGAAGACATTTCATTCAAAGCAGTTCCTACGTGACGCCTACAAACTGTTTATAAAAACCACATTGAGAAGTCACTCTATTTAAAAACTATCTTCTAAAAGTTAGAACTGTTTAGAATATAACCTTAAAATTAGGATATGTTTTAAGATCCGTATGAAACGTAATGAAATATTAGAGGTGCGAAATCCTATAGAAAAATTTCTTATGGTCCCGATTATTCGGAACATTGAAGTACTCCAAAAGTTCATTTGGTCTTATGTAGCATCTCGGGATTTTGAAGCTTTTTTTCTCGTGGCTTTTAATTGTTGGTTAAAACTACATTGTAATGATTGTTAGTTTTTTCAAATCATTTAATTAAAAAATAATGAAAACATGTTATATGTTCATATATAATAAAAAAAGAAAATAATAAAAAAACAAAAAAAATCAAAATTAAGAAGCCTTATGTGTTTTTAGTCCTTCGATCTTGTACCGTCCTTCAGTTCACATGTAGCAACCATATGGCATACTCTCGAAAAATCAATAATAATCCAGCCAATACATAGAATGTAAAATAGCACTCTAATCCTTTTTCCAGAAAACATGAATGCCCACGCCGCTTGGACTAACCAATGATTGGCGTACTTAGCTTATTTTGAATACTAATCCCCACACTTTGCATAGGCGTCAACGGTCTCTTGAGAGGCCCTGATTATATTGGCTTTTAAAATTTACTTTTTTACGGCATCTAATTTTTAAACGAAGTATTTTTTAAGGTAAAATCTACTAGTCAATTGTAATACATACTATAGTGACTTCGTTTATATCAGTCAAAATCGTATACGAATTTCTCTCTTTTCGTACGACTCTCTACAAGTTATTACTATTCATGAACTAAAGATACATGCCATAATCAAAAGTCAATATGAATGGGCCAATACTATGTTAGACCATGTGGTTTGGTTTAGGATATTTTGGTGATGAATAATTGACAATGGTTAATTTGTGATGATAAATAATTGACAATATTGTTTAGCATTGTTATGCGAGTTGTGTCACGCGTGTGTGGACTGATGTTGGTCAAGTTGTGACGAACATGTGCCGAAAAAATGTTCTTTGATCTTTGCATGTGTAGATTGAGCATGAAGGCGATCATGGTCGGTGACGAGGTGGACCGGGACTAGGAGGGGAGATCCGAGATTCAGACGGTCAAGGAGGTCACGAGATGGTTGAGCTCATGCTTGGGGCGCATGGAGATCAGAGATGGATGATACGTGTTGGAGCTACGGAGGTGCGGTCCGGAGGTTACGATACGTGGAAGATGATGCGTGGAGAAGCTATGGGAGGTGCGGTCCTAGAGACTTCGACACGTGATGAGTTGGAAAAGTTAGAATTTTAAAAAATCCGTGTTAGGAAAGGTTTCGGATCCCTTTGATGTTGGAATTGGATTAGAATTCATGGGTTTAGGCTCAGTCCATGTTTGTGACCCTAGACTATAAATAGAGATAGGGTTAGAGGCTAATCTTGTGGCTTTTAAAGGGACTAATTTCGTGTTAGGGTTTAGGGGTGTCAGGAGGACACTTTGTAGCCACCATGATTCAGAAATAAAATCAGAGCTATTAGAGAAAAATTTTGGGTGGCTCTCTTTTCTTCGAATCGATTGCCAGCGTCTCAATTCGGTATGTGTGCGTGAACGCATGCGTCGACAAATCCAATCGCTGTGACTCAAATTGTGGCCGTTCTTGATCCTAAAAGCAATGGCTGGCGTCAGTTCACGCGTGTGCAGCAGCATCGTTTTGCATTGCGTCCCCGTGAAGAGCTGCGATCCACGTTTTAGAGCAACTCCAAGAGTCTTGTTAAAATAGAGACACCCATAATGTATTTTGAAGAGTCATCCCAACCCTTTTTTTATATTTTGTTCCTCCAACTCTAGCAGACTCTCTATTTTAGCTATCTCTATTTTTAAAATTGGGCCACGTCATCGAGCCGTCTGGCACTGATGGGCCTGGACTCGCGATCAAGAAGCAAACACCGATCGGAGACTGCCCTCGCCCCTCGCGATGACGACTTGAAGCCGCGCCGCAGGAGGAGACGGGAGCGCGCCGCTTCGTCTGGCACCGATCGGAGGGGGGCTTGCCGCGCCGCGGGAGGACACGGGAGGGGCGACGGGGCACGACCGTGATCAAAGGGGGGCTCGCCGCGCCGCGGGAGGACACGGAAGCTGCCCTATCTTGAAGCCGCGCTGCCACGGGAGGCCACAGGAGGGCCAATGGATTCATCCAAGAAACGACGTAGAGCTTTACGAGAATTCGTGTTGGATGATTCATCGTCGTCGTCGTCCGATGATGACATATTTTTTCATCAGGCAATGCATGCAGTACTCAATGAGGACGAAGTTTGTGAAGACTCACAACCTGGTGGATCTGTTCATGGGCATCTGGTTCTTAACCGGGAAAGACATACAGGACATATGAGATTGTATCAAGACTACTTCTCGGATCAACCTACTTATGGTGCCAGTTATTTCAGACGCAGGTTGGTGTGAAAATATTCAATAATCGTATTTTCCTTGGTTATGTTCATATATGTTCATACGATTTTTTTGACATAGGTTTCGTATGCGGCGACCATTGTTCTTACGAATTCTAAACGCCGTCGAAGAGCACGACGACTACTTTGTGCAGAAAAGGAATGCAGCAGGCAAACTTGGATTGACTAGTCTACAAAAGATTACTGCCGCTCTTCGGATGATAACCTATGGAGCAGCTGTCGATTCGTTGGATGATTATGTACGGATCGGTGAGAGCACCGCTATTGATAGTCTGCGCAGGTTTGTCACAGCTGTTGTCCAGGTTTTTGGAGAGGAGTACCTGAGATCACCAAATGCTACTGACACTGCTAGATTGCTTGATGTTGCAGAGGGTAGAGGTTTCCCTGGTATGCTTGGGTCCATAGATTGCATGCATTGGCAGTGGAAAAATTGCCCAAAAGCATGGCATGGAATGTACCGTGGACATGTGCAGGAGCCCACAATTATTTTAGAAGCTGTTGCTTCTCAAGATCTGTGGATTTGGCATGCATTCTTTGGGCTGCCTGGGTCTAACAATTGTTCTGCGGGTCCATAATGTTGCTAAAGTAACCATTGTTCGTTGCAGTACCTGCAAAAATACCCATGGGTCTGAATTAATAGTTTGCTGCTAAAACAATTATGATGAAACAGTCCAGCCCGTATCCAACTACTGGGCCTTGTTGTAATCCATTTTCCCCCCACCATAAAAAATAAGAAAACTCTGCTCTATCTTCTTAGTTTTGCCACACATAAGCACCATTGGAGTAGTCACATTCTCGAATCACACACAGAGGCTGATACGATAACTACATGGCTAGGTATGGTGAATCAATGGCCCCCAATTCAATATTGTCGAACTTACACATGTTCTCTGGAAAATATAAAAGCACGGGCTGAAGCTGAACTTACACATGCCCCATTCAATGTGTATTACGTACAATCACAAATTAAAACACAAGAATTCCCTGTACGTACATCTGAACTCGAGCAGAACAGGTATAACTGACATGAGTTGTTAAATAGGAATTTTGTACCTGCAAATTGGTTTGGGCCTGTATTTTCATCATCATCAAATGGTGCAAACGAAGAATTGTACTGGCTCACCACCTCATGTCCACCTTCATCTACTTCAGTGCCAGGCATCTCGAATGTCAGTGGAGCAAACGAAGAATGCGCGGGGAGGGCCGGGCGCCGCCGGGCGCGCGGGGAGGGCCACAGGGGGGAGGGGGGAAAGGGCGCCGCGGGAGGGGGCACGCGGGGAGGGCCACAGGGGGGAGGGTGGAAAGGGCGCCGCGCGGGAGGCTTCGACGCGGGAGGGGGCGCGAGAGGAGGGATTCCGCGGGAAAATGGAAAAATGAGCGAGAGGAAAGCATCTAGCGAGCCAGGATGCCTCGCCAGATTTCACGAGCGAGACGTGGAATTTGGCTCCACTGCAAAATAGATAACAGGATAAAAGAGCTGTTGGAGGGTGTTTTTTCCTTGGGTCATCTAATTTGGAGAAAAAGTGCAAGATACAGAGTCTCTTGGAGATGCTCTTATTCGGTTGCTTTTGGCGTGTTTCCTCAGCTGGCGAGCAAGACAAGGCAGCGCCTCATCTCCAACGCGCGTCGTCCGGACTCATTAGCTCTCTGTCGCTAGGTTTGGTCTATGCATTAGTTTATCGCGTTAACGCAGAGCCTCAGAACGCAACGTCCTTAGGGAATGACCATCAAAGCCATCACTGATCAATAAGTTGGAGAGAGAGTAAGCTAGTTTTTTTATTTATTCACATGATAGGCTGACAGGGTATGCATATATAATAGTAGGCAACATGCATGATGCAACACAAAATTTGTTAGAAATTCTTTTTTTATGTTTCTAATATAACCTTTCCTCTAGCATCATAGCTTAACTAATTGCTAAACTTAGTAGTTACAATTTTAATGTCTAATTCAGTCAACTTAAAAGCATATAAAAAATATATAATTAAACAACATTTACTTGCTAACAAAAAATTAATTAATATAAAAATTAGTTAATTATGCCTAAATAATTAGGACTAAATTAATTACACCTAAATAACTACAACTAATTATGTACTCATTTAACAAAGATAATGAAAAATTACCTGTTAATATTACTGCTAATAACAACACTAAAAATATTTAATTGGTTGTGAAGAAAGTGGACGAAGAGTGCAGGCGAGTAGTGTGAGCGAAGAGACTAGGAGACGAGGAGTGTCAGTGAAGAGACTGCAAGAGTGTGACTACGCGTAGCTCAAAATTTATAGCGGGAGCGATAGTGAAGCACACGCTAATGACACATCGATAATGATGGGAGTGAACTACACGTGGGGAGACAGATGTGACGTAAGTGACACTTTTGGTGGTCTATTCCCTTATCATGTATGCACGAGCACTCATTTTTCATACTAGACAAATGGCATTCGACTCACACCATTCACTCCCATGCCTAATAATACAAGTGAAGACAAGACAATAATACAAGTGAAGATAAGGAACTGCCACGGTGCCAACATCTACCACTAGCTTCAAAGCGTGCTGCCCGGTGGCCAGACGGCAGGCCATTATAGTGCGCCTAAACGGGTATTAATTACCTACTAATCGTGTGAATTTTTAAGCAACATTCACCATGGATAAAATTATCAAAAATTAAAAAATTAAATACTTTGTGTCAAGAGATTGCATATAAAATTTCATAATTGTTTGAGCTCATTTATTATATTTAAAATTCAAACAAACAGTATACAACAAAATAATTAAGTGCTAATTGTATGCATTGTTGAGTAATATTCACAATGGATAAAATTGTTAAACAAATTACACCATTAAGTATGTTGTGTTGGAAGTATGCACATAAAATTTTATAATTTTTTGAGCTCATTTCATATATTTAATAATTTGAATAAATCAGTACACAAAAAATAATTAAGGTAGGTAATAGCCGGTTTAATTACCTATATCCCGGTGGAGGGGCGGCAGGCCACGTGCCTCCTGGTGACGGGGCGGTAGGCCTTGGCCGCCCGATGACCGGACGACAGATCTGGACGGCAAAAATGCTATTTTTGCTAATACGAGACGCATACAGATATTTTTATAATTACGGGTGCAAACAATGCTATATCTGCTAAAAATCCACACATACGACACTACACATATACCTACGCGATACATTCAATGCACATGCTTGAGATGGAACGGGAACTCTAGAATCTTATGGTGCACGGACACACATTTTAACCACTGAACTCACTCAGAGCAAGTACAATAATGTTGACTAGGTCGCCTCTAGCGAAATCCACGTCAACACAATCCTAAGTGGAAGAGAGAGAAAAGAGGAGAGAGAGAGAGGCAAGCTGCCTCTCATGCAAGAGGTGACCTCTAGCACATTATACGAGGAGTTATGAGCAGCTTGGAGGCGATGCTAGTTCTTAGAGCAAGTACAATAATGCTGACTAGGTCGCCTCTGATATATTTATGCAAGTATTAAATGTTTGAGTGCTTTAGTAGAGGTAACCTCTACTCAATTTATTGTATTAGTTACCTCCACCATGAGCCACTTGTACTCTTTTTTGCTTATTTGGTTAGTCCTAGAGGTGGCAGCCACCTCTTCTATTAAACTTGCTCTCATATATGCATTAAAGAGCGCTATTCAGTATTTAAATAATACTATTTATATAAATAGTAACTAAAAAAATGAGACACCCGTGGGCTCATACTCGGATAGGTCGATTGTTCCGAACAGTCTCACTAACCATCGGTCCTCAGAGCAAGTACAATAATGGTCTTATAGCCAAGCTAGTCAGCATTTTTGCTGATGTGGAGGAGAGAAGAGAGGAGAGAGATGAGAGCTTGGCTCTCATGCAAGCAACAAGCTGGGCACGGGAGCCTATGCAGTGGTGGGCCTAGATAATAAATGTATGTGAGGAGGAATAGGAAAGAGAATGTGAGACATGATACCACATAATAATAAAAAACTTTTTATAGATAAATTATTGTATAACTTGACTTTTATAATTTGACTTATAGCTAAACACTTGACTCTATTATTAAACTTGCTCTCATAATGTACGCTTTCTTCTTGTTCTTTCTCCAGCCACCTTGATTAAAATGAACGAAAAGGCTTGGCTTTATTTGATCTCCTTGCCAGGTGGTGGCCTTTGCGGATCGGCCGTGCTTTTTATTGATGCGTGGTCCCCCAAAACACCATGATCACTGATGAATACAATAGGACAGCGTCCTCTTCTCCGACCACTATTATACTTTGCGAACACTAAGTATGAATACAACAGGACACCGTCCTCTTCTCCGACCACTATTATACTTGGACTTTGCGAACACTCGGTTGATCCGTATCACAACTATCGACATGTATAATGTATGACGTCAACTGTATAAGTTTTACCATATAAAAAATAAGATGATATGAAGGAAAAAGAAAAACCATAAAAAATTAGACTATTTCTCATGTAATAGTCAACTATAATACGAGAAATAAAATGTATTATATCATAGAGAAACTATGTATAGAGATATATAAAAATATAACCTATTGTGGAAACTATCTTTAGTACCGTCTATAGATAACATAAAGGGTATTATAGACAATAATTATCTACATCATTGTACATACCCTCACAAGATTTAGAACAAGAGCACGCATATTGGGCCTACTAGAAAACAGATGCTGTTCTTTATGCCAAAGGTACTCTTTGTAATGCAAGATTTGCACCACTTGATCAGTTGAAAAGGAGAAACCGAGGCTTGATCTTTGTGTTCTCGGGTGCTCTTGGCTGGAGCGCTCGTCGGTCTTGTGCGGCATCTTTCTCGACCCTCGAGTTCAAGCTTTGGTGATCCGAAGCTTGGAGAACGGTACTGTATCTCCATCTACCTCGTCTCCTTGTGTGGCATAGCGAGGCGTTTGGTTTTCTGGGACAGCGCCAAGCGCGTGCCTTGCCTTGTTTGATTTATTCTTGGTGATTTCGAGTATCACCGGTGTTGTATTTCGACTATTTACTCTTTGCAATTTTTGTGATCTATTTCATATATCTGTGAGTTATCACTGATTGGGAATTACAAAGAATCTCTATGGGTTAATTGCTCGGTGATGAACTGACATGAAACTAAAATTATATATGATCTTGAGTATAGTTTAGGTCTTGAACTTTCGGCTGGCTTGCTATTTGCCATACTCTGATCATTGATATTATTGTGTATTACTTGCTGCACATTGTGTTAGTCCTGTGCTCTGTGATCATTTATTCAATCACTGTAGTTGATTTCCTAGCTTTGTTGTGCTAAAATAATTAATATTGTTCCTGTCAAGTGAATGTTAGATTTATTATTGTGATCATATTTGATGTCCAACAAGTTATATTCATGATGTATAAGTTTCTTTAATATCAAAGTTTGATTTAAACTCAAGATCAAATCTACAAGCTGTCATATATAATCAAGATTGAATTTTTGTCATGGCTGTGAGGGCCAAGATTAAATCTTTTGCAACTAACCTTCTGAGAGCAATTATTAATATTCAAAGTCTTAGGCCCTGTTTGGAATGCGGGAATTTTTCCCGATTCCTGCGGGAATTGAACTGTTTCCTGCAAAATTCCTACAAAATTCCTGTGAAATTCCTCTGTTCCAAACAGGCCCTTAGTATTATGCTGATTTTACACATTCACATGATATTTATGTTGGGCATAAGATTCTACTTGAATGACTTAAAAGGTTTATATGTATACATGTTGGTTAAGTTATTTTGATGTCTCTGGTATCATACTCGTTCTTTATTAATTATACTGGAATTAATTCTGAACTTATGCTAAAACCACATGTTATACAACACATACTACTAATATTTTGTCATATCATTGGAACAACTCATATGTAGAGTGGGTTCTTTTATGCTATAGTTGATGGTTTTATGGCTATGGCTGATGTCTTTTGATCCTAGTGCTATCGTTTATATGAATGAACTGAATACCAATAAGCTGTTTCAAAAAATATCATAATAAATCGTTTCAAAAAGACAATAAAGAAACTATTTCATTTGTTTATTCGGAGAAAGCATTAAGCTATAAGTCATAAACTAAAAAAAGTGTTGTAATCATTACACTTGTAT
Organism: Dendrocalamus latiflorus; assembly: GCA_017311315.1. NCBI lineage: Eukaryota > Viridiplantae > Streptophyta > Magnoliopsida > Poales > Poaceae > Dendrocalamus > Dendrocalamus latiflorus. Next base: position 4,648,463 of record CM029634.1, on the reverse strand, counting down.
AAGTTGGCTCGTGTTCGTGTACATACTTTTCTGTTTCTTTCCATGGCACTATGGCAGTATTACTGTGGTACTAGTGGTAGACGGGCAGTATACTGCAGGCTACAGAGGCTCGGCCAGCAGAGGCCATGGCTTACGAGCCAGGCATGGCAACGACAGCTAAACTCGGCCCTTTGCTTTCGAAGCCATTTACTGCGATCGCATGCACGGCACGGCACGGCGAGACGGGCGACCGCAATAAGGAGGACTAGTACGTGACAGCGTCACATGGCCGGCCGCGCGCGACGCGTGCCGAATTAAACGAAACGGCGCGACGCGATGCAGAAATCAATCGTTAGACGACGGCGCGCGTCCAAGTTGCCCACCCCATGATGCGCCCAGCCAATCCACGCGTGGTACGTAGCCCTCAAAACAGGATCCTTACTTTTTATTTGAAGGTTCTTCCTACTTTTGAGGGCTCTGTTTTTTGGGCTACACTCCAGCAGAAGCTCTCAAAATAGGACCCTCAAATTCATTCTTAGAGGGGATGACACATAGGACCCACCCTCATCCTCATCCTACTTTTGAGGGCCGAGGGGCAAAAAACTCACTCCAGCAAGACCCCTACTTGAGCCCTCAAAAGTAGGGGCTCCCTCCAGACCCCCAGGAATGAGGGCTCGAGGGGGAGATTTGAGGGCCCCCTATTTTTGAGGGCTCAAGTAGGGGCCCTGCTGGAGTGAGTTTTTTTGCCCCTCGGCCCTTAAAAGTAGGATGAGGGCTCAAGTAGAGGCCCTACTGGAGTAAGTTTTTTGCCCCTCGACCCTCAAAAGTAGGATAAAAGCTCAAGTAAGAGTTCTACTGGAGTTACTTTAATAGCGGCGGCCCGGTTAGCTAACTGGTGCCACGGCTGGCCCATCATCGCCTGCATAGCGCCATCGACTCTGTTCTTCTCGTCGAGGGAGGGAATTTCTCCATTGGGTGTTGCTTGCTTGGCCGTCGTGGGTTATTAATGCCTGGTTGCCCACGAGCTGGTACCAGCACGCCAGTGGACGTCGGGGTAGGACGGGCTAAGGTCTGGGGCGCCTTCGTTTTGTGTCCTTCCCCTCTTGTCTGCATGGTGTGGTGTCTCACTGCTCATTCTCGAATGACATTACACTATTAGAGCTATGATAGGACTTCTTTTTTTTAACTTATTGGTTATGGTTTTTCGAACAAACAAATAAAACGATTTCTCTGTTATCTTTTCAAACTAATTGATCGAGACAAACTTTTCAAAATGACTTATTGATTTATCGGTATTTGATTTATTCGTATAAGCGCTCACGCTAAGATCAAAAATTATCAACTATAGCCATAAACCATCAGCCACATCAAAAATCTCCATACATTTCTCTATGATGCCTTGCTCTTTGCATCTAGGATATGCTCATTTAAGTTCCGCGAGGGTAGTATTTTGGTCTGTTTTTTGAGTTATGACCTAATAAATTGTGATTGTTGAAAAAATTAAAGTCAAAAATCGATTAAAAAGCTAAAAAGGACCTTTGCCATCGAGAGGGTAGATGGAAGGCCAGAGCAGCAAAGGCAATTAATTACTATTCATTGCCTTCGAAGTTTGAAACAACGACGGGCCGATCACTGTTTCGTTTAAAGATGGTAGTGGTTCGTCTTTAAGTCGGAGATACGAAGGTGGCATGTGAGTTTTATGAATCCCTGTTGAAAATTTCTTCAAAAGTAAGGCCAGTCTCAGGGCATCTCCAATGGTTATAGCTAGCAACTAACTATAAGACTTCCACATCATCTATATAGTACACACTAAAGCTAGCATTCAAAAGAACTATCTATAAGGATAGCTATTTGATGCTTACATGCACACACAGAATTTATTGAGACTGCCTCGTTTAGCGTTATAGACTAGTGCTTAAGGAAGAGCTGGCTCGATTTTTTTTGCATACCCTCTTTCCTCCACATAGGATATATGCTGATGTGTACATGCATATAGATAGCTGACTCAGACCATTGGAGATGTACATCTATAAGGTTTCATGTCTCAGTTTCCAACACATCTATATTTTGAAAACAGTGCAGAAGAGTTTCATCCCCATGAAACTCTCTCTACTCCCATGAAACTTTTATCATCTCTCTTCATCAATACAGTGCCATGTCAGCGTATTTAATGTCCATGAAACTCCATGAAACCCCACTGAGAGCAAGTACAATGGTGCTGACTAGGTTGCCTCTAGTGAAATCCACATCAGCACAATCCTAAGTGGAAGAGAGAGAAAAGAAGAGAGAGAAGCAAGCTGCCCCTCATGCAAGAGGTGACCTCTAGCACATTATACGAGGAGAGAGAGATAAACTACCCCTCATGCAAGAGATGACCCCTGATATATTTATGTAAGTATTAAATGTTTGAGTGCTTTAGTAGAGGTAACCTCTACTCTACTCATTGTATTAGCTACCTCCACATGAGCCACATGTAGTCTTTTTGTTTATGTGGCTAGTCCTAGAGGTGGCAGCCACCTCTTCTATTGTACTTGCCCACAGACTGGCCTAATAGTAAGTATTCAATTCAGTTAATGATTTGAAAATTGGCCACCACCACTGTTTACTACTGGTACCGGTAGCTCCCTTGGTCAATCCAGATAAGTACTACACCTTGGAAAAAAAATCGGCTGCTGTACAAGGCAAGGCAGCAACCCTGAGACCGATCAAAACCAGTAGAATTTCAAATCCTTCACGACCGGGTTGGACTCGCAGCCGGCCAACCCACATTCCGATTCCCAGCCGGCCAGCAACTTGTGCGTTGCCACCATTGCAGCAGTGCCAGTACCAAACCAGTGAAGCAGTAGCAGGATTGACATACAGGCCATCACTGTAACACCCCCATTTCTAGGAGTATTGTGAAATCCCCGCAACTGTCCAGAACTGTTCAGCTATGAGTTACATCAATTGAGTGTATAACATTGCCAACACATGCTTAAGACAAAAGCCAGCTTTATAACAATATAAGGGCAAAAAAACCAAGTTTTACATTACGGAACAAAAGAATGCCACAGGCACGCCTGAGCGGAAGACGACCCTAATTCCACGTAACCTCGATCTCGTAGAACTCCACCTCTTCGCCTTCATTTGCTTCCTCATTGCTGGCTAATTTTGTTAATGTTTTTAGCAAGTATGAGTACAACTGCCGTACTCAGCAAGTCACACGGAGATTGCTATTAACTACATGCAAGGTACATCAAGTGATGGGGGAAGTTTGTTATTTCATGTGGATGCAGTTTTAGTTATAAACATGTTTTAAACATAAAGTCATATCTTTCTATAATCTTTAGGGGGTTTTCAAGGTTCAATTACTAGACCACCAACATTACCAAATCCTTTCCAAATCTACTTATGCCTGGTTGCTGGATTCACCCATTAAACACAGCTTCATTTACCGGAAGCACGGCGTATTCGAATACAATTGGTCATGACTTTGAAAAGTTGCCCTGCTTTACCCACAAGATTCCTTAATTCCCACGACAGAATTAAGAAAATAAGGTTGTTCGCTGCTCAATTCTTTATATAGTCTCCACCTAGTAGACTTCCTCAACAAGCCCAGGCCACAACCTCTGACTTATCTCAGCCTACTATTGTGTGGATATCTGATAATCAAATCAATAACAAAAACAACAATGGCGCCAACTTCCATACGGCCCTTCTCTGCTCCCTTCCACATGGACTCACACTTTGCCTTCACCTTGCGTTTGTAGAGGTTCAATCGAATGTGAACAGCTACTGAACCAGGTTCGACGTATCAACGCTTGTGGTTGGGCGATCACTATGTTCTTTACTCAGCATAAGGGTCTAGTCCTTGTATTTTCACCGGTGGCAGTTTCTTCCCCACAAATTCTTGTCCAGTGCCACAACACTGTCACCGATTTGTGATACTTGCCTTCACCCTCGGTTAAGGTCATAGGATCCCGCGATCCTCGCTTACCCCAGAACCACTTTCCAATTAAGTACCAACTCTTTTAATAACAGAAGATGTTGATTCTCTAAGCTACCATGATTACATATTATTGCTATATTCAATATTACTATGTCTTGTCAAGGTGAATATGGCCATCAAATTAGACTGAGCTTTTTAGGGTGGTAAGACATAACTAGTATCATGTCATTCTAAGCATTGATTGTACATAAAATAACAGTGCGCAAATAACATAATGAAAATACAAGTAAGTAAATAACTTAGGGAATGTAGGATCAACATGTTCAAAAATATGTGTGACTTGCCTTGCGGGTTTACGATTTCGATTAATTCGTATCCTTCGGCGGGCTGGGCCTGGACTTGAGCTTCTCCCTCCTGCTCCTGTGAATCCTCGACTTCGGAAGCTAGCGTAAAACAATAAAATTACTTCCGTGCCCGAAGGATTGAGCTAGGAATAAAGAAAATAAAAGAAGAAACAAAATCCGAAAAACTCCAACAAAATAGGGTTTTGGGCTTATAGGAGGGCCAAATAGGGAAATGGGCTTGAGATTTGGGTTGGCGGGCTCGAAACGGATCTAGGGAGTATAAACTTGCATTTTTGGGTTCGGGTCAGGTACTGTTCATCGGGTTCGGTCGCACTGTTCACCGGGTTTGAGTCGGACTCGGCGAGCTGGTTTGGTTGGACCGCGTCGATCGGGCTGGGGTCGGGTGTGACCAGCGCGGCGAAGCGACTCGGTTCAGCCGGGTTGGAGTGGTGCGGTAGGAGGAACAGTGCGCGTGCACTGTTCTTCTTCCCCACTCGGTTCATGCGCGCGCACGGGACAGAGGGGAATGGCAACGGCTTGCGGCGGGGCTAGGGTGAACGGCGACGCTAACCGAAGGTATGGACGGGTTCGGGGCACTGTAGGGGTTCCATTTTTGGCGTTGGTGGGCCCGGTGGAGGCGGCAATCGCCGGCGGCGAACTCTTCTCTCCCACGGCCGATTTTGAAATTGGGAGTGAATGGAAGTTGGTCTGGGGAATTGAGATGGAAATTGGGCATCTCTAGGGTTTGGGGAAACTCAGGGAAACTTTGGTTTAAGCTGGGGAAGCTCGAGTTGAGCCGGCCACGATGGGGGTTGGCGGCAGTGAGGAGGCTGTCGACGCCGGGGAAGAGGGGTGGCCGAGGAGCTATGGCGACGATTGGGGTGGGGTCCTGGGATGCTAGAGGAGCTATAGACGGGTTTAATTGGAATTTGGTTGGCCGGAGAAGGGAAATTGGGTTAGGGCTCAACATTTGGGGATTTGGCAATTACCGGCAATATGGGGGAGGAGGGAAGCCTGGGGTGCTTGGTGGGCTTCGGGGAGACCAATGGCTCTCAATGGAGGGCTTAGGACGGCTTAAATAGGCGGGGGAGGTGGTTTGCACTGGAGAGGGGAGGAAATACCACGGCAGCGGCTGCGGTTTTGGGGAAGCCGGGATGGCTCGAGGCTTCCAGGCGGACGTAGCTGGCTTGGGCGGTGCAAGGTGGCGGTCAAAAGGTCCTGGCGACGCTCAGGTCGCCCGTGAGAGGAAGGGGCGGGAAGGAACAGAGGCGAGGGCGTGCGGGCGGTTGGCAGCGTTGCCACGCTTCTCGACTGTGCAGGCATTGCCAGAGCGGGATAGACGAGGCGTACGGAGCGCTGACGGGTGGGGAGGGGGCTGGAAGGCGCGGGAGAGGCCGGTTGGCTTGGCGGCGAAGCAAGGGAGTCGGTGGCGGCGATATTTGTCGGAAGAAGCACAGTGCCGCACGATCTCCTCTGTTCAGGGCAGCGATGGCTGGGATTAAGGGTTGGTTTGTGTCAAGATTAGTGCAGGTTAGGGCTAGGAAGCAAGAGGGCAAATCAAAAACGGAAATTCAATTCAACTTTTGATTTTTGCAAATTCAGTTTCGTTTCAATCACAATCTTGGGCAGCGCGTTGAAGGGGGTAATTGTAACAACACGCATTGCAATAAGCTGGTGCGTAGCCTGCTCGGTTAGAATAGACCTTGCAGTTCCAAAAAAATCCTTAACTTGCAGTTTTAGTTCTGTTTTACATATTTACGATTTTCAAGCCCAACATAACAGTCGGCACACTTAAAACATCATGTTTTTCACTGGAATACAAATGAATCCTTTTTTCACAACACAAATATCAATTGCAATACGTAATGACATTTATTCAACAAAGGTAAAATGAAAGAATAAAATGTGTCTCAAAATTGTAGAACTTATATTTAAAGAAGAGTTTATATAGCTAAAATAACTTATATTTAGAACCGGACAACGTATTAATAAAAGTTTATGAAACATGTAGCTTCACGAAGGTATAATCAAATGTGAGGACAGTTTATCGCAATAGGGTAATAGAAAGTAGAAATAATTCTATGGGGTCCTAACTAAAGATGCTATATCAGCGTATGTAGGTGTTGACATATAGTAACTCATATCCTAACCTACTAGGACTTGAAGACTTCTTAAAGAAGCTGCGAATTACATGACGCATAGGGTCTAGTTAGATGCATATGTTTGCCTCACTGCTCGTACGATACAAATGGCAAGATGCACGAACCAGTAACCCGAACTACAACATAGATGCATATGCGCTTTTTTGAATTCAGGCTTGCAGCTTTTGTCATATATATTTGGGTCCATCGGTGCCTTTTTCTTGTCTCCCTTGTTGGTTTTAGCCTTCGCGACGGCCGCCAAGTATTCGACTTCCACAACTTCCATAGGCTTGTCCCAGTTTGAAATAACCTGCCATTCAACATGGGATTGGGACCATTGGCGCCTTTTTCTTGCCTTCCACTCTCTCAGACTTTTTCTTGTCCTCCAAAGTGTAACGTTTCTAACGAGTGAAGTTTTCGGATGCCACTTGGTAGTTTAGCATGTATTTTTGCTCAATGAATGCCCTGTCGTACCTATCCTAGCTATCGATCTATTGAAAGAAGTAACAATACTCGGCCACCTATTAGCACGCATGGAGAGACTTAGTGATACGTGGAACGAAACATGCAATGCGATTTATCAATACGTGACATTCACTTACGCGGATATCGTTGCAGGTGTAGTGCGTTTAGGCGATGGTGGCTAAATATGTTGACTGAATGATCTATGTTGGATTACCATAGTCGCACTACGAGCATAAAAACTCTGGTGGCATAGGTGCATCCTTGTAGGAATTATCAGGGTAGGATCTCTTCTTCTTAGCAACACACTTTTGCTTCCGAATCATCTCTCCGTAGTTCGACATTCCTAACCCCGCCAGAGTAACGTCCTCTACCACTCCTCTCTTCCATGAGAAAAGCTCACGTCATTGTCGATTCGCTAAGAAAAGTTGGTGCATGCTATAAAATCATCGATAAAAGCTAGTGCGTGCTGCCAAATCACTGAGAAAAACTGGTGCGCAGTGTTAACTCACTAAGAAAAGCTGCAGTATGTCAATTCACTAAGAAAAGCTGGTGCATGTTATCAAATTGCTGACAAAAGCCGGTGTGTGATTTCAATTCACTGAGAAAAGCTGGTGCGTGTTGTCAACTCATTGAGAAAAGCTGTTGTGTGTTGTCAAATCACCGATTATCGCGTGCTATCAATTCACTAACAAAAGCAGGTGCACACTTGTAACATCTTGAAAAATATAAATATTAAATTGATAAGTTTTTGAATTATTTTATTTGTTTTCCATTTGGATTTGGAGTTTATGGAAATTTTCTAAGAAAAAGTTGATGGAAATTCCAAAAGTTAAATAAGAACTAAACATGTTTAAATAGTAGAGAGTTAAAATCTAAATAAAGAATTTGAAAAGATAATCCAAAAGAATTAAAAAGTAAAATGAAAGTAAAAGTAATAGACATCTACAAAAATATATACATATGTATGTATATGTAGGTATATGTATGCATACAATTAAATATAACAGGAAAATAATTTTTATAAATATCAATATATTGGAAGATGTAGAATTACAGGGAGCAAGGAAGTGAAAATAGATATATACATATATATATAGACACACACATAAATAACCAAAAAGGAAAATCAAAGAAATACAAAAGAAATGAGAAAAGAAAAAGGAAAAGAAAATCGGCCGGGCCGGCCATCACCCCGGCCCAGCCAGTCCCTCCACGCGCGGCCCAGCGCCAGCGCCCGCGCCCGCTCTCGCTGGCGAGCGGACCCCGCTCCCTCGCGCCCTCCCCCCGCTGCGCGGTGGCCCGCCTCTTCCCCGCGCCTCTCCTCGCTGGTCGGTGGACCCGCCCACGCGCGTCTTCTTCCTTCCCCTTCTTCCTCCACGCGCCAGCGCCGCTCCTTCCCCCTCGCGCTCGCGATGGCCGCAGCCAATCTTCTCCTTCCTTCTCTCTCTTCCCCGCGGGCAGGTCCAGTGCACCTCCTGTTACCTCTCTCTCACCAAATCCCGGCGAGATTTGGTTCACCTCCCTTCCCCGGCGCGAACAGGGCGGAGCCAGATGGCGCCTTCGTCGTGCGCGCTTCTCCCGGCTATAAAGGCCACGCCTGGGAGTCCCAAATGCGCCGCAATACTCCCTCCTTCCCTCACGTGCGAACAACTGAGCCGTAGAGCCTCTAATTCCCCGCAGGCGCTCTCGTCTTCCTCACGGCCGGCGACCGAGCCGCCGTTGATTCCGACCACCACCAGTCAATTCCTCCCTCCTACACCCTCTTCAGGACACGGCGAAGTAGATTACACTCTCCACCGAGCTCCCCGACCTCTCTCCTTCGCCGGCGTCGATCAACCCCTTCGGACCGCCGCCACCGCTCGTCGCCAGCCTTCTCCGGCCACCGTCGTCCCCAGCCGTCAACACCAGAAGCTTCCTCATTGCGCCAGGGTTACATTCTACGCAACCCCCGAGCCTCCCGACCACCGCTCGCCGCCGGCCACCGTCGTGCCCGACTTCCTCTGCCCGGCTCCGTCCCAGAGCGACGTCAAAGGGATTACTTGCCCTTATAGGGTAAGCATCGCTCGGGCGACCGAGTGGCTTCCAGCGCTAATCTCTTCTCCCTCCTGCTCCCGCGTCGCGTGTTCGAGCCCCGCTCCGCGCGCGCGGTTGAGCATTTCTTTTGGTTTTTCCCTCAGCCTGACAGGTGGGCCCCACTTGTCGGCCGCTGTGACCGAGGCGGCTCGCTGACCACTGGGCCCCACTGGTCAGTGGCGCATCTGTACCCAGCCGTGCTGACAGGTGGACCCCATGAACAGTAACCAGACCCACTGTCAGAAATTTAATAAATTTTGGAATTAACTGAATTGAGAACTTCAAATAATCATAACTTATTCATTTTGACTCCAAATTGGATGAGACAAATTTCTAAATTCATCTAAAATCAAGATCTGTCCAATGGAACTGAAATCATGAATTTTAGAACTCATTAGAATTTTAGTGATAATTACTATAGTTTACATAATCGAATTAAAAGACTACCAGTAATTATAATTAAAATCTATGCCCATATTTGACATGCCTCCATTACATAAGATTTTAGCCGTAGGTTTTGTTAGTTAGTAAATATTGAAATACAACTTTGTACGGCAAGCCTTGTTATACAGATACATTTATATTAAAACTAGTAACAACTAAAATGTAGAGCCTTACTACGCAAATGTATATATATATATATAAGCATCTATAAGTATATGTAAGTAAGCGGTTAAAGAAATATGGATAACATGTATGCAACCCATTAGCAATTATGCTAGTACAATTTTTGTACACCTTAGACCCTATTAAAAATATAAATCAACATTCCCAAAGTAAACACTTACTCAAAAACTTAATAAAGGTATCCAAGTGTTATAATACTTTTGACTAAAAGATTTATAGAATAAGTACAGATCTCATCCATCAGTCCAGTTTGCCTTTACCTAAGTTGTAAGGAATACTTACCTGAAGATAAAATTTATACATTAAACTCCTGCACCAGTCTATAGGTATAACCCGACTCATGGAACTTCCTTGATAAGTATAAAAATAATGAAAGAAACTATTAATAAAAGGATCGAGACATCATTCTCTGCCGCCAGCCTTGCCTCAAATTACCCAAATCACCCAATAACTCATAATAATACAAAAGTTGAATTTACTTGGAGTTATTTGGATCTTTTGAGTTATTTGCTTTCTTTTGGATTCAGTCGTTTGTCGCGTAATTAGAAACTGAAGTTCGAAGATTCCACGGATCAGGCGTGATCAAGAGCGAGTCGAAGGTTAAGCCCTAGAAGCACCAGAGAATCCGGATCCCGACCGCGGTGACCAAGGCGAGTCAATACTTTGATCATGTTGAACCTACATTTCTGCAAACTACTTTGTTTTAAATTAACAAATTGCATTGCTGTTATTTTTATGCAAATGCATGCTAAATTTGATATTCTAGTTATATGCCGTTGTTTATCTTGAATAATATTACCCCCTCCTTGAGTAATTGAATGTGTGAACCTTGTCGCCCTAGCAAAAATATAATAGTAACATTCGAAAATAAGTCCGTAACCATATGCCATGCTTAGCATTGAATAGGAATCCGGGGCAAGAAATTGTCCCGAGCATCACATTTATTCATGAGAAAATTTGTTCGGGCAGTCATGGTGGTAATGACTGATAAATGATGGATATGGTTATCGTATGTTTCCAAAAACCCCAACATGCTTTAAAATCTGGGCGGATTGGTTCGATGGTGTGAGAGTGTGGTGCAGTGGATGCACAGTGTGGTGCAGTGGATGCACAAAGTGGATTAGTGGTAGACCGCCCAGATACCAATAAGGACCGAATCTTGTCATGTCAACCCGTGTACAACAGTACAACCACAAGTCTGTAAATTACAACTTGGCTTAGTAGAATTACCGGACCCTGAAAGTCATCCTTCCAGGAGGCGGTGTGAGGATGTGCAAGCGGCAGTCTGTGTGACGGCTTGAATGGGACACCAGTGGAAGGTGAAGTTCTGCTGTGGCGGGCTAGCAGGGGTAGGGAGCCAGCTGCTAGACGTTCAGAAGGAGAACATCCCGCACAACGTATGGGACCCACCGCAAGTGGGAACGACCCATAGGGTGAAATGATGGAAGGGGCGAGGTACTTTGAACGGTTACTGTGATAGTCTGCTCAACCACATGACTAAGGAATTGTGTGGGGCAACGAGTTGATTGTCTCTTGTGGTGAAAGTGTACAAACTCTGCAGAGTCAAAACTATTCGAATAGCCGTGCCCACGGTCAAGGGCAGACATGGGAACTTAACCAGATATAGTTCTATTTCAAAATGCTTTGTGGATGGGAATGGAAAAGTGGAGGGCAGTGTGAGGCCCTAGTTTGGAATTGTCCTGGGTGTCGTCCCAGTGGTAAGTTAAGCGGCTATAACGCTGAAGAAATTGCTATATGGTGCAGATGCCATGTAATGGTGGATGGAATCTGAATCACTATTATTACTGCATTCAACATATACATGTGATCAAAATGCTAGGTCTTAGGGAATTTTTATATAATTGTATTCAAAAGCACTCTTCGCAAAAATAAAATAAACCTGAGCCATCCTTTGATTAGCCATACATGTTATATACTGCATTCTGTGTGTTGATTCGCTGAGCACGGGGTCGGAGTGCTCATGCTCGCTTTTGCGGCAAAATTCAGAATCAAGAGCCGCATCACCGCGCCTCAGCAACAAGATTGGACATGGTGGCAAAGAAGATGAAGATGTCGAGAACTAGGCCGCGATCCTCCAGTTGGCTGCCTGTGGGCATGTCCTGAAGGTCCCACCTGTGTGCTTCGTTCTTCCGCTGCTGCAAGTTATTGATTTCGGCCTAATCGGCCCATGTGTAAGTTTATTATTGTAATTACGTTTCCGCATGATATGTACTGTGATAATCAGAACTGTAACTGTGTGCACTATCTACTGATCCAGGGAATAGTGCAGCTAAACACAGTAGATTCCGGATTGAAAAATCTGGGTCTGACAACACTGTCAACTCACTGACAAAAGTTATCATGTGTTATCAACTCGTTGAGAAAGGCTAGCGTGTGTTGTCAACTGACTTAGAAAAGCTGGCGCGTGTTGTCAACTCAATAAGAAAAGCTAGTACGTGCTTTCAATTAACTAAGACAAACTTTTGTGCGTGGTCATTTCATTCAGAAAAAGTATTGCATGTTGTAAAACTTTACACAACGACATGGTGGGCCTTATGAAATTTAAAATTGCATAACTCGTAAGATATAATGATGCCATGGACGGATCACTAAACCGAACTACATCTAGGATACATGTGAGCCTTGAAGAACAGAGACGATATTGATAGACATAGTTCTAGTAGACCTTGAGGCGGAACGCCCCTAAGGTGAAAAGGAAACACTGTAGGCCACCCACATGGAGTGGTGGTCATTAGGGCGGTGTGGGCGTGGCTGGTTGTCACGGTACTGGTAGACATAATTGTAGGTTGGGTTAGCGCAGCAACCACCTTCTCGTTATTCATCTCCCTGATCCTTTGCCTGCGGAGCTCATTGGCCCTCTCGATGTGGTGCAAGTTTTTTAGATGGATTTGAAGCATGTGGATGTAAATCTGAGCAAGTATTGCTTACAATTGATCCACCCACTTGGTGAACTCGCAATCCGCGATCTGCTAGCAACACGAGGTGATTACAAGCAATGCATGCGTTGAGGTGTAGGTGGTAAACAAACCACTTACCAGGAACAGAGGGCAACACAAAATCGACGTCTTAGGTGTGTGCTGTCGTCATAAACCTGAACCATCACGTCAAGTTTGTGCTTATATTGCAGCCAAGGTTTAAGGATCTGTGCAGTTGTGGAGTGGATTTTTAGGGGTGTAGGACTCACTGGTATTGATCAGTAAATTGGGGCTTAGGGTGAGGGATCTAGGGAACCGTAGATACTCATATCTTCGAGGTAAAGATCACGACCTTGAAACCCAGCCTGTGCCTGTCGTCCCCTCTCATGCTTGAAGATTCCAGCCCTGTATATCATATTTTCTTCTGCTCTACTATTCTCCCCCTTTTCAGCGGATTCTCCACGCTTTAATAGGGGACATAGGGTGCAGAGGGTTTTATCGCCATTTTAATTAACAATTAATCTCTCTGTTGTTATTTTAAATGGCAATAGAATTTGGCATCTTCTGTTCGTCCCTCCGCCTCAGATTCAAATGGCGATAGGAGATTATTTTTTGTAATTTTTAAGCATTGGTATATTGTAAAAATAAATATAAAAATTTCTTAAAAAAGCTCCGTCGAAAATCAAAATGGCGACAATGTCTGTATCGCCAATCCAATTGACAACAGCTTCTGTCGCCAATTCAATTGGCGACACCTTCTCTGTCGTCAATCTAATTGGCGATAGAGCACGCTGCCACGCAAAACTCCACATAGGTCATCGCTATTTCAAATGGCAACAAGAGCCTGACTATTTGAATTGACAATAGATGATTATTTATATGATTTTGGTAATCATATTTACGTAATATTAATAAAAAAAGATTATTTTAAAAAATTCAACGAATGATATGTAGCGAAGGCTGAAATATCAGTAGTACGACTTGATCATCAACGACTTTATGACTTGATGTACCATTTCCTTACCAGATAAAGATTGATCCTAGAACAAACGAGAGCGCACGGACAGTCGAATGTGAAGATTTCACTCCAAATTTGAGATTAGCTGTGTGCAAGGATAACTACTAACGAGGATGTAGTTTGTGTTGGACTTTGCTGGGTATCCAGGCAAAATATTATAAAGTATGATTTCCCTTCTCCTTGCTAATTTAATGTGATGAAAAAACAAAACCATGTTTATTAACCACTATCGCTTTCATGACTGCTCACTGCTGGTAACCACTCCGGCTTATGGTGATGTGACGCTCGCTTACTCACATCACCAACAACCTTCTTTGGTGAAGCAAGACACCAACGTGCTGTTTGACACCCAGAACCTCTGAATGGCTTTCAATTCATAAAACGGGGCTTCTCACGGGCTGGACATTGTACTGATCAATTCAACCAAAAATGTGGCCCAAGCAGGGCAACCTGATAGCCGAAGGCTGCATCTTGCTCCCATTAGGTCTTCAGGTCATCAGACATTGCCGACGGTATACAGTGTGTTGTCAGAATGTCCTGAGTAGCAGCCTTCGCAGTTTTTGTCTTGAGGACAACAATCTGTCAAATCATAGATTAGTTACATAACGTCAGCCAACTAAGCAACTGCATTCAACAAGGATCTTGACAGTGACTTCTGGGGCAAAAACTAGGATCATGTCCTTTGATCGCTATTTTTTTTCCCATAGCTCTACTGTATGATGAAACCACCACCACTCATTAATGTGGGTTGGCATGAGAGATGGTTATAGCTGGAAAGGTCACATAAAGGAGGAATCTGGGGATACCTGGTCGTACTCCAGATCAAATTTCAAGAATTCATCCTTGCAGCTTTCCACCATCGTTACCAAGCTCTTCAAATTTTTTACAGGCTGACCATTGACAGCAAGGACCTATCGACAAAATGACAATACAGGGTTTTAGTCACCAGTCACCAAATTAAGGCAGAAAAGTCATTATCCACATAATAATGTAAATTATTTTGGCTTTCACAAACAACTGGGGAAACCAAACAGGTGCTGGGGTACTTTCAGACATAGCACTTGGAACATCTATATAATTTGGCAAATATACACCATTAAACCGCAAGTGCTACACTACAGAAATATATATAGAAAAGGACTAACAATAGATCAATAAAATCATGGGCAAATAATAGCAGGCTGACAGAATTCCAGAGTGAAGACAGCTTTAACAACAATATATCTGGAGAAACTGCTAGAATCAACCAAAATAATTCATGACCCCAGAACTTCTTATTACCTGAGTATTCACGATATCTTCATAACCAATGTTGATATCTGCCACAAGCACCTACAAGGGTTCAACAACACATAACATCAAGTTACAAATCGAAAGAAAATTCTAGCTAGCTATGGAGCAAAATGAATACTGAGTCATATCGAGACAGAAACTTTCATGAACAATTAATATGGGAAGAACTTGTAACCTGTGATACCACCACCAGCTGTTCATCAGGTGATTGCGCCATTGAATGTAACTGCTTGACCAACAACTTGACAGGTGCATCATATTCATAGTCTTTTCCATACTGGTAAATTAGCCGATCCAGAAAGCTTAAGTCAGGAAAAAGAATTCTCACAGAACATTTTCTTCAAATGAAATTAAGTTCAGTAGTTCACAGAGATGTAACAAGCAGTTGCAGAAAAAAAAAAGATTGCTAAAACTAGGATATAAATAAATCGGTATGTAATTTGGAAGTCTTCTAGGAAGATCGCCCAAGAAGAGTAGCTTGCAAGAACTCATTGTCAAGTATAAGTCCTAACATGAACTGCTTCACAATATTGTGCAAGACTAAAATAGGACTCTTAAAGGGAGTTCTTTATCATTAACCCCATAATACCAATATGTGATCTCATGCTTGAGTGATATACACACTAGCATCTAGTACTGCCCTCAAAACAGAATCTGAAACACAGAAATCCAAGTTGTGCTTGGGGTAGGTATCAATATCTAGTGGCTACATAAAAGAAGTAAAGAATATTTGCACCGCAGCACTATTTCTCCCCAAGGGTGTAACTGTAGTATGCTCGGAAGCATTTCAAGTCAGTGAATAATTTACATTTAGAGCCTATTAGTGTAGAAGGCATCCCTATTGGCTCCCTGGAAGATCTGGCTTTTCAGGATTGTGACAAATCATACTGAAATGCAGGACATTGACAGCCTAGCAAGGATGTAGTCTTGTTTGTTGATTATTTAATGTACTGAAAACAAAATGCAAAAAAAAAAAAGATAGAAACCTCAGATCGAAGATATGGAACAGAGACGGCTGCAAAAACAAAACCAGCAACGATGTAATATGATGGTGGCCTGCCCTTGACATGAGCTGCAACAAGTCTCTTGTGGGTTGCTAGCTTGATTTTAAATTCATGAACTTTCGAATTGCGCAGGACTTTAACAAGGGCTTTCTCGCCAGTATATTTCTGAGAAACAAGATAACTGAAGCCAATGCGCTCGCCATGCCTGAATGGAACTGGTGGCCCAAAAAATGGGTAAGCAACAAGCATTTGTTAAGAGGTATTGTTGCTTAACTGAGAAGGCTAGAGTTTTCATCAGGAAAACATGAGCCATTTAAGTTCATTAAAACGGCTAGAAAGTTAACACAGAAAAATGTTTGCCAATATAAACAAAGGAGCAATCTTTTTAGCACCACATATGGAAATTTGACAAGATTCGTGTGTCTACTACATTCAAATGGAAACAAAAATCATCAGTCACGCTAGCAGGCTACATGTATCAAAAATCGGAATTAAGTTCTGGATATGCTATCAGAATTATGATTTCAATAAGAACCATCATCTGGACTATCTAGAGACTAGAGCGAAAGAATCATCATATTAACAAAGCTTTAAGAAACACGTCCACACATAAACTACAAACACGATGGGAATGAGACAGGTCATATATAGAACAAGAGAACATGGTACTAACAACTAGCCACTACTGCATGTAGGCTCGTACAAGTCCAATAAAGACATGGCATGCATGATTGCACTTGTGTATAACACAATATGGGGCATCAAATGCAACAAGTTACATTGCACAAAAGAGTTAAATAACCTTCATAGTTAATAGTTTGCAAAGGTACAACTAACCTGTACCATCATTGGCAATGTCCATACCATCGAAGCTAAGAATGATATCTGATGGTTGTAATAATCCAGACTCAGGAGCAGTGGGCTCCACCCTCCTAATACGAACACCCTTTTGATCAGGTTGCATTCCCATTGCTTTGCGGAGATCAGGATTTTCCATTTTCTGCCATTCTATCCCAAGTACAGGGAAGCCTGAAATAATATCACAAAAAAATAACAAATCACATGGCAAGTGCAGAATATCCAAGAGATAGAAGCAAAAAACCATGGTACTAAGTATTAGACAGAGGTTAACATGAGGGCAAAGACCAAACAAACTATTTCTTCTTCTTTTTGTAACTTGCATCATAAGATCAATAAGGAAAATGGACTCATCAACCAGGGAATGCATCTGCAGTGCATAAAACTGGATAGTGCAAATAAAGGAATGGGAAAGAGGACTAAGCAATTTGATTGACAGATTGCAGAAACTAATAGCACATGAGATAGGAAACACTGAGCAGTGTGGTCTCTATTTGACTACATTTTGCTGATACTTAACTAATTTCATGATAACCAACCTAACCTAAACGATCACTTACGCAATATCAATCATGAGACTGCAGCACACAAATCATTAGAAGGGAGAAAATCTTCATACGGGAGCTCAATGGTCATAATAATTAATAAATGTGTGCTATGTCATAAGGAACAATAGGATACATACCCTGGTATAGACTATGCCTATCAATACCATTCAACAAGTTATAATATACTAGTTAAATGATACAAAAGAATACCAAAAGAAGAGTTCATTGCGCTCGAGGCCAGCAAATGGTATCTTCCATACAATTATAGAATAGGACAATTTACCTGTATACTCTCCAGATTTTTTGTAGTCTTGAATGAAGTGCATAATAACTGGTGTGGGTATCACATAACCTATATTCTCTGCATCTTCATGCTTAAGAGATTGAAAAGCTATACCAACACATTTGCCCCTATCATTAAAAGCCGGGCCACCTGAATTTCCTGAATTAATAGCTGCATCTATCTGCACATAGGAAAAGGCCCAAATTAAACAGGTTAATAAGTAGATAAATTATGATTTCTCAAAAGGTTAACTTCACATACAATATTATTCTAAAGAGAATTATTTGAATGAATGAGAAAATTCTGGGAAGAAAAAAGTACCTGCAATCCTAGAAGTTCTGTAGAACCATGAACATATGAAAGTATTTCTATCCTAGAGACCACACCGCTTGTCACAGATATTGTATCTCCTCCGATTGGATAACCAACAACAGTGACAGCATCCTGAAGTGCTGGTAACGATCCAAACTCAACTGGTGAAACTCCTTCCCAGAATTCATCATCATTGACAGTTAAAAGCGCTGAGATGGATAGAAAATTTTCAAGTTAAACCACATAAACTATGAAAACAATTTCTTCTATACCTGTTCAACAATGAAGAATCCAGGTTCAATTACTTAAACCTGTGATCTATTCCCAGAGCGAGATTAGCAAAACAAGCAAACACAAAGAATTCTTCTATATCCATTCAACAATGACATTTTTCAAGTTCAAATATTTAAATTTCAAGTTCAAAGATTTAAACATGTAATCTATTCCAAGAGCTGAGATTAGCCAAAAATACAAAGATTTATCTAGACAAAACAAATTGTCAAAGTCACAAGGTCTGTACATGCTTCAGCATTGTCAAATCCATATGCTCTGAAACTACAACAAAGTAACCAACTTTTCGATAACTTCCTTGAGAATGCCCAGAATCTGACTCCATGTGAAATAATTTTGCTACTCTCCACAATTATATGTCAGGTGTCACATCATAAATAAAAACTATCTAAAACAACAACAACAACAAAAAGTCCTATCTAGGCACCTAAAGGCTATAGAATTACCAACTTTCAGCACTTCCCAAGCTATATTATGAATCAATGCAGGGGGGCATTATCGTCTGTGCAAAGATGCATCTGATCTAAAAATTATATTGGACAAGCTCTAACTCAATCAATAATAAAATAAACAAAGGAACAAACAATGCAGGTCGCGGCAGAGAAGGGGAGAGCGTACGCACCAATGTCGCACTCCGTGCCAATGGCAAGGACGGTGGCTAGGTACTTTGTGTCGGAGCCGCGCTTCTTAAGCTTGACCTGGGTGTAGTGCTCCACGGAGTGGGCGTTTGTGAGGACGCGGCGTCCGCCGATGATGAAGCCGCTGCTGCTGGAGCTATACTGCCGCTTCCTCTGCCACGGCAGCGAGAAGTTGGGCTCCGTGTGCACGCAGAACACCTTCACCACCGCGTCCATGGACGGCACCACCCTCCCAACCTCCTCCCAGCCCGCAGGGACAGCCTCCGCCACGGCGTCCCCTCCATTCGCCACCGGCGGGGATGGCGGGCGCGAGGCGTCAGCAGCTGGGGCCTCGTGGCGGCGCGACTTGCGCCCGCGCCGGCCGGCGGCGGGGTTGTCAGAGACTGCGGCGGCGGCATCGGGGGACGGGGAGCGGTGGTCGGCGGCCGCCTTGTTCTTGCGGCCGCGCTTGTGCTTGCCCCTGGAGGTGGAGGGATCGTCCATGGAGGCGGGCTAGGGTTTCGCGATACGAGGAGGGGCCGAGCCGAGGAAGAGGAGGGGCAGAGGGCTGACTCGGTCGGAGTACTATGGAGAGGCGCCCGGTTCGACCCGGGAATGATACGGCGCACCGCGCCGAACGGTACTTCGCTTTCCGCTTTCGACCTGAGTTCACGTAAACAGGCGTCCCTGATTCAGACGGAGGTGCATACGTCTTCCATAGCCTCTTTGCGGCATCGATAAACTGCGTTATATACAAAGCTGAAGATTAGACTGTTACGGGCAGGGGTAAACGTAGGACTAAAATGTAGCTAGGATGGGCTTGTAAGTGTGATGCAGATAGTATTATTTAAATGTAAAACACTTTAGGATTAAATTACGTTGTAATCACATTAACAAAAGTATATAATATAGAAACAACAACTATAATTCGTATGTAAACGTGTGTAGATAATAATAGAATATTAAAAAATACCTTACTAGTAAAGCTTAATATATATTTATAGAAAAGTCGTAGAAAAAATAACATGTTAAATATGAAAGATAGATAGATCAGTAGCATTATCAAGTTAGGAACTACTGTACAACTATCGAGGCCTACTTTGAGAAACTTTTGCATATAATTGCCATGCGCCTTTTTAAGATAAGGAAGCGCCTAGATGACTTCTGATGTGCAAGAACCTGGATGCAAATGCAAAAGAAAAGGATGTAAAGTGGACCATAAACTTCTCACTAATACTTTGGGAAAGAAGAATATAAAGAAGAAACGTAATGCAATTAGATAATCAAAACATTAATGTTCACTGAGAACCTGGCCAATTTAAAATATGAGAAAAACTACAAAACGGAATACCGTTTTGCAGCTTCCCGACGACATAGCTCCAAACCATCCGATCGAAACATCTAACGGCTATGACATTATCTTCATCCTTCCGCTGGTCTCCCACTCTCTCGCTCGCTTCTCATTCCTAGCCGCCGGTCCCTCTCTCTTGCGCTCCCTCTCACTCCCGTCCACCGCTCCCTCCCTCTCTCTCTCCTCCATTGCTGGATCTGACTCCTCCGCTACAGGTCCACCCTTCTCTCATGGCATAGAAGGAAGTCGGGGAGAGGTGGCAGCCCGACGGTGAGCGGTGGCAGTGGTGGCTGTAGCAGTTAGGTTGTGCGGAGTGGTGCATCGGAAAGGGGTCTAGGGGCGAGGCGGTGACAGTGCCACCGGCCGTGGGTGGTGGTGGAGGAGGCGGGCGAAGTGGAGGACGAGTGCAAAGCTACGGCCAGCGTTGGAGAAGAAGGCGGATTGGATGGCGAGCGCGGAGAAGCGAGAGGGAGAGGAGGGTCACGGCCAGCGCCAGAGCAGTGCTTCGAGAGAAGAGAGAGGTAGGGGAGGGGCAGCAGAGGTATGCTGTCAGGGTGCTTTCCGATGGCATACCGTGCCATAGCATCACTCTTAAAATATTTATTTTAGCTTGTATCAACCTGATATTGTATCATAATTTAGAGGACTGGCCACTAGTCTATCCTGAAGCTTATGATAACTCATTGAACAAAGACAAAAATATTTTGCTGTCTTACCATGAATCAGGCAACCAAATTTCGTTCGTATGCTACAGTTTCAGTGTTCAGTGGGGAAAAACGTCCTATTTATCACATGGCCCATAATTGGCCATCAGTTTACAGCACTTGTATTCGCTATTTACTATTGCATGGTCTAGTGAAGAATAATGCTAAAGCACTAACAAACGAAATAGAAAGCCACAGGGACAAACATAAGAGGGAATCTAAATGCAGCATCTGCCCATGACACTGCTATGAACAAATCAACACACAAAATGTGCCTGTGAGCCTTTGCGAGTTATCGTGCCACTAAACAATGATAAGGCAACAGTATCATAATATCTTCAATGCATATTATGATATTTGTTGCAAAACAGACTGAACCACCAGACTGCACATTTGTAATAGTAAGTGTAACCTTGAAATCATAAAGAACAAAACAATGTCAAAGGTGCAACACTAATAACACATCAGGGATTCAGAATAGCAAGTTAGGGGAAGAAATCGGATATGTCTATCAGGGGAAGGAATAAAAAAATGTCTATCAGGAGACTAAAAATGATAATAGGAAGTGATTTGACACTCAGATGACAAGAAATACAAAAGAATTATATACCTTCAGACCTGCTTAAGGACCTGTTCTTTTGTGGTTTTGGCTTCAACTTTTGGCTTTTCTACAGTAATTAGCTTTTAAACGGAGTGTCTTTTCAAGATGTTGTCTACTAGTTAATTGTAGTATATGCTATACTGATTTCATTTATATCGGCAAAAACCGCACGTGAATTTCAGTTACTCTGTAATCTCTCACACGAACAGCTAAAAACCACAAGCCGCAGCTAAAAGGCATAAGCCGCAGCCACAAAAGAACAAGCCCTAAAGCTTGTCTGCTTGTAGCAGTTACACGTGGCCATTGGAGAAAGAGTTAAAACAAGAAAAAAGAGGCCACAATATTTGCTATTTTTTCTTTTTTGGGAACAGACCACAGTTCAATACTTCAAATCAAAAAGATGTATTCATGGAGTAGAATTCCAGTACGTTTGAAACTTTGAATATGTCATGTTGAGTTTGTTTTCAACAAAGCGAGATAATACCTATGGATGATTAATCCAGAAACGGTAGGTACAGTACATTGCTATTGTACATTGATTATCACAATAACGATCGGTGCTGGTACATGGTGCATGCATCCCTACTTTGCAATTCAGTATTGAGTTATTGCAACACATAGATATTCTGATGTAAATTACATAGGATATTCCTAGACTGAATCATCATCAATTTATTCCGATTTTTTAAACTATTATGAGGTGTTACGATGATAAGGGTCCTGATCGTGATGTCTGGAAATCTTCTCAGGTGCATTCATGAGCCATGACAGATGTCGAGCAAACTGCAGGTGTCGATCGCATCTGAGACATGCCAGGGGGTTTTGCTGCCTTATCAGGATCCGATCAGATGTTTGATTGCGCGTGATGGTTAAAATGTTGCCTGATTGCAATTAGCCGCACATTGTTTACTTCTTTCACCGCTATTCTTTTTAGCCATCATTGCCTTAGCTGCTATTTGCCCTGCATCACTGCATGTTTTTTCCTTGTCTCCTCACTCCACTGAAAACAACAAAACTAGCTTGTCCAATGAACCGCAAATATCTTTTCTGTAATCTAATTCAGACTTATCCCCCCTGAACCTGAACTGTTTTCCTTTGATGTACCCTACCCTTTGCCTTTGTGATGTTCTTTTGTACTGATGTATCATGAAACTAATTAAACAGGTGCAGATTCTGAAGAAGTTGTGATTAGACGAAGGGTAGCCTTCTGATGTCACTCGTACTATGCCAGTTCCAAACGAGGAGGTATTGTAGTGTTGCTTCTAGCTGTTCTATTTCTGCATACACCGATTTCTTTCTGTAGATATTCTCCATTTGCATTAGATACTTCTCTATTTTGCTGCTTCTGATCATATAAAAGCGTACGACTGTATGACCAATATTGTTGGTTCATTTGTGTACTTTGTTTAATCTTTATGGTCAAAAGACAAGCCAGAGCCTCAAGCTCTATTATTTCTATCCCTCATTCATCATGCCGACTATGACGCGTGCCTAAATTTGTCCAGAAAGCCGCGACGCCGTGGAACAACCACACTGCCAACAGCACCGGGGACTCGAAACGCGCGTGATACCAACACCCAAAATCGGACCGCAATCTCAAAAAAAATAAAACCACGTCGTCCCTAGAACAAATCGCGAAATCGCGTCGAGGGGAGGAGGGGGGATTACCCTGTTGGGTTTGAGCACTCGACGCTATTCCGTGGACATACTCCCCATATTATACCCGGGGATTCCCTGCCGGAGGAGTCATCCATGTCGCCCTGCGCTCGCTCCGTTCGCCGCGTGTCTGGCGAATTTCGGTACGGTCGGGTGCCTGTTTTTGCAAAAAAGTCTCTGTGTTTTCCCGAAATTACGTAAAGGTCCTTGGTTCTCGTGAAAAGATTCCTGCCAGTTTTTTAAAACACTTTTTTTAAAACAACCCTACACTTTGCAGGATAGCGCCCCGCGATTTTCTAAATTACGTACGGGTCCTCATTTAGTTACGTACAGGTCCTCGATTTTTTACGAAAGACCTTTAATTTTTTCGAAAATACACATGTGTCCTCGATTTTTTTAAAAAAACTCCTCACAAATTATCGTCTCTTTTACTTCGGTACACACGGTGCCTGGCGCGGCATAACGCCGCGCCTATGAGGCTAGTAACTAACACGAGAGAACACTCTGGAGCTACACTGGAGTACGACGGAGAGAACCTCTATTCTCTTATACCACTAATCCTGGGTCGTGAAGTACTCCTAACCCAACCCAGTTCCAACAGGCAACAGCCTAACTCCTGAACTCCTGAGTGAAGTCCCAGCCCCAATCCCCAATCTCTCTCAGTCTTGTCTGGTTCCCTAACCGAACCCTAACTCCTGAACTCCCCAAGGCTCCAAGCGCAAACGGCGGCGTCGCTGGGCCTGGGGGCGTGGCGCCGTGCCGCCGTGGCTGATGCACAGATGCAAACGCGACGAGGCGATGGTGACTCTGGGCCTTCCAGTGGGCAGTGGTGAGGGCCGGAAGCGCACGCGCGGGCATGGTGACTCTGGCGGGGCTGGGAGTCCTAGGACGGCAATTCCAGTTCCGACGGCCGCGGCTCTGGCTCTCCAGCCAGTAGCAGCATTAGGCCACGCGGCCCATGAGCAGCACTGCAGCAATCGTCAGACATGCAGAAGTTACACAAGAGATGAAACAAAACACCATTATCAATTCTCACATATATATATCCCATTAATACTAGTAATATTTAAGTACTAGATTCAATTTACACACCTAGTAGTAGTATTATTGGAAGTGTTGTTGTTGTTCAACACATCAAAGCTATCCACTTCACCAACAACAATCCTGGCACTTGCAGATAACAAGGTTGTAATAAACTGAAAATCAATTCAAAGTAAATGAAAATACTAGTTGTAAGATAAGTGGAAAACACTAGTCCATCAGTAGGGCATTCACCAAGCAAGCAAGTTTTGAAAAAAAAACATACGTTGTAGGATTGTTCGGTCGCCGTCGCTGTGGTGGATTGGTGGCCGAGACGCCGAGTGCTTGCTGCCGTGCGTGGATCTAGCCTCTGGGGACTTGGGAAGGACAAAATAAAAACCGAATAACAAATCAAAAACTGAAAAAACCTCAATATTTGATTTATTTCGGTTCAGTACGGTGTCATTTTTTGGTTTCGATAAAAAAAAGCGCCCACCCCCCTATCAGGGGCTACCCAAAACTTTAACCCTGATCAAACATCATGGAGGATGTCGTTGAGCATGAATTCGAGACACAAGCACAACGGAATGTTGGAAAAAAAAACGGACTATTTTTCCAGAAAACATACTGTTGAGAATTTTTATGTTATCCGGCCATCATAAATATTGATCTATACGGAGTTGTCATACGTCGCAGCACCTACAAAATTATATGTACAAAGTTGCAACTGCTGGGCGCTCCCAGCCATGTATAGGTGAGGACCACCGCACCTATCAGTCACCGTGCCATACACAGTTCATACGATTTCTTTCATACAGGCCAAGAGCCAAGAGGTGCTTTGCTATGAGCTGTGATGGACGTGTGAGATGAATGTGGACGCACGTACACGACAGTTCCCCTATAACACTATCTACATCTTTGACCGCACAGTGCACACGTACAGGAGCTTGCTTGAGAGTTGAGACGACACGCCCGGCGTGGCCACAGCGACAGGCCGCGCCAAGTGCGGCACGTCCGTAACGGTGGCTATTATGCTCAGTTAGGCTTGATCCACCGAGAAGATTGGGGCCTGTTCTTTTAAGTTAAAAGCGGACGATTTTTTATTTTTGCTACAGTACCTAACTTTTAAATGAAATATTTTTTCAAAACGGGGTCTACAAGTTAAACGATCTACACGTTAAAAATTCAATATCTATACCAGCCAAAATCGCAAGTGAATATCTGCCTGTTCATAATCTGTACCGTAAACAATCAAAATTTAAAAATTTCAACCAAAATCCATAAACCGCAGCCGAAAAGAAACGTCCCGTGACTCGCTACCCTCGAGCTCGCCTCTCTCCGTGATGCACAAGGGGCGGTGTAGCACAATAAACGTTGCATCGACAAGACGACAAGCACAGTGAACACTTTGGCGTAGTCAACAAAGCTGCCAAAAACCAACTAGGACACGAGATGAGAATAAAGTGGCCGAGCCGCCATGATCGACGAGCCACCAAGACCAGGAGGCCAAAAGGCCACGAAAATTCGAACGGATCAGGCCGAGGCCGCCTATCGCTCTGCACTGGCCTCTCTCCGTAGAACGAGCCTACGGAAGGACCCGTCCGATGTCGTCGGCGCACGGTCGATGGGAGCCTTTGGAGAAGCGATGGGCTGCAGGCATGAGGCCGGTGTATAGGTTCGATCCACACGTGCAGCTAGGACGGAAGAGCTCGCTGGGAATTCAGCCGTATGATGAGATCCCGTGACCGGATGGACATCTTCTTACAATCATGCCACCGTTCTGTCGTTTCTGTCTAGTGTACAAAACCTGTCTGCCCCTTGGAAAACGGGTGAGATCAACAGACTTTCTTGGTCTCGAGGATAAACAAATTAATAATTTTTTTTGAAAAAGCTTTTATTAATCGAATAAAAAAGAGAAAGATCCAAGTCACTTATTTTGATAGCATCGGATTATAACGATACAAATTAATCAGATAGATATTAGAGTTGTGGATAAATACAATTATATTTTAATCATAGATATTAGAATTATATAATAAAGATAGTTATATATAATATCTAGCCGTATGATTACACTGATAATTCTACTAATTCCCGTAACAGACCATGAGTCAACCATCTTCTCCCATAAAAACATTGTACGTGACAATCTAATAGCAAGAATCCTTATATGT
This sequence comes from Dendrocalamus latiflorus, assembly GCA_017311315.1. NCBI lineage: Eukaryota > Viridiplantae > Streptophyta > Magnoliopsida > Poales > Poaceae > Dendrocalamus > Dendrocalamus latiflorus. The sequence continues at coordinate 4,622,240 of CM029634.1, read as the reverse complement.
TTTTAATTTTAGGAAAATAGCTACACATTCAGCTATAGTGACATGACGAGTAAAATGCAACATAGAAGCAAAGATGACATATTTTGCAACGGTGCATGACGAACACATTACTGTTTTTAATAAAGCCACTGCGACAAGATCAAGATAGTTAATATGCAGAGACTATGCTAGCATATAACAATATGTATTCTTGAACGTTGTCGTCAATTACTAATTACACATTTTCATACTTGTACAACCACATATCTGAGCTCTACATGTACAAGTAATTGTTAATAAGTAATAACATCATTTTTTTTTGTTACAATATTCACGAGGAAAACTCACAGTCACAAAAAATAGTGTAACACAGCAAATACGCCATCAGAAAACATGGTCCAACACAATAATATATATAGTGACCACTTGTAAATCATAGCTGAAAGAACAATAACATATGGTAACCACATGTAAATCATGTAAATAGCAGTCCACCTCGCGAAGGTTTCATCTATTGGAAACATGTTGCGTGCAGCTGGGCGAGGAATTACTAGAGGTTGAAGGGTCGGTTCGGACAAAACGCGCAGCCGGGTGGCATTGCGGTCATTGCGCGTCAGGTCGTCATTTGCGTGTCGAGCGAGAGAGGAAAACTACGAAACCCAGGAACGAAAACCAAAAGGCGAAAGCCAAAGCCGGAGGCGACGTGAGGGGCAGAGGAAGAAGCACAAGAGCGCGGAAGATTCTGGAAACCCTAGACCTCGCCCTCGGCCTCCTTCGCCCTATCCGATCCAAGATGGTCAGTCCCTCTTCCCACTAGTCCGACTCGCGGCAAGTTTTATGGATTATTTTGGTGGCCGCCGATTGGTTTTGTGCTTGAAATGGCACTGTTCATGTGTTATCCCGTTTGATTCGTGCATCTGTTGTCGATTTCTGTGCGAAGGCTCTGCACGTGTGGTTTTATCGGATGTGTGGTTCTTGTGCGTAGTTTTTTTTATGGTATTTTGTGCGTGCAGCATAAGCTGGGGAGAGGAACCCGCGACAAGGTGCAGCAGTTCATGGTCATAACCGGCGCAAGGTACAATTTTGTTAAGCATTTTTGGAAGTCGGAATTTAGTGGTGAATGGTGATTTGGGCGGCAACTTAGTTATAATATCGAGCTTTCTAGGTGGTGGTATGTTACGTTGCAGGTTATTTAATGTTGCATTAGAACGTGATCTCTGTGATAAGCTTATGTTACCGTGTGCTTTTGGTGTAACATTATGGCGTTTATTGTTCTTTGCGATTAGATTATTTATTTTGTTGTGCAAGCAAGTGGTAACGCCTGAGCTTGACTTTTAAATAATTTTGCATTACAATGCAATTTTCCAATGAGTTGGTGTCACCATCTTCTCTGTTTAATTCCGAATGGAATTCCGTCTTTTACCAAAAATTATCAACTCAACTAGTTTCATTGCTGCAAGGGTGATCTGTCGTCTTGTAAGTTATCCTGGAAAATTGCTAGTATTGTACATTAGGAACAGGAGTGACCGACTAAACCATGGAGTATAATGAGTTTGTAAACACTGTTTGTATTCCTGTATCCATCTTGATATTCTGCTGTTCCAGATGCCATGATCAATTAGCACGCTTGAGGCAATTTGGTCTAATGCAGGACTTACATTGACATTAGTATACCCAACCATTAAGCAGCATTTGTGTATCCAGAGACAGGTTTGAATTGCAAATGCATAACCAAATTCACTAGGATTATTTGGAGTTCTAGCATTTGTACTGCTCATTATATTGGTTTCATGAGTTCCAAAGATGGTGCTTCCAATGTTTAGAAACAGTATGAGGAAATTCATTATGAAAATACCACAAATGGACTTCAATTATTTTTACAGCTTGTTTGTTTTGTTTGGACCTTCATTTCTGTCAATTTTTATAAGCATTACACTTTTCGCCCAGTGAGAAGGTTGCCCTTCAGGCGCTAAAAGCTAGTGATTGGCACTTGGAAGGGGCTTTTGATGTTTTCTACAGCCAACCACAAGTCGCAGTTGCTAATTCTCGATGTCTGGAAGAGCTGTTCAACAGATATAAAGGTGATATTCTATGATGTCTGTTAGATTGTTACACCTAGCAACTTAATCTCTGCAAATGTTTTGACCCTTACCATCATTGGATTTATGACTTTTTCAGAACCGGATGCTGATATGATAATGGCGGAGGGCATATCACAGCTTTGCAATGATTTGCAGGTAAGCAGTGATGGATCTTATCTTCTAATCTTGATTAGATATTACTCAGCTGATGGTTTCAATCTGCAGACAGATGTAATGCATACATAGTTATCATATATTGAGTAAAAAATGTGAACACCCGTAATTAAATGCAATATTTTCTTCATAGTGCTAGGAATCAAGTATGTATATCCATCATCCATTTTTCTATCGAGGATAGGAACTATTTATTTTGTATTCATTCTATCTTCATTGGCTTTTCATATCATCTGTGGTAAATAATGGCCACAGAATGTCTGCCTTTAATTGTCTAGGAGAATAGCTGTGTTTACTGTGTAGACTGGTAAGGAGCATTAAGTTATTGTTTTTCTTCTTTGTTTGGTTTCATATAGATGCTATCTGTGCTGTTTTTTTGCTCAGCAGAAAACCTTGGTGTTGGCTATTTTGATTCACTCAGCAGAGAATGTTATGATTTCTGATATGCAAATTATGTTTTTTTCTCAGGTGGATCCTCAAGATATTGTTATGGTACATGCTGATCTTACCCCATATCTACTTTTTTCTCAATTGCTGTCCAAACACTAAAGAGATGAAATTTGCATGAAGCTCTCTATATTAAGTTTGATATAGTGATATAACTTTTCTATGTACTACAGTTCACTTTTTTTGTTGTTTAAGTTGATATTACCATCTTCGTATCATCATTTTTCTTTTCTCTTTGCTGTTAACAGCTTGTCATATCATGGCACATGAAAGCTTCCACAATGTGTGAATTTACTTGCCAGGAGTTCATTGGTGGACTGCAGTCAATTGGGTGAGATTGCTCTGTGCAATTCCCATCTTCCATTGCACAATGTCTCATGATTCTAAATTGTTTATAATCAAATAGTTCTGAAAGATCTATATGTTATTTGCAGGGTGGATTCAATAGAGAAGCTACGTGAAAAGTTACCATCATTACGAGCTGAGCTAAAAGATGATCGTAAGCTTTCTTTTTTCGGATATAATGCTACTCTACTTGGTCTAGGATACTGCTAGCATAGCATATGCACCAAATTTGTTCGGGCAAACTGGAATAGATGTGCGTTGTGAAATGATTTCATCTGTCTGTGACTTAACTGTTCACTTTTTTCCTAATCCAGAGAAGTTCCGTGAAATATACAACTTTGCATTCACCTGGGCAAGGGAAAAGGTACACTATTTCTTACATGTGTATTCACATTTATCAGTTCTTTTTTTTTTGTGTGTGTCAATATTGTTTTTAGCAATTACCATGTTAACATACTGTCCTTGATTTTACAGGGTCAAAAATCTCTTTCCTTGGATACCGCTATTGGCATGTGGCAGTTGCTATTTGCTGAAAGGCACTGGCCCCTTGTTGATTACTGGTGCCAGTTTCTACAGGTAGCACTTGAGTACGATTTGTTCGATCAGAGCACATTGCTGTTTTGCAAGTTAATAAGACGGTGTGGTGTTGCTTTGTTGTTTCAACCTATTGTTTTCAGATAAGGCATAATAAGGCAATCTCAAGGGACACATGGGCTCAGTTATTGGAATTTGTGAAGGTAACCCCCTCCCACTCCCCTCTAGATGCACGTGTGTGTTTTAGATGTTGGTTACCCAACCATAATGTTGATTTGGATTTTGAATAGATATTTCGTATTCCTATGCGAAGACCAGTTAAATAGCAGCTTGTAATCACTACCTATTTTTTCTTCGTAGTCTCGGCCGCTTGTGTCAGCTTAATAATGCTGTTTGATGATGCCAAGGATCCTTGCTATATGTTATTTCCTTCTGGTGTTTCAATCTGTTTATTGTTTCGCTTGTCTGAGTCTGACCTAACAATTGTGTTACTAACTGTTATACTCTGTTGCTGTAGACAATTGACCCTCAGTTAACCAACTACGATGAAGAAGGTGCTTGGCCCTATCTAATAGATGAATTCGTGGAACATTTGATAGAGAGTGGGGTTGTTCAGCGCAGGAAGTGAACAGAACAGAACGAGTCCTTCTAGATGTGATTGGGCTGTAGAGACAGAATTCATGCCCCACCATCTTTGCAATATTCATGGTTGGATGTTCGCATTCATTTCACCATTGGCTCGAGTGTACTCCGCATAAGCAAAGCATGTACTATTGACAAAGTAGTGTGGATGTGCTGGGAAATGGTACCGAAATGAAATTGAAACTCATGTTACTGCCATTTGCCTTCAGCATCTTCTGCGATAATCTTTAACGTGATTTGATTTTGCTATCTGAAGGCCTTTTTTTGTCTTTTGACTTTTGCCTTCTTCCAAAGTCAAAAGGAGGAACATTAAAATGAGACGGTATCTTAAAGTGAATTCTCCAAACAACTATCTAAGCCTAAAACCATATATATCATTCATGTTGACATCTTCGCCGTTTTTATCAATGTATACAAACTTTCTCTAAAGGCTTGAAGACAATCTTACCAGTCTGACACTACAAGCATCCATAAAAACGTGTATATACATATATACATACATATGCACATATACATATATAATAGCAGTACAATACGACAAATTAAAAATTATGATGAAATAAATACATACATAAATATTTATTTCATGGCAGTACAATACTACAAATAAATAAATAAATAATGCAAATAAATAATTACATAGTTATTTATTTCAGGGCAGTACATTACTAGAAATAAATATTTATTTCATGATAGTACAATACTACATAAAAATTACAATAAAATATATATATATAATGATAGTACAATAATATAAATTAAAAATTACAATGACAAAAACAATTACATAAACACACACATATATGTATGTATGTATGTATGTATGTATATATATGTATGCATACACATAGGTATTACACAGAAAGTACCTGCTAATATTACTGTTAACTAGATGCGAAGAATTACGAGACTATGACCCCGCTCGTTTCAGCTTTAGTTTCTGGCTTCTGGTTTATTTTTCACTATTTATAAATTTCGTCTTTTTCTGATTTTTTTGCTTTTTTTAGTTTTTTTGCCGATTCTTTTTTCTCTTATTCGTTTGCATTGTCCAAGATGAGCTAACATATTTTTTCCATTTTAAAATTTTTTAAATTTAATTACGTCGAATAAGCCACCTTCAGCTACAGTGAAATTTCAACCAGCTACAATACATTTTCAGCCATAAGCCACAGCTTTTCAGCCCAACCGAGCAGGGCTTGAGATCGACTGTGAGAGAGTTTGCGAAAGAGACTGTGAGAGCGACTGTGGGAGAACACACCATGTATAGCGCGAGCGAGAGCGCACTCGCCCTAACGAAGCGTCGATAATGGCAGGAGTAAACTATGAGTGAGGAGACAGATGCGATGCAAGTGATACTTTCGGTGGTCTATTTTATGCACGAGTGCTCAATTTTCATATGAGCCAAGTGCCTACAACTCACTCCATTCGTTTGGATGTGGACTAAATAAAGCAAACAACACACATCCCTGCCGCATGATTCCAAAGCCTACCGCCAGTAGCAGGGCTCCAGGTATGTACTCCTACAAATATTTGTAAAGTATAAAATTCTTTAAAAAAAAGACAATTACCATAATTAAGTCAAGAGATTGTACGTAAAATTTCGTAATTTTTAGAGCTCATTTAGTACATGTAACAACTCTTACAAATATCATAATCGTAAGAATTTTTGAGCAATATTCACAGCGGATAAAATTGCCAAAAAATTGCACAATCAAGAACGTTACGTCGGAAGACTGCACATAAAATTTTGTAATTTTTAAAACTCATTTGCTATATTTTAAAATCCAAACAAATAATATAAAAAATTAAGGCAGATAAGGTGCCTGGTGATAGGGATATAACTTAACAAAATAAATTCAGCTCATCGAGCGTTGTACAAAAGTGTTACATTCCAGTCATAGCAATCATGCTAACAACGGAACTTACATATGGTGATAGAATGCATCATCGTCAGGTCATTCCACAGGCACCCGAGAGGTTCCTTCCATTCCTCCTCAGCCCGCCTCGTCGAGGGGCACCGAGGAGGCGGCCTACCCCCTACGTAAACAGCTAGACTTCGCAACCAAGCTATTGCATCTTTGCAGCTGCACAGGCTCAAGCGAACCAATTAACCAGGGGCATTGCACCGAATCATCGCAAGTGATTCTCCTTCTCGACGGCATTCTTTCTCAGCCGAGCCGGCGACCTCGCGGGAACAGCACTGGCGTTCTCCTTGTTGCTGCTCACGGACTCGTCAGGCTTAGTGGCGTTCCGGTCCGTGAGTGGAGGGTTGCTATCCGCGGGCGCCGAGGACATTGCTCGGGGCAATCTGAGGGTAATGTCACCTCTGTTCCGGGGGGCCGCTTCGGTGTTCTCCGTCGCAGAGGGAGGGAGAGGTTGTGAAGGGACGAGCTGAATTGTTGACTTGCGCCAGTTCTTCCTCTGCTTCGGTTTTGCCCCGGTTTGTTTCACCTGAAGGTGATAGTTTCACAAGCAAAATGAGGCCAAGGCAAAAGAAACGGTTGTGACAAGAAAAAAACTAGATCCATAGCAATAATTCGCTGTTGTATCCAATCAAATGTGCATGACGCATCAGCTGGGCTGCCACATGCAAATCTAACAGAAGCAATAACACAATGCTGGGTTGTTGGGAACACAGAATGCTTCAGAATTTCATATGAACAGTGATTTTGAGCCATACTGGGAAGCATAATACTCACCGCGCTATTTCCAATGTCAGCCAATGGTTTTCTTGATTTTGGCTCTCGAACTTCCTTGTCAGCCATAGCATTCTCGAGAAGCATGATTCCCTGCTTCACAATTTCCTGCGTCTTGGCATCATCCACATCATCTGAAGAAGACCCATCAATACACTCCCCACCTTCCTTCTGAGACGCGTCATCTATTTCTTGCTTGATGTGCACCCTATTGGCGCATCTGGAAGCACTACATCCGCAAGCAGCACCGCATTGTGAACCTGAGGCTCTGCACTCACACTTTTTGGTCTTGCATAATGATTGTTTCGAACATGAGCAGCACTGTGAAACAACATCCTTTTGCAAAGTGGACATTTCGTCACTGGGCATCTCTGACTTTGCACTTTCCCGTGTATTATTGCTACCCAGGTTAGGATTCAATTGGCTCGACTTTGTTTGCCGTCGTGCTCTGACTTTCTTGGACGATGCAACCCAGTCTGAATCAGATCCGTCATTCATATCTTCTAACTCTTCCGACTGCTCAGAGTCTGATATGTCCATGTCGTCCGACCAATACATGTTCTTACTATGAGTGAAAAATTGGGAAGCTCGAGCACCCTGCATATATAGGGACGAAATGAGACACTTTTGAAAAGGAAAACATGCAGTTTGTGCATTGGTTATATCACCATATATACTCTAGATGAACAAGACACATAAGTTTTCCTTATATACCTTCCGCATAGCATAAGTTTGACCATCTTCTGAACCGTCAGTAACACTCCTTGAAGCCCCAACAGATCTCTTTGAATTGTTCATTGCAGTAAAAAGCTGTTGATTATAAGAAAGTATCAGTGAACAAGTGATAACTGAAAAAAAAACATATCTAAAATAGTGAAATACATTACCAAATTCCCAATGATCTAATCAAATTTGCCTAATGTAAAATTGAGATAATCTTTACCTGCATATTTTGATTACTTAGATCCTTTACTTGTGTTTCTAGTTGTCTGATTTTGCCATTAAGTGCAACCACCTTTTCCTTCAGTTCACCAATGACGAGTTCTTTCTCTCTACACATCACCTCTTTATCGTGTAGTTGACATCTAGAAGTGACATAAAGAAAATAAGAACAGATTTAGGAAACCGGGAGTGTCCATATCATATGTTATACGAAGTTTCAATTATGAAAACAAACTCTAAATAATGTATTTAACGAATTTAAACATCATTGACAAAGAATACCAAGTACAGCATACCTTGAAGACGATGCTAACTGAAAAAGGTAACTCATTGTGCTCTTTGCGTCAGGCAGTGACCTTACATGGTTCCATCTACCTCTACCATTGAACATACGCTCCCGCTCCTCCGCTTCAGACAGTTGCGAGGCCATAGACACCATGGCACTAGACGATGATGACAACATGTTTTCTAGTGCTGATATCCTAGAACTTCTAGCGCTAGGAGACATAGCCTGAGGACACTCCTTTAGCTTTGCTATTTCCTTGGATATTGTCGCTCTCCTGTTTTAAGAAAAAAAAGTTCCCTGTAACAAAGATGCAAAACTAATGCAGAAGACACTTACAGTACTGAACCTACTTAGGTACAATTTTTCAATAGACACTGACAAACAAAAGCATTAGAAACCCACGCTCTATATGATATCAACACAAGAAAACTGAGACTTACTCTTGCATTTGTCGCTCATAGTGTGAACGCAATTCATATGCCCTTAGAGTAACTTCAAGCTCATCATCAATGGCTCGCATTAAGGCCTAGTGCCATATCAAAAGGATATTTCAGACATAATACAACGGGAAAGTACAAGGGACTAGTAATTGTATATGTTAACTAGGATTGTCAAGTTTTTAGTTAGAGAACCTGAGCCCCTGATCCGCTTGCACTTCCTGGAAATTTACGAATTTCAACCAAAAGGCAGTAAAAATTCATGAGTTATTCTTAACAATGAGCACACAGCAATCTGAAGGGGAAAAGGAAGTCACTGGCTGTAGCTTCTTACCATATGTCTCACGGGTGGACTTCTTTGCCTCAAGCAAATCCTTCAGCCTTTTCGTGGCCATTGCAGCTTCTTCAGTTTTCCGCTGTAAAACCTAAAATTTGCAGCAGAATGACATAACTACCACATCATCAGAAAGAAAGCTAAAAGAGATATAAATGAGAAACTAACCATTTTTTGCCTCTGGTTTAAGGCCAGGAGTTTATGCATCTCATATTCATTCCGCCTCCCTTCCTTCTTGAGCTAATTAACAGAAACACAGCATTATCACCACAAGTCCTTTGAGAAATTGGGAGTTCACAAGAAATGTGAACTAAAAACTGTAAAAACAATTACCTGAAGCACTTCCTTTTCACGAGCAGCCTTCCAAGATCTAAATTGCTCGGATTCTTGCTTAATCTTTTGTTGAAGTTGAACCTGAGATACCATGAAAAGAAGATGTGTCAGAAGATAAAACAAAATTATCTTTGGGAAAGTTTGGAGGGGAAAAACCTTCTGAGATTTTATGCGCTGAATTTCTTCTTGTAAACGCTTAGCTGCCTCGTCACTTTTCTGTTTCTGTCGTAGCAGTTGTTGTTGAGCTTCCTGCTTTTTCTTGAGCTCAGAGACCTGCAAATGGTGTCCATTTAGAATCTGAGGAAGAGAACAAAACAGTTGCTGTGTGTACACACCTGAGATTCAAGCGTATTGAGCTTCTGAAGATAGTTTTCTTTCAGTTTTTGTGCACTCTCATCAGTATTAGAAGATATATTGGTTAATGAATGACGAAGATCCTCGATTTCTTTCTGTAAACACAAACAAGGTTACAAATGTTTCAGAAAAAAGAAAGAAATCAGGAACTTTAAGCAAGTAAAACCTGAAGAGCCTTCTTTTCTTGCTCCATCTCATGCAACTTCTTCTCATAATGTTGCTTGAGAACAGAGGTGTCAATCTTCGCGAATTGTTTCATTTCTGCCTCCTTTTGCTGAAGCCTTTTATCTAGCTCCTGCAGCTCCTTATCAAGTTTATCTTGCAGGGATGAATGCTCTCTCTCCTTTTCTTCTTCATCAACTTCACCTGGAGATAGTATAGTTATCCAACAGTATACAGTTTGTCAAGGGATACTAGAGGTCCAAGCTGGGCAGAACTCTACAGTGTTTTGGAACTGCCAAATTTGGTAAGATTATCATGTGTACAGTGTTCGATGTTGATGTATACAGGAGGGAACTACATCACACATGAGATGCAGAAAAGGATATGTTGATCCCTATCTTCTTTCCAGACAACTATTTGAACAAGTAATGAAGTAAAACCCTTCTTTAAATTCAGTGCTGTACATACTAGCATCAATCTCGACTGCAAGCTACAGCACCAAAAGAAAAAAAAATCCTAAACAAGTGTAAAGTCTCAGCAACCAAAAGCAAGCTGTAATGATCATGTTAGTAAACAAGCAAATGATGATAAGCAGAGAATGCTAGCTCCAACTGTGCTTGCAGTCACTGAATTGTAAAATGTTGACTACTGAAAAAAAAAGAGTGCTTATTAGAGAAAGTGATATTAACACATTGTATGAACTTGTTTCAGTAACTTACTTGAAGCATCAGGTGTTCCTACTTCACAACCTGAACCCAAGTCATCTAGAAGCATGTCCTTATCCATGGCAAGCCGATCATGTAAACCATTTCTGCAGGTAATGGAGAACTTTTGCCGCATCAGTTCACCTTCCAACTGCTGAATCTTCAATATATAGCTCTTCATAAGGTCTACATCCTGCCCAGAACCAAGAATAACAAAATAAGAAGTTCAAGTAAGCTGATATAACAATGTGCGCAGAAATCTGTAGAGGGGTAAGTAGGGATTTGATTTCACAAACCAGGTCAATGTCAGCATTTTCAATATCATCCCACGATTTTCCGTTGCGTGCTGATTCAAGCTTCAGCATCAACTGATCCTTTTCCATCTGTAAGCATGTAGTTAATTTGTTATTCTTTGGCGCTATGTTAGCAGAGCTATTCATGTAAACTTGGCTAGCAACATTCTGTTCTAGAGATGGTAGTATTGTACACATGTACGGAGAATCGTCATGTGCTATAAACTAATCGCATAGAAACAAAGAAAAATGTTACACAAGAGCAAGATCTAACGTACACCTACATGTCGCATTACCTAGGGATGGTGAACTCATATAGCTATGATAAATAATGCTATATGCTTCTATATACAGAAGCATATTACGATTTCACTGCTATAAACTATGAAGCAAGGGTACATGATTCAAGCACTTCCGAGCACAAAGAAATCATAGATACCTGCACAGCAAGTGCACGCTGTGCCAACTGCTCACAAGACAAATCCCTTTCCTTGAGCTCATGGTTAAGCTCTGAATTTTTTCGCTCAAGCAGAGACACTTTTTGTTGCAGCAACTGAAAGATGCAGAAAATAGCATTAGATAATAAACTCAACTAATTCGACCAGTCAATACAGAACAAACAAACAAACCTGAAGTTCTTCTAGTGCTGCACTCCCACTGCGGGAAAACAGAAGTTCAGTCTGCAGCTGCTCCAACTGAGTTCTCAATTTTTGCATCTCCGCTGTAACCGGGTCACGGTTTATCTACACAATAGGCACAAAAGGATGAACAAATAATATCGATTCAAAATGGATACAGGAAGCCTATCTTTAAGGGAAGAGAAAGTATACCACTGCTTTATTTTGAATATTGCGTGCACGATTGGCATACTTGAGTGTATTTATGGTTTCTTCTGCATTTGAATCAGCAGGACTAATACAAGCTACAAGAAAAGAAATAGCAAAGAAAATTTATTTTAGTAAAAGTGCTTCTAATACAGCGATATATGTGTGAAAACATAGACCTACCAATCATAACAGTTTTACTGTTTCCACCTAGAGAATCCTGCAAAAAAAAAAGCTTTTTGTCCTTAGCCAAGGCCCGGCAAAGCATTCAAGTTAAAGTTCCATAGTTCAGTTTTCTGGCATTAAATAATGTAAGATCAATAAAGAAATACAAATGATCAGCTGTATGTACATCTTAAGTAAAAGTGATCCTAAAGTAACATGGAAAAGGGTGCTCAAACATTAGAGAAAGTGTGATGGCAACAACGGGGATATAACTATCGAAGACACTACACTAGCTGGGCTCGAGAGTTGTAGGAAGCACCGACACTGTGTCAGGGCTACCACACACATAAGACAATAAGAGCAGGACGTCCATTATTGCAAGGAATTGTACATCTTTTCCAGTCCAGGTATTTGTCAATTTTAAATTATGATATGATGATAACATAACTACGAATATAATATTCATACCTGCAGAAGACGGGTTAATTTACTGTCCCGGTATGGGACAAATGCTCCTTCTTTCCTCTTTTTTTCATCACCTAATGCACTAATAACATTGCCAAGAGCTAGAAGGCCTCTATTTATGTGTATCCCTATACCCACAAAATAGATAGAACAAAGTTGAAATCAGCTGCCCAATTATATACTGAACTAAACAAACATATACAAACGCCAGAAGAGTCTTGCTTGCCTTCTTTAAGCCGCAATCCATGAGCTCCTGTCCGTTTAGCCCTTTCAGAACCAGCCAGGTCAACTAGATGAAACTTTGAGGATAAAAAATCATAGTCATTGCTAGCTGACTTGTCAGATGTAGAACTTGAGGTCCTCTTTTGCTCAATACATATTGTAAAGATAGCATGAGAGCGGCTACAAAGAAACAATGCCATTCGGATAAAGAACTATCAGAACAGTATGTAACATTTAAAGCAAAAAATGGTCAAACAACAACATCTACTAATCTCATTCCAGTATAGTAATAGGCACACAAAATACCATCCATGAAAATCAAACAGCACGCAAGTAGCTCGCCCATCCACGCTAAAGCACATATGGCAATACAAAAGACAACAACAGAACGTGTGTACAGCATGATCAAAGCCAATTTCATTGTGCATCTCCACAAATCGCTAACAATAAACGTATAATTATTTAAAAAGTAGTAGAACCCACAGGGGATGCAAGATAGTGTCCAAACAGAACAAAATTCCGTACAAAAATATTCCTTTGTAACTTACCTTGACTGACTATTCATGTTTGTACTTCCAGTTGCACGAGACGAGGACCCATGGGCCAAATGCGATGCCATTTCTTCTTTTGACTTCACCTCAGCCTCCATGACACCAGCAAGGGTGATGCCACCATTCGCAGTCTCTCGAATCTGAATTGGCACTCTGTCAGGAGCTGCTGCTTTGGCGACAGACCCCGAATCAAGTCTGAGAGCAGCATGACTTGCATCGAGCAAATCAAAGACTTCTTCCTTGAATATCTGAAATGTGCATCAACACACCACGAAATGAGAACAAGCATAATGGCTGTTGGAACCAATAAACGAAAAATAACTGCTATCGGCTTTCATACCTCAATGAAGGATACCCTAATTAAAAACTCTGTATCATCCTTCATGGCATCAACTTTTCTGAATATTGTCTCCATAACTTGGGGTATTATTCCTCCACAGTTAGCACCACCACTATAATTGGTACCCATTGTATATGTCTTACCAGAACCAGTCTAGAGTTGGTACAGAAAACAGCTCAATCACAGGAACAAACCAATCATCTAAAAACAGTATTAATTTCATCATACTAAAAAAATAGCACCTGGCCATAAGCTAGCACAGTAGCGTTGTATCCGCGGAATAATGAGTCAATTAACGGATGCACGCATTGCTCAAATATTAACGAGGAAGGAGAGCCTGTGCTGCCATAGACATGATCATAGGTGAAGACATGTGGGCCAATTTGGACCTACAATACCACAGAAGAGCATCATCAACATCCATTTGAGCCTTCAAGCCATTTGGAGAGAGAAATATCCTGGTATAGTAGCAATTGCAGAGCTTATACATGTTCAGCATTCTGATCCAACAAGCATATGGAAATTTAGAGCTCTCGAAAAGAAATTGTGACTGGTCCCAAAGAATAAATCCCCACTACACATGTTCCGTGTGCACCCATTGGCCCTTGCTGAATCAGGCCGCCCAAATAATAATCCAATTAGCCAAAACCTCCAGAAAATCTCGCGTCGTTCACCGATCTATGCTCACGCATGTATCGATTCAAAATCCTAGAAGCATCACGCTTTCCCAGACCACCCGATCGTACCCCAACCAGACACACCGGTCACCAGACGGATCGATACCTGCGGCTCGCCGGGCGTGACGGTGACGCAGTCGGTGCAGCCGAGGAGGAGCTCCGGCGTGATGAGCGGCCGGATGTTGACGGCCACCTTGACGCTGTCCTTCTGCTGGTGCGGCGCCGCCTCCGAGCCCTCCATCGGAACCCTAACCATGAATCCCCCCAAACCGATCAGACCAGCACTCGAAAGAAAAACCAAAAATCGCCCAAAAACACGAAAAATATCACCTCAGACCGGCGGATCTGGCCGGACAGGGGAATCTCCGCGAGATGCGACGACAAGGTGTGCTAGGTTAGGGTTGGGGTTCGATCACCCTCTCGGAGAGAGAGAGGGCGGAGAGAGAGAGAGCGAGCGAGCGAGAGCGAGATGGGGAAATGGCGAATGGGTGAGAGCGAGAAGCGCCCGCTCAGAGGAGTTCAAAAATTAGGGCGTCACGTGACAAGAAAAAATACTAAGGTCCATGGACGTAAAATTTTTGCTTTTTAGTCCAAAATTTAAAAGTTTTTTACATATGGACCCCTGGAGAAAAGATTTACAAAAATGGACCCCTAGCACGGCGCCAATTCACATGGCGCCCGGGGTACACGACACGGCGCCATATTCGTTGGCGCCGTAAATGGACACATAAGATCCACGGTGGCACAACACGGCGCCAAAGCACATGGCGCCGTGACATTCATGCACGGCGCTAACGTTCGTGGCGCCGTTTCCTGGGACTTAACACCGAGCGCAGCCCCCGGCCCCCCAGCACCCCTCAGTGCTCTGTTCAAACAGACCGAGCAAGTAGAGAGCAGCCTCCGCCGCCGCCCCTCTCTCCCCTCCCCAAATACATCCCAATCCAACGAATTTTCTTGCGATTTTGCTTCCAAACCGAGCAAGCAAGGTGAGCTCCCTCTCCTCCTTTGATTTGTTGCAGTAGATATGGATTATTTGAGGTACATTTTGTAGGGCAAAAGTTGAAACCCTAGATGAAATTAGTTGGATTTGGCTCGGTTTTAGGTTCGATTCGCACTAGATATGCGTAATGTATTAGCAATAATGTGTATAGATCCGTTTCTAGGGTTGAAATTAGTTGGATTAGGGTTTGATTTGGGTAACTAGCTAACCTAGGGTTAGAAACGAGAAAAATTATAAATCTTATTCATTTCGCATTTTAGGTTGTCATGGGCTTCACTCGTTTGCCACCTCCATCCGGTGTTCCCGTGCCGATGTGTTATTGCGGCGATCCTTGCAAAGTGGAAAGGTCGGATGATCCGGATACATATAGGCAGAGGTACTGGATGTGCGCCAACTGGGCGTTCGATCCGCCACGTGCCGCCGTTGTCCTCGGCAAGATGGTATGTTGTATTGTCGATTCATCGAATTGGTATTAATTCTGTTGGTTTAACGAATGCGTACATTTGCAGGAGCCTCCACCGCTTTGTGATTTTGAGCAGTGGATCGACACTGCGATCGCTGAGGATGACAAAAAATATCTTGACGCCAATAAGAAGTGGGATGAAGAACGAAAGGAGAGGTGGGAAAGGGAGAAGAAACAGGAGGAGGCCGCGAGGGAACACCGTGAGGAGGAGCGTAGGAGGGCCGCGGCAAAGCGCAAGGGAGAAAGGCAGAAGAAGTTAGAGAGAGCGCGGCGTGCCAAGGCAGCCCTTGAGCAGTACCCTGATGCTCAGAGAAAGGGGAAGTGGCCTCGATGCACTCAGTAGGTTATTTTAATGTTTGATGTATGCGGACGTATGTATTTTCTGAAAATTTATGAACTATATATGTGGACTATGTATGTATGTGGACGTATGCACTCAGTATGTTATTTTGGGCTGTGCTTATTCATTTGGTGAATGTCAATTAGTATTATTTGTGCGGATGCGGATGGAACGAAACAACTATAGCTTGCAGTTTTAATGCAAGTGCAATAATCACGGCGCCAAACACCCTGGCGCCGAATGTAAATATCACGGCGCCAAACACTCTGGCGCCGAGATATTGAAATACGGCGCGCAAAACTTTGGCGCCACATCCCGGCGCCAAAGTTACTGGCGCCGTTTTTCAATATCTCGGCGCCAGAGTGTTTGGCGCCGTGCTACGAAAAGCTACAGAAAAAACAGCAAAGAGCTATCTGTTTTTGCATATACAAAACACATGCACACATGCACATATACAAAATACATACATTCACATATAAACACATACGCATAACTGAATAAAGTCTAGATGCATACATTTTACATATATATATCTCAAATCATACATACATACATATATGCACACATACATCGTCATGCACACATATAAAATACACATACACATACACATACACATACACATAAACACAACTCTCATCATCATGGGTTGGAGGACGCAGTATGGGAATCATCGTGAGCTTGCCGCGGTGCTCTCTGTCGTAGAACTCGTCCACCAGCCGGTATCTCGCCATCCTGTGCATTCAAAATTACGTTAGTGATAAAAATAACAAAATATCTAAAAATTATGCTCTCTAGACCTAACGATGCTAACCTGAGTGGAACGACGTTGACACGTCCGTGAATTGTGACCCAATAGACCACACATACCGCAGTGTGTCTCCTGTGGGTCCTCAACGAAGGGATTTGCCCTACCTAGGGCTGGACGAAAAACTCGAAGCTCGTTAGCTCGCTCGGCTCGTGGCTGGCTCGGCTCGGCTCGACTCGGCTCGTTAGGATAACGAGCCGAGCCGAGCCAAGATTTTAGCTCGTTAGCTATAACGAGCCAACTCGAGCCAGCTCGCGAGCCGCTCACGAGCCAAACGAGCCATGCTTACAGGAATTTAGATATGCATATGCTGCTTCCATGGACCTAATTTGTACTCTATTGCATGTGTTAATGTGTAAATTTGTACTCTATTGTACCCAAACGAGCCATGCATGTGTTAATTTGTACTCTATTGTACCCAAACGAGCCAAACGAGCCTAACGAGCCAAACGAGCCAAACGAGCCAAACTTCCATGGATGAATATATGATGGAGATATTTTTTGGCCCTGGCTCACGAGCCAAACGAGCTAACTCGAGCTTTTTGTCGAGCCGAGCCGAGCTGGCTTTTTAGCTCGTTAGTTATAACGAGCCAGCTCGAGCCAGCTCGTTAGCCTACCGAGCCAGACCGAGCCGAGCCGAGCCGAGCCGAGCCAGCTCAATATCCAGCCCTAGCCCTACCCCTCTTGGTGCGATCAGGTATCCGATCCATGTCCATCTTGTACCTTGACCGCTTCCTGCTGCCCCTCTTGTGCCAACGTAACCCCGCGTCCGCTATGTACCTGGGACCCGAGTAAAGTGGCCACTCGCTTTCATCACGATATGGCTCGAACCGTGGGGCCCATGTCCTCACCAACGCATCCACGCTGAATAGTCTCGGGATTTTGGTCTCAACATCGACATTCCGGGCCCTGCATGCGGTCACCATGTGGGAGCATGGAAAATAGAACTTGTCGGGAACACCGCATGTGCATGTGAAGGATGTAATCACGACCTTATGCTTTCGGGCCTCTCGGAGCTCTCCATTCTCGGTTGTCCCTCCACCCTCAACAACCTCATACGTGCCCGTCACATGGTCAAAACAGTGGTACTCCTGTTCATTGGCTTGCATATTCGCTTTGGTAATGAAGCCGTGAGGACGAGGTGGCCAACGTGCATGTGCCTTTAACATGTCTGAGGCTTCCCGGTGCCGGTTGACAAACCATGCAACACACTTGTAGAAAGTGAACGCCGCAATTGCGGTAACTGGCAATCCACGTGCCCCCTTAAGCAGCCCGTTGAAGCATTCTGCCATGTTGCTAGTCATGAACCCATACCTCCTTCCCAATGGGTCATGAGCCCTTGACCATTTGTGCACATCCCTCATTAAACCCCTTATCCAATCACGACCCTCGGCATTAGTTTTCGTTTTCAACTCCTCTAACTTCTCATCGAACAGCTTTACCTCCCTCTGGCGACATACCTCCTTGAAAAGTGCAAAGTTGGCCTTCACCCCATCTTTTTTGAACAAGTTCTCTGCAAGGTGCCTTGTGCACCAACGATGATGTACATGTAAATATCCTGGTATCACTTCCTTAACGGCGCTCAAGATCCCAGCGTGCCTGTCAGACAACACACATACCTCCCTCCCCGGGCCAACCACATGGATCCGTACAAGCCGTAGAAACCAAGCCCAGCTAGATTTGTCCTCCTTCTCCACCAAAGCAAAAGCCAACGGCACAAGCGAGTTGTCCGCATCACAACCAATAGAAATCAACAACGTTCCCTCATACTTGCCCAATAGGAACGTCCCATCAATTGACAGAACAGGCCTACAATGTTTGAAAGCCTCGACACACTGACCAAAGCACCAGAATGCTCGAAAAAAAATCTGTCTTCCATTAACCCATACATCGGGCTTAGGCACGTACTCATACCGCATTCCTGCATTGGCCGCTTTCATTGCGTTCAACATGGCCGGCAAACGCTCATACGCCTCCTCCCAATCACCATAAATCAACTTCAAAGCACGTTGTTGCGCCCTCCATGCTTTCCCATACTTGATTGTGTAGTGCCACTTTAGTTTAACGGCCTCTATCACTGCTGCCACGCGCATCGTCGGCATGTGCTTTATCATGGGGTACAGGCGGGTTGCAATGAACCGAGAAGTCAACTGACGATGTTTCTGGCTGGGCTCGGAAGACCCACAGCTGTGCGGTCCATCCACAGTTGTAATCTTAAACCTCTCCGTACCCTTCACCTTCCTGGCACAGACTTTCCATGCACACCCTGTGCTCTCACATTTGATGGTGTACCGACGTTTGGCGTATGAGTTCTTAACCCGGTATGGACGGTTGTGCACGATCGAGTACTCTTTCAACCACATCTTCAATGCCGACATATCCTCAAAGACATGACCCTTCTGAATTATGATACTAGCCCCAGGCCTAGGTACGTCCCTCTGCATTTGCCCTCCATCCGCGACAGCCCTATGTGCGTTGCTCAGGTCATTATAATCGGACACTAGTGGATCACGGCCAGGAAACATTCTTCTCAACATCTCAATTTCGCTAGACGTCAAACCTGTGACTGGTCTATCATCATCTGAGTCCACAACCCTCGCATCCTCATAATCAGCCTCGTCTCCTGCAAGCTGTACATCCACCCTGTTAGATGCTACACAAACCATGGGTTCCTCAAACACTGTCTCCTCGTCGAATCCACCAACAAAGCGGTCATCGACATCCTCAGAGTCAGCTTCTACCTGAGTCAATGGAACCTCACATACTTGAGCCGAGGATACAACTTGCACCTCGACCTCTTCATGATCTGGTGACCCAACCAACGGTGAGTCATTGGGATCCAATGCAGCCCTAGGAGGCGATTGATCTCTCACCACCCTCTGCACAAACAAGTCAGGTGCTCTGACCTCTGAGTCCAAAACAATGGCCACATAGTTATCCCATTCACCGTCGCTGCCAATCGAAACCAATCTCTTTATTCGCGGCCCCTTTGAGGACCCAACATCAATCAACCCTTGCATAACGACATCACCATGCTCATCTGTCCATCCCAACCTCTCTTTCAAGCGATAAATGACCTCACCATACGACGGACGTGAACTAAATAGCAATGTGGTCTCTTCCATGCCCTCCAAATCAACACCCCCATTGTCATTTCTCTTCACAGTACCACCATGGTGCAAAGTCACAACCTTATCCATCTATAGCACAACAAACAAACATATCTCAGTCATTACGTACAATAATCAAACCCTAGAAACGGATCTATACACATTATTGCTAATACATTACGCATATCTAGTGCGAATCGAACCTAAAACCGAGCCAAATCCAACTAATTTCATCTAGGGTTTCAACTTTTGCCCTACGAAATGTACCTCAAATAATCCATATCTACTGCAACAAATCAAAGGAGGAGAGAGAGCTCACCTTGCTTGCTCGGTTTGGAAGCAAAATCGCGAAGAAAATCGATGGATTGGGGTGGATTTTGAGGAGGGAGAGAGGGGCGGCGGCGGAGGCTGCTCTCTGCTTGCTCGGTCTGTTCAAACAGAGGAGTGGAGTGAGGGGGCCGGGGGCTGCGCTCGGTGTTAAGTCCCAGGAAACGGCGCCACGAACGTTAGCGCCGTGCATGAATGTCACGGCGCCATGTGCTTTGGCGCCGTGTTGTGCCACCGTGGATCCTACGTGTCCATTTACGGCGCCAACGAATATGGCGCCGTGTCGTGTACCCCGGGCGCCATGTGAATTGGCGCCGTGCTAGGGGTCCATTTTTGCAAATCTTTTCTCCAGGGGTCCATATGTAAAAAACTTTTAAATTTTGGACTAAAAAGCAAAAATTTTACTCCATGGACCATGTCTATGGACCGGTTACGGAATAGAGCTAGGGTCAGTTTGGTTCATTTACTATGGTTTATCAAAGTTTTATCAAATTTTTTTGCTAAACTCATCGTAAGATAGGTCATAAAAATCAACGTCACATTTTTCTTTTTTTGCAAAAAAGAATCTTGCTACACCTTTTTAAGTTATTGATACGTAGAATCTAAGTGGTAGAGAAAGAATCTACCATAGGTGTAAGTACGAACCAAAAAGGTACCTAACTCGCTCAAATTTATCTTACTCCAAATTGTGGGAACTTACGGCTAAACGTTCTTCTCCCTTGTCTTTTCTCCCAACCCGTGTTGCATAGGCTTGGTCTATACTAAGTTTAATATCACGTGACAAGAAACGGAGGATGCACGAGCGTCTGAAGGCTCGTAGCGTCTACCACCGTCGATTTTGGGCTCGTTTCTTGTCTAATCGTTGGCTTGGCTAGCCTAGTTTACTGTGTGGTCTATGGATGTGGTCTACAAGGAGGTGGACCAAGAAGGGCAGAGCTCGAGACGTCGAGCCTCGGATGCGATTTTGAATTCAAATGGTAGGAAATGTCAGTCAGGCGCTAGCATGTGGGCCCACTCGAGCGTTGGGTGTTTTGGACAGCATTGACGCCCGACGCTTTGTATAGAAAACAATCGTAGTGGATACAGTCAGACGGGTTGCTGTGTTTTTTAATGCTTGACAAGCTCGACGATTTGAAATGTTAATTTTGAGTATGGTCTGTCAGATTCGAGCTACACTCCTAATACGACTTTTTTATATAGTTTGTTGTTTTTAATTGGTAGTAAGTTTACTATTTTTTAATTTCATTTTTTCTGACTTTTTAATTTTTTTATATTTTCTTTTTTTTTCTCGTACTCATTTACATTGTCCGTGATAGATTAATATGTTTTTTCTATTTTTAAATTTTTAAATATTAATTACACTAAAAAAGTCACCAATAGTTACAGTGCAAAATTTTTGAATTTTAGCTGTTTGTAACAGAGATTACGGAGAAAAAGATATTCGCTTGTGATTTTGGATGATACATATATTGGGCTTTTAATGTTTATTATAATTAACGTGTAGACCCCATCTTGAAAAAGTATTTCGTTTGAAAGTTAGGTATTATAGCATAAGTCAAAAGCCGGTTTCAAACGGGCCCTTAATCTCATGGTTTGAACTTTTTGTGTGTGTGCCTACCTCATTAGAGCTGAGTTGAACCTTGCTTAGTCTATTATTCAACCAAGCCAGAAGCATAGCTGCAACTTGCAAGTTCCCTCACCTATAGAAAAACAACCATGCTTGGTACTCTCTAATCCATACTCCCTCCGTTTCAAAATATAAAACATACTCCCTTCGGTCACAAAAAGAAGCTATTCTAGACATCGACACAGTCCCTCAAATACAACTTTGATCACTCATTTCTGTTATAGCATATTTATGAAACCTAATAAAACTACAATATTTTGACAGTAATTACAAAGATATCGATAGTGAAAGTTTGTAATGTTTGACTTCACATAAACTAAAACGGCTTCCTTTTGTTATTGAAGGGAGTACAATTTGTGTAATTTTGTTTCAAAATATAAGCATGCATGCAAATTTATTGATGTTTTTTCTTATTATCACATCTTTTTTCCCCTTCATTTATAAGTAATACTCACAAACTATTCTCTCACACATTTTCCAAGGTATGTATAGCATAAATATTATGGTAATTTCCTCAAGTCATTCTCTTAGTTTTGCAACTTCCTTAATCCCCGTGCCTAGCCAAAATGTGTCTAATAAAAAGAAATAGAGGGGGTATTATATAGCTCTATTGTTAATTGTGTACAAGAAAACCAAATATGTTACTGAAAATCACACACCCAATCACAAAATACAAGGGATTTATCTTGGCAAACACTATAAAGATGTATATGTATGATGTGAGGCTAACAGATGGGTCCATTTGGCAATGGCATATGGCATGCCCATATGCATTTCTAAATTTACATAATCTTTACAATTGTAATGAAAAGATTGACTAAATATAACATATTGATGTAGGAGAAGTCGTGTGTTTCATTTGCGCTGGAGGAAAGGGTGTCACAAGAGAAATTCTGTAATTTTGTCCAAAAAATCCAAAAGCAAAACATTTGCTTACAACCTTACAGTCACATTTGTGATCCAATGGTTGTGTTTTCATTCACGCTAGATACCTATGACAGCCCCAAAATTTCTAAAATTCATGAAAACCTCTTTCATTCTTTAAGTGTTTTTGCTTTGGTTTTTCTTGTATTTTCTTGGTTTGGTTTCTTCTCAATCCTTCCCCTAGTCATCTCTGAAGATCTCGAGTAGTCAGAGACCTAAAGTCTTCTTCTTTGTCTTCCGAGCACTCAACTCTAACCGGGCCTTCTGACTAGTGCTCTTGACTAGCAATAGTCGCCTTGCCCGTGTGTTGGCCACCAATCTTTGCTCGAAGCCCCAACCGTGCTTCAATCACTCTACCCCCTTGTAACACACCGCCCACCCTCTGGGCCAGGATGCTACCACCACTGCATACTCATACCATTTTATCAATACTAGAAGAATTTAAATCAACTCTGAATGAAACTTAAATTGCTACGTTCAGATACCACATAGCATCCTTAACAATTACTCTAGCCTAGCAAAAGCTAAAGTAACTGGCAAAAGTGATACAAAAGTGCTGCTGGGTCGTGTTGATTATTCATGTGCTACTCCCGCCCGAGCGAGACATCCTCAACGGTCACCTAAAAACATCAACAAAGCAAGGGTGAGTCCGAAGACTCAACAAGTACATAATAGAACAATAGACACTACCAACATAAGTAAGCATATAACCATAATGCACATATATCATCATGTTCATAACATCATTCTCATAGCCAAGCAATGCAATGCCATCAATGCCATGCCTCAATACTCTACATGCTCATATGCTCTTCACTTTGCAAGTACCGGTACTGCCGAGTGAACACCCGTCGATGTTCACCCATCGTGGGCCCGCCCTCATAGAAACGGGACCCCTCCACTCCCGTGGAGGCCTACCGAAGTAGGTCTTACTCAAGAGCACTCCGGATTAGTCCGCTAGCTTTACTCATAGCTAGGGACTTTCTCACCGCCCTCACTCTTGAGTGCTCCTCATGCAAATGCACATGCCCATGATCATAATCACGCTCATCACTAGCATTACTAGTAGACAAGCATCTTTGCCTACCTCACTCCATCATCATTGTCATCATTTACCATGCAACCTTAGGTCAGGTAAATATCACATTTCCACATAGATATCATGCAATCAACGCATTTCTACATAAATATCACCATACCAGATAAACATCGCATATTCATAAACTTTGGTCTACCGCTCTACCATGTACTTGCCTGTTAACCAAACGAAGTGGGGCGTCGTGCGGACGGCGTCGGCTCGGGACCTCCACCTGGACAAGCAAATAGTCCGATTTAACGCATCATATGAGACCAGAGATTAACTGGGCGACGACGATATTATACGCATAACCCGTTTCTGGCATAGAAATGCACGGCTTTCAGGGGTCTGTTGCTCAGGTCCCGAAACCCCTTCTTTTTTCCCCCTCTTTCTTTTTCTCCTCTTTTCTTTTCTCTTCTTCTTCTCTCTTTTTTTTCCTTCCTTTCTTTCTTTCCCTTTTCTTTTCTTTCCTTCTCTCTCTCCTCCTTACCTGGCTGGCCGAACCGGCCTCCCTTTCTTTTTTTTCCTCTCCTGGTTCCCCCCTCTCTCTCCCTTATCCTCACCTCTCTCTCTCTCTTTCCACTCGGCCGAACGGCCTCGGCCTCCTCCTCCGCCCGGGGCGGCGCGGCGGCGCACGGCCGGCCCGACGTCACCGGCGGCCCTCCCGCCGCCCCTGCCTCCTCCTCTCCCACCCCGCTCTCTCCCTCACGCTCGGGCCGCGCTCGGTGCACCCCCCCGGCGGCGCGGCAGCGTGCGACCCCGACTCGGCGTCGCCGGCCCTGGGCTCCCCACCGCCGTCCTCGGGCTCTCTGCCGCCGTCCCCGCCTCCGGCTCCCCTCCGCCCCTCACTCTCCCGCCTGGAACCGGCGCGGCGGCGCGCGGCCGCACGGGAGGCTCGCCGGCCTGCGGCTCGCCGGCCCCGGCCCTCTTTCTCCGTCAGCCCCCCTCCCAGGGCGACGCGGTGGCGCACAGGTGCGCCGACTGCCGGGCCGCCGGCCCACCGCCGCCTTCTCCTACGCAGCCCCCACCCTCTCTCTCTTGCGCGGGTGCTCACCTGGTGATGGCCGAAAGGGTGTGGCTGTGAAGGGATGGTTCCGTGGAGAAGAAGAGGAGAAGAGTGTTGTGGGTTGAGCTGTGGCAGAGATGATGAAATGGGGAGAGGGTGTTGACTGCTGCTGGACGCAAGGCCCAGGTGGCTCACATGCACGCTGCATGCTTGCCACCTCCCTCTGGCAGAAGCAAAAGGTAGGTGAGGTGTAGCTGGCATTTTTTTCCTGGTATTACATTCTACCCCCCTTAACAGAATTCGACCTCGAATTCTGGCGTTCAACAATTGCACGAAAAAAATCGAAATAAAATGAACTACTCATAACATAACTTTAACTCATACCCGAGGAGAACAACTCTGGGTACTTCTCGCGCATGCGAGACTCCAACTCCCATGTCGCTTCCCGCTCGGACTGATGCGACCACAACACCTTAACATACTTTATCATTTTATTCCTCAACACCTTCTCTGATTCCTCCAGAATCTGAACTGGGTGGGACTCGAAGGTGAGGTCTTGCTTTAAAGACACCGGTTCTAACACAACCTCATGCTCTGGATCTCGCAAGAACTTTCTCAACATTGACACATGGAACACATTATGCACTCCTCGCATGGAGTCAGGGAGTTCCAAACGGTATGCCAACTTTCCAATCCGTTCCAGAATTGGAAATGCCCCAATGTACCTTGAGCTAAGCTTCCCTTTGGTACCAAATCGCACTATGCCTTTAGTGGGAGATACCCTCAGGAGCACATGATCTCCCACTTCGAACTCTAGCTCTCGCCTCCTGACATCGGCGTAACTCTTCTGCCTACTCTGGGCAGCCAGTAGATTCTGTCTAATTTCCGCCACTCGTTCCACTGTTTGCTGGACCCAATCCGGGCCTAGGACAGATTTCTCGCCCACGGCATCCCAACAAAGTGGCGACCTACACCTTCGCCCATACAGAACCTCGAATGGCGCTGCTCTAACACTGGAGTGGTAGCTGTTGTTATAAGCAAACTCTGCAAGTGCCAAATGATCCTCCCAGCTACCCTTCCAGGACAAAACACAGGACCTCAACATGTCCTCTAGTGTCTGAATAGTGCGTTCGGATTGTGTCGGACCCTGGGTTTAACCAACCCAAAATCCTCTGTGAAGATAGTGCACTATTCCCTGGATCAGTAGATAGTGCTCACAGATTACATTACTGGATCATTTCATACACGGTACAGTCCATATTATTATTACAATACCAGAGTGCGTGCGGCCCATATAGGGACACGAATTACAAAAGGGGCCGTCAGGCCAAATAAGTGCAGTAAGTAACATAACAGCGGAAGCAAGATAGGAGGACTCATCACCCTACAGGCAAGCGACCGGGTAACCCAGGTGCGATTAATATTATCCAGCGAACTGGCTAATCTTAACCACACCTGATTTATTAGTTTGGTCGACCAGACTGTGGGGAGATGCTAGAATCTATTCTAACTATCACCATCTTCATGTCCTTCTTCGGCTTGGTCCTGGTAGAACTCGTACTGTCCTTGATTTGCAAGCTCTGGGGAAAAGGGGGTAGCGAGCGAGTATGAGCACAACAACCGTGCTTTGCGAGCCAACATACAGAATGCAAATACTAGTATGCAAGGTTGATTCAAGGAGGGCTTAGGTTCTTTTATTTGCGCAAAGCTACAGTTGCAAATATTATACGTACAAACCACTAGTTCTAGCATTTGTTAAGACCAATTTGATAAAGTTAAATTGTGCAGTTTGTATAGAACAGTGTTGGCTCCATCCACCAGTTACATGGTTCCAACCACCAATGCTAAATTTTAACTATTCAATATCACTGGAGTACTTCCCTCCAGGAAAAATTCAAAACTTGGAGTACCTCCCTCCAACAAGTATTCTTCCCAACCCCAAAGTCTTTTGAAAATAGAACTAGCTCGAGTAAGTTCCCATGTCCGCCCCTAACCGTGGGCACGGCTATTCGAATAGTTTACGCTCTGCAGAGGTTGTACACTTTACCCACAAGAAATAAATCATCCTAATAGCCTACACGCTTCCTTAGGCATGAGGCCCAGATAATCTATCACATAGCCTTTACCTTACCCTGATTTAGCTAAATAACACCCGCTGAGGTTTCACCGCTGACGGGCTAAATCCACCACAGTCAGAGGCCCCCTCTTGCGCCATCTGGGTACAGTCTTTCCCTGTCCCTAACTCTCAATGGTGTTATCTAACTAAGTCCTGGCAAGTTAATCAGCTAGGTCATACCCATATAGACATGTGGTCGTACTGTTTTACATAAGGAGGTCGTCACAAGATTCAGTCCTTAATTTGTCCAGGCGGTTCTGTCCACAACCCAGGTTCTCGTGCGACATCAGCACCAACCCTACTTACCATCCGCCCAGACATGTGTAGCAGGTTTTGAGGGTTTTGAGAAGCATAGAAATAGTTGTAACAAAATACTCAGTCATTTACATCCCATGACTAGCCCAAATCAAGTTTTTATGTTTTTGGAATATTAATGATCAGGACAACTAGTGCCCTGGACTTGACAGGACTAGCATAGCTTAAATTGACTTATAGCTAATTTCGTTAACATTATTATCTATGGTGACAAGGAATAATTGTTTCAAGTTATCAAGGGGTGGCATATTAGATTTTACTAGAACATCAAATGGGTGTATAGCTACCTTATGACTTTAACATATACGTTTACATAAAATAGCGCATGCAGTTTGAGTAGTTAAAGGAAAGTAACTTTGCAGGAATTTAGGAGCAAAATGATCAAATGCTGACTCGCCTTGGTCGTAGGCAGGAGGTTCTTGCTGGTCTGGCGGTAAGTCTTCCTGGGGCTCAGGAGCAGCTTCGAATTCTACTCGATCGCGAAGACCCGGTGCAACATACAATAGCAAAATGACTAATAAGCATAAAATAATAAGCAAATGAACTCCAAATTGAACCAAACCGAAACCATCAGAAAGATAAAGAATTTAGAAAATTTTAGAAACAAGTTTCACTCCAATCGGAGCTACGACGAAAAAGAACGAGCTCATCAAAGTCCAAAACTCAGGAAAATCCCAAAAATAACAGGGGAGAGAGAGTCCTTCCTCTGACATGCGGGTCCCACGGGTTTTTATATTAAATTTTCATTTTTATTTTTCGTTAATCGTCCAGAGGCTGACGGGTGGGACCGAGGTACTGTGTACACAGTAAAGGGGGCCCACTCGTCAGTGGTTCATTCTTTAATACCCGGTTATTAATAGTTTTTAATTAGTTCGCGGGGTCCACTGGTCAGTCTCACATTCCGTTTTAAACACGTCCGGGCCCACTGGTCAGCGGCTCCTCGGCGACGACTAACCCCAACGGTTAGTGGCTAACCGGGGATTAGGCGGGAGCAGAGCTCCTCTTCGGCCGAGCGGCGGCGAGCCTCGCCGGCGGGAGAGAGGGGGCCACGGCGGCGCAGGGCGATGCCCAAAATGGTCAGCTCGACCCCGTGCGCACCGGCTGGAGGCTCGAATCGGCGGAGGGAGCTGGGTGAACGACGGCGGCGGGGTGAACGACGGCGGGACCAGGGGAGGCGTGCGACGGCAAATCCTGCGACGAGAGAGCAATCAAGGAGCAGGGGAGCTTCTTTGGGTATCCCGAATCTCACCTGAGCAGAGAGGAGGGCTTGGGGAGGTCCGGAGAGGGCTGGCGGCGAGGAGCTCAAATGGCGGAGGTGGTCGGCCGGTGTTGGGGAAGACGAGGCAGCGAGGCTTTCGAACGAGGGCACAGGCGGCTTCCTGAGGTGGCGAGGATGCTCTGGTGGCGGGGAATCGGCCGAGGGTCCTCTGGAGCGGCGGCAGCAGAGGGTGGCCGGAGATGGGGAAGACCCGACCGCCGACGAGCTGCAAAAGACCAGAGGCCGATTAGGCGAGCCAGGAGCTTCTCAAGGGTGAATGGAGCTCGGGGAAAGGGGTAGTGCCGGTCGAGGTCCTCCGGTAGACGCTGGCGGCGGTGGCGGCCTGAAGAGTGGCAGGCGGCGGTGATTTTTGCTCGGGATTTTGGCAGTGGGGAGGGTGCGGGCTGTTGGGCACAAGCACCTGCTTTTATAGCCAAAGAAGAGGGGTGTGGGAGGGCGCGGAGTAAATGCGGCCGAAGCTCCTCCCTCGAAGCGCAATCGAGTGCTGCGTGCGTGGAGGGCTATCGCCGAGCTAGGCGGGGGGGGGGGGGGGATTAACTGGCATTAGGCGCACTCATGGCCGCGGGTGAGGAGTAAAGACGCGCGGGGAGGGATAAGGCAGCTGGATGGCTTGAAGGCGGGGCACGGCAGCGCGGTGGCGATGACACGCGGGGCGGCCGGTCCAATCGACGGCGATGGCCACTCATGGCGGCACTTGAAGGCGGGGTGGCGTCCAGTCGGCCTCCGGCCATTGATGACGCGGCATTGAAGGCGGGGTCGTCGATCTCCGGCAGCTGGCCGCCATGGCGAAGGGGAGGGCGACGCGCGGAGAAGCTACGGCGCGGGGCACAGGCCTAGCGCCGCTGGAGCGTCTGGAGGCGCGGCGGTGCTGCCACGAAGCCCAGGCGCCAGCTGGGGAAGGGGAAAACCGGGGGCGGCGCGCCTGGCGCAGCGGGCGGAGGCGGAGAGCGCGAGGCCATGGCGTCGGGAGGAGGAAGAAGGAGGAGGCAGCGCTGGGCTGGGCTGGCCGAGGAAAGAAAAAGAAAGAGGCGAGCGGGCCGGGCCGGGGAAAGGAAATAAGGGGGAGGGGAAAAAAACTGGCCCACCCGGGAGAAAAGTGTAGGGATAAAATCCATGAGTTGAAAAGAAGAAACTCAAGGCAATCAAAAGAGAAATTTTCAAAATTTAAAAGTAACTTTAGAAATTCCAAATTCCAGAATATACTTTTAGCCAAATTAAATTATTTTAAGCAATAAAATATCAGATTCAAAAATAGGATGTTACAAATCCTACCCCCCTTAAACGGAATCTCGACCCCGAGATTCGAGGTGCGCTGGAAACAATGAGGGATAATCCAATTTGAGCTGATCTTCACGTTCCCAAGTCGCTTCTTGTTCGGAGTGGTTGCCCCACTGAACTTTGCAGAGTCGGATAACCTGATGTCGGGTCCGCTTCTCCATGGTGTCAAGGATCCTGATTGGCTGTTCTGGGTAGGTCAAATCCTTTTCGAGATGAATTGACTCAATTGGAGCCTGCTCTTCAGGGACTCGAAGGCATTTCTTGAGTTGAGAAACATGGAACACATTGTGCACTTCCGATAGATTTTCAGGTAGCTTTAATTGGTATGCGACTTCCCCACATCTTGCGGTTATGGGATAAGGACCAATGAATCTTGGTGCCAGCTTGCCTTTTACTTTAAATCTTCGAACCCCTCGAAGGGGTGATACCTTGAGATAGACGTGGTCTCCCACTTCAAAGGATAGATTTCTACGACGATTATCAGCATAGCTCTTTTGCCGGGATTGAGCAGCTTGAAGACGATCCCTAATTAATCTGACCTTCCCTTCTGCCTGGTTAAGGATCTCCGGTCCAAACACATACCCTTCCCCTGTTTCTGACCAATGCAGGGGAGTCCTACACCTTCTACCATACAAGGCCTCGAAGGGTGACATTTTCAGACTTGACTGAAAACTGTTGTTATAAGAAAATTCTGCATAGGGTAAACACCTTTCCCAATCCGAAGTGAATTCAAGGGCACAAGCCCGAAGCATGTCTTCCAAAATTTGGTTTGTCCTTTCAGTCTGCCCATCTGTCTGGGGATGAAATGCCGTACTGAAAGCGAGATGGGTTCCTAATGCTTCATGCAGACTAGCCCAAAAGCGCGAGGTGAACTGCGAACCTCGGTCCGAGACTATCCTCTTAGGTACACCATGCAAGCACACAATGCGGTTTACATATAGCTCAGCTAACTTATCTCCCTTATAAGTGGTCTTCACCGGGAGAAAGTGGGCAACCTTGGTTAACCTATCCACAATAACCCATATGGAATCGTATCCCGACTTGGTACGAGGTAGGCTGGTTATAAAATCCATCCCGACTTCTTCCCATTTCCATTCGGGAATTTTCAAGGGCTGCAACAATCCGGCAGGCCTTTGGTGCTCGGCTTTAACTCGTTGGCACACATCACAACAGGCTACATACTCAGCAATATCTCTCTTCATACAAGGCCACCAATATAATGTTTTAATATCCTGGTACATTTTGGTGCTACCGGGATGAATGGTGTAAGATGAGCTATGAGCTTCCTTAAGTATTAATTCCTTAAGATCCTTATGATGGGGAACGAAAAGGCGTTTCTCATACCACAATGTCCCTTGCTGATCTTCTAGCATTTTAGGAGCTTTCCCTTTAGCCATGAGGGCTTTAAATTTTTGAGTCCCAGTATGCCCCTTCTGAGCTGCCTTGATCTGGTCTTCTAGAGTTGGGTGTACTTCCATTGTAGCCAGGGTTCCCTGCTCAACTATTTCCAAGTTAAGAGCTTTGATTTCCTCAAGAAGCTTATCATGGAATCCTTGCTCTATAATGGCATTGCAGTAAGCTTTGCGGCTTAAGGCATCAGCCACTACATTAGCTTTTCCAGGATGGTAGTGAACGTCCAAGTCATAATCCTTGATTAATTCCAACCATCTTCTTTGCCTAAGATTGAGATCTGCCTGGGTAAAAATATACTTGAGGCTCTTGTGATCCGTATAGATATCACAATGATTCCCTATCAGGTAGTGTCGCCAAATTTTCAGTGCATGCACTACTGAGGCTAATTCCAAATCATGAGTGGGGTAATTATCTTCATGGGGACGGAGTTGTCTGGATGAATAGGCTACAACCTTCCCTTCTTGCATAAGCACACATCCAAGACCTTGACGTGAAGCGTCACAGTATACTTCGAAATCCTTGTGTATATCGGGTAAGGTTAATACCGGAGCTGTTGTTAGCCTTTTCTTTAGTTCCTGGAAACTCTTCTCACAGTTCTCAGACCATTCGTACTTTTTATCTTTCTTGAGAAGATGAGTCATGGGCTTAGATATCTGAGAAAATCCTTCGATGAAGCGCCTGTAGTATCCTGCCAGACCCAGGAAACTACGCACTTCTGTCACCGAGGTTGGTTGCTTCCACTCCAACACTGCTTCTACCTTAGCAGGATCTACTGCCACTCCTGCAGAGGTTATGATGTGACCTAGGAAACTGACTTCTTGTAACCAAAAGTCGCATTTGCTGTACTTGGCATACAGCTGATGCTCCTTGAGGGTCTCTAGGACTAGTCTTAAGTGTTCTGCATGCTCTTCTACTGTCTTTGAATAGATTAGGATATCATCTATGAATACAACCACAAATTTATCCAGGAATTTCATAAAAACCTTATTCATCAAATTCATGAAGTAAGCTGGGGCATTGGTCAATCCAAAGGACATGACAGTATACTCGAATAAACCATAGCGAGTGGTGAAGGCAGTCTTTGGAATATCCTCTGGCCTTATCTTAAGCTGGTGGTATCCCGATCTTAGGTCTATTTTAGAAAAGACTGCTGCCCCTGTCAACTGATCAAACAAGTCATCAATCCTGGGTAAGGGATATTTATTCTTGATGGTTACCTCATTGAGAGTTCGGTAATCTACACACAACCTAGCAGTGCCATCTTTCTTCCTAACAAATATCACGGGTGATCCCCAGGGAGATGAACTAGGCCTAATAAATCCTTTCTCCTGTAGATCCTCAATTTGTGTTTTTAATTCTTCCAATTCATCTACTGCCATCCTATAAGGTCTCTTAGCTATTGGGGCAGTACCTGGCTTTAGATTAATTACAAACTCAATATCTCGGTCAGGTGGCATACCATGTAATTCTTCAGGAAAAACTTCTGGGTACTCCCGAACTATAGGTGTTTCTTCCAAGGGTTTTCCTTCAATATGATGAACTGCAGCCTTTAAGGGAGGGCGATCCACTTTAACTTCTATGACCAGACCAGGGTGCTTGTTGAGTATGACCTTTCTATTAGCACAATCTATTATACCTTGATTTTTGGCCAGCCAATCCATTCCTAGGATAACATCCAGTGTTTGGGATTGCAGGACTAACAGGTCTGCTGGAAGATTAAGACTTCCCATGGTGATTTCCACCTTAGGGCTTACTATGGTAGCAGTTAGAGGTCCCGCTGGTGAGCTTAACACTACTGGCCTTTTCAGCCTGAAGGTTGGTAACTTAGCTTTTGCCACAAAGCCCTTTGAAATAAAAGAGTGCGAAGCCCCAGAATCAAACAAAACTTGCGCAGGGATAGACTTAACAGAGAACGTACCCATTAATACTCCAGAAGCGTCCTGAGCGTCCTCTGTTGTGATGTGGTTCACTCGGCCCTGAGTCGGTGTGGATGAAGCTCTGGATGCTTGAGGGTTTTGGAAACTTCTGCTGGCTGCTGAAGACTGTGCTCTCGAGGTGGTGGCCCCTGCATTGAACTTGGTTGTGGTACCCTGGCGGTCAGGACATTTATTGGCGAAATGCCCCTTTGCACCGCAGTTGAAGCAATGCAGATTTGCAGCTGGATTAAATGATGGGGTCTGCCCTGGGGGGCGAGGCGCACGAATAACACTCCCTCCTGAACGTGGGGCTGGGTTTGTTCCTGTAGGTGCTGAAAATGCTCCCTGACGGAAGGAGGGATTATACACTGGCCTTGATTGGAAACCACTTTGAGGTCTTGGTGACACCCATTTCCTTTTTCGGCTTGCTTCTAAGAGCTTCCTTTCATTTTCCCAAATGAGAGCCTTATTGACCAGATGATGAAAAGTGGGGTGATCATGCAAGATCAATTGTGCTCTCATTTCTTCCTGCATCCCTTCCAGAAAGCGATCCACCTTCTCTTCTTCTGTTGCTATGTCTGTTGGGGCATATCGAGCCAACCGATTAAATTTAGTGAGGTAATCATTTACTGACATGTTACCTTGTTTCAGCATACGGAACTCATTCCTCTTCATCCTCATTATCCCAGTAGGAACAAAGTTTTGACGGAATACAGTCTGAAACTCGGACCATGATATGAAAGGTTCAGCAGATGCAGTCTCTTCCCCTTCACTGGTTTCTTCCTCCTGTTCTCCTTCTTCTCCTGGTTCTTGCTGATCCCCTTGTTGTACAGTAGCAGCTGAGGTAGCCCCAACATCTCCAGTTTCTTCTTCCTCTTCTTCTTCTTCTTCGGGCTCATCTTGAGAACTCCTTGTCCCACGAACTGCAAGAAAATTTTCCCACCAGGCTGCAGCTGCTCCCTTGAGTTGATAAGTAGCAAAGTCTACTTTATCCTCTTCTGTACAGCGAGCTAGACGAAACTTCTTCTCGGTATCTCGTAACCAATCTTCAGCTTCCAGGGGTTCATTGGCTGAGGAGAATGTCATTGGTCTTGTTCTTAAAAAGTCAGATAGCCTGGAGCTTCGGTTGGCCGAACCTGCTTGCTGTCCAGCTAGCATTGCATGCAAAATCTGAGTCTGTTGAGCCATTATCTGAGCTATGGTGGGAGGAGCTGGAGGTGGGGGTGGCAAACTTCGAGCTCGACCACGTCCACGTCCACGTCCACGTCCTCTACCTCGGGTGGTTGCCCTTCTGGTGTTAGGCGCCATCTGAACACATAAGATATTAAAAACTTGAAAGAGAGGGAGACAGGGGTACATATACGAGGGGTTACTAGCCCTCTACTCACACCACAGAAGAACCAAATTAAGCTTGATAAACATGGCAATAAAGCATAAGGATTACATTAGTTCATTACAAAAGAGGGGTGGTATGACTCTTCGGTGGGGCCTACAAGCTTCACCGGGTCATATCATGCCCTCACAACGTCTACTACAGGGGGAGGATAGGGAAGTACAAAAGTGAGACCGGGAAAGTGCTCGTACAACACAAAAGCCTGCCAGAGAGCACTACCAACACTATCCTGCTGCTACTACTAGTCTGCTCCTAGTCCAAGTCTATCGGAGAACGGGAGCGGCTGCGGCTGCGGCTGAGGAGCGGCGACCCAGAGTCGGTGTCGGTGCGGGAGCGGGACCTGGTCGGAGAGCGTGTAAGACGGCGTCCACGACCGGAACCTGAAGTGTCAGCTGTCGGAGAAGCCGGAGGTGGGCGTGTGCTCTTACGAGCGGTAAGCCGAGTGCGGAACCCTGGGTGAGGGGTCGGTGCTGCGCCCCTGACAGTGGTAGCAGGTAGGGGCAGGGTACGCCCGGCTGGAAGCGGTACGGGCACAGGTGCGAGAAGTGCTGGTGCTGCTGAGACCGCTACTGCTGCTGACGAAGCCGGTGGTGGTGCTGTAACTGCTGCTGGTGCTGAAGTAGACGCCGCTGATGCTGCTGCTGCCGCAACTGCTGCTGCTGCTGCCGCAACTGCTGCTGCTGCTGGTGGAGGCAGGGGAGCTGGGATCCTCACAGGTGACGCCGGAGTGTAAGTCGGTGAAGACGGCGTGTAGTCGGCCTGGGCGCGAAGACGATCAAGCTCTCTCTCTGCGGCCATACGGTCCCGCTCAGAGATAGCAAGAGCGGTGTCCATCCCAGTCAGCTGGGACTGGAGTACGTCTGCGTGGAGGTAGCTGGAAACCAGGTGTGTGCGCAGCTGCCCTATCTCCTGAAGGGCCCGACCGTAGGCGTTGATCATCGCCTGGGTCAACTGGACCTGGTGGGTCAGTCGTGGGTCATCCACGGGGTCCGGGTACTCTGGAACTGGCCCTCCTGTGTACAGGATCGGGAAGAAGCTGAAAGGAGTCTGTGCCAACTCTAACCCGTGCTGCTGCATCAGTCTGGCTGATGCAAGCTGAGCGGCGTCCTGGATCGCGTCGGAGCGGCTGCCTCGGGGATGAACGGTGCCGGCGATGATGGGGCTGAGGGCACCCTCACGCGCGTAGACAAAGGCCTCCATGATCCAGGACTCACGGCCCTGAACCAACGTCCTCCGTCCTCGGAAGATAGGCGGCTGGTCGTAGCGCAGAAACTGCAGCATCTGGCGAAGTAGCTCTACGTGCTCGAACTCGGTCTCAGCGTGGGAAAGGAAGTCCCAAGTGAGTGCAGACGAAGATCCGGCCATCTACAATTTTGAAGAAACAAGAGGTCAGAACAGATGAAATAAAAAGAGCTGCAGAAAAGTAAAGACTCTAAGAGTGATAAGAGTAGGAAACAATAACTCTATATTTTATCAAAAGTTTTATTAATACGGTTAAATTAGACACGAGCCTTAGGGTACGACCATTCTAACTAGGTTTCCTACAGTCGTATGCTCTGATACCAGCTCTGTCGGACCCTGGGTTTAACCAACCCAAAATCCTCTGTGAAGATAGTGCACTATTCCCTGGATCAGTAGATAGTGCTCACAGATTACATTACTGGATCATTTCATACACGGTACAGTCCATATTATTATTACAATACCAGAGTGCGTGCGGCCCATATAGGGACACGAATTACAAAAGGGGCCGTCAGGCCAAATAAGTGCAGTAAGTAACATAACAGCGGAAGCAAGATAGGAGGACTCATCACCCTACAGGCAAGCGACCGGGTAACCCAGGTGCGATTAATATTATCCAGCGAACTGGCTAATCTTAACCACACCTGATTTATTAGTTTGGTCGACCAGACTGTGGGGAGATGCTAGAATCTATTCTAACTATCACCATCTTCATGTCCTTCTTCGGCTTGGTCCTGGTAGAACTCGTACTGTCCTTGATTTGCAAGCTCTGGGGAAAAGGGGGTAGCGAGCGAGTATGAGCACAACAACCGTGCTTTGCGAGCCAACATACAGAATGCAAATACTAGTATGCAAGGTTGATTCAAGGAGGGCTTAGGTTCTTTTATTTGCGCAAAGCTACAGTTGCAAATATTATACGTACAAACCACTAGTTCTAGCATTTGTTAAGACCAATTTGATAAAGTTAAATTGTGCAGTTTGTATAGAACAGTGTTGGCTCCATCCACCAGTTACATGGTTCCAACCACCAATGCTAAATTTTAACTATTCAATATCACTGGAGTACTTCCCTCCAGGAAAAATTCAAAACTTGGAGTACCTCCCTCCAACAAGTATTCTTCCCAACCCCAAAGTCTTTTGAAAATAGAACTAGCTCGAGTAAGTTCCCATGTCCGCCCCTAACCGTGGGCACGGCTATTCGAATAGTTTACGCTCTGCAGAGGTTGTACACTTTACCCACAAGAAATAAATCATCCTAATAGCCTACACGCTTCCTTAGGCATGAGGCCCAGATAATCTATCACATAGCCTTTACCTTACCCTGATTTAGCTAAATAACACCCGCTGAGGTTTCACCGCTGACGGGCTAAATCCACCACAGTCAGAGGCCCCCTCTTGCGCCATCTGGGTACAGTCTTTCCCTGTCCCTAACTCTCAATGGTGTTATCTAACTAAGTCCTGGCAAGTTAATCAGCTAGGTCATACCCATATAGACATGTGGTCGTACTGTTTTACATAAGGAGGTCGTCACAAGATTCAGTCCTTAATTTGTCCAGGCGGTTCTGTCCACAACCCAGGTTCTCGTGCGACATCAGCACCAACCCTACTTACCATCCGCCCAGACATGTGTAGCAGGTTTTGAGGGTTTTGAGAAGCATAGAAATAGTTGTAACAAAATACTCAGTCATTTACATCCCATGACTAGCCCAAATCAAGTTTTTATGTTTTTGGAATATTAATGATCAGGACAACTAGTGCCCTGGACTTGACAGGACTAGCATAGCTTAAATTGACTTATAGCTAATTTCGTTAACATTATTATCTATGGTGACAAGGAATAATTGTTTCAAGTTATCAAGGGGTGGCATATTAGATTTTACTAGAACATCAAATGGGTGTATAGCTACCTTATGACTTTAACATATACGTTTACATAAAATAGCGCATGCAGTTTGAGTAGTTAAAGGAAAGTAACTTTGCAGGAATTTAGGAGCAAAATGATCAAATGCTGACTCGCCTTGGTCGTAGGCAGGAGGTTCTTGCTGGTCTGGCGGTAAGTCTTCCTGGGGCTCAGGAGCAGCTTCGAATTCTACTCGATCGCGAAGACCCGGTGCAACATACAATAGCAAAATGACTAATAAGCATAAAATAATAAGCAAATGAACTCCAAATTGAACCAAACCGAAACCATCAGAAAGATAAAGAATTTAGAAAATTTTAGAAACAAGTTTCACTCCAATCGGAGCTACGACGAAAAAGAACGAGCTCATCAAAGTCCAAAACTCAGGAAAATCCCAAAAATAACAGGGGAGAGAGAGTCCTTCCTCTGACATGCGGGTCCCACGGGTTTTTATATTAAATTTTCATTTTTATTTTTCGTTAATCGTCCAGAGGCTGACGGGTGGGACCGAGGTACTGTGTACACAGTAAAGGGGGCCCACTCGTCAGTGGTTCATTCTTTAATACCCGGTTATTAATAGTTTTTAATTAGTTCGCGGGGTCCACTGGTCAGTCTCACATTCCGTTTTAAACACGTCCGGGCCCACTGGTCAGCGGCTCCTCGGCGACGACTAACCCCAACGGTTAGTGGCTAACCGGGGATTAGGCGGGAGCAGAGCTCCTCTTCGGCCGAGCGGCGGCGAGCCTCGCCGGCGGGAGAGAGGGGGCCACGGCGGCGCAGGGCGATGCCCAAAATGGTCAGCTCGACCCCGTGCGCACCGGCTGGAGGCTCGAATCGGCGGAGGGAGCTGGGTGAACGACGGCGGCGGGGTGAACGACGGCGGGACCAGGGGAGGCGTGCGACGGCAAATCCTGCGACGAGAGAGCAATCAAGGAGCAGGGGAGCTTCTTTGGGTATCCCGAATCTCACCTGAGCAGAGAGGAGGGCTTGGGGAGGTCCGGAGAGGGCTGGCGGCGAGGAGCTCAAATGGCGGAGGTGGTCGGCCGGTGTTGGGGAAGACGAGGCAGCGAGGCTTTCGAACGAGGGCACAGGCGGCTTCCTGAGGTGGCGAGGATGCTCTGGTGGCGGGGAATCGGCCGAGGGTCCTCTGGAGCGGCGGCAGCAGAGGGTGGCCGGAGATGGGGAAGACCCGACCGCCGACGAGCTGCAAAAGACCAGAGGCCGATTAGGCGAGCCAGGAGCTTCTCAAGGGTGAATGGAGCTCGGGGAAAGGGGTAGTGCCGGTCGAGGTCCTCCGGTAGACGCTGGCGGCGGTGGCGGCCTGAAGAGTGGCAGGCGGCGGTGATTTTTGCTCGGGATTTTGGCAGTGGGGAGGGTGCGGGCTGTTGGGCACAAGCACCTGCTTTTATAGCCAAAGAAGAGGGGTGTGGGAGGGCGCGGAGTAAATGCGGCCGAAGCTCCTCCCTCGAAGCGCAATCGAGTGCTGCGTGCGTGGAGGGCTATCGCCGAGCTAGGCGGGGGGGGGGGGGGATTAACTGGCATTAGGCGCACTCATGGCCGCGGGTGAGGAGTAAAGACGCGCGGGGAGGGATAAGGCAGCTGGATGGCTTGAAGGCGGGGCACGGCAGCGCGGTGGCGATGACACGCGGGGCGGCCGGTCCAATCGACGGCGATGGCCACTCATGGCGGCACTTGAAGGCGGGGTGGCGTCCAGTCGGCCTCCGGCCATTGATGACGCGGCATTGAAGGCGGGGTCGTCGATCTCCGGCAGCTGGCCGCCATGGCGAAGGGGAGGGCGACGCGCGGAGAAGCTACGGCGCGGGGCACAGGCCTAGCGCCGCTGGAGCGTCTGGAGGCGCGGCGGTGCTGCCACGAAGCCCAGGCGCCAGCTGGGGAAGGGGAAAACCGGGGGCGGCGCGCCTGGCGCAGCGGGCGGAGGCGGAGAGCGCGAGGCCATGGCGTCGGGAGGAGGAAGAAGGAGGAGGCAGCGCTGGGCTGGGCTGGCCGAGGAAAGAAAAAGAAAGAGGCGAGCGGGCCGGGCCGGGGAAAGGAAATAAGGGGGAGGGGAAAAAAACTGGCCCACCCGGGAGAAAAGTGTAGGGATAAAATCCATGAGTTGAAAAGAAGAAACTCAAGGCAATCAAAAGAGAAATTTTCAAAATTTAAAAGTAACTTTAGAAATTCCAAATTCCAGAATATACTTTTAGCCAAATTAAATTATTTTAAGCAATAAAATATCAGATTCAAAAATAGGATGTTACAGATTGTCCATCCGTTTGTGGGTGGAAAGCAGTACTAAATTGGAGTTTCATGCCCAGAGCGCCCTGTAAGCTCTCCCAAAACTTGGAGACAAACTTAGCGTCTCTGTCCGAAACTATCGACTTGGGAACACCATGAAATCTCACAATTTCTCGTACATAGATGGGTGCCAATTCACTTGCCGAATTCGTCGTGCGAATGGGGATGAAGTGCGCGGACTTACTGAATCGGTCCACCACTACCCAAATCGCATCCTTACCTCGCTGGGTACGAGGTAGGCCGACCACGAAATCCATAGCGATATCATCCCATGGCCACTGAGGGACCTCCAAAGGCTGCAATAGCCCAGCGGGACGCCTATGCTCGGCCTTTACTTGCTGGCAAATCCCGCAAGATGCCACATACTTGGCGATATCCACTTTCATCCTCTTCCACCAGTAGCTTTTCTTGAGATCCCGATACATCTTAGTCTCTCCAGGATGCACCGTGTAGGGGGTACGGTGAGCTTCCCTCAATATTTCATCCTTGACTTGAGCCTTTTGCGGCACGCAAAGGCGGCCTTTAAATCGCAAAGCACCTGAGTCATCAAGGCTGAAGTCCCCCGTTCTCCCTTCATTGAGGTGCTTCCTCACTTGCTGAAGCATCCGATCATGCTGTTGCGCCTCCTTTACTCGCTCCAGAATCGCTGATTCCAGCAACAGTTGCATCTCAGCCTGGGTTGTACCAGCGAAGCAATAGGAAATTCCCATCCGTTCAAAGTCAGCAACGAGACAACCTAGAGTGGAGGGTGTCATCTTGCGACTAAGAGCATCAGCAACCACATTCGCCTTGCCCGGATGGTACTGAAGAGTGAGATCATAGTCTTTGATAAGCTCCAACCACCTCCGCTGCCTCAAATTCAGCTCCTTCTGAGTGAAAATGTATTTGAGACTTTTGTGGTCGGTGAAGATATCACAAGACTCCCCATACAAGTAATGCCTCCAAATTTTTAGAGCAAAAACCACTACGGCAAGCTCTAAATCGTGAGTAGGGTAGTTCTGCTCATGTTTCTTCAACTGTCGCGAGGCATACGCGATCACTTTGGTATCTTGCATGAGCACACAACCTAGACCCACTCGAGATGCATCAGAGTAGACTGTGAAACGCTTCCCTGGCTCAGGAAGTGTGAGAACAGGAGCAGTTACTAACTTCTCTTTCAGAGTATTAAAGCTGCGCTCACATTCATCGGTCCACTGGAATTTTACATTCTTCCATGTGAGCTGAGACATTGTCTTGGCAATAATGGAGAAGTCTTTCACGAAACGCCGGTATTAACCAGCTAAGCCAAGAAAACTTCTCACTTCTTTAACATTAGATGGCCTCTTCCAATCCATGATAGTGGAAATCTTGCTTGGATCTACTGAAATGCCTTCCTGGTTAATTACATGACCCAGGAAGCTCACTTCAGAAATCCAGAACTCACACTTCTTCAGCTTGGCAAAGAATTGATTCTTCCTCAGAGTCTCAAGCACGAGCCTCAGATGCTGCTTATGTTCTTCCTCCGTCTTGGAGTAAATCAAGATATCATCGATGAACACCACTACAAAGTCATCCAGGTACTTGTGTAGCATACTGTTCATCGTTTCCATGAAAACAGCAGGGGCATTAGTTAGTCCAAAGGACATAACTGTAAACTCATAGTGCCCATATCTTGTGGAGAAAGCTGTCTTTTCAATGTCTTGCTCGCGCACTCGGATTTGATTATACCCAGACTGCAGATCAATCTTGGAGAACACCTTGGCTCCTTTCAGTTGATCAAACAGGTCCTCGATGCGAGGCAATGGGTATTTATTCTTGATGGTCACCTGATTGAGAGCACGGTAATCTATACACATGCGCCAACTCCCGTCCTTCTTCTCAGTGAATAGGACAGGGGCTCCCCATGGTGACACACTTCGATGAATCAAGCCTTTGGACAACAACTCGTCCAATTGCTTCTTCAGCTCTTCCTGCAGGGGTCGTGCCAAACGGTAGGGGGACATGGAGATAGGTCTTGTGCCAGGAACAAGATCAATTCTGAACTCCACATCTCGCTTGGGTGGCATACCCGGAAGCTCTTCAGGAAACACATCGGGATACTCACACACCACAGGAATATCCTCAATGTGCAACTGCGCACTTGGCTTCTCCGTAAGAGCTAGAAGTAACCCAGACTTCATTGTACGTCGGCCAGGGAACAGACTGGCCAACACAAAGAGGGAACACGTGGGTGCATTCCCCTGAAAGATTATCTCCCTCCCCGAAGGAGCTTGCAAGGCAACTGTCCTCCAGAAGCAGGAAATCACAGCTTGGTAGCGATGCAGCCAATCCATGCCAAGGATGACATCAAAAGGCTCTAACTGAATAACCATAAGGTTGGCAATAAATTCCTCACCATCTATTGCAACCACACAGCCAGGGCATACTACGGAGCTAGCAATGATACCCCTTGGAGTACTAACAACAACCGATTGAGAAATTTGCTGGACACCCAACTTGGCCTTTCTAACAAACTCCTGGGACACAAAGGAATAAGTAGCACCAGAGTCGAAAAGAACAAAGGCTTCACATGAGTCCACTAACAAGGTACCTGTCATCACGTCAGGACGAACTGCAGACTCAGCAGCAGGCAGTGAGTAAACTCCGGGTGGTGTCAGGGCGGCGAGAGCCCCGACGCTCTGCTGTGGCGACAAAGGGATTGGAGGCGGCGTAACATGCTGGAATGAAGGAGTCGGTGTAGGATGCCAGAAATAGCCGGCGGGTGGAGCCCATGAGAGTGGAGGCTGCAGAGCAGGGGCAGCCGCCATCATCTGGACTGACCCCCGAGGTGTAGTATTTGATGAAGTTGAAAAAATTGGTTCCCACTTGATAATGCTGGAGGGGTTCTGACGACAAACCCGCTCCATGTGGCCTGATCGGCCGCAGTGCCGACATTCCCCCGTCCAGGAGCACTCAGCGGCACGGTGCCCACCTCCACACTTGAAACAAATCATGCCCTGCCCCGGAACAGGACGCAAGGCTGGGGTCGTCGACGAAGTACGTGGCGCTGAAGAAGACGGCCTCGAAGTTTTGGACTTGGATGATTGTGGGGGAGGCTGGCCCCACTTGGACTTTTTAGGAGCGGGCCGTTGAGACGACCCACCCCCTTCAGTGTAGCTCCTCTTCTGATCACCACCAGAAGCACTTGAACCACCAGAAAGTTGTAGCCCCTTAGTGAGCTGCATCTCCATTTCCATCCCCCTGGCCTGCTCTACCACGGATCGAAAGTCACGCGGTGCAGTAGCTCCCATGACATGCCGGAACT
Source organism: Dendrocalamus latiflorus (assembly GCA_017311315.1). NCBI lineage: Eukaryota > Viridiplantae > Streptophyta > Magnoliopsida > Poales > Poaceae > Dendrocalamus > Dendrocalamus latiflorus. Next base: position 4,579,140 of record CM029634.1, on the reverse strand, counting down.
CAGGGTTGAGCCCTCGGCGGAACCTTTTGGCCTTCTCAAGGTCGTTCTTCGCGACCGATGGCACGAAGCGGATCAAGTTATTGAATGCTGCCTCGTACTCAGCCACGGTCATCTTTCCCTGTACGAAGGTCGACAGAGCGACCTCCATACTCTCCACAAAAGAATCTGGGTAATACTTCGCCTTGAACTGCTCGGTGAAGACTTCCCATGTAGCGGGACCTTGAGCAGGGGTCCTGGCTGAAAGAACTCCTTCCCACCAGATGTCCGCCTGACCCTTCAATTGAAAAGCCACTTAGCGAGCTTTCAGCTGAGAGCTCATCTCAAGGGCTTCGAATTGCCTCTCCATATAGCGCAACCAATCCGCAGCTTGGACTGGTGTGCCCGAACCATCAAAGGTGTCTAGTCGCAAAGCCAACCATTCACGCAGGCCCATTCTTGCCTCTGGTACGGCCGGAACAGCAACAGGGGCTGCCTGCGGTTGGCGGCGACACGCACGGACCTCCTCTAAGAATTCCTGCAGCAAGGCTGAAGTCCTTGCTGGATCTCCAGCTACGGAATGTTCAGTAGAAGCAACCTCTGCATCAGGTGCATTCTGCTGGTCCTCAAGCGGTGGATCCGCTTGGGCACGACCACGTCCACGACCACGGCCGCGACCTCCACGGCCACGCCCGCGTCCTCTTGCTCTCGGCATATCTGATCAGGACAGACAGCCAGATTCACAACAAGCCCACAAACATCCATTTCAACAACACACACAACAACATCAATGCTAACGAAATCGTAAATGTAATGCAAGACCCATTCCCCATCCTATGGTGCACCAGTGTGTCAAATTTCAGTTTCATTATTAGACCTAAGTCAAATTTTAGTCGAATAATTAATCCTAAGTTACCAAATTTCTATACCACGGACCTAACGCCCGCTCTAATACCAACTGTAACACCCCGCCCACCCTCTGGGCCAGGATGCTACCACCACTGCATACTCATACCATTTTATCAATACTAGAAGAATTTAAATCAACTCTGAATGAAACTTAAATTGCTACGCTCTGATACCAACTGTAACACCCCGCCCACCCTCTGGGCCAGGATGCTACCACCACTGCATACTCATACCATTTTATCAATACTAGAAGAATTTAAATCAACTCTGAATGAAACTTAAATTGCTACGTTCAGATACCACATAGCATCCTTAACAATTACTCTAGCCTAGCAAAAGCTAAAGTAACTGGCAAAAGTGATACAAAAGTGCTGCTGGGTCGTGTTGATTATTCATGTGCTACTCCCGCCCGAGCGAGACATCCTCAACGGTCACCTAAAAACATCAACAAAGCAAGGGTGAGTCCGAAGACTCAACAAGTACATAATAGAACAATAGACACTACCAACATAAGTAAGCATATAACCATAATGCACATATATCATCATGTTCATAACATCATTCTCATAGCCAAGCAATGCAATGCCATCAATGCCATGCCTCAATACTCTACATGCTCATATGCTCTTCACTTTGCAAGTACCGGTACTGCCGAGTGAGCACCCGTCGATGTTCACCCATCGTGGGCCCGCCCTCATAGAAACGGGACCCCTCCACTCCCGTGGAGGCCTACCGAAGTAGGTCTTACTCAAGAGCACTCCGGATTAGTCCGCTAGCTTTACTCATAGCTAGGGACTTTCTCACCGCCCTCACTCTTGAGTGCTCCTCATGCAAATGCACATGCCCATGATCATAATCACGCTCATCACTAGCATTACTAGTAGACAAGCATCTTTGCCTACCTCACTCCATCATCATTGTCATCATTTACCATGCAACCTTAGGTCAGGTAAATATCACATTTCCACATAGATATCATGCAATCAACGCATTTCTACATAAATATCACCATACCAGATAAACATCGCATATTCATAAACTTTGGTCTACCGCTCTACCATGTACTTGCCTGTTAACCAAACGAAGTGGGGCGTCGTGCGGACGGCGTCGGCTCGGGACCTCCACCTGGACAAGCAAATAGTCCGATTTAACGCATCATATGAGACCAGAGATTAACTGGGCGACGACGATATTATACGCATAACCCGTTTCTGGCATAGAAATGCACGGCTTTCAGGGGTCTGTTGCTCAGGTCCCGAAACCCCTTCTTTTTTCCCCCTCTTTCTTTTTCTCCTCTTTTCTTTTCTCTTCTTCTTCTCTCTTTTTTTTCCTTCCTTTCTTTCTTTCCCTTTTCTTTTCTTTCCTTCTCTCTCTCCTCCTTACCTGGCTGGCCGAACCGGCCTCCCTTTCTTTTTTCCTCTCCTGGTTCCCCCCTCTCTCTCCCTTATCCTCACCTCTCTCTCTCTCTTTCCACTCGGCCGAACGGCCTCGGCCTCCTCCTCCGCCCGGGGCGGCGCGGCGGCGCACGGCCGGCCCGACGTCACCGGCGGCCCTCCCGCCGCCCCTGCCTCCTCCTCTCCCACCCCGCTCTCTCCCTCACGCTCGGGCCGCGCTCGGTGCACCCCCCCGGCGGCGCGGCAGCGTGCGACCCCGACTCGGCGTCGCCGGCCCTGGGCTCCCCACCGCCGTCCTCGGGCTCTCTGCCGCCGTCCCCGCCTCCGGCTCCCCTCCGCCCCTCACTCTCCCGCCTGGAACCGGCGCGGCGGCGCGCGGCCGCACGGGAGGCTCGCCGGCCTGCGGCTCGCCGGCCCCGGCCCTCTTTCTCCGTCGGCCCCCCTCCCAGGGCGACGCGGTGGCGCACAGGTGCGCCGACTGCCGGGCCGCCGGCCCACCGCCGCCTTCTCCTACGCAGCCCCCACCCTCTCTCTCTTGCGCGGGTGCTCACCTGGTGATGGCCGAAAGGGTGTGGCTGTGAAGGGATGGTTCCGTGGAGAAGAAGAGGAGAAGAGTGTTGTGGGTTGAGCTGTGGCAGAGATGATGAAATGGGGAGAGGGTGTTTACTGCTGCTGGACGCAAGGCCCAGGTGGCTCACATGCACGCTGCATGCTTGCCACCTCCCTCTGGCAGAAGCAAAAGGTAGGTGAGGTGTAGCTAGCATTTTTTTTCCTGGTATTACACCCCTAGCATGCGTTGCCTTATATATCCTGTGCTAGCCTCATTTTTTATCGATCCTTGTTGTCTTCATGCATGGATGCCACGTCGCCAAGTGAGGTTGCCATTGATGTGTGGGACTTGCATGTCACCATGAGTGTGGGAGAAGCTGAGTTCAAGAACCCATGCACCCTCGTTTCCCTTCACTTCACTTCTCGTTTTGGTTGAAGCTTGAGCTCTTCATTCGTTGCCTCCCTTGGCCATCGATGGTTAGCCCATGCTCTTGTCACCAAGAGTTGTCAGAGCCCCGCCGTTTACCTGACCTCTGATCCCACACTAAAGGTGCCCTTTTATCCTTGTACACCTTTGCGCTTTCAGTTCTCCTTCTTCAACCTTGATTCCAGTCACGCAGACTTTTCGACCGTTTTCTTTCTGTTTTCTTGCTGAGTTTTGTTTGTAAGTCTTGTAGTTGTTGTAATAGGCATATTCGGTATTTTGTGTGTTGCGCTAGATTACGACCAAACCGCCAGAGCCTTAGGAGCCAAAGGAGGAGGTCTCGAGGACTACTCGATCCATAATGTGCAGTGAAGGTTACAGGTTGCAAGGCAAGTTACAAACCCTTGATCATGTTGAGTCCCAATAGTTGGGTATATTATATATGGGATTACTTTTATATACTTATTTTGCAAATGTTATTTGTAATCAATTACTTTTTATTAATCTTGCTTAGTCATGCTCCTCAATTTAATATCTGTTTATATTGCTATCCTCGATACTTGCTCCATCCTAATATCTTTGGTAGCCATTAAGATTAGGATATTAGTCTTTTGACTAGTTTATTATTGAATGGAATAAAATACTATAATAATTGTTGTTGCCTCACTCGCCTTCACAAGTTGATGGGTTGGGGTCTATTCCGAGTGCTCAAGTGTTGATGGAGTATGGAGAATTAAGTTAGATCACCTAGAGTGATGTTCTTAGTTGTTGTTGGCCCTAATGCAATATGGTTGTCCCAATGACCATAGTATGTGGTGATTCACGCATGGGAGTTGGTGCTTTCTGTTCGACCAATAGCGGAGGTGAAGTGTAGAGCTGAGGGAAAGACATAATTATTACCCAACCACAAGACCACTTTGTTGGACCTAACTCGACTGCTGCAGTAGTTTCATTGGGAGCCCCAAAGGTAGGTTTGATGTTGGCAATTTCCACAAACTAACCTATGCCACAATACAACCCTCATAAACAAGCGAATGAGTTATCCAGACCTAGACTTGGTCGGGACCACTATTGATAGTGGACTGTTTTTTGTATTAGGCAGCACCAGTGTTGTGAATCAGTTGTGAGTTCTGTTATCTTGACTCTAGCTAAGTCATGGTATCTTATGGGTAAAGTTAGATACTCTCTACAGAGATTTTGAATCATTCGAATGAGTTTAAATTTCAGTAAAATGGAGTTATGTCAAGGGGCGGTTCCTGAACTAACGTATGAAGTTGTTGTGCCAGTGGTTGTTTTGCGTAAGCAAGCTAGTCGGAGGTGTGGTTGTGCTCTAGTATGAGCTTCATTGGAAAAAAGTTGAGAATTCCCTAGTGAAGTTTAAAACTACTTTGGTTTCATGGAATACTTTACCATGAAACTTTTTGGGTACTACACTAGCTGGAATAGGTTTTTATTATGCTCAACTTGGTAAACTATCCTTGAATCCTTGCATTACATTGTGAAAGTTACTATCATGGCTTGTTAAGTTGTACTCATTCTTACATATTTTGGTTCAAACCACGAGAACTATGAAGAAGCATCAGCTGTAGGTGAAGACTACTTCATCGGAGATGATTTTGTGTTTTATGTTGTGCTTATACTCAAGTGTAGCATGTGGAGTACTAGTTGAAGCTCCTGAGTGGCATGTGCTCGGAGCCTCCAAGCCATTTTGTGTCTTCAAGTTCTCAATATTTTGACTACAACCTAAATGAATTTAGTCTGGGGGCCTCATAAAACTTCTTCCGCTACTAAGTTGTACTTTTGCATCAAACTCTAGTTTACTAATGTATATATGTGTTGTGTTGTTTATCAACTTTGTGTATGAGCAACCGAATCCTCGACGGTCGTGCGGGTTAGCTCCTCAAGTTACCATGGAGAGGTCCCCACACAAGGTGGTATTAGAGCCCTAGCTTGACTATAGGGTGTGTTCATGTGGGCAAGCAAACAACTTCTCTTACATTTGATTTCCATATTGTGAGACCATGTGATAGTCATGCATGCCATTGATGATGAATAATTGACATTTGGTTTCATTGGAATTTACATTTGAGAAAGTTTTGGTCGATGCACGTTTGGTAAAACTGGATCTCAGGTTTAACGATCTAATTGCTTTGTATTGGGTGGTTTGACTGGCTGGCTTCAACCACGCATGGAAGTCAGTGGTCCAAACGGCCTTGTATCGTTGGACCGAGCAGCTCTATGCTGAGTGGTCCGAACGATTTTTTTCTGATCGATAGACTTCAACCATGTCTGACTACAACCATGTTGACTTCAACTACGTCCAGTTTTCGACCACGACAGCCTTCGACTACGGCATTTTCAACTACAGCAGAATGACCACGCTAGTTAATTGGTAAGCTTCGATCTTAACTAGCGAACTGGTCATAGCTACAATACTTTTCATGGTCATAGCTACAGTGACTTGTCGGTACTCATAGGCTTCACGGTCGGTACTCGTAAACTTTATGATCGGTACGAGTGCTTCAATTCTTGCTATCTTCGAGTACTTCAAGTATTCATGTTAGGCCAGCGGTATGACTGGCTGGTGTATGGTGGTTGGTGATCAGTGAACGGTACTTGGTAGTCGGAAGGACTCGATACTCAATAGTCGTAAATTTTGCTGGTTGGTTGTCAAGCGCATAGCGATTGATAATCGGTACTCGTTGGTTCTGTGGTCAGTAGCGATCCTTGTTATTCCCAAGTGTTTTGAGCAAAACGATGGTATTTTCCGAGTACTTGTTTGTTTTCGAGTACTCGTTGAGCTATCGGTCATAATGAGTAGTCTAAGGTTGACTACTAGATAGTGATAGGATATGTGGTTATGGATGATCTGATTGATGGTCGTGGATGAATTGGTTGATCGCCATTCTGAGTAGACGAGGGTTGTGTGGTTCATATATGTGCTGATGATGGTCAAGTTGAGAAGAACTTGTGCCAGGAAAAAGTTTCTTTGGTCTTTACATGTGCAGGTTGGCGTGGAGGTGGTTATGGTTGGTGATGAGGAGGACTAAGACTAGCATAGGGGATCTGAGGTCCACGCGGTCAGAAGATGTCACGCGAGGTAGTCTGGCTCATGCTGGAGCACGTGGAGATCGAATGTGGTGATTCTTGGAGAAGCTATGGGTGGTGTGGTCCAGGAGGCTTTGATACGAGCGGTGATGGTGCGTGATAAAGATTCAGGAGGCGTTGTTCTGGAGCCTTCATCACATGCTGGGTTAGAAGTTATGGATAGAGTCCATAATTGAGAAGATTGAGAGTTTGAATAAAACCGGTGTTTACAAGGGTTACGGGTCTCTTGATTTGAGGAAGAGATAGAGTTTTATGTTCGTGTTTGAAATAGACACGATTGGTATGTTAGCCTATAAAACCAGGGAGATGCTCAGGCTAACATGTGGCTTTTGAAGGAGTTCTAGTGCGGTTCTAAGAATGCTTTCGTCGAGAAGGTTTTAGGGGTGTTTGTGAGGGCAGTTTGTAAATCCACATAATTCTAGTAAAAAGTTAGTCTTGAATCTATCTGGTTCTTGATTTATGTAAAGTACGCTAGTGATTGCTGGTGATTTGGATCATATGATGATGAGCAAAGTGATCGGGTGTAGCAGTTGAACCGATCGATTGATTGAGCGAAGAGGTCGAATAGATCGGTTGATCAAGTGGTCGTACGCTGGGCATCTGATCAGGTGATTGGTTTCCAAGTAATCAAAAGCATCATCAATCGTCTAGAAACTTTAAAAAAATGGCGATAATATTTATGCTCTTCTGATTGCAGTGATCAATAATACACATATCCACCTTTCTATGCGGGCAACCAAACAGCTTTTCTACCCAGTTATGCTATATGAATATAGACAACCAAACAACATCACATTGCATTCTCAGTGGGGTATCAACAGATCGAATACAAATCGAATAGTTCAGATACAGATATTAGTTAAAACATATAATAATAATAATATGTGTGAGACCATATGGAGGTCACCCCATGGTTGTGATGAGTAATTGACTTTTGGATTAGAGTATGTGCGAAGGTTGAGTTTGGTTTTGTGGAGTTTTGCAAAAGTTCACTTTTTGTCTGTCTACGAGTTAGTTTGGCCGACGACTTTGTGTTTACGAGTTCGTCTGACATGAGTGTTTGCTGTTACGACTGTGTGGTCGGACGGATCGGCCAAACGACCATGCGATGGTCGAAAGCTTCAGTGCCTGAAAGACCATGTGTGACTGATAGTCGTAGCTCTGCCTGGTCGTGATCAGTAGTCTCAGCCTATGTGAGCGGTGATTGTAGCGATCAGTTTGTGGTAGTTGTAAGCTATATCGATCGGTTGTAGAAGTCATAGCCTATGCAAGTGACAGTTATAGTGATCTGTTTTGGTAAGTCACAGCCTGTGTGTTTGATGGTCGTAGGCTGTTGGTAGGAACTCGTGGGTTACGAGTACCTCATTTCTTATACATCCGAGTACTCGTAAGTCATATCAGACCAGTCGATGTGCTGAGGTTGTTCACTAGAATTAGTGGGGTTTTGGTTAGGGTTTGATCGGGATGTTCTTGCGAGGGTGTACGTGTGGTTATTGCTTGGTTCTAGTATTAGAATTAGTAATTTGGGTGCATACGTTTTGATTGTGCAAATTAATGATGTTTATGTATCATGCGGTGCTACATGATGGTTTGCTTGTTGGTGTTGGTTGCAGAACTTCGGAGCTAGGTCATGGCGAGGCGTAGAAGGACTGGGACTAGGCACAGAGAGGTGTTGAGGTCCAGAACGGTCAGGGAGATGCCGAAGATGACTGAGACTTGCGGGGTGGTTGCAAGCCGGGATGACAAGAAACTGGAGTGGGAGCTACCAGAGGAGGACATGATGGATAACGACAAGTTGGACAGAGACTAGGCTCAGGGAGGAGCCGAGGTCCTATGCAGTCAAGGATGCCAGCTGCCGTCATGCGCGAGGAGAAGCACGTGGTGCGCCAAGTGACTTGGGTCGTTTACAAGCGAGGACGGTTCGGTGGGATCCAGATGCGTGAGAAGGTTTGATGACAAGTTGTTGGGGCCACATGAAAAATGGCGAAGCATGGACGAAGCTTCATGGCAAAGGAAGCAGGAAGCTTCGAGGAAGGTGGTAGAGGGCATTTTGGTAAATTGTGCAATACGAAAAAAGTGGTGGCGTGTGAAATTGTGGTGTTGGCCTAATTGGTTTAGGTCATGTATGTGCTAAATCAAGTGTTAGTTCACCAATGGGTTAATGGATGTAAGCTGCTTTGATAAGCGTGCGTGAGTAAAACCCGATGTTAGGTGGGGTTAACGGGTTATCCCCGATTGGACTAATGGGAGAATCCATTAGGTCTTGGGTTCATTGGTGAGCCTATAAAAGAGGAGGAGAGACAAGAGTTAGGGTAGAGACGGTTGGCTAGGCCTTGTGGTGGCTAACTTCTCCTCCCTCCCATGTGAGTTAGGTTAGAGAGTGAGTATTGGCTCTAGGGTTAGAGCTTGGTCCTCCTAAGGGGAGTGGCTGTGAAAGCAATTATCTGAGCAATACATCAATCTTCAATCTATAGCTTGTGTATCTGTTGTCTGGTTGAGTTGGCTTGGGTTTGGTTCGGTTCTTTCTCTGTTTTCTTCCTCTGTTCTTCAGTTGTTTCTTTTCTCTTCTTGATTCGAGTGAAAGTTCTTGCTTGTTTTAGTGATATTTTGATTTGTTGTATTGTGTGAAATCATACTCAAGGCCATCTTGGCTATTCTTTTCCCACGAGCACGATCTGATCATCTCCTCGACCTGGAAGTCTTGGTCTTGTGCGCGCTTGGTTAAATCACAAAAAGCTCTCAACTTGTTTACTAAGTTTTCAATCAAAAATTAGAGTACCCTCTTGAGACCTTAAACTTGTTGTGTACAAAGTTTCATGACCGGTTGATCTTTTAATCAAAAGATATGTGAATTTTAGATCTTGCGGTCATGCACTGCTCTGCTCTTCCGAATCATTTACGACCGCTTCTAGTTTCGACCACGGTCAAGTTTTTGATCACATCACATTAGCTTTCGACCACATTCATATCTTTCGATTACTTTGTGTTCTTCTGTTGAATCTAAACTAAAGCAGTCGGCAGTCGATGAACTCTCTGGAATGTCGATCAGCTTTACGACTACGTTGGTTTCAACCACGGTCAAGTTCCATACGGCATCGCACCGGTTTCAATCACATTCATTCTTCTGATTGCTTCGCTTTTTCCTACCGCATGGGGTTTCTGACCACTCACGGATCCTTGTTTTCTCTGGTTGATTTTTGAGCTGAATCGATCTCACTAGTCGCAGATCATTTGTTGGCCTTCGACCTCGTTGGTTGTTCGACCACCTGTTGGTTTACAACCACGTTGGTTACCACCACGTTGATAATTTTGATTGCAGTTTGATTCCGACCACGTTAGTTGTTCAACCACTCCATTGGCTTACGACCACGTTAGTTACGACCACATTGATAATTTTAGTTACCGACTGGTTCCGACCACGTTAGTTGTTCGACCACTCCATTGACTTACGACCATGTTGGTTATGACTACGTTGATCATTTTGGTTGTCACTGGTTTCGACCACGTTGGTTATTCAACCACTCGTTGGTGTTCGACCACGTTGTTTTCAACTATGTTGATTCCGACTGCACTCATTTTTGAGCATGTTGGTTTTGGTCTCATTGGTTTATCGACTACGATAATTTTCATTCTGTAGTCGATTTTCGACCACGTTGTTGAATCTTCGACCACGTTACCAACTCTCGACTACGTTGTTGAATTTACGGCCATGTTGTCAGCTTCTGACCACGGTCTGTTTTGTTGCTGTATTCTCTCTGTTACTACGGTTTTCAAGTGGGTTTTCAACTCTAATCTTTATAGCTCTATAACTATTAGAGAAAATGGTTAAGTGAATACTTGAGGAGAATTTGAAGGCACCATTCATCCCCCCTCTGTTACTTGTTCGGTCCTACAATATGATTGACATTCTTTAAGTCTCATTGTATCAAATACAAATCAAATAGTCTAGATATAGGTAGTAGATAAAACAGATAATTCGGATCACGTGGACACTCTATTGCTCACAACCTGGCTAAGTGAGCCAGACTCACAGGATGGGCCAGGCCCGAAAAGCCCCTTAGGGGCGTGAACCTATAGCCTGCACGAGTCTCAACTGTACCAGACAACGAGTCCAGTGCTGTGACCTTGTTACGGGATTTGCATCTACACAGCCACGCTCATGCATGTCATGTGCAGCATAGCGAGGTCGCCGGCACCTCACTACAAACAAAGGCCAAAGCTCGCTCACATGCCACGGTCTCAGTTCGGCCCTCCACCGTGCTACCGGACAGAGCGAGTTCCCGGGGGCACTCGATTCCACGACATTATTGCCCATTCCTGTTGTGGACTCCTTGTTCCTTTGCTTCTGAACATTTTGCAGCGCCAAACCGCCAATAGGTTCAAACAAAGTCAAAACTCGTTGACATGTTGGACAATTATGTTATCCAGCGCGTGAGCTATCTCTGTAAGCTACTGCCAAAAATTTGATGTGCAAATCTCTTGCTCCTGTAGCAAGGTGTGAGAGCCAAAATTCAGATGACTACGTGGTTCGTGTTTTCCTGTCCTTTCCGTGGAGCCGATACCTGTGAATGTTACGCGGCCGAAAGCGACCCGCACCCAAAACAACCAAAAGCCACCCCTCCGCCACCGCACCGTCCCCCCTTCCTTCCTCCCCTCACTAGCCCGTCCACTCCCCCATCGCCGTCCCCTACCACCACACACGATCCCAGTCACATCTCCGTTTAGGCCGTGGCTCCCCTTCTCTTCCTCCGCTCTCTCTCGCTACTGATCCGGGAGTGTGCGCGCATTTTGGTCCCTAGTGATTGGAGCCTTCTCGGCTGCACCAAATTTAGCCTTTTTAGGTGGGAAGCTCGGATCTTTTCGGCTGCGGATTTGATTCTCATAGGGGAGCCAAAGATTGCTGCATCTAGGATAGTTACCACAGAGAGGCCTCATCCCTCTTCGATCAGATGAGTTGCCGGTGTCTCCTCCAAATCCGAGATTGCAGGAGATGGTTGCAGCAGTAGTAGCGGTGAACCTATCCTCCTACCCGTCTCCGTCGCCCCGCCTCCGCGGCTTCATCAAGGACTCGATCCTGCCTTACACCACCCAACCTCCACCGCAGGTGCAGCAGTCGGCTAATGGCAGCGGTGGTAGTGGTGGTAATGGAAGAATTAGCCCTGCGGTGTTGTTCATCATAGTGATTCTTGCGGTCATCTTCTTTATCTCCGGGCTGCTCCACCTCCTGGCGAGACTACTTTTGAAGAAGCAGCACAGCCCTGGAGCCGCGGCAGCCGAGCCTACCCCGTCACCGCACCAGCGGGCGGGCGGGACGTCGCAATGGACCGACAGCTGCAGCAGCTGTTCCATTTACATGACTCTGGGCTCGACCAGGCGTTGATCGACGCGCTGCCTGTGTTTGCGTACCGCGACATTGTTGGTGGCAACAAGGAGCCATTCGACTGTGCCATGTGCTTGTGTGAGGTTGATGGGGAGGACAGGCTCAGGTTGTTGCCGGTCTACGGACACGCCTTCCATCTGCATTGCATAGATACATGGCTGCTGTCCAATTCGACATTCCCGCTTTGTCGTGGCACGCTCTTTGTCCCCGGGCTGACCATAGAGAGCCTGATGTTTGATTTTGATGAGAGGTTAGAGGAGGGACAGTTGTCGGAGGAGTGCGAGGACGGATTCCAATTTCCCAGGCAGAAGCCCAGGGATGAGGAGCAGCCAGTGACCGAGAAGAGGGTTTTTCCAGTAAGGCTTGGGAAGCTCAAGAATGTTGGGAATCAGGGTGCCATCGATGGTTGTGTTGCCAATGGCAACGCAGCTGGTATAGTGAGTAGGGAGGCAGGGGAGAGTAGCAATAGCAGCTTGGATGCAAGGAGATGCTTCTCCATGGGCACTTACCAATACGTTCTTGGCGCTTCTGAACTTCGGCTGTCACTCCAGCCTGGTCGTAGTAGAAATGGTGTGGGCAGCAGGTTCAAGGGAAGAGCTGCTGGCATAAGTTCTGTCAATACTGAAATCATGGAAGGCAAGAGGATTTGTGCTAGGAATAAAGGTGAGAGTTTCTCTGTGTTGAAGATTTGGCAGTGGTCTAGTGTGAAGGGCAAGCTGCCAGCTGGTTCAGACAATTGCTTAGAAACAGGGAGCCTTCCATGGATGAAGTGAGATGCCGTCGGAGCTAAGTCAAACATGTGATACTGTCTATAGTTCTTTTGTTTCTAGTGTTGGTTGCTGAATTGCTTGACTATAGCTATTCTTTTGGTCTGATTTAGCATGTGTCAGCTTTCATTTAAATGATAATTCTCATTGAGATAATTTTTGTCAGGCTTACTATATTGCACCTTGTTTGTGATTTTCAAGATGATGTTATTTCTGCAATCATCTTATATTAATATTCCATTTAGAAGTCTACTCGCATCATTACTGTGAGGCATCAATTAATAATCTAATAGTGTTCTGGATTCTGCAATTTCCTTTCATGTTATTTATTAAACAGGAACCCGAATTAACCTGCGTTACGATATTAACCAGACCACTGCAGAAGTTACTTCCATAAGAGACTTCTACTTACAAGAAGAAAACATTAATTCACTGATAGAACAGGTTCCCTTTATGACACTTTTTGACATTCTGATTTATATCTGGGTTCTAAGTTGCAAAAGTACATCCTTAAGGACAAACCTCTCATAAGCACCTGTAATTTCTTCTGGCATGGATGTCATCTTGTGTATCACTGGAAATCCTTCAGTTATTTTAGTATGATGGAACCAAAAAAGTTTCTCATATAGCATGAATTCTATGTTTTCATTCTTTCATGGTTCAAGTGGACGACTTTAAGGTTATATGGCAGTAAACATGCATGTGCTGGAATATGGGAAACAGTGAGAACAGAAAAGTCAAGAGACAAAAGAGTGCCTTGACAGCTGACAGACAAGTACCGTCAGCTGTCTGAACAAAAATAGGAAAAGAAGGAAATCCTAATAAAGTGAGAGATGTGGAGTCTGGTGTCATGTGGAAAGAGGCACCGGAATCCAGAACCCAAGAGGTAACTAGAGAAGACGTCTGAGCTAGATTAGCAAAATCCGCTGAGCTGTGAGAGAGCTGTTAGAGTAGAGTCTGGCAGAGCTGCTGAATAGAGTCACCTCGCCGAGCAGAAGCTGATGAATTGGTCTGTCCTCCTGTGAAGGAAGGGCCTTCATGCATCCCTTTGGTCGTCTACTCCCACGCGCCTTATTCCGCTTTTTCCACACTGCACAACTCTGGTAGTCGTGCTCGAAGTTCTTGGGGTAGTTGCACTGAACTCCAGTTGGTGCAAAAATAGCAGCAGAGACAGGCACCTGGGGAGAGGCCGTAGTCGAAGTAGAAAACGTCATCGTAGTTGAAGAAGAAGGGGCAACAAGCACAATCGAAACGTACTGTGCAGCTAACCCTAGATGAAGCTCCTCAGTCTGAAGCGTTGAAAGGGCCTCGGTGACCGTCGGGCGTGGTGAGCGGCTTAGCAATTGATCCTTGACAGGCTCAAACTCTGGCGAAGATGGCATACAAAATCATAAAGGCGAAGGCGATCATGATTCGTCTTCTACACTTTATGACACTCCTGATAGAGTGGAGAGGCCAGCTCGTCTAGCTGGCGCCAAAGACTAGTCCGGGCTCGGAAGAAGTCATTGATGGAAGAGTCCTCCTGGCGAAGCGTCTCCAATTCACGCTGAAGCGTCTCCAACTCACGCTGAAGCGAAAAGAACTGAGCATCACTGCTCTGCTGGTATCACTCACGCAAGTACACCCAGATCTGTCGAGTAGACCGCAGACCAACGATGTCTGGCTGGATTGAGTTGTTGACACTGACCACTTGGATGGCGCGAACACGGGCCTTATCAGCACATCAGCACTCGAAAGTGTCGATTGCGTATTGAAAAGCCTCATTAGTAGCAGCAGCCTCTGCCTTTTTCTTGGCGGACTCGTCTTCTGTAGGAGGTGTAGAAGTAAACGGCTTCAGAGGAGGTTAGACCGGTGGTGGCGGAGAAGATTATGCACCGGTGACATGTCCCCAGAGGCGGAGACCGTCGAGCGTGATCTCCATGAGAGAAGACCACAACCTGTAGTTTGTCTCACGTAGCTTTGTTCTTAAGAATGGGATCGCAACTGATGGAATGGAAGCTATTGGTAGGCGGCACTGGACGGCGTGGCGATCAAGGCAACGAAGTCTAATAGGTGGCGCTGGACGGTGCGGCGGTTAGATCAATGTTTTTTGTTCTTCTTTTTTTCTTTTCTTCTTCTTCTTCTTTTGCGCTAATATAAGAAGACTAGATCTGATCTGATCGATCAGATCAGATCGGGGACATGCGGAGTCAAACGAGCTCCGGGCTTTGGTCGGTCGAGCGGAGACCGACAGGCGAACCGGCGAGCGGTTGCTCCGACGGCCGACAGGCGGGTCGGTGGGCGGTGGCTCCGATGGCTGGCAGGCGGACCATCGGGTGGCGGCTCCGATTCAGATCTGATGGATCAGATCGGGCGAAACAGAGCCAAACAGGTGGGGCGGTCGCAGGTCGGGCGATGGCGGGCGCTGATCTCTAGTCGTCGAGCGTTGAGCGACGGGCGACGGTGATGCAGCAGGCGGTCGGACGCCGCATGGTCGGTGGGCGACCGACACCGGGCGAGTGATGAGGCAACAAGCGACTGGTCGATGAGGCGTCGACTAACTGGTTGTCGGGAGCTGGACGGCCAAGCGATGGGCGCCAGCGGAGAGGCAAGTTGTGGCGGCCGGAGATGGCGGCGGCGGCGGCCCGAAGGGCGGTGGCTCATCCATGAACTGGCGGTGGCGGTGGTTCTTCGATGGTGGTGCGGAAAAACTAGGGTAAATGCTCTAGGTTTGATACTATGTTATGAATATTGTGTGTATATTCATAAGCCCCAAAGGGCAATATTTATAGGAAGTATAAAATGGATATACAGAAAAATATGCCATATACAGATAAGGAAACCAAGGCATATAAGGAAACAAATAACAATTCTATTCTATCCTTAACACTGACTAGGTTTTTGAGTGGACTTGAGATTTGCCATGTTATCTAATACGGATAGCTGATAGAAAATTGTTAGTAATGTGGAAGTTTTGCACAATTTCATATTATAATATCTCATCTTGGCATATTTAATCAGAAACCAAGGAAGAAGTGTCAGCCCTTACATACCTAACTAGTAGTGTGCCCGTGCTAACGCTACGGTAAAATACAAAACAAGATAAAATTTGTAAAAAATAAAACGAACAATCAGATTCATTAAGATTCACGTGTTATATATTGTATAACCAAATATTTTTGTCACATAATGAATGTCACATAACGACTGATCCTTTGAGGAGGCGACAACATCATTGGACTCACCCACCGACGACTTTCTCCATCCCCACATTGTTTAAACTTGAGGCTACAAAGAACTGATCAATGGAAGTCTGGTTGCCCTGTTGACGTCAAGCATCGATGCCACATCCGGCTATTTGGATTGACAAACCTCGTCGACTTGATGACTTCCGGTATCGACAAGTAGACGTTGTGCGTGTTGCATACTCCTGTTGTGATGCCGCTGAACCCAGCAAAGGCGCCATGAACCTGCAAGTTTTCATCAGAGGCTAATGCTCAGACAACAGAAAATACCAGGATTTGTTACGAGGCAGATAGGCAGTGAGGAGAAACGGTGTCTTACAGCATTCTGACCGAGCACTGTGCATAGGATGGCATCAGATGCATTGGCACGCACGGCACGGACCATGTACGTAGGATCGATATACTTCACATCAGAATGGACACTTATTTCCTTGAAATGAGACTTGATCTGTAGCATGGAATGACTTACGTTGAATATTGTTCATTCACAGTACATTCATTAAGGTGAAAATCATTCAAAGCCATGAACAAACCTTCTGTTGAAGGTGCACACCGATATCACTAAGAACCATGTTTCCTGAAGCATCAGTTGTGTTTGACTTTTGCAGATGTTCCTGGGGTACATCATGGTATTTCATACACATTTCTTCTAACAACATATAGAATAGACCAAACAATTTTCCATTTGATATACAAACAAGACCATGCCTAAATTCAAGACATCCCTGGTAATGACATGCAAAATCGCTCGTACTGGCAGCGAGGTTCCTAAGAAAATTTATTCTCTATCTGAATGTACTCTTACCTGCCCAGTTCCTTCGGCAACACAAACCAGAGCAAATCCCTTGGTCTCTATCAAGCGCTCAAGGTGTTGAAGAATTCTGTTCGGTCCATCAAGAGTGAATGGTACCTTCATTTGGATTATCGATGAGTTAGATTAACCGTGGTGGTGCAGTAAGTAAGGGGTGCATAAACAACAGAAGATTTTGAGTAGTTGATACCTCAGGTATCAAGCAGATATCTACTTGGCCACTTGACAGGGAAGCATTCATTGTGATAAAGCCGCTGCTTCTTCCCATCAGCTTGACCAATCCGATGCCATGAAATGCAGAATGCGCCTAAAACATGAAATGTTAACCACAAATATCTTTTTGGGTGGCAACTATATGAGGATATATTACATAGTTTTGCTATCGAATATGTATGCTTGCCAGCTTGAGAGGTTGCTCAAATGGATCACCTCAATATATGCAGAGTTGATAGCTCTTTGTGCTTCTTCCACTGCAGTGTCAAATCCAAATGTCTTGTCCATCAGTAGTATGTCATTATCAATGGTTTTTGGGACGCCCACAATCGACACTTTTTTCTCTTGCGGCACTGGATTAAAAATTTTGCCAAAGACAGAGAGATGTAAGCATGCAGCCATTCACTCATGCTATATTAGTACATAATTCCAGACTGGAATGTCATAAATGAGTGGAGGTCAGATAATTTATCTGTTTATTATAATCTAGGAACACAAGATAAGATAGGTTTTGTTCTGATGCAATGAAGACAGAGCAAAGACCAGTTCTTCCTACTGCAATCTTCATTATTAATCCAAACAAACACAGCTTATCATGTACAAACAGAGGCAGAAAACAATAGTGACAAGCAGGCCTGAAGTCTGAACAAAGTGGCTTTATAGATTGGTTGGTACAAGTATACAAGTGTTAATATTTTATGGAGTAACGGACGCATGTCAGAGCTATAGCATTTTGACCGGTGCTTAAGTTTGAATTTTTAGATATGCTGTTAGCACCACTATAAAATTAGAGATTGATATACTTATGCTAGAAATTTTAGATATTTTGTTAGCAACAGGTTCAGTTAGTAATATGACATTCTATTTAGAGATTTAATAGTTTGTTAGGATATATTATTATTATTGTTAGGTCCCTATAGGAGAGTTGGAGCTTGTTTTGTGATAAGAAAGAAATGAAGTAAAAGTCCCCTAAAGCCTATCCTTCCCTTATCCTCCCTGCCAGAAGGCTTGACCAACACAGCAGCATGAGGAGCGTACCACAGGGAGATCAAGGACACCTGTCCAAGTACCACAAGCAGCTACAACCTTTACTCATCTACCAATTGCCTGTAGTATGTAATGAGGGAAAATTCCGTACCTGGAGAACCAACCCTCCATGCGGCACAAATACCCCTGAAGAACATCATGAGCAATCCCTTCTTGCCTGTTGTGAACATGAGGTCAGGTCAGATAAAATGACCAGTATGTTTATGATAACCTATGCACAAAAGGCAGAAATTGGATGGTACAAACTTCAAGTGTGGATTTGAGGATTTCTCTCCATAACAATTGCAATGGCCTTTGCAATAGAAATATCTTCATTGGCTTCTTCTCTCAATTTGCCGGTCTGTGCACATATAAATGTTAGGGCAAATCAAACAAATAAATTATTACCTAAAACCAATAAGCACCGAAAATTGAAGGGAATACCTCTTTCCAATATAGTCTCAAACACCTTCCCTATCTTTTCTACCAATTCTGGTGGAACTTGACGTCCCTTAGTGTCATAGAGTGCATAACTGAAAGCCAATAAAACATGTTAGATGGAGCATTAATGAGTTCATCATCTCTCAGCATACAGAACCTAGCTGTGAAGATTTACCTCTCCAGATCATGATCAAACAGCACAGAGTCATCTCCACTTGTGCGGTACAGTGGAAGTCCAAGCCTTCCAATGATTGGTGCCAGGGGATTTTCTTCACAAACACCATGAAGCCTGATGCACACAAAAATTGGAAGTAAGGTTCAAAATAGTGCTTTCAGATAAACTTTTGGTCATATACAGTTTAAATGATCCTGTAAAAGTAGTCCAAAGAAAAGAACGGAACTCACCATGATGCTCCCAGAATTTGTTTTATCTTACTACTTTTGAGTTTGAGGCCCTGCGATTGGGAACTAAAAATTTTGCTTGAATGTTTACAGGCTAAGGCACAGTACTTGAATTCCAAATAAGACCTTGAGGAATACAGAAGTCTAGAAGGCTTAAGTATCTTCAGAAACTAATGAGAAATTTAGACATAGCTCCTCTGCCCATCCAAACAAGGCCTAAGAGAAAACAAACATCCGACAGCATTTGCTTGAATAATATTCTATATATCTTCGAATTAATAGAAGCGGCAGATGGAAAACTCAAAATCATACCAACAAACTCACCAAAGCAAACTACAAGAGTAAAGCATCGCAAGTATCACGCCAAAACAACAGGTTAAGAATTTATGAATACAACTCTGTACCCTTAATCCAGCAAGCAACATTTGTTAAGGTCGTTTTTATCCTCTGTGATGAGATCACATGAAAACCTCTCCCCGTATTACAAAGTATTTTAATCCAGAAACTTTTACATCTAGCAGTCAAACAGAGTTGAAGAGATACTGCTGCGGGTTTTTTATGTTCTCCTCAAGCTACTCCTGGCCGCTAGCAGTGCCCAAGTCGTGTACGGTCAGTAGTGTTTAATTCTGGTGCAAATTCACCACCTCCTGCAGCCTGGGAGCTTAGAGCAACTCCAGCAGTACTACTCAAAACAGGGCCCCTACTTTTCATTTGAGGGCTCCCCCTACTTTTGAGGGCCCTGTTTTTTTGTATCTACTCCAACAGCACCCCTCAAATTTCAGCCCTCAAATCCATTCCACTACAACTGACACATGGGACCCACTCCTCATTCTCTCCCTCCTCGTCCGCCTCCTCGCTTCCTCCGACGACGGCGAGGCCGAGGAGGACGGTGGCGGCGCGGGGCGCGGTGGCGGCGCGGGAGGAATCGCCGGGGAGCGGTGGCGGCGCGGGAGGAAAGAGGCGGGCGGCGCGCTCGGGAGGGAGGCGGGCGGAGGAGAGCGGGGAGGCGGGCGGCCGGGAGGCGCTCGGGCGACGGCGCGGCCAGATCCGGGCGGGGCGAGGCCGGCACGGATCCAGGCGGGGGAGGCGGCGTCCCGGGGCGGAGATGGCCAGATCTGGCGGGGAGGCGGCGTCCCGGGGCGGAGACGACCGGATCCAGGCGGGGGAGGCGGCGTCCCGGGGCGGAGACGACCGGATCTAGGCGCGGAGGCGGCGTCCCGGGGCGGAGATGACCGGATCTAGGCGGGGAGGCGGCGTCCCGGGGCGGAGACGACCGGATCCAGGCGGGGGAGGCGGCGTCCCGGGGCGGAGACGACCGGATCCAGGTGGGGGAGGTGGCATCCCGGGGCGGAGACGACCGGATCCAGGCGGGGGAGGTGGCGTCCCGGGGCGGAGACGACCGAATCTAGGCGGCGCTCGGGAGGGAGTGCGCTTGGGAGGGAGGCGGGCGGCGCACTCCGGCGGGAGGCGGGCGGCGCGCTCGGGAGGGAGGCGGGCGGAGGAGAGCGGGGAGGCGGGCGGCGCGCTCGGGAGGGAGGCGGGCGGGGATGGAGGCGCGCGGGGAGGGAGGCGGGCGGCGCACTCCGGCGGGAGGCGGGCGGCGCGCTCGGGAGGGAGGCAGGCGGGGATGGAGGCGCGCGGGGAGGGAGGCGGGCGACGCGCTCGGGAGGGAGGCGGGCGGGGAAAGGGGCGCGCGGGGAGGACGTCGGGAGCTCGCTCGGGAAGGGAAAGAGGCGGGAGGGGAAAACTGACTCAACAGAATTTTGAGGGCTTGGCCTAGAGCCCCCAGGAATGAGGGGTGGGAGGGGGATTTGAGGGGCTCCTCAAATTTGAGGGCTCTAGTAGGGGCCCTGCTGGAGTTGCATTTTTGCCTCAAGCCCTCAAATATGAGGGTTGAGGGCTCAAGTAGGGGCCCTGCTGGAGTTGCTCTTAGCAACAGTATTTCTTTGAGGCATGTACCTGAGAGAATAGACCAAGTGCTCATCAGCCATCACTTCATCAGTTCAAATGCATACAACATAAGTTGGTATCGTATCTCCATTTCAAGGTAAAAAATGTAAAAGCAACCGCACGTGTTGCACCTGCTGCTTTGTTTTTTGGGAAGTCGTTTTTGAAAACCAGTCAACCACATTAAAAAAACAACTGATTAATAGCCAAAGCAACTATGGAACTGGCCATAGTTATGAATCCCCATGCCTAAAAATGTCCATGGCAGGCTCAACGCTGGCAATTTTTTTCGGCTGGTTACTGGCTTGTAGCTATGCCTCCTCAAGAACTGTAAAGAAATAGGAAAATTATAAATATCAGACTTGAGGATGGAAAAAAACAAAACAATTCTCAAATATTCCACGAATCAATAAAAAACACTTCTCTGACAACTTGTTTCTCAGGTATGAAATTTATAGGCAATCTCTAAATAGGACTAACAGAACCATCGCAACAAATACACAAAATCCAGAATAATCTAGCTTGTCTTAGAAACAATAGCACAAGATGAAATACCCTCATATTTATCAAATTGCTAAGTTGTTCAAGCCTGTATCATTTTTACAAATTAATTCAAGGTATGAAGATGTAACTGACCTAATGATATCTTCATGATGATGTTTAAAAACTGGACTCACCTTAGGTCTTTGAGCACATTCAGTCCATGCATAAATGGTTCCGACCAACAAGCAAGCAGAGATAGTAGACCCCCAAAATCTGCTCCAGAATTCGTACAGTAGACAGTCAGGTACAGTAGAAAGATGTGTGGATGCGCGCGCGTGTGTGAGAGAGAGAGACCTGTATGAAAACTTTCCTATCTCTCTTGATGGCGATATCATGGCCAACAGCCAACACCCTGTTGATCCATACAACAGCCTGATCTGCAGCTTTCTCAACGACCACATCTGAGACCTCTAGATTAGGAAGTGGTGGAAGAGGCCTGCAAACATCATACTTGTTTAATGTATTAACCTTGAATAGACAACACATACAGACTACAATGTAAGTACATCGTCAATCACAGCGCAACATATAAAACAACCAAAATCCAAAAAAAACAACAATTTTGCAGGTTAGCCATACAATCATTGCATAAATGAAGTACAAATCAATTATAGGCCTTTTGTACCTCTAGTAGACCATTCCGGGTTTCAGGTGTGCCTCCACTCTGTAAGTTAAACCAACATGTAATGCAAAATAAGAATTTAATAGCATATGGGAACACCCGGGGGGGATAGGAATTATATGTACCTTAGAAGTTACAATTACAAGAGTAGAAGCAAGTTCCGGCCCTAGTTGAGCAATTTGATGATCGATTCAAGCAGGATCAGTGTTGTCAATAAATCTTATCTGAGATATCAAGCAGAATAAGAAGTAAAGTTTATAGCTGCATGAAACACACCTAAATCCACAGAATAGACAAATGCAATCACAGTACATTGCATGGATTACAGAAATTGGGACATACCTTCAGTGGGGGTTATGGTTATGGTTATACCATATGCAAACATGCTCTAAGCTTCCTCGTGATGACATATCCCAGTATTTTGCATCACATTGCGCAATTATACAACAAAAACCTGTACAATCAACTTCTTTTCATAATATCGTCTCCTAAATGCTTCCAGGTGCTTTGTCAAGCAAGTAAAGCTAACTACCACTGGCACTCTTTCTCTGACTGAATATAACGGTATAACCTCCCTCGCCTTCCCTGGACTCACCCTAAAAATTAAGCTTTTATCATGGCAGAGCCATAAATCAAAGAGTAGCACAACAAAACCAAATATTATCCAATCCAGACTTTGGAGCAGCAACAATTGTTAGTATCCCAAGCAAATGGAAAATTTGTTCGGTGACCTTGCCGGAGACGACTTCGTGGGAGAAGGCGAGGATGCGGTCGAGGGTAGTCTCGATCTTGGTGCGGAGGAAGGAGTTGGGGGCGAGGCCGGGGTTGCGGAGCCAGTAGTGGCCCACCATGCGCCCCTCGTCGGGGTTGGCGATGGCGCCCTTCTCGAGCTCCCGCATCGCCGAGAAGGCGCGCTGCATCTGCGGCTCCATCCGCTGCAGGAACTCCTCCGTGAACGCCATCCGGCTGACGTCCACGAACAGGCCGAGCTCCTTGTGCTGGTACAGCCACTCCACGTACCGCTCCCACAGCTTGATCGGGTCCTTCTCCACCACGCCGCGGTCGTGCCCATGCTGGCCCGGCGGCTTGGAGGCTAGTGGCGCCGCGGGGGCGGGGAATGATTGGGACGAGGAGGAGGAGGAGGAACGGGAGAGGTCCGCGATGGAGTGGGGCGCGCGGACGCGAGCAACGGTGGCCTCGCTAGGCGCGCGCGGCGGCGGCGGCACCTTCAGGAACCCTAGAAGCCCCGGCGGCCCACCTCGCTTGGCGCGCGTCGGCGACGACCGAGGTCGAGCAGCGGCGGCCTCGCCTGACGCGAGCGACGGTGGAGATGGGGGAGCGGCGGGTGGGGATGGAAGGAGGCGGCGCCGGCGCGTGGGGGGAGCGGCGGGAGTGGAGGCACGGGGGAGGAGGCGGTGACGCGGGGCGGGGAGGAGGAGGAGGCGGCGGCAGCGCAAGGTGGGGGGAGGAGGAGGCGGCGGCAGATCGGAGGGATGGGGAGGAGGAGGCGAAGCGGGGTGGGGAGGGAAGGGGGTGGCGGCGGTGCGGGATGGCAGGGCAGGGGAGGAGGGGAGGACAGGGGGAGCGGAGGGAGTGGCGGCGCGGTGGAGGACGGGGGGAGCGGCGGGAGTGGAGGCGCGGGGGAGAGGCGGAGATGGGGGAGCGGCGGAGGAGGAGGAGGGAGGGGAGGAAGCGGCGGAGAATCACAGGGGAGGAGGCGGCGGAGAATCTCAGGGGAGCGCACGGGTTCAGTTGGGGGAGGCAGGAGCGTGGGCGTCGGGGTGGGTGCGTGGGCGACTGGGCGTCGGGTAGGTGTAGGTTCAATGATGTGCATGATCCAAATAATTTTGGTCATTGGATTTTCAATGAGTAAGAGAATAAGGTTTGAGGAGAGATCCAGACTATCCATTTGTATGAAGTTGGAACCCTTAGGTACACAAATCTGGGTGGACTTAGATTAGGCATGACTGTAGGGGTGGTTGAGGGGGTGGATTTAGTAAAGAAAATTTTGGTGTACTATAGAGTAGGGTAGAAGGTACACAAATCTGGGTGGACTTAGATTAGGCATGACTGTAGGGGTGGTTGAGGGGGTGGATTTAGTAAAGAAAATTTTGGTGTACTATAGAGTAGGGTAGAAGGTACACAAATCTGGGTGGACTTAGATTAGGCATGACTGTAGGGGTGGTTAAGGGGGTGGATTTAGGGCATCTCCAATGGGTCTATAGCAGCTATCTACAAGAGAGTCCATGTCATCAACTGTCCTACGTGGAAGATATTAAATGAAGAAAGAGAACGCAGCTCTCTACAGCTCTAGAGATAGTCTATAGCGCCAAACGAGGCAGCCTCCATAAATTCTGTGTGTGCATGTAAGCATCAAATAGCTATCCTTATAGATAGTTCTTTAGAATGCTAACTTTAGTGTGTACTATATAGATGATGTGGAAGTCTTATAGTTAGTTGCTAGCTATAACCATTGGAGATGGTAAAGAAAATTTTGGTGTACTATAGAGTAGGGTAGATTAAACAACCGGCGGTACCGACAAGATTTCCAGCATTTGCTTTGAGATCTGAGCTACTTAATCATTCTTATGCAAATGATTAGTGTTCTACTACCAAATATGCTTGTACAACTACTGCAATCATTAACCAGATGATGATCCGGCAGCATTATTGTTTACATCATAGTTTCAGTTGCTGTTGTTTGTCCTCGTATCTGATACGGTGATACAGCTGTTGTGAGATTGGTTCCTTGGAAAGCCAGATTGGAGCCAATTCATACAAATACTCCATTTGCTTGCAAAGTTTCAGACTCCACACCCTTGCCTCAGCATTTGGACCACAGGCTTTGCGCCTCAGGAGTCAGGAGTGATCTCCCAGGTGAAATGGGGGTTCAACATTCTTTTGTAAGTGTCATTTTGGTTGTTAAGTAAATTATATTGTCTGCTTCGATTAAATAGGCGATATAGCAGATTTTTTGTGCTGCGATATCTGATTGTATTACACTCAGCGTTGCAATACCAAACAAAAGCCTTAAGACAAGTGTTAACCCCGCGCATGATTGAAACGGACAGAGCATTGCATGAACTCAACACAAATGTGGGTCATGACATAGATATGATGCTATATACATCTGATCATGATTATCATGCATTTTTCTCCTCTCGTCTCGGTGGCTTCCGTGTTTTTGTCAGATGGTTGGATTCGGCTGTGATCGTTTTGGCTACAGCTTTTAGCTTCTGGCTTATTTTTCACTATTCATAAATTTTGTATTTTTCTGAACTTTTGACTTTTTATTGAGCTTTTTTGCCAGTTCTTTTTTCCCGTATTTGTTTGTATTATACGTAATGGGCTAACATATTTTTTAATTTTTTTAAATTTAATTATGCTAAATAAGTTTCTGTCAGCTACAATATTTTTTTCAGCCAGCTACAGTGCTTTACAGTCATAAGCCACCAAAAATAAGTCCAAATGATTAACTTGCAACCTATATTCATCAAACTGTGTCTGATAAGATTTCACGACAAGCCAAAAGCATTCATTTCTGGTTCAGCAAATATCTGTTCAGTCGAGCCCTCGTTGTTGGGAAATAAAGTCTTGGGGCTGGATGGTTAGCAGTTGACGTCAATCAAGATTGTCTGTGATAAAAGACTACGGTCCGTCCGTGGTCCTACTTAACCACCCATTTACAGCCTGCGAGTCGGAAGTTACAGCAAGCAGTTTGATGTGGAACTGTGGAAGACTTCATCCACGCGAAGCTATCGACCGGTAGATATCACGGAACAGTGGGAGCATGCGCTACAATTAAAATCGCAGCCTTCTTGTGTTGTTCTACTGCTGGTCTCGTGCAGCCGTGTTTACTTGTAGGACCAGTTCTGGTCCTGCGTGCACGGCCGCAACGAAGCATCTAGGCTCTAGAACGCCTCCGTCCAAGGTCTCCCGTTCTTGGGTGGCAATCAGTCACAGCTCGAACACACCAAGGTTTGTACAATTAGGATTATAATTCCTCTTCTTACCAATCATGCAAGTTTCCATCCAAACACACTCGACGTTGAGGCGAAAAATGGAATGCATTATCTCAACATTCCATACATCAAAACTCGCAATTGTGTTCCAATCGGGGGACAACTGGGGCACGATCGACGAATTCATGGCGGTAATACGACAACAAATGATGCAATCTCCTTTTTCTATATAGTGTCGAACCAATTAAAGGAACAGCAGCATAGAAAGAAATGGAAGCGACGATCTCGCTCACCAAACACGCCCATGGAACCGAAGCAACCGAGAAAAGGCCGCCATCTTTTCGTCGTACTTTGAAGTTTGACCGGCCATACCTTTCCCCTCCTCCGATCCGATGGAATGGTGGGGAAGAGCGGTCACGCCCGTCCGGCTCCGTCGGGGGGCGGCGGGTTGAAAAGCGGCGGCGCGTCGCGGCCGCCGAGGTCCATGGAGGATTTGGCGGAGGCCCGCGGGGCGGCGAAGTCGCGGTAGCCGGTGTAGTCGCCTTCGGGGCTGGCGCCGTGGCCCTCGTCGAAGTTGAGCGCGTAGCTGAGCGCGTCGTAGTTGAGCTTGCCGCCGAAGTGGTGCGGCCGCGGCCTGCCGCGGCCGAACCGCCGGATGAAGGTCTTCCACCGCGGCCCGGCCACCAGCTCCGACCACTCCCGCACCTTGAGGACGGCGTCGACCGCGCGCTGCCACCAGCTCTCCTCCTCCTCCGCCGTCGCCGCCGCGCCGACGCGCTGGTGGGAGGAAGAGGACGAGTACGAGGGCCAGGGGAAGCAGCAGCACCGGCGGCCGTGGCGCGCGAAGAAAGCCGCCTCCGCGTCGTCGAGCCCCGCGGCGCCGGCGAGGTCGGTGTCCATCGGCGGGAGGGTAGAGTGGGGAAACCCCTGCGCTGAAGGCCCAAACGGGTGGTTTTTTGGGGGGATTTGCGCTGCTTCGGCCTGTGCCGTGTGCGGCCGATGTCGCGTGGGTTTTATTGGGAGGCAGCTTCGGTGCCGCGGGTGGTGGGCCGAGTCAACGATAGGCGCGTCTGGCTGACGTGGGCCGGAAACCGCGGACCCCGACCCGACGCCTCGCAACGTTCGCAAAAAAAAAAAGTCTCTGTGCTGTTGTGCTCCGCTTACTTTTCTCTCATCTCCGCAGAATCTCCACTTTGGACTCGTGTTAAACATGACACGAACGTTGACATTTTTGAGGAAAACGATCGTTAACTCCATACCTGCAGTTCGATCAAGAACAGTGTTCATCAGATTCACATTGTATTATTATTATTATTATTATTATTACTATTATTATTATTATTATTATTATTATTATTATTATTATTATTATTATTATTATTATTATTATTATTATTATTATTATTATTATTATTATTAGCACTCAATTTTCGTTGGTATATAGGGTGTTAAGATGTAAGTCGTTCCTGTGTAAAGCTTGATGTATGTTTTACACGATGACAAATGGCGGCAGGTGCTTAGCTATGGTTCGCTATTGCTACACACCCAGAAGCAACTCAAGCAAGTAGATAGACAGGGCGTGCTTGGATAAGAACAAAGAAATCATCATTAGGCCACAGCATCCGATCTGTTACTCACCGGCCGTTTTCAGCCACAAGTTATCGATCAGCCGTCAACCATACAGCATCTCCAGTATACAGATATACAGATACCCCAACAGTCCAATTAGACCAGTTCTTCGTATGTTAGGGTGTGTAAGATTTACTGGCTTATTACTCGTATACTCCAAGTGAATTCCCCACCAAGGCTTATAAAATAGCTAGTCCTGAGACCTGCCCGACGACGACGAGCTTCCGGAAGTTCCCGCCGTATGGGCGCCGCGCCGGTCGGTACCGACGGTTGCTTTCAAGCAATCTAGCAGCCATCCTTAAAAAATTAAAAATAAAATGAAATTCGTCTATTGTGACTTGTGAGTAGGGGTGAAAACGGGTCGGATTATCCCGACCGATCTGGCACCGAATCCGATTGGTACCGAATCCGACTAGTACCGAATCCGGAGAAAAAATATGGGTTAGGATATGGTAACAGCAATATCCGTCCGAATCCGAATATCCGTCCGAATCCTATGCATCTTCAAGTTTGATTTCAGGTTAGTGCTACTATTTGACGTTTCATTTTCTTTTGCAATGGTAAAATAAAATCTTCCACATCAGCTATTAAATAGTAACATCAAGTCAGTGCGTCCTACTCCATTTACTGCACTGTATGCATTCCTTACAAACAAGTAGGGGTGCAAACGAAATGAGTTAATCCCGACCGATCCGACACCGAATCCGATTGGTACCGAATCCGATTGGTACCGAATCCGGAGAAAAAAATATGGGTTAAGATATGGTAGCAGCAATATCCGTCCGAATCCGACCCGTTTTCACCCCTACTCGTGAGCATTCCAAACGCGTCAAGTCAGAAGTATAACAAACCAAAAAACTAACGCGTAGGTGAAACACGGCCTTCCCTGAAACTTTTGGAGTCGTATGACATCAGATGCAACAAGCATAATCTCCCTCGGAAAAACAAACATAATCTTCGAACCGTCGCATTAGGTTCAGGCTTGCAGACAACAACGAGGCCCATCTCTGGAGCCCGAAACGAGGCCTGCAAGAGGCCGATTAGCTGAACGTTGCGCGCGGCAGCCCCTGGAAAGCCTATCATTTAAGATCAAACGGGCCGGCCAAGTGCACCAGCCCGCGTGGCGCGTAAGCAGTGCACGGATTCGAGAAGCCGCGAAACTACTTTCGGGATTTGCATGGACTTTCGGCTCATATCCTTTACACTGTAGTTTATATTTTTAACTGAAAATAAATAGTAATGGAGTAGTGACTAAAAAAGGTGATTTAAAAAAAAGAATGTAAGTGGTGAAAAAAGTATAAGAGATAAGTATACGTGACGGTAGCGAGAGAAGTAAATATATAATGTATCTATGATTTTTTATCTTGTCGCTAAAGCGAGACAGCAATAAGAGAAATAGAGAAGCTACTCTAAAAAACTAAATATTTATATTAATTTTTATTTTTTAAATAGATGTCAGAAAATAGAAGACAATACCACATATCCTACGACGCCCACGACACGCGAACACACAACGAAGCCGAGCCGCTAACCCCTGCCCGCCAGCCGCCGCAGGCGATAAGCTTCGCGCCTGAACACGTCACGGCGTCAGCGATTGTAGTAAGTTGTGTCTCGGGCCAGTTCTGACAAGTTCGAAGTGGTAACGCAGGCGGACTTGGGCAGTTGGGCGTACGAGTTGCAAGTCGACCGGATGGAGAAATCGCGAGGTTGTGTTTGCAACAGATTACAGAAGATGAGAGATTCGACTGCAAATAACAAGATCATAGTGCTTACCTCACTGGTACTATACTTGGCTTATTTGGTTAAGACTTCGGTGTTGGTTAATTACCCTGTTAGCTCGAAAAAAACACTGCACGCCCAAGTGCCGTATATGATTCTTCGCATGTTTGTTATTGAAGATAGACTGGGCTAGCTGTCGCTCAACTGAAATGATGCCTCCACCAAGGATTTTGACAACCAGGTCAGGCAACTCATCTCAGGGTCATGGGGAAATACCATGTGATTGCAGTAAGGATCATAGTCCTCATTATCACAAATAATGACGTGGCCTTGTTTCATACTATAGCCCATACAGGTAACACCGTTCTGGTTCAGAGTGTACTATATATAGAGTGAGAGCATACGATTACGAATCAAGCAGTATGGGTACTTTAGGTGTATATCCACCAGTGAGATACAGCTGCAAATATTATTTACTGGAGATTTTGTAAGAGAAGGTAGCAGCTGCTTTGAACTCGGTTTGCTGTTTCTAGTCAAATGAAACAGCCAACAGGGCTTGTTCAGGCACTTGTCTCTGAAAGTTGTAGCTGTCCTATACCAAAGTAAAACAGACAGATGGCTTGTTCAGGCCCTTCTGATGAATTAAGGCTTCCGTTAATAATTGTTCAAAGGCAAAGGGGTAGTTCATAATTTTTCGCACACGAATACTCATTTCACCAGTTTTAGAAGAAAAAAAAGGTTCAGTGATTGTTTAAATTGCACATCGAGAAGATACTACCTGATGAATGAACAGCTCAGTGCATCTCCAGCTGATTCTATGATATACACCCCCCCCCCCCCCCCCCCAAAAAAAGCTTTGAACAGAATACTCATTGTACCAGTTTTAGGGGAAAAAATTCAATGATTGTTTAAATTGCACATCGAAATAGAGTACCTAGCATGAGGAAATAGGAGTACATTGTTGTTTTCTAAACGGCGGGAGTATGTTGCTTTGTAAGGTAGTATCTAGCATATGAAAAATAGAGGGAGTAATATTTTAATCGGAATACTCCTGCTGTTTGATGAGTTTTTATATAAATATGTAAAGTTAAAAGTAAATACAGACATGTATGTTTGGGAAGAAAACTTAGATACATGCACGTGCTATCAAGACTCAAATTCTTTAATTTCGGGTCATGAAACAGTATACGACCTGGTCCTCAATCTGGTCGGTGCATGATAGACGTGTTGCGCCTCATATGATTGCATGCCATAGGCCAATCACGAAGCATATGCGCTAAGATCATCCCTTGAGTTCGTAGTTCTTTGATCATGTTGTGTCGACCATGATGTGTCGACCATGTTCTATGACCATATTGTGTTGACCATGGCTCATCGACCACGTTGATCTTTCTGCAACTCTGGTTGTACCGCTCACACAGAGTAGGTACTTCTGTTCTTCGATCACTCGCTAGTCTTCAAGCACGGCTACTCGACCACGGCTGTTCGAACATGTTGCTCGATCACGGCTATTCAACTATGTTGTCTTGACCATGGCTGTTCGGTTCGACCACGGTCATTTTGACCACATTGTTATTGTCACATTGTACTACGTTGTGTCGATCACGGCTCATCGACCACATTGATTTTACTACAACTCCGATTGTGCCGCTCACACAGAGCCGGTACTTCCAATCTTGTACCACACGTTGTTTCGACCATGTTGATCTGACCATATTGTTCTCTTCAACCGTTGCTTGGATGCCTCAACCACAGCTCTTCGATCAAGCAAGTCTTCGAAGCACCAATTGGATACTTAAGACTTGGTCTACCAAACAGTTTACTATGGCTTATGACCAGATTACTATAGTCTAGAGGGTCTCTGACTCCTACATGAACTGGGACACACGTGTTCTCGACCACCATCAATAATAAGACTAGTTCCAACACGATCTATGGTCTTGTTCAACCAATTGTCGCGTCGTGCCTCATACGACCACATGTTCTTGGCTGATCACAAGATGCATGGTCAATTTATGGTAGCTTATGCACCAAGATGGAAGGATAGGATCCGTTCTGGGTATATCGTATCCACAATGGAAATATGATTGCATTGTATCTCCATTTAATGAAAGTAATTCTCAACGAAACTGTTTCAGATGGAAAGCATATGTCTAGAAGGTAAGAAATTGATAATTGATTAGGAAACTGATCTCAAAATTAATGGCGCAATTGGCACCGTGTGGGAGTCGTGTACGTTGCCTACGGCCTTTGTGCCTATAAAATGACAGACATAAAGATCACTCGCGGTACTCGAATGCCTCCAATCGGATGCTGTACCCAGATGCCTACAACCAGACACTATACCAAGATGTCTCCAATCACTGGTGGTACTCTGACATCATCGACCGCCCTTAGTGCTCAAACATCACTAATCGCTCACTGTGCTCGGACATCGCTGACCGTCTTTGATATGTAGTCACTTATGACCACCAGTGATACTCGGTCACCTACGACTGCCCATAATACTCGAGCACCATTGATCACTCATAGTACTCTGACGCCTCTGACCGCCAGTGATACTCGACCATCCGCTATGTCCGAACGTCTCCGATTGCCTACGGTACTCGAATGCCTCCGACTGGATGCTGTGCCCAGATGCCTACGACCAGACACACCTTCAATCACCCTTTTGATACTTGGAAGCTTACAACCACTTGCAGTACTCGGACGCCTTCAACCACCAGTGATACTTGGCCACTTACGACCATCCGCTCTACTCGGACGACATCGATCGCCAACGGCACTTCATTGCCATCGACCACTTTCAACACTCAAGTGCCATCCACCACCCACAGTACTCGAACAACATCAACCGCCTACGGCACTTCGTCACCTACGACCGCCCATAATACTCGAGTGTCATCGATCATTCACAGTACTTGGACGCCTTTAACCGCCAATGATATTTGGTCATTTATGATTGTCCACTGTACTCGGATGACATTGACCACCCGCGGCACTTCGTCGCCATTGATCGCCCGCTATTCTTGGACGCCATTGACTGCTTGCTGTACTCAGATGTCACCAATCGCCCGAAGTACTTGAACGTCACCAACCGCTCTCAGTGCTCGAACGTCATCGACCTTTCCCTGTGTTTGAACGCTTATGATCACTGCTGCAATATCTGGTCGTTCTACAGTGCCTGTTCGAGCAGTCGGTTTCTTTCGATCATGGATGACTTCAGATGGCTTTCGACTAGGGACGACTTCCAATGGCTTTCGGCCATGGACGGCCTCCGATGGGTTTCAACCACGAATGACCTTCAATGCTTTCGACCATGGACAACTTCCGATGGGTTTCAATCACGAACTACTTTCGATGGCATTCGACCACAGACGAATTTCGATGAGTTTCAACCACAGATAACTTTCGATGAGTTTTGACCATGGACTACTTTTGATGGCTTTTGACCATGGACTACTTTCAATGGCTTTCAACCACAGACGACCTCCATTGGCTTTCGACCATGGACTATTTTCGATGGCTTTCGACTATGGATGACTTCTGATGGCTTTCGACTATGAATGACTTCCAGCTGCTTTCGACTACCGACCATTTCCAAATGTCGATGGCTTCGGCTTTTGAGGAGTCTTTCCCAATGATCACTTTTGACCACTTCGACATCTGACCTAGGCGTTTTGCTCTGCTAGTCTCACCACCTGAATTAAGTACGTCTACTACACCGATTCTACTACTATATCATCAGATCAGTCATGCTTAATGCGAATCATGCACATTTTTAACACCTTAGTTTTATATGTCGTTTGATACCGACGAAATTGAACGGCAAAGATCGGTGTGGCCAATGCAAGGCTATGCTATCATCGGCCCCATAGATCGATGAGGCTAGAGATAATGCCAACGCCCACATTTACATCAACCATTCATCACATGTATAGAGAACGTGAAGTGAAGTCTGAAGACGACGACCAATACACAGCCTAATCAGAGTTATTCTATGGGTTTATCCTGCGGATGTAATTAACCGCGAGCTTTCTGAGGCCCTAAGAACCAGAGGATCATATCGCCAATGTCAGATCTACTATGCAAAGTAGACTATGGAGTGCATATATATAAAGAGGATGTATAATTTTGTTATTCTCAAATGAACAAATAAAATGCATGTTTTCCTATCTTTTCTTCTGTTTATCTATTTTTATGTACTTTAATACACTAGCACACCTATATTTTATACCCCACGATAAAAAATCCGAGAGTAATTTCTCGCGTCAAACACCTGCATACTTGGGATACTTGTCGTCTGGATAGAGCAGTTCAAATGACGTACTCACGAAGGGAGTATGTGGGTCCCAGGGAGTGTATATAATGGAGTATGTACGTGGCATACGGAGTATATATACTCACGGGTCCATCTCATGTATACCTTGCCGTTGGGAGTATGAAAGAGAGTAGTATGTTCATCTTTTTACTCAAAGTTACCTCATTTGCTAATCCTTTTGAATCAGACCGAAATAAATTTCTACTAAGTAGTTCCCTTTATATTCATGATTACTTAGAAGCTTAATTCTAGAAAGTATGTAATCTTTGTTACTTTGTTTAAAAGGGAGGAATGTTAGAAGTTTGAAGTATGCTATTTTCGAAAAAGGAGTATGTCCATAGAGTTATCATTTTTTTTACAAATGAGTATATCTTTTTTAAAGGGTTTGTGACGGTATATATGGAGTATGTAGTATATATACCGACTACAAAGAATTGAAGCGTTTATAGACGATTACTCGAAATAGGGCATACAAATATATTAAAATGGAGTATACGTGGAGGATACTGTCAATTGTACAAAGAAGCTAGTAGTACATCTGAAATGGGAGTATGTACAAAGAAGCTATTAGTATATCATGGAATGGGAGTATGTCATCAAGTGCACGTTGAAAAGAAAAAAAAAAGGCAGTGCACTCTCATGTACATAATAGGTACACACATTTACAGGCTGGCATGGTTCTACTATTAGCCGTATGAAGATTACATCGATAACATGGCATTCTCCTTGGGTGGCATCGTTGTATAATTAATGTCAGGCAGCAGTACTCTGGGTTCTGGAGAGTGGAGACAACCATGGTAGCGCAACTGCCGCAGTGTTTTTTTTGTATATGCTGTCAATCCTGCATTTGCTGCTATCCATATCTAAAAAGTGAACTTTGATGAAATTTTTCGTTAAACTCATTTTAGAGTATCTTATAATCATTATTAGAATACACTTAAAAGATAAAGATATAAAATAATATCATTTAAGTAGTATATAAGAAGTGGGAGTACGCACCCTAGGAGTATGGAATCATATACATATATATAGAGAGAGAAGCAGTGAGCAAATGATTGTTACGTGATTTGATGCTTTGATTGTCATTTCTCACCAACGTTAGACTGGTCCTCAATCCTCACAGCTTTGGTTTACAAGACTAAACTGCATAGATTGAATTGAATGGTAACGTATGCTTTAGAATTAGGACGATAGATAGATTGGCTGCCCATGCAGGAACCAGTTGATGTGTTCACTGTTTTCCCGTGCCCACCGTTTCAGCACTTTCTTCTGTATCACTGTTCACAGGATCCCACTGGTTGACACTCCATCTAAGCTGGTAGTGAATGTTTGTGGGAGAAGCAGGAATCTTCCATGATGAAAGCATTTGTAGCAGAGACATGTTCCATCTTCCATCCTTTGCTCGCGTCAATTTCCATGTGATAAGCGGCTTATTTCAGTATGGACAGGTGATGTCCTGATTTTTTTTTCTTTCTGATAAAATCCATGAAGTCATTGAAGTGCTTGCATCGACTGATCTCTCATGTGATGCACCCTATCTACTTTATTAGGTGAGATATGGCTTTCAAAGGATCTAGAACTCTAGATGTATAGAGAGGTCCTGAGTTATGGGCAATGCACGACTAAGGTGCCAAGCTTTGTGAAAATTTCCAGTGCATAGCTTTGAGGGAATGTATGCCTGCCTGATCCTTTTGCCTTGCCAGATAAAATAGCCCCTTTGTTGTCAAGATTGTTACAAGCAGTCATTCCTTTTGTAAAGAAAGGGAATGGAAGTTAGTATCACTGTTTTTTTAGCTTAGCTGCAAGCAAGCCTGCAACACTTGACAATAAACTCACCACAATCCATATTGCATGGCAGTTTCAAACATGTCGGCATTATGATCTATATATGAGAAAAACATCAATAAAGATGATCAATCCATTTTGTCGGAACAGTTAGGTTGCTACCTTGCGATTAAAGCATGACATTTGCGGAGACACTGAACCTTTGGCTTAGTGTTGCATTCATTTGGACATTCCTGAGAGATCGGTCCCACGATCGGAAGATGCCATTAAGCAATACTCAACGTACTAACTTCCAAACACATTTGGGGCTTAAGTGGATGGTCCACTTCTTTGTTGCGGTTTTTTTTCCTCCCATTTTTTGATCTGCGGCGCTTCCACACTAAGCCAGCAAATAATTGCTTAGAAAGTTGCGGTTGGAACTAATGAAGTAGTGATTGATCTGAAAATTCCACTTACATCACTCTCGATTCTCTGGGAGATGATGTTTCATCTAATTTCTTTTTATTAGCACTTTGCGTCTGAAAGTGCGACCTTTAGCTCTGCAGATTGTCAAATCTGTGCGACATAGTTTATTTACTTCGCTTATATATAACACTGACATTTACATCGACCTGACAATAAAGAAATCTGATAATGCATTACATGTAAGCAGTTTTTTGTTGCGTTTCACCTCCTACCTTCAAAGCCTCCCGACCAAAAGAGCACTTGCGAAGTCATAAAATCTTAAAATACCAGGTGAGATTGTTCTTTATCTTCGACATGTGCAGCTTACACAAACATATTTATACCAGGATAGCTCTCAAGTAGACACCAAGGTTAGTGTCCACTCGCTGATTCGCACTTGTGGACAGGAAGCATAAATTACGTCGTCTGAGTTCTTTGGCTATTGCGATCAGCTGGTGCGGCATTGTATATATCATTGCTCAATACACACGCATGATTATGCTGGCCTTGGCCTTACTGTTTGAGTTCTAGTATTATCCTTACTAGTTACGTACCTGTGCGTTGCAACGAAACTTATTGAATATATAGAGAATCGTGCTATAGAAGAGAGTTGCTCTGATCGATTGGAAAGTGGAGAATAATAAGAAGTTAAGTGAATAAAGCGGTTAGAAGAGAATAAATATACAACCATCAACTTATTCTTTTATGATAGTAATGATATCAGTCATATTCGGGCATCATATAGAATACTACAAATTAGTGGATGTGCCTCCGTTGTGGAGAACACTGAAACCCACCATGGCACTATGCGCTCTCTGTACTACAGGTTCCAACAGTTCCCGCATTGGTTTGTCTTCTTGTAACTGCACACGCACAAAATATTTCATTCTGCAAATCGCAACTTGCTGCTCCGTGTGACGCAAGCTTTCACTAACCAAACATACCTGAGTTTCTAACATCTGCAAGCCTGCAACCATAGAACTGTCTGAAACTTGGAGGATTTACAATGCGGAGTTTCGTCTGAAAACCGGCTACTGTCCTGCTCCGGCTGCCGGCCGACTCGATCGACCGACCAGTCGGAGTTGGGAGGTTGACCGATCAGACTGGTCTTAAACCGACGGTCAGACCGGTCCATTGAGGTTTAGACCTGCTCGTTGTTTCTTCTGTTCCTTTTTGGTTTGTTGACTTCTATTTTATCCATATTTTATTGGTTTCTCCTAGCTAATTAAGTGAATAAATAAAAAAATAATTTTATTAAAGTTAAAAAGAGTTAAAGATCATTCACCTTTGTTATCCGCCATCGGTCCTACAAGTTGTTACTGTCCTTTACGCGATCATGAGGTCATTCTTTTGGGCTTTTTTCGGCTTCAGACTTATAACACGGCGTGCATTCCAGTTGTCAGCAGGTCCTCGGCCCATAGCCCCAGACCATGCAGATCAGAAGAAAGAAACTACCCAATGCATGGATTTCACTTGTGGTAGGCATCAGTTACCGTGTTAGGTTCAGTTATTGATCTGCGTTAAATCTTTTGATTTGCATGTATGCACGTGCCTGGGCTCAGGCTGTGGCTGTTCATGCATGCATGGTCCCCTGTTCAGGTTCAGGGAGGGGAGGTGAGGTGAGGTCCCCTCCTGTATATGAGTGCGTTGATGTCTAAATGAGGTGGCAGTGGCACTAACCGGTCGCGCGATGCGGCACCTAGCGTGACGGCACGCCTGATAGTTCCACTCTCGCTTTCGGGCATTTGACGCATGCCGGACGGCGACTTGATGAACACGGACGTCGGAACGCGTTCACTTCCGGAAAGCTGGTTGGTCTTTTTTTTTTGTTGTGGTTTATGATTTTTAGTTTTAAAATAAATATTTATATGAATAAATTAAATATCGATAATCAGCTAAAAAAGTTATTCTGATAAGCTATTTTAAAACAACAATAAAAAGCTATTCTATTTATTTATTTAATGAAAGTCATGAGTTATAAACTATAAACTATTCTATTTAGTTTATATGAATAAACTAAATATTGATAATTCGTTAAAAATTATTTCGATAAACTATTTCAAAACAATGATTAAAAAGTATTATATTTTTTATTTAATATAAATTATAAATTATAAATCAAAAAGATCTCGTTCCTCAACGGAAAAATCCCTTATCCCCACGGTGGATCGATGGAAACGGGCAACTCGAGACGTCCCGCTAGATATCTCTGGATGTGTATCCCCTGCCTTCAACGATCAGTGACTTTGGGTCACTAACGCGTGGGCCCCACGCGACAGTGACCCAAAGTCACTGACGTTGAAGGCAGATGATCTCAATCCGATATCTCTACGTGCCTCAGTGCCTTGCATGCTCAGTTGCTTATCTGCCGCTGCCTGTGTCACTGTGTGTGCTCCGTTGTCCTCCATTCTAGCTTACTCTTTTTGGTCGTCAATATAAGATGTTGCTTTTACCCTGAAGATTGAGGTGTTGCATGGGCATATTAATTTTTCTCATCACTAGCTTAATCTGAAATGCCAGTTCGCCTAAGGATTTTCTCTCGCTACTCACAAGCTTAAGTATTAATGGCGGCCAGCTCTGCACGGTTGAGCCATCACACCCAGGGGCCACGGGGCGTTAATGCAGGGGCGCAAGATGCGGCAACAAAGGCTGACATGGGAAGCGATCGATGCTACCTGCAGACGGAGGTGAAACTGAAACGTAACAGTACTGGCATTGTTTTATACGCGGCGTGGATCGAATTTGTATGGCCTGTGGTTAGTTTGCCCATCCTCTTCCAGTGTTGCTTTCAGTGTTTCTCCGTGACATGAGAGTGATGCCACCGAGGGCAACGGGTCAGGTGCGGCCGTAAAAGCGACGGAGAAGCGCCATGGCCCATGAGAATGCGAACTCACAAAGCATCTATAGCTCGAATCTGGTAAGAGGTGACTTTGCCGCAGAGCTGCGCTTGTTAGTATTATCCCTGATCTATAGTTTTTAACTGTAGTTGATAGTTTTTAACTAAAAATAAATAATGATGATTGAAAGAAGTGGATTTTAGAAGGAGTAAACGAGCGGCGGAGAAAATGAGGGAGAAATATATACGTGAGATAGAAACAAGATGAGTGGATAAGTTTGTGATCCCTGTCTTACCCTTAGAATGAAAAAATAGAGAAGCTGCTTTAAAAAATCAGATATTTATATTAATTTTAATTTTTTAAAATAAAAGACAGAAAAAAACTTAGGCTCTGTTTGGCACAGCTTCATCAACAACTTCATGAGCTGTTGTGAGCTGTTTTTTGCCAAACACCCTTTTTGCAAACAGTTTCATGGATGAAGCTCCTTAAATCATGCTCTCACGAGGGAATGGGGTGGGGTGAAGCTGAAAATAGTAGCTTTTCACAGCTCTCTCCCTTAGGCTCGCAGTTCTAGAAACTCACTGCCTTTGTAGTTGACAGAAATTACAGCACTTTGCCACTGGGTCCCCACGCCTGTTTCCTCTCCTCCCGTTCGCATTTCTCTAATGATTTTAATTTTTTATTTTAATTTTTTAATTCATACTCATTCAAATATATTATTTTTTAATTCATATGACCATATACAAACATACAACTCCAAATGTTAGAACAAGTCAGGTAGATAGGGGCATCTTGGACAATTGCCCTCTTTCAGCCATGCATGAAGTTGTTGGTGAATCTGTTTTGCCAAACAGTTTTCCAAAACAGTTTTAGCTTCACCGGTGAAGCTGCTCGTGAAGCTGAAACAAAAAAAATAGTTGTGTCAAACGGGACCTTAATATAAACAGAAAACAATCGTCGCATGGTCAGTGAAGAGTTGTTGGTTTTACTCGGCTGAATGCAGCGAGCAGAGGTGTGTCTCGGGCCCTGGGGGGCAGCTGTTGCCCGCCACCCATCATTGTCCGGTAGGCCGACGGCCGCGAAGTTCCGGGCCCAAGCCCACGTGTCACCCTCACGTCTCACCGATTCTTCCTACTCCTGGCCCGGGACCATATCCCACTCAAGGGCTCCAGGCCACCCGTCCGCGTCCCAACTCCAAACAGGCGCGGTCACTGCCCTAGCTTCACCTCCGTCTCCGGTACTGTCAATTTGGCACAGCAGTGAGCGGCATTGGCATTACTCCAACATTACCTCCAGCTTGTGGTGTATAGTATAGCCGCGTGGTGCCGTGCTGTGGGATATCGACTGACTGTATTAGTAGCATTTGCTCTAGCTTGTGGTGCGCACTGCGCAGCCGCGTGGTGCGGTGCTGGGCTGCGGGATATCGTGTGACTGTGCCGGTGTGGGTGCCATGACAGGGGAGGCCGGCATGGGGGGAGGCATCTACGAACCACGAGCGCTCGTCTCCAGTCCCACCCGCGCGCGTCGTTTCCTGCGCGCGTAGCGACGTGCGCTGCTGTCGCCGAGCTCGCCTTGTCGTTCAGGGAGGAACCCGCCGATGCTGGCCTCCGCGACTGTGAGATGGATGGGATCATGAACTGATCTGCCCTGCGCACACAGCCTCTCCTGATCACACCTTGATCTCATAGGAAAGATCTGTAATGAGACATGGATTAGCGACATAATAGGCCGGTAATCATGCCGTACCAAGACTGGATCATGTGTCCATGTCAAGCATAATCAGGACGAATAAACGCCAAGCGTGTCTAGACGATCAGGTACTGGTGGATCCAGGAATTCAACTGGTGTTTTTCATCATGCCTGTCATGTACAGTGGCACCATGGTACTATCTTCTTTTCGTCCTCAAAATTAATCAACGGAAAAATAGATCAAAGCCTATTAGTAGCGTATGGGTAGCTCTTGTCTTCTTCCATTCACAAGAAAAAAAAAATTGGTTACTGCTCACCATCTCTCTCACGTTTCCGGGGTTGGTTGGCCGGACTCGTGCCGATTCCACGGCGGTTCGTCGGCCCCTCGTCGCCGTGATCAGAAGCTGCCACACGCAGAGGCGCCCGTTCGCTCACTGCTTAGCTGCAGTTAAATCTGCAGGCCCGGTGGAAACTGACACGAGGAAACGGTCATGGCAGCATGGCACGGCGTGACATGTCACTACGTACGTACGCACCCATGTCAGGGGGCGTCAGAGGCCATCGAATCGTTGAACGCGAATCGTATCATCAGATGCCGGATCGGACCAGCTAAAAAGTGTGCTACCCTCCTCCGATAGACAGATCGAACTGCACAGCCGTACGTCTCGTCTCGTTTCGTTTAACGCTTTCGAGTGGAAGTGTAACCAGTGCGGCGGTGACGTGGCGTGACACCGGCCAGGTAGGCGCATGGGTGCGTGGCCCCGCGCTCTGGCGAGGATGGGAGTGTGCCAACGCAGGGCCCGGCCCCACATGCCGGTGCCTTTGGGCATCGAGGCCTTTTGCCGAAAGGGAGCCAAGGGAGGATCACTGGGGCAAAAGGCAGGGGTAGCCAGGCACGCAGGTGCGCGCCGCCCCGTGCCGGCACGACGCCGAGAGAGCAAAAGCCTCGTGCCAACTGAAAGAAAACGTGGTGGTGCCCGTGGCCGTCGTGGTACGTGCCTCGTCCCGCTCTGTGCTCCTCGCCGGCATGGCTCGCGACGAAGCACGCGCCAGTGAGACGAGCATGCGGCGAACCCATATGGACTATGGTGAGTTACCGACAAACGGCCAGCCACCCTTGAAATACACCCACCTGTCAGTGACTCATCGAGGATACCATACCTCAGAGATACTGAAGTGTATCGTGGCTCTATTTTTTTTTCAGCTTTTAGCTTCTGCTTTTAACTTTTCAACAGTAACTAGGTTTTAAACAGAGTGTCTTTTCAAAATACTGTACCGATTTTATTTATATCGTCAAAAATCGCACATGAGTTTTTGTTACTCTTTAATCTCTCGCACGAACAGTCAAAAACCACAAGCCGTAATAAAAAACCATAAACCTTAGGAAAAAAAAAGACCCTGTGACTGCAGAGTAGTAGTAGCAAGTAGAGATGCTTTTTGTTTATCGTCGTTCTTGCTGATCCCTTTTCCCTTTAGCCATCGATGGTCGTGGCTATGATGAGTGCCCTCACGGGCTACTCATCTCCTCTTGTTCCTCCTTGCAGGCACACCCTCATGAGCTCTGACAGCGGCCTCTCGTTCCCCTGCCATGCATGCTCCCTTCCCTAGCTCCTCCGATCCATGGCTTTTGCATGCCTTTCGCGTCGCCGTTTGTCCCAATTGAATTCTCGCTCTCGTGCCCGGAATCTCTGGACCGGGTTATCCAGTGCATCCGACGATGGGGGTGTCGTTGCTGCGAAAGTTTCGTCAGATCGATCCACTAGCTTTGGGACAACCGTTCGTGTCTATGTTAAGCATGCATACATTTCGATCATCTGCTGTTGCTAGAGAATGAACGTGCTGTTGGTTTTGGCCCTAGATCAAGAACGCTCGAGACACAGCACATCACAAGAGAACACAGACCAAACACAAGCGTGAACTGGACTCTGGCGCTGGGGCAATTTTCTCTATTTTGCTTGTCTCTGTGTTACAGCAACTAAAACCGAGAAATACAAGGAGCCTTAAACTACTCAGATGACGTGCGGCATCTGCACATCCGAATTAGTCGCATCCAAGCGCGTGACTCGACCCGCTAAGGTTCTCTTCATATTGGCTCCAGTTTTTACTTATAAAAATTAATACAAATACTCGATTTCTCGATGCGATTTTTTCACTTCTCTCGCTACCATCTCGTTCTAGGAATAAGCCAATAGGTTACGGGTGCATCACCTCCCCACTCTTCTCGCTCTCATCACACACAACATTTCTTCCTCACTTTTTCCATCTCTTGTGCTCTTTATTCTAAAAGCCACTTTTTTCAGCTATTACTATTTATTTTCACTAAAAAGAAAGAAAAACCAAAAAATATCAATAAAAACCAATACAAACACCCCCTAAACAACATCATGCATATGCATGTACTCCCTACGACTCGGCTTCTACATGACCAAGTCCATATTATTTCTGACACAAGTGTGCCATTTGAGCCTGATGCAAGTGAGATTGTGATCGGTTGAATTTGAGGCAGTGGCGGAACCATGATTTCATAATGCCCTGGGCTATGGAGGGCTGGAGGCCACTACTACTGGGCTAGAAGGGAATATTACACCCCAGACATACCTAAGCTTTGTATTATTAAATATCCCACTCCCCTAAGCTGCCATGAGGTTGGATCCGCTTGAGGTGAATAAAAAGCTCTGAGGATCTTGTAAAAAACACTTTTAAAAACCCCTGAATCAAAATTGTAACAAATTAGGCGTTGTTTGGCATGCATTAATTTTCCAACTAGCATGGTGGCCCACGCAAAAGCGCGGCTAGATTGCTTCCAAAGTTATGATTCCGTTGTTTTTTATTCCAAATTAGTATTATTTATTTATTTAGGGATTTTAGTTTGAAAATCTTATTAAAATTAAGTTGATCCTTTCATATATTTTTTGCATTTTACCTGACATGGACTTTTTATTTGAATATGAACCCTTACATTTTGGACGCACCATGATGGATGGTGTAGATTTTATTTTATTTTACTTGGTAACATTGTATTTTGTAATTAATCTTTTCTGTATAAAGGAAAGTGAGATAATAGGCAAACTACATGTGGAGGAAATATAATTTTAGTATAAGATTTGTTTTGGAAAATAACAATTGTTTAAATTGGAAATGTATCAGAGAAATATGTTTTTCGGACAAAGTAAGCCGATGCCTTTTTCTACTACATCGTGTCCTTTCGTTCCAGCCTTATCCAATAGGTAGCTTGTTCCCCATTTGCTTTCTTCCATCTTACCAGCATTTTGGAACTGTGATTGGGTTCGCTCGGATTTGGGAGCAATAAAATTGCTCTGCTTCTTGTTGCTTTGCCTCTTCCCGGATGCTCTGTTGTTATGGCCTTCTTCACCTTGCCTATGGACGCCAAGTAGGCCTATAGCAACGACCCGACGGTGGGCCGCCTGTAGGTCTACGACAATCGTAGAGATGCAAGTTGTTATCTTCCTCCTGGCCGAGCTCAACTTCCAGGACACAAGAAAGGCTTAGTTAAGGCCATGGTTCTACTTGGGACAATGTATTTGCAGGCTACATGTCCTCGTATTCTCTTCGAATTGGATTGCGTTTTGTCTACTAGTGTGTATTGTGTTCTATCTAAACACGTATTCCTTTTGCTGTTCTACACAAGAGAAATGTGTATTCCTTTTGCTGTTCTACACTGGAGTTCTGCTTCAGCGGTCTTATCTTATAGATGTACACAATTTCCTTTGTTGTTCCATCCTCTATTCAGTTATGTTCCGTCCTTTATTCAGTTTGGATTGGTTTG
Organism: Dendrocalamus latiflorus; assembly: GCA_017311315.1. NCBI lineage: Eukaryota > Viridiplantae > Streptophyta > Magnoliopsida > Poales > Poaceae > Dendrocalamus > Dendrocalamus latiflorus. The sequence continues at coordinate 4,535,231 of CM029634.1, read as the reverse complement.
CAAAGTTTCTTTTCCCTTGATTCCCTCTCTGTCCCAAAGGGATCTCCTCATATTCTCCTTTACTATTTTTATCCCTTCTTTTTCCTTTGTTGTTTTGCATTTCTTTTGTTGTTCTAAATAGGAGAAACATGTATTGCTTTTGCTATTCTAAACTGGAGTTCTTCTCCATCTATCTTGTCTTATAGATGTACACAATTTCCTTTGTTGTTCCATTCTCTATTCAGTTCTATTCCGTCCTCTATTCAGTTTGGATTGGTTTGCAAAATTTCTTTTCCCTTGATTCCTTCTCTGTCCCGAAGGGAGCTCCTCGTATTCTCTTCTATTGTTTTTATCCCTTCTTTTTCCGTTCTTGTTCTGTCTCAATCTTAACCATTAGAATCTAGACTTATATCAATCGACGGTGTGGATCATTTTCTTTTTTCTTTGATTAATATAGTATTTTCTATCTATTTATGAGCAAATGTGATATCTTTATTGACTTCTGCTTTAATAATATAATAGATTCCTATAGGTCAAAACTTTTTTCTATAAAATTTCTTAAAAATACCATGTGAGATTTCTGCATTCGACCTAATGGTTCCTTCGGAACCGCAAAGGATACAAACACATGTTAAGTGAGTCACACGTTTGGACTAGAGCCATAAAAAAGAGATCAGTTTTGTGAATGCTAAGTCAAGCTAGACTAAATAAAGATGACGGATAGTTATTCGGAGAAAGCTCGGTATCATGCATGCATGGCGCGAGTTGGCCTGTGGTCACTTCCAACTTTTCGTACATAGGCAAAGCTCAAATCAAACATCTTTCCGAAACAGCGCATCAAGGATTCGAGGGCTTCTTGTCATCTGATGGGCCCCAGAACTCTCCAAAAGTTAGGTATAAGGTCCTGCTGAATCCGGCTCCGACTGCCCGCTTCTGGCCTATGAATATAAGGTCCCGTTTGGCATAACTCTAGCTCTAAGATCTATGTTGGATCTGTAGTTTGTTGACTAAATTAAAGTGATTTAAATATTTTTATTTAATATATAATATAAATGAAATAAGTCATGTAAATGCACTTAACATGCCTGCAACTCTAGATCCAGGATTTCCTAGAGCTACAGATGACCAGCTCTACCAAACGGGGCCTAAATGTATTGTAACAGCTGTAAATATACTATAACCATCAAAGTAGTGCCATAGCGGATTAAAAAAAAGCTGAATTTCACATAGCAATACGAGCTCGATTCAAACTTCATGTACACGAGTAGTACACCTACATATTACATGTGTAAATCTAAGTCGTTGTCACCAACGACGCTGCTATCCTATTACATGTCATATCCATTATTAAGGTATCAGTGCCCTGAGGAAGCCCAGGTGCCACTACCCTAGGCACGAGTGAAGGTTCCACGTGTTGCATCAGTGGGTTTGCAAGGCCTTTCGGAGTCCAGAATGAAGTTGTGTAACGCCGTTGCCGCTACAATAATCGTCTTTTGCCTGTGAGACTTATAGCTAGGAACCTTGTTGAGTATGCGTCATCTCATCTTGCACATACCGAACGCACACTCAACAGCATTCCCCAGAGATGAGTGTAGGAAGTTGAGAAGTTCCTGCATCTCGGATGGTTGCGTACCATTCTAAAACTCTTAAAGTTGGTACATATAGTTGTGATATAGTACTAGGTATCCTAGCTTGTTCGGATACTTGGAGTCCACTAGGTAGTACTTGCCTACAAAGAGGGAAGCGTGAAAGAGAAATATCGGTTATTACTCGTCGTGCCATGCATGGTACAATTGATATATGTTCGAACATGTTACCTTCCAATGGATGCGAGAATTGATCGTTGTACTTCATCATTGTCTTGCGCAGCACACGTGTGTCGTGCATCGATCTAGGCCATCCGGCACACACAAAGATGAACCTGCAATCCAAGTCACATATGGTGAGTACGTTCTGACTAGTGTACCTGTGTCTATTAAAATGTCGTGCCCTCTCAACATTTGGAACTGTGACTCGTACATGTGTACCATCAATCGCTCCTATGCAGTTCACGAAATATAGATAGAACTTTCGATGTAGGAGTCTCAGATGCAAAATCTGATACATAGGATAAGGCGGTGCAATGACATCGTCTCCAAGTCTGTACACACACCCCAACACCTCGTTGAACTTCTAGCAAATTGTACTAGCAAAATGCTCAAAGCGGTTCATGGCTTATCTTTGCGATTGCGGTGCCCCCATCATCTAGAAAAATAAGGCATGTACTTTTCTGAACATACTTCCATAGACAATCACAGGCCATAATTCACTACTAGAGTGTCGTGTAACGCGTGGAACACACTCGGCCGCATTCTGAACTTGTTGTAACACCGCGGAGCATTTGCAAGTTGCTCTCCCCTATTGATACGATGCGAGCATTGGCATTGATCCGATACATTGAATTATGAATGTTTCGTGTCGTTCTTCTGGATTTATTTTGCGACATTCTTTAGTAAGAAAAGATACCACATTATGTCATTCTTCATGAGGTTAATCGAATCTTTTTTTTGCAAGCCTACTCTGAGACTCGCCTGGCCAAAAAGAAAGCACCCAAACATGTGTAATAACGGTTCATTAGGCAGTCAAACTGAATACTAGTTGTGACAAGTTTCTGCAATAAGCTAGCTACTGAGACTTCAGCTTACAAGTTACAAATCACATATGGTGGTGATCATTTGGGTTTTTTTTTTGTGGCTTATGGCTGAAAAGCATTGTAGCTAACTCAAAAAACACTGAGCTGACAGAGTCTTATTTAGCATAATTAAATTTAAAAATATAAAAAATATGTTAGCCCATTACGTATAATACAAACAAATACAGGAAAAAAGAACCGGCAAAAAAACTCAAAAAAGTCAAAAGTTCAGAAAAAAACAAAATTTATAAATAGTTAAAAATAAGCCAGAAGCTGAAGTCGAAACAATCAGAGCCTCGTGAGAACTGAAAACCCGTCTGCACTTCGCTTCATCTTATCTGGAGGTTTCAGGTTTCTACTATTAAGAGGGCTTAGCATTGAAATGGCTCTTAAATAGCCTGAAGATGGAGGATGCAGCAAGCATGCCATGAAGTCACCAGTACAAAGCCTAACTAGAGATTAGGCAGCAGATTAGGAGGAGAGGAAAGAAAGAAAGAAAAAGAAAGAAGGGGAGCACAAGGACCCCAGCAGGGCACTTAATGCGACAACAACCTAGAGGGGCCCTGCTTGTCGCTGGATATGCTCCACCCGTCCACATCAAATCCCACATTAGCGCACAATGCCCTGCACCGAACGTGGGCCCCACCAACTTTTTTTTTCGATTTTCTGAATTTCTTCCTCAGAATGAGCTAATCAATCAATTAGAAAGTACTATACTACTCGTAGTCTAATTAATAGGTACGTATGCCTCAACATCATTAACAATCTTTAATCCACTCCTAGCCGTCTCTTGACAAGCGCCAAGTAATCTCCCTGATTTTGCTCACCCAAAAGAAAAAAAAAGAACCCATGATTACAAGTGGAGTCACTAGTTTCTCGGTGCCGTCTCCACTAGTTTCTTGGAGTCGTACAGATACTAATTGGCCGCACATAACTGTAGCCGACATGTCTTATCATATCAGCAATCACTGATGGGAAGGAAGGTCTCGCCCATGCATTTTTGTGGCCTCAACTTGATCAAGCACAACTGCACGAGCACGCTGTTCTAGTCACTGTGTCAAATGATTTCGCGCTGCGTGTTGTGCGCTTCTGCAAATATTTGGTTATTTTATACTGTGGTTTTGTTTTTTATTTATGTTTTTTGAATTATAACTATTAGGGAGGGGAAATTTAACTATTTGCCACCCTTACGAACGTCACCTATTCAAATGCCACTCTCTTCGTTGCAATTAATATTTTGCCACCCTTAACATGTGCCTGACTAACAAATCGCCACTTTCGAGCCACGCAGCGCCAAGTCACATGACATGGCATGCCATGTCAGCGCCCCTCCCCGCGCCCGCGTGTCCCCGCGCTTCCCCGCGCCGGCGCCGCCCCTCCCGCGCCCGCGCCGCCCCTCCCCGCGCCTCCCCGTGCCCGCGCCGCCCCTCCCCGCGCCCGCGCCGCCCCTCCCCGCCCCTCCCCGCGCCTCCCCGCGCCGCCCCGCGCCCGCGCCTCCCCGTGCCCGCGCCGCCCCTCCCCGCGGCCTCCCCGCGCCCGCGCCGCCCCTCCCCGCGGCCGCCCCGCGCCGGCCCTCCCCGCGCCTCCCCGCACCGGCCCTCCGCGCGCCCTCCCCGCGCCTGCGCCGCCCCGCGCCCGCGCCTCCCCGTGCCCGCGCCGCCCCTCCCCGCGGCCGCCCCGCGCCCTCCCCGCGCCGTCCCTCCCCGCGGCCGCCCCGCGCCGGCCCTCCCCGCGCCTCCCCGCACCGGCCCTCCGCGCGCCCTCCCCGCGCCTGCGCCGCCCCGCGCCCGCGCCTCCCCGTGCCCGCGCCGCCCCTCCCCGCGGCCGCCCCGCGCCCTCCCCGCGCCGTCCCTCCCCGCGGCCTCCCCGCGCCGCGCCGCCCCTCCCCGCCGTCTACCTCGCGCCGCCCCCTCCTCTGTTTTGATTCGGCCGGTTCCCCTGTTATTTCTAGAGGCGCGGGGAGGGGCGGCGCCGGCGCGGGGAGGCCGCGGGGAGGGCCGGCGCGGCGCGGGGAGGACCGGCGCGGGGAGGCGCGGGGAGGGCCGGCGCGGGGCGGCCGCGGGGAGGGGCGGCGCGGGCGCGGGGAGGCCGCGGGGAGGGGCGGCGCGGGCACGGGGAGGCGCGGGCACGGGGAGGACCGGCGCGGGGAGGCGCGGGGAGGGCCGGCGCGGGGCGGCCGCGGGGAGGGGCGGCGCGGGCGCGGGGAGGCCGCGGGGAGGGGCGGCGCGGGCACGGGGAGGCGCGGGGCGGCGCGGGGAGGCGGGGGAGGGGCGGGGAGGGGCGGCGCGGGCACGGGGAGGCGCGGGGAGGGGCGGCGCCGGCGCGGGGAAGCGCGGGGACGCGCGGGCGCGGGGAGGGGCGCTGACATGGCATGCCATGTCATGTGACTTGGCGCTGCGTGGCTCGAAAGTGGCGATTTGTTAGTCAGGCACATGTTAAGGGTGGCAAAATATTAATTGCAACGAAGAGAGTGGCATTTGAATAGGTGACGTTCGTAAGGGTGGCAAATAGTTAAATTTCCCATTAGGGAGAGATTTAATGAAAAAAAAGAAAAAACACGCATATGGTAAAAAACACATATGATTTTAACTGATATAGTTGAATTCAGTATAATATATGCTATAATCTACCTATAAATTCTATCTTAAAAATATGTATCATTTAAAAACTAGTTACTATAACAACAGAAACCAAAGCTAAAACCAAAGTGGAAAAGAATCCACCAAAAGTTCATGTAGAAGTAAAAGCAGTATGAATGATACAATACGCTTAAGTACAGTACAATGCAATGAAGATACTGAACATGCATGATCTAGCACTGAGATTGATTCCATTCCAACTATTAGAGCTATTAAAACCGAAATATCATCTCAACTCAGCAATACCAATATACCATGAGAAGAATGACATCCATTTTACAAGGGTCAGCGCAGCCAACCAGAACCCCCAAACCCCTTCAAAACCGAGCCATTCTTCCGTGACCTGAACTGGATCTTGTGTCCCCCCAAACTTTGTACTTGTACTTGCTTTTGGTGCCCTTTTGACTCACCGTTGTCCTAGCTAGCTACTATCTTGTCCTCCTCCCATGCCAACTTCTACAGAGAGAAAAATTAAAGAGCCCCTCGTTTTGCAAGCAGTGTCTTAGCTCTATGATCTCCTCCTCGTTTGCTTCTCCTGAACTTGTAGTAGCGATCTTTACATGTCTGCACACACTCACAGCCCGAGCAAGATGTAGTAGACGAGCGTGATCGGCAGGGCGATGAGCATTCCAAATATGACTCTGCAAGCAGCAAGCAAGCGAAACGTTCAGGGGCAATTCCAGAGAATCCTGGAACAGCTCGTGGTGTTGTTTTTCTGTGTGTGTGTGCAGTAGTGCAGATGCAGTGCAGGAGGGCAGGTTTGCCAGGGACATGGGACTTACGCGGTGCTGAGAATGGCAGGGTGCACGCTGTACTCCTTTGCGAAGACGAACGGGACAATGCCCTGGGGCAGAGCTGCCTGCCAGTTCGTTCGTCCGGCCATTAAACAAAACAAAAAAACCAACAGTGAGAAGGGTGAGAAAAGTAAGCTTTTGTGCTGGCCTAACGTTAAAAAGGCCGTGTTTAAGAGGAGGATAGAGCAAAGCACGAGGAATTGAGAAAAGAAGGGACACAGGCTCTGGCTGCGCGCGGTAGGTTGCTCATGCGAAGACTTTTCGCTGTTTATCCTTTTGTCCCCCCACAAAGTACCTGGACGATGGCGACGTGCAGAAGCGTGCCGCGGAGGCCCACGGCGAAGGACGCGGCAGTCATCACGGCCGGGCCGGCCAGGAACCGCACGGCCATGGCGTACGTCGCCACCTTGTTCCCGCACGCGATGATCCGCGGCTGCAGCGCCATGAACAGCCCTGCGTGCGCGACGTAACCAAATTACTTACAAGAACAAGAACTCGCTGCCACTGTTGGATTGAACTGAAGTAGTAGGAAGCACAGCGGCAGCTGCTGCGATACCGACCGAGACTGAACATGGCCATTCCGAGCCCCGCGTCCGACAGGATCGAGATTGATTTCAGGACGATGGCCGGCATCTCGAAGTTCCACCTGCAAGGAGGCAGCACAAATGCAGCAACGAGGGGGAAATGCTTTATTAGAATCGCATCACTGACCACGACTGCGCGCCGTGGTAGATTTGTGAGCTGCGGCTGTAGTGTACGAACGAACCTGAAGCAGACGAGCGACCAGATGAGGCCGATGAGGCTGGAGTAGGTGTTCGGGTTGCGGATCAACTTGCGCCACACCATGATCAGGATAAGCCGCGTCATCACGCTCGTCGGCGGCATCGCCGTCGGCGCAGCGCCAACCGCCTTGCTGTGGTCGGCCGTCGCCGCGGCGGCCTTCTCGTCCCCAGCCTCTGGGTCCCTGTCCATTGCTCCCCTGTTTCCGAAGCTGAAGTCGTCTCGCTCCGCGTAGTCCTCCTTGACCTTCGCTCCATCCACTGCAATAAAGAAATGCAATAAAGAAATGTGAAAACGTACAAATTAGCCTAAGAAACGCTCCCCAAATCAGGTAGTATGTGGTGAAAAAGATTGCTACTTTTGCGGGGGGGCTTGACGGCAGCGGCGTCGTTGTAGTCCGGCTCGCCGCCGCCGAAGACGTCGGACACGGGCGACGCGCTGGAGCTCCACACGAACATGTGGAGGTCCTCGCCCTTGGCCTGCCCGTTCGTGGCCGCTTTCTTCGCGCCCTTGGGCGCCGCTGCCACCGCGGGGTTCGGCGCGGGGTAGTGCCCCGCCCCCGGCGCCGCATTCGCCGCGGGGAGCTGGTACTGGTACTTGGGCTTAGACGCGTCGTCCTCGTAGTTGGACGGGCGCGGCGTGGCGCCTGTGCGGACGCCGAACGCGTCGGCCGCGCCGAAGTTGGAGCTCCGGCCGACCATAGAGTAGAAGTCGGTGTGGTTGAAGCTGGAGCCCCTTGGCGTGGGGTTCCGCGACGACTGCAGCGAGTAGATCTCGGCGTTGGTGAGGTTGCTGGGCCGCGGCGTGGTGCTGGAGAAGCCCATGGACCGTCGGGAGTAGATGTCGGAGCGCGAGGCGTTGGAGCGGCGCACTGTGACGTGTATCTTCCCGTCCTCCTTGACCTCCGCCTCCGTCTCGATGGCGTCCCTCCGGCCGTCGAGCGAGACGACGTCCGGGTCGACGACGATGGAGGCGATGGAGCCGGCGGTGTCGGGGAACTGCTCGTTGATGAGCATCCGCGCGCCGCGGTACTCGAACATGAAGAGCATGAGCGTGTACCATATGATACACTGCAGCACGACGATCTGCACCATGAGGCTCCCGGAGAACTCCCCGTACATGCCCTTGAGCAGGGGGATCCCCATGACGAGCGTGTTGGGGAGCGTGGAGAGGGAGAAGAGCGTGATGGTCCACTCGAGGCTGCCCCGGCGGCTGAGGTGGCTCCAGGCGGTGAGCATGGCGAGCACCATGAGCTTCTGCAGCGTGTCGGCGGCGATGAAGCGCAGGTTCATGGTGTAGGGGTTGTTGGTGGAGATGAAGTGGAAGGAGAGCAGCGGCACGGCGAAGAGCGCCACGAACCGGTTGATCCCCGAGCACTGGTCCGGCGAGAATATGTGCCACCACTTCACCGAACCGTACGCGAGGATCATGGCCACGTACAACGGCACCATCGCCGTCATAACGTGGTAGAAGTCCGCCGCCGAAATCATCTTCTGCTCCTCCTCCTTCCTCCCAGCCCTCTCTCCCTCTGTTTCTTGCCTAGCTTCAACCTCAGCTCGGCGCCGCTCTACTACTACCACTACTACTCTCCTGACAGCTGAGGTGAGCTAGTGAGGAAGAGGAGAGCAATTGGCTCGTGCGGTGCGGTGTAGTGGGTGTGTGCGTGGGGGTGTGTTTTATTAAGGCGAGATGGGCCATGGCAGCGCAGCGAGAGCTTTATTTGGACCAATCCCTAGTTCGCTTTGCTTTATCTAACGCTGCAGCGCTGTGGCTTGTAGCACCCTGTATCCGAGTGCGAGGCTGCGAGCGAGTCGTGAGAGGTGCGGAGCCGAACAGCCAATGGCAGCACGCAGCGCGGACGAGCGATTGCTTATACGTACGTACGTACGTACGTACGTACGTACGCCCGGCTCAGATATACGCTGCACGTACCGCGACGTCAAGGGGCGGACAAAAAAGATGCAGGGTTTGGTCGGTTGTTTGTAGGGATGGCAATAGGGGTATTCCTACCCTCTTATTCATACTCCCTATTTACTTATCGAGGGCTATTTTTTTATCCTTGTCTTTCCTGAGGTTTTGACGGAGAACAATCTTATCAAGAATATAAATTTCAATGATATTAAAAATAATTTTATATATTTATCATATAGTTGTGTAGAAATAAGTAAATTTATTAATACATAAGACGGTAGAATAATATTAGATAAGTTGTATACGAAAATATATAAACTAAAGAGAAAATAACTATATTTTAGACATATATAAATATCAATCTACGCATATGTAAGTATATATAGGGAATAGTAGGAATCGAGGATGGAAGAGGCATTTTCATACCCATATAATCTAGCAGGGATAAAATCTCCTCTATACCCTTCTCTAATAGGTAATTCCCTAAGGGTCACCGGAGCCATCGCCATCCCTAGTTGATTGCGTGATGTACTATGATGTGGTTTTAATACTAGGATGTACTTATATGGTATACGGTGTACATCCATTTATGCTCCGTATCCGTACTTGTGTCGAGAAAGACGATCGACGAGTAGTAATTCGGGCTAGTAGGGCTGAACAAAGCAAATTCTAAGACTGACCTGCCCTTTACCTCTGCTCCTTAGCCACTCACTGGCTTCAAATCAGATCAGTTACTTTCGTGCTCTAAAGTCTAAGGTGCTGTTTGATTGAATTAAAATAATTTGGTTTATGATTAAAATGGTACTGTAACTAGCTGAAATTATACTATAACTGATGGTGACTTATTTAACATAACTAAATTTTAAAAAATTTAAAAATAGAAAAAACTGTTAGCCCATCATAAACAATGCAAACGAATACAGAAAAAAAGAACCAGCAAAAAACTCAAAAAAATCAAAAAAGACGAAATTTAGAAATAATAAAAAATAAATCAGAAACCAAAAACTTAAGTTGAAACGAACGGACCTAAATTGCTTTCTGTAGACTCACGGAGTGTAAAATCGAAATGTTTTCAGATTTGAGGTTCATAAACGTGTGTTTTTGTTTCATTACTCCACTGCAGGAAATGATTTTTCTGCGGGGGATTTTTGTAGACCGTACACTGAAATTTGAAACGGACATGCAACTTGTTGGGTGGCGACTTCTCTGGCCGTGTGGGCGCGGAAGTGACGTGTCAGCCCCTTGTCCCTCGCTTTTCTGCCAGATCTTGATTATCCGTAACGGAATCTGAAAAGGGCCGTCAAGAATTACCACAAATGTCGTGAAATTAGATCGAGAAGGAATCTGCTAGGGGGTAGGCTGCGCGCGTACCCGTGAATATTCCAGAAACGGCAACTCGGGAGGTCAGAATCTCAATCCGGACCATATATCTTTCACTGCCTTTCCCTTTGCATTAATGTGGCATAAGTCAAGGAAAGCTGAGGTAGGTAAATCATCCGTGAAGAATTCTTCTACTACTGGAGTAGCTAGTGTAAAATAGGCGCAGATTCTCTGACGTAACGTCAGGCTCGTGAGGCCCACATGTTAGTGATCAGAATCTGGGCGGGTGTAAAATGACTGTGAAACTGTCGCTTGGATGGCACAAGGTTGTGGTGTTCCATCGTTTGTATTTCCAAAAAAAATTGATGCAATGTTAATATATGTTTTGTTGAAGCCTTTACTGTTTATTGATTCGTAATATCCTACCAGGTATCACATGATATTATACATCAGAATGTCTGGTATGCAAACGTGCCGGACTTCGCCGTTCCAAGCTTGCAAATACACTTCTTTTCTTTTTTTGGCATGGCGACCAGACCACCGTTGGAAAAAACAGAAGTCCAAGGCGACAAATTGCCACAAACTTCTCCATTTTCGCATCGGAATCTGCGCTTTGAACAGTGAGCATGCCATATTTTAACACTACTAGTGGATCGTAAAAAGTGGCAGGGAACATAAAGATGGGGAGTAGCGACTAAAAAAAGAGCCAACAGAAGAAAAGGTTTCTGGCCACGCTCGCTAGCTGGTTTGGCAGGCTCCATATTGGCATATTCCCTTCCTGTGCGTGCTTGTAACATCTTAAAATGCGGATGTTTGAAAATATAAAAATTTTGATAAAATTTTAATGCGTTTTGGTGTTACTTAAATTTTCCTGATCTTTTCCGAGAGTCTTGATCGAAGTTTCTGCTTGAAATAATACAATTAATAAAAATAAAACCAACCCTAGGATTTAAAAGATACATAATGAATCGCAATAATAATAATAAAGAATACCACAAATTAAATCTAGGGTAAATTCCCTGAGAAATTGAAAGCAACTAAAAGAATGAAATTCAGATTTGAATTCAAACTCAAATTCAAAACCCAAAATCAAAATCAATTCAAATAAAAAATCAAAACTTCATGTGGGCCATCACGTTTCTCCTTTTTTTTCCTTGTGTCTCCTTTCTCTCAGCCCAGTCGGTGCACCAGCCTGCAAACCTCTCCCCTCTCTCTTCCCTCTTTGCTCTCGGAGCTCGCTCCTACTCGAGCCACCTCGTCGTGCATGCCCACACTGACACCGCCACTGCTCGGCCCCATCCTTGCCACTGTCGCCGCGTAGGCTTTGCTCCATGTCATTTGCTCGTCACCTCATCACTGTCGAGTCGCCAGCTGGTCGCGCCCCCGATCTGGCTCCGCTATGCACCAATGCATGCGCCCCACTACCGCCTCATCACACGCCCACGTGCTTCTCTCTTCGCGCCGCTCGCGCTTCGTGCACCCACACGCATGTTGGGCCTATGACGCCCTGACACCTCCATTTCGGCACGCCGCTCCTTTCACCTAGTGTCATGTGCTGTGCGCAACTCCTTACATATAAAGGCCGCCCTGGCTCTCCTCTATCCCCCTCCCCTCGTGCCTGCCCAACCTCCTTCCCTTCTCTTCCCCTCCTCCCCACACTGAGATCGAGCTCGCACTAGCGTGCCATGTTCTAGCTGCCATGTCCACCTCACTATTCCACGCGACATGTGATCCTATCTCTAAACTCCCCGTGTCAAAACATGTTCCCAGCCATGACCTTCGATTCCCCTTAACCAATTATGGGATTCCTTCACAAGAGCTCATTGTGTCATCATCTTCCTTTGTTCCAGCCGAAAACCGTCACTGTCGTCACCATCCTTGCTTCGGTGAAGCTTAGGTCGATTCCTACCTATTAGAGCATCTATGTGACTTCATCATCCTTCCCCAATCTCTAATTTGAGCTCCCCTTGTCCCAAGTCATCATCACCGTAGTGCTTACCGTGCCGCCCCTGGCTCTTATCATCGAATCGCCTCGCGACATCTCCGCCTCCATGACCAGAACTAGTAAGCTCCCCTTACCACTATCCTACTCGTGCATCCCTACTTTCCTTCCCTCTCCTTCCTGGTCACCACCACCTTTACCCTCCCCTGTTCCAGTCGCCATGCGCCATCGTCGGCTCGCCTCAGCGTCGTCTGAGCCACAACACTGACTTCCCTAGCTTTCTCTACCCCTCAGCAACCCATTTTTTGGGTCACCGTCCACCAATTATTGCCGAGCTCGGCAATGCCAGCAACGTCGTTGCCCTATTTCGGTAGGAAGATAGATCACTGTAGCAACATCATTAAGTTAATTACATCATCAATCCATGATTAAGTGATGTTAATGACACCCATTAGTTTAAAATAATCACTGGCATGTGGACTCAAGTCATTAGTAAGAATAATTAAAACTAAATTTAAACTTTGAGTCACTGACATATAGCCTCCATCACTGTAGCCCAAGCCCACCTATCAGTCACACCTAGCCTTTCCTTTAAGAAAAATAAATAAAAAAGAAATTTAAAAGCCTTTGGTCCCACCTGTCATGTAATGTTCTATTTTCCTATGCTTTTTAAAGTTTTTTAAAAATAATCATTTGGATTTTTTTTTCAATTAATTAAAGCTTAATATAATTTTTTTAAAAATTAAAAAGATTTAATGTGAATAAAATAAACTCCAATTAATTCAAAATTTATTTTATTTAAGTTCCTTGTGTTACAAGGATTTTTTGTATTTCGTTGGATTTTTTGCTAGTTTCTAGAGCTCAAATTTCTTTATCCTTTTTTGAAATTTGAAAAATGTTGGAAAATCCTTAAAGCTTTTTGGGCCAAAACCAAAGAGCCCAGCCTAATTCTTTCCCGCCTTGGCTTAGCCCACCATCCAGGCCCGGTCTTCTCGTGTGCGCCAACCCGCTTCGCCCATCGCCGTTCGCTCGCAGCACGCATCACCATCCATGCCTTCCTCGCGCAGTCACTGACACGCAGGCCTCGCTTGTCAGATGAACAATAGCATGCATTATTCATCTTCCTCGCCTGTGTCATCTCCGATCTGGTTACCTCGCTGTGTCCACCTCGGACATCGTCACCGCACGTCGTGCTCGCCTCGGACTACCATCCCGACATTTGTGCCGCAGTGTATAAAAGGTCGAGCCAAGCTTTTGGTCTCCATACCCCGAGCCACCTCGCCCTCTTCACACTAGCGCCATCACCAATTCGCTTCGCTGTCTTCATCTTCATCGTCTTCAAGTTCGCCAAGTTGTCATGACGCTTTGTCTTCCTCATTGTCGGAGTCCCGTGCCACAATCAACTCTTCCCGCCGATGAGCCGCCCGTCTATCGAGCGCCACTCCTTCCTCCGCTGTTCGTCTTCACCACTAACCAAGCCACACCGCCTCGTGTCACTCCGTTCATCGCCTACTCGCTTCCCATGTTGTCCCCTCGATTCCAAAGCGTCACCTTGGTTCGACCGCCGTGTTGACGTCAGTGCTTGCATCACCACTCACCACATCAGCTCTAGAATCTTCCATGAACTTATTTCACCGTGTCAAACCTATTCCATGTGGTCCCCACATGTCATCCACTGCGCCATAGACCCAATCCACCGTAGACCCAAGCCTTGATACGTAGACTTGGTCCATAGAACGTGGCCCTGCATGCCAGTGACCCAAATCAATTTTATTTAGGAAAATAATTTAGTCAAAAACCAAAAAACCTTTTTGACGTCATAAACCAAAATTCCTTTAGGAAAATAAATCTAGAAAAAGCCAAATAGTGTTTTGTTATATTAAAACCTTTCGAGTGCCTTTTTCTCCATTCGAACTCCGATTGACCTAATTCTTCTTTCTAAATTCATCTAAAATTGAGCTTTATATTTTAGTTCTCGTTTTTGTTATTTTTGAATTTTATTTTAATTTATTTGTATTTTATTCATTTTCTCTCTCGTTAGATAACATCTTTAAAGGAGCAGAAGCAGAAACTGAAGTTCAAGAGTTGGTAACGGAACAAAGCCAAGGTAAGTTGTGACCTTTGATCATATTGAATCTATTATTTTGAATCTATTTATTAGTATTTTGTTTTAAATTATTATGCATTGCTAATTTAATACAAACCCTTATACTTGGTAGTTATCAACCAAATGGATTAAACCCTCTTTGATAATTTGAATGCCATGATTCCATTATTATCATTGGATGGTTAATTATCTAGTGATATAATACTAGTACCCACTTGGGTTGTATCTCTAGTATGCTTAGTCATGTTTATTGTTACATTCGGCTCATCATCACTTGTTGATCAATTAATAATTTTTGACTTGTTGAGATATTGAATCGTGGTTGTAGCCACAATTATAAAATTTATATACTATGACATAGATGTGTCTTTAGTCTTGGTTAAACTAAAATGGTTTTCACTTAGACAAATGATCGTGCAGTAAAGTGGATGCAAATAGCACATTGGGATGTGAATGCTTCACTTAGTTAATGTCCAAGGACTTAACTTGGTTTCTCTCAATTGTGCTAGTGGATAGTATCTATTATAGTTAAATGTGGGCTAGTTGCTCCATCTATTTAATGGGTTTGGGGATGGAAGCTTGCTAGCCAACTATCCCAACTCTTTTCATTGTTGAATTGTAGGGTTAGGGTTTGAGAGAGAAGAGTGAGTGTTATGGTGTGTTCTCTTGTCTTTCTTTTGGAGTGACTGTAAAACATTCATCATTAAGTAGCAATATGTCAATTTTGTTTCTCTTATGAAGTATTCTTGTTTTGGTTGATTTGCTTTTGTTATTGGTTCTTTGCCTTTTCTCCCACTTTCTTGATCTTGCTGCGTGCCAAGGATATGACTTTCTTGATCTAGGCAATATGGTTTACAAGATTCCAAAGTTGCTTGGTTCTTGCTTGATTTGGAGGCTCTCTTGAGGAATCTTCATTTGAAGGTCTTAGCTTCGAATCTTTTGGTGGTCTTGTTTGCTATGATATGTGAGAACTCATTTAGAGACATCTTGGTTGTTTTTAACCCACGAAGAAGTTGTTTATCAAGTTTTTGATATTTTTCCAGTTTTGTTGCAATTTTGCATGTTTTGAGGAAAGATTGAAACTTTAACCAAGATCTATACGACCCTTTGATGGAATATATTTCTGAGATGTTCAACAAAGTGTGTGAAAAGTTTTACATCATTTGATCATGGATTTTGAAATTTGCATCAAAAGTGGTTTTTGGCACAGGCTGATTTGCTATTCTGGGAACAGGGGAGCGCTCAAACCACTCCTATGCCCGCTTCATACTGGCGGTTTGTGACCATTAGACCGGCGACTAGTCATACTACACATCCAATATTGGTTAGATCGGTTAGGTGCTAAATTTATAAGTCTTTGCTGTTTTGGGTTGTTACTTGGATTTACGTTGTCAAATACGATTTTTATAGTTCTTTAGTTACTGGAGTGAAAGATTTCTGGATGCTTATGGGGAATTTTGAGAAGGCATTATTCATCTTTCTATTGCCATAGTCGATCCTGCGTAGCACAATGAATATCAGAAGAAACTGATCCATTTCTGCAGTAGAAAGCTTTGTGTATTTTGAAGGTTAAGATGCCATCTTAACCGTTGGATCTTGGTCATATATGGCCTAGATTAGATTGATCAGAGCTGTTAATTCAACATCCTTACTGGACTAGAAAACTTGTTGAATTTTGTCCGCCGTTTGGCCTTTCGATTTGCAATCGAATTTGTTGATTTTTTTATGGTAGAATTTGCTGATGCAATTGACATAGAGTGCATTTTGCCTTTTATATTTATCTCCACATGGTTCCTCTTGCTGGTTAACGGTAACAAAAGAGAAATGACATGTTATTTGTGACTACGATTTGTGATTTTTAGTTGAATTTTTTTAAATTTTAACTGTTTGTAACAGAAATTATAGAGAGATACTCGTTTACGATTTTAGCTGGTACAGATATTGATTTTTTAATATATACTATAATTAACTAATAGATCTTATTTTAAAAAATAATCTGTTTAAAAAGTTAGTTACTATAATAAAAAAATAAAAGTTCGAAAGAACAAATCCCATGACGATGGTAAATGCTAAAGTGTGCTCCTAAAATACCCACAAAAGCTGCCCGCGTGTCAGATTTTTGTAGATATTGTCTTTAAAAATCACAATTGTAACCTTTCATGTTTCATCCCTCTGCTGTGTGGGAATAACTTTGAACAAATTCGACGCCTCTGGCCCACCGTTCCTGCTTATGTGGCAATGCAAAAGATGTCCACGCATGCATGTTATCAGTTTCAAGTACCACTATCTGCCGTAACCTCTACTTACCCAGCTAACTAAAGGGCAGCATGCCAGCATGTAGTACGACACCGGGCAGTGAGATGCTGTAAAGTGTCCAGGTACTAGCATTTGCATGGCGGCCCATAGGAGAGCCACTACGATGAAAATGAGTTAAAAATGGTGAAAGGAGGCGAAGTTTTCAAGAGATAGGCTGTTGCCTGGGTTGGCCTTTGTTTAGGAGATGATAAGAAAATTAGTACTTAGATTCCAAATGTTCTCTTCCCCACTGAGCTTTTGGGATGCGCTTCTTCCCATCAGTGGATGGATAAAATTACGTGCTTGTGCCAAAAAAAAAAAGCAATATGAATGCCTTGCCGGAGTCTGCTAGGCTTGGCAGATTGCCATTGATCCATGAAATGGGGGATTTTGCTCCTGAGGCAGGTGAAATCCCTCAAAGATTAGCTCCCATCCAAGCCTGTTTCCCGGAATGAAATTGTTCTTATTTACACTCGCGAAAGCAAGATAAAATTTCTCTGGTGCCTGAGCTGGGATCCTAACCTCTAGGTCCATGTTAAGCAAGTCGATAGATTCTGTGATGGAACGGCATACTCCATACTGTAGTCTACATCTACATCCAGTGCTGTCCGCATCGCCGCCCTGTGGAAGATCGAGTACAGTGCAGCTAGCCCTAGCCATAGCACCGCAGATAGATCACCAAAACTGGGGTAAGCAATGCAGTCCATGATGTGGTGATCGGTCGGCTGAAAAGCTCATAGTTTATGGCTGAAAACACTGTAGTTATCAGAGACTTATTTAGCATAATTAAATTTAAAAATATAAAAAATATGTTAGCCTATTACGTATAATACAAACAAATACGGGAAAAAAAGAACCAACAAAAAAGCTCAACAAAAAGCCAAAAGTTCAGAAAAAGACGAAACTTATGAATAGTGAAAAATAAGCCAGAAGCCCGAAGTCGAAGCCGAGTTGATCAGGACCCAAGAGTCAACTGTTCCATCCTTCCATGGCACCCATCTTGCGGCGTAGGAGATCGAGATCCCCGGCGCCATGGGCTCCGGCGTGCGGCCGGCCGCTCGCTTTGGCTGACTCACTTCACGTTTCCATGCCGTGTGACTGCTGGATTGGCGTGTGTCTCGATTCGGTGATGCACTGATGCGTCGTTCTAGCTGTAGGTGTGTAGCCGTGTAGGTGGTCCGTCTCGTAATGATGTAACCGTATAGGTAGCATCTCGCCCACTGCCCACACCGGCCGGCCGGCCGCACGCGCTGCCGAGCAAACACCGAGAGGAAAACGTGCGTGGTTTGGAATTGTTGATGCACTGGAGCACTGTGATTGGACCACCCAGAGCAGCGAGGCCCAGGCCAGGAATTGGCCCAAACGCACCTCCGCGACGAGCCCATCGGCGACGCGTCGGGTGGTGGGTGCGAACGCGAGCGCGAAACCACGCGCTGGTCCATGCCGGCGCACGTTTTTGGGGACAAAATTATCGAATTCGATGCGGTGGAACCATCCGTTTAACCACGGTTTCGCGCCGGTGAGGCGTCCCCGTCGAGCACCACCAACCCCATCTTCGTCTCTCCTCTCCTCTCCCTCCTCTCCTCTCTGTCTCTGGTTTGCGTCTCTCGCTTGGGCTGGTGTGAGAGCACGGACTCCTATATCATGTGGGGGCTAAATAACCCAACAAGCTTTACTCCTCGCTCGCGTTATTATCGTCGTCCTAACTCGATCTGCTTAATCAATTAAGGCAGTGTCCGTGGGCCGTGGTTCCCCATGACACTCGCATGTGCTCCTGATATCTGCATTACATTCCCCAGGGCAGTCTGCAAGGTGGTCTATCCCGCTCGTTTCGGCTTCAACTTCTGATTTATTTTCCACTATTCATAAATTTTGTCTTTTTCTGAACTTTTTGCTTTTTTGAGTTTTTTTCCGTATTTATTTGCGTTGTCCGTGATGAGCTAGCATATTTTTTCTATTTTTAAATTTTTAAAATTTTAATTACGCCAAATAAGCCACCTTCAACTACAATGAAATTTCAACCATTACAGTGTAAATTCAGCTATAAGTCACAGTTTTTCAGTCCAACCGAGCGAGGCCAATCCGGGTCACATGGCTCGGTTTTTATGTGTGGCTTTGACCGGTCAAGCCTCGTTCAGTTCGTTGCTAAATGCGTACGGGATCAGTACTTGCATGTTCAGAAAGCTCTCGCTGTGCCTGAGTGTGATGCACGGACTACCTGAGTTCTCTGAACCTGGAATCGGATTCTGGCAGGCCCAATTTTGCATGCAAATGTGCGATGGAGTGCTTCCGAAGCCAATCCATGAAGTCGTCCTTGCCGTCGTACGTACTGTTAGCTAGCCCCACAGGTTTGTTAATAGGTTAAAATGTAATCTAAAATCTACCTATTTTATATAAGACAAAGCTAATTTTTCATTCTCACCTAATCCACAGAAGATTTTTCATAACCTCATCTAATTCAAACCACCTTTTACTTAAATTCAACCTAACCCAATCCACCTTTCACTTAAACTTAACCCAAACCTGAACCCATGGGTTCAACCCCACTTCCTAACCTATTCACCAACCTGTCACTTATTCGTAAAATGTCGGTATTTGAAATTTTAACATCATGTTCATACTACAAAAGTTTTATGAAATTGATTGAAATTTATTACAAATGATTATGTGTGTAGAAGAGCTAATATGTGTAAATTGGCAGGGCTATACGCACACGTAGGCTTCACATGTTTTTATAGGAAACTTTCGTAAAACTTCAGTATTTAGAATTTCAACTTCGCGTTCACATTATAAAATTTTTACGAAATCGATTGAAGTTTATTGCAATGATTTTGCATGTAGGGAAGCTACTCTATGTAAATTGGCAGGGTTAGGTGCACAGATGCCTCTCACATGCTTTTGTATGAAGTTTTCGTAAATCTTCGGTATTTAGAATTTCAATTTCGTGTTCACACTACAAAAGTTTTACAAAATCGATTGATATTTGTTGCAAATGATTCTGCATGTAGGGAAGCTACTTTGTGCAAACTGGCAGAGCTAGGTGCATACGTGGACCCCATATGCTTTTATAGGAAGTTTTTGTAAAACTTCGGTATTTGGAATTTCAACCTCGTATTCACACAACAAAAATTTCTCGAAATTAATTAAAATTTATTAGAGATGATTCTTCATATAAAGGAGCTACTCTATACAAATTAGCAGTGTTAGGTGCACAGGTGGCTCTCACATGCTTTTATATGAAGTTTTCGTAAAACTTCGGTATTTGAAACTTCAACTTCGTGTTCGCACTACAAAAGTTTCACGAAATCGATTGAAATTTATTGCAAATGATCTGTGTGTAGGAGAGTTACTCTGTGGAAATTGGCAGGGCTAGGCGCACACGTGGGCCCACATGGTTTTATAGAAAGTTTTCATAAAACTTCAGTATTTGAAATTTTAATATCGCGTTCACACTACAAAAGTTTCTCGAAATTAACTAAAATTTATTGGAGATGATTCTGCAAATATGGGAGCTACTATGTGTAAATTGACAGGGCTAGAAGCAAACATGAGCCCCACATGCTTTTATAGGAAGCTTCTATAACAGAATATGGTAGTCCAAGCTGATGGATAATCTAAGTGCTACTCCATTAGGCCACATTACGGGTTAAACCCATTCACAATCTGATCTCAACCCAAAATTTCTAATCCCATCTCACCCCACCCCAACCCTTTTTATGAGGTAACCCAATCCAACCCTTTCGTTTTTCCAACCCGTTTCCACCCATCTAAATCCAACCTGAATAAGAACCCACCCCATTTAACCCGTTTGAAGCCAACCCATTAGCACCTGTACCTACACATCTATAGATATGGGGTGAGTTTGGGTCCGTTCGCTTCCGCTTCTAAAAACCGTTTTTTACAGTACCTAACTTTCAAACGGCGTGTCTTTTTAAGATAAAATTTACTAGTCGATTATAGTAAGATAAAGTTTACTAGTCGATTATAGTAAACACTTTAGTAACTTTATTTATATCGACTAAAATCATATACGAATGTCTCTCTATAAGCTTTTATTATTCGTAAACTAAAGTTAAAAACTATCTAAAATCCAATATAAATGCCTCTACATCGGTGCGGGTCGGGCTTTTAGGCTCTTAAGGAGTCGCGGCCGGCGGCCGGTCGGATCGGAAAACAGGCAAAAGTAAAGCGGAGAACTGCTGATGATCGGACGTTTGATCGTCCTCTGCATGTCGATCAACGGTGCTTTCCAGCCGTCTCCGGTGGTCATTCCTTTTTTTCCGGCGCATGATGGGCCATTGCGATGTACTGCCGATCAACACTTTACCGCAGTTAGGTAGAGGTGTAGAGCATTGGGGCTGCTGTGAGAAGACGTCCGTGTGGATCAAAATAAAAGAGACGATAATTCATGAGGAGTTTCTTAAAAAAATTCAGAAAGCATGCGTAATTTCGGAAAAACCAGAGAGTTTTTTCGCAAAAAAACCGAGGACCTGCAAGGATCTGTACGTAACTAAATGAGGACCTATACGTAATTTTGGAAACTGCGGGGTGCTATCTAGGGGTGAAAACGGGCCGGGTATTTCCCGTCCGCCCGCCCGCCCATATTAAAGCGGGTCAAATTCGGGTCGTAAATTCGGGTACCCGGAAACTTGTACGGATATCGGATCCGAATACGGGTTTTTTTTGGCGGATACGGTACCGGGTTTGGGAGGTCGGTATCCGACGGATACGGATTATCCGGTATAAAATTCGGATATTACCCGCTTAACTATTCGGGTATTACCCGTATTACTTAGCCAGTCCATCCAGGCATCCACTGTCCACAGCGCTCCAAGTTGGTTCGGCCGGGCTTCGGGCGACCCGCGAGGCCGCGACCGCGACCATTCTTTCCTCCTCGCCTTCTCGGCCGATTCCCCAACCGGCAATCCCCATCTCATTGAGTCATTTCCCTTCGGCCGAGTGCCCGACGCCGACGGCCGACGCGACAGCGCCCTTGCCCCTTGGTCTTCCCCTCCCAGCATCGCCTCCGCCCGTCCGCAGATCCACTGGTCGAGGCGGCGTAAGGCAAGCACCGAGCACGGGAGATTCGACCTCGCCGCCGTTGATTCAACCTCGCCGCCACCGGATCTACGCCCGAGTGCGCGACGGCCGACGCGGCGGCGCCCCTGGTCTTCCCCTCCGTGGACGTCCTCAGGCCGCCATCCCAGCACCGCCTCCGCCCGTCCGCAGATCCACTCGGCGATTCGACCTCACCGCCGTCGATTCGACCTCGCCGCCAACGGATCTACGCCGCCAAGTCGAGGTACGCCAGATCTGCCTAGAGCCCTAGAGGGGATTTGCTTAGCACTTTGCTTGAGGGGATTTGCCAAGTCGAGGTAAGTATGGATCCTACCGTGGAATGGTTGGATGGTTTGGGGGATTTAAGAACTAGACTTGCATGCTCGATTGCTGGTGCTGTAGGGTGAATGGGTGATGCGTTACTGATGGAAATGAGCGAGCTCCAGGCCAGGCGCTTAGTTCTCTAGATTTTGATCGGTAGTCTGCTTAGTAGTATGGTGCGTGCGGATTATCTTGCTAATTGCAATGAAGATGGGTGTTTCCTGGCAACTATGTTTCCCTTAGTCCATCAAATTATTTAGGCCTTCATTTGAGCCAAAATTGTTTCCATCCCTCCCAGCTGATATGCAGAGGAAGATTTCTGATGAGCTCGACAGAACTCCAGGTGAAATCCTGAAGAAGCTAGAAGACATCAGGAACAAAATCATCTAACATCGTCGCATAGTGTGAATGAACTAGATAGTGCAACGCAACTGTCAGGTTCTCATAGCTGTAAAAACTCAAGCTCCTTCCCATCCAGTCCCGAGCTGTTGTGGCAGTTTATGATGCTATGCAACATTCAAGCAGAGTAATAGCTTGTGTTTTTAATGTATGCATTGTTTTTTTCTGGATCTATTTAGACAAATGCCATTCTTTGCCCCTGAGTAAAAGATTACCTTGTAACAAGGAAGTGAGTTGAATGCTTGAAATATTTGGAAACTTTTGTTCAGTTGGTCAAAAGATTGGACTGAAGATTAATAGACATGCTAAAAATAGTTACTTTGTACATACTGTTGACTGTAGATCTTGTGAATGTGGTTGGCTAATTTTAGATCTGATGCTTATTGATGGTTGGAGTCTTTTGCATTCATTAATCCATTCTTCTATCAGCAATAATGAATTACACTTGTTACACATCGTATCACATTTTCGCTATGCATTGTACCTGATACATGTTACATGTTCGATTGTAGGATAAACAATAATGGTTGTTGCATCGACTTGATATCCGAATAAATATTCGTGACCGATAGTGTCCGTATCCGTCTTGGTACGTATTTGTTCCGTATTTGTGCCCGACATTATCCGTATTTGTATTCGTATTCGATACTATCCGTATTCGACCCGAATCCGATTAGAAAATGTGGGTTAGGATATGGGAAAGGTGAGATCCGACCGTATCCGACCCGATTTCACCCCTAGTGCTATCGGTGAAGTGGAGGATGCTTTCCGGGAAAAAAACTGGCAGGGACCTGTTTGCGAGAAGCATGGGTCTATTTACGAGAACGGAGGACCTCTACGCGATTTCGCAAAATACAAGGGGTTTTTCATATAAATGCTGACGTGGCACGTCTTCCCGGCGGCTGAAGAGTCCCCCATCTTTAATATACGGAGTATATAGCACAGCATCAGATCGACCATCCACCACTCTCTCTCTCGATCGATCGTCCTTTCAAAGTGGGAGGGACTATGCAGCACTGTTTTGATTGTACAGGATGCATTGCGTACGTATTACCTAGGGGACATGACCGCAGAATTTGTGCCAACATTCCTCGGTTAGTCGGCCAAGGTTGTTTTGAGGATGTGAGAATTTCTTTTTGAAACGAGAGAATGTGAGAATTTCTGGCGTTCCGCGGTGCGTCTTCCTCAAGTTCCCGAATGGTGTCGAAGAACGGTGAGTCTAGCAACAGGAATAAGAGCATCTCCAAGAGATACTCTATATGACTCTTAATATTTAAATTTTAGAGTTGAAGGGTAAGAAGTAGCTCCAACAGATTCCCAAATAGACTCCCAAAAATAGAACACACCCAAAAAATGGACTCTCGCTCTCTACTTATAGAGGATGATCTAGGCTCCCAATACTGTTTTTCTGGTTTAGAGTATCTGTTGGAGGGAATGATTATTTTGGAACCTTATATCGTGGTTAGGATCTGTAAAAAGAGATTTAGGGTGTGAATTTATTGGGCATCTCTTGGAGATGCTCTAAGATACTATAACACCTTCCTATCTGTCTATTTATATATCCATCTATGTAGATATCTATCAACTATCTATCTATTATATTATTAAAATGATAGAAAAAATTTATTATATTCACTCTCAAAAGTTAGAAATCTATTATGTTATTAAAGCGGTAGGACAAGAATTCATTATATTCACTCTTAAATATTAGAAGTTACCACATTAATCGTATCGAAAAGCGAAAGATTTTAGATTATAAATTTTATTTTCTGAAAAAAGTTTCACGTAAAGAATTCGGCCAGATTAGCGTAATATTTCACGTACTGAAGAAGGATTCGGATGCCATTATTTAGTTAGTATCCAAACTAGAGGAGTTTTCACGTTGTTCACAAGCTAGCTAGATGAGTACGTGAAAAAGTCGTTACGTAGGGGCATAATGTGAGACTTGAGTCTGATTAGTGTACGTGTGTTCACATGTGGATGCAAAATGTTCTCCTCATGTGAACATTCCAGTAGACCAAATTATCATTGACACAAGTCCAACTTTCGAGTGAAAGTATTCGTGCTAAGCCGATGGCGACGCTGGAATACTATTATTAATCTCTCTGTACTTACTTTGGACAACTTTGATCAAGTGATTGGAGAATCAGCTCGGCAGAGTCGCAGAGAAGACAAAGAAACCGGACCACACTAGAGAAAAATCAACTCAGGAGATATGCATGCAAGAGCCCGCTAGGTGCAGCAAGATGGAGAGACGCATAACAGATCAAAGTGATCCTTTCCATAGCCATGCAATAGGTAATCCTTTCGCTAAGTGTTAGAAATTATCGTGTTAACGGTGAAAAAAAATATCTACATTATCGATTATGGTGAATTTAGTTATAATGGTATAGATTAATTTGATACAAACTAGAATCCATGACAAATAGAACTCTAAATTTGAATTAGCGAATATATGAAAATAAATAGATGAGTAAGACCTGTATTCGGCCTGTCAATTTCCCCAACTTTTTTCCTGAAAAATGCCCCTCTATTGACTGGTCTTTCTTACCACGCTATGACACGAAATCTGAATCTGCAAAGCATGAATTGCAAGGTTGTTATGCGAGCACGGGATATAGCGGTGCCGCACTGTCACATAAAAGAACAGGATGTAGCGTGTGACTTCATGCCACTTTGGATCCATCGAACACTATTTGTCACATTCGTCGTACGTGCCGCATTGTGTCATTGGCTCCTGGCCTTTTGCATCCAAAGCACAAGACATGTCACTTTTCATGCCGATCAGTGTTCCTCGATGACTATTTGAAACGCCCCAAAAATTCAAATTGATTTTGATTTTTCTTGGATTTTCACTTGAATTTGAATCTTTCCCAATTAGGAAACTCCATGGCCAATTGCGCCCTCCTTTCCCGGCTTTATGCTTCCTTTTATCCTTGGTGTCAACCTAAAACTCACCACCGCCCTGTTCCCACCCCGACACCCGGCCTCTCTTTGTTCGTCGCCACCATGACCCTGCTCTCCACTGTCAACCTCAGTCAAGCACCGTACCATCACCTGCTGAGCCCTGACAGTCCCCTGACATTCCTCATTAAAGAACCTTGACTGCGTGCCACAACTGTTGGGATCAAGTTTACCGCCACCCCTCTGCTCTCTCACGGCCAGCACACTATGCCCGCACAAATTGACCGTTGTAGCTCGCCATCCCAGGAGCGCTAGGGCTGAAGTGCCACTGCAGTTTGCCAATCTCTGCCGATTTCTCACGAGCCGTCCTCCCTGGCCACGCACCGCCAACCGAACAAAGTGCCCACTGCTCCCAACCGCCATACTTCGGCTATAAAAGCCCATAAGCACCACCATTCACTACATTGGCATCTAGTAGCCCCTAGACCACCCCACTTCCCTCATCGGTTGGAAGATCGTCGTTCTCGCTATAACCCCGTTGTAAGCCCCCAATTTCCAATTTTGGTATTAAGCTTCACCATTCTTCAATTGTTTCCATCTACAGCTCCACTATGACACCATGAACCCCTTCAAAGCCTTGCCCTAGCTTCTTTAGCCCACTACCTCGCCAGTGACAAGCTCCACCGCCCAACCATACCCCCCAACCGTGCCCTAGCTTGTTATTTAATTAAAATAATTGTTTAGAATGATATGATAATTAGCTATATCCTACCATCGGAAAAGCCTCGTCTTACTTGATGACCATATTCACCTTGATAAACCTTAGAAATAATAATATTACTATTAAATATACCATGGTAGATTGAAGAACTTAAATGTTTACACTACTAAGAGATTTGGTGTCCTGCCAATAGAATTATAGAATGTTACTAGAGTTGTGTCATGAAAAATCACGAGATGGTTGGAATCCATATCCTTGCCCTAGGGAGGAAGCTTTGGTTGGATTGGTGGTAGTGTTGGGGTGCACTAGGTTAATGGCTTGTGAATAGTTGCCTCATTGGTGAAAAATAAGGACTAGAACTTTATGCCGAGTAAAGAACATAGTAACAGTTCAATCACAAGTTTTGACTTATCAAACCTGGCCTAGTAGCTACTCAAATCAATTTAATATCTAAAGGGTGTTGGTATTTCAGAAGTGGAAAGGTCCGTGTATAAAGGAGGTAGTATGAAAGCAGTAAAACTATACTTAACAATGGTAGGAGCACACGGAGCCAGGGAGCACTTTCTGAGTTGGCCAGTGGAATGTCAACTGTGTGACCGTAGTCCTACCGGGTAGATGCTATATAGAGAAGAGAGCAGTGAAAAATCTTATTTTCTCAACTCAGTCATGAGGGTTTAGGAAATCTTGTGGGTAAAGTTGGACAACTCTGTAAAAACCAAATCTCAAATAGTATTTGAATACGCTGTACTTTCGGTAAATAAAGTTGTGTTTAATGGGTGATTCCAATAGCAACGCATAAGTAACATTCATAATGTTTCAATCCGGTAATCAACTTGTTGAGCCCCATTTTAATGCTTTGTTATTCTATGTTCAAAAATATTTACAAATAAAATTGCATCCACAATTACCTTAATAAAACCATTGTACTTTCATGTCTTGAGAATCCTGGCAAGTAGTTAAATAGTATTTCCCATGTGACTTGTTGAGTATGGTTGTGCTCATATTTACTAAAATATCATCGGATAAAGCTTGGGAAGAAAATGAGGAACCCTTAGAAGAGAACTTTGAGGAATCCTGTAGTGTAGACGGTATCTATTTTTAGGACTTATCTTGCTCAGACACGTCTGTGGTGTTTTTTTTGTGATGTAATATAACTTTGGGTCGTGTAAAACTAGGTTGCTAAATCATAATTCTGTAATAAAGTTTGGCTTTTATGAAGGAGCTTGTGTTGGCATAATATACAGTACTCAACTTTAGTACCTTGCAGCTAAATAGTTCTGAGCAGTTATGAGAAACCTAACGCCCTTAGAAATGAGGGTGTTATACTATTCATTGGATTTTAGAAGGCAGGCTACTAACCTTGTATCTATTTGACAAACCATGATTCGATGATGGAAGCGATCTTGCATATCTTCCACGGTAACTACATAACCACACAAACCAGAGAGATTAATTGACGAAAATCTATGCTTTGGTTAAGATTAGTAGAGGTATGTGTTTCATCCTAATAATTTTTGAGTTGCTACATGCTATAATTTTCCTCTCATCTCCATAGCAATTCTCTCGCTAGAAATCCACATTTAGCGACTTCATAATATCGTTGCTGCAATTACCTGTTGTCTTTGAGTACAACATGCTGCTCACTTTGTTGATTTTTATAAGGCACGCCATCCTATTTCAAGATTCAAACCTTGTAACTTTTACGAATAATTAAGCAATATATAGGTTTTGTATATAGCTCTTTTTGACATAAAAGGGATGCCGTTGGATTTGTATTTAAAAGTACTTTCATATAATCATGATTTTGTAGTACTTACCTATGTCGATTAATGTAAGGCATATACTTTTTGAAGCTCTGTCGATAAATGTAGGGTGTGTATGCAAATTTAATGATGTTTTCCCCACCATGGCCATATTTATTTTCTCTCATATGCATTTATTCATACCACCCACACAAAGTATTATCTCTCATCTATTCAAAGAAATTACAAGAGGTACTTAAGTTATTTCCTCTCATGACTTTTTCAATTTTATCACACCTTAGTCTTTGTATCAAGTCAAAAAAATATCCTACATTAATCAATGAATGGAGCAATAAACAATACATGGTTAAAAAAACAACGCTAAAAGTTTGATTTTAGAGACGTGCCAAGTTAAATCGTGCGTTATAAAAGTAAATGGACAGAGTTATTAAGATTGATAGAGGTGCTCACCAGCCAATCAACTAATTAGACCATATGGCGTTGGAGTAATGATGTTAAGCAGGTTTGAATTGATTGACACATATGGGCATGTACAATAGGCTCTCTCTAGAACCTCCACATCATTTAGAGAAAAGGCAACCCCTACATCTGTTTGTCTCTATCACCATTCCTATTGGTTGTCTAATTAAACCTTTTCTCATTAGCCTCCACCACAATTCTCTCTGTTGAACCATGGTTTGCTTTCACATGATGTCTCTTGAATAAGAGATTTCATCTCCTCTTTCTTAACCTTTTGTCCTCCCATCTAGGATTTTAGGTGATATAACAGGGAACAACCTATGTGGCAGCCATTGTGCAAGCCCTATGAAACTAAAAGTTCATTGAAAGGCCAGGTGCAGCACAAGATAAATCCAAAGAAAGAAAGGGGTTTAGTTCTATATTGTTTTCATGCATGTATATGCCATCCGCCAAAAAAGGTGGACACGTTTGAGCGAGGGATAGAGGACAGGCACAATCCTGAATACAAGGTCAACCAAACAGGTGGGTTTCGAACAATGAATTCGAGAACTTCATATTGCTAGGGAGACATTGAAGTCAATTTTACACTTCACATTTGAAGAAAACTATCGTCCGGCTCATTTTAGCTTGAGTTTCTAACTTTTGGTTTATTTTCACTATTCATAAATTTCATCTTTTTCTAAACTTTTGGCTTTTATGAGTTTTTTGCCAGTTCTTTTTTTCTGTATTTATTTGCGTTGTTCGTGATGATCTAACATATTTTTTTATTTTTAAATTTTTTTAAAATTTAATTACGTCAAATAAGCCACATTTAGTCACAATGTAATTTCAGCCAACTATAATATAATTTTAACCATAAATCACTATTTTTTAGTCCAACCAAACTGAGCATAAAGCTTGGTAGAGGTGGCTTCTCCGGTTCCAAGGCACATCTGAGGGACAAAGTGGTAGACTGCCCTGCTAACGGTAGGTACCAACTACCATCTTCCCAAGCACAGCCGCTGCTCGTATCATATCATGTCTTTCAAAGCTTAGCGTTATGAGCTAAACTAAAGTGATAATTACAAATGATTATTAGAAGTAATACAATTCTATTATTAGTGCTAGACACGCAATTACGTGGGCCAGTTAGCTAATTATTTATTAAAGCAAAGAAAAATCACTATGTTCGCTCTTAATGAGTAGAAATTTTCACATTAATTGATGGAAAAAAGTGAAAGATGTACGCTGTCAATTGTGATGAAACCAAATTATAATGGTGTGGATTTATTACACAATTTGTAAAATTCATCGCGAAACCAACTGTGCTACATCCATATACGAGTTGTATTGGTATTCAATACGAACTAACACAATTAAAAAATGACCCATGTAAAAAAGGAAAGCAACACCACCCAAAGAAAGGACCAACTCATGCAAGGCAAAGGCAGCCATGATCTTTACTATTATAAAAATGTGAGTTGATGGTCATTGGTTCGTTCTCCCTCCTCTCTTCTTAGCCGTCCGATCAAAGATCAGTTGTCCAGATCCACATATAGGTAGTTCTTTCGCTCCTCGTAGAAAAGGTCGGACCGACATGTGGGACGCGCTCCTCCTCTTCTCTTCCCCCGATCAAAGATCAGCTGTCCAGATCGGCATGTAGATAGTTCTTCCGCTCCTCGTAGAAAAGGTCGGGCCGATGCGTGGGTCACGCTCCTCTTCTCTTCCCCCGCATCCTCCGCGTCCCGCAACTACTCCACCTCTCGCAACCGCTGCCTTCTTCTTCTCAGCGCCGCCACCAATTCCTTCCCCGTACGGCAACGTCTGGTCGTAGTCCCTCAACTTCCCCCAGCAGCATCGCATCCCCTCATTGCCGCCTCCCCAACACATTTGCCCGCCGCCTCCTTTCCCCATCTGCCCGTCGCCGCCTCCCTGCCTCCACCTCTCGCAACCGCCGCCTCCTTCTCCCCCGAACCCTCGTGTCGCGCCTCCTCCTCTTCCTCGGCGCCGCCACCAATTCTTTCCCCGCGTGGCAGCATCTGATTGCAGTCCCCCGACTTTCCCTAGGGCGCCGCCACTAATTCCATCTCCTATCGCCCCTCTAACCAACGGCACGACGCTCGGCGACAGTGGCCGGTGGATCAGAGAGAATGGCGCTCGACGACAGCGGCCAGTGGATCAAAGAGAAGTGCACTCGGCA
Organism: Dendrocalamus latiflorus; assembly: GCA_017311315.1. NCBI lineage: Eukaryota > Viridiplantae > Streptophyta > Magnoliopsida > Poales > Poaceae > Dendrocalamus > Dendrocalamus latiflorus. The sequence continues at coordinate 4,504,989 of CM029634.1, read as the reverse complement.
ATGGCGGTGTCTTCCTCTTACTACTCTCGCCCACGGGGCTCTCCCCTACCGCCGCCGCCCAGCGGTCGCTCGTCCGATGAGCCTCTTTACCTCCTCCCACTCTTCGCTCAAAGCCTGTCGCGCTGTCTGGCGATTTTGGTCTCCCAAGCTAGTCGTCAAAGTTGGTGTCGTGGTCGAATAGGGCCGTGGTCGAGGGGCTATGGCCGAAGTCGAGGGGTCGTGGAATCCACAGGAATCTAGTGAAACCATGCCAAAACCCACAGAAATCTCACCACACTTACCTTCATAAAAGAGAAATCAAGCTACAGTGCTAGGAGACCCCTAGGGACCTTGACCTAACCAAATCAGTTAGGATACCACACAGCCTTGTCCCTTTCATCCCTCTCCCAAATCTCACCGAAAATCATCTCACCTCATGGGTAACCTCAGCAAATCGAGTAAGGAAAATAGCAAGAAGAAAGGGGCTATAGTCCTTACCTTGGCTGGTTAGAGCCGTGATGAGCAGCGTCACCAACTCACAGGGACGACGACTAAACTGTGGATGGATGCCTGTGCATGTTTGCATGAGGAGATTATGGCCCACAACTGACCCTTTGCATGTCTGAACCAGATGGGGTACGACAACCTTTGCCGCAAATTCAAAGAGTGCACTGACCGGTCTTATGCATGCAAGTAAATGAAGAATAATCGGGAGAGTCTCATACGGGATTACGCCACATGGAAGACCTTGAAGCAACGTGCCTCAGGCCTTGTGTTGACCCTAAGACGGGCTCCATTGCCACACTAAGACGGGCTCTATTGCCACCAACAACACGTGGTGGGCACAAGCTACTGTGGTTAGTACCCTGTGAGAAGTGTAATATTCATTCAATTAATTTCATGTGCATCATGGCCAAATGAGTAATTGTGCAATGCCTTAGTTTTTGCAGGGGAAGACCAGATCAGTGATGAAGTTCAAAAAGGAAACCCTACGACATGAGGACTCGATGGAGGTCATCTTCAGCAATGACACCAGCACGAGTAAGTACGCATTTGTGCCAGGTGTTGACACATTGGACTCTGGCAACAAGGATGATGATGCCAACCCTGTCATCCCCTCAGAGAATGGGGGTAGTGGAGGAACCTCTGGAACATCCTGCAAGAAAAGGCCTTGGCCATGAGCCACCTTGCCGACTAACACCCCCCATGCAAAGCACATCGACTAGAATGCCGAGCTAAAGCATTTGGTCAACATCTGTGAGAAGACCCACACCACCGACACTCGACTATCGGGCTCATGTGCCACATCCCCCATGTGTGACTCAGTGAGGGAAGAGTTCATGTAGCTGATCTATGTGGTTCAGGATTCGTGGCCGAGGAAGAGAGTGACAAGTTGTGACAACCCACATTATTAATTAACCTTAAGCAACGAATTACAACGTTAAGTATGATTAATTATGTAATTAAGAATCTAAAAATACGAGGGAATTTAAAATTTTCTATCTAGTCGTATAAATTGAAATCGACAAGCGATAAAATAATACGTGTTGTTCCCATTTCTTCGGCGAGGGCGATTACTAAACTGTATAGACTAAAGCGAGAAAGAAAATTTAGTTGCGCGGCTCGTATAGTATTCAACTCAATTAAATTATATATAACAGTCCGTAGTACAACAGTAGTTAATTACAATCTGTGTAGGGTAAAATCAGGAACATGCATTGATCGATGATGAGAACTCATATTAAGTCAAATAAAAATATTACAAATTGCATTACATGATAGCGACAAGGCGAATTACAACAAATATACAATTTGTGTCTTAACCATTCAAGTATCTCTAAAATGAAGCAATTACAATAGAGAGCGTTCATTACAATTAGAGATTCATTTCATACATGATTATTGCAATAGAGAAATAAAGAATAGAAGTTACATGAATTTGTATACATCGATATTAAAAGAATGCCTAAATTTACATACACGACCATTTCATACATTAGAAGATATCGTCGAGCTGCCACCACATCGCCATTTCAATTGTGAGCGAATCAGTAATTATAATACTGAAAAAGACCGAACAAAAGAACGAATAAAATAAACAAAGGACAGAAAAGAGAATAGCCGTCAGAGCCCTAAGGATTAACTTCGGGCGGGGTAATCCGTTCACGGAGATACCTGACCGTCCGGGGGCCAGTCGGCACCTCTCACAACTATAGGCTCATCACACGGTATTGTATATATACAAACCTGTTTTGAATATAGGAATCCAACCATGGCAAAGCCAAAATATCACCACCCCATTCCAGCCCAAACCACAACAGAGAGGCAGCTGTCGAAGCCCTCACCACACAACAAAATGGCAACTGAGACAACACCCGGCCAGAGCAACCTGCCCCGGATAGCATCGCCAGCCAGCAAGACCTCACGGCCAAAACCACAGCACTGCCAGCCAAAATATCCCACTGCCAATACATCAACAGCCAACCAGAGGAAAGAGCGCAAGAGACAGAGCAAGGCACGGTAAGCATTCCCCAAACTCCCCAGCCAATCCCAGGACCAACAGAGAAGCCAGCCACCGAATGGAACCCGAAGGCCAGGGAGGCGAAGGCACGGCAAGCCGAAGGAGCAAGGCGACCGTGACGGCGGCAGGAGAACCACAAGCCAGCGCCTACAAGCCAGCAACTGCAAGCTAGTGACCACAAGCCAGCAACCGCAAGCCAGCGACCGCAACCAGCCCAAACCCTAACCATTCTTGCAATCACCCGTAAAGGTAAACCTCCACAACATCACTATACATGTGCTACATTCATCCATTATAGCCAACATTGACTAGAACCCATAAGCATCCATCTACAATAGAGCACATGAAACTAATCCAAGTATGTCACCAGAGGTAGAAGAGGGGAGAAGGGGCTTACCTATATGGACGGCGGCTGCGGATTTCCTCCGGCCGAGCCACCAGCTAGCCGCCACCGGTACTCCCCCGGCGTGCGGCGACAGCTAACCGGCGGTGGTCAGCCACGGCCACCCGCCTCCCAACCTAGCCATTAGGCAAAACCACACAAGAATAGCAAGCCAAAAACTGATAGATCGGGTAGGATAGGGGAAAAAGCGCCAAATCGGCCGGATCTGGCCGGGGTCACCATGCGGCGCCTAGCGGCAAGGAGGCAGAGCAGAGGGGAGGCGAATCAGTGGGGGCGTCCGAAGCGCGTCGGTGGGGGCGACGCGGAAGGAGGAGGCGCAGGGGGAGAAGCCGACGGCAGTGTGGCGCAACGGAGGGGCCGGCACAGCGGCACGGCCGAAGGACCGGAGCATCAGGAGGCGGCGCATCCGAGCGGAGGCGGCGAGACACGGGGCGGAGGCGGCGAGACCCGGGGGCAGAGGCGCTGGAACCCGGGGCGGAGGAGTAGAGGCGCGGCAATGGGGGCGGGGGATCGACGGCAGGGCGCCGGACGGATCGGATCCGGACCGAGAGAGAGAGAGAGGCAGCCAAGTGAAATGGGGAAGGGGAGGAGGAAGCGGGGGCGTCGGCCGAACCAAGGAAAAAGGGGGAAAGGCAGCCGGGTGAGAGGAAAGGAAAGAAAGAGAAGGAAAAGAAAAGAAAGAGAAAAAGAAGAGAGAGGATAAGCGCGCGTATAATCAAAAATTCGTCTTCATAAATATTTAATTTAAGTGATAAATTACAGATTAAACTACTTGCTAGTATTATACTAATCGTGTTAAAAGTATAAAATATCACTAATCGGTATAGATGGAAACTACAGCTTAATTAAGGGCTGTCAATAGATTAAAAATCTGGCACGTACCAATTGAATCAGTGTATTGCTGTTCGAATTATTAGAACTCCAGGTTAAATACCTATTTAACCCTATTAATAGTATAACTTGTGAAACCTCAATAATAAATATTAGTAATCATTATAAATAAACTAAAAATGTAAATGGATTAAAACAGGTCCGCGTAAATATTAGAACCTGTGTATTGTTATTTAGATTACTCAACGGTATAATTAATTACTTAGACAACTTGGCTAGTAATATTTAAAGTATAGACATTAACCTCTGATAATTATGGAAATCTACCTTGATTACTTAGGATCATTAGAACAAGTTAATTGGGTCCGATGATTTAAAAGAAGCAAGTCGATTAAGCTTATACGTGTACGGATTCAATTAAAGTACTATAGTTTAAGACCATTTTGTTGCAGACTTGAATATGTAGATAAATTGATTTAATCATCAAAGCAATAAAAATCCGCTGATCAGTATTTATAATGATTAGAATAAATAACTTACCAGCTATAGAATAAAAACATAGCGTATTCCGATTTAATTAATGCATCGCTAATTAAGTCGTTTGGGATCGTACCTAAATACTTAATTAATCCAGATAGTGTTAAATCATATAACTGTTTTAATAAATATTCTTGGTTATGAAAGATGAGTCAAATGATGCCTGTAGGCTGGAATTGCGTATACGAAGTAAATTGTTATAATATCAATTGAACCACTCTATTGCACATTTAAATAACCAGTTAACTTTTATTAGTCGATTATAAACTCTAGGAATCCACTAATAAGTGTTCTAAATTATAAAAGTAAATTCATAACTATTAGAAGATTTAAAACTGTATGCGACGACTAGAGTAGCAAGCTAAGTCAAAATCGTAATTATCGAGTTAACAAATTGAATAGCAATTAAAATTTCAAGCGGTGATTTAGATAGCAGTTAAGCTATAAAAATATACTTAGGACTACAGTAGAATGTATGAATCCTATAAAGACACCAGAATATAGTTTAACTAAGAAATTAAGTAATTGATACATGAGACCATTTTATTCTGGATCTATAATTCAACTCGTTGCGCATACTAGTACGAGAAATGCATTGAGTAATCTTAAGATCTAAAATGAATTAGAGAGGTGAATAAATATATACGAACTTTTAAGAAATTAAATAGACTTAATTACTTATGCGAGATTGACTAGAATAATATTCGCCATTATAATTATGCATGCATTCAAATTAAACCGTGTAGTTGAAAAATTGCTAGGAATTAATAAAATACCGAATATTAATAAAATACCGAGCATACATACTAAATCAACCATATATCCTAACGTTAGTACGAGAATGTTGAACGACGGGTAGTATGCCGAAATTAACCTTAATTACCGCAATCAGGTTAAATTGAGCGAGATCTGACCTTAGGGGCACAAACACATCGATAACTTGTATTTTATTATACTTCCATAGATTAAATCGTAGTCGACGTATTTAATTGCAGGCCATAATCCAAGCTACGGGGACAACTTCACCTGATCCTACTTGAATCCGAGTATATGGTTAAAGTCCAGGCAAGCATTCCTTTGATCAAATCTTTAACGTATATTGCTCAAAACAAGTATTTTTGTATTAATCTAGTATCACTTGCATGAAGGAAATAAAAAGGGTTTTAAATCAAGCAATGGCTATATGTGAATGAAAAGGGTTAGATGGCAACTGATGGAGCAGTTGGCCACTAAAGTTAAGTAAAAAGGTGGGCAGAGGTTGCCAGGGCAGGCGTGTGTGGGAGGTGTGGAACCTTTGCATAAGAATAGAATATAAGGGATTACAAACTTCATCCGTATGGACAGACCGTACCAACTCGTATCAACCAACGTTCCGTTTTCACGGGCAGTCGGTACTCTAGTGAGGTGTTATATTCTCCACAGGAGTGAGTATTTATGGGATAGACCCAAAGGAACCGGTGGAAGACCGGAGCGTAAGAACCCACAGGCGGGTTACGCATGGGCGTTATATACGCGAGTCAGGGGGCTGGGGAAAGGTTGAATACCCTACCAGCCAACGGTTATGTCATTTTCAGTGGGTCTGTGTGATACAGGCTGCTGACTGTGTATAACCGGGTGGAGATATAATTACCGAACTAGAGATAATTGTACTGTACTCTGTTCTGGGCGCCGCTTCAAAGGAATTGCGGATAATCCCAAGAGCCAACACGAGCAGAGTGATGATGGGTAAAGTGATACAAGCTTGCGCAATGCTATCAAAATCATGAATTCATGCCTGTCTCCGGGAAAGGAGAATTACGGAAACTTATGGGGGTTTTTGCTGTTCATGCGTATGTTCAGTAGTTTTATAAATGAATAAATCGGAATTCTTTTAAAACCAACAAACTTTATTTTCTATAAGTCCTGGAAAGGAAATTGAGAATCGGAATTGAGATTCCTAATGTGGAAAGGATAAGCATGTTGTGCATTTTTGTTAATAACGCTTGCTGAGTACTTCTGTACTCACCCTTGCTATAATCCTCCCTTTGCTTAGGAGCATATCAATTCAGAGAATAGCTAAGGTCAGGAGGAAGCTACCTGGATGAAATACCGTGGACTCGGAGTACAGGGGATATAAGGTGGACACTCCGTGTGTAGTCGTGTGGGATAGGAAGTAGTTAGATGATTTTCTGCCTAAAGATTGTAATATTTAAGCCCGTGAGGCTTTGTAATAAATTTTAGCCCTGCGTGGCGATATTCTTGTAATGTCGTATTTTGTCTCTAATTATTGTTCTGCTGCAACACTCTGATGGCTTATTATTCGTTAGAGCGATGTTTTATCAGCTAAAACGAATAATAATCCGTTGACTGGCGTTATTACCCCACGGTAATAATGCGGGTCGTCACAGGTGGTATCAGAGCAATGGTTCGAGGGCCACGCAAATAATTAGATACTGTTCTGGACTTAAGAATGTTGTTCTTGCTATATGGCAATACGTATTCTTTAATATTCTCATCTGTATGTCATTTTCTATTTGGTCAGCTCTAAGCTTCGGAATTGTTACTGTTAGACCACCCAATATATCAAAAACGAGAGTGGGTAGCGAGATGGGGAATGATGACAATAATAGTTGTGAAGATCTGAATTAGGGTACTAGTTCTTTTCTTCGGTAACTGTGTTAGTCAAAAAAAAAAATCTAGTAGTAGTTAGTTAACCATATGATTTTAATTATGAACTTAACATTACATTTTGTTGTAATTATAGAGTCTGTATTAAATTATTGTATTCAGTTAATGTATGATTGTTTTACCTTTCTCAACCGTAGCGACATAGACTCAACTGTGGCAACATAGGGCAACCTAAGGTAAATATTAGTAGTTATAATGGTTTAGAAGTGAACCAAAACTCCGAGACCCTTATCTTTTCACTCTTGCAACTACATGAACGCATCCGCCATCACAAAAAAAAAATTTAATTTAGTAGAGACAATTAAGGAAAGGAAATATTATAACCATTTATAATGGCAGATGACCCGAAATAAAAATTTGACTTATCTCATTTCTGCATATGAGATTTCCCGGACGAGTGGTCCGTGGCGCTTCCGAACGCGTAAGTTTCGAACGTACCCAGGAACGAAGTCCTGGGCGTACTCAGGGATGAGCCCTGAGCGTGGTTCCAAACGCGAAAGTTTTGGGCGATCCTGAGAGCGAGTTCTCAGGCGTGCCTGGGCGCGGAGATCCAGGGTAGTGTAGGTTGCACTCGGAGGCGAGCTCCGAGCGTGGTTCCAAACGCGAAAGTTTTGGGCGATCTCGAGAGCGAGTTCTCGAGCGTAGCTGGGCACGTAGTCCCAGAGTAGTGTAGGAGCTGATTCTTTTTGCATCTCTATGTTTCTTGGGTTTTATTTGCCTACTGTGTATGCTGTGATGTGAAAACCCACATCAGAGAGGGAGTAATGCCGCTTTCTACTACCTGAACATAAATAACTTCGTATCTACTTGCATGCTGAACACTAATAAGAAAACCTGGGTCTACCACATGAATAAAATGTTGTTCTTTCCTCTTGTAACAACTTGCTGCAGGAAATTTGATAACGTCATGATAAGCAAGTATTTTCAAAAATATAATTTCATAAATTTAATTATGACTTCAATTGATATGACTAAGTGTAGGAGGAGAAATTGCAACTAAAACGAGTAGAATCTAGAATCTAGTCCGTAATATAGTAAAACACTCAGTTCCTTGCCATAAAAAAAAAAAAACCGGTTATTTGGAACCACCAGAACGACTAGACGTAGACGAATTATTACGGGGTCGATTTTAGGTAATTGATCCACCACCATCCATTTTCTTTTACGGAGCACGTAACCTAGAGTGGGACATCCTTAAAGCATAATTGAATTAAAATGACGCTAACTATTTTGCAACTCCAGACTGGTAGACCGCTTAGTGGTGAAGCCTTTATTAAACCAAGTAAGTCTTGGAGCGTATGGTCAGACCTAGGGGAGATATCCATACCTACCTACGATTTCCCATTTATAACTCAGATTGGAATCGTCCCGAAGTTCTAAGCCTACAGCTGTTACAGGATTAATCACCCTATTATCCATGGAAAGTCCTAAAGCATCCATCAAAATATTATTATCCATGTCTGGTGCATTTCCCCAAATTCATGAATATATGGTTTCAGGAACCTTTGTCATAGTCTCCGCGGAGCATAACATTGACCATGAATTTATAAAATGAAACTCTGCAAACGAAAATGTTTCAACATGACCTTAGGAATAAGTATTTTCACAAAACCCCTTGCATCATTCTATATAAATATTTCTTGCACCATAGTGTTTAAAGTTTTTGGAAAACTTGTTTCATGCATTCCATGAGGACATATATTATGAATAGGGGAAATGTCCACATTTTCAATGTCAGTGATGTGTCATCAACAGAACCCAAAACTGTATGGCAATACCATATCCTAGTATGTAACAAATAAATCTCTAGGCCTACCTAATAATCTAGAGAGTTCTGTTCACTCCCGAAGAGCTAAACCATGTCTAAAAGGCTAATATCCCAGACGCCGAGTTTAAGTCCAAAAGTTTTCGACACTATAATGCCATTTCCTGAATATCTACCCACTAGATTCATGCCCAATCCACTCTTAACATCCCATAAGTATCCATACCAATCAATAGAACCGCTTGAACCACCGTAAAATGAGCAACAAACATTTAATTAATTTAGATCATATCATTCGGTCAGGACCTGCTTATATTAACCAAACCGGAAACACTCAACCCTTAAATAGCTCAAGTCCAATGCCTAGTTTATAATCTAATTCCAAATCTTCTTACCATGAGATTTCTTTCCCACCCAATTGCTTAAAGCAATACCATCCTCGTTGAACCACTCTGCTAAACCATCAAGCATAGCATTTCAATAGACCCGTTAAAGGAATCAAGGGGTTGCTCAAGAATTAAGGAGGGAAGGGGCATTGGTTAGAGAAAGGAAAATATTAACTGATGCAACATAGAATAGATTGAACGATTTTCCTACTTAGCATGAATTATAATCCCGATCCTAATCCTACCAAACCCCTAGTGACGATAATCGACAACCGTAAGCTGGATTTAAAGTTACAACGTCGAGGGTGAGGAGTCGACGAGTGATACAAGCATAGGCGGTGTCTACCAAAGGGGGGGGTGTTAAATAGGTATATCTCAAAATACGTTTCATACGGAATCGATAAGAGACCTACCGCAATCTTCCTAGGCCATTTTCGATTTCGAGGACGAAATCATTTTTAAGGAGGGAAGGATGTGACAACCCACATTATTAATTAACCTTAAGCAACGAATTACAACGTTAAGTATGATTAATTATGTAATTAAGAATCTAAAAATACGAGGGAATTTAAAATTTTCTATCTAGTCGTATAAATTGAAATCGACAAGCGATAAAATAATACGTGTTGTTCCCATTTCTTCGGCGAGGGCGATTACTAAACTGTATAGACTAAAGCGAGAAAGAAAATTTAGTTGCGCGGCTCGTATAGTATTCAACTCAATTAAATTATATATAACAGTCCGTAGTACAACAGTAGTTAATTACAATCTGTGTAGGGTAAAATCAGGAACATGCATTGATCGATGATGAGAACTCATATTAAGTCAAATAAAAATATTACAAATTGCATTACATGATAGCGACAAGGCGAATTACAACAAATATACAATTTGTGTCTTAACCATTCAAGTATCTCTAAAATGAAGCAATTACAATAGAGAGCGTTCATTACAATTAGAGATTCATTTCATACATGATTATTGCAATAGAGAAATAAAGAATAGAAGTTACATGAATTTGTATACATCGATATTAAAAGAATGCCTAAATTTACATACACGACCATTTCATACATTAGAAGATATCGTCGAGCTGCCACCACATCGCCATTTCAATTGTGAGCGAATCAGTAATTATAATACTGAAAAAGACCGAACAAAAGAACGAATAAAATAAACAAAGGACAGAAAAGAGAATAGCCGTCAGAGCCCTAAGGATTAACTTCGGGCGGGGTAATCCGTTCACGGAGATACCTGACCGTCCGGGGGCCAGTCGGCACCTCTCACAACTATAGGCTCATCACACGGTATTGTATATATACAAACCTGTTTTGAATATAGGAATCCAACCATGGCAAAGCCAAAATATCACCACCCCATTCCAGCCCAAACCACAACAGAGAGGCAGCTGTCGAAGCCCTCACCACACAACAAAATGGCAACTGAGACAACACCCGGCCAGAGCAACCTGCCCCGGATAGCATCGCCAGCCAGCAAGACCTCACGGCCAAAACCACAGCACTGCCAGCCAAAATATCCCACTGCCAATACATCAACAGCCAACCAGAGGAAAGAGCGCAAGAGACAGAGCAAGGCACGGTAAGCATTCCCCAAACTCCCCAGCCAATCCCAGGACCAACAGAGAAGCCAGCCACCGAATGGAACCCGAAGGCCAGGGAGGCGAAGGCACGGCAAGCCGAAGGAGCAAGGCGACCGTGACGGCGGCAGGAGAACCACAAGCCAGCGCCTACAAGCCAGCAACTGCAAGCTAGTGACCACAAGCCAGCAACCGCAAGCCAGCGACCGCAACCAGCCCAAACCCTAACCATTCTTGCAATCACCCGTAAAGGTAAACCTCCACAACATCACTATACATGTGCTACATTCATCCATTATAGCCAACATTGACTAGAACCCATAAGCATCCATCTACAATAGAGCACATGAAACTAATCCAAGTATGTCACCAGAGGTAGAAGAGGGGAGAAGGGGCTTACCTATATGGACGGCGGCTGCGGATTTCCTCCGGCCGAGCCACCAGCTAGCCGCCACCGGTACTCCCCCGGCGTGCGGCGACAGCTAACCGGCGGTGGTCAGCCACGGCCACCCGCCTCCCAACCTAGCCATTAGGCAAAACCACACAAGAATAGCAAGCCAAAAACTGATAGATCGGGTAGGATAGGGGAAAAAGCGCCAAATCGGCCGGATCTGGCCGGGGTCACCATGCGGCGCCTAGCGGCAAGGAGGCAGAGCAGAGGGGAGGCGAATCAGTGGGGGCGTCCGAAGCGCGTCGGTGGGGGCGACGCGGAAGGAGGAGGCGCAGGGGGAGAAGCCGACGGCAGTGTGGCGCAACGGAGGGGCCGGCACAGCGGCACGGCCGAAGGACCGGAGCATCAGGAGGCGGCGCATCCGAGCGGAGGCGGCGAGACACGGGGCGGAGGCGGCGAGACCCGGGGGCAGAGGCGCTGGAACCCGGGGCGGAGGAGTAGAGGCGCGGCAATGGGGGCGGGGGATCGACGGCAGGGCGCCGGACGGATCAGATCCGGACCGAGAGAGAGAGAGGCAGCCAAGTGAAATGGGGAAGGGGAGGAGGAAGCGGGGGCGTCGGCCGAACCAAGGAAAAAGGGGGAAAGGCAGCCGGGTGAGAGGAAAGGAAAGAAAGAGAAGGAAAAGAAAAGAAAGAGAAAAAGAAGAGAGAGGATAAGCGCGCGTATAATCAAAAATTCGTCTTCATAAATATTTAATTTAAGTGATAAATTACAGATTAAACTACTTGCTAGTATTATACTAATCGTGTTAAAAGTATAAAATATCACTAATCGGTATAGATGGAAACTACAGCTTAATTAAGGGCTGTCAATAGATTAAAAATCTGGCACGTACCAATTGAATCAGTGTATTGCTGTTCGAATTATTAGAACTCCAGGTTAAATACCTATTTAACCCTATTAATAGTATAACTTGTGAAACCTCAATAATAAATATTAGTAATCATTATAAATAAACTAAAAATGTAAATGGATTAAAACAGGTCCGCGTAAATATTAGAACCTGTGTATTGTTATTTAGATTACTCAACGGTATAATTAATTACTTAGACAACTTGGCTAGTAATATTTAAAGTATAGACATTAACCTCTGATAATTATGGAAATCTACCTTGATTACTTAGGATCATTAGAACAAGTTAATTGGGTCCGATGATTTAAAAGAAGCAAGTCGATTAAGCTTATACGTGTACGGATTCAATTAAAGTACTATAGTTTAAGACCATTTTGTTGCAGACTTGAATATGTAGATAAATTGATTTAATCATCAAAGCAATAAAAATCCGCTGATCAGTATTTATAATGATTAGAATAAATAACTTACCAGCTATAGAATAAAAACATAGCGTATTCCGATTTAATTAATGCATCGCTAATTAAGTCGTTTGGGATCGTACCTAAATACTTAATTAATCCAGATAGTGTTAAATCATATAACTGTTTTAATAAATATTCTTGGTTATGAAAGATGAGTCAAATGATGCCTGTAGGCTGGAATTGCGTATACGAAGTAAATTGTTATAATATCAATTGAACCACTCTATTGCACATTTAAATAACCAGTTAACTTTTATTAGTCGATTATAAACTCTAGGAATCCACTAATAAGTGTTCTAAATTATAAAAGTAAATTCATAACTATTAGAAGATTTAAAACTGTATGCGACGACTAGAGTAGCAAGCTAAGTCAAAATCGTAATTATCGAGTTAACAAATTGAATAGCAATTAAAATTTCAAGCGGTGATTTAGATAGCAGTTAAGCTATAAAAATATACTTAGGACTACAGTAGAATGTATGAATCCTATAAAGACACCAGAATATAGTTTAACTAAGAAATTAAGTAATTGATACATGAGACCATTTTATTCTGGATCTATAATTCAACTCGTTGCGCATACTAGTACGAGAAATGCATTGAGTAATCTTAAGATCTAAAATGAATTAGAGAGGTGAATAAATATATACGAACTTTTAAGAAATTAAATAGACTTAATTACTTATGCGAGATTGACTAGAATAATATTCGCCATTATAATTATGCATGCATTCAAATTAAACCGTGTAGTTGAAAAATTGCTAGGAATTAATAAAATACCGAATATTAATAAAATACCGAGCATACATACTAAATCAACCATATATCCTAACGTTAGTACGAGAATGTTGAACGACGGGTAGTATGCCGAAATTAACCTTAATTACCGCAATCAGGTTAAATTGAGCGAGATCTGACCTTAGGGGCACAAACACATCGATAACTTGTATTTTATTATACTTCCATAGATTAAATCGTAGTCGACGTATTTAATTGCAGGCCATAATCCAAGCTACGGGGACAACTTCACCTGATCCTACTTGAATCCGAGTATATGGTTAAAGTCCAGGCAAGCATTCCTTTGATCAAATCTTTAACGTATATTGCTCAAAACAAGTATTTTTGTATTAATCTAGTATCACTTGCATGAAGGAAATAAAAAGGGTTTTAAATCAAGCAATGGCTATATGTGAATGAAAAGGGTTAGATGGCAACTGATGGAGCAGTTGGCCACTAAAGTTAAGTAAAAAGGTGGGCAGAGGTTGCCAGGGCAGGCGTGTGTGGGAGGTGTGGAACCTTTGCATAAGAATAGAATATAAGGGATTACAAACTTCATCCGTATGGACAGACCGTACCAACTCGTATCAACCAACGTTCCGTTTTCACGGGCAGTCGGTACTCTAGTGAGGTGTTATATTCTCCACAGGAGTGAGTATTTATGGGATAGACCCAAAGGAACCGGTGGAAGACCGGAGCGTAAGAACCCACAGGCGGGTTACGCATGGGCGTTATATACGCGAGTCAGGGGGCTGGGGAAAGGTTGAATACCCTACCAGCCAACGGTTATGTCATTTTCAGTGGGTCTGTGTGATACAGGCTGCTGACTGTGTATAACCGGGTGGAGATATAATTACCGAACTAGAGATAATTGTACTGTACTCTGTTCTGGGCGCCGCTTCAAAGGAATTGCGGATAATCCCAAGAGCCAACACGAGCAGAGTGATGATGGGTAAAGTGATACAAGCTTGCGCAATGCTATCAAAATCATGAATTCATGCCTGTCTCCGGGAAAGGAGAATTACGGAAACTTATGGGGGTTTTTGCTGTTCATGCGTATGTTCAGTAGTTTTATAAATGAATAAATCGGAATTCTTTTAAAACCAACAAACTTTATTTTCTATAAGTCCTGGAAAGGAAATTGAGAATCGGAATTGAGATTCCTAATGTGGAAAGGATAAGCATGTTGTGCATTTTTGTTAATAACGCTTGCTGAGTACTTCTGTACTCACCCTTGCTATAATCCTCCCTTTGCTTAGGAGCATATCAATTCAGAGAATAGCTAAGGTCAGGAGGAAGCTACCTGGATGAAATACCGTGGACTCGGAGTACAGGGGATATAAGGTGGACACTCCGTGTGTAGTCGTGTGGGATAGGAAGTAGTTAGATGATTTTCTGCCTAAAGATTGTAATATTTAAGCCCGTGAGGCTTTGTAATAAATTTTAGCCCTGCGTGGCGATATTCTTGTAATGTCGTATTTTGTCTCTAATTATTGTTCTGCTGCAACACTCTGATGGCTTATTATTCGTTAGAGCGATGTTTTATCAGCTAAAACGAATAATAATCCGTTGACTGGCGTTATTACCCCACGGTAATAATGCGGGTCGTCACAGGTGGTATCAGAGCAATGGTTCGAGGGCCACGCAAATAATTAGATACTGTTCTGGACTTAAGAATGTTGTTCTTGCTATATGGCAATACGTATTCTTTAATATTCTCATCTGTATGTCATTTTCTATTTGGTCAGCTCTAAGCTTCGGAATTGTTACTGTTAGACCACCCAATATATCAAAAACGAGAGTGGGTAGCGAGATGGGGAATGATGACAATAATAGTTGTGAAGATCTGAATTAGGGTACTAGTTCTTTTCTTCGGTAACTGTGTTAGTCAAAAAAAAAAATCTAGTAGTAGTTAGTTAACCATATGATTTTAATTATGAACTTAACATTACATTTTGTTGTAATTATAGAGTCTGTATTAAATTATTGTATTCAGTTAATGTATGATTGTTTTACCTTTCTCAACCGTAGCGACATAGACTCAACTGTGGCAACATAGGGCAACCTAAGGTAAATATTAGTAGTTATAATGGTTTAGAAGTGAACCAAAACTCCGAGACCCTTATCTTTTCACTCTTGCAACTACATGAACGCATCCGCCATCACAAAAAAAAAATTTAATTTAGTAGAGACAATTAAGGAAAGGAAATATTATAACCATTTATAATGGCAGATGACCCGAAATAAAAATTTGACTTATCTCATTTCTGCATATGAGATTTCCCGGACGAGTGGTCCGTGGCGCTTCCGAACGCGTAAGTTTCGAACGTACCCAGGAACGAAGTCCTGGGCGTACTCAGGGATGAGCCCTGAGCGTGGTTCCAAACGCGAAAGTTTTGGGCGATCCTGAGAGCGAGTTCTCAGGCGTGCCTGGGCGCGGAGATCCAGGGTAGTGTAGGTTGCACTCGGAGGCGAGCTCCGAGCGTGGTTCCAAACGCGAAAGTTTTGGGCGATCTCGAGAGCGAGTTCTCGAGCGTAGCTGGGCACGTAGTCCCAGAGTAGTGTAGGAGCTGATTCTTTTTGCATCTCTATGTTTCTTGGGTTTTATTTGCCTACTGTGTATGCTGTGATGTGAAAACCCACATCAGAGAGGGAGTAATGCCGCTTTCTACTACCTGAACATAAATAACTTCGTATCTACTTGCATGCTGAACACTAATAAGAAAACCTGGGTCTACCACATGAATAAAATGTTGTTCTTTCCTCTTGTAACAACTTGCTGCAGGAAATTTGATAACGTCATGATAAGCAAGTATTTTCAAAAATATAATTTCATAAATTTAATTATGACTTCAATTGATATGACTAAGTGTAGGAGGAGAAATTGCAACTAAAACGAGTAGAATCTAGAATCTAGTCCGTAATATAGTAAAACACTCAGTTCCTTGCCATAAAAAAAAAAAAACCGGTTATTTGGAACCACCAGAACGACTAGACGTAGACGAATTATTACGGGGTCGATTTTAGGTAATTGATCCACCACCATCCATTTTCTTTTACGGAGCACGTAACCTAGAGTGGGACATCCTTAAAGCATAATTGAATTAAAATGACGCTAACTATTTTGCAACTCCAGACTGGTAGACCGCTTAGTGGTGAAGCCTTTATTAAACCAAGTAAGTCTTGGAGCGTATGGTCAGACCTAGGGGAGATATCCATACCTACCTACGATTTCCCATTTATAACTCAGATTGGAATCGTCCCGAAGTTCTAAGCCTACAGCTGTTACAGGATTAATCACCCTATTATCCATGGAAAGTCCTAAAGCATCCATCAAAATATTATTATCCATGTCTGGTGCATTTCCCCAAATTCATGAATATATGGTTTCAGGAACCTTTGTCATAGTCTCCGCGGAGCATAACATTGACCATGAATTTATAAAATGAAACTCTGCAAACGAAAATGTTTCAACATGACCTTAGGAATAAGTATTTTCACAAAACCCCTTGCATCATTCTATATAAATATTTCTTGCACCATAGTGTTTAAAGTTTTTGGAAAACTTGTTTCATGCATTCCATGAGGACATATATTATGAATAGGGGAAATGTCCACATTTTCAATGTCAGTGATGTGTCATCAACAGAACCCAAAACTGTATGGCAATACCATATCCTAGTATGTAACAAATAAATCTCTAGGCCTACCTAATAATCTAGAGAGTTCTGTTCACTCCCGAAGAGCTAAACCATGTCTAAAAGGCTAATATCCCAGACGCCGAGTTTAAGTCCAAAAGTTTTCGACACTATAATGCCATTTCCTGAATATCTACCCACTAGATTCATGCCCAATCCACTCTTAACATCCCATAAGTATCCATACCAATCAATAGAACCGCTTGAACCACCGTAAAATGAGCAACAAACATTTAATTAATTTAGATCATATCATTCGGTCAGGACCTGCTTATATTAACCAAACCGGAAACACTCAACCCTTAAATAGCTCAAGTCCAATGCCTAGTTTATAATCTAATTCCAAATCTTCTTACCATGAGATTTCTTTCCCACCCAATTGCTTAAAGCAATACCATCCTCGTTGAACCACTCTGCTAAACCATCAAGCATAGCATTTCAATAGACCCGTTAAAGGAATCAAGGGGTTGCTCAAGAATTAAGGAGGGAAGGGGCATTGGTTAGAGAAAGGAAAATATTAACTGATGCAACATAGAATAGATTGAACGATTTTCCTACTTAGCATGAATTATAATCCCGATCCTAATCCTACCAAACCCCTAGTGACGATAATCGACAACCGTAAGCTGGATTTAAAGTTACAACGTCGAGGGTGAGGAGTCGACGAGTGATACAAGCATAGGCGGTGTCTACCAAAGGGGGGGGGTGTTAAATAGGTATATCTCAAAATACGTTTCATACGGAATCGATAAGAGACCTACCGCAATCTTCCTAGGCCATTTTCGATTTCGAGGACGAAATCATTTTTAAGGAGGGAAGGATGTGACAACCCACATTATTAATTAACCTTAAGCAACGAATTACAACGTTAAGTATGATTAATTATGTAATTAAGAATCTAAAAATACGAGGGAATTTAAAATTTTCTATCTAGTCGTATAAATTGAAATCGACAAGCGATAAAATAATACGTGTTGTTCCCATTTCTTCGGCGAGGGCGATTACTAAACTGTATAGACTAAAGCGAGAAAGAAAATTTAGTTGCGCGGCTCGTATAGTATTCAACTCAATTAAATTATATATAACAGTCCGTAGTACAACAGTAGTTAATTACAATCTGTGTAGGGTAAAATCAGGAACATGCATTGATCGATGATGAGAACTCATATTAAGTCAAATAAAAATATTACAAATTGCATTACATGATAGCGACAAGGCGAATTACAACAAATATACAATTTGTGTCTTAACCATTCAAGTATCTCTAAAATGAAGCAATTACAATAGAGAGCGTTCATTACAATTAGAGATTCATTTCATACATGATTATTGCAATAGAGAAATAAAGAATAGAAGTTACATGAATTTGTATACATCGATATTAAAAGAATGCCTAAATTTACATACACGACCATTTCATACATTAGAAGATATCGTCGAGCTGCCACCACATCGCCATTTCAATTGTGAGCGAATCAGTAATTATAATACTGAAAAAGACCGAACAAAAGAACGAATAAAATAAACAAAGGACAGAAAAGAGAATAGCCGTCAGAGCCCTAAGGATTAACTTCGGGCGGGGTAATCCGTTCACGGAGATACCTGACCGTCCGGGGGCCAGTCGGCACCTCTCACAACTATAGGCTCATCACACGGTATTGTATATATACAAACCTGTTTTGAATATAGGAATCCAACCATGGCAAAGCCAAAATATCACCACCCCATTCCAGCCCAAACCACAACAGAGAGGCAGCTGTCGAAGCCCTCACCACACAACAAAATGGCAACTGAGACAACACCCGGCCAGAGCAACCTGCCCCGGATAGCATCGCCAGCCAGCAAGACCTCACGGCCAAAACCACAGCACTGCCAGCCAAAATATCCCACTGCCAATACATCAACAGCCAACCAGAGGAAAGAGCGCAAGAGACAGAGCAAGGCACGGTAAGCATTCCCCAAACTCCCCAGCCAATCCCAGGACCAACAGAGAAGCCAGCCACCGAATGGAACCCGAAGGCCAGGGAGGCGAAGGCACGGCAAGCCGAAGGAGCAAGGCGACCGTGACGGCGGCAGGAGAACCACAAGCCAGCGCCTACAAGCCAGCAACTGCAAGCTAGTGACCACAAGCCAGCAACCGCAAGCCAGCGACCGCAACCAGCCCAAACCCTAACCATTCTTGCAATCACCCGTAAAGGTAAACCTCCACAACATCACTATACATGTGCTACATTCATCCATTATAGCCAACATTGACTAGAACCCATAAGCATCCATCTACAATAGAGCACATGAAACTAATCCAAGTATGTCACCAGAGGTAGAAGAGGGGAGAAGGGGCTTACCTATATGGACGGCGGCTGCGGATTTCCTCCGGCCGAGCCACCAGCTAGCCGCCACCGGTACTCCCCCGGCGTGCGGCGACAGCTAACCGGCGGTGGTCAGCCACGGCCACCCGCCTCCCAACCTAGCCATTAGGCAAAACCACACAAGAATAGCAAGCCAAAAACTGATAGATCGGGTAGGATAGGGGAAAAAGCGCCAAATCGGCCGGATCTGGCCGGGGTCACCATGCGGCGCCTAGCGGCAAGGAGGCAGAGCAGAGGGGAGGCGAATCAGTGGGGGCGTCCGAAGCGCGTCGGTGGGGGCGACGCGGAAGGAGGAGGCGCAGGGGGAGAAGCCGACGGCAGTGTGGCGCAACGGAGGGGCCGGCACAGCGGCACGGCCGAAGGACCGGAGCATCAGGAGGCGGCGCATCCGAGCGGAGGCGGCGAGACACGGGGCGGAGGCGGCGAGACCCGGGGGCAGAGGCGCTGGAACCCGGGGCGGAGGAGTAGAGGCGCGGCAATGGGGGCGGGGGATCGACGGCAGGGCGCCGGACGGATCAGATCCGGACCGAGAGAGAGAGAGGCAGCCAAGTGAAATGGGGAAGGGGAGGAGGAAGCGGGGGCGTCGGCCGAACCAAGGAAAAAGGGGGAAAGGCAGCCGGGTGAGAGGAAAGGAAAGAAAGAGAAGGAAAAGAAAAGAAAGAGAAAAAGAAGAGAGAGGATAAGCGCGCGTATAATCAAAAATTCGTCTTCATAAATATTTAATTTAAGTGATAAATTACAGATTAAACTACTTGCTAGTATTATACTAATCGTGTTAAAAGTATAAAATATCACTAATCGGTATAGATGGAAACTACAGCTTAATTAAGGGCTGTCAATAGATTAAAAATCTGGCACGTACCAATTGAATCAGTGTATTGCTGTTCGAATTATTAGAACTCCAGGTTAAATACCTATTTAACCCTATTAATAGTATAACTTGTGAAACCTCAATAATAAATATTAGTAATCATTATAAATAAACTAAAAATGTAAATGGATTAAAACAGGTCCGCGTAAATATTAGAACCTGTGTATTGTTATTTAGATTACTCAACGGTATAATTAATTACTTAGACAACTTGGCTAGTAATATTTAAAGTATAGACATTAACCTCTGATAATTATGGAAATCTACCTTGATTACTTAGGATCATTAGAACAAGTTAATTGGGTCCGATGATTTAAAAGAAGCAAGTCGATTAAGCTTATACGTGTACGGATTCAATTAAAGTACTATAGTTTAAGACCATTTTGTTGCAGACTTGAATATGTAGATAAATTGATTTAATCATCAAAGCAATAAAAATCCGCTGATCAGTATTTATAATGATTAGAATAAATAACTTACCAGCTATAGAATAAAAACATAGCGTATTCCGATTTAATTAATGCATCGCTAATTAAGTCGTTTGGGATCGTACCTAAATACTTAATTAATCCAGATAGTGTTAAATCATATAACTGTTTTAATAAATATTCTTGGTTATGAAAGATGAGTCAAATGATGCCTGTAGGCTGGAATTGCGTATACGAAGTAAATTGTTATAATATCAATTGAACCACTCTATTGCACATTTAAATAACCAGTTAACTTTTATTAGTCGATTATAAACTCTAGGAATCCACTAATAAGTGTTCTAAATTATAAAAGTAAATTCATAACTATTAGAAGATTTAAAACTGTATGCGACGACTAGAGTAGCAAGCTAAGTCAAAATCGTAATTATCGAGTTAACAAATTGAATAGCAATTAAAATTTCAAGCGGTGATTTAGATAGCAGTTAAGCTATAAAAATATACTTAGGACTACAGTAGAATGTATGAATCCTATAAAGACACCAGAATATAGTTTAACTAAGAAATTAAGTAATTGATACATGAGACCATTTTATTCTGGATCTATAATTCAACTCGTTGCGCATACTAGTACGAGAAATGCATTGAGTAATCTTAAGATCTAAAATGAATTAGAGAGGTGAATAAATATATACGAACTTTTAAGAAATTAAATAGACTTAATTACTTATGCGAGATTGACTAGAATAATATTCGCCATTATAATTATGCATGCATTCAAATTAAACCGTGTAGTTGAAAAATTGCTAGGAATTAATAAAATACCGAATATTAATAAAATACCGAGCATACATACTAAATCAACCATATATCCTAACGTTAGTACGAGAATGTTGAACGACGGGTAGTATGCCGAAATTAACCTTAATTACCGCAATCAGGTTAAATTGAGCGAGATCTGACCTTAGGGGCACAAACACATCGATAACTTGTATTTTATTATACTTCCATAGATTAAATCGTAGTCGACGTATTTAATTGCAGGCCATAATCCAAGCTACGGGGACAACTTCACCTGATCCTACTTGAATCCGAGTATATGGTTAAAGTCCAGGCAAGCATTCCTTTGATCAAATCTTTAACGTATATTGCTCAAAACAAGTATTTTTGTATTAATCTAGTATCACTTGCATGAAGGAAATAAAAAGGGTTTTAAATCAAGCAATGGCTATATGTGAATGAAAAGGGTTAGATGGCAACTGATGGAGCAGTTGGCCACTAAAGTTAAGTAAAAAGGTGGGCAGAGGTTGCCAGGGCAGGCGTGTGTGGGAGGTGTGGAACCTTTGCATAAGAATAGAATATAAGGGATTACAAACTTCATCCGTATGGACAGACCGTACCAACTCGTATCAACCAACGTTCCGTTTTCACGGGCAGTCGGTACTCTAGTGAGGTGTTATATTCTCCACAGGAGTGAGTATTTATGGGATAGACCCAAAGGAACCGGTGGAAGACCGGAGCGTAAGAACCCACAGGCGGGTTACGCATGGGCGTTATATACGCGAGTCAGGGGGCTGGGGAAAGGTTGAATACCCTACCAGCCAACGGTTATGTCATTTTCAGTGGGTCTGTGTGATACAGGCTGCTGACTGTGTATAACCGGGTGGAGATATAATTACCGAACTAGAGATAATTGTACTGTACTCTGTTCTGGGCGCCGCTTCAAAGGAATTGCGGATAATCCCAAGAGCCAACACGAGCAGAGTGATGATGGGTAAAGTGATACAAGCTTGCGCAATGCTATCAAAATCATGAATTCATGCCTGTCTCCGGGAAAGGAGAATTACGGAAACTTATGGGGGTTTTTGCTGTTCATGCGTATGTTCAGTAGTTTTATAAATGAATAAATCGGAATTCTTTTAAAACCAACAAACTTTATTTTCTATAAGTCCTGGAAAGGAAATTGAGAATCGGAATTGAGATTCCTAATGTGGAAAGGATAAGCATGTTGTGCATTTTTGTTAATAACGCTTGCTGAGTACTTCTGTACTCACCCTTGCTATAATCCTCCCTTTGCTTAGGAGCATATCAATTCAGAGAATAGCTAAGGTCAGGAGGAAGCTACCTGGATGAAATACCGTGGACTCGGAGTACAGGGGATATAAGGTGGACACTCCGTGTGTAGTCGTGTGGGATAGGAAGTAGTTAGATGATTTTCTGCCTAAAGATTGTAATATTTAAGCCCGTGAGGCTTTGTAATAAATTTTAGCCCTGCGTGGCGATATTCTTGTAATGTCGTATTTTGTCTCTAATTATTGTTCTGCTGCAACACTCTGATGGCTTATTATTCGTTAGAGCGATGTTTTATCAGCTAAAACGAATAATAATCCGTTGACTGGCGTTATTACCCCACGGTAATAATGCGGGTCGTCACACAAGTACTACGATGCCACACAACTATTCTGCTATTCATGAAGGCAGAGTTTTACACTAGCTTTCTAGCCATGCAAATGAGCGAGGGTCAGCTTCGTTGGCTTAAGAGGACATGGGATAGGATGAAGAACTATCCCTAAGCTTATCATTGGGTTTGGTCCTTACAATTTGCATGCATTAACATTCTATTCCTTTATGTGTTTATATTTTTTTGCAGGATCTACGCATGAACTCCTGTTGTTCTGTTGTCATTATTTGCATGAACTCCCATTGACATGTGTGTTTGGCTATGTTGTTAGCTTGCAGAGTTGTATGATGCATGAACCAACGATCCAATGAGTTAATAAATTTGCATATCCATGTTCCACAAATAGTTTTGATTGTTCTGTGCCTATTCTGTGTTCATGTATGTTCTATGTGCATTCAAAACAATGTTGACAACTATGGAGTACTAAATTATGGTTGTTCTGTTGTTATGCAGTTATGAGTGCGAGGGGGCAGGAGGCCAGTGAGGGGGTCAACGATGGGGCTAAAGCTTCCATTGGCTCCATTGCCTCGCTGGCCTTTGCCGCGTTCGCTTCCCTAATGATGAAGTGAGTTCGAGGTCTAGGCCACCCCCGAGAGTTCCAATAATGATCAACTTACAATGGATCGAGTTGCAACTTGCTAGTGGTCAGCAGTGCTACAACATATCTAAGATGCACCGAGGAGTGTTCGATAGGTTGTACGGCACTCTGGTGGAAAACTATGGCCTGAAATCCTCCCTAGAAGTCACCTCAAGAGAAGCACTCGCCTTGTTCTTGTGGACGTGTGGATCGCCGCAATCCAACAGATAGGTCATGAATCAATTTGAGCAGTTGATATGATAAGCAGAAATTTCAATGAGTTGCTAAAGTGTGTATAAAGATTTGTAGGTGATGTCATTGCACCATCTGATCCTACTTATTGGAGTATGTGTCTGAGACTACTTCAGCGAAGGTTCTATCCATACTTCATGAACTGTATAGGGGAGATTGATGGCACACATGTGTAAGTCACAATTTCAAATGAGGAGCACACAAGGTATTTCAACAGACACGGGTACACAAGTTAAAATGCGCTTACGGTACGTGACTAAATGTGCTTGCGGTATGTGACTTTGATTGTAGGTTCACTTTTATGTGCACAGGATGGCCCAGATCAGTGCATGACATGCTTGTCCTGCATGGGACAATGGCGAATAACGGAGACCGGTTCTCACATCCACCAGAAGGTAATACATTTGCACAATTTTTAATTCTACCATGCTTGCACGAGGATGATTAATTGATATTTATCTTTCACGAATGGTAACGGTGCAGGCAAGTATTACCTCATGGATTCCGAGTATCCCAACATGTTGGGGTACGTAGCTCCATATCACAACTAGAGGCATCATATTTTAGAGTTCAAGAACAACACTCAGCCGTCCGGGATGTAGGAAGTTTTCAACTTCCATCACTCCTCCCTGAGGAATGACGTGTATTTGGCATGTGCAAGATAAAATGGCGCATACTCGACAACATTCTTAGATACCACTTATGCACGCAGTAAGTAATTATTATGAGTATGATGGCATTGCACAACTTCATTATTGACTACGAATTACATGCGAGAGATTTTGTAAACCTAGAGAGGCAGTATGCAGGCCCTTCGAATGTGGCTGGGGGGCGTGGTACCGCTTCTACCACATGGAGCGGAGTCCGTACTGATGGACATGACACATAATTGGATAGCAGCGCCCTTGGTGGCAACTATGTAGGTTTTGTCGTGCCACGAAAAATACGCGTGTATGTATGAAGTAGGTGTGGTCGTGACATGCGTGATGTTTGTAATGAACCCATAGTCATCTATGAATATATGGGAATGAGTGCATGTAGCGTATCATTTGTGTCACAAACAACGCTCCAAAAATCAGCTCAATAAAAACATTAAGCCATAAGTCGAATTGAACATCTTAATTTGAATCTCAGCTTTTTTAAGCACTATAGTATTATTTTAGGCAAAAACTAACCATCTAGGCCCCACTCGGTTGGGCTGAAAAATAGTGACTTATGGCTGAAATTGCTCTGTATCTGGCTGAAATTACACTGTAGCTGAAGGTGGCTTATTTGACGTAATTAAATTTAAAAAATTTAAAAATAGAAGAAAATATGTTAACTCATCACGGACAAAACAAACGAATACCAAAAAAGAACCGGCAAAAAAACTCAAAAAAAACTAAAAATTTTAAAAAGATAAAATTTATAAATAATAAAAATTAAATCAGAAATCAGAAACTTAAGTTAAAATAAGTGGGACGTAAAGCTGCAGCAAACAGCCGGAACCTAACAGTGGATAAAAAATGCACGCTGGAGAAGATCTAAGCAGACCGTTATGCTGTGAGGATAAATGCTCGCTGTCCACTACTGATGGAGTTGTACTACATGGCAAGTGGGCTGGCAAATCTCCCGGATCAGCGTGTCAGTGGGAGTAGGATAAAGTTGTGCGGCGGGCCCCACATGGTAGCGTGCAAGTTTCAATGGTGGGTGGGTTCAACGGAATGGTGCTCGTCCAACGTGCTCATACGAACGGAGACCGCCGTCAGTGCTGATTCGGGCCCGCATGTCAGTGGGTCAGGCTTGTGGTGTCACCGTGAGCCGCGTCCACGCAAGCCGGGTGGTGCTTTCCAGGTGATCCTTCGGCTGTTTCCCACTCTGCTAATCACTTCCTGTTCGGCGGAACTAAAGCGGCCGCATTACGATGTAGATGCAAACTGATCTCAATGACATGCGAGACAGAGGATCAGGTGTCCCCACATGTAATCCTCAGAGCAAGTACAATAGTATAGCCAATTAGTGGCTATAACACTTGTCCATTTCATCTATAGCCTTCAAAAAAATAATTCATACAATAAGATAGCTATTACAATAACTATTTGGCCCCACGTATAAGAGAGTGAAATGCATATTTTTACGTGCTATAACTAGCTATAATTTAGTAGCCAGCTTCCTTCTCTCTCTTCCTTTCTCTCTCTGCCACGTAAGATTTTGTTGATATTATATTTGCTATAGCCTGCTGACTAAGCTTTATTGTACTTGCTCTCAGAGACGTGTGCGCGAACGGAACCTCCTCGCCTATCGCGTGGTCCAAGGGAAGCGCATACTCCCTTTCTCTATTAATTACACGCATTGTAATAAGACACAATTAAAGTTAACCAATCCCGGATGAATAGTATAAGGGCATGTACAATGGTATGAGCTAGTTACTAGCTCTAAGATAACTTCTCCAATGATATTAACTTTTAGCACATAGCTCATAACATGAATAGTCCCACATGACATCCTCATATAATCTTGGAATGTGTGTATGAGACTAGCTCTTGATCAAGAGCTAGCTTTTCTCTCTCTTCTATTAAAATATGAAATAATATGTTTAGAGCTAGCTCATAAATCACCATTGGATATGCCCTAAAGATGTGATTCTATGCTTTTTTTCCAAAATAATTTACACAACTTTTAAAGCAGAATTGAATGATGGATAGTAATAATTTACGACGACGTATGACGGGGTTCAAAAAATTATTTGAAAAAGTTATTCCGTTTAACTCGTTGCATAGAAGCTAAAACAAAAATCTAAAATAACCAAAATAATAGGGCTTAATCCCTAACCCCAGGTTATTTGGTAGGAACACTCGATTCTTTACTGTCTTTTCCTCACTGAGTCATCGCTCGCCGAGGGATGGAGCAGAGGCTACGAGTAGGGATACCCACAGATCGAATATAAAACGAATAGTAATCTTTTCATATTTATATTTTTAAATGAATAGAATTCGAATATGCTCAATATGAATATGAATAGAATATTATAATAAATAGGAATATGAATCGAATATCTACTGAATTCGGTCGGATGCGAATATCCTATGTCACAATGAAATTTAGCAAATTGACACCGGTTTTATAGTAATGTTTATGTCCCCTTTCCTCTAGTTTTATGACGTAATTATTGACCATTGGTGCCATTTTGCCACTAATTCTAACTAATTTTATATATATTGCAAATAAATTAGTTATAAATGTATCAAATTTGGCTAAAAAAGTATGCAAAAACTTTATTAAAAACATGAAATGTCATCTTATAGTCCATTATGATGAGAGCAAGTATTATAAGCGGCGAAGAGCCGGCGAAATCTGACGTGGGAGAGCGAGAAAGCAGGAGAGAGAAGAAAGCGGGCGACGTCTAAGACGCCGGCAAAAAGCGGGCGAAATGTACTGTGGCTACTCTTCCCTCAATCCCATTCTTCCACGTAGCAGCTAAGGATTAAATATTGGTGGGGTCCGCCACTACGGCTGGGCAGCTCGGGTGACATGGCGCTTCTTGCAGCCGGCGAGCGGGCGTATCCATTAGCCTTGCTCTGAGGGGCTCATTGAAATCATTGAAATACATATATAATATACCTAATTTAAAGATCAAATACAAAAAATATGTCAAGTATTCTGCATGTCACAGTCGAATCTGGATAATATTTGTATCGGTATTCCTTTAGAACCATATTTCGCATATCACATTCAAATTTGTATTCAAAAAATTTAGAAACTATTCGGATCCGTATTTATTTTACAATACAAATGTATTTACTTTTTTTACATTCGATAATTAGAATTCCATTAACCACTTAACTGCGAGCAACTAGTAGCTAGCGATGACAACTCGCTTAAACTTATGGCCATGTCGGATCCACCCACCCAGCCCCACCACCAGTAGGCAATAGCTGCTGCTGCTGCGACGGCGACCACGGCTTCGGCGGCGGCATGAAGAATTTCTTCCGGAAGCTCCACATCGGCGAGGGGTCGGGCGACGGCGCCTCCTCGCCGCTCCCTCCGCCCTCCCGCAAGGGCATCGGCATCGGCATCGGCATCGGAGGCACGGATCACCATCCCCACCCCGAGCAGAGGAAGTCCTCGGCGGTATCGAGCTGGCTCGACTCCGTGCCCAGCCGGTCTCAGCCCGCTACGCCCCCAACACCCCAGGAGGCGGAGGGGTCGACGTCCGCGTCGTCGTCGGTAGGGGTGGGGCCGGAGGAGAGGAGGCAATCCGGGGCGGGCGAGAGTAGGCGATCGCAGGAGGAGGCGATGGAGAGGGAGAGGAGGCGGTCGCAGGAGGAGGACGAGGTGGAGGAGAGGGTGATAAGGGAGTCGTCGGAGGCGGAGGAGAGGAAGCGGGAGAGGGAGAAGGAGGAGGACGAGCTGGAGGAGTTCCAGCTGCAGCTCGTGCTGGAGATGAGCGCGCGGGACAATCCAGAGGAGATGGAGATTGAGGTCGCGAAGCAGATCAGTCTGGGCTTCTGTCCGCCTCAGAGCTCCCCCGCAGATGTCCTCGCGGTCAGATACTGGGTCAGTTTAGCCCATTCAGCCTTGTTTGGTTCCATTTCATCGTTCGTCAGATGTTTTCATATTGCAATTGTGAATTTGTGATCGCGGAGTAGATTGCATGGTGTGCAGTCGCTTGACAGTACATTTTTGACGACATTTCTTTCTGGCATTCGTCAAGTCATTTTCATCGTGGCAATTGCTGGCAATTGCTCAGGTGTAATGCTGGCTGCGCGGCGTTACCGTGCTCTAGCACATAGTTAGTGTAATTGTGTGAATTGGATGTGTTTGCGTTGGTAACACAAGATTACATGAAATTTCTGTGGCATGAATATGATTACATGTCATGATGTTCTTCAGTCTGACTGCATAATCACTGAAAACCAGTGTCCGTCTGATAAGCTAAACATTTTCACCTTATAACTAAACACCGCAGGATAATTCTCATTGCTTGTGTGGGTTGTACAGTGTGATGCTCGCATATCCTTTACAGTTTGGTATCAGCAGGAGCTCTTTCTTTTGAGCAAAATAGTTCTTCTAAGATTAAGTGCACATTTTCAGTTAATTGTTATTTGTTGTTCAAATGCACGAATACTGTGTCAACTTTTTAAAAGGGACCATACATTGACATTGAATTGCATCTTTGATAGTGTCTTATAGTAGGCTAGGTATCCCTGGTGTTTCTATAAACTAAAATGGTCCCTACTTATTTTTGACTTTCACCATTTTCTGACATGCCTCATAGACTCATATGATAGATTTGTTCATGCTTCGCAGAATTTCAACGCCCTTGGGTATGATGACAAAATATCGGATGGCTTTTATGATCTCTATGTCATTGGGAATGGGCCAGCATTGGTTACCATTCCCTCTCTTATTGATCTGCGAGCACAGCCACTTTCACATGGTGTCAACTGGGAAGCTGTGTTAGTCCACAGAGGTGAAGATCCTGAGCTTATGAAACTTGAGCAGAAAGCCATACTCATGGCTCGTGAACTTCGATCGAAAACTTCAGAATTTGTTGGCGATGCTTTGGTTCAGAAACTTGCTAGCCTAGTTGCTAGCCACATGGGTGGGCTAGTTTTTTATCCTGAGAGCATGTCGGTGAAATACCAGAGTATGATCAGATCCCTGAGAAGTAGTATTGGAAGTGTAGTTGTGCCTCTTGGCCAATTTAAAATTGGTCTAGCTCGTCATCGTGCGCTGCTATTTAAGGTTAGTAACTTAATAAAAGATATTTAAGTAAGATGGCGTGCCAATCTCTGACCTTGTCTTTCTTACTCCAATTCTAAACTTTATTTACAAAGGGAATTTTCTAAACATGAACATTGAAGATCATCTGCTATAATGTTTTCTATTTTTTTTCTCAACTTGAAATTCAATGCATAACTCTATATCAACATTGTTGTTCTTATTGTTCTAATATCAAAATTTATGGCTCTATTTTCTTGCTGTTCTATACTCTGAACACATGATGTGTCAAATCTGAGGTGATTCTATGCTCCTCCCCGCAGTGAATTGCGTAAAATATTAAAGCAACAATCAAGGGTGGATTGTGCCTACTTACCCCCTTGGTTGATGCTTTAGGATTTGTGCAAGTGCATAGAAGGGAAAAGCATGGAAGCGCTACTCGCGAAGCATTTGTTCAATGGATGATCCATTATTCTAACAATTACTTCTCTGACATGGCAAAATACTGTGCGAATCATTTGTTCAATAGATGATCCATTAGTACACTAACAATTACTTCTTTTCATACTTGCATGTAGGTTTTGGCTGATAGCCTTGGCGTCCCTTGTCGACTCCTGAAAGGAAGGCAGTACACTGGATCGGATGATGGAGCTTTGAACATTGTGAAATTTGATGATGAAAGGTATTACACCCTTTAAATAGTCAGCATAAATGGGATTTTGTAGGACAAATAAGCATGAGGTAGCACAACTGCATTGCGTGTAGATATTAGACTTTTTGCTTCATCCAAGTGCTGGCACCGGGTAACAAAAGTTGTAGTAAATATGCATCTCACTTTATAACAATCTATACCATGTCGTGTTAAAACTTTGATCCAGGAGAAAATGTGTACATTGCAAATAATCTGAGAGAACACAAGAGAATTTTTGAATTTTTCTATTCTCTTATTTGATCCCCTTTTTCTTGCTTTTCTCACCAAAACCGGTTACAAGCCTTCTCAATATATAGACTAATAATCTCCTACTAGTATATGTATTCGGATTTCAAGTTGGACACAACTTCAACTTGAGTTACACACGGAGACAGGTTCTACTAAGTCTTGAATTCTAAGTCAAGATTATTTCTAACAATCTCTCCCTTAATCTTAACTTGACATACTCTAGTTTTAGTCTCAATGCATTATGAACTACCAACCACGGCTCCACATGAAGTGTTCTACATGCAAACTACATGTAGGAACTCAACTTAACTAGCACAGGTTCATCCGGATGCAAAGATTCTAAAATATTGAGGCAGTCAGTCTCAATTACGATTTACTAAACTCATACTTGACACAACGGTGACACATCTCCTCAACGTTTTGATTTCTTTTCACCTTACTTGAGTTTGGTCGGCGACACATCTTCTCGACGTCCCTGACTCCAACCTTCATCAGTAGAGCAGTGTTGGTTTATCATTGCTGAGCGCTTTAGCAAGAAACATTTTCTTTTCATAGCTTCCTATCGTTGCCTCTGGTCTAGCACTCAAGGTAGCAAAAGTGCTAAGAAAATCTTCTCTCTCCTCTGTCCTTGCGTGTGCAGCTTGTGTTTGACTTGGAGATTGATCACTTTTCTTTGTCTTGTCTCTCTCCTGGCGGTTCTGCTTTTTTTTTTGGATCAATGACCAAAGACCAACAAAGAAAAAACTCGATGCTGCACTTTTTTCCTTTGTCATGCGTGGACCAAGCCTTCGGGTCGAGAATTTGCGTGCGTGCCGCACGGACAAACTCTGGCACCGCTCGGAGTTGACGGACTTTTACGAGGCGAGCGACCGGACCAACGCGACTTCAGAATCGACAAGACGATTTAGTCAATTTTAGTCGCCGAGCGATTCCGCCTCGAGATGATTCCGGCTTTGATACTACTTGTTAAAATTTTGATCCAGGAGAAAATGCACACATTGCAAATAATCTGAGAGAACACAGGAGAATTTCTGAATTTCTCTATTCTCTTATTTGCTTCCCCTTTTTCTTGCTTTTCTTACCAAAACTGGTTACAACTTACAAGCCTCCTCAATATATAGGCTAATAATCTCCTACTAGTATGGCCCCGTTTGGCACAGCTCTAGCTCCGAGATCTATGCTGGATCTGTAATTTGTTGACTAAATTAAAGTGATTTAAATATTTTTATTTAATATATAATATAAATGAAATGAGTCATGTAAATGCACTTAACATGCCTGCAGCTCTAGATCCAGGATTTCCTAGAGCTACAGATGACCAGCTCTAGGAAATCTACAAGCTCTAGGAAATCTACAAATTTCCTAGAGCTAGAGCTCTGCCAAACGGGGCCTATATGTATTCGGACTTCAAGTTGGACACAACTTCAACTTGAGTTACACACGGAGACAGACTCTACTACGTCTTAAACTCTAAGTCCAGATTATTTCTTACATGTCGCATTTTATAGGGAGTTTATTGTTGATCTCGTGGCAGATCCTGGCACACTTATTCCTTCAGATGGTGCTGTTTTGTCTACAGAATTCGAAGAAAGGTCATTCTCAGATAATCATCATTTTAACAAAGATGGTAATACTAATCAGTTGGGATCTTCTCCTAGTGAAGTATCAAATTCTGCATGTGGTTCTTTTGAGTATGAGTTACTTGACAGAAGATCAACATCAAGCAACGTTGGTCCTTCTGATACTGATGAAGCTACAACTAGTCAGACAAGCAATCAACAAAATACGCTATTAAGTTCATTCAAGAAATTATCTGTTAGCACATGCACTAGTGATAATAGGCCTATTATTAATGAATCTAGAAGTACAGACGAGATTGTGGCTACAAATAATTCTTCTTCCTCAGAAGTGGGCAGTGCTCCAGGTGTCCGGAGGATGAAAGTGAAGGATATTTCAGAGTACATGATTAATGCTGCCAAAGAAAACCCACAGTTAGCTCAGAAGATCCATGAGGTTTTACTTGAAAATGGAGTTGTCGCACCACCTGACTTGTTTTCAGAAGATTCAATGGAAGAGCCAAAGGACCTCATCGTGTGTGACACCACCCTGTTTCAAAGCAAGGATGAAATGAAAAGGAGGATAAATGAGCTTGGGTCAAGGGAATATGCTGATCATGGTCATGGTCCATTATTGCCTCATCATCCTGGACATGAACTCCAATCAAAAGTTGTTCCTCACTGGGCACCTCTGGACTCACTTAAGCCTATTGACGGTTTGGGCATTTATCATCCCCCAGATATTCGGGATAATGCATCTCCCTATATTTCTCAGTATGAACCTTCTGCACCTTCCCAGGAAGTTCCATCACAGCTCTCAAAGCAATTGCCTGTTACGGCTGCTGCTGTTGCAACTGCTGCGGTTGTTGCTTCTTCAATGGTTGTCGCTGCCGCTAAATCTAATAGTGATATAAACTTTGATGTGCCTGTTGCAGCTGCAGCCACTGTCACTGCAGCTGCAGTTGTCGCGACAACTGCTGCTGTTAGCAAGCAATATGAACACTTGGAACCTGATAATCAGTCGCTTAGTTTGCCAAGTCCCTCTGAAGGAAATGAATCAATTGAGAAAGGTGGAGATGAATTTTGGGATAAACAGCACCTTGAAATTAATCATGGCCAAGATAATGTTCTGGATCAAGAAAAGGATTCAGTTGAAGTTCCTCAGGAAGCTGAAAGAACCTCAGACAAATCAAGTGGGACAGAGAGTGCAAAATCTGATATTGCTCTGGATGGCGTTGCAGAGTTTGAAATCCAAGGGGAAGAAATTACAATTGGTGAACGAATCGGCCTTGGTACAGTTCTCTTTATTTACGCAGATGATTGTTTTCTTAGTTATGCTACTATTTCAGTGACTGTATCACAAATGATTCTCTGGAATTGTCCTAGTACAGTTTCTAAAATCATGTTACATGTTATTTAAAATATAAATTCCATCCAAACCTTTTGTGTTCCAGGATCGTTTGGAGAAGTTTATAGAGGAGAATGGCATGGAACAGTAAGCATTTCAATTTACATGTGCTGTTATATGGTTTTAAATGTATTAAAAAGTTCCATGTTTGCCATCTGAATTGGAAATTGCTAAGTGAGCAGCGGAAATATGTGGAAGCAAATTTGACCTCTTTTGGTCTATTGGGGACTGATGATGTGAAGAAATGCTTAAAAATATAACATATATCATAACGCTGTCAACAAATTACTGACACTAGAATAGGTTTCTACTTTTTAGCAACTAGAAAAGTCATTTAAAACAACCTACGAGGAACCTTCATAGCCATTTGGTTGATTTTCTCCTCCATTCATATTTTGAAACGGTTATGTCTTGTACCAAAAAAGAAAGTTTTAGCTGTAGACTTTTGCAGTCAGTTGTTTCCTGTTGTCACCTGGAATTTTAAGTGAAATGTGATTTCTTTAGTGACAGACTTTAGCCTTTTTTTAAATAAAAAAAAGCTTGAAGAACATGCCTAGCTTTAGTTGTTTTGGGTAGTTCGAAGATTCATCCTTTGCTGCACTCCATCTTCTGTGAATCTTCTAGAAATGTCTTTTGGCTTTCTTTTTCCTTCAATTCCATTTTTTACAGGATAACAAATTTCTTTGTTTATAGGAAGTTGCAGTCAAGAAGTTTTTGCAACAAGATATTTCAAGCGATGCTCTGGAAGAATTTAGAACTGAGGTATACTGCTTTCTGTAACTCAAATGACATAAATAGATTGAAGTACAAAACTGTTGGCTTTGCTGTTTGTGTTCATTTATGTGTTTGTGAGTACACACTCATGTCTGTACTCATGCATATGCATGTTGCACTCATGTGCACTCTGTGCGTTTTGTAAACCATACGATTCAGATTTCCTTGAAATAAGCATATTTTCCTTCCATATTTCTATTGTGGTGCATTGTATTAAAAAGAGTATGTATCATTTTTGGTTTGGGTTTACACAATATTTTCCAGATGATTTCTTTTAACGATTGATTCTTACTAATTGGAATGCAAATCCAAGCAGTCTATCGCCGAAGAGTTTGAAAATTAAGTCAGCAGCCCTGACCATCATTTAAGAACTTTAATTTCCTTTATATGGATTAATGGTCGTTTAAATTTCCTTTTACGCAGTTCTCACACCACCTGATAATCGCTTCATGTGTAGGTGCGAATAATGAAAAGGCTGCGTCATCCTAATGTTGTTCTCTTCATGGGCGCTATCACTCGTGTGCCTAATCTTTCCATTGTCACCGAATTTCTTCCAAGGTAGGCTTTCTTGATTTAAATTGTGTGCTTTGCATTTGTGTTTACTTCATAGCACATAGCATATTGGATCACCACTCCAGTTTACCATTTGATTCAGAATTTGATGTGTTCACAAGACAAGCTTTTTTCTGATACCTTTCATTTTGCACTAATTTACTTAAGAACTACTGCTCCATGGACTCATTGCTCATGAATGCTCTAGCAATTTTCTTATATACAGTAGGGGCTTTCCCCACTGTTTTCTGTTCAAATGGAAAATGCCCTAGCAATTTGGAAGAAAGGAGTTTTTTTTTATTTAATCCTAATAAGTGTCCAAATTCTCAAATAATCACTCTGTTAGGAATATTTTTGGATAATGATTATGTCTTTTGTTCTTTTGATCGGGTTGTTTTGATCTCATCTTCCCGATCCTGTAAGGGCTTTAATAGCCTGGCTAGCTTTGCAAGTCAAGCTGACTCAAGTGACAATTCTGGAATGCTCGCCGGCGAACCCCCTTAAGAGCTGTGCAATAGGTTACTGACAATGATTCTATTGAGGATAGTGTTGTGGAGCAGAATGTGCTGAAACAAATATGAAAAATACGATTTGGAAACTGATATAAATAGTGGCATTCAACATATGCATGACATGTAGTAGCAACGTACATATTGTTCTAAGCTTAATACACACATGCACCCACTCATAATAGCTCCTTTTTCCCTTTCATGTATAAACTATGGCCATAGTTCTAATACTTCCTTTTAAAAAGTGTACATTATTTACTAATTGTTACTTGTGCTATTGATATTGCAGAGGTAGTTTGTTCAGGTTGATTCATCGACCCAACAACCAGTTGGATGAAAGGAAGCGCTTAAGAATGGCACTTGATGTGGTACGACTAATGCATAATTTTAATATCTCTGCTGTTGTTGCTGATAAATCTGGAGAAGTGCAGCTAAAATATTGTTTACTAAACTTGCTTCCAATGGTCTCTAGGCTCGTGGTATGAATTATCTGCATAATTGCACACCAGTTATAGTCCATCGAGATCTGAAATCCCCAAACCTACTGGTTGACAAGAATTGGGTTGTGAAGGTAACACACAAGTTCCATTATAGCAATGACATTCTGTGTATTGTTTTCATGGCAAGCTACATAATTTTTGCAATTAGGTTTGCGATTTTGGTTTATCAAGAATGAAGAACAATACCTTCCTGTCATCAAGATCAACAGCTGGAACAGTAAGCTTGCATGATTTCCACAATTTTAGCATAACTTTTATGTGAGCAGTGTTTCTGTACTCTTCTGAAAAGAAAATTGCATAAATCCCAAAGCATTTGCAGTTCATACAAGGCGTAAGTTAATCTGCCAGCTGTAACCAAATGCGTTAAACTTGTGCAATTTTCTACCTAGGGAAGTATAGAAGCACTTCCTTCTGTATGATTAAATTTGTTTGTAGTGTACTTAGTTCTCCAGTTCTGTAAATTATCTTCTCCATTTGTTAAAAAAAATGGTAAACTTTGTAGTTCTCATATGTGTGCATCTATCTTTGTAAACCTCAAGCGGCAAGAGTCTGTGGTTTGTCTGTTGGCTCAGCTCTTATATATTTAGAGTTTACATACCAGTCAATACATTATTCTTGTTATGAATAGCGCTTGTATTCAATATGAGGCCAATGGGCCGGTATATATACACAAAGTACAGGAGGCAAATATGCAAAGAACCCCTCATAACAATGGGGAATAACAAACTATACATATATCTCTAACACCCCCCCTCAAACTCATGGTGGATCAACAACACTGAGTTTGGAGAGGTAGAAGCCGTGCTGTGCTCGAGTCTGGGCCTTCGTGAAGAAATCCGCTATTTGAAGCTCCGAAGGCACATACTGAAGAGTAATCACCTGATCATGCACACAAGTCCTCATGAAACAAGCATCAACACCAATGTGCTTGGTGAGCTCATGCTTCACAGGATCACGGGCAATACTGATAGCACCTGTACTGTCTGACAAGAGAGGGGTCGGTGTAGTGACAGAAACACCAAAATCCTCAAGTAATCTCTGCTGTCAAGAGAGCCATAGCTCGCAACTCAGCCTCTGCACTCGAACGGGACACTGCAGTCTGTTTCTTCGTCTTCCAGGCAATAAGAGAACCACCAAGAAAAACACAGTAAGCAGAGATAGACCGGCGATCAGAGGGATCGCTGGCCCAAGTAGCATCCGAATAGGCCTGAAGCTGTAACGAACTGGAACGTGGAAAGAAGAGACGGCGAGAGATAGTCCCGCGAAGGTATCGCAGAACTCGAAGAAGGTGGCTGTAGTGAACCTGAGTGGGAGCTGAAACAAACTGACTCAGAATATGAACTGGATAAGTGATATCCGGACGAGTAACAGCAAGGTAGACAAGACTCCCAAGATGACGATAGCGAGTCGGATCAGAAAGAGGCTCGCCATCAGAGAGTCGGAGGTGAACATTGAGCTCCATGGGAGTCTCAACAGTACGCTGATCAGTGAGAGAGGCGCGATCAAGAAGATCCTGAATATATTTCTCTTGGGACATAAAGAAACCATCTGGAGTGGAAGTAACCTCAATCCCAAGGAAGTAACGAAGATGACCAAGATCCGACATAAGGAACTGCTCACTAAGATGAGCCTTGACAAAGGCAATGTACTCAGAATCATCCCCCGTAATGATCATATCATCAACATACAGGAGAAGAAGAGTCCGACCACGAGACGAAGTGTGGACAAAGAGCGCAGGATCATGATCACTAGCTGAAAAACCAGCAGCAGTGACCACAGAGGAGAAGCGCTCAAACCAAGCACGAGGGGCTTGCTTAAGGCCATAGAGAGAGCGACGAAGGCGACAGACCATGCCCTCAGGAACAGAATACCCAGGTGGCGGATGCATGTAGACCTCCTCACGCAACTCGCCATTAAGAAAGGCATTCTTGACATCAAGCTGAGAAACAGACCAGTGGCGAACAGATGCCACCGAAAGAAGAGTGCGAACAGTGGTCATGTGGGCCACAGGAGCAAAAGTCTCGTCGTAGTCAACACCATGCTCCTGCTGGAAGCCACGAGCAACAAGACGCGCCTTATAGCGCTCAAGAGAGCCATCAGAGCGAGTCTTAATCTTATAGACCCACTTACATGTGATGGGATGAGAATGAGATGGAAAAGGAACAAGATCCCAAGTACCAGTACGCTCGAGGGCAGCAATCTCCTCGGCCATGGCAAGCTGCCACTCAGGGTGAGTAACAGCATCCCGGTAGGAGACAGGCTCACGAGTAGCTGCGCCAGCAAAAGCAAAACGGGCAGGAGGCCGAATCGACTGGCGATCGCGGAGAGCGTAGCGAGGAGAAGATGACCCATCAGGGGAAGATAGAGCATCAGAAGAAGATGGAACAACAGGAGAAGATGACTCATCTGGAAGATCCTCAATACGAGGTCGACGAGTGTAGAAGATAAGGGGAGAAGGTACTGTAGTGGGAGGAGCCTGCGGAGTCGTAGAAGACGACACAGGCGGCGACAACGGCGGAGAGGCCACAGGGGGAATATGTGGAGACTCAGTGGGACAGGTGGACGAGGGCAAAACAGATATAGGTGTATCTGGAAAGGTCAAAAAAGACAGAGACTCCACAGAGGAAGCCGAAGGAGAGGCAGGACGTGGGTAGAATGGACGAGACTCGTCGAAAGTCACATCCCGAGAAACCCGTATCCGACGACCAACAGGATCCCAGCACCGATAGCCCTTGTGCTCGGCACTGTATCCCAGAAAGACACACTCAACAGACTGAGCGGTCAGTTTGGTGCGTTCTCGAGGGGCGAGGAGAACGTAGCAAACGCAGCCAAACAAATGAAGGGTAGAGTAGTCAGGAAGAAGACCACAGAGACGCTCAACAGGGATCGCTCCCTGAAGAGCAGAAGAAGGCTGGATGTTGACGAGATAGGTGGCAGTGGAAACAGCCTCGGCCCAAAAGTGAGGTGGAATAGAGGCGGCGATCATCAGAGCACGAGCCGTCTCAAGGAGGTGACGATGCTTGCGCTCAGCGACACCATTCTGAGCATGAGCACCAGGACTAGAGAACTGAGCGAGAGTGCCCTGCTCAGCAAGGAAGCTGCGCAGGTAACGAGAGAGGTACTCGCCAGCAGAATCAGCACGAAAGACACGAATAGGAGTGGAGAACTGTGTGTGAATCATAGTGGCAAATTTTTTATAGATAGACAAGGCCTCACTACGAGAAGACATGAAATATATCCAAGTATGGCGAGAAAAATCATCTATAAAAATGATATAATATCGATGACCCCCTTTCGAAACGAAGGGAGCCGGACCCCAAACATCTGAATGAACAAGATCAAAAGGGCGCTGAGACACAGACTCACTATGAGGATAAGGAAGCTGGATCTGTTTACCTAACTTACAGCCCTGACAATCTAAA
The DNA here is from genome assembly GCA_017311315.1 of Dendrocalamus latiflorus. Lineage (NCBI taxonomy): Eukaryota > Viridiplantae > Streptophyta > Magnoliopsida > Poales > Poaceae > Dendrocalamus > Dendrocalamus latiflorus. The sequence continues at coordinate 4,465,738 of CM029634.1, read as the reverse complement.
GACACGTCTCCTGAGACAGACCCCAGAAGACCACGACGAACTAAGGACGACAGACGGGATCCACACAGATGGCCAAGACGGTGATGCCACTGCTGGAAAGACCCGGTAGACGAAGTGGCAGAAGCGGAGAGACTGGCGGCGATGGTGGCAGCGGAAGGAAGGTGAAGCCAGTCAAGCTCCCAGAGACGCTGTGAGTCACGGCGCCGAGGGCCAGAACCAACCAGAGCTCCCGTGTGGCAGTCCTGAACACAACAAGAGTCAGAGTCGAGAATGACCCGATAACCAAGGTCAGTAATCTGCCCAGCAGAAAGAAGCTGCAAGGTAAGGCGAGGAATATGAGCAACAGAAGGAACATGAAAAGATGAGTTGCTAAGAGATCCTCGACCAGAGACAGAAAGAGATGTACCATCAGCAGTAAGAACACTGACAGGAGAATCAAGAGGTGTAATAGAAGACAGAGTGGAAGGATCAGGAGTTATGTGAAAAGATGCTCCAGAATCAAGAATCCACGGGGAGGTACCTAACTGTGTAGGAGGTGGTCTCTCAGTGCCCGAAGAGTCAGTAGCAGAACCTGTCGAGGGAGAACCTGAAGCGGCAAGTAGGCGTCGAAGTCTGGCTATCTCCTGCTCGGTGAGAGAAGCTGCTGAAGAAGTCGAGGCAGACGTCGTCGTAGAAGCACTAGTGCCAGTAGAAGAACGGCGTGAGAGATGCCGCTTCTTCTTGTAGCACTGGGACTCAGTGTGGCCATCCTTGTCGCAGTAGGAACAGTGAGGACGGCCACCTCCAGACGGAGGACGGCCACCACCACCTGTGGTAGCCGCTGGAGGAGGCAGTGTAGCAGGCGGACGAGCGGCGAGCACAGAGGGGAGTGGCATCAGACCAGCACCACTCAAACGAGTCTCCTCTGCGCGTATCTTGGTAAGAGCCTCCAGGAGAGTGACACGAGGGTGGCGTGCAAGGAGCTGGGCACGCCTTTGCTCGAACTCAGGACGAAGGCGAGTAAGGAACTCGTAAACCCGCTGAAACTCCAGGTCAGCACGTACATCCAGGCAGCACGGGCAGGTATGACAGCCAGCAGTGCGAAGTGAGTCCAACTGACGCCAGACAGCAGAACTCTGAGCGTAAAAAGCGTCAACAGTAGCATCACCCTGCTGAAGAGAGTGCTCCTGGCGGACCACGGACAGGTACAGGGCATCACCAGAGGGCTCGTAGCGCTAACGAAGATGAGTCCACATCTGGAAAGCCGAAGGAAGTCCCACAACCTCAGAAGAAAACTGAGGCTGGACACTGGCGATGAAGATAGCAGCAGCCCGAGCGTCGTCATCGTACCACTGAGTGTAGACGGTCAGACAATCCTTGTAGGAATCCAGAGCCTCCTGGTAGGCAGAGGCAGCTTCATCATTAGCTTCATCATCAGCAGCAGCCTTATCGGCTGTCGGGGGCAATGCAACAGGCGTAGGCTCCGTCGGAGGAATAGGGCAAGGCGGGCAGGTGACATCGCCAGAGAGGACGCCCCAGAGACGAAGACCACGCATGTGAATGCGCATGTGAGACACGAAGTCGGTGTAATTAACACCATCAAAGATCACCGGGCAGCGAGGAAGGGAAACGGTGCCCATTGGTAGGCGGCGCTGGACGGCGCGGCGAACAAGGCAACGAAGTCTAACAGGCGGCGCTGGACGGCGCGGCGGTTAGAACGACGTTTTTTTTTCTTTTTTTTTCTTTTTCTTTTTCTTCCGCCGCTCGGTAAGAAAAACCTCAAACGGGCCTTCGGCCCGTTACGCACGCACGCGTTAGGGTTGGCGGTGGCGCGACGGCGGCCCGGCTCCCGACGGGGAAGTCGGCGGGAGGCGGAGGAGCCGAGGCGAGGCCGGGCGGTCGCCGGGCGGGGCGCCGAGGCGAGGCCGGGCGCCGGGCGGAGGCCGACGGCAGCAGGGGCGGCAGCGGAGGCCGGGCGGACGGCGGAGGCGCCGAGGCGAGGCTGGGCGGGCGCCGGGCGGAGGCCGACGGCGGCAGGGGCGGCAGCGGAGGCCGGGCGGACGGCGGAGGCGCCGAGCCGAGGCGGGCGGAGGCCGACGGCGGCAGGGGCGGCAGCAGCGGCGGGTGAGTCGGCGGCGACGACGATGACGCGCGGAGGAGTCGGCGGAACCGACGGGGGAGTCGGCGGGGCCGACGGCGGCGGCGGCGAGGCGACAAGCGAGGCGACGGGAAAACCCTAGGTACGCTCTGATACCATGTTATGAATAGCGCTTGTATTCAATATGAGGCCAATGGGCCGGTATATATACACAAAGTACAGGAGGCAAATATGCAAAGAACCCCTCATAACAATGGGGAATAACAAACTATACATATATCTCTAACAATTCTAATATACAATTTAGAGTTTACATACCAGTCAATTGCATCAGGTATTAATAAACTTACTCCATCGTGGTCCTTGCATGTGGAAAAGGGTTGAAATGATTTGAAGGTATAACTTCAACTATCATAGTACGAAAGGAAGATTGGTGATGAATTGATGATAGTTACATGGTTTGGATGAATGGCGGAGGTTCAAAGTATATCTTGGACTTACACTTCCCTGCAATATCTTAACCCTCCACTGCCTTCATCTTCTTTCTGTTGTATGATATTTCAGTTTAAAGCCCAAACATAGATAGCTGTTTAGTACAGTGTAGTTTGCTGATGAGTTTAAGCTGGCAAACGGGCTTAAGTGTGTTAGAACTTTGTTGCTCTTGTATCAGGATATTTCTTGTACACTATCGAAAACAGAAGTTGATTTATGTTATGTATGGGTATCATTTATTTGTATCCAGCTGGTTCAAGTGCTACCATAGTTGCCACTGACCGTTTATGTTGATGTGCAGGCTGAGTGGATGGCACCTGAAATACTTCGTAATGAACCATCAGATGAGAAGTTAGTCTACTGGTTAAAAACTTAGTTTAGATGTGTGCTTATCTCAAATAACTTTGTGCTTGCTGAAATGGTTGTGCATGTTGGCAGATGCGATGTTTTTAGTTATGGGGTCATACTATGGGAACTTTGTACATTACTACAGCCTTGGGAAGGCTTGAACGCCATGCAAGTTGTTGGAGCAGTTGGGTTTCAGCATCGTCGGCTTGATATTCCAGATAACATGGATCCCGCCATAGCAGAGATCATAACCAAATGCTGGCAGACGTTAGTATGCCTAACTTGCTGGGTTGCAATTTCAAAATATGCATTATCATTCTTCTAGACATATTGTACCTTCGTAATCAATATCAACATTCTTATCTCAGTGCTGTTGCTTCCTGTATTTGCTGTAGGGACCCGAAGATGCGACCATCATTTGCGGAGATCATGGCTGCATTAAAACCATTACTAAAGAACTTGCCCACCAATCAAGCACCAAGGCAGAGAGTACAACAAACAGATGAGTAAAAAAAGAGAGATTAGCAGCTGCCCAACGTCCGTAACTATAGGATTGTTTTTGTACAGAAACACCAAACGTGTGTTCCGATGAAAAAGCGTGATGTTGGTCTGTTTGCTTTCCGAGTGTAGACGTAAGTTTTAACAGTGGCATGCGCCATTAAGCCCGCTTGTCATTGATCCATCTGTGAAGATCAGCGCTGATAGACCCGTCCATGAAGACGAAGGAAAAGAAGAAAACCAAGAAACTGTGCAGACGCAAATGGCTATGATCTTTGGCACAGTGGAACACTTGAATCATGATCTGTCTTGCGAGCGGAACAGGGACCTTTGTTCATACCATCTTCTTGTCCTTCCTTCTTGTGTTGTCCACCAAATGGTGGCTACTTATTTGTAATATGCCAACAAATGTAATGTACTGTCAGTCAAACGGGGAAAGGAAAAGAGGAGCTTGTTCAATGCGTGTACATCCTTTCATGGCTGTTCGGTGGTCGTCAGGCAATGTGGGTATTGTCGGGCCGAAGAGAAACTCCCCTATTACCGGAAAATGCAGGAGAAAAACCCGTGAAGTTCGTCGTAACTCGTAAGGCTCGATCTCTCCCCGCCACGATACGGCCTGGGACGGCAGGACGCGCGCTGCTTCCGCGCCCGATTCCCAGCCATGGAAACTCCCCGCACGGCGCGGCCCGTGCGCGGCTCTCTCTTCCCGGCCCGTGCTGCGCGTGCCTGTCCCACGCTAAGCCCATTTGTTAGACTGCGCGGCTCTCTCTTCCCGGCCCGTGCTGCGTGTGCCTGTCCTGCGCTAAGCCCATTTGTTGGATCATGTGAATAGGTCTAAAATATTTTGGTGATGAATAATTAATAATAATTAATTTATGATGATAAATAATTGTTAATTTTGTTTAGCATTATGTGAGTTGTGTCGCGTGTGTGTGGATTGAGGTTTGTTAGGTTTAATGAGGTATTTTAGTAGGTTAAGTATTTTTAGGACGGCTGCTATATATAGGAGATGATTTCGGCAGCCGTGTGGGCAAGAAAAAAAAACGATGGGCAAGAAAAAAAACGACGCGTGAAAAATGACGGAAAAATGCGGAAGACGGCGCATGAGACCTGGATGAACAGTGCTCGCATTTTTGAATAAAAGTTCGTGAGTTTTTTAATTCGCATATATTATCTTTTTTCTTGTTTTTTTATCTCTAGGGTTTATCTATGCATTGATCTATATCTATGTATTTTTCCTGCTTACATACATCAATTAATTTTAATTAAAAATCGATTGCTGGATTGAGTGAAAAACATGCTTCTATTATCTAGCGATGGTTTGTTTCGGTGCTATAGTAACCGCGCTACAGTACTGAATAGTAAATTACTACAGTACCAAACAGTAACAGCTACAATGCAATCGAAATTTTTTTCCCCTGTTCTGTGTTTTGTTTTTGTTTTTTCTATTTTTCAGATTAAACGATTAGAAGACAGAAAATTTGAGAAAAAGCTTCTGCTAGGGTTTACAATCATTCACCCCCTCTGATTTCCATCGACGATCCTACAAGTGGTATCAGAACAGGTTACAATGGCATTAGATCGGGATCGCTTTTCAGGTAAGCCACCGTTTTTTGATGGATCCGATTATCTCTATTAGAAAACACGCATGGAGGTTTTTCTTCAAGCACAAGGTAATTCTATTTGGCAAAAAGTTGAAAATACATATAAAGTGTCTCATGTTGTTACAACTGAAAATTCCTCTGATGTTGAAGCTAAAGCTATGGCTAGAAATATCTTGTTGCAAGGTTTAAGTAGAGACGAGTTTGTCAGAATTGCTCACCTTAAATCTGCAAATAAAATTTGGACCACTCTAGCTTGTTATCATGAAGGATCTAAATTTGTTAAAAGTGTGTGTCATAATCAATTTAAAAAGGAGTATTCTAAATTTGAGATGAAACCTGGAGAATCAGTAGATGATCTTTTTGATCGCTTCAATAAAATTGTTAGTGATTTGCAATCTGTAGATGTGACATATTCTGATTCTGACAATGGTTGTCAAATTTTAAATGCTTTAGATAGTTTGTTTGGAATGTGTTAGTCACTACTATGAATCATTCTGTTAATATGGAAACACTCACTTTGAATGATCTTTATTCCAAGATGAAAACACATGAGATTGATGTTTTGACTAGGATAAACAAGACTAATTCTATGGGCTTAGTGACTAACCAAGCTGACAGTTCTTCTAGTTTTTCTATTGTTTCTTTGTCTATATTGTGCTCTATTTCAGATGAACAATTAGTGAAAATTCCAGAAGAGTAGCTTATACCTCTCTCCAACAGGGTGACCAAGACAATTAACAACATCAGATCAAGACGGAGAGGAGCTCCAATCAAATGCTATGAATGTGGTGAGCTAAACCATATTAAGATGAATTGCCCCAAACTGAGGAGCAAGGAGGTTAAGTATGCAAAGCTCCAACTCGTCACTCTCAAATCAAGATTGATCCAAACAAGAAGCGCAATTATTACAGGGCAGTCAATAAGATAATTTCAGCACTTGATGAGATTGTTTTGAGTGATGATGACTCTGAAAGTGACGATGAAGGCAATGGTAAGAAGGCAAAGAAGGTGGACTTCACAGCGATGTGTTTTATGGCCAACAGTGAGGAGCCCAACGATAAAAATCTTTACAGTGATCCTGATGAGGTAAAACCTTTTTATACTGATTTATCTCGTGCTGTGCTTAGATTGACAGAGTAGCTCAAAAGGTATAAAAATAAGATTAAAAATCATGATTTTGTTGTTAAGAGCTTAAATTCCGAAATCAATAGACATATAGCTTCTATTCCAGATGATGAATCTTGTGAGTCTTGTCAAGTTTTACATACTAGTTGGAATCTGCTAGAACAATTAATGCATCAAATTTGGTTCAACTTAGTGATGTAACTGCCAAACTTGATGAATTAAGATTAGCACATGACTCTTGTGGTAAAAAGTTAAAACTTGCAAATGATAAAATTGAAAAGCTCAAATTTAGTTCTTCTACATTTTTAGAGTCAAGTATTTCAAATGTTCAATCTAAAACTTGCTCTAATTGTGAATTTCTAAAAGCTAGACTTAATTCATCTGAAGAAACAATTCAACAGATACTTTATCATGAGATATCTTCTTGTTCTAATTGTCTTAAGCTTAACACTGAAATAGAAGTTTTGAGTAAACAACTTAATGATTTTGCTGAAAAAAAGATTGGTTCAGTCTAGTGATTCTAAGAATCTTATGAATAAACTTGTTAAATGCACAACTTGTCCCACTCTAGATAAAGAGAATGAGTATCTGAAAGACACTTTAGAGAGATTTTCTTTTGGCAATAAAAATTTGAAGATGATTCTAGACAAGTTAAAAACAATTGTGAAAAATTATGGTCTAGGATTTAATTTTGTTCAGCGTGCCAAAAATAATCCTTTTAAGGTTATTAAGCTTCTTGAACTTAGAAAAATTGAAGTAAAATCTGAATCAAAGCAAATTGTGTTTAAATCTACTGGTTTTGTGCAAAGTTTAGTTGCTAATGCTGTAGGTGCTAGCTCATCAACTCAAAAGAATTCTAAGTGTGTTAAATTTCATTGCACCTACTGTAGAAAAGATGGACACTTACACGAATTTTATTTTAGGCGAGCTAAGAAAGAGAAGAAGGAAAGATTGAATATTTTAAGATAAAAACGTGCAACCACTTTTGTTCCTAGAACAAATGCTAAAGCTATGTTTTTAAAGAACTTTTATAATGACTTTAAATCTGCTTCACATGCTAGATTGAGATTTAATTCAAATAATTCACGTCCTTTTTGGCATTATGATCACCCACATGCACGTGATTTTGGTTCTAACTTTGTTGCTCCTGTTCATCATGTGTCTCAGTACTGGATTCCTAGATATTATTTCACTAACCCTAGTACTGCGAGACCAATATTTCCTGTGACATAAGAATAGCTGACAAGGATGGAGAACATGAGCTAGATTGGGTTCCAGTCTTTTACATCATTGCTTGATTGGAACACTTGATGGTTCTTCATTACTTTGATAGCTTTCAAAAGATTCCACCTTTTTGAGAGACCATGTGGAAAAGGTGATGTAACCTTACACCTTGTTGAGTTTGATTTTCAGATGGCTGATATTCTCACTAAGTCACTTGATACTTCTTGTTTTGCTCATGTGCGGAGTTGGGTGTGTTACATCTTATGGTATTATTCTGAGGGGGAGCTTGTTGTTTAAAAAATTAGAAAGCTTTGTTTATTATACTTGTCAAATAAATTAACAAGTCCAAGCCATTGAAATTAAATGAGTTGTTTAAATAGGGCTCTCTTTATCATATTTACTCATATGCTGTGTAACTTTGATCATGACTGGTTATAATTAATTTGCTATATTTGAACTAAAATATGACATGGTGAAATATTTTGACTAGATTAATTATAGATAGTATTTTATGATGTTCATCGAAAAAGATTAGCTTGATTGTGAATCTTATTTTAAATCTTGGCTATGAGGCTCACATGTTTCATATTGTGATCTTTTTATGATCACTCAATTTGTCATGTTATAAAAAAAGAGAAAGAGACAATTGAAAAGATGTATGCTTCAAACATGCCATGGTACACAAAAAGAAAAAGACACAAAAAGTGCACAAATAAAAAGAAGTATGCTTCAAGTATGCCACCATCTAAAACAAGTATGCTACAATTATTTCATTATAAAAAGAAGTATGCTACAAGCATACCACATGCCTATGAATTGAGTGTGGAGCAATAGGTTGTTACATGAGACTGCTAGCTCATCTAGATTTAAAATTTGCTTCACTTTTAGGCTGACTTTTTGTTGTGATATCTCATTGTGTTCTTTATAATTGATTTGGTCATTGTTGAGATGTCTGTTATTAATATAAATTACTTAATCACGCTCAAAACTGGTTTTGGCATTGCTATATGATATATGATTTTATATGATCTAGATAGCTCTACTAAAAAATATGGCTTTGTTGCTTTATTAAATCAATGCACAATGACTTGAATAATGTACAAAGCTTCTTGATTTTTATTCTCATTGCTTCTTCTTAGAATTATTCTTTCTTTGAATTTTCTTGATGATTAAATTGCCAAAGGGGAAGAGATTTGGTGTGCTTTGTGAGATATTGGAGAGAATTTGTAGACAATTCGGGGAGAGTAAATTTTCCTCTCTTGTGTTAAGGGGGAGAAATTTGAGACTTGTGGCTTGAAATGCTTTTTCGGCTTTAGTTCTTTGTTTATATCTATTTGAAGATAATTCATCATGCTATCTTGAGGTGTTGTCAATGTATTCATCAAGGGAGAGATTGTTAGACCTTGTGGCTAGGTCTAGTATATTTTAGTGATGAATAATTAACAATGGTTAATTTGTGATGATGAATAATTGGTAATTTTGTTTAGCATTATGCGAGTTGTGTCGTGTGTGTGTGTGGATTGATGTTGGTCAAGTTGGGACGAATTTGTGCCGAAAAAATGTTCTTTGGTCTTTGCATGTGCAGGTTGAGCATAGAGGCGATTATGGTCGATGATGAGGAGGACTGGGGCTAGGATGAGGAGATCTAAGGTCCAGGTAGTCGAGGATGTCACGTGAGATGGTCGGGCTCATGCTTGGGGCATGTGGAGATCAACGGTGGATGGCGCATGGAGAAGCTACGGGAGGTGCGGTCCTGGAGGCTTCGACACGTGATGAGTTGAAAAGTCGGAACTGTGAAAAACCCGCATTTGGATGGTTTTTCGTGTCCCTTGAAGATTAGTGGGCCAAAAGCCTAATTGAGGTGAAAAGGCCCAGGTCTAGTTGAATGAGTTGTATTAGGTTTAATGAGGTGTTTTAGTAGGTTAAGTATTTTTTTAGGATGGCTGCTATATATAGGAGATGAATGTGGCGGCCGTGTGGGTGAGAAAAAAGAGACACGTGAAAAACGACGAAAAAAGGGGGAAGACGACACGTGAGATATGGATGAACAGTGCTCGCATTTTTTAATAAAAATTCGTGAGTTTTTCAATTCGCATATATTATCCTTTTTTCTTGTTTTGTGAATAAAAGCAGCGGATCTAAAGTTAGGGCAACACATATACCTCGGCTTTGTACGACTTCGTGCCCTTGTCCAAATGTGGCATAGAGCTTCTCGTACCAGTCCGGACTCACACCCGCTCAAGCATCACCTGCACAAAGCCAAACCAAGTTACTTAAATGAGAAGATGGCTGGGAGGCCATCAGGTTGGCCTCACAGATAGCAACACCGACTAAGTTGTGCCGCGAAAGAGCTGTTGCCCAGATGGATCAAAACGCACATTCCCAGTGAACGCAACACACACGAACACTTTCGAGCAACTCAAACACACAGGATTCTTACGATCAACTCAGACACATAGAGTTTTTTCGCTGCGTAATGCCATACAACTTTTCTATTTTCTCTTTTTTATATACTACTCAACACAACAAATGGTTACAAGACCTTAATAGTGTACTAACTATACCACTAATACTTCATTACATGCATATAGCCGCTAATACTTCTGTTACATACATGCAGTCACTAACTACACGACTCAACCATTACTCAGACGCCCAGTAACGACTTACGACCACTGTGCTTGCTCGACCACGGCTGCTATGTCCATGGTGTTTTCAACCATGACTGCTACTCGACTTATGAGTACTTCGACCATAGCTTCTCGACAACGGTATCTTCGACCACATTCGACCACGTTATCTTCGACCACAGCTCTTCGACCACGGTTGCTACTTGACTTACGAGTACTTCGACTATGGATTCTTCGACCGGGTACTATATCTACGACTGTCGACTTACAACTACCCAAAATCGACTAGAACTCTCCTAAATTTTAAGGATATTGGAGCTAACAGTTTCCACATTGAAACTGAAGAAGAATATGGTAAGAAATATATGCTCATGATAAAGCGTGAAGCAAGTGGAAAAAGGGTATTACAAAGACTTCATTCAATTGAGACTGGGCTATACTATACTAATATTAAGGCACCTGCAGCCTACACTGCTCTAAAAACCATTTATAAGCTCTAAACTCTTCTGTCTCTGGCATGGTAGATTAGGCCACGTAGGTCTTAGGATGTTGAGAAATATAACTAATAATTCACAGGGACATAATATCGATGAAAAAAATTCCTGAATCAAGAAGACTTTGTGTGCCCCCACATGTGCCACCGGAAAATTAATTACTAGACCTTCTGCTCTAAAAGTGAAGAATGGAGTTCCAGCATTCCAGGAACACATCCATGGAGACATTGTGGTCCTATACAGCCACTGTCAGGGCCTTTAAATATTTTATAGTGCTCATTGACGCTTCCTCAAAATGGACGTACGTATGTTTATTATCTACGATAAACCATGATTTTGCAAAGCTGATCTCGTAGATAATTTGAATTAAAAATAATTTCTCTAATCATCATATAAAGTCCACCAGAATGGACAATGCTAGAGAATTTACTTCAAATGCATTTGATGATTATTGCATGGCAATGGGAATTAAAGCTGAGCATTTCGTACCGTATCTCTACACCTAGATGGACTAGTAGAGGCATTAACTAAGATGATTAAATCTATTGCTTGACTGCTTTTGCAAACTTATTATTTACCAAATATATGTTGGGGACACGCAGTCCTGCATGCAGCAACTCTTATCAACTTTAGACCATCAGCATATAACATCTATTCACCTATGCAACTCGCGCAAGGGTCAGAATCGAAAATTTCTCATCTTCATAGATTTGGTTGCAAAGTTTATGTATCTATACGCCTACCACAGTGTACTGCAATGGGCTCTCTTCGAAAGTCTGAGATATACATTGGTTACGAGACAACATCCATAATCAGGTATTGGAATCCCATAATAAGAGATTTGCATACCGCCCATTTCACTGATAATGTATTTGATGAGGATAGTTTCCCGACATTACGGGGGAGGAAATCAACCCCTTGATGAAAAATGTTAGAAAATTACATGACAAGCCATGGAAATCTATGCACATGAGCTGCGCACCAGTGAAGCAAATAGAGAAGTCTAGAAGATCATTGATTTACAAGCATTCACGAATAAACTACCTAACCGCTTTAGTGATTTAAAGAGTGTGATCAAGTCGCATGTGCATGCACACAATGTACCAGAGAGGGTTGAAATACTGAAGAAAGTTAAAGGTATCTCTAATCCCATCTAGAGGCATCAGAATAAAAGGATGAGAACTCCAACCCCTCAAATCCCAAGTAACTGGGGATGTCCGGTGAAAAAGATTAAGAACTTGACACAGACAATTACCAATGTTCCCCAGAACCAGAAGGGGACCCGGTTAAGATCTGGTACCAGAATGGCATCTTTAGGAAAAGGCATACCGGATTTGAACATTTCCATGGAGGGAGAAGCCAACATGGATGTGTGCACACACATCGAAGCTAAAAACTAAAGGGACTTACCCTCACAATTGGAAGGAGTAGTGAGCAAGTAGAAGCACTAGAAAAATCAACCCATGATGAAATAGTTATAAACTATGTGCACATGGGAGAATCCATGAATAGGACAACAACCAATGTTGATATTTACTTTGTAAAGAAAATTACCATAATCATCGATCTTGATCCAGAGCCTGCATCGCTCGCTAAATACAAGAAAAGATCAGATTGGGGGGATTGGAAAGGGCAATAGAAACTGAAGTATTATCTCTGAATAAAGGAGAGGCGTTTGGAAATATAAGCCGCACGCATCTCCATGTGCACCCTGTAGGGTATAAGTGGATATTTGTTCGAAAGAGAAATGAGAAAAATGAAGTTGTAAGATATAAAACAAGACTCGTCGCACAAGGTTTCACTCAACGCTCAAGAGTTGATTATGAACAACCCCAGTCATGGGTGGCATTACCTTCAGATATTGAATCTCAGTGGCAGTGAACTTAAACATAGAAATAAAATTGACGGATGTGGTAATTGCATACCTTTATGGAAACTTGGATTCGGGCATTTATATGAAGGTGCCTGAAGGTATCCCATTCCCAAACCAAGACAGAGAAAATACAAACCTGTACAGTTTGAAACTCAGAAGATCATTGTACGGACTTAAACAATCAGGCAGGATGTGATGTAATCGCTTAAGCGACTTTCTATGCAAGAAATACTACACGAACAATGAGGATTGTCCTTGTGTATTTATACAACGATCCCAGAATATATTTTGTATAATCTCAGTATATGTAGATGATTTGAATATCATCAGAACCCTAGAAGATATGAAGAAAGCGAGCTCTTACCTAGAGTTAGAGTTCGAAATGAAAGACTTGAGCAAAACCAAATATTGTCTAGTCTTGCAGCTTGAGCATATCCCTAAAGGGATATTAGTGCATCAGTCAACACACACTCAAAAGGTGTTGGAGAGGTTTAGTTTTGAAAAGATGTACCCATCAAAAGTACTGATGGTCCGGAGATCTTTACAGCAAGACAAAAATCCATACCGGCCTAGAGAAGAGGGGAGGAAATCCTGGTACCAGAATTTCTATACTTAAGTGCAATAGAAGCACTTGTGTATTTAGCAAACCGCACTAGACCGGACATTGCATTTGTCATAAACTTATTAGTAAGGTATAGTGCAGAACATGCCAAAAAACATTGGCAGGGGATAAAAGACATCTTCCGATACTTCCAAGGAAGTAAAGACTTTGGATTATTCTACAGAAAGAACCAACACCTGAATATGATTGGCCACGTAGATGTCGGGTACCTGTCAGACCTGTATACAGCTAGGTCACAAACAAACTATGTATTCCTGTGTGGAGGAACTGCAATTTCATGGAAATCATCTACGCAAAGTCTTGTGTCAACTTCGATGAATCACTCGGAAATCATAGCACTGTACGATGTTACATGAGAATATTCTTGGCTTCGATAGATGATTCACCACATCTAGTAGTCAAATGGACTATGTGCCGATTGGAGTAAGACGTGGCTACTCGAGGCAATTTCGACTACAACTCTTCATCATTATTTTCTGAGACTCTATCCGTCTTTGAGCGGAATGTTGTTGTCGTCTTTGAGTAGATTACTGTTTCAGATTTCGATTAGATCTCTGTTTCATTGCTGACTAGGTCTCTGTTCCTTTCTCATCTGGGGCTTTTATTCCCATGACTATTTATTTTATCTGTAAGCTTTTATGTCATAAGTTATCTACATATGTCATACGACAAAAAAAATTATGTAACTTCTTTATATAATGATTTCGCTAATCGTGCGTTCATGATTTTTTCTCATAATAGTTTTAAGTTAAATATTTTTTTGTGCTTTCGATTATTCCTCGTTGTTCCATATTTTTATCGTGCTTTTAATAACATAGATGAATGATGATTCTTTGTGAAGAATCTCGAGCATTTCATTTCACTGAAATTCAGGCTAGCACAGTGGGGGCACACCTCTCCGAACGCAGTGAGTCTAGCCAACACTTCTACTATGTAGACCTGTCAGTGCTGCAGTGTCAAATCCATGCAGGTCAGGGGCCGTGTTCCGCTGCACCGAACGAGAGCGACGCTCTTATTAAAGGCACGTCTCTTTTTCTTCCCGTCAGTCTCTCCCTGCTAGATCGCTTTACACTTCCTCTTTTATATGCTCTCACCAACTCAAGTAAACACACACAAATCAATCCGCTTTCCTAACGGCAAACAGATATTAGTGACTTCCGTTTCGTCCCTTCGCACAGTACCACCGAAGAAGCCTCGCATTACCCACTGGGCCGAGCTTATCTTCCTCCTCGATCTTCCCTGTGTACTAGCGGATCACCATTTCCTATGCACTGATGAAACCATCTAAGGTCTTGCATGTGGAGATGAGGTGTTCCTGTTTGTGTAGCCAAGGATGACTTGCCGGCCTGTGTCTCCAAGATCATGGCAATACTTGTATCACTGCATGCGGTGGTGCAACCGCGATGTATGGATCGATCGGCAAGTTTTCTTTGGCTACATGACAGCCTCGTTTTGTCATGCAAGACCTTAGATGGTGTAACATGGAGGCGGCACGCACATCATGCTTATTCATGCATGAGACGATCCAAAGTTCTTTGTTCTTGGCCAGGGTTACACAACCTAATCGAGGTACATATTCTCACTTCTGAATCTCATAGCTCTTCTTTTTTTTCCCTCAACATCTCAACGAAGCACGCGCGCGGTTCTGTTTTTCTATGGCTCATGAGACAGGTTGTGCAAGCATTAAGTGTGGCATGCGTAGTTGTGGATCAAACATGATCGTGCAAGTTAGCTTCAGAATGCATGTGGTACTGCCATTCTCTGCAGGTTTGATCGCGGTGCAAAGTTACGCTCTTCTTCCTTATTTTCTTGTGTTTCGCGTTGTACTTGGCAACCGATCGAGCATATAGCCGAATGAAGTTTCAAGTTTGTCCTAAGTAGAAGCTGGTCATTGATTAGGATCCCTGTATATGTACTGCAATACTGCATGATGTATCTACGTTGCTAGGCTGTTCATTTCTCGAGTTAAGATATGCCCTTTTACCTTAGGAGTTGATAGGCTAGTTTTCTCGTTGCTATTTCGTTTTTCACTAACTATCCGCAGTGCGTGTTTTACTATTGGTACACCCTTTGTTCCGCAACATTTGTCCATTTCGTTAAAAAGCGGCTTTCACTGTGTTTGTTCATTGAATGAAATCAGTGAGTAGTTATATTTCCACTCTCTGTACTTACTTTCATAAGTGAGAGTTTAAATAGTTGCAATGTCAGTATGTCACCGCTCGCCAGCGGTCAGCCTTGCAGATTTTGCAGCAGCGGGAGCACTTCGCTTCAGTGTGCAGCGGCAACGCCATACACCTTTATTTTCAGTCTCGCCGGCTGCTGCTGGCTAGCTAGGCGCGGCCTGCAGAGCTCAGACGGCGCATGCCGTCGATGCATGCACAACGCCAGCCCGGATGGGAGACGTACGCGCCCATGCACGGCACCTCATGTAAAAGTAATCTCTGATCAGTCTCTGAACTCTGTGTACATGCACCGAGTGGCTATCTAGCTGAAACGTTGAGCGGCCATACTGTAGATTACAGTGCAGTACTGGTATGCTATTACTATACGTGCAGAGTACTGTACGCATGCGAGAACGCAGTTGTATTATCTCCATGGACCTTTAGTTTGTACGCGTGCCCGCAGAAAAGAAAGCATTAAGTACATATGACCGTATGGCTACGTACATAACATTGTGATGCTCAAGGCTAACACTAATATTTCTGAGGGAGTGTATAGGTATTATTCGGATGTTTTTTTTAATTATTATCTAAATTTATGATCTTTTGTTAAACTATGTGGTTAGGTCTAGGATATTTTGATGATGAATAATTAACAATGGTTAATTTGTTATAATGAATAATTGGTGATTTTGTTTAGCGTTATTATACGAGTTGTGTCGCGTGTGTGCGTGGACTGATGTTGGTCAAATTGGGACGAACTTGTGCCGGAAGAATGTTCTTTGGTCTTTGCATGTGCAGGTTGAGTATGGAGGTGATCATGGTCGGTGACGAGGTGGACCAGGACTAGGATGAGAAGATCCGAGGGTCGGACGGTCAAGGAGGTCATGGGATGGTCGAGCTCATGCTTGGGGCGTATGGAGATCAAAGATGGATAATACGTGTTGGAGCCACGGAGGTGCGGTCCAGAGGCTACGACACGTGGTGGATGATACGTGGAGAAGATACAGGAAGTGCAGTCCTGGAGGCTTCGACACATGATGAGTTGGAGAAGTTGGAATTTTGTAAAACCTGTGTTAGGAAGGGTTTCGAGTCCCTTTGCTATTTGAATTGGATTATAACTCGTGGGCTTAGGTTCAGCCCATGTTTTGGGCCCTAGACTATAAATAGAGATGGGTTAGGGATTAACCCTGTGGCTTTTGGGGAGACTAATTTCGTGCTAGAGTTTAGGTGTGCTAGGAGAGAGCACTTTGTAACCACCATGATTCAGAAATAAAATAGATCTATTTGAGAAGGAAAAAAACAGGCGGCAGCGTCTCATCCTTGTCTCCGTTCGGTGCGGCCCGTGTTGTTTCCTTGCGCGTCGCGATGTCCCATGGATTATCTCCACACGACGCGGTGTGGCGCCGGCTGATCTGAGCGAACAAAATAAAGACAGACGAGACTCGTATTAATGTATATATGCGAGCGGTGGCCAGGCGACAGTCTCTGAAAGTGCTGAGCGAAAAAAAGGAAAAAGTGAGCATGCATGCATACGGCAGTCTATGAAAGTGGGCATGCATGTATACGAGAGTCACATGGATGAATAGTATCTGCGTTTTTCAACAAAAGTTTGTGAGTTTTTTAATTCGTATATATTATCATTTTTCCTGGTTTTTTTATTCCTATAGATTCTCCATGTATTGATCTATATCTAGGTATTTTTCTTGCTTACATACATGAATCAGTTTTTAATTAAAAACCGATTGGAAGATAGAACGAAAACGTGCACTTTTAGCAACCCGTTATCTAATCACTACAGTAACTGCTACAGTGCATACTACAGTAATCGGTATTGTATTGCTACAGTAAAATCAGGAAAAAAATCTTGTTTTTTTGTTTTGTTATTTCTGTTTTTTGTAGATTAAATAATTAAAAGTCAGAAAATTTGATAAAAAGGTTCCGCTAGGCGTTGCAATCATTCACCCCCTTCTGATTACCATCGACGATCGTACACCTTTGGATTAGAGATCAAGAGGCCCCTTGTTTTTAAAGAGGGGAGATTTTTTTCAAATGGGAGGGGGTAGAGTTCAAGGGGAGGGAAGAATTCATACCTATTGGATTTCTAATCCAATGGTCCTAAATGTGGATAATAGTTAGGAAGAAAACATCCGAATGGCATTTAACAAAATCCTATTTCTAATCTGTCGAAAAGCTCTTCTTTACTGTTTTATTTCCTTATTAAACTTGGTATACAAACACAGAGGCTCCCATGGTAGTATGTTGCACATTGATGTTAATCAAACTTTGTGATTTTGATTACTTGACATATATAAGCTATCTTACTATTACGCTACACTACGGCATGAACATCTGTTATGTGTGGTACACCGAGGAGTGCAAGTTTGCTCACAAACTTTCAGTGGAGGAACCCATCCATCCATCAATACACTCTTGTCGATCACTTTGCGACTTCCTCCTCCTTGCCTGCTTCCTCGAGTTCTCTCAGTTCTCCGACCCTTTGCTCAATCTCCTCAAGCACATTCTTGCCTCAACAACTCCTCCCTTGCAGACGCATCCAGGTTATCTTGCTACAAAATTAACATTGCGCATAAATTTGCTTAGTTGTCACAGTAGTAATTGTTAAAACTTTGATCCAGGAGAAAACACACACATTGCAAATAATCTAATAGAACACATGAGAATTTCTGAATTTCTCTATTCTCTTATTTGCTCCCCCTCTTTCTTTCTTCTCTTACAAAACTGGCTACAAGCCTCCTCAATACATAGTCTAATAATCTATTACTACTATACGTATTCGGACTTCAAATTGGACACAACTTCAACTTGAGTTACACATGGAGACGGACTCTAATACGTCTTGAACTCTAAGTCAAAAATATTTCTAACAATCTTCCCTCTTAATCTTGACTCAACATACTTTAATTTTAATTTCAATGCATTAAGAACTACCAGTCACACCTCCACATGAAACGTTCTACATGTAAGCTACATGTAGGAACTCAACTCAACTGGTACAGGTCCATCCAGATGCAAAGATTTTAAAACATTGAGACGGTCGGTCTCAACTACGACTTACTAAACTCATACTTGATACAGAACAGTAACACATCTCCTCAACGTTTCGATTTCTTTTCCTCTCTTGCTGCAGAAACGTGTTCTGTTGCTTGACCGATGGAAGCGCCACATGGACGAGCTGCTAAAACGTGATGACGCGCGGAGCGGATGCCTTAGAAGCCTGCGCGAGACGAGCACAAAATGGAATCGTCGAGACGATTTTTTTTCAGCGACTCGCTTCTCGCCTATGCTCTTATACCACTTGTTAAAACTTTGATCCAAGAGAAAACACACATATTGCAAATAATCTGAGAGAACACAGGAGAATTTCTGAATTTCTCTATTCTCTTATTTGCTATCCCTCTTTCTTTTGTTCTCTTACAAGACTGGCTACAAGCCTCCTCAATATATAGGTTAATAATCTCTTACTAGCATACGTTTTCGGATTTTAAGTTAGACATAACTTCAATTTGAGTTAAACACGGAGACGGACTCTACTATATATTGAACTCTAAATCAAGATTATTTCTAAAAGTAATATTTCAGTTAAATCAATTATTCGAGCATCGTCAGAGCTCCTCGAGTTGTCTGAAGATTCTTCCAGCTGATGAATGATGAAGGGGGAAGATGCTGCAATGCAATGATGCATGCATACCCGGTCGTAGTACCAGTGCACGGTGCCATCAGCACCTTCTCCCCTGTACGCCTCGCTGTCGTGGAAAGGATCCTGTTAATCCACACAAGGCCGTGTCACGAACACGCAGGAGATGCTTAATTTCTACGATCCTAGTGATGACCATTGGTACTAGCTACTGCTACCAGTAGTGCGTGCTTGCCTTCATGGACGCAAAGCAGCAGACGCCCCAGGCCGTGAACGTAGAAGGTATCTACGAGAAGGAAAAAAGTTTCAGAAAAAACAAACTGGAGTGCAATCATGCTGTGGAAGGGAACACCTGTGTCGAACTCACAGACGCTCTTGATGGCAGCGTCGCTGAGGTGCCAGATGGACTTGTGCACGACGTAGTCCCTCTGCATGTCGACGTGCTCCACCATCGTCACCATCAGCGGCACCACTTCGAACGGGAAGGCGTTCACCTTCAGCGAACCCCTTCCGGCTGACCTCTGCAACACAATATCGAGGTCCATTACCGAGCCACACAAAAACTACTGTCTGTACTCGGTTTCGTCAGATTTCAGATGGCCGTGCACAGAAACACAGTTTGGTTCAATGTTTCACAACCTCATCAATTTGAAGCACGCATTGAATCGGCTGAATTTTGCCTCACAATGATAGTTTTCACTTTGTCTACCTTAGAATGGCTGGAATTGAACATGGCGTCTTGGGATCTGCCGAGCTTAATGCAAAGGAACAACACTGGTACACGTGAAAATTGCAATAAACCCAAGGCGATCAGCTTTGTACATGGACGTTGAGAGAGAATGGTACGTGTACGGTTGCAGGGCAGCGGCCATGGAGGTCGGCTCTTCTCGCGGGGTGCAGAGCAGAGAAGTGAGTGCGTGACTTGAGCAGCGGCAAAGCCATTGTTGTTGGGTTACGGATAGCTTGGTAGCGAGTGACAGAGTGAGTTCGTCCTTGGACGGGCAAATGTTTGCCTCTGAGACCTAGCGTAAAGGACGGAAGTTTTTTTAGTGGATAAGGCTAGTCTTTACGTGTCCAACTATTTTTCGAGCATTCTTCAATCTTGGTTAGACTTGAGCTGGGCTGATTGAAGTTGTCTCGTGCATTGTTGGCTTGGCCCATCCTAACCTGGTGTTTAAGGCCGAGCAGAGCCTAGGCATCCGCTGCGCCAGTTACGCCTCGGCCTAGTGCATGAAAGCAGCCCGATATGTTTTATTCCGGCCTAACACGTAGGGCCATTAGTACATCTCAGAGAACAAAAACATAAAATGAAATCCTCAAGTTAGCTTAGGGCATCTCCAATGGTCTGAGTCAGCTAGCTATATGCATGTACACATCAGCATATATCCTATGTGGAGGAAAAAGAGTATGCAAAAAAAACCGAGCTAGCTCTTCCTTAAGCACTAGTCTATAACGCCAAACGAGACAACCTCTATAAATTCTGTGTGTGCATGTAAGCATCAAATAGCTATCCTTTTAGATAGTTCTTTAGAATGCTAGCTTTAGTGTGTACTATATAAATGATGTGGAAGTCTTAATAGTTAGTTGCTAGCTAGAACCATTGGAGATACCCTTAAACTTTGGTTGGTTGGTCGTTGGTGGAACAAGTACGATGAGATGAGATGGCATTGTCTCGGAAGTAGCATTCGTCCCTGTGTTTGCGTAGCGGGACGAGGTGGAATAAAGTGGGATGGATTCGTCCCATTTGGAGAAATATTCCACCGGGATGGGATGATACCAATTTTTTGGCCGGACGAAGTGGGACGGATGCGTGCGGGGCGCTCACGTGACCGCACGTGGCTTCCTTCGGTGGATTCGGTCACCACCTAGCTGCGACCATGGATGACGTTGTGGACTGCGACGGTTAGGGGTGGATATCCTGACTCAGTTCGTAAAGGCTCGGTAGGGAAGAGGCTCAGCTCGTTAAGCTAACGAGCTAAAAGAGAAACTCGGCTCGACTCATTAAAAAGCTCGAGCTCAGCTTTTAGGCTTGTTAGGTGAAATATGCAAATTACATCAATCCTATGACTCGTTAGGCTCGGCTCGTTAGACTCGTTAGGCTCGGCTCATTAGGCTCGTTATGCTTCAGATTTGTTTTTCTGAATGATAACTTCTATGACTCTCTAGAGTGATAGTGAAACTTATACAATAGTAGTCCTATGACTGGAATTACATCAAAAAGGAAAACGCATCTAATGTAGTAAGTTCATAACAAAGTAAGAAAAACTTATCAAGAAAACTCCAGTTTCAGTATGAGTAAATATGGCATCTGATGGTTCCTTTCCATAGGTGAAATTGACAGAGAAAAAAGTAACGTGTACTTTAATAATACCTCTTAGAGACTAAAGAGGTGTGAAAATTGGCATGCATACATACTACTACTACTATTGTACTGAGCTATTCACGTCGTGATGGGGCCGAAGATATTGCTGAGCTAGGCCGACCGAGCCTAGCAAGCGGCTTGCGAGCTGGCTCGGCTTGTTTGTGCCACGAGCCGAGCCGAGCCTTCAACGAGCCAAGCCAGCTCACGAGCCTCGAGCTTTTTTGCCACCCCCTAGCGATGATGCTGGCGGTCGGTGACTCGGTAGGCACGGGTCCCTGGGACCAAGAGTAGGAAAGGGGTGGTCATGTCGCGGGCAGAGGCACTCGGTAGTGCGCCAGTGTCGATCAGAAGCGGAGGTGGTCGGAGGTGACAACATTTCAATGGAGTTCTGGTGGGTACGAGGTAATCACGGGTATAACCCGTCATGAGATGGACAATGGTGGGGTCGATGACGTTAGAGGTTCACTGGAGACGACAAATTTAGCAACAATGGCTCTCGGACAGAGGTGATGGAGATGGCTTTTTCAGGTGGGTGGCTGTGAGAAAAAGAAATTACATGATGGTAATGATGTCTAGGAATGTGAAACAAGTCGTGATGCAGCTAGTTTTGACGGAAACTCACCGAACATGGAGATCGGGGTGGCATGGAGTTTTGTGAGACCAATGAGATATGTTAAGTGCATTGAGAGTGTGCATGGTATGGGTGTTTGTGCATGGTTGCGTTGCATTGCATGAAGCATTGTTTTGACCAATGTGAGTGAAGTGCATGAAACTTATGCTCAAGATGGTTGCTTGGTCTTTGGATGTGCAGGCTACTTAGAGAACGTTAGCGGTCGACGGTAATAGACCAAGACTAGGTGAGGAGCTAAGATCCAGAATGATCATATAAGTTCGGGTAAGGCTACGTGGATCAAGCGGGAGCATAGAGAAGACAATGATCATGGAGAGACGAGTTGGTGCATATGTGGTGCGTCGAGAATGGGCCAATGTACATAGAGACGGTTCGAGGGAGCTTGAATATATGAAGATGTGATGACTAGTCATTGGATACTACGGGCTACATGTCAAAACATGTGGAGTTACTTTGACATGAAGATGAAGATGAAGTCAAGGAAAGGTGCCGGAAAGTTTCGTCGGGGACGTTTCGGAAAAATACCCCAAATCAGACTTCATGCCTACACCAAAAATGCAATGCCAAGAGGCGCAAGGGAGGTGGTTTAGGGTTAGGATAGAGTCGATTGTGTGGAGTGAATCAAACATTAGTGTGTTAGTGGATTGATCCTTGTAAACACTTTGAGAAGCATGCATAAGTGCACAATTATTTAGAGGAAAGGAGGGGAGGTGTTAGTGTTAGGGGATTCTAGGGTTTAGTATTTCTCTACTACATTGTCACATTTCGTGGTTATAAGTGAGAAATCTTGAGAGAGGAAAAAGTGGTGTTTTGACTACACCTTGTAATCTTCCATGAGCATATAAACTTCATCTTGCACTGCATGTTGGCATTGGCTTCTACTTAGAAAAGCTAAAAATCAATACAAACATTCGGCTTCTCGAAATAGCTTCTCCACTCCCCTCACTACCGTCTCGCTCCGGTGATAAGATTGATGCCTTTATTTTTTGGTTTTGAATTTGAAATAATAGCGGTTGGAAGTAGAAACAGCTGAAAGCAGTAGGTGTTTGAGCTTTTGGCTTAGCTGATTTAGCAAATGTTGGCTGGAGCTTTTGGAAAAATAAGGGAAAAAATGTCATAACTTTAATTTGTTGCATATTTGGTTTTTCATCTCCAATAATGTGCAACAAGCTGCAAGAAGAAATAAAAAAACTACAACAAATATCGTTGCCATTGCCGCCTATGTGTGGGATTAGTCCCAAGTTGCTATGTCTCAAAGTGGGTCTCACATGTCAGAGCTCCTTCCTCCTACCTCCTTCCCCTCTTTCTTCATTCTCCACCCAATCCCACACCCTTTCACCCTATACTTATAAGCCATGGCTTCTGGTTTTTTGTATTGTGATGGTTGAAAATACACTATAGTGGTTGTTAACTCTTTTCTAAATAATTAAATTTAAAAAATAAAAAATTATATCATCACAAATAATACAAAAGAAATAAAAGCAAAAACAAAAACAAAAAAGATAAAATTAAAAGCTGGAGGACAAAATCGTTTAGAGCGTGGCCATAGACCTGCCTTTGTTGACCAGCCAGTCGCTTTTTTCCCCTGAGAATTGGTCATGTCATAGTAGACACTAGACAGTAGTACAATGGTTAGGATTTTTTTATATTTTCATCATTTGCCCATCCATCATAAATAATACAAAAATACATGAAAAAATAAAATTTATTTTTTTATTATAATTTTTTTAAGAAAAAAATAAAATTATAATTTCTGTAAAAAAATTATAATAAAAAATAAATTTTGTTTTTTCTATATTTTTGTATTATTTATGATGGATATACAAATAATGAAAATACAAAAAATAATTAGCCATTGAATGAGATATGAGTGGTTTGGATTGAGGGGATAGGGAGGGGGATAGGGAAAAGGGGATAGGGAAGCCCCATTCCAGTATAACTAGGACTGGGAATGCATACAACAGGCAGTGTCACTACTCGTGAACCAGCTAATATAAAAAAAATGCACAAGGATTAGGATTTCCAGTGCAGTGCACAAAACAAGAATTATCACATAACACATTGATACAGCATGACCTGGTCCGAAAAGTCGGTTGTAGAAACTGAACCTGCAAAACTGTGGGGACGATTACGAAACCTGATGCATCGAAAAACCATTTGAACCATGCGAGTCCGGGACGTTGTTCTGCCAACTTGCTTCTAGGCTTCTAGCGGTCATGGCTCGTAGACTATTAGTCAAATGTTCATCGAATCCACCTGGAGAAAAACAGCAGCGAATCATCCAGATTTGAAGCTTGTGTGTAGCACCTAACGAGCATTACAACATACGAGAATGTCACGTAACCCCACCCTAACTAAATCTTTCCCCGCCTCCGATCGTCCCCGCCGCCTCCAGCAAGTTCCGGTGGAGCCGCTGCCGTATGGGACGACACACTGATCCCCGCTGCACCGGCAATCTCCATCCCAACACCGATTAGCTGCGATTTGGTAATAAAGCCCTGAAATCCCAATCCCCCATGCATCCAAACGCCACCACATCCAAGCGCTGCAATACCTCCTCGGTGCATCCTCTGCCGCCGGCCTCCTCCATCTCGTCACCTCTCCGTCCCCCGCCACCCCACCCATCGACCCCGACGCAAGCTCTTTCGCGGCACAGCTTAGTCGGCGTTGCTATCTGTGAAGCCAATTTGATGGCCTCCCAACCATCTTCTCATTCAAGTAACTCGGTTTGGCTTTGTGCAGGTGATGCTTGAGCGGGTGCACCGGGCGAGGCCGGACTGGTACGAGAAGCTCTATGCCACGGCCTTGGACAAGGGCACGAGGTCGTACGAAGCCGATGTATGTGTGTTGCCCTAACTTTTGTTCCACTGCTTTTCCATGCTGAAGCCTGTGACTTATTAATCGGTTCCAAGAGAAAGCCCATTATATTTTTGCGTTTGTATCAGCAATTGGACAGCTCACTGAAAGCACTTCACCCAATTGCATAGTATTTTTGCCGTATGTGACATATATGACTGTTTCGGGTACGTATCTGAGTAAGCTGTATGGTCTGGTATTGTTAACTTGTGTTATTGCTTTACTTAGTGTACACGATCACAGTAATTTACCTTCCCTTTTATAAAAGGACGATCCTATTTTTTAAAAGGAATTACTGTTGTGATATTCATGACCTGCTGTGATCTCGCTAGACGTTTCACTCTGTAAAGTTTGCAGGTTGCACAGTATAAAGCAAAGATATTTTCCCAATTGACGACTGCAGGGAAAGAACATTTTGGAGCTTGGTGTTGGAACGGGCCCTAACTTCAAGTACTATGCAAGTAGGGGTGAAAATGGGTCGAATTCGGTCGGATATTGCTTATTCTATATTCTATCCTATAATTTTTTCTCGGATTCAGAGTCGAATACGAATAGTGCCGGATATTAATACGAATCCGGATAGTATCAGTCACAGATACGAAACGAATACGGAGCGGATGCGAATACGATAACGAATATCACGTCGGATATTACGTAGAATACAAAATGCATATATAGACGGGTAGAAAATGTAATATAATATAATGTAACAAAAAGCATATATAGACTGGTACAAAAGGCATATACAAAATGCTTCTCCAACTGGACAATACCACCAAAGTGATGGATTTCTCAACATTCTTATGTGATCCCAAATATTGCTGCTTCTCTCCTTTGTACCATCTCACATACACACATGTACACAGGAAAGGATCAACAAAAACTAAAAGAACAAGAAAATCTGTTGCACTAAGAGGATCAACAAAAACTAGCAAACACATGACAAGCAACCAACTATCCGAATCCGGATATCCAAAAAATATATCCGGGTATTATCCGATAAAATCCCGGATAGTATCTGTATCCGTCGGATAGTTCTTTTCCGAATCCGAATCCGACTCCGAATTCGATAATTATCCGATATAACTATCCGAATTCGATCCGACTCGGATTCGACGGTCGATCGGTCGGGAAATATCCGATCCGTTTTCACCCCTATATGCAAGTGCCGATCGGGTTAGCGTTGTTGGGGTGGATCCTAATAAGCAAATGGAGGAGTATGCCCGGGCGGGCAGCAGCAATTTCCGCAGGACTTCCACCATCAAACTTCACTTTCAGAAAAGGGGTATGGTGTCTTTTGGTTGTGGACTATGCTTTCCAGTTAGTATGAGAACCATGTTTGATGCACAATTCCATTTAAGGTCGGCGAAGCTTTGCCAGCAGAGGACAATTCAATGGATGCAGTTATTGGCACACTGGTGTTGTGTTCTGTAAAGGGACACTGATATGGCATTACCGCATTAAGAGGTAACAGCTGTTCATATTTACAATAGTAGTTCACTAATTTTTATCTAAGTACAAATGCCCTTTGGTTTCAACGTGTGAAAGCTTTATGCCATACAAAAACTTCAGATATGTTAATAAGGCAATACTGAAATAATTCCATGGCAAAATGGCAAACTTCATACATGAATTATCTTTACTACTTAAGAAAAGAAATTGGTAATGATACGTCCGTTTTTCTCTAACCATTATATTCCTTGGACTTCTCATCATTCTCTATCTTCTCGTCACTCTCTATCTTTCAATCGATCAAAGAAATTTTTTTATAGTATAATTCTCTATATATTTAATAAATTCTGCGTAAAGAATGGTGTTGCTTGCTGGATTGACTCTACCGAAGGCATTGGCGGTGCACGAGCCAAAGGGCCGACCAGTGTGACTAGGCGAGGGCCCTCCTTTCACGGCGTAGGACGGACACCTGCGCGTTCCTCTGCGTCGACCATCCGACACGCGTCGTGTCGTATCCCTGCCCTTGGAGGCACCGCATGTGCGTCGAGATACGCAGCGAGCGATGGCTTTAGTTTTGTTTGCACTGGTGGTTGCGCTTGCGATGTGGCCTCGCGTCGTAGGCTGCATTCAATACACGCTTGTGATACGCTCGATCGCTCACGGGTCCCCCTCCCGTTTCTGCGAAATGACCCGGCACCCTTTACTGCTCCCTGTTTAAAAAACTTCACTCCTCTTCGAAACGAAACAAGGCCTCACATGAAGAGATTGATGCGACGTCGAGCTTGTAAAACGCTAGCTCTATCTAGTGCATGATCAGTCATGGCAGGAGCGACACGTTTCTGCTAGCGAGACGACTGAAAAAGGGGGAGAAGAAAACAAAACCTTACTGGGTTGGGTTTTGATCCCCGCAATCTGCTCCAATTTTTGCGGCCGAAGTCTTTCTCTGGTGCGTGCGTTGTGTCTTTAGCTATCAGAATCTGGTTGGAGGAATCTGTGTGCGTTGGACAAACAATCTTTTGCTCAGACGTTAGCATGCATGGTGCCGGCCAGAGCGAGCATGTGCTCCTCGATTGCTGCTGCTGCTGCTTGCAGTGAGATGTTGAGAGAAAAAAGCAGGCCCAGCCGCCCAGTCACCATGCGACACCCTCTGCGTTGTTGGGGGCAGGCGCCGTTTGGGACATTTGGAGTAGCTGAGGTGTATACCAACGCTAGGGCTACTAGTACTAAAATGCAGAAAAATTGCTGGCAAAGTATAGTAATTCCCAGAGGTAAGCACTTATCTTCCAGTGCCTTGTTCAATGCTAATACTCCATTCGACAATGTTGGTTTGTATTATTCGGCAGTTGGATTTGTTTTAGTAGATATGGAGGGCAGAGGCAAACAAAATGCTTGCAAATTGGGACCTCAAAATGTGACTCGCGAATTGAAGTACCTGTGCATAGAGACGAAGGCAAATTAAAGGCTGCACCAACCAGTTTGCAGTGGTTACGCAATTCTGAGCGACGAACGGTCTCTTGGCTCGGTGCAGCCTTTTTTGGATACTCCTACTCCTACCCTGAGTAAGCACATGACCTGTTTGCTGGACTGCTCAGCCTCTTCAGTCTTCAGCCTTCACAGCCCCATCCTGTAGTAATTTGGCGTCTCTCAGGTTTTTGTTATTTGGTTTCCCTATTTAAGGCTCCCAAACAGCAGTACTGCTACCGCAGCCTGTAGACTGTAACTGTAGGGTCTTGGGCTCTTGGCCAAAGCGAACCACTGTAGCCAGAAATACTAAGGTCGTATTTCTTACTACGACTGACAAATGTATTGCTACAATGTGCAATTTACCATTTGTTACAAGAGCTAAGCATGTGAACGCAAAGCTGTATGGACCATTGGCAACAGAATGGGCCTTGAGCCCATCAATGAGTTGGGCTGGAGAAGTGTACGTTGGGGCTAGGTCTTCTGCTCTGGTCCCGGGAGAAGTACATTAAACGTAGCAACTTTGTATTCTTCAAAACAAGGCAGAGGAGCTCTGCTGTTCATTTTAAAGAAATAAGAATACAAATATCGGCCCCCGAAGAAAATACATCACTGATAAGAAAGTCCCCGCTAAAAACAGCATAGAAACAGCACAAACATCAGTCTACAGGCAATCACCGCCTAGCACCACCCCAAAACTCTCATGTAGCCTGTTAGGCTGTGTACTGCAGCTACGCTGTAAAAGGAATGGCCTGGTTTAATTTCGACGTAAGGGCACTTGATTTGTTCAAACAAAGCACAGTCCAATAAGTATTTACTGCCGCACAGAGAATGTCATGCCAGGAGTAACGTCGTGGTGAAATCCGTCAGAGTATTCTGTACATGGGTCAAAGATGCCATGGAAACCTTTTACTTAAAATATCTCCTTCGCTACAATCCTGGTTCCTGGAGCTGGCAACTCCCGTTAGAATACTGAGGGTTTTGATATCTAGCGAACTGTTGAGCAGAGCTTCCCACTTTGGGGAGGCTGGAGCAAAACGAAACAGGCTTGTAAACACAAACAAAACGAAACATGCTTGTAAACACAAACTATGGAAATGTACAAGGGAGTAAGCAAAATCCAAACCTAACGGAGTACACCACGTTTGGTTTTGGGGAGATTTTCCACCGTCATCATCGCTCCGCATCACACGCGAGCCAAGCAAACAAACGGAGCTGAAGACCGGAGCAGCAGCCTTGAGTCATTGAGTGGGCTCACCCCACTTTCAACTCGCAAAGGCACCACCGCCGCGGCAGCCTCCGCTCCTCCTTTACTCCACCACCACCACCTTTCTTTTGTTTTCCCACTCCCGCCTCGCCTCCCAGAAACCCGTGTCCCTACGTGCCGGGTCTTTTGCAGGCCAGGCCGTGGCGCCGTGCCGTGCCCCCCACCTGTGCGCCCCACCCGCGTGCGCCCTACGCTGCGCTGCGCCGCGCCGTTTCAAACCGTTCGTTCGATCCCTCCGCCCCGCCGCCTCCCCTCTATTTATGCGATACCGCCCCGCCCAACCACCAAAACCCCACTCCGCACTCCACTCCACAACACCACACTTTCCCGCACGGCCGCGCGCCGCTCCACTCCGTCCCGTTTCAATGGCGCCTCACCGAGCCGTCGTCCTCGCTGTCATCATGGCCGCGGTGCTCCCGCCTGCGCTCTCACGCGGGCAAGGGCTGGGGAAAGGGCGCGGGCACGGGCACACGCCGCTTGGAGGCGGCGCATGGTCCTCCGCGCACGCCACCTTCTACGGCGGTGGTGACGCTTCCGGCACCATGGGTACGTAGGCCCGTGACAGCGCTATGCAAAACATTTACATTACATCGGCACCGTTAGCGCGTGGTACTTACTGTTTGCGTGTGTGCTTTTGTGCGTGCGTGCGTGCAGGAGGGGCGTGCGGGTACGGGAACCTGTACAGCCAGGGCTACGGGACGAACACGGCGGCGCTGAGCACGGTGCTGTTCAACAATGGGCTCAGCTGCGGGGCGTGCTTCGAGGTGCGGTGCGACGCGGCAGGCGGCGGAAGCCACTCGTGCCTGCCTGGTTCGGTCGTGGTCACGGCCACCAACTTCTGCCCGCCGAACAATGCGCTCCCCTCCGACGACGGCGGCTGGTGCAACCCGCCGCGCGCGCACTTCGACATGTCCCAGCCCGTCTTCCAGCGCATCGCGCTGTACAAGGCCGGCATTGTCCCGGTCTCCTACCGCAGGTCCCTACCTAAAACAGACGTCTCCTTCATCCGTGCCTTTTCTCGCAGCAGTTTTTGCTTTCTTGCAACTCAAATGGTTTGTGTGTGCAGGGTGGCGTGCAAGAAGAAGGGCGGCATCCGGTTTACCATCAACGGCCACTCCTACTTCAACCTAGTGCTCGTCACCAACGTGGGCGGCGCCGGCGACGTGCATGCGGTGGCCGTGAAGTCGGAGCGCTCGCCGGCGTGGCAGTCCATGTCGCGCAACTGGGGCCAGAACTGGCAGAGCAACGTGCTCCTCGACGGCCAGCGCCTCTCCTTCCTCGTCACCGCCGGCGACGGCCGCTCGGTCGTCTCCAACAACGCCGTCCCCCGCGGCTGGTCCTTCGGACAGGCCTTCAGTGGGGCCCAGTTCACCTGAACAGCTCCAGTTAAAGCGTCAGACAAAGTAGTATAGCTAGTAGTCGGTAGTCATCATCCTCCCACTTGGAGCGTGCTGGAAAGTGCCATGGTTTTATTGTTGGTTCTTCTCACGCATTGGTTCTTGGGAAGTAGTTGTTGCTGGTAGTTAGGCCTAGTACTCGGATGGGCTTTGCTAGTGTCACTGTTAGCTGAGCAATTGAGGGAGCTTTTGGCTAGGGATTGGAAAGTGGTGGTAAGGCTGGCTTGATTAACCGAGGCAGCCTTGTATCACCCGCCAATTAGCGTGGCCTCTTGGGATGGGCCTTATCTTGAGGATGTTTTGTGTGGTCCTGCGTGGTGGTTGGTTGTAATGGACCTCATTTTGTGGGTTAATTTAGGCATCTTGGGTGTGCCTGTTCTACTGCTATTCTCCTGTTGTCTTTGAAGTGTCTATGTGCTTTACTTCCATCCACGTAGTCTCTATGCAGCTTAAAGTTGAATCGACGAACATATGAACTGGCGAAATTCTCTGGGTTGTACATGTTTGGAGTTTGGACTAGAGCTCTTTCGTTTCATTGGTCTCAGTTTCTTTCTTCTACTGTAGTCCTGTGAAAAGCTGAAAAAAATACTCCGGAAAACAACCCTCGGTGGTAGGTACAATTCGAAGCAATGAGCCAACGAGGCCGCACCAACCTCAGGCCCTGACCATTGTCCATCCATTTGGATGCCGCTCATTTGGATTGAAAATGGTTTAGTCATTTGAACCGGAAAAAAGTGCTTACTAATATTTCATTATTGCTGGTTGAAATTATACTGTAATTGATAGTGACTTATTTGATGTAATTAAATTTTAAAAAATTAAAAATAGAAAAAACAGGTTAGTCTGTCACGAGTAATGCAAATGAATACATAAAAAAATAATCGGCAAGAAAGCTAAAAAACCAAAAACTAGAAATAATAAAATTTAGAAATAATAAAAAATAAGCTAGAAGTCAGTAACTCAAATCAAAATGAGTAGGCCTTTTCGCCCAAGCATGCCTCAAGAACGATGCAACATGCAGCTGCTGAGCGGGCTATGTGCGTGCAACATCCATGATTCGATTGGGTGAACCGTTTACGTAAAAATTCTGTTTAAGCTCTCACGTTTGGTCCATTCTGAATGCCATTGCGTATACAAGAAAATACTCCGGGTTTTGTTACACACATCTTGTATCGATTCCTTCATAGTACTCGGCAACACAGTACGCCACCACCGTTTGCTACATGCGCTCATGCAGGCATAGATATTCCTTTGCATACCAACATAGAGATTCCTGCATCCAAGCCTCAACTTGATCATGCATTCCAGACACGGACCGGTAGAACCCGTGCCTGCGGGTCATCAGAGGCGCTGCTGCACTGCTCGAGGACTGGGTCTCCAAAGTGGAAGCCTCGGAAACAATGGACGGAATCTCGTGCCGCTGGATTGCGGTTCTCTAGAACAGTCATACCGATTTCTGACCGTCGATTTTGACCCGACACCATCCGTCCAAGCGGAGCCATCCTGTAACCATCGGACCCTTCTCATGCTGTCCAACAAGCACTCGGTGTTCGATTAACGGAAGGGGAGGAGTTCTCGGTGGTGTTCCACCATAAAAAAAAAAGAAGCATCGTACAGCAGGTTCATTCACTTTTGCTTCTCCAAAATACTGGTCTTATTGTTTAAAGAAGGCAGTAACACTGTGGCTTCCGGAAGCATCGTACAGCAGGTTAGTCGTGTACAGAGGCGGACCTGCCCTTCGGGCGAGCCCGGGCGGCCGCCCGAGCTCCCCTCGCCGGCCGGGTGTAGAGTCCAGTGGCGTCGTTGATTGTTTGTATGCATCTATTTCTGAAACTATTTGGACTAGCAGTAGGCTATTTTAGACATATATTCTGATCCTGTTTTCCTGTCTGATTCCATCTGTAGATCTTGGTGGCCGCATAAGCTCCACAAGTTTTGAATGACTGCGCCTTTCAGTAGTCAAATCCGATGGCATGACTTGTTTGTTAGTTGGGATGAGTGGCTGCTCATGCACTGAGACTATATTTGTGTTCTTTTCAATCAGGGACTTTCTACTGTATCTACTATCAAAAACTGTTACTATCGTGACCCTACTCACCTCGATAATGAGCAGCATTAAAAACTAAATTAGTGAATGCTAATAATATTGTACAGGCGCCTACACTTGCATTGTAGTTTATATAGCAAAATTTTCTTTTCTGAGTTGCAACATTCAGACAAACTAATGATTCAGAGACGCATCGTATTAATTCTGCTGTTGTTAGATCATGTGGTGTCCGTATATTTGAGTTATGATGAATAATTGATATTTGGATTTTATTAGAATTTGCATTTGAGAAAGTTTCGATCAATGCACGTTTGTTAAAATAGGATATCAGATTTAACGGTTTGACCGCTTAGTATTGGACGGTCTGACTGGCTGGCTTTGACCACGCATGGAATTTAGTGGTCCAAACGGCTTTGAGTTGGGAGGTCTGATCAACAGATGTCAACCACGGCTTTTCGACCACATTTTGTAGTCGTAGGTCCGAACAGGTATGTGCCGAATGGTCCGAACGCTTTGTCCAATCTGCAGATTTCAACCATGTTGTCTTAGACCATGTTGTCTTCGACCATGTCTGACTACGACCACATCTGACTTCGACTACGTCCAGTTTTTGACTATGGTAGCTTTTGACCATAGCATTTTTTACTACAGCAGAATGACCACGCTAGGTAATCAGTAAGCTTTGATCTCGACCAGCGAACTAGTCATGGTTTAAGCTTCATTAGTGAGATATTTTTCATTGTCCTTCTGTTATCTACATATGTTAACATGCGAATTGTAGTTGTTGTTTCTATTTCATATCATATACTTTTATTAGTGTGATTGTAACATAGTTTGATCATGGATTGTTTTGCTTTTGGGTACTACTGTTTATTTCACGCTTCGGACTTCAGCCTACCTAGTTTTTTTCCTGGGTCCATCACTGGACTTCGTCCTACCTAGATTTTTTTCTTGGGTCCGCCACTGGTCATGTACTCGTGTTTCTGCCAATTAATCCAAAATCTATGAGCAAGCTGTTTTGTTTAGAGTTCTTTAACGATACCTGTCTTTATGATTTAATAATTTAAATTAGTTAAGATTTAGTTATGTTTTAATGGTTCTTTTAGATTGGATGAATTCCCTCAGTCGAGCCTCTTGGGACGCATTTGCATGAGATGCAGACACGCAAATGACAAGAAGGAAATGTTCCTCGTCTCTTTCGTGAAGTCGACACCCTCTATGACGGCTAGGACCGTCCGGTCTAGAAAAAGTTGAAAAATAAGAGTTTATAATATCTTTACAAATTAACAATCAAATTTTATTTCTCCTACTATCTTTTTGTAAAAATCCTTTTGTTTATGTCATGTCATTTTCTAGCCAAATTGAGGCAACAGCAAAAAAACTTTGCACGTTTAGGGTGCCTTTGGTTGCTTTTAGGAGCTGCTTTTGCTTCTAAAAAGTTAAAAGCCAACCAAAGGGGTGGAAATCAGAAATTACTTTTTCAGAAACAGCTACTTTTGGGTAGGACAGTTTTGAAAGCACCTTGGACCCTACTTTTGGCTTTTGACTTTCTACTTTTTGAAATGGTGAAAATAGAGAGTTGTTTCACAGTTGTTTCAAGGAAAATAGAGATAGGAGGTAAGTTTTATACTTGTTTGAATCAAACAGCTTACAGCTTTTCCACAGCCCACAACCTACAGCAGCTTTTCCACAGCCTACAGCAGCTTTTTCAGAAGTCACAGCTCAACCAAACACACCCTTAGACATATACCAGGCATAACAAATGAATACCGTGAGATGTGTCGTGCCGACACGGCGACAGGCTAAGCTTTTGTCATGTGCAGGCGATTTCACTCAAAGATGGCACGAAGATAACCGACAACATCCTTGGCATGGGAAAAGATATCTTGCCGCACGAAAGTGATGGTGGTGGCATGCAAGTATGCGCGTCAGTGGCCACACTGTACCGCAGCTGCACGCAGATACGCATGGCAGGGTGCCCATGGAACCTACACTGTGCTTTGAATCTTTGTGATATCTCTGCCTCGTCCTACTGCACCGTCGACTTGTGGTCTAGGAATGGACGGTCGGCTTGGTTCGTCTTTTTGTTTTACCTTTTACTTTACCTTTATTCTTCGGAATTTTTGTCGCGGGTAAAATTATGTTGCCACTGTTTATATGACGCGGTAGAAATCCTTTTCATCTTCTTACTGTTGTGTTTAATACTCGGAAAGCTTTCTTCTCAGATGGAAAACTGTCCACGTTTTTTGACTTCGGGTTCAGCCGTTCAGGTACCTGAAGTAAAAAACGAAGAAATATTGAGTATATTTGAGTTGGACCGAGTTGCGGTAACTAAATTAAACACTTTTTATTTTCTCTGATCCTGTCATTAGTGATGCCGCCCATTCGTAGTTAAGATTGTCTCAAAGGACAAGAATAAAGCACCTCACCAAACATTAAATGCTTTGACAGCACTACAAATTTTTAAGCGGGAAATGGCTCATGCGCCACACTAATGGCCTGTTTGTTTCAGCTTAAAATCCGATTCTAGGTGAAAATAATCGAGAATCCCACCCAAACACCCTTGATTGTTTTAAGATTCTCTGGAAATCGAGGGGTCAAAAGAATCCCAATTGAACTACAGTTCGCGTTCTCTGTACCGCGGC
This sequence comes from Dendrocalamus latiflorus, assembly GCA_017311315.1. Lineage (NCBI taxonomy): Eukaryota > Viridiplantae > Streptophyta > Magnoliopsida > Poales > Poaceae > Dendrocalamus > Dendrocalamus latiflorus. The sequence goes on along the minus strand of CM029634.1, from coordinate 4,430,816 downwards.
TTCCCCACCGCGATTTCCACACCGCGAGTTTCTTTCCACCCGTTGCCCCTCCGCTCCCCCGTCCGCTCGCGGTCGCGCTAGTTTCCCCGCCGCCACCGCCTCGGTTCGCCGCGCCGCTCCCTCCGCTCCCCCGTCCGCTTGCCCCTTCGCTCCCTCCTCCGCTCCCCCGTCCGCTCGCCCCTCCGCTCACCCCTCGGCTCCCCTCCGCTCCCCCGTCCGCGCTAGGTTTCCCGCCGCCACCGCCTCGGTTCGCGGCGCCGCTCCCCGTCCGCTCGTTGGCGCGGCTCGTCGAAGGCGCTCCCGCTCCCCGCTCGCTCGCCGCGAAATTGCTCGCTCGCCGGTCTTCCCGTCAGCTTCCCCGACTCCCCGTCATCTTCCCCGCGCAACCGGAGGCGACCCGAAGGTGGAGGCCGGCTTCCTTTGTGCTCCCCCGTCGAGCTCCCGAAGGTTCAGGTACTTTTCTTCTTCATAAATCTGATAGATGTATGGATTGTATATTTGATTTGTATTGCGAATGGATGGATTGTAGATGGATAGCATGGTTAGGGCACATTGCTAAATATCTAGGTGTTCATATTAACTTAGTTCAAAAGTTCAAATGTAATGCTAAATGCTAAATGGAGATTTTAAATGCGTGATGCTATAGCCACAGCTATGGTTGGGTGATTAATTGTTGTATCCATCTCAATTTGTCAAGACTTTTGTAAATTTCATGTTAGTCTACGCATTAGTTATTGGAACAAACTTTCTATCATGGAAACAAAAAAATTAGTATCATAATTGTTTTCAGCTCGTATTCAGTCAACAAATGAGATGTCATTAGCCTCAGGGGCATACATGTCATTTTACACTCAGGACAGACAATCTATGGGTTGAATAATCAGGATTGCCAAACACTCTCGATTGTTTAGACAGCAGATTCTTTAGATCGCAGCTTATCAGAAAATCCTAATCAGATTAAAATTAATTCTCAGATAAGCGGTTCCAAACACGGGCTAACACCTTCTGGTTCTCTTCCAGTTCTTGATTCGATTTGGAACGCACGAATTTTTCTACATTGCTGTGAGAATCGATTTGTTTTCTGTAAATTTTTTGCATTTCAAAAACCATAAACGGGAACATGCGCGTTTTCTTGGTACATGCATTTGAATATTTGATATTCTCTCGCAAAAAAATCACGAATTTCTTTTTCGCAAAAAAACACGAATTTTCTTCTCCCAAAAAATCACGAATTTTTTTTGGGGAGGGTAGAAAATACACTGTTGCAAAGGGGACAAAAGCCAAAGGAAATGCCGGAGCGAAGCGTACGGTTTCCTGCGATCTTTCAGGTTTCCGTGCGGCACGGGAGCCGAGAGGGAGGAGCGAGTCGTCTGCCTCGATCTCGAACGGTGCGGCCACGTTTCGTCCCGTATCGTCTGATCTGACGGATGCTTGTTGCCGCTGCCCTGTTGGTTCCTTCATCCTACGAAACAGCACTTGCACCATCCTCTTACCGTGCTTTGTTTTGTACTAGTACTTTGTAAGGTCCTACCACTAACTAAAGTGTGGTCCAATCGGCGATCGTACCACACCTTTACGACAACCTAACTTTCACACGAAAACACTAAATAAGAAACACTAAATAATTTAAATCCCGAAAGACTCTGTAGTATCAATATCTCAAGAACATATCCAAACAAAAGATCTAAGAAACCGTGACCAAAGTTACCACTTTTTAATCCAAAGTAAGGTTACGCTAAAACTAAGTTAAAAACCAAATTTATATGTAAAATTTGCTCTTAGGTTAAGGACGGTCAAAATGACCTAGGATTAACTCTCGTATATCTTAGCAAGTCTAAATACACAAAGAAACTAGGCAAAACCCCATGGAATTGATTTTCCCAAGAACTACTTCAAAACAAGCTAAATATTGAGCAAACTCCAAAACTTTGCTACAAAGATATCAATAAGATGTGACCTCTAAGACTTACCAACCAGTAAGATAAAGAAGAGGAGAGAGAAAAACAAAAACCAAACAAATCAAGAAGTAACATGGCAAGATCAAGAACACAACTCTTTGAAAGAAACTTTGGTCTATTGCTACTTAAAAAGAAGGTTTTTATAGCCACTCCTAGCATGACAAAAGATACGAGGGTAGCATTATGGTGGTGATCGGTTCGGCTGAAAGCCTTATGGCTTATGGCTGAAAACACTGTAGCTGGCTGAAAAAAGCACTGTAGCTGACAGAGGCTTATTTACCATAATTAAATTTAAAAAAATTTAAAAATAGAAAAAACATATTAGCCCATCACGTATAATGTAAACAAATACGAGGAAAAAAGAACCGGTAAAAAAACTCAAAAAAAGCCAAAAGTTCAGAAAAAAAACGAAATTTATGAATAGTGCAAAAATAAGCTGAAGCCAGAAGCTGAAGCTATATTGATCAGGGCCGCAAAGCACTCATATATGGGTTCCTCACACCTAATGCAAACTACTCACTCAAGGCTTGAAGAGATGCGAGAGGTATACCCCTGCATCTTTCCCTTGTATAGGAGAAACACTTTTCCCTCTATCTATTGGACCCTAATCTAAACTCTTAATAAATACTATCTACTTAACACATGGAAAAACTACAACCCACAACTTATTGGGTTTTTTCACTCACATAACCCTTGTACACGCTTTTCAAAGCACATCAACCGAATCTATTAAGCCCTGATCCTCTTGGTATGTTTGATCTTCTTAGCTTCTCAATTACCTAAACCGTTTTTCTCAAGCGCCGCGGTTTAGTCTCTTTTAACTTTTCTGGTATTTGGCTAAGTGCCAAAATACCCTTGTCTTAACTTGGTCAGATTCTTCACTTACAAGCAATCTCTATGTTTGACACATGCATATTCACGAATAGCTTGCCATGCATCGGCGAGTCTCTCCTGTTTTGATTTCCACCGAACCAGATCAACATTTGCACCGACCAAGTGTGATGACCCGTGTCATTATCAAGGGGTAATAACGAATAATAAGCTCATTAGAATGATGTAGCAGAACAATAATTAGAGATAGAATATAATATTGCATACACATGGCTACGCATGGCTAAAGTTTGGTACAAAGCCACTAGGGATCGAATAATACAATACCAAAAGTAAACAATCTAGTTCAACTTCTAATTATATAGGAACTACTAAATATAAGGATAACATATTAATTTTACATATACCTTAGGGGTTGAACCCAAGTTGCTATTAGCTTCCTAGTCGTCCCAAGCACTGCATGAGGGATCCACCTCATACGGTTTGTTCTCGTAACCGTCTCCCTCCCACTCAGGACAGAATTCCCCTGGGTAGGTGTCATCCACCCTAAGTACGGGTCCAAGCTGGCTATCATCTAAACAAAGGAGAATAATAGTAAGGGTGAGTACAAAATACTTAGCAAACTTTATTAGCAAAATGCATTATATACTCATAATCTAACATTTTCTGGAACATCTCTTCCCTTCTTATTCTCATTCCCATGACATATAGAAAATAAATGTTTTATTAAGTGGAGAAAGAGATTGGATTATTGCTTTAGAAATCCACTAAAAACTCGTATAAATAGATAAAAACCTCAATTAGTTTATGTAGGCTCTAATCCAGGAGATGAATTTGATAGGAGAGGAAACGGGTTCGTTAGCCCCCACAGCTGTGCGAAATACCGTTCAGCCAAGCGAAACTACGTTTGGCCGCACAAATGGCCGTTCAACCAAGTGAAACACTGTTCAGCAAGCATAACCGCGGGCATGCGCGTGTGGCCGCATGCCTTGCACTGCCGCCGCCACCATCGCGCCATGGCCGTGCACGTGCAGCGCGCTTTTCGGTCTATTCTCTATTCTCCTGCCTTTTCTGTGGTGCCTCTCATAATTACATATAAGGCTAGAGGGTAGGAACTTATTTATAGACTCTACTACCAGGTGTTACAAAATGACCCATCTATTTTTCGATATACCATGAGACTCCCGAACCATGTCACCAACCACGATCAGATAGATTACTTTTATGAGTCTAAAATATATTAGTCCCTAGCATACATGTGTGAGTCATGTGCCATGATCAAATTATTTATCGGATTAATTCCAATATGATCATATGGGTCAACAGCTTGTAAAGCTGATCTTGCAAAACAAACTCAGCTATTTTGTCCTGTATTGGACGATAAGGTATATTTAATTGCTTAAAGGTTGCAATTTGCAAGTAAATTAGCCGGATTCGAGGGATTTGCCTCGTAAGAAACTGTGTGCGAACCAAACGAAATCCACCCTGTAAGCTTAAAGAAATCAAAGGTTGTCCTGCCTATGGAATAAATTACCTAAGCCCCAGCTATCCCCAAACCCCAAACCTATAATGTGGGTAGTACATGCCATGAACGGACATTGGGGGGTATCAGACACCAGCATGCCACTTCTTGTGCCTTCTTCATCACCTTCTAGGACCTACAACACCATTACTTAGCGAGGATTCTTGCAGAACTGGACGGACGAGAGTGAGGTGGAGTGGGCGACGGTGAAGAGGGAAGGCGAACGAAGCCAAAGCCGAAGTGTGAAGGTTGGGTGCCCCTCCCTCTTAACCCTACTGCTGATGAGGATCGCAAACCAAGTTGTGACTATGCAATATGAAGGTTGAGAACCATTCGGTTTTGTACTTGGGGGTTGAAATCTAGACAACCATTGGAGTCCAAGGATATAAAGTAGACTTATTTCTTTATAAAATATACTAGTATAGTATTATAATAACCATCTATTATATTATTAAAGCAAATACAAAAGAAGCCATCACGTTTGCTCTAAAGCGGAGGAAAAAGATAAAGATCCTCACCATTGATCGTTGTTGGTCCAGATTATAATAGTCCACATTAAAAGAAAGAATCCGTGTCAAGTACAATATAAAAAATAATTGAAATTTGGAATAAAAAATAAAATAAATTTGCAGTTTGATTTCCATATGAATTCCTAAGTAAAATTAAATAGAAATAGTTTGGAAAAACATTAGACAAAAAATAACAATTGGATTTATATACAAATTCCAACAAAAAACTGAAATTAAAAAATAAAAACAGTAATTTAATTATGATATGAATTCCAATGTAAAATGTCTAAATAACTATAAATCACAATAAAAAATTAAGCAACAATTATAGATTAAATTTATGTATGAATGCCAACCAATAAAATTGAAATTCAAATTAGAAAACAAAAGAAAATTTGCAATTTGATTTCCACACTATTCGAAAGTAAAATCCTTAAATAACTAAAATTCAGAATAAATTAAAATAAAATTAGCAATTTGATTTCTATGTGAACTATTAAGTAAAATCCCTAAATAAATATGGTTTAGTATAAAAATTAAAAAAATATTAGCAATTGTATTTCTACACAAATTCCAACAAAAAATGAAATTTGAAATAAAATACATAATGAAATTAGCTATTTGATTTCGATACGAATTGTAAAGCGACATCTGTAAATAACAATAATTCCAAATAAAAATAAAAATTGAATTTGAATTTGTATACAAATTCCAACAAAAAATAATTGAAATTGGGAGTAAAAATGAAATAAAATTTATAATTTGATTTTCATACAATTGCAATGTAAAATACCTAAATAATTAAAATTCAATATAAATTAAATAAAATTACCAATTTAATTTGTAAATGGTCTCCAATAAAAGGAAGTAAAATTTTAACAAAAAAATAAAATTTATAACAAGGATAACACGAATGGTGTTGTAGGAGATCACAAAAGAGTACAATGGCGTCGATTTGTCCAAAAAGAAGATAGGACCCTCCGGAAGGTGAAGAGCTGAAGTGATTGCTGGGGAGATGTGGACAATGTCATGCTGTCTATCTTAGCCATTCAACAAGGATAATGTCATGCTACTCGCCGAAGTCATTGAAGAGAAAGACCAGAGTCAAAGGATCTAAGGGCCACGACGATGAGTGGTGGGTGTCAACATTATTGAAGAAGTTAGTGTCCAAATAAGCTTGATAATAAGGAAGCTTCGGTAAAGAGGAGATGGAGATTTGCATTGAAGATAAACTATAACGATATGGAGGCATCAGGTAGCTAGGAGCGTGTCATCGCTGGTAAAGGGGCACGATACCACCTATGATAGCGAGAAGATTATCTGTATCGTTAGACAGCGACTAAAGTAGACATACTGACATCAGTGAAGATGCGAGATCACCACGGTTAGTGAAGAAGCCATAGAGTTGAGGTGGCCAATGTTGAATAAGATGAGCGATCGATATAGGAGAAGAGGGACATCGGGCACGTTTAACATCATGTATGTGTACATACATGATGCATCTGTACAAATAGGAGTATGGACACATGGAAGCAGAGGAGCAAAGGGCTCAAACTAGAGATGACGCAGGTACAGAGAATAAGCTTAGGGCAACCTGAGATAGCGTGACTAATGTCCTTGGTAGGGATTAGCGACGGTTGCACGTGCATACATGTTTAATGTTGCAACAGTTAACATTAAGCAATACTTGAGAGAAATAGAAGATAATTATGTGTTGGGGTATTGTAATAGAATGGGTAGCAGATAAGAGATTGTGTTGTAATGGGTAATAGTTAAGAGGGATGACAAAAATTGGGCATGATGTTGGAGGCTCAAGCAGAAAAGTTGCAATGATGAGAAGGGATGGAAGATACATGGTTCGGTGGGGTAGCTGGCGTTGAGGGATTATAAGTTCAATTTAGGTCACCCATGATGCATCGGTATATATGCGAGCAATATATTCTAATACCATGTAAGCTAATAAGATTATCGCACATATAATCAACGTATTGCTTTGAGATTAAATAGATGTACACGCGCATGCATATATTTTGGAAAATGGTAACATGGAGGAATAACAGGGGCATATAGCTACATGATCTATGCATGATAGAGGATGTTTACGTTTTTAAAAAAAACTCGATCCATTAAGTTTATACTTCAATTATATTTCTTAAGTTGTATTTTTCTTTAAACCTCTATTATAATTTTCAATGTTTACTATTAAAATCCTAAATAGTCTATAAGATACATAAATATATTCTCAAACATCTAAGTTATATCGTTTAATATTAAAAACTCTGAAATAAATTTAGTCATGCATATATACAAGGCACCCCGCTAGTTATATAAAAAAAAATCGGCAAGCATTATGACGTGGCAAAACACCACCCACTAGCCGCCGTACACAGCAATCCAAACGAGCTCGTCCGACTTGGCAAAACCTCAACCCCTCGCGCAGATCAAACAACAAAAGCGAAAGCAAACGAATACCTCATCTATATCCGATCCAGACCGTGAAAATCACCCGATCTAACGGTTGAAATCCCCCGCAATCCCCCCTCATCCTATCCACTACTCCCTAGTAGTGCTCTGCTCGTATCTCAGTCGCTCTCCACTGCACCTCGAGCTCAAACCAAGGATCTTTCCGAGACCGAGGCAAGAATCGCCGCAACAATGACCTCCCTCTCCTCCTCCGCCGGCGCGGCGCGCGCCACCTTCATGCCGTCGTCCTGCCGGGTGAGGCCAGCGGGAGGCAGGAAGGCGCGCCTGATGACGCGCGCGGCGGCGTCGAGCCCGAAGCTGCCGAGCGGGCGGCGGCTGCGGGTGGCGGTGGTGGGAGGCGGCCCCGCGGGCGGCGCGGCGGCGGAGGCGCTGGCGAAGGGCGGCGTGGAGACAATGCTGATCGAGCGGAAGCTGGACAACTGCAAGCCGTGCGGCGGGGCCATCCCGCTGTGCATGGTGTCAGAGTTCGACCTGCCGCTGGACCTCGTGGACAGGAGGGTGAGGAAGATGAAGATGATTTCGCCGTCCAACGTCGCCGTCGACATCGGCCGCACGCTCGCGCCGCACGAGTACATCGGGATGGTCCGGCGCGAGGTGCTCGACGCCTACCTCCGCTCCCGCGCCGAGGAGTCCGGCGCGCAGGTCGTCAATGGCCTCTTCCTAAGGTATATCACTACTCCATCAAGCGCAAGATTAATTATGAGTACAAGTTATGCCATCGTCTTGGATTTCTGACTCACTGAATGCAAATGCCGAAAGGCTAAAAAAAAGACAGGTCCAAGAGAAAATGAAAGAAATGAAATGCAAGGGGACAAGTAAGAATTAGATTTGCATGTCACACTCATGCACTGGTATGGGAGACTGTATTGGGGACTAGTTAGCATTAAATTTGCATGAAGCTAACACGAGAGACTGTATGGGAGTATGCTATACTAGTAGACTAGTACTATGTATACTAATAACTAGTAAGGTGCTCGTGCGTTGCAACGGAAAACCAAATAAAAGTGATGCATACTATCAAATATGATCTCAAACAAAATAATAAATATCAATTTTATCTTACGGCATTATGTATCAAGCAAAACATACATGTTCATACTCGTACATAAATCAAGCATCTAATATATTAGTGAAGCATGATAGAACAAGTATAACATACAATTTTTCATCAATGCTATGCCTAGTATTATACAGTCAAAACATGAAAACATAAAGAGTAAAAGACAAAAACGAAGGTTAAATAAGAATTATGAAATGAGTAGAACCTGAATTATGTTGTAATATTTGCGGTATAAGCAAAGATATAAATATAATTCCAATATAATCATATAAGCACATCAAAGACATCAATTCATATATAAATGACATAGCATATATGAATCTATATGAATTGAGCATATCATCCATGGTATACCACATATTCAATAATGGGAATGATAACATTCTAGACATGAATATGTATGTCAAAAAATAAAGCATGTATCAATTAAGACTAGCAATAAGCTCAAGTTTAATTGATTATTTGTGCTCTCAAATGTAGGGTTGCACAAGACTAATCTCGGCCGTCCCGCTACTAAATCATAAACTTTTCATCGATTGGTTATATCAAAATAGAATTCAATCCTTGAGCTCTTAAAACTGTACACTCTCAAGATTAAGGTTATATTTAACACATGTGTGCATTCGGCTAGCACCCAAGAATTAGCTAGAGCAAGTCCAACCACATACAAGATGACCTTTTGCAATAATCAAATCAGACTTAATTAATCAAGTATGATTTCTACCAGATCTGCAACAAGTATGTGGAATTTCTGCACACTAAAGACAACAGGTGACAGCAACCTAAGTTCACAATAGATAGCAACCACAGAGCATGAGCAGGAACCAGATGACAGTAATTAGAGCTCAAAGATTAAATCTACCAATCTCAATATATGATTTCTTTTATCATCGAGCAACAATCCAATCCCACTGCAATCTTAGTCTCCCAGTACTAGATATCAAATAGAGATTATGAATCTAGCACAGCACACAAAGATTGCTAATACAAGTGACTGATATACTCACAAGACCGGCGATACTCGAAATCGCCGAGAAGATCAAGGGCTAGGCACGCTATGGCGCTGTCCCAGAAAACCTATTGCCCTTACACCACCGTGAAGAGCAGTAGGCACGGAGATACAAAGCCCTCTCGCCGAAATGAAGATCACGCCAGCGAGTCGAGGTTGGGGTATGCCGCACAAGCGCAGGGGAGGAGCCGGCCAAGCACCTCACCGGAGAGCACCAGAGAACCGAAGTTGCCACACACCACAGGCAAAAATCAAAGAGAGAGAGAGAGATCACTTTCCTTCGGGTCCCCAACCAAGAGAGGCCGGCCGCCATTTATAGCCAAGAGAGGGGAGGGGTCAAGTACTCGGCGGCACCGCCAACGGCCGTGACCGAGTCTCACGCGCCGCCACCACAGCCCATTCTCACCTCAAATGCCGGATCTGAGAACGAGTCTCACGGAAGAGGGGAGCGGCACAACTGACAGGAGAGGGGAGACGCGAACCACACGGGAGGAGGAGGAGACGCACGGGAGAACGGGCCGCCATCAAGCCGACCCGCCAGGCCCGCCGAGCCTGCCTGCCTCCGCCGCGCAGCCCCTTGGATCGCCGCCGCCATCGCCCTCCAGGCGCCCGCTCGCCTCTCTGGTAAAGGGAGGAGCAAAGCTCCCCCTTTTGTTTCTCATCTGGCCCACCGACAGGTGGGCCCCTCTCTTTTCTCTTTTTTTTCCTTTTATCAAATGGGAAATTACCATTTTGCCCTTGGCACATACAACAGTCCCCACCAATTTTCCAGTTGATAACTGGTGCTCAAAGTCTTGTTCAATATACAGCTTTTCGACTATGGGTACCTTTCGGGTTTGAACCCAAAGCCTAGCGACAAGGACTACGACTCTGCACAGACAAAGGAGGACTGCGCCTTGATCCAATGCCTTGGTGTGAGAATTTTCGCCCAAATCACATTCTGTACTGGGCGGCTTGCCCTTTCCCTCTCGGGTTGGGACGTTCCGGTCATGTCCCGTATCTTACTCATGAGCGATTAAGAAAGTATACCCTTATCTTTCTTCGATTGCGACCTCACAATCACACTCACGTAGGTGAACTCTTCTAGGAATCCTGTAGGACGATTCCATAAGTCATATAGACCTAGAGTTCATTAAGAGCCAAAGCTCAACCTTCCATACAGACAGAGCACTGCAGCTAATGGGACCCGTTAGATGTGCTCTCTAATCCCACACAGTTTGTTGTCCTAGAGCCTAGTTCACGGGATCTCCGATCTCCTAGGATAGGTTACTACCAATGTGAGCCTTTATACGGGTATAAGCCCCATCCCCTGTGACGCTGCTTGGATGACCTTTCGCGCCAATCCTTTGGTGAAAGGATCTGCCAAGTTCCTTTCAGACTGGATGTATTCTACAGTAATAACACCCGTCTCTCTGGCATGCCTTACCGACTTAAGTCGGCGCTTTATATGTTTTGAGGACTTCATATTGTCCTTCCTACTCTTCGCTTTAACCAAAATGGTTTGGTTATCGCAGTAGGTCAAAATAGCTGGAATAGGTTTTTCCAGTACAGGTAGGTCAGAAAGGAGTTCTCGAATCCATTCTGCCTCTACAGCTGCTGAATCAAGCGCTACCAATTCAGCCTCCATGGTGGACCGTGTAAGAATAGTCTGTTTAGAAGATTTCCATGACACGGCCCCACCTGCTAGAGTGAATACATAACCACTCGTAGCCTTCATGTCATCCGAGTCACTGATCCAGTTAGAATCACTGAATCCTTCCAAGACTGCAGGATGACCGGAGTAGTGTATTCCCAAATTAGGATTTCCCTTCAAGTATCTTAGTACTCTTTCTAGTGCTATCCAATGATCATCTCCTGGATTGGACGTATAACGACTCAATCTGCATACAGCATATGAGATGTCTGGCCTCGTTGCACTAGTTAAGTACATCAGGGATCCTATGATCTGAGAATATTTAAGTTGATCCTTCCCATGTCCGGTGTTCTTATGTAGCTTTGCATTTGGATCATAGGGTGTAGCTGCTGGCTTACAGTCCTTAAACCCAAATCTGGTTAGGACTTTATCCACATAATGGGATTGCGAAAGAGTAATCCCATTCTCACCCTTTATAAGCTTAATGTTTAAGATAACATCAGCTTCACCCAGATCTTTCATATCAAAATTCTGGGAAAGGAAAGACTTAGTGTCATTGATCACATCCATGTTGGTCCCAAAAAGCAGTATGTCATCTACGTAAAGACATAAAATGACACCTTCGCCCCCATTAAACCGATAGTATACACATTTATCGGCTTCATTTACACAAAAGCCGACCGACGTCATCGTACTATCAAATTTCTCATGCCATTGCTTAGGGGCTTGCTTTAGACCATACAAAGATTTAATCAATCGACATACTTTCCTTTCTTGCCCCTCAACCACAAATCCTTCAGGCTGTTGTATATAAATCTCTTCATCCAACTCTCCGTTTAGGAAAGCGGTCTTTACATCCATTTGATGTACTAGGAGTTTGTATGCAGCAGCTAGTGCTAAAAGCACTCGAATTGTGGGTAAGCGAGCCACAGGAGAGTATGTATCAAAATAGTCTTCACCTTCTTTTTGCGTGAAACCTTTTGCCACTAACCGGGCCTTGTACTTTTCAATAGTACCATCAGGTCTACACTTCCTTTTAAAGATCCATTTGCAGCCTACTGGCTTACAGCCAGACGGGAGATCTGCAATTTCCCAAGTTCCGTTAGCTATGATGGAATCCATCTCGCTACGGACTGCCTCCTTCCAGTAATCCACATCCGGAGATGCGTATGCCTCTGAAAGGGTTCGTGGTTCATCATCCACGACATAGGTGACAAAGTCATCCCCAAGTGACTTCTCGGTCCTCTGTCTCTTACTCCTCCTCAACTCCAAATCAGGAGCGGTGTTATCCACACTAGGAAGAATAGAGAGATCATCTTTACCGATATGTCCACTGTCATCATTCGGTCTCATAGGAAACACATGCTCAAAGAATGTCGCATCACGAGATTCCATCACTATATTAGTAGCGATGTCACTCACCTCGGATTTGACCACTAGAAATCTATAAGCTGTGCTATTCATAGCATATCCTAGAAAGACACAATCAACGGTCTTAGGACCAAGCTTCCTTTTCTTCGGCAACGGCACATGCACTTTTGCAAGGCATCCCCACGTTCGAAAATAGGATAAGTTGGGTTTTCTCCCCTTCCATCCTTCATAGGGTGTTTCCTCCTAATTGCGAGGTGGAACCCTATTCAGGACATAGTTAGCTGTGAGAACTGCCTCACCCCACCAATAGTCCGACATACCTGAACTCTGAAGCATGGCGTTAACCAAGTCACAAAGAGTTCGGTTCTTCCTTTCGGCTATTCCATTAGATTGGGGTGAGTATGGTGGAGTAACTTCATGAATTATTCCACTTTCTTCACAGAATTGGGAGAACTCATGTGAGACGTATTCACCGCCTCGGTCCGATCTTAACCGTTTGATTTTCTTTTCTAGTTGATTTTCAACTTCAGCTTTGTAGATTTTAAAGTATTCAAGTGCTTCATCTTTCGACTTAAGTAGATAAATATAGCAATACTTAGTCGCATCATCTATGAGAGTTAAGAAATATCGTTTGCCACCTTTCGTTAATATTCCATTCATCTCACAAAGATCAGAGTGGATTAGTTCAAGTGGAGAAGTGCTTCGCCCTTCAACGCTATGAAAAGGTTTTCGGGGCTGCTTAGCTTGCACACACACTTCGCACTTTGAACCCTTCTCATAATTATAACTCGGAATTAAACTCATCTTACTTAACCGCATAATGGCTTCAAAATTAACATGACACAATCGTGAATGCCAAATATCATGAACTTTATTGCAATGGGAAACATTGTAAACGTTTACATTATTTAAATCAAGAATGGATAAGCGGAACATGCCTCCGCTATCATAGCTTTGCCCACAAAATTACCAAACTTGGTCAAAATGACCTTATTTGATTCAAACACAAGCTTTATTCCTTGCCTACATAACATTGACCCGCTAAGAAGATTGCGCGTCATCGCAGGCACGTACAGCACGTCTCTTAGGATGAGTGTTTTGCCCGAAGTAAGCTTCAGGCAAACCTGTCCAATCCCACGCACTGTTGCGGCGGCTCCGTTGCCCATTAGGACGGATCCACCACCTTCACCCTGAAATGAAGAGAAACAAGATCGATCAGCACATATATGTCTAGTAGCACCTGTATCAATCCACCAATCAATAGATGGACTTGCCATAAAGGCCATAGGTACATACTCTTCTGAGCTGGTGTTAGCCAGCGCGACATGGACCTCAGCCTTGTGGCTCTTGTGCTGACCCGGAGATGGACCCTTGCCCTTCCGATTGCGGCAATGATTGGCCTTATGGCCAGCCTCACCGCAAACGAAGCAGACGATATCCTCCTTCTTCTTCTTCATTTTCTTAGGCTGTAGCTTGACTTGAGGCTGACTTTTGAACTTGGGTTTCCCAGGTCCTCCACCATTCTTAAGTTGAACTTGATGAGCCTGAACTTGAGCCTTTCCCGAGCCGTCACCGGCTCTAGCACGCTCCTCGACATTAATAGCAGCTGACAGCTCATTGAGCGTCAAGCGCTCCTTTATATGCCTCCGAGCGGTCACAAAGTCACGCCATGAAGGCGGTAACTTAGCCAAAATGACATTGACTTGAAAATTCTCAGGCAGAGCGCAGTCGTACTGACATAAGTCACGTACATGGAGCTGAAGCTCGTGGAGCTGCTCCATCACCGACCGGCCCTCAACCATCTTGTAGTTCAAGTAATTGGCTGTAATGAAGGACTCATTTCCATTATCTCCCTCGGAGTATTTCTCCTCGAGCTCATCCCAAAGTTGCTTGGCATTAGTGAAGTTGACATAGACGTCAAACAAGCGGTTAGACAGGATGGCCAGCAAACGGGCTAAGACTGCATTATTAGCATCTTCCCATTTCATCGTCTCAGGGATCTCCAGCGGAAACGCCGGTGGATTTGAGATGATCCAGAAGAGCTTAAGGTCAGTCAGCCAAAGTTTGGCCTTCGCCTGCCAGCGCTTGAAATTGGCTCCGTCAAACACTTCAGGTTTCACGACATCAGAAGAGGAAGCCATTTCTTTCAATATAGGTTTTCTGGATTGTTGTAATATTTGCGGTATAAGCAAAGATATAAATATAATTCCAATATAATCATATAAGCACATCAAAGACATCAATTCATATATAAATGACATAGCATATATGAATCTATATGAATTGAGCATATCATCCATGGTATACCACATATTCAATAATGGGAATGATAACATTCTAGACATGAATATGTATGTCAAAGAATAAAGCATGTATCAATTAAGACTAGCAATAAGCTCAAGTTTAATTGATTATTTGTGCTCTCAAATGTAGGGTTGCACAAGACTAATCTCGGCCGTCCCGCTACTAAATCATAAACTTTTCATCGATTGGTTATATCAAAATAGAATTCAATCCTTGAGCTCTTAAAACTATACACTCTCAAGATTAAGGTTATATTTAACACATGTGTGCATTCGGCTAGTACCCAAGAATTAGCTAGAGCAAGTCCAACCACATACAAGATGACCTTTTGCAATAATCAAATCAGACTTAATTAATCAAGTATGATTTCTACCAGATCTGCAACAAGTATGTGGAATTTCTGCACACTAAAGACAACAGGTGACAGCAACCTAAGTTCACAATAGATAGCAACCACAGAGCATGAGCAGGAACCAGATGACAGTAATTAGTGCTCAAAGATTAAATCTACCAATCTCAATATATGATTTCTTTTATCATCGAGCAACAATCCAATCCCACTGCAATCTTAGTCTCCCAGTACTAGATATCAAATAGAGATTATGAATCTAGCACAGCACACAAAGATTGCTAATACAAGTGACTGATATACTCACAAGACCGGCGATACTCGAAATCGCCGAGAAGATCAAGGGCTAGGCACGCTATGGCGCTGTCCCAGAAAACCTATTGCCCTTACACCACCGTGAAGAGCAGTAGGCACGGAGATACAAAGCCCTCTCGCCGAAATGAAGATCACGCCAGCGAGTCGAGGTCGGGGTATGCCGCACAAGCGCAGGGGAGGAGCCGGCCAAGCACCTCACCGGAGAGCACCAGAGAACCGAAGTTGCCACACACCACAGGAAAAAATCAAAGAGAGAGAGAGATCACTTTCCTTCGGGTCCCCAACCAAGAGAGGCCGGCCGCCATTTATAGCCAAGAGAGGGGAGGGGTCAAGTACTCGGCGGCGCCGCCAACGGCCGTGACCGAGTCTCACGCGCCGCCACCACAGCCCATTCTCACCTCAAATGCCGGATCTGAGAACGAGTCTCACGGAAGAGGGGAGCGGCGCAACTGACAGGAGAGGGGAGACGCGAACCACACGGGAGGAGGAGGAGACGCACGGGAGAACGGGCCGCCATCAAGCCGACCCGCCAGGCCCGCCGAGCCTGCCTGCCTCCGCCGCGCAGCCCCTTGGATCGCCGCCGCCATCGCCCTCCAGGCGCCCGCTCGCCTCTCTGGTAAAGGGAGGAGCAAAGCTCCCCCTTTTGTTTCTCATCTGGCCCACCGACTGGTGGGCCCCTCTCTTTTCTCTTTTTTTTCCTTTTATCAAATGGGAAATTACCATTTTGCCCTTGGCACATACAACAAATTATACCACAGAGGTCAAGTCTGTAGGGTGGATACCAACCATCACTCAACGGTGATACTATTTTGCGAAGCATGTATTCGTGGCAATAAATTACCTTAGTGTATATTCTGTTGCAGTAAGATAATCCTCTCTCTTTACTGCTTCACCTCCTCGTAACAGTTGTAGTACTACATAGAATCAGGATAGACACACAAATTAATGTAACGCCCAAATGAATAATAGAAAAATGAATAATAATGGTCCAAAAGTAACATTGTTCCTTTGCAAGCCCAACCCCTAATTAGCATCTTCGAGAAAAGGCGCCTAATTACCTCTATCGAAAACAAAGTAGAGGAATTATTTCATCTGAAGTACTGCTAAACTAATGGACTTTATGTCTTACGGAGCAAAAACATCATGGATGTCATAGTATGAAATGTTCAAATTTTGATCCTTCTATGCAAAAAACAGGCCTAGGTGATACCAACTCTAGCATTTATCGTACTGATATAGGATATGTACTGGTTTCATAAATCAAATGCTGAAACAACTACAGTTCTTAGTGAACTGCTTTGGAATTTTCCCCAAGAGTGAGCCAATGAAATGCCTACATAAGTAATGAATAAGTACAGTGGCTGATGTATGCACACCAAATTTGTACATGCAAATTTTGAACAGCTAGGATTTTCATAATTTTAGTCTAAACTGGCCTAATCAGACAAGTATCCTGCAATTTGTACAGTGGCTTTCATTTCAGCTATCAATTCAACATAGAAATCACCTTTTGGTCAAGTACATGCAAATTTTAAGGTGCAGAAACTCATATAAGCACTATTTTTCATCTTGTTATCTTAATGCTCCATGGAAAATATATCACAACAGACTCACTAACCCAAAACTTGACTTACTTATTAGAAAAATGATTCTTCACTTTTTTATCATAAGTTCGAAAAGCATTGACTACTAACTGAAAGGTAGCATGATTGATTAATAACCATATATTCGGAGTATCCCTAAAAGTGTAGCAAATATATATAAAAGTCTTAATACCAATATTATCAAAACTGCAAATTATGAAATTTATAGTATCTTGAAGTCTTCCGTAACAAATAAAATTAGAAAGATATAAATAGTATGAACTTGTGAGCACAAATTACTTTTTTAAAGCTACTGCACAAAAATCATAATCTGTGTTGGAACTACCTGCTACCATCTAGATATCAAAATCTCACAAAATTCTGGACGAAAAAGCAGAAGAGAAGAAGAGATTCAGTAGCGCATGAATTGGGATTGAAAGGGACCAGCCTGCTTTTTTAACATTTTGCTACCACAATTACTATTTTGAAATGCTATAAATTAACCTATCCCCGTGACTTATACGATCTCATTTCGTCTATGCAGTGCAATCGCAATTTTATCAGAAACTACAGCCATGTACTTTGAAACATATGAAAACCAAACCTAAAATGACATCTTTACACCACCACCATACCATATCTAATCCCATGTTGTAGCCATTTTTGCTAGAACGGAGCCCAATTCAAGCTTCCGTAGCCCAAATGCATTGTAAAGCTCCAAACTTCGTATCTCTCACACCTCACGGCATGATACACCAAATTTACAAGGATCACAGAATAACACACACCTCGGAACCAAGCGGGTACTCCCCCTTGGCCGGCCAGAGCCCGCTCCGGACGTAGCGCTCGGCGGCCGTGATGCGGCGGAGCACGTCGATGACCAGGCCGACGGCGTGGTAGGCGACGTCGACTGAGTAGACCGTCCCGGCGTTGGTGACGATGACGCCGCGGCGTGCGCTTCTCAAACCACAGAAAGAGTATGATCAAGAGACCGAGCAGGGCCGAAGAAGGAGAACGAGAGGAAGAAATACGGAAGCATGTTACCTCAATGCAACTGCCTACCAAACACGTTCACGTTTGCAACCGCCGAATCTTATGCCACGTTCGCCCATAAAACTCCTCAATTTGTAACCGCCGAGGCTGCAGCTGCTCTGGCTCCACCTTGCTCTCAGCTGATGCGCACCACAACCGCCGCATTTTTGTTGCCATGGTCGAGTGGGAGGGGGAGAGACGGGGGAGGGGAGAGTGACGGCGCGGTGAACGGGGGAAGAGGACTCGGCGGCGGCGCGGAGGAGTGGGGGAGGAGGCGAGGGCAGACTGGAGGAGCGGGGGGAGGCGGAGGCGGCGGCGCGGGGTGGGAGGGAGGGGAGGAGGCGGCGGCGGCGCGGGGTGGGGAGGAGGGGAGGCGGCGGCGGCGCGGGGTGGGGAGGAGGAGGTGGCGGCGGCGGCGCTGGGTGGGGGGAGGAGGAGGCGGCGATTGTCATCAGATCCCAAACCATACCGGGAGGAGGCGGCGGCGGCGCGGGTGGGGAGAGGGGAGGAGGCGGCGGCGCGGGGTGGGGGGAGGAGGCTGCGGCTGCGCGGGGTGGGGGGAGGATGAGGCGGCGGCGGCGAGGGGTGGCGGGAGGACGAGGCGGCGGCGGAACGGAGGACGAGGCGGCGGAGGAGGAGCGGGGCAGCGGCGGCGCGGGGTGGGAGGGAGGGGAGGAGGCGGCGGGGCGAGGTGGGGAGGAGGAGGAGGAGGCGGCGCCGGGTGGGAGCGGGCGAGGCGGCAGCGGCGGCGCGGGGAGGATTCGGGGGGGGGGCAGGGAGGCAGCCGCAAGAATCGGGGGCGGGGCGCGGGGGGGGGCAGGGAGACAGCCGCACGTTTAGGGAGGAGGTGGGGCCACATGTCAGCCAATGTTTTTTTAGAAGGGGTGGGACTTGGGAGAGGCCGCACCAACCACCAACTCCTTTTATATAGTAAAGATTATTTGGTCTGTGTACATGTGTGTCAAACCTCAAATCTAGTACCCATGCAAGACTAGTATACATACTTATTGAGAAATAAAGCTGTTGTTTAACAAGCATTTCGAATTTAACATAAATAGAGCTACCTCAAAACTATACACCCAATAAAAAAAATGGTTGCTAAAATGTCGTGCTAAAAGGAAAACCCAAAACCTCTGAAAATGCTGCTAATTTTTTGTCGGACCTCGGGTTAGCAAACCCAGATCCTCTGTGATTCCACCGCACTATTCCCTGGATCAGTAGATAGTGATCACAGATACATTACTGTATATCAAAAACATATCATGCGGTAGAGTAAATGATACAGTAATACTTACTCATGGGCCGACTGGGCCGAAAATAAAAAATGCAGCAGCGGAAACTTCACACAGGTGGGACCCGCAGGACTTGCCCACAGGCAGCCAACTGGGGTTCGCGACCTAGTCTATGGCATCATCGTCTTCCAGCTCTATCGACCCTTTTTGGGCATCGCAGGGCTTGACTTTATTTCCTTTCTGACTGAATGATGGCAATTAAGCCAGAATGAGTACGATGATACTCAGCAAGCCACCACACAGGATGCAGTAATAATAGATGCAAAGCTCTCAAGGGAGGCTTGAGTTTCTTTTATTTGCTAAAAGTATTGTTTTGGGAATTACAATAAGTAAGAAAAATCTCCTGAGACGTAGCAGTTTTAACTGAAACATGTTTTATGAAATTGATTGTGAGAATGCGATAATAATTGTAGTGTAGGTTACATCCACCTTTTTACAGTGCATGGTTACCTCCACCAATGCTAGTTTTCGCCGCTGGAGTACATCTCTCCAGGAAAAGTTCATGGTCAGAGTACATCTCTCTGATAGGTTTTATCCCACCCACAAATATTTTTGGAAATAGAACTATCTCGAGTAAGTTCCCATGTCCGCCCTTAACCGTGGGCACGGCTATTCGAATAGTTTACACTCTGCAGAGGTTGTACACTTTCACCATAAGAGATAAGTCATCTTAATAGTCAACATGCTTCCTTAGGCATGAGACCCAGATGGTTTATCACAAAACCTTTACCTTACTCCGATTTAGCTAGATTCCACCCCGCTGAGGTTTCACCGCTGAAGGGCTACATCCACCACAGTCAGAAGCCCCCTCTTGCGCCGTATGGGTAAACCAGTGCTCTGGCACCCATCTTCCGTGATGATATCTAAGCTAAACCTTTGCAAGTTAATCAGCTAGGTCGTACCCATATAGACTTGTGGTTGTACTGTTTTACACCAGGAGGTCATCACAAGATTCAGTCCTTAATTTGTCCAGGCGGTTCTTACCACAAACCACGGGTTCTCGTGCGACATTAGCACCATCCACTCTCACCAACCGCCCAGACAGGTACAGCAGGTTTTGAGAGTTTTGAGAAGCTTAAATCAGTTGTATCAACATATTCAGCCACGTACATCCCATGACTGTCCTAAACGAAGTTTTTATGTTTTCGAAGCTTGATGATCAGGGCAACTAGCGCCCTGGACATTGACAAGACTAGCATGGCATTTAATATGACTTATAGCTAATAAAATTATCAATAATATCTATGGTGACAAGGATCAGGTGATTCCAGTATCAAGGGATGGCATAGTAAATTTAATACAACATCAAGTGGGCATGTAGCTACCTTAAGTTTTGACATATATTTGCATAGTAAATTAAGCATGCAAGTTGATAGTTTAAAAGAACATAGTTTTGCATAAAATGTAGGATCAATATGATCAAAGTGATAACTTGCCTTGCTTGGTGTACCATGGCCTTGATTGATCTAAGTCAAAGCCTGCTCAGTCAGCGATATCAACTTCCTAGTCGTCGCTTTTACTCGAATCTTGATCTTGTTCGAATCTGTCGCCTCGTTGAGTCTTCAGATTCTAATACGCGGCAAAGAAAAGAAAGACCAAATAAACCCAAATACTTTAAATGCCCGATTTAATTTAAATTATACATTTGTTACGATTTGGGAATAGAGGGATGATGCGGATTAGTGTGCTGTAACCACAACGGTGGCTGGATTTGCGCAGGAGAATGAGTTGTCTGAATGGCTTTACCGTGAGGGAAAATTTTAGGAGAACGAGGGTCAAAATGAATGAATAAGTATCTTCAAGCATTTATCCACTCTGGAAAAAGGTAGTGGCCAACCTAGCCGATTTGGGGAATGACGAGGCTCGATCGCATTGATTCCTATTTATCAAAGAAGTTCCATGAGCCAGGAAAGGCTTATGGACAGATATAAGAAGTTATTGAGGGTAGTAAAGAGGAACAAAATTTTGTGATTTTTAAGGTGCGGGAGCTTTACAGGAGATGAGTATAGTTTTAATTACTTAGAGTAACTTTGATATTTCATATGGCAGTATTGATCTGAGATTGCAACTGCCAATTCAATGAATCATTATTTAATAACTTAATTAAGGTATGAAGTTAAATCTTTAATCAGTTATTATTATGGACAAGGTTGATTATTTTATTGATTAACCAATTTATCACTAGCAGTCCGCCTCTTATTAGGTGAGTGATTCATAAATTAGTAAAGATCTTCTTGATAAAGGGATTTCTTTCATCCTTGCTTATTATTGATCATTAGATTTCAATCCTGAGATAATGATTGGGGATTTGGATGTGAGGCAAGGACTATGTTATGCACTAATAAGAGAGATGACATGATTTTTGAGATGAGCATCTCCTGGTCAATATTTTATGTGGCAGAACCTTGTTAAATCTATTTGCTTAGTTTGTGTAAATAGGTTTCGCATATTTACTTTTTAACATCAACACGCATATAACCCATGTTGATTCCTTATTATCTGAGAATTGACCATGCATGATCTTGTCTTAGTCTTACATATAGATCAAATGAATTTATGGGTCTCAATTGGCACAAAATTAACTAATGTTAGGTTTTTAATTCAGTTGTGAAGATCTTTTCTTTATGTACTCATGAGCAATTGCTTATTCCCATTTCATTTACAAACCTTGGTTTATACAATTGCTCCTTTGATTGTTTACACAACAACCTCAGTTTCCAAATTAGTTAACACCTAGAATGAATACTGAGACATGAGGCAAAGATTTTGGGGATGCCTAACCGGCTGGGCCCACATGTCATACCAGAGAGGGAGACAGCATAAAAAAAGGCGCTTTCTTCGGCTGGGGAACAGAACAGAGCAGAGGAGGGAGGCCGAAGCATGGCAGCGGCGGCGACGTCGGCGGGGAGCGGCCGAAGAGGCGGCAGCGGCCACTGAAATGAAATGCCCTGGCGTTGAGGAGGCTCACGGTGGCAGTAGCTCCGGCCGGGGTGGCACCAAGGCGAGCGGGCGGCGATGGAAGGCGGCCGGGACGGGGAGCCGGTTGGGGCACCGGTGGCCGGAGGGAGAAAGGAGCGGATTAAGGTGAGCACAAGCACGAGTAGGGCCCAAGGAACTTACCGGAGCGGTTGGTTCGACCGGAAGGAGGCCGAGGCAGGTCGGCGATGGAGACCTACGGCGGCGTAGGCGAGCGCACGGCGCCGGCGAGCTGGGGCGGGCCGTAGCTCCGGCCGGCGGCGAGGAAGGCTTCGGGGCGTCGAGAAGATGCTTCCACAGCGAGGAATTGGAGGGAGGTCCACCGGGGAGGTGTTGGCAGTGGTAAGGGCGGCGGCGGCCAGTTTTGGGGAAGAGGCAGCGACGGCGAGCTCTGGTGATGGAGAGTCCGATTAACTCTTAGAGGAGGGAGCTGGAAGGTATAAACACAATGTGACGCGATCACTTGTGTGATGGCATCGCCGGAGCAGCCGGGACGGCGTGAGGCGGCGGCCGGGGCTTTGGGCTGGCGCGGGAGTAAACAGAGGAGAAAGGAAAGAGCCAGGGGAAGCAATGGGGCGGCAGGGTTCTTATAACCATGGAAAGGGGTCCTTGTGGCGGTGCTGTTGCCGGAGACCTGGGAGCAGTGCACGACATGGTGAAGCGACGGCCGTAGCAGGGTGACGCGCGCAGGGCATGGGCTGCGAGTACTGCCGGCATGGCTGCGTGCGTCCGGCGGTACGGGGCAGCGCAGAGGTGACGGGGAAACCAGGGGCGGAGCGTGAAACCACGGGCGGAGCAGCGCGGTTGGCCGTAGCGTGCTGACAGCGGAGCAGCGGCGTGGTGCACGGCTATGTGTGCAGTTTGCTTCGGTCGGCCTGGAAGTGTGTGTGCACGGCGCAGGGACCGTGCGCGCTCGAGGGCACCCTGGCTCGGTGGGAGCGACGCGGCCGGGGCACTCGTGCCGGAGCGGGCGGCGAATCGGAAGAACAGGGGAGGGAGGAGGAAGAAGGAAGCGGCCGAGCCAGCGAGCGGCCAGGAAAAAGGGGAGGCGGGCCGAACGGGCCGGGAAAAGAGAAAAAACAGCGGGCTGGAAAAGAAAATGGGCCAGGCCCAAGAGAGACTTTGGAGATTTTAAGAAGTTTCTGAATTTAGATTTGCAATTAGATTTTGAATTTGGAAGCTTTGTTCAAATTTTGCGATCAACAATTTAATTTTTCAAGATTGTCGAGTCTTGAGAAATAACTCTTAATCTCCCAATTTAAATTTTCAGATGCGCAAATTGGATGGAAAAAGGTTTTGTACTAATTTTCAATTTCTATTCTTAGCTTTGAATGACCGGATTTCAAATTTAAAATTTGAAATTAATACTTCCAAGGAGTTTTGGATTTTCTCAATTTTAAACTTTAAATCTTTGGTTCTTGGTTTCCAAGGTGTGTATTTTCATTACTCGGGCTTTTTGGCAAGCACCCAACTCGAGAAATCTAAAATACGCCAAAAGCTTTCAAGAAATATAGGAGGAACAATTAAAAGATTTTAAAATTTTTGAAAGTACACTAGCTCCCTAATTGAGATGTTACATTTTTCGTCAGAAAATACTAATCAGAAAACTAAAAACGAGCGATCTTTTATTTTGCACAAGCAGTGGGGCTAATCTGACTGACTTGACTGTTACCAAAGGTACGAGGCGCCCAAGGAACCCAACGGCTCGTACGTGGTGCACTACAACCACTACGATAGCGCCAATGGCAAGGTGGGCGGCGAGAAGCGGTCTGTCGAGGTCGACGCGATCGTGGGCGCGGACGGCGCCAACTCCCGCGTGGCCAAGGACATGGGTGCGGGCGACTACGAGTACGCCATCGCGTTCCAGGAGCGCGTCAAGATCCCCGACGACAAGATGCGGTACTACGAGGAGCGCGCGGAGATGTACGTCGGCGACGACGTCTCCCCCGACTTCTACGGCTGGGTGTTCCCCAAGTGCGACCACGTCGCCGTCGGCACCGGCACCGTCACGCACAAGGCCGACATCAAGAAGTTCCAGGCCGCCACGCGCCTGCGCGCCAAGGACAAGATCGAGGGCGGCAAGATCATCCGCGTGGAGGCTCACCCCATCCCCGAGCACCCCAGGCCTAAAAGGTAACACCATTCTGTGAAATGGAGATTTTTCTTTGCAAGAACTGCCAATGGCTGATCATGCCTGGCTTGTGTTGGATCAGGGTGTCGGGGCGGGTGACGCTGGTGGGGGACGCGGCGGGGTACGTGACCAAGTGCTCGGGCGAGGGCATCTACTTCGCGGCGAAGAGCGGGCGGATGTGCGCGGAGGCGATCGTGGCAGGGTCGGCGAACGGGACGCGGATGGTGGAGGAGAGCGACCTGCGCAAGTACCTGGCCGAGTTCGACCGGCTCTACTGGCCGACGTACAAGGTGCTGGACGTGCTGCAGAAGGTGTTCTACCGCTCCAACGCGGCGCGGGAGGCGTTCGTGGAGATGTGCGCCGACGACTACGTCCAGAAGATGACCTTCGACAGCTACCTTTACAAGCGCGTCGTGCCGGGCAACCCGCTCGACGACCTCAAGCTCGCCGTCAACACCATCGGCAGCCTCGTCAGGGCCACCGCGCTGCGCCGGGAGATGGAGAAGGCCACCTTGTGAGCTGCGAGCCTGCGACCTGACAAAGCTCTCCTTCACGAAGCTGCGATTTCCTTGAGGTGTTCGACTCGAATCGCAGTGGTTCGGTATACTAGTACAGATTTGCGGCTGATCAAACGGATTTGGAACAACGTACATCGAGATGGACAAGAGAAAAGCTTGTTTCGATCGAAAGGTCGTGTACCGACCAATCCTGTCCGATTTTCTTGTAGAACATATGGTGATGTTCAGACTTCAGAGCAGTTCGGCTGGATTATTGAAGCACGCCAATCTTTGTTGTGAATTAATGTAGTATAAAAGTTCCATGTTTTGGTCGTGTGTTCTGACGAACAACGAATGAAACGAAACGGTCGACCTGCTCTTCAAGCAATTCTGAATTTGTGAATGGATGGACTTTTACTATGTAACGCACTGCATTTTCAATTCACTTTAAACGATAAATTATGAAGCTAAATAAAATTAATTAAATAACTAATGAATAAATTACAATGTAAATTAAGTTTTTCCCATACATCAAGCCAAATTGAAACATAACAACAGTGAATAAATAGAATGCGGGCCTGTTCTTTTCGGCAGCGGCTTATGGCTGAAATTTTTGAATTTTGGCTGTTTACGGTACAGATTACGGAGAGACAGATACTCACTTACGATTTTGGTTGGTACAGATGTTGGGCTTTTAACGTATAGATCGTTTAACTTGTAGACCCCGTCTTGAGAAAATACTCCGTTTAAAAGTTGGGTACTGTAGCAGAAGCCAAAAGCTAATTTCAAAAGCCTAGAAGAACAGGCCTACATTCACAAGTCTCATTATCAAAGACAATCGTCTCCAGAATAAAAATAATTAAATTATAATTAAAATTACATCAATATTTACTAAGCTGTAGTTCCCGATTTACTTTCTCTATAACAAAAGCACATGCATGTTGAAAAGAGAAAACCTAAGAAAAGAAAGAGAAAAAATTGCTGTCAGAACCCATAGTCCATATCATCCCAAAGGGTTTGCTCATTGAGATACCAGGATTGTCTGGGCTAGTCAGCACCTCTCGCTAAATAAGGTTTCATCATCTAGCATTAGAAACAAACCTGAATCATTCCTGAATTCCTTTCTACAATGCCAGCCAACCTAGTAAAGATGGTTTTACAGAAGTACCTAAGCCACCACACACTGTTGCGGTAAAAAACCCCCCAAGCACAGCTCACTCAGCATAGGTAAAAGGGGGATAAGACCAAGCAAGAGACCACAGAGGGAGGGAGGGAGAGAGAGAGAGAGAGAGAGAGCACATTCCAGCCATAACCTACATAGAAAGGAGACCGAGCAAACCATCTCTGTCCCTACCCACACATCATTGCCCAAAAATTCAACCCACAGAAGCCGAAGGCTAAGAGCAAGGAGCCACTGAGCCTTGCCACGGCCAGATCAACGAAGGAGCAGGGGAGCCAAGTTGTGGCAAGGAGGACTGAAGAGGGAGGGGGATAGGATCAGGGCCATGGAGGAGGGCAGCAAGCGGGTACAAGAAGCACTGTAGGGAGCTACAACCATTGGCACCATCATTATCATTCTCACCAGATCACCCAACCCCGAACCAGAGCAAGCAAGGTGCCCCCTACATGCTTTCCATTTCCATTACTTGTGTGCAAGCAAGCAAGGGTTTGGAATGTATGCTTGTAGAGGAGTGGAGGATCAAGGAGAGTAGGGTATACTGGAGGAGAGGCAAGCCTTGGCATCAGTGTGCTCACTGCCAGCCACCACATGCACCTGGTGGCACTCTATTGTGCTCCTCGACACACGAGAAGGCCCTAGGCCCTATCACAGTGAGCCATGGCCGAAGCACCGCATCCCCATCATCATCCAAATCCGTCTTAAAAAGACTAACCAGAATCAAATCATAAGAAATCAAATCCAGACATATGGAGATGGGAAACACCATAGATAGAGTGGATCTGACCGATGGAGATTGGAGGCGGCGACCCTAAGGTCGGCGACGACCAGTAGGTTCAACAGAGCCAGAGGTGGAGGGGCTGAGATGGGAGCTAGGGAGGGGACGACTTGTAGAAGCGCTGCAGAGACGAAGAGCGCTCGAGCGGCGATGGTGCTCCACCGGGGAGACTGACGGCCAGTCGATCTGGAGCCGACAAGAAGGATGGCGACACTGGCGGTGAAGTAGATCAGGAGTGAAGGGGGGAGAGAGGCAGAGAGAGAGAGGAAGGGAGACCGGGCGCATGGGAAGACAAAGAGAGAGAGAGAGGGGGGATAGAGATAAGGAAGGAAGGGAGAGATGAGCCGGTGTGTGCCAAGGCCGCTCGACCAACCAGGAAAAGGGCAGGAAAAAGAAAAGAAAATGAAAAAGAGAAAAATAAAGTGCATGTGTACAAATTCATCAACGCTAAGAAATAATTAGGAGTTAGCCAACGTATATCTATCGCATTTGCGTCCGCCTATAGGCCAACCATCTGGTTTCGATCGTGTAAAATGTTCCAAAGATTCACATGTTTTAAGGGGTAGACTGCGTACATAATGCAGGAAACAGACTGGGTACAAAGGAAGGCTTTTCACCCAAGTGCATCTGAGACTGGGACTTACTACCAAATCCCAGGCAAGCATGCCTTTGATCATTTTGATTAGAGTAATTTCACATACAAAGTATTTTTTATGCTAGATTAATACCATTCTATGTGTACAAGGAATTTTTGGAATAAATCATGTGATTGATGTGACTAATGATGAATACGGAAGGATAGCTAGGCAGTTGATGGAGCAATACGGAAGGGTAGCTAGGCAGTTGATGGAGCAACTATCCTGTAGATAAATAAGAGGAAAGTGGAGGTTTCCCTAGAAAGGAAAGATAGTGGCAGGTGTGGGGCCCTTTACATATGAAATAACGATAAACCCTCACTCATATAATAGGCCGTATTTATCTTTCACATGGGATGAGACTATAAGTATTTAGAAGAGAAGAGAATGACAACCCAATTTATGGACTTCACATACGCTACATGCACTTGATTCACATTAGTCAAAGTAATGCATCATGCAACAAACCACAGTAAAACACTGGCACACATGCCATGCACATGCACTCAACTATGCTCATCCACTAATCCTAACCATAGGACCAAAACTCAAACAAAAAATACATGATTTCAGCACCAAGTCGCCAAAAGCAAGTTTGACCGCCATTACCTGATCGGTCTGACCGTTGGTACCATGCCGGTGACTGCCAGTGTCTAACCGGTTTGACCGCTTAAGAGCACCAGAAAACACCATCTCTGAAATTTCAATTCAACTCTATCTATTTTCAGCTCAGAACTCCAAATTGAGTGACATCTAGTGTAAAGACATCCTTAAACATACATACACAAGTGTTTGGTGCCTATTTTCCAAATGTCGTATGACCATTTGACTGCTCCATAGTCGTCGGTCAGACAGTCATTGCTAGGCCGGTCAAACCGATTAAAACCTGATATTAATTCTGAAAATTATAAACTCCCAAAATCAAACTAATTTTGATAACATTTATATAATAAGATCAAATACTAATTGTACACCATAAAGTAACCTTCGCATGATCTCACAAGTAGTAACGCTAGATTCTACATCCATTTGTGATCGATCTGATCGGTTTCTTGTCGGCTATACTGGTTCGTTTTCTGTCAAGCAGTGGGCAGAGAAGCAAGGTATTTCCTCTTGTTCATGCTAATGACCTGATTTCAGGGCTAGCTGTCTTTTCAGCCTGTAACAAAGGCAAAATAAGCACTCGTTCTAAACGTGTATGCATACCAGAAAGTGTTTTCTGTATGCATTGTTTGGGCCAGTTGCTTTACTTGTCCTAACTCTTAAAAATACTCTTACAAAGTGTACAGTACAAAGAAAAAATAATTCTTTTATGGTATTTTAAAATAAATATGAGCCATTCAATCTTTGTAATCTAATAGTTCGGATTAATTAAGATTTAGTTATACTACCACCCATAATACCAACGGTAGAATCTTTAAAAAGATAAAATTATAAATAAGATAAGATGCATAAGATTAATTTTTCTCGACTATAGTGGACTTAATTTTTCGCTCGATGCTGCAGTCACAAGACTCGTGGAATCAATTGAAGTTTGGCGGGTAATTTCTGGGTACTCTTCTTCTTTGGTCCTCCCCATCATGAGAAAAATGCGTGTATGCCGATGCAATTCCGGATCATATCATCAGACCAGGACGATTGATCGGAACGGGAGGCATTGGGACACGCAAAGGTGCAGCGCTGATGCTTGCTTTGACACCCAGGGAACTCCTCGTTCATGATGCCCAAGTCTGGACTTGGAAGACTCTCGTGGAACTTCTTCTATAACTGCTTCAAGAGATGAGTCTTCAGGCTTCCCCAGCGTGTATACACCTGAAATAACCTGAGATCGATCGATGCTGGGTGTGTACACCCTGGTCTACTGGACTTGCATGGAAGCCGAGAGCCGATATACATTTTGTAACTGAGAAGAATCATCGGTGTGACTAATTACGAACACGTACAAAAAAATTCACTAGTTTTTTTGTGTTGAAAAATTTAAGCATGCACTTTTCTGAATGTGTACAGGACTGAGGACTAGAAGGAAGGCATAGTAATGACAAGCTTGATAGGCAGCATCGTCAAACTTTTTGCGAGTCTAAGAGAGAAGAGGAGACCTGGGAAATCGAGGAAATGACTAGCAGAGCAGGGTAAAATGCAATGGTCGGATGGAAATATTTTGAGAGAGTAACCTGATCAAAATACTCAGTGAGCTGCAGCAGGATTGACCTACCTAGCAAGGCTGGCCAGAACTCAGGAGACAGGAGTGTTAGGATTTTCCCAAGTTGAGTGGCTAATCTGCATCGAGTCGTAGCAATCACAAATGTGTTATTGTGTCATAGTTGTGTGGTGGTTTTCAGTTTTCTTCTGAAAACATTGTAGCAGATGTTGTGAAGACGTACATCACAATCCACAATTAGGCTGAGAGGTAGGTACCTACCCTCTACTTCCCCATCAGGGTGCCTGCAATTGCCCACCGAGGAAAGTGGCAACTACCATACACTTGTGTTGTGTAGGAGCATTGACCACATGGGCCTACTACATCCAACATATTAATCATGAAAATATCACTCTCCATTCTGAAACCTGGAAAATTCCATGAGTTTAGACAATGCATGGCTTGGTTGTCCGACTGATATAGCACAGTAGTTGAGAAAAGGAACAGGGGCAGAAAAGCCTGAACTACGGTTGTTACGTCGGTTTCTGACACTGCTCAATTTGGCTATAGCTGAGGACCCGAAGCAACAAAAGAAGATGACGAAAATTCAGACGCCTGAATTGGTGAGTTATGAACTCTGAAGCCAGTTGCTTGAATGCTTGTTCGTGATTTCGTACTGGTGCAGTACGTACCCGATAAGGCGAAAAGAAACTGAAGATCAATGAGAAGTCAGGACTGCAAATTGCTGAAGTAACGAACACGAGCTTTTTCAATAGTGGCAGGTCAGTTTTGACAGTGACCAACCAGATGCAAGGGCCCTGCCCATTGGACGGTGTAGAACCATGCGTCCATCGTTCATTCGTATCGAAATGGCGACAGAGGGGGGATGAATGTCGATCTCTTAAAATTCCCCCGAGAATTCGTACATAGATTTTTCAATAAGAAGCAAAACAAAGCACCTTACAAAAAATTAAAAATAATTTTGCTGAAATTTGGAACACATGTGACACTGAAAAATTACCATAAATCAGAGACCAGCCAGTAAAAAATTCAACTGAAAATAATGCTGTTTGATCCGCATGCAAAATGGTTGAAAATCAGCACAAGAAAAAAAGAAAAGCAACTAAAGATGAAGAAGGGCCACTACTGCATGCTTCCCTTACCATTCAGCCAACAGGAGCAGCCTGTGAGAATTTTGGCCGAAAGACAGTAGCTGCAGAATGAAAAACTTCAGAGGAAGCTCAAATCCAAGAGAATGAGAGAGGAACTTCTTTTCTTTTCAGACAAAAATACCAAGAGCATAATCTAAATATAATGGAGGCTCTAAACAACATAAGAAATCAACAAAAGCTTGAGAAATTCAGAGATTTCCTAAAAACTGAAAAAGTACAGAGGGTTCAACTAAAACTCAAATTCCTCTCAAATCCATGATCCTTTGGCTATGAAATTTTGCAGATATGTTAGCAATAGCCATGAGATAATCTAGATCAAATTTCATGTCATTTCTCCAAGGGAAACAAGAATGGCATCAAAACCCTAGAAGGCCAAAAACATGAACAGAGGAGCCCAAAAACTTAAATCTGAAATTAAACTTGGTTTGCTATGAAGATTTACTAGCCAAATGGCTTTTGAGCATCTACCATGTCATAGCAACCCATTTTGGGCCTTTCCAACAAGAAACAACAAGAAAACGAAAATATCACAAATCCACCAAAAAGAGCATCGAAGGAACAGAAGCAAGAACAGAGAGAAACATCAGATTTTCCATTGCAAATTACAGGCGAAATACAAAGAGATACGTCCCCATACGCATGGACATTCAAACAAGGAAGATTACAAGTTCATCTCTCCAATCTCTCCCTCTCAATCCCCAAGATCACCAAGAACCTCACATGTTTCTTGGGAGGAATACACAGGAAGGAGAGACTCTCATAGAACATATCGTAGAGACACAGAGGGAGCACACTCTGCCTCCACCAACAACCCCCACCAACTAAAGCCTAAAGCCAAAACAACAACTAAAGACTCTTTTGACTCTAGCAAACCCTAATTCCTTTTCAAGTGCTCAAGTGGGCATACAGCCCTTCCATCCTTTATATAGCCTCCGACTAACGGGTTTCCACCCCGTTACGCCTGCTAAGTCCAACGGAGCCCGCTCCCGCTTGTGCAGCCACGCGAATTTCCCGATTCGCCCCTCGTGCACCTTCCGGGAAGCTTCCGCGCTCCTTGCCTCGCACGCCTCGCAACCACCTCGAGTCCACGTCGTCTTCGACACATCCTGACCGTTCTGACCTCAGCGCCACCTGCGCCTAGTCCGGTCCACCGTGTCTCGCCACGACTCCGCCTCGACGTCCTACAACCACACAGACAAGAAACACGTCAAATAGCACCGCTCGATACATGAAAGCTTAAATACCATCACACTTACCACAGATGAAGTCCAAACCTATCGAAACCAAGAATAGACGTCCTAAACCCATACGACCAAGTTTGACCAAAGTCCGACCGAGCCCATTGCACCACGCAACGACATGGTCCGACCAAACAATCCAAACTCGACTATCCTAAACCTTTGTCAATTACTCATCACTCACATGGAGTCACGACAACATGGTCTCTCAAGTTTGAATTTGCGAAAATTTATAAGTTTTTAGAATTGTTATCAGTCTAGGGCAGTCGGACCGCCGGTGCAATCTAGTTGGTGGCTAGTTTTTTTTTTCAAAGAGGTGTTTTCTAAGTGCTCGACCCAAGCGGTCAGACCGGCCTTAGGGACGTCCAACCGAGGCTAGTGGTCTGATGGGCCACTCAATGACGATTAGGTTGGTTTTGTCTGAAGGTATCTGATAGGTTTTAGATATTTGTAGAAAATTGTCATAGGTTGAGTTTTGAGTCCTAGGTCATTGCATTTATGGCACATGACACTAATATGAGTCAAGTTATAAAAAACTTGTATCTAGAAACAATTTCTTAGTTTTTGATGTGTAGGAAGCTTGTAGGCAATCATGATCGATGGTGTGGACCGAAACTAGGCTCAGAAATGAGCTAAGATACGGTCAAGGAAGTCAGGAGGAAGGCATAGTCGATGGAACCGACACGGAGAGACTTACCGATGCGTGAAGTATTGGTGAACCTACACAATGCAGACATGAAGATTGCTTGTAAAAGAGGACATGACCATAGACTAGGCTCAAAGAAGATGTGAGATCCATGGTCAAAACGATGGTGCTTTGGTGAGAAAGCTAAAATACTAAAAACAGCAATGGGACCAAAACCGTGGTGCTTAGAGGGTGTTGGGAGAGCGATTTGGGTCAAGAAGACACTGAGGAGACTAAGTGGATAGGAAGCTTACTTCTTAGCGTGTTTAGGCTTATGCGCTTTGAGAAGTGTGCATAAATCATATATTAGTGTAAAACCCAGTGTGTGTGGGGTTAATGAGTTTCCCCAATTGTGCTAATGGATAGTTTGTCCAACTGCTCACTCGTAGCGGTCTGACCGGTCCAGAGGAGTTGAACTCCGTATGCTTCCGTGCTTTTATGAGTTATTTAGTGGTGAGTAAATCTGATTTTCCTAGCTTCCAATAGGTAGTAGAGTAAAAGTTTCGAAATACTTTTTTGAAAAATTGAATTTGAAGGTATCATTCATTCATTCTGATTGCTATATCGGGTCCTACGGACAGTGCGCACCGCAGCATGCATACTGCATAGAGTGGTTAGGATAACTCCTTATTGTAATGATCTCTTTGCGAATCCTTAACTGCTCATCATTGAATTTGGTCAGCAATCCTGCAATTGAAAATTGTTCAGTTGCTCCAGCACCATCATTAATCTGGAAAATGCGGCAATGCCTGACAGGGACAATGGCCTTGGTCCAATGGTAACTTCAGTACGGTTGTCCTAGTAAGATTATTCTGCGTCCCTCTACGAGTAGAATATGCAAGTGTCAACTTATACAAGTAGAAAACATACGGCATGGCACGTAGAGGCCCAAAATATACATCCATATAATAGCGTTTCTTTCTTGGGAGCTCCTGTAAAAGAACCTGTTCGTCACCGTATATCGGCGTCATGATCTCGACTTCGCGCTCTATCCGGCATATTATAGGCACTTGCAAATTTATAGCCACAGTTATTTCTACCAGCAGACAGAAATAACATTGCGTTCTTTTCGCTCGAGGGATGACACATATTTCTGCCCTTAACCAGAATACAAATCGAGCATGTGCTTTTGTTTATCCCGTCCAATGTCGACCCGACAACGTGTTTGCGGAGATTAAACTACCTGAATCCCATCGAAAAACTAATCTAAAACTCCATGATTCAAGATTGTTTAGAGCTAGGCAACACTGTACCCAGTGTTGTTCCAACAGCTAGGCCTAATTAAAAGGCAGCGTGGGCCAGTACTAGTACCTGCTGCCACCTCTCTCTCTCTCATTCGCTCAAGGCTTCACTCTCCCTATAAATACTCCTCTCATTTTCTCAGAGCAAGCAAACGATCGAGCGAGCTAGCTGTAAGCTTCTTCTCCTTCTTCCAAGTAGGAACTCACGTGCTTGCTACTAGTTGCGCACGTAGCTAGCTCGATCGTCAGAATGGCCACCAACTCGAGAACAAACCCCAGGGCTAACTTCTCCAACGAGATCCATGACCTCTCCACGGTGCAAAACTCCAACATGCCGAGTATGCTGCACTACAACGAGAGGTCGCTAGCAGACTTCTTCCCTCCTCACCTCCTCAAGAAGGTGAAGCAGATCATAGAACTGCACCGTGTGATTAATTCAGAGTTTTTTGTCCTTTGGATGCTTCTTGAGTTGGGAGTAATTCATGCCGTCATGGCACGAACTGTTCTTGGCAGGTCGTGTCGGAGGTGGTGGCCACGTTCTTGCTGGTGTTCGTGACGTGCGGGGCGGCGGGGATCAGCAGCAGCGACGAGAGGCGCATATCGCAACTGGGGCAGTCGGTCGCCGGCGGTCTCATCGTGACGGTGATGATCTACGCCGTTGGCCACATCTCCGGCGCGCACATGAACCCCGCCGTCACCCTCGCGTTCGCCGTCATCCGGCATTTCCCCTGGATTCAGGTATGCAACAGTACAGCTCGAACATTTTTTTTTGAAAGTGGAGTACAGCTTGAACATTAACGCTGCATATACTTGGTAGCTAAATAAATAATTCAAGCCATGTAGTTTGACATACTGATAGTAACGATCTTTCACTTTCTTTCTATCTATTCATCTTAGAGGAAGATGTTGGCAAACACCCTAGCTAACTAATCGGGTGTCGCGATTGGATATACGTCACATAAGAATTTTTTTTGACAGAACCTTAACTTGTTTCGATCGACAAGTTATGTATGGGGGTATCTGTCACTAGTTGTCCTAGCTACAGTGAAGCACTAGATCATCTTGCCACTGCTACAATATTGAGAACCATTTTAAAATTACTAAAGAGCAAAATCATTGGCTAATTTAGTCGTGGCTACGAAATTAGTTTATTCATGCATACTTTTCAAGATGTTGTCATGGACGTACGTGATGCTACCAAATTTAATACCTTTTTTAAGCATAGATGCCAAATTATTTAGTCTAGCACTCTAGCTTGTGGCCTTGGCTCAAAAGAAAAAGGAACGGGCTGGTATATGCTCATGTAACTTGTTGTACGAACCAACCAATCGTATATCTTTCATGGTTTATTTATATACTAAAATGATGCCGCAAATTAAGAATTAATATCTCTTAGTAGTGGCTACCTTCTTCATCTCATAGGTCCCTTTCCTTGTCAATTTGTCCAGCTAGCTGGAGCTTGGAAGCAAGCATTAGCAACACAAATGATAATAATAATAGGCAGACAATACGTTGGGCACAGCGTGTGATCGATCGAGCACCAAAGCTCGCCTCAGATACATGAAAGCATGAAACGGCCATATGTAATTAATTAAGCTTGTGCTAGTTAGAAACGAGCATTTGCTACCGGGTTTAACATTCATATCACTTTCGAGGCACATTTCAGCGTTTTCACCGTGCTAATCTTACGCTACAAGACAAGTCCGAGCAGCTGCTAGTGCAGACAGGTTAATTAATTTGGTTGTGGGGGCGTGCAGCTGGAGGATATAGCCAGGCTTGGTTCGTTCAGGGACACGCGTGCGACGCAAGGAGTTGCGTGTAAGTGGTGTGCACGGTGAGGCATGTGCCATATATTCGATCGGGATCTGCCGGAAATCGCAGCCCGGCCTTTCGGTCAGCACCCTATTCCGGCGGGCCTAGCTAGTTGCTATGTCATATGTACCAGCTACACACATATATTCACCATGCAAGGCGACCGGTGACGCTGAGGCCGACCCGAACCGATTCGATGTGCCGCACGAGCGAGCGCCCATGCCGTGGTGAAAGATATGTAACGACGTGCACCGGTACCGCCAGCTCTAGATCTCTAGCTTGAGGTCCAGCGTTAAAAGAATAGATCAGACCTGCGTGAGCATATCGGACTACTACTACACCTGTACGTACTAGCTAGGGTCGCATAATGTCACGTCGTGTAACATACATATGCGGGGCTGTGATCGATGCTGTTTCTGACGTTTTTGTGGCGATGGCAGGTTCCGTTCTACTGGGCGGCGCAGTTCACCGGCGCGATATGCGCGTCGTTCGTGCTCAAGGCGGTGATCCACCCCGTCGCCGTGATCGGCGTGACCGTGCCGACGGGGCCGCACTGGCACTCGCTGGTCATCGAGATCATCGTGACGTTCAACATGATGTTTGTGACCCTCGCCGTCGCCACGGACTCCAGAGCGGTAAGCAGCGCACCCCCGCGCGCGCACTCTGCTTATTTTTGTCATTTTGCTACGAAAACGCGGATTCTGACGTGTTTTCCTGTATGCGCAGGTGGGTGAGTTGGCTGGGTTGGCTGTTGGTTCCGCGGTTTGCATTACGTCCATCTTCGCAGGGTAAACACGCTTAGAAATTAACAGCACATACATATATACCGGCTAATCGATTATTTAATTCATTCATTCATGTTCCAATACCACTTGGCTCTCTTGACAAACAAGGGAAAAGCCAAACCAGATTAACTAACCGATAATCATTCTTCGATACAACAAGCGAAGTAGTTAAGCTAACCTTTACCTTCAGGTTAAGTTAATTAATTTGACCGCATGTTCCATAGCTAGTATATATGGAACGATCGATGGGACACGTTAAGTACACAGACATGATAGCTAGATAGCAACGACGATGAATGCATGAATAAACTAAAACTGAGACCCGGGGGAAACCGAGTGGTGGTTGCAGGGCAGTGTCAGGTGGATCGATGAACCCGGCGAGGACGCTGGGGCCGGCGCTGGCGAGCAACGTCTACACCGGCCTCTGGATCTACTTTCTGGGTCCCGTCCTCGGCACGCTGTCCGGGGCTTGGACCTACACCTTCATCCGCTTCGAGGACACCCCCAAGGACGCGCCCCAGAAGCTCTCCTCCTTCAAGCTCCGCCGCCTGCAGAGCCAGTCCGTCACCGCAGACGATGAAATCCAAGTGTGAGCCACCAACGGCTTTGCCGGCCGGAGACGGATCGAGTCTCCTCATTTCGATCATACTACTCCTCAGCCTGTATATCACTAGCTATGTCCATGTGTCATGTGTGTCTC
The DNA here is from genome assembly GCA_017311315.1 of Dendrocalamus latiflorus. Lineage (NCBI taxonomy): Eukaryota > Viridiplantae > Streptophyta > Magnoliopsida > Poales > Poaceae > Dendrocalamus > Dendrocalamus latiflorus. The sequence continues at coordinate 4,393,600 of CM029634.1, read as the reverse complement.
ACTTGTACCGATTGATCGATGCATGCTGGAGAGTACACGTACGTGCGCTCGCACGTGCGGTTGTTTAGTCGTGTGGCAGTAGATTGCTCGCTCTGTTAATGTGCGAGAGACGATAGAGCCGGAGCGTGGTAATTTTGGGACGCATCACGCACGTGTGTATCAGTCTGCGGCCGCGAGCCTACGCGCGTGCATATACGTGCCAAGAAGTGTGTCTCTCTCTCCTGCAGCGCTGTTGCTTAATTGTTCCAATATATAAATCATCTGTGCCTTTTTATATTGCTGCACGGGTTGCATGCATTGCCATTGAATATTGAACGAATAAATGAATTCACTAATGATGCGTGCGATGACGGATTTGAAACTTTGTATTGTGAGAGAATGAATGAAATGTTGAGGCGTATTTTAGTACTTCTGGGTGGTCCTCAGGTACAGCTTTCTCGTTTCTTGACGATGATTCTATGAGATCATGTGAAGATTAAGCTATACTTGTGTTAAGTAATTGACTTTTGAATTAGAGTATGTGTAAAAGTTGAGTTTGGTTTTCAAGGATTTTACAAAAAATCGCTTTCTGGGCAACGACTTTGTGGTTTACGAGTTCGTCTGACAGGAGTATTCGCTGTTTACGACTTTGTAGCTGGACGGTCCGATCGGCAGGTCTGATCGGCAGAACGACCATAGGGTGATCAAAAGTTTCAGTGCCTGAACGACCATGTGTGATCGGTAGTCGTAAGTTATGGTGTTCGGTAGTCGTAAACCGTAGCGATCGATAGTCATAGCCTTTGTGAGCGGCGGTCATAGCGATCTATTGTGGTAAGTCGTAGCCTGTGTAATCGGTGGTCGTAGCGATCGGTTGTGGTAGTTGTAGCCTGTGTGATCAATAGTCATAGCGATATGTATGGTAGTCGTAGGCTATGTCTTCAATGGTCGTAGCAGTCTGCTGTGATGGTCGTAGGCTTCTGGTAGGTACTTGTTGGCTTCGAGCGCTTCATATCTTGAGTATCCGAGTACTCGTGTTAGACCAACCGGCATCAAACTAGCTTATCTCGGTGGTCTGATGTTCTTTGGAATTCTTGGGTTCTGGTCATAGTTTGACCTGAGTGTTGTTGCTAATGTGTACATAGGTTTATTGCTTGGTTCTAGAATTAGAATCAGTAATTTAGGTGCATACTTTTTTACATTGTGTATTGTATGGATAAATTGTGTAAATTGATGATCTTTGTGTATTATGTGGTGCTACATAATGGTTTGCTTGTTGGTGTTGGTTGCAGGACTTTGGAGCTAGATCATGGTGAGGTGTAGGAGGACCGGGACTAGGCACAAAGTGGTGCTGAGGTCTAGAACAGTCTGGGAGACGCCGAAAATGACCCAGGCTTGAGCAGTGGTTGCAAGCCAGGACGACGACAAGTCATTGGGGCCACATGGAAGATGGAGAAGCATGGGCGATACTTCGTGGTAAAGAAAATGGGAAGCTTCGAGGAAGGTGATAGAGTGGCATTTTGGTAAATTGCCCAATACTGGGAAAGTGGCAGTGTGAAACCACAGTGTTTGCCTAAATGATTTAGGTCTTGTATGTGCTAAAAATGTGAAGTAGATCAAGTGTTGATTCACTAATGGGATAATGGTTGTAAGCCGCTTTGAGAAGCGTGTGTGAGAGTATAACCCGGTGTTAGGTGGGGTTAACAGGTTATCCCCGGTTTGGCCTAATGAGTGGATCAATTAGGTTTTGGTTCAGGTTGTGAGCTTATATAAGGGGAGGGGAGGCAAGAGTTAGGGTTTAAGAAGGTTGGCTAGGCCTTTTGGTAGCTAGCTCTTCCTCCCTCCCATGGGAGTTATGTTAGAGAGTAGGTGTGTGCTCTAGCTTTAGAGCATTGTCCTCTTAAGTGGAGTGGCTGTAAAACCAATCGTCTCAAGTGAGCAATACATCCATCTTTGATCTACCTTTTGTGTATTTCTGTCTGTTTGAGTTTGCTCTATTTTGAGATCTTTGGTTTGGTTATTTCTCTATTCTCTTTAGTTTCACGTTTCAATTCTGTTCCCTTCTCTTCTTGATATGAGAGATTGTTCCTGCTTGATCTTATTGATGATCTGACTTGCTGGATGTTGTGGGATCATACTCAAAGCCACCTTGGGTATTTTCTTCCTACGAGCATGGTCTATTCATCTTTTCAATCTTAGGCCTTGGTTTTGTGCGCACTTGATCAAATCGCAAAAAAGGTCTTAACTTGGTTACTAAGTTTTCAATCCAAGATTGGATTAGCTTCCTGAGACCTTAAGTTACTTGCGTATAAATTTCCATGGCCATTTTCTTAATCAAAAGATTTGAAGTTTTTAGATCTGGTAGTCATTCGCCTCTTCTGTTACTTCTAGTCGTTTATGACCGCATCTATTTTCGATCGCTCAATGGTCTTAGATCGTGTGGTCGTGCATCTCCACTGCTTTTCGAGTTGCTTACGACCACAGTTGGTGATGAGTGCTCGATGTTCTTTGACCACGCTAGTCATACGATTCCTCAATTTTGAGTTCATTCTTTTCTCTCTCAATCTTTTCTTGATTCAAGAGTTTTGATTTCTTCGATATTCTTTCTTACTGTGACATGTGGATCGTGCTCAAAGCCATCTTGGATATTCTCTACCCACGAGCAAGATTTGCTCATCGTTTTTAGATCTTGGTTGGTGTATGCCGCTTTAATTTGCAAAAAGGTCTCAAATTTGTCATGGATTTTTTGATTCAAAAATGGAATAGCTTCCTGAGATTTTAAGAAACATGCATACACTGGCTTCATGACTTTGGATCTTTCAATCAAAAGTTGCGTGAATTTTAGATCTTACGGTCAGGCTGAAAAACCCTGTTCCCCTGTTCTTCCTTTGGAAACGGTGGTACCGCAAGCCTTGTAGTGGTAGTACCGCAGTCCTTGTTCTCCGACCACTTTGGTTTTCAACCATTCAGTGGTCGTCGACCACACTAGTTGAGGTTTGACTTGTTATGACCACTTCAGTTTTGACTGCTTACATATCGACTACTCACTGGTCGGTGATATCACCAGTCGGATTTCAACATGCTTCAAACACTTGGGGTTGTGACCACTCTCAGATCATCGACCATGTTGTTTGTTCGACCACACACATTGGTCTTCGACCACGTAGGTTACGATCACATCGGTCTATGACCGCGTTGGTTTTTGACTACTCATTGTTCCTCGACCACGCTGGTCTCTCGACCGCCCGCTGGTCATCGATCACGTTAGTTACGACCACATTGGTTTCAATCATGTTGGTTACGACCACATTGAACTTTCGATTGATAGTCGAATTTCAACCACGTTGTTTTCTCTGCTGATTGGTTGTGTTTAGTTCGACTCTTCGTTGTTTTACAACCAGTAGTCGTAACTTGACCACACCGTATATCGAACAGGTCATTCTTGGCTCTATCTTCCTTTGTTTTTCAAGCAGATTTCTTACCCTCATCTTCATAGCTTTGTAACTATCGGAGTAAAGGATTAGTGAATATTTTGAGAAAAAAAATTCCAATTGAATAAACCCAGCGCACCAAGTGAATAATTGGTGTTATCTCTTGTTCTTATCTTATCTAGACGGCTATATCCGTAACAGATAGAAGAAGCATATACTCATGTTCTTTATTCGCAACCTTTTTCATTCTCTTTTGGCTTGGATGCATAGCTTTTGCCAAAATTTAATTCTCGCCGTGCAATGATTTTGTAATCATCGCGTCATTGTCTTTACATGATAATTAGCGATGTAAACCTTGCTGGGAAAGACGAATCATATCACTAGCTTTCTCTTAAAAAAATAATCTCGAATTCGGATCGATCGGCAAGTTGAGGCTTATATTATTCCATCTGTGTTCGATGATATTTGCAACGCATATTAAATCATCATTTTTTTAGATAAAGGATATAGAATCCAGCCTCTATATCCACGAGGGATATACACAGCCAAAAGTTACACGAGCTCTTAGACTCAAAGCCTCAAAACTGAGGAGCATAAAACAACAAGACTAGCTTAAGAACTAAGAAAAAAGCTAGATAGACTAAGCTTCAGCACTTTTCTTCGTCCTTGCTCTCAATCAAATCCCTATCCTCATCCGGCTGAGCCATCCAAACTTCGGCCGGCTTTGCGTGAAGATGGACCTCCAAGGCGACGTCTCCAAGGAGGCGACGAGGGTCGCCAACGCCGCCTGCCTCACCGAGGTAAGGTTTTCACCTGGAGATCAGTAAACATGAGGGCTATGGAGTGCCATGACAACACCTCCAGGAAGGACAATGGCGCCCGAAGGCGTCATCGTTGTCGAGACCGGTAAGCGCCGGCAAGGTTTTCGCCAGCACCTCCACAGCACCCCACGCACTATCCACACTCAAAAGACCGCTACCAACACACCGGGATCCTGCACGCCTCAAGGCCATGGCATAGCAGCCCTTGAACTCCACGACGAGCTGCTCCCAGCGAAGACGACGCCTATGCGCCACCACGGCAAACTGCACTGATTTCAAACCCGTCGCTAAGACAGCACCGCTCCTGCGCGCGCGAACCTACTGCGGGGAGCAGAACGACAGCACGGCGCACCAAGTCGCCTCACCCGATATCAACACCTCTCGCTAACAAGCTAGAGGCTCACAATTTTCATACTGGTGTGGGCTCTACGTCGATCATTTCGTGAGGCAACTATACACGATCATGCTGATGTATCCATTGCAACAAGCACAAGAAATTTATCCATCGGTGATGTAAGGTTGTTTGTATCATATAACAAGATGTGTTGGCACTTAGTGATTAGTTATCTGAACAAATTTATAATATCCAAATCTATTAATCCCGTTCGAACAATCAAAACGAAGGTCAAAACTTATATTTTCTCGAAAGAGTTTTTTAATCTTCATTGACCCAGTCTTTGAACCCAAACCAAGTAAGCACGTGAGAGACTCCCAAGTCTTCACCACCACGAAGCCGAGAACACATACCCTGGTAGGTCAAACCAAGGTTCCAAATACCGGCGGTAACCGATCGGTAACTGGTTTTATCGGTGTCGATTCGGAGAAAAAAAACCGCCGATTTTTTATTTAATTCAAATTTAAACTTTTAAATATAAAAATTAGTTTATCTAATGATATTTATATTATTTAACACTAATAGAATGTATTAGAAAGATCCATACATCTTCTGTGCTTGTCTTCATACTTTTTGCCATGAATGTGTAAGGAATTTCCAATTTCAAATTTGAAAACCGGGTTTTAGCGGTTTTTGGGTGGTTACTGGCCGGTTTTTCCGGTTACCGATTTCAAATTCAAATTTTGATGCGTGAAATTTGACTGATTTTTTGTCAGTTACCGGCCGGTAACTGGTACCGGCCCCCTGGCGGGATTTATCCCGGTAGCGGTATTTGGAACCTTAGGTCAAACTATATATGTCCTGTACAAATCACAACTAGATCATATGAGCTCCACTGTTCACTAGCTAGTGCCGTTTATGAACATGGAATCAGAGATAAAGATGACCACACAAGGCACATCAAAGCAGACATTCTTTACGCTCCAAAGGGCTCGCACAGTCGCACCCACTGGAGACAAGAATACAATCATGCCCAAGTCCCTGTCACGGCCACTCAAGTCTAGAATGCAGAAGACTAACTCGGACGAGTCGTTGTTATTCGCCATGACAGGGCCCCAAGCACCTCAAAACAGTCGCTGAATGGCTGCTCTGCTGTTCCAAGTGCCTGTCGTGGATGGCCTCCCGGCCCCGGCCATCAGTGTAGGTTGTGGCCGTTGCTCGATCTTGCAGCCGGGGCCCGCCTGCACGACATACTATCTGTCCGTCAGTCGTCGTCACTGAATTCGTGCCACCGTGGGAGAGAGAGAAGCATTTTGGTGTGCGCGAAGAATCTAGATGTTGTTTAGTTTGTTAAAGAAGCATTTTGGTGTGCGCGAAGAATCTGGATGTTGTTTAGTGTGGTACTACACTTTGCCAATAAAAAGGAGAAATATATATGCATCATATCTTTCGTAGTTTGGATACTACGTACTACCTGGTTTCAGGGCCGACTCAACGTTTTCAAGGGCCTTAGGGTGAATTCGGCTCTATGAGCTCTGTACTATAATTTTTTTTTCTACTTATAAAATATGCAGTTTAAACTTTATATTGTCTAAAGTGACACAAATCAATAGTTCTAACATGATAAACTAATTAGGTACTAACTAGTTCATAAACTAAATGTAACTAGTAAGAATTAATTTACCTCAAATTATGATCAGATTCTTATTCTTGATCTTGCGTATCATCCACCTCCTCAGGATTATCACCGGGAACAACACTACTTGAAGCTGAAAAGAACTTATGTATAGCTCCCTTTTGCGATTCAATAAACCGTTCTTCTCGTTTTCTTTTGTTTCTTTTTTGAGCACCCGACATATGCTTCTTAGGCAACATTCTAAATCCTGTAATTTACAAAGTAAAGTAAACAACAAGAACATAAAATCCTAACCTAATTTTTGAAGTAGATGTAGATGAGTTCATGACTAGATCACTAGATGTAAATTGTTGCCTACTTGCCTGACCCCGGCGATGCGACGGATGTAGATGGAATCAAGAATTCAGAGAAACCAGATGGCGACTGAGATCCAAGAGGCGACGAGCAAATAAGCAATCGGGAGGCGGGGCGACGGATGCAGATGGCAAAGTGAATCGCCTGGCGAGACCGTGCGAGGAAGCAGAGCAGAACTGCAGAACGGATTACGGATGGACGGATCACCGATGGCGATCATGGGACACGGATGGAGTATTGCTGTATTGCCGTATTGGAGTCTCCGGTCTCGCCGTAACGGATCACGCAGTCACGCCTCACGGCCACGATTCCGGCGCTGGCGGCGCAGCGCGCAGGAGTCTTCACGATCGGCAGCACTTCGCCACTTCTGACTTCGGCGAATCGGCGCGAGTAGCAAGTAGCGACGGCGCGGCGTTCTTCTGCCTTCTGGGAACCGCAGCCCCGCACGCATGCATCATGCATGCAGCCATGCAGGCTTCTGCCGAACTGGGCTCTCCCGTACCATGCAGCCATCAGCCATGCAGGCTTCTGCCGTAGGCCCGTACCGTATTCTGGCGCCGGGGGCGGGGGCCCTCCCTGGCCCGGGGCCCTAGGCCGGCGCCCCTCCGGCCTACCCCTAGAGCCGGCCCTGCCTGGTTTGCAGTCAGGAGAAAAAAAAGGAACACGAATACCACAAAAAGTATGTTTGGTTGGTTTTTATGTCGAAATTCCTCATATAAGGAAATGGCGCATTCTTGTTCTTCAAAGAGGACGAGAGAATATGTACAAGATCTAGTATATATTTATGACAAATAATTAGTATTTTGATTAAGTTAGATTTTGATTAAGATTTAAAAAATTCAGTGTTTAGTTTGTGTTATCAGGATTCAGTCGGTCTGATCGCTATGGGGTCGACGGCTTGATTAGTAGATGGCCAGCTGTTTGATCGCTATGGGGCGAGGCATCACACCGGTCATGGATCTTTAGAAAATTAAACACCAAACACTTGTGTATATTTGTTTGAGAATGAGTTTGCACTTGATACCACTGGAGCTGAAAACTGGAGCTAAAATTAGATAGAGTTTAGTCGAAAATTTAGATAGTGTTTTTTTGGTGTAGTTAAGCGGTCAGACTGGTCAGTAACAGGCGATCTGATCAGGACGGTTTGAATGACATGGTATCAGTGGTCAGCCAGCCCCAACAGTCTGATTGGCCTGGTAATAGTGGTTAAACCAGTTATTGGTGAATTGTTTTGGTCAAGTTAGGATCAGTAGTGATTGAGTGCGTGTGCATGACATGGGTGTCATGTGTTGGTTGTGTTATGTTTTGATGTATAGTTTTGATTAATGTGAGTCGAATGCATGAAATTTGTGCTTGAAATGGTTGTTTGATCTTTGAATATGTAGGTTGCTTAGAGAACGTTGGCGGTTAATTGCAATAGATCAGACTAGGTGGGAGAGTTAAGGTCCAAGCGGTCGTGTAAGTTCAAGTGAGGCAACGTGGCTCAAGCAAAAAGCACAGAGAAGACAATGATCATGAAGAAGCGAGTTGGTGCATGTGGTGCGCCAAGTGACTAGGCCGATGCACATAGAGATAGTTTGGGGAGTCCGAATGCGTGAAGACGTGACTGCTAGTCATTGGGCACAATGGGTTGCATGTCAAAGCATGTGAATATGCTTTGAGATGAACATGAAGACGGAGTTAAGAGAAGATGCCCAAAAGCTTCGTCCAGAGTATTTTTGTTATTGACCAAACACCGAGTTGGTGCCTTAATCAAAATCGTGGCATGGAGAGGTGCAAAGAAGATGTGATTTAGGTCAAGAAGAGCTGAAATTGACAAGTAGATCAATCACTAAACAGTTAGTGGGTTGAGTCTTTTAAATACTTTGAGAAGTGTGCGTGAGAGTATAAAACTTGTGTTAGTAGGGTTGACAAGTTTTCTCGGTAGGTTTAATGGGTTGGACCCATCAAAGTTGTTGCTGGTTATTAAGGGGGATGGACGGAATATGGGGGATTCAAGGATGCTAGATTTTATGTTTTTGTTCTACCACCATGTATTCTTCCATGGTTGTGAGAGAGAAATTGAGAGAGGAAAAAGTGGTTCTTTGACTATACCTTGTAATCATCTATGAATATAAAAACTTCATCCTGCATTGAAATAAATTAAATTTTTGTATCAATCATGTTCTTATTTGTGTTCTTACCTGATTTTGTTTGTTCTTGAGCTAGACTTGTGATTTCATGTCTGTGGGAATTCTAGCCCAATCTCATGCTTAAATTACTTGTTAACATGTGAAAATAGATCTAAAAGACCTTATACCTTAAATCCTCACAAGAAAGAATAATTTGAGTTTATGGTTTTTTGGTGTTCTTGTAAACTAGATTTGATTCTCTCTATATTAGTGAACCCAAGCCCAAAAACCTTGTGATTTTTAATTGGCTTATGTTCCTATTGCCTTTAACAAGTCTTATTGTGGCACCCTAATATTTTTGGAAGGGACCATAAAACGGCAAAACCCTAGCCAAGTCTATTTAGGAGCCATCTCTTTTTCCCTCCGTATGCACATCTCCTCTCTCTAACACAGGTAAAGAAAAAAGATCTCCTTTTCAATCTCTCTCTCCCATCAAGAGAGGTGGCGGTAGGGCAGGGTGCTAGCCAGGCACGACGGCGGTAGGCGGAGCGCCGATCGGGCACAACGGCGATAGGCAGTAAGCTGGCCAAGCATGGTGGGGGCGGGTGGCATGCGACTGTTAAGCTGCGAGGCTGAAGGAGGTGGCGGCTGAGGGTGGTGCAGTGCAGGTGGCGATGGTGGTCAGCACAGGCGGCGGCGGTGCCCATGGGAAACCGCACAGCCAAAAAATATGAAGTGGGCGGCGTAGCGCATGAGGCGGTCGAAAGCGCTAGCGGCCGTTGGTGGCAGCAGCAGTGGCCGGAGTGGCTGGGCGGTTGACTTGCACGGCAACACGATTCGACTAGCGGGGTCAGCAGCCAAATCACGTTTCACACGGCATTTTCAAATCACGATAGTTCGCTGCTTCGACCACATCCTTCGAACCCATTTTTTGATCATGATGTTTCGACCACGTTCTTCGACCATGCTGACCGACTATGATGTTTCGTCCATGATAGTTTCAATCACGCGTTTGTTCGACCACAATAATTGCAACCACGTGTTGCGACCACGTTTTTCGACAATGATGTTTCAACCACATTCTTCGATCACAATGTTTTGACTACATGCCACTTTGTTCCGACCAAGATAGTTTGACTACATTTTTCGACCACGTTATTTCAACTACCTTCCTTCGGCCGCATGTTTTCGGCTGCGTTGATCGACTACGTTGATCAACCACGATATTTCAACTACGTTGTTTTAATTTTCTTTACTACCACATCACTTGACACGACTTAATTATTGAAAAGATTTACACTTTATAGTCTTTCTACGTACCAAATACATTATCATACAGTACAGAGCAAATAGATAATCCCGACAAACATATCAAATATATCTACATTTATTTAAAAATATAAAAATTCACATAAACACATATAATAACATATTATTTACATCCACGTCCTTGCACGGCGTGCCGCAGCGCAAATGCTACTAGTATTTCATACGATGCATACTAATCCTACGGCCGTTAATTATTACGTTTCCAGTTTTGTTGTATTGTTGATCCTAGCCGAGCAGGGTAACACAAGCTCGAGCAACTCAAAGACACGTCCAGTTCTTGTCCCGATAGTACTCGTCCCCTTATCGCTCCGTGATGTCACACCAGCTACCAACACGTGCAGATAAAAAAAAAACACGACATGGAGGAAAGAAAAGGCAATCCAGCATCTCCAATAATGACTTATGAGCTAGCTCTAAGCATATTATTTTATATTTTAATAGAAGAGAGAGAAAAGCTATCTCTTGATCAAGAACTAGTCTCATACACACATTCCAAGATTATGTGAGAGTGTCATGTGAGGCTATTTATGTTATGAGCTATGTGCTAAAAGTTAGTACTATTGGAGAAGTTATCTTAGAGCTAGTAACTAGCTCATACTGTTAGTGTTACAGGTTTCAAACTTTAAAGGGTGGCATACTAAGTATCGCGTGTAGGCACGCACGCAGAATCAAACTGTATCACGTAGGGTCCCAACTGCTTTTCGGCTTTTCTTCAGTAACTAGCTTTTAAATGGGGTATTTTTTTAAGATAAGATCTACTGGTTAATTGTAGTATATACTTTATTGACTTCATTTATATCGGCAAAAACCATATGTGAGTTTCTGTTACTCTGTAATCTCTCGTACAAACAGTCTAAAAGTCACAAATCACAGCCAAAAATCATATGTCGCAGTCAAAAAGAACAGGCCCGGACCTGATGAGACCAGCACGTAGACGCGTAGGTGAGTTCCTTAACATTCTAGACCTGATCTCGCACTCTCCGAGCCGCATGCACCACAGGTTACGCACACAAACTGAAAGGCTGGCAGTTTTTTTGCCACAATGACAAGCGCTAGCTAGCTCTCCTGAATGTCCTGCATGTTCATGTGGCTCGAGTCAATTCGTCGGTAGATGCCACAAAATCTCACCACAAAAATCTACCTCACAGTCAGGAGTCAGGACCTGCAAAACCACGCACGCATCTTTGCCTGCATGCTTACCCTGACCTGTCTCGATGCACCTTTTCACCGGCCGTCTTGGTGAGCTTTAATTACCTTCCATGATCAGTGTAATCAACTCGCCACCCGGCGCCACCTCACCGGCGCCGACTACTGACAAGCCGGCCCGCCTCGCCACTACGCCGAAAGCCAGCCACCTCGCCCTCGCTAGTGCCCCGGGTGCCCGTCGCCGTCGACGCACTATACGCCACCCCTAAAAAAACATGGAGACGTTACGTACGTGCACCATCACACGGCCGGCCGGCCGGCCTGCCAGAGCCGCGCGCGCGGGCCGCGAGGGGAATCTACGTACGGCAACCTCCGCGCGCGCGTCACATCACATCACGGCGGCGCAGACGAACGAGATCTCCGAGCCGAGCACTACCGGCCACGGCGCATGCCCGACGCGACGCGACGCGTGCGTACCACCGCGCACTACACACGCCCCCGCGAGCTCGTTTCCTAGCGAAAAGCACGTAGCAATCACAGAGCGCGTGTGGGAGTTAAAACTTCTAGTTTCCTGTCGAGGTATGAGCGGTGGCGCCACATGATTGATCGGTCAATTCGTCTCCGCGTACCTTTTTGATCCTGCGGGATCTTTTCGGCCGATCCGTCACCAGCTTTTGACGGATCTTTGGAGGAAAAGAAGGCGATCGAGAGGCGACGCATACATGGGATTCGATCACTGGCGCACTAGCGATCGATGTGCACGGCTCCTGCCTGTGCTCGTGCACATCTTGCTTGTTTACACTGACATGTATCTGGCATCGCTTTGGAGCATGCTACGAACACATATATAATTGAGCCATTTGGAGGGAGTGGAAGGTCGATCAGTGGTGTCTGGAATCTGGGTTTATCCTGGCAGGGGGAGCACTAATCTAATCTTCCTGAAAAGCAAGGGGGGCACAGTGGCACATTAGCCACACGGTTTCCTCTCTTTTCTCACTGCCTTTGGTAAGGCGGCCTGTAAAGAGGATTCAAACCTTTAACGTTTGAAGAGACTAAGTATACGTCGCATGGACGTGTGGCCAGGCCTTTTTGATTAAAAGAATGATTAAATCGGGCAAATTACCTGGGACATTTATAGTGGAGCGGTAGATAGATGCTTGATTCCTCAGACTCGCGGCAAATTAAAGTGCTTTTGTGTTATGCACCACGCCCATCTAGAACAGGTATTCCCAGCACCTCTTAAAGGTCCATCAGCTGCTTGATGCTTGATGTGCTGTGCGCCTGTGCCCCAAACTTGCAGCCTTTTTTTAAGGTTAATTATTGTCCTCCTAGTACTTCACACAGTATGGATGGTCATTTCTTGATGTATCTCGCCGTTGTGGGACAACAAATCAACAGCAATCTTATGGAACGCAAACTGGACTGAAGTTACTGAGCTAGTAAAGTAACCGGAGTGTATTCTTATCATCGGTTGTTGCAACAAATTTGTCAAGTAATAAAGGGATTAGATTTAGATGGATGATCATGCCACCTTTTGTGTTGGACATAAGTACTAGTGAGTTGCATCATCCGTTTGGGTTCCGAAAGTACACAAATACGGACAAGGATGCAGGCAACTTTTTTTTTAACACTGATGGCGGTAGCCAGAGGGGCACCTTTGATTTTATTCAGATTCAACATCCATGAAGGCAAGTTCAGAAATCAGATTGATTCTACTACCCTTCTCTTTGAGGCCCAGCCCAGGCGGGCTGTTGTTGGGGAGGCCCATTAACACTGCGATCTTTGAGCTGCTGCCTGCTGTTAACTATACAGGATCACAGATTCTCTTTTGCATTTCAGTAGGAGAAATGTTTCTCCTTGATGCCTAGAGCCGAGCTTAAGCCTGTGTAATACAGTACTACAGCACCGACTTTAATGGACTTCAGAACAACATGAGGAGATCTGGACTCTGGTGTAGTGTGGTGGTATGACCAAGAACAGTTTGGGTAATATGGAAGTTTGACTGAATGAACTTTTGCAAAAAGTACATGTGATGATCGGTATTTTTACCGTGGGGGTAAAAACACTAGCCAACAGACTATTGTTCGTTTTAACCAATAGAATATCGCTCTAACGAATAATAAACCTATCAAAATATTGCAACAAAATAATAATTAGAGACAACACATCATATTACATCCAAGTAACCACACACGGCTAAAGTCCAATACAAATCATTCTAGCTAAATTATTACAATACTAGAAATACAGTCTAGTCTAGAACCTAATTATACAAGAAGTGAGTCTAGTCCAGAACCTAATTACACAAGAAGTGCTGAATATAAATACAATACTCTAATGTTACAGATACCCTTGCGCCTGAGATTGTGCAACTCCTAAAGCTCTAGTCGTCCTAGGTCTTATATAAGGGGTCAACCTCATATGACTCAGTCTCAACACAATCTCCCTCCCACTCAGGGTATGGTTCGTCTGCATAGGCCTCATCCCCCTCAAATAAGGATCCAAGCTGGTTATCCTCTAAACAAAAGGAAATAATAGCAAGAACGAATACGGAGTAGTCAACAAGCTTATAGAACAAATATACATTGTATGCTCATAAACTACATTTTCTGAAACATCTCAATCTCATTCTTAAGCCATATAGAAAAATAAATGTTTTTAGGTTGTGAAGAATTTCAGATTATTAACTTTAGAAAACTACTGAACACTCGTATAAATATCTAAAACCTCAATTAGTTTCCATAGCCTCCAATCCAGGAAACATTCATGAATTCATTATTTATATAGTATTGCGCAAGCTTGTACCACTTTACCCTAGTCACTCTGATTCTTGTAACGAATGGATCTTCGCATTTCCTTATATACAATGCCCAAATTAGAGTACAAAACTTTTACCTCTGTTTTAGTATATTATACCTCCACCTGACTTACTTATAGCTACTGGCTCAAGGCAGTGTACTACCCTCACCCAACGCCCTTGCAATTATAAAACAGTTGTTGATCAAACTTATCTCTTATGGCCCAATGCCCAATTGAAATCTTAATGGGACTTTGGGCCATATAGGATACGCTCGGCGCATATATCCTACTCCCAATGCCCACGGCTGCAAACTCCTTCTTAAGCCACCGAACTCCCCAGCGCCTCCCCAACTCAAAATATCTCCCCCAACCTCGAACCGCCTCAAGACACCTATTTAAAACCTCGAACCCCCACCATTGAGACGCACTTGTGCCCAGACAAGCCACCCACACCCCAATTGAGCCTTTGACCACAGCTTCACCAGCGACACCGGAAAAGCTCCAAGTAAGCCAATTTCTAATTCTCTTTGTATAGTCTATAACTTTTCAATTGTTCGCACCGGTAGCATCTTCATGACCCCAGGAACCCCATCGAAGAATCACCATGGCCAGCCAAGCCCTATAGCTCCTCGGCCACCTTCTCTTCCGCCGGTCAAAACCACCCCACCGTGGGTGCGCCACTAACAGTTATAATTTCATTCTGTTAACAGTGAAGCTAACAGAATTAGAAAGTAATATGCTGCTATGTAGGATGTATTTGTGGAACTAATTACCTTTTTGTGCAATTAGGAGCAGTTGTGGCCATCTCATGTGTAAGCGTAACTGAGTTCCAGTTTTGTCCATAGTTGCATCATGTACTGGAGAATGTGTTGTATCTGTAAGGAAGTACTTCCTCTCATCATCCTCTCCACTTCTTCCTTTTCCTAGTTCTGATAACATGGAGAGTTGTTGGTGCACGTATCTAAGTACCTCGTGTAGAACAACTCAAAGGTAGAAGAATCAATAGTAACACAGGAAGAAAAAAAACTCACTTGCGTGACATCGAGGTCGTCGTGCGCGCCGTAGGACTTGAATTGTGAATTGGTAGGGCTTCGCGTACAGACTGCTTAGCTTAAGAAGCCTCCTGCTGTGCGGCTTCGTGGCTCATGCATTCGATCCACCGCAACGGCGATTGTCCCGTGGCGTACCTGCGCGAGGCAGTTCCGCTGGGGCATTTCGCCGAACGAGTGGCGCGCGCGCCGAAGCGGCACTCGCCGGCTCGCGGCCTGCGATATCCTGTGACCTTCCATCCTGCGCAACGGCTGATGTTACATGGCACCGTCCGGCCGGCATTCATAGCGCCTTGCTGGTATCGAAACTGCGATCTCGACGGAGCAGACGGGAATTTTTACGTTTTCCTTTGAGATTCGGGGCCTGAATGTTCATCCGGCGGGCGGCAGATCATGGAAGAGCGAGCGCCTGCCGCCTGGACCTGTGGAGAACTGGTGAGACTCAATTTGACGCTTCAGATTTTGTTTCGGGCCAGCAGAATTTATCGCCCGGTTAGAGCAAGTACAATAATGCTGACTAGATCATCTCTAGCGAAATTCACGTCAACATAATTCTATGTGGAAGAGAGAGAAAAGAGGAGAGAGAGGCAAGCTACCCCTCATGCAAGAAGTGATCTCTAGCACATCATACGAGGAGAGAGGTAAGCTGCCCCTCATACAAGAGGTGACCCCTAATATATTTATGCAAGTATTAAATGTTTGAGTGCTTTAGTAGAGGTAATCTCTACTCAATTTATTGTATTAGTTACCTTCATTATGAGCCACGTGTACTCTTTCTGTTAAACTTGCTCTTAGTGGTTCTAATGGGCTGAAGTCTGTTTCAAATTAGGCCGAGTTTAGTTAGCATTGGGTCTAGACTAGGGCTGTGTTGATGCCCGGACCAATGAAGAGTCTCTCCTGTATGATCCACTGTGTCGGTTGACACAAGAGGGAAGCGCGACTCCAACATTGTTAGGCAAAATCCTGAACATGCACCACTAGCCAAGCTAGTGCGACCAAACCAGAGCCATTATCAGTACGTTAGTTTTCTCTTTAGTTTACTAACACACTGGTCAATGCCCTTTGGTTACTCAGAACACAGTCAAACGCATCTAAACCAAACACACTGACAATAGGCCAGGACAACCCAACATCACATTGTCAGTATGAAAAGGTAGGCCCTCGCGTCATCAGTCACCACCCCAACTCAAGTGCGGCCCAACCGGACACACTGGCCCGCGATAGCACATGAAAATCAAGTCTCCACCTGTCAGTTGCACGGTCCACCTTCTCCCATCAAACCGTTAAACCCCAACAATGCAGCCTACCAGTCTCTGACACATGGCCCCACACGAACCCGGCAAAGCCTTCTAAACCAAAGTACCACACCCACCGGCGTTGCGAAGCATTGCGGGCCCACTTTGTCATCAACTCGGAGCTTCGATTCCTACTACTCGCACTGCCTATGGCCGGTGTTGCAAATAATGCACAAAAAATAGAGACTAGAGACACGAAATTTTTTACATGAAAAACCCTTGCGGAAAAAAACCACGGGCGTTCGAAGGCAAATCACTATAATAAGGAGAGTTTACAATGGAGCGCTTGCCCTTCCTATGGACTACGGGGTACATATTTATAGCGTGAGAGAAAAGAGTCCCACACGGAGAGGAAACCGAATCAGAATCGGTTGCTACAGATTAACACCACGTCTGATACCATCTGTGCATGCACTTGCCATGCCACGTCTGACATGAGGCGATGAATACGAATTCGGATCAACTTTAACAATCTCCACCTTGAGCCGAATTCCCTCCAGTAGTCGAAGAATATGATAGACTCATCTAATAAAATTATCATCCATACCTTGAGCGCCGAAAGTCCAAAGGACTAGTGAGTAATACCAACTAAGTCTGAGCATAGCTCAAACTTAGATACGGAACTGGCTTTGTCAACATATCAGCTGGATTATCATGAGTACTTATCTTGCTGACTTTAATATCACCTTGAGCAATGACACCTCGAATGTAGTGATACCTAATATCAATGTGCTTTGTTCTTTCATGGAACATTTGATCTTTTGTAAGGCAAATAGCACTCTGACTATCACAAAATATTGTAGTGCAAGATGTACTTCCACAAAGCTCAATGAATAAATCTCTTAGCCAAATGGCTTCTTTGCAAGCTTCAGAATTAGCCATATACTCAGCTTTTGTAGTAGACAAGGCAACGGTAGCTTGCAAACTTGCTTTCCAGTTAATGGCACGCCCTCCAACAATGAATACATAACTAGTGAGAGATCTTTTTTTATCCAAATCTCCAGCAAAATCAGAATCCACATAACCAACGAGTCCATCTCTAGTCTTCCCAAATTGTAAACAAGCATTAGATGTGCCCCGCAAATATCTGAAAATCCATTGAACTGCTTTCTAATGCTCTTTTCTAGGATTAGCCATGTATCTAGTAACCACACTTAATGATTGAGATAAATCGGGGCGAGAACATACCATAGCATACATAAGCGAACCAACTGCACTCGCATATGGAACTTTAGACATGTACTCAATTTCATCATTTGATTGTGGACATGATGCTAAAGAAAGTCTGAAACGTGCAGCTAAAGGAGTATTCACAGGTTTGGCCGTATGCATGTTGAAACGACGAAGAATTTTATCAATATAACCCTTTTGACTTAGATATAATTTGCCAAATTGTCTATCTGTAATGATTTCCATACCAAGAATCTTCTTTGCTGCACCGAGATCTTTCATATCAAATTCACTATTTAATTGTGCCTTCAACTTTGAAATTTCAGCCTTGTCTTTTGCAGCAATCAACATATCATCAACATATAGGAGCAAATAAATAACTGAACCATTAACCGTCTTCAAGTAAACACAGCTATCATAATTAGATCTTTTAAAATTCTGAGATATCATAAAGGAGTCAAATCTCTTGTACCATTGTCTAGGTGACTGCTTCAAACCATAAAGAGATTTCTTCAATTTGCAAACAAAATTCTCCTTTCCCGGAATAATGAAACCTTCCTGTTGCTCCATATAAATGTCTTCTTCTAATTCCCCATGTAAGAATGCAGTTTTCACATCCAATTGTTCAAGCTCATAATCATGCATAGCCACAATACTGAGTAAAGTGCGAATAGAACTATGCTTCACAACAGGGGAAAAGACATCTGTAAAATCAATACCTGGAATGCTTCTTGTAATAGTGACAGCAGTAGTTAATCAAGCAGCAGGATCTAATGCATGCATGCTCGTGACGTAATGCTTCTTGTGTTGATTAACTAAGCCATGCATGCATCAATTGATTGGTAGCCATGCATTGATGCTGTTCATGCGCCAGCGGTTCAACCTAGGGGCGTAGCTAGCCCAAGGCCCAGCCTCGGGCTCAGCTCATTGGAAGAAAAATGTCAAAACCTTCACTATTGATAGCTATAGTAAAATAGGTTGGATTTTTCAGCTGAGCCTCGGGCCATTGCCCCGACAGCCAGAGGCCCAGCTCCGCCCCTGGTTCAACTGGCATTCCTTGGCTGTTCAAGCCGGAGCTTGTTAGCGGTCTGACTGCTATGGTAATATGGTCAGACCGGCTAAGTAGTGGCCAGCTCGGCTGGTTTTTGGGGTTTTGTGAATTCTAAGTTTCGCGATTATTTTTTTGACCTAGGAAAGTGCGTATATGTTGCATATCACTGCTAACGTGGGCAAGTTATGAATAATTTATATCCAAAAATTATTTCTTTGTCTTTTGATGTTCAGGGTTGCTTGCAGTCAAACATGGTCAACGGTAATGATCGGGCCAACGTTCATGAAGTAGTCGAGACCCAGAATAATCAAGGATGCCGGCTAAAACGGTTGAACTCAAGTATGGCACGAGATGCTGGAAATATTGAAAGGAAGTTGAAATGGGGGATTACACTATGTGGCTTGGTTGGTCCGAGTGAGGCGTGGTCCGGTGGAACCAGAATGGGAGAGACTTATCGACGTGTGGCAAGCTAGTGGTGCACCTAGATGTGGCAAACATGGTGATTGCTTGCAATGGATGGAGAAGACTGAGTCAATAGAAGGGTATTTTGGTAATTTGACCAAAAATATTGGAAACTGTTTTAGAAGAAAACTGCAACGCGCAAGTGGCGCTTGAGAAGTCAGTTAGGTCATGAAAAAACTGGTATGATTAAGTTGGATCAAAGCTTAGGACTTAGCGGAATCAAGCTTATGCGCTTTGAAAAGCGTGCATAAGTGTAGTGTGTAAGTTAAAACCTGTGTGTAGGGTTATCGGGTTCTTCCATTGTGCTAAGTGGATAGTATCCATCAGAGGTTAGATGTGGCTGGCTAGCCCATCTATGTTCATGGGTTGAGATTGAGACTTGTGGTTAACCATCCAATATTCATCTCTTGAGACGTAGTGTTCATGTGTTAGGGTTAGGGTTTGAAAAAAAAGTTAGAGTGGATGTAAAACTTTCCTCCTCAAGTAACAATACATTAATATTTATTCATCTCTATGAACATCTCTTGTGTTAATTGATTTGCTATTGTCTCGGTTTTTCCTCTTTTGTTCCATCTTCTTGATCTTATTGTACCAAGGACGTATAAGAGATGGAGATAGCCTCCGAAAATCAATCTCTATCTATCTAGACATTTTGATAGCAAATTCACAAAGTTTCCTTATTTTTGCAAATTTTGGCCTCATCGAGTGATTTCGTGATCCGAGGGTTTTGGCTTGATTTTCTTCGGTGTTCTAGGTTGCTGTGATACGTGGGGATACATCCAGAGCCATCTTGGCCTTCATCTATTCACGAGTAAGTCATATTCAAACTAAAACATGTCTAAACTTTGACATGAATTCCTATGATCCAAGAATGGATTAGGTTCCTAAGGCCTTGAACAAGATATGTGCAAAGTCTCACGGCTTTTGGATCATTGGATCAAAAGTTATATGGAATTTTGATTCGCAACAGTGCTAATTTTACTGTAGCTTGCCTGAAATCACTGTTCATAATGGTCAAACCGCTAGAACAGAGGTTAGACCGTCAGGAGAGAGGTCAAACTGCCCCCCTGTGTGGAGGTCAGACCTCTAGGGTTTGGATTTTTCAGAGTTTGATTTCTTGATTGATTTGATTTGAGATTTTAGCTGTGGATTCAATTCTCAGTAACTCTATAGTTATTTGAGAAGAGAATCTAAAATACTTGGAGAAAGATTTTGGACGACACCATTGACCTCCTCTCTGTTGCCTTTTGGTCTTACAAGTGTTCCAAAGCCTAGTTAGCTCTTTTCATAGATCTTAACCGGTCTTAGGAGTTGCTGGACCCAGAAGCAATATCTTCTAATTCTCTGTGTAAATCGCACTAGTCTATAATTAGCTAGTACACACAGTGGACAACAAAGATAAATATAAACCATAATGGCATTTACTAATTATTTGAATATGGGCCTTTAGGCCAAATTTTACATTCATGACCCATAAGTCAAATTTTAAATAATAGCAATGGAAGAAAAAGTCAAAGCAGAAGAAACCCAATAAGCCTACCCACATGCAAACAACAGTAAGACGTAGCCTACTAGTCCTAATCCTCACCGTAGTAGAAGTCGTCCTCATTTGAGCAAAAGAATTAAGCAAGGATGAGCACAAAAATATACTCTATAAGTTATATGGGGAAAATGTGTTATTCATGTAAGACTAACAAGTGAAGGCACAATATGGTTATTTGGGCATAAAGCCAAATCTGAATGATGTAAATTAATGAATTTAATACAATAAGTAACAAACAACATTTTAATCAAATAATATCGTTAGTGTAGGTTAATCCCTCATACTAACCTATCCACGGGCGTCCCACCCAGACCATCTTTCTCTAAAAAGATTTCAACAAGTTCATTTAAACAAATTTTTGAAAAACAAAGTTTAATCTATGAAAAACTTTACTTTACATGCCCATAACCGTGGGCACGCTATTCCAGGATAGTTCATACACTCTACAGAAGTGGTAAAACTTTACCCATAAGACATGATCATCTCATATTGCCACGTAATTAGCACACTTGCTTGGGAGTGCGGTAGAGATATCACGACAAGGCATTTACAATGCAAAGCCGTCAATCTGGCCACGCCTCTGTTAAGATTTTACAACCTGGCCACGCTTTTGTTAAGATTTTATCCTAATAAAGAATCTATTAGATCGGAGCCCCTCTTATGCCATGTGAGACTTCTCACAGCCTACGCCATTCTCACATTCAACCTGTAATGAGACTCAGGCTAGGACCCGTAAATTAATTAGCCAGGACTGTCCCATACTAGCTTTGTGGTAGCACAATAGGGCTTTATAGCAGTAACTCGCAGACCGGTCCTTAATTGACTTAAGAAGACTTTTCACTACCCCGTGTGCCAAGCACCCACGTTGAGCCACCAAGCAATAACGTGTGGCAGTAAGCACCCACCACTTAATCATTTATCTAAGTCTAAATCAAATTTTATATTTTACTTTGTCAAATTTTTTATAGTCCTTCTTAACTTACCAAAGTAAAGAATACATTTTAAAACTCATCATTTTATGTGAAAAACTTATCCTAAGTCTAAGATTTTCTATAAGCATGTCTAAGCATTGCTACAAAGTTTTTTCAACTAATACTAGTATATATACTAACTAAAGTTTTATTCTAGAGTAATAAGGTATTAAGTTGAACAAAGTCAAATGTGGTCATAACAAGTAGGAATTAACTAAGTGGTCATAACAAGTAGGAATTAACTAAGTATTTAAAACTAGAATTGAAATACATTAAATAAACATATGCATGCAAAGTAATTTGAAATAACATAATTTTATTTACAAACTGGGATCAACATGATCAAGGTATGTAACTTGCCTTACTCCGCGGATTAGTGAGAGTCATCGAAGTAGTATGCCTTGGAAACGTCGTAGTCTATACGTGATAATAACCAAACAAACTAAATAAAATTCAAATAAATTTCAAAATTCCAAAAAAAGGCAGAAATGGGTAGATTGGGATTTTAGATGATTTTTTTAAAAGAATGGGTTTATTTGGAGCTAATACGAAGGAGAATGGATTCTTGGAAGTTTAAAAACTAAGAAAATGAGAAAGAAATGATTAAATCAGAATTTCTGGATTCATTTTTTGTAAAGGAAAGAATTTATGGCATCAGCAAGGATTTTTTATTTTTGAGAAATTATTTTTCTATTGAAAAATCGGGACTAATGTTTGTTATGGACACATGGCAGTACTTCATGCATAGATACATGCACATCAACAAGTTTCTGTATAAGCACATCCATTCCAAGCACCACACTCTTGTAGTGCCTTATTCCTTTGGAGCTCTTTACAACTGTCCTCTTGAGGGCCTTATTTTGGACACCATCAGTGGTGCTTTCTCATTTCTCATCTCTGGTAAGGCTCCACGAACATCCATATTCTTTTTCTCGTTTGCAACCATCAAGACGGTGGATGATCATTGCAGACTGTGGCTTCTTGGTAACATCCTCCATGCGCTGTTCAACAACAACAATGCCTATCATGACATTCACCACCAGCTCCATGGCAACAAGTACAATTTTTCACAACCCTTCTTTGTTGTGTGGGGCAAGATACTCGGAACTTACATGTCCTACTCTATCGAGCACCGAAAAGGAGGAGAATTTGTGTCACAGCCTGTTGATCTAGAGAGCAAACCAAGACTGATTAATACATGCAGTCTCTAATTCTTGTTTTGTCTGGGTACAATACTCAGCACCTTATGGCACCAGCTGATTTTTCTAGCTACACAAACGCCGTAGAAGTCTCATCTTGGTTCATATAGTGAGTTTTTTTTCTTGTTTTCTATATTCTTTTTTATTTCTTTTTGGGGAGTTCCATCTTGTACAAAGATATAGCGAGTGCAACATTGTACTTGTAGGACCGGACAGGCAACAAGGGGGGGTGAATGATGTTTTAAGATTTTTCCTCCAAATATTCACATATTCCTTTTTCTCCAATAACTACAAAGCTATGAAGATTAGGATATAAGATCTACTAGAAAACAGAGGAACACAGACCACTATACAACCAGATCAGAGCACTGTGTGGTCGAATTACGACCACTCGGCGGAAACGCAACGTGGTTGAATACGACCACTCAGTAGAAATATAAGGCGGTCGTAACAGACAACGTAGTCGGGATAGACAATGTGGTTGAAACAAATAGCGTGGTCGAAACAGACAACGTGGTCGAAACCGACAATGTGGTCGAAACTGACAACGTGGTCGAAACGACTACGTGGTCGAAACCAACGTGGTCGAAGCCAACGTGGTCAAAACCAATGTGGTCGAAATCAACGTGCTCGAGCCAATGTGGTCGTAACCAACGTGGTCGAAACGTCAGCGTTGTCGAAGACCGACGTGCTCTCAAACTACATGGTTGAAGAACATTGTGTGGTCGACATCACTATAGTCGTTGACCCAAGTACAGACAGAAAATACGTGCAATTGCAAACAAGTACATGGTTGAAACAGATCTGATCGGACTGAGAAATCTACAACCATTCAGCAGTCTAAACAATGTGCAATTGCCAATCGACAAGAGGTTGCAGAGAAGTCGAGCGACCACACGACTTAGAATCATTGAGCGATAGAAGGTAAGTGTGGTTGAAAACGACTAGAAGTACCAAAGGCGGCACACGACCATTAGAACTGAAAACAAGAACGATGCGCAGTTATTTGCTCGTGGAAAGAGAGTAGCGAAAATGACTTTGAGCATTATCCCACATGTCACAGCAAACAGTAGCATCGAGAAATCAAATCAAGATCGACAACGTGATCGAAGCTTACACCGTGGTTGTAAGCCTGACAACGTGGTCGATGGCTTGCACAGTGGTCGTAAATTCGACTACTAGACGGAAGAACAACTTGGTTGGAAATCGACTGTCAAACAGAAGTCACTGTAGTCGATAATCACCAAAATCAAGACCAACGAGATCGAAAGATGAGTGCGGTCGGAACCAATGTGGTCATAAACCAATGGCATGGTCGAACGATCATCGTGGTCGAAGACCGACTAGCACTTGTAACCAACTACGGTCGTAAAACAACTCGTAAGATAGTGGGGGCACATGACCACGAGATCTACGACCATCAAGCAATTGGAAACCAGTGCGAATGAGAACAAACGATCTGAGTCTTGACCGGTCGAAAGAGAAGCGGTCGAAGAATATAACGTGGTCATAAGCTTCTCGGCAAACCAGAGGAGGCCAACGAAGCGCACGACCGCAAGAATCAAACTTCAAATAACTTTCAATTAAAAGTTCAACTGGCCATGAAACTTTGCAAATAACATGGTTAGGGCCTCAGGAGATTGCTCTGATCTTTACTTGAAAACTTAGCAACCAAAATGAGAGTTTGACTAGATTTCACTGAGAATGCCCAAAACCAAATATGAGAGAGTAACAGAATCGCTCGTGGATCTAGGGTAGCCAAGATGGCTTGGAGTACAACCCACATGTCACTGCGATCCAGAAATAGCCAAGAACACAGAGAGAAGGAAGAACAGAGAAGAAATCAAATCAAGCCGAGCAAACTCAAATAGAAGAGATACATAAGCCACATAGTCTAACATAGATGTATTGCTCAGATGAATGATTTCACAGACACTCCCCTCAGGAGGAACAGGCTCTAATCCCTAGAGCCAACACATACTCTCAAACAGCCACTCCTCTCGGGAGGACAAGCTCTAACCCCAGAGCTACACCCACTCTCAGATAGACTCCCATGGGAGGGAGAGGCGGCAGCCGCCAAGGCTCACCCGACCAACTCACTTGAAACTCTTGCCTCCCCTCTCCCTTTTATAGGCTCACACACGAATCTAGACCTAATGGATCCACCCATTAGTCCACACTGGAGATTACCCTTTAACCCCACCTAACACCGGGTTTTACACACGCGCACACTCGCGACAACCCGTTAACATCGAGATACACCCTTAATGCTATTGTTAAGGCAAATATCTCTATGTAAGTTCAAATTTACCATTTTCCGTATGTAGATACTTGTGTGTAGTTGTACATGCCTTTGGTTATCACTAAATATCAATCATCAGATTTACATTTTATGTCAGGACTAAAGATGAGTCGAAACCCTTCAGAAGTCGAAAGAAATCTTGCAAGCTTTGTAAGAGATCTATACTCTACTCTCGACATACTGATTTTCCCAAAATATTGTCCTTTTTAATCTAATGCAATAAATATCTGTTATCCAACTTTTATCTTAGATGCACCTATTAGGAATGTAGGTAGGCTCCCTGGTAGAATATATTTAGGTTCACTTGTAGCACTTGTATACCTAATCTGCAGCCTTGAAGTCTGCAGTAGTCTAACTATCTGCCGGTTCTAGATTCAGAATATCTACTCTCTCTTTTTCTGCCTTGATTAATGTTGTCCGTTTCTCCAACTTAGCATCAATCATGATCCTTACAAGCCACTAGGCATTTGTAACATATTTATATTCTAAATGGAGATATATTAAAAAATTGCTGTTTGCCACTTCCATAATAAATACTCTATTTGTTGACATGCAGAATGAAATATTGCAGATGTACCATGTCAAATTGAGTTTTTGCCATCGGTTGACAACCTTGTGGAGCCTGCTCACGACAACAATTTTACACAGTTTCCTTTGAACTATATCTTGAAGGTGGAAGTATTGCCTGGCAACGCCTTTTTTGAACCATTTTTTGGTGGCCACCAGAATCTTCAGAAAAGAGAAGAGACATACTATGCAGAAGACCAAACCTTCCACTGTGGTTTTGTTAAAAGGGCCAGAGGGTTACCCTACTAATGGATTTGATTTGGATGAAAATGACAGGAGTTATATGGCTACCTGCCGTGTTGTGGTTTCATCATGCATTTTTGGAAGCTCAGATTACTTGAGGAGGCCAACTAAGAGCAAGGTAATATTCTGTGCACGTGTTGTAACAAGTACCTTGTTTTTCAGTAGCAAAATGTCAAGTACTGGGTGCTATTTTAGTTTATGCCCCTTGTAATAGTACGTTAGTTAGTAGTCACTATCTTTTGCTCCTTGGCTATCTCTTGTGCTGTTTTACTTTCATGACAGTTGTCTGCTTTAGTGATATTTAAGTTGTACAATAAGTATTATTACACTGTCATAAACATAACCAGTTTAAAACTCTCACAGATTGGTGTATACTCTAAGAAAAATGTATGCTTCATCATGTTCCTGGATGAGCTAACGCTGGCAACCCTTTCTTCTGAAGGACATGTCCCTGATGAAAATGGATTCATTGGCCTGTGGAGAATTGTTGTAGTTAAGAACTTACCCTACAAGGATATGCAGAGAGCAGGGAAGGTGCCAAAATTTCTGGCTCAGCGACTCTTCCCATCTGCCTTGTAAGTCTTTGTGGATGTATTTGCGTCTTACCTAGTTGCATGGAGAATTTGTAGAGTACGCCTATCCTCCTACAAAGTAAAATGACACCTATGGTTAGTTGGTTACTGTAACGACCCACATCGTTAATTAACCTTAACCAGCGAATTAGGACGTTAAGTAGGATTAATTACATAAATGATAATCTAAAAATACGGGGGAATTTAAAATTTTCTACATAGTCGTATAAATTGAAATCAACGAACGGTAAACGAATACGCTATTACCGTAATTTTATCGACAAGGGCGAATATTCAACTATATAGACTCAAGTGAGAAAGAAAATTTAGTTGCGCAGCTAGTATAGTATTCAACTCAATTAAATTATATATATAACAGTTCATAGTATAACAGTAATTTATTACAATCCGTAGTTGGTAAAATCAATAACATCCATTGAACCACAATTAGGACTTATATCAAGTCAAATAAAAGTATTACAAATTGCATTACATGATAGCGACAATCTGAATTACAACAAATATACAATTCCATATCTCAACCAAATAACCATCTCAACAATTAAGAGTTTGCAATACAATAGTATTCCGTCAGAAAGTATATGATTCAATTTACATCAAGTCCATCTCTTACATAATTATTACAATAGGGAAATGAAGAATAGAAATTACATTAAATTATATACCTCAATATTAAGAGAAAGCCCTATTACAATTTAGATCATTTCATACATTAGAAGATGTCGTCGAGTTGCCACCACACCACTATTCTAATTGTGAACAAACCAGTAGTTATAATGCCGAAAAAGACCAAACAAAAGAGTAATTAAAAGTAAGGCAATATAAAATAAGAATTGCCGTCAGAGCCCTAGCGATTAACTTCGGGCGGGGTAATCCGTTCACAGAGATACCTGACCGTCCGGGGGCCAGTCGGCACCTCTCACAACCATAGGCTCATCACACGGCATTATATATATATATATATATACAAACCTGTTCTGAACATAGGAATCCAACCAAGGCAAAGACCAGGTGAGCACAAATCATTCCAGCCAAACCCACAACAGAGAAACCACCTGTCAAAGCCCTCACCATGCAAATATCCACCGCAGTGAACCAGATAGCACCGGGCCAGAGCAGCCACGCCCAGGGAGCATCGACAGCCAGCAAAGCCTCACGGGCAAGCCATCCACCAAAATATCCCACATTGCATACCAGTAGCCAAACCGAGAGGAAAGAGCACAGAGGGACAAGCAAGGTAAGGCAACATTCCCCAACTCTCACAGCCAATCCCCAGACCGCAGAGGAGTCCCCAGCCGAGTGGAGCCGAAGGGCCAGGGAGGCGAAGGCACAGCAAGCCGAAGGAGCAAGACGACCATGATGGCGGCAGGAGAACCGCAAGCCAGCGCCCACAAGCCAGCAACCACAAGCCAGCGACCGCAACCAGCCCCAAACCCTAACCATTCCTTCAAGCAACCGTGCAGGTAAACCTCACCACCATCACCATCCATAGTATACAGTTATTCCATTCATACAACCTAGACTAGAAACCATACGCATTCACAGTAGAGCACATGAACCCATACGAGCATGGCACCAGAAATAGCAGAGGAGAGGAGGGTTACCAGGAGGGCGGCGGCTGCGGGTTTCCCGGCTGAGCCACCAGTTCGCCGCCACCGGTACTCCCCCGGCGTACGGCGACGGTTCACCGGCGGAGACAGCCACGGTCACCCGCCTCCCAAAACCTAACCCTAGGTAAACCTCACAAAAAGTTAGCAAATCACAAATTTAGAGATCAAAGCAAATAGCAACCAAACCACATCAAGCCAACCCTAGATTGGGTGGGATGGAGGAGCTAGGCGCCAGATCTGGGCCTGGGCCACAGATCTGGCCGGGGAGCTATGCGGCGCGACGGGAAGCCGGCGTGAGGGGGAGCGGCACCGAGGGGAGGCGCCGAGCGCCGGGGCAGAGGCGCCGAGGCGCGGGCGCGAGAGGGTGGCGGCGTGTTGGGGGAGTTGGACCGGGCGACGGCGCTGAGACCCGAAGGCGGAGGAGAGGCGGCACGGCGTCGGCGTCGGCATCGGCGTGGAGAGAGAGGCCGAGAGAGAGAGAGGACGAGAGAGAGAGAGACGGCGGAGGGGGCGAGAAAAGAGGAAGAGGAGGAGGAGCCGAGGCGTCGGCCGAACCAGGAAAAAGGGGGAAAGGCAGCCGGGTGAGAAGAAAGGAAAGAAAGAGAAGGAAAAAGAAAAGAGAGAGAAAGAAAAGAGAGGAGAAGCGCACGTATAATCATAAATCCGTCTTAGTAAATATTTAATTTAAGTGTTAGATTGCAGATTAAACTACTTGTTAGTATTACACTAATCTTGTTAAAAGTATAAAATATCACTAATCGGTTTAGATGGAAACTACAGCTTAATTAAGGGCTGTCAATAGATTAAAAATCTGGCGCGTACTAATTGAATCGATGTATTGCCGTTCGAACTATTAGAATTCCTGATTTAATACTTATTTAACCCTGTTGATGGTATAAACTTGTGAAACCTCAATAATAAATATTAGTGATCATTATAAATGAACCAAAAACGTAAATAGATTAAAACAGGCCCGCGTAAATATTAGAACCTGTGTATGGCTATTTAGATTACTCAACGGTGTAATTAATTACTTAGACAACTTGGTTAGTAATATTTAAAATTAGAGAAATACCTCTGATAATTATAGAAATCTACCCTTGGTTACTTAAGGTCATTAGAACAAGTAATCGGGTCCGATGATTTAAAAAGAAGCGAGTCGATTAAGCTCATACGCATCCGGATTTAATTAGAGTACTATAGTCTAAGTCCATTTTTGATTGCAGATTTAAATACCCAGATAAATTGAGTAGGTCCATCTAAATAGTAGAAGACCATTAATCAATATTTGCAATGATTAGAATAAATGTATTGCCATCTGTAAAATAAAGTCGTAGCATGTACCAATTTAATTGATGCATTGTTAATTCAATCATTCAAGGTTATAGCTAAATACTTAAATAGCCGGGATAGTGTTAAATCATAGAATTTTCCTAGTAAACATTATTGGATCTTAAAAATAAACTAATTGATGCCGTAGGCTGGAAATGGCACGCATGCGGAGCAAACGATCATAATATCATTTAGATCATTTTATTACGCATTTAAATGCCCAGCTAAATTTTGTTAGTTGAATATAAACTATGGAAATCCACTAATAACTATTCTAAATTGTTAGAATAAATTAGTAGCCATTAGAAGATTTAGAACTGGTCATGACGACTAGATTAACCTGTACCAAATTAAAATAATAAGCCATGACTCAAAAGTTGTGCCCGCCAATTAAACTGGTACATAGTAATTTAAATAGCATAAGCCATAGCAATCCGTAGCTAACTAAAATAAAATCCTGGCGACCGTACAAAGACGCTTTAGTATAATTCAATTAATAATTACTTAAGAATTAATTTCGTTGGTGTAGATAATTAATCACACGCGTATTAGTTACAAGAAGGACCGGTACCAAAGAAAAAGAATCTATTTAAATAAACATAGAACCTAAAGTGAAGTAAAATGGTGAATGTATACTTGTGCTCATATGAGGAATCAAATTGGTAAAAGTGCATACGCAAAAATTGACTAGAATTAATAATGGCAGCTTATCATCGTACAAAATCCATATGAGCCGTTATAATTGTTTATGCCTCTAGTTAATTCCATATAATCGGAAAATTGCTAGAAAATAATAAAATGTTGAACGTACCTACTATATCAACCATCTCTCGTTACTCTAGTGCGATAATGTTGAACGACGGGTAGTATGCCGAAATTAACCTTAATTACCGCAATCGGGTTAAATTGAGCGAGATCTGACCTTAGGGGCACAAACACATCGATAACTTGTATTTTATTATATTTCCATAGATTAAATCGTAGTCGACGTATTTAATTGCAGGCGACAATCCAAGCTATGGGAGTGATTTCACCTGATCCTACTTGAATCCGAATTTATGGTTGAAATCCAGGCAAGCATTCCTTTGATCAAAGCTTCTGAGTATATTCGTAAAACAAGTATTTTGTATTAATCTAGTATCACCCTGCATGAAATAAATAAAAGATAATTTAAATCGAGAATTGGCAAGAGATAAGAGAAAAGGGTTAGATGGCAACTGATGGAGCAGTTGGCCACTAAAGTTAAGTAAAAAGGTGGGCAGAGGTTGCCAGGGGAGGCAGTGAGTGGGCAAGGGAGGGACCTCTGCATAAGAATAGAATATAAGGGACTACAAACTTCATTTGTATGAACAGACCGTACCAACCGTATCAACCATCGTTCCGTCTTCACGGGCAGTCGGTACTCTAGTGAGGTGTTATGTTCTCCACAGGAGTGATTTATTTAGGGAATAGGCCCAAAGGAACCGGTATGAGACCGGAGCGTAAAAACCCACAGGCGGGTTACGCATTGGCGTTATATACGCGAGAGTGGGGGTTGGGTGAGGGTCGGAGAACCCTACCAGCCAACGGTTATGTCGCTTTCGGTAGGTCTGCGTGGCTCCAGGCTGCCGCTTGTGAGTAACCGGGTGGAGATATAATTACTGAGCTAGAGATAATTGTACTGTACTCTGTTCTGGGCGCCGCTTCAAAGGAATTGCGGATAATCCCAAGAGCCAACACGAGCAGAGTGATGATGGGTAAAGTGATACAAGCTTGCGCAATGCTATTAAAAATCATGAATTCATGCCTGTCTCCGGGAAAGGAGAATTACGGAAACTTATGGGGGTTTTTGCTGTTCATGCGTATGTTCAGTAGTTTTCTAAATTAATAAATCGGACTTCTTTCAAAGCCAACAAACTTTATTTTCTATGTCATGGGAAGGAAATTGAGAAAGGAAAAGAGTATAAAAATGAGTAAGAAATTGAGAATAGGAATTGAGATTCCTAAATGTGGAAAGGATAAGCATGTTGTGCATTTTTGTTAATAACGCTTGCTGAGTACTTCTGTACTCACCCTTGCTATAAATCTCCCCTTGCTTAGGAGCATGTCAGTTCAGAGAATAGCAAGTCAAGTGGAAATTGCTTGGATCGAAGACCGTGGACTCGGATTGCAATAGGTGCAAGGTGGGCCTCCCGTGCGAAGGTTGTGTCGAGAATGAGATATTCAAGCCTTTGAGGCTTTGTAATAAAATGTAACCCTGCGTGGCGATAATATTGTAATATCGTGTTTTGTCTCTAATTATTGTTCTGCTGCAACACTCTTGTGGCTTATTATTCGTTAGAGCGATGTTTTATCTGCTAAAACGAATAATAATCCGTTGACTGGCGTTATTACCCCACGGTAATAATGCGGGTCGTCACAGGTGGTATCAGAGCAATGGTTTGAGGGCCACGCAAATAATTAGAGACAGTTCTGGACTTAAGGATGTTGTTCTTGCTATATGGCAATATGTATTCTTTACTACTTCTCGTCTGTACGTCATTTATTATTTGGTCAGCTCTAGGCTTCGGAATTGTTACTTTTAGACCACCCAATATATCAAAAATGGGAGTGGGTAGCGAAATGGGGAATGATGACAATTATAGTTGTGAAGATCTGAATTAGGGTACTAGTTCTTTTTATCGGTAACAGTGTTAGTCAAAAAAAAAATTCTAGTAATAGTTAGTGAACCATATAATTTTAATTATGAACTTAACATTAAATTTTGCTGTAATTATAGAGTCTGTATTTAAATTATTGCATTCAGTTAATGTATGATTGTTTTACTTTTCTCAACCGCAGCGACATAGACTCAACTGTGGCAACATAGGGCAACCTAAGGTAAATATTAGTAGTTATAATGGTTTAGAAGTGAACCAAAACTCCGAGACCCTTATCTTTTCACTCTTGCAACTAAATGAACGCATCCGCCATCACAAAATTTAGTAGAGGCAATTAAAGAAAAGAAATATTATAACTATTCATGATGGCAGATGAACCAAGATAAAATTTACTTTTCTCACTTCTGCATATGAGATTTCCCGGACGAGTGGTCCGTGGCGCTCCCGAACGCGTAAGTTTCGGGCGTACTCAGGAACGAAGTCCTGGGCGTACTCAGGGATGAGCCCTGAGCGTGGTTCCAAACGCGAAAGTTTTGGGCGATCCTGAGAGCGAGTTCTCAGGCGTGCCTGGGCGCGGAGATCCAGGGTAGTGTAGGTTTGCACTCAGAGGCAAGCTCTGAGCGTGGTCCCAAACGCGAAAGATTTGGGCGGTCTCGAGAGCGAGTTCTCGGGCGTAGCTGGGCACGTAGTCCCAGAGTAGTGTAGGAGTTGATTCTTTTTGCATCTCTATGTTTCTTGGGTTTTATTTGCCTAATGTGTATGCTGTGATGTGAAGACCAATAACAGAGAGGGAGTAATGCGGCTTTCTACTACTTGAACATAAATAAATTCTCATCTATGTGCATGCTGAATACTAATAAGGAAAACCTAGGTCTACAACATAAATAAAATTTTGTTCGTACCTCTTGTAACAACTTGCTGCAGGAAATTTAATAACGTCATGATATGCAGGTATTTTCAAAAATATAATTCCCTAAATTTAACTACAACTTAAGGTGAGGTGACTAAGTGTATACTGAACCATCAAATTAAAACCAGTGAAAAAAAAATCTAGAGCCTAGTCCGTAAAAAAAAATTTTTTTGTTCAAATTCCTTATTATTTCTATAAAAAAAACCCGGTTATATAGAATTACCAGGACCACTAGATTTGGACGAGTTGTTACGAGACCGACTGTAGGTAATATATCCACCATCATCCATTTCCTTTTATAGAGCACGTAACTTAGAGTGAGACGTCCTCAAAACGTTATTGAAAAAAAAATGATGCTAACTATTTTGCAACTCCAGGCGGGTAGACTGTTTAGTTGTAAAGCCTTTATTTCACCCAATAAATCTGTTCCTAATAATCTATCCCTAGATACTCCGAGAAACTTGTTACTTGCTTAATTCTATCCCTCTTGGAGCGTATGGTCAGACCTACAGCGGATATCTATACCTACCTACGTTTTCCTTTGTAATTCGGATTGGAAGCATTCCGAAGTTCTAAGCCTACAGCTGCTACGAGATTAATCACCCCATTATCCGTGAATCATTTTAAAACAGTCACCGAACGATTATTATCCATGTCTGGTGCATTTCCCCATGTTCATGAATATATGATTTCAGGAACTTTTGTCATAGTCTCCGGAGCATCACATTGACCATGAACTTACAAAAAAAATACAAACGAAAACTGTTTCAACATGACATTAGGAAATAAGTATTTTCACAAAACCCCTTGCATCATTCTATATAACTATTTCTTGCACCATAGTGTTTAAAGTTTTCGGAAAACTCTATTTCATGCATTTCATGATGACATATATTATGAATAGGGGGAAGTGTCCCATCTCTCAATATCATTGATCTATCAGCTTAGAACTCTATGGCAATACCGTATCCTTGAGTAACCAATAAATCCCAGGTTTATCTATTAACCTAGAGAGATTAGTTTCATTCCGAAGGTTGAAACCATGGTTAAAAAGGTTAGTATCGCACACGTAGACGTTCCAGTCCAAATTCCTAAACAACATAATGACATCCCTCGATCACCTACCCACTAGATCTACGCCAAATCAACTTTTAAAACCTTATAAATATCAATACAAACCAATAGAGCCGCGTGACCCACTACCTAAAGAAGTTGCAACAATCCAAACAAGCTCAATCATACCCTCCGAATAGAAAGTAACAATAATATCCACACCAGAAATACCCAACCCTTAAATAGCCCAAGTACAATGTTATAAAACTAGGATAATTCTAATTAATTTCAATTCTTTCTGCCACAAGATGATATTTCAACCCAGTTGCTTTATGCAACACCGATTTCTTTGAACCACCCTGCAAAATCATCAACCCTAACCCTTCAGTAGACCAGCTAAAGGAATCGAGGGGTAGCTAAAGAATTAAGGAGGGAAGGGGCAATGATTAGAAAAAGGAAAATACTAACTGGTGCAACATAGAATAAATGGAACGGTTTTCCTACCTTAACATGAATTATAATCCCAATTCTAATGCTACCAAATCCCTAGTGACGATAATCGACAATCTTAAGCTTGAATGAAATTATAACGTTGGCGTGTGAGGGACAGCGAGCGATGCAAGCATAAGAGGTGTATCTACCAAAAAGGCGGAATAAATAGAATATCTAAAAGCACGCTTCGTAAAGGATCAATAAGAGACCTACCACAACCTTCTTAAGCCATTTCCGATTTCGAGGACGAAATCATTTTTAAGGAGGGAAGTGTGTAACGACCCACATCGTTAATTAACCTTAACCAGCGAATTAGGACGTTAAGTAGGATTAATTACATAAATGATAATCTAAAAATACGGGGGAATTTAAAATTTTCTACATAGTCGTATAAATTGAAATCAACGAACGGTAAACGAATACGCTATTACCGTAATTTTATCGACAAGGGCGAATATTCAACTATATAGACTCAAGTGAGAAAGAAAATTTAGTTGCGCAGCTAGTATAGTATTCAACTCAATTAAATTATATATATAACAGTCCATAGTATAACAGTAATTTATTACAATCCGTAGTTGGTAAAATCAATAACATCCATTGAACCACAATTAGGACTTATATCAAGTCAAATAAAAGTATTACAAATTGCATTACATGATAGCGACAATCTGAATTACAACAAATATACAATTCCATATCTCAACCAAATAACCATCTCAACAATTAAGAGTTTGCAATACAATAGTATTCCGTCAGAAAGTATATGATTCAATTTACATCAAGTCCATCTCTTACATAATTATTACAATAGGGAAATGAAGAATAGAAATTACATTAAATTATATACCTCAATATTAAGAGAAAGCCCTATTACAATTTAGATCATTTCATACATTAGAAGATGTCGTCGAGTTGCCACCACACCACTATTCTAATTGTGAACAAACCAGTAGTTATAATGCCGAAAAAGACCAAACAAAAGAGTAATTAAAAGTAAGGCAATATAAAATAAGAATTGCCGTCAGAGCCCTAGCGATTAACTTCGGGCGGGGTAATCCGTTCACAGAGATACCTGACCGTCCGGGGGCCAGTCGGCACCTCTCACAACCATAGGCTCATCACACGGCATTATATATATATATATATATATATATATACAAACCTGTTCTGAACATAGGAATCCAACCAAGGCAAAGACCAGGTGAGCACAAATCATTCCAGCCAAACCCACAACAGAGAAACCACCTGTCAAAGCCCTCACCATGCAAATATCCACCGCAGTGAACCAGATAGCACCGGGCCAGAGCAGCCACGCCCAGGGAGCATCGACAGCCAGCAAAGCCTCACGGGCAAGCCATCCACCAAAATATCCCACATTGCATACCAGTAGCCAAACCGAGAGGAAAGAGCACAGAGGGACAAGCAAGGTAAGGCAACATTCCCCAACTCTCACAGCCAATCCCCAGACCGCAGAGGAGTCCCCAGCCGAGTGGAGCCGAAGGGCCAGGGAGGCGAAGGCACAGCAAGCCGAAGGAGCAAGACGACCGTGATGGCGGCAGGAGAACCGCAAGCCAGCGCCCACAAGCCAGCAACCACAAGCCAGCGACCGCAACCAGCCCCAAACCCTAACCATTCCTTCAAGCAACCGTGCAGGTAAACCTCACCACCATCACCATCCATAGTATACAGTTATTCCATTCATACAACCTAGACTAGAAACCATACGCATTCACAGTAGAGCACATGAACCCATACGAGCATGGCACCAGAAATAGCAGAGGAGAGGAGGGTTACCAGGAGGGCGGCGGCTGCGGGTTTCCCGGCTGAGCCACCAGTTCGCCGCCACCGGTACTCCCCCGGCGTACGGCGACGGTTCACCGGCGGAGACAGCCACGGTCACCCGCCTCCCAAAACCTAACCCTAGGTAAACCTCACAAAAAGTTAGCAAATCACAAATTTAGAGATCAAAGCAAATAGCAACCAAACCACATCAAGCCAACCCTAGATTGGGTGGGATGGAGGAGCTAGGCGCCAGATCTGGGCCTGGGCCACAGATCTGGCCGGGGAGCTATGCGGCGCGACGGGAAGCCGGCGTGAGGGGGAGCGGCACCGAGGGGAGGCGCCGAGCGCCGGGGCAGAGGCGCCGAGGCGCGGGCGCGAGAGGGTGGCGGCGTGTTGGGGGAGTTGGACCGGGCGACGGCGCTGAGACCCGAAGGCGAAGGAGAGGCGGCACGGCGTCGGCGTCGGCATCGGCGTGGAGAGAGAGGCCGAGAGAGAGAGAGGACGAGAGAGAGAGAGAGACGGCGGAGGGGGCGAGAAAAGAGGAAGAGGAGGAGGAGCCGAGGCGTCGGCCGAACCAGGAAAAAGGGGGAAAGGCAGCCGGGTGAGAAGAAAGGAAAGAAAGAGAAGGAAAAAGAAAAGAGAGAGAAAGAAAAGAGAGGAGAAGCGCACGTATAATCATAAATCCGTCTTAGTAAATATTTAATTTAAGTGTTAGATTGCAGATTAAACTACTTGTTAGTATTACACTAATCTTGTTAAAAGTATAAAATATCACTAATCGGTTTAGATGGAAACTACAGCTTAATTAAGGGCTGTCAATAGATTAAAAATCTGGCGCGTACTAATTGAATCGATGTATTGCCGTTCGAACTATTAGAATTCCTGATTTAATACTTATTTAACCCTGTTGATGGTATAAACTTGTGAAACCTCAATAATAAATATTAGTGATCATTATAAATGAACCAAAAACGTAAATAGATTAAAACAGGCCCGCGTAAATATTAGAACCTGTGTATGGCTATTTAGATTACTCAACGGTGTAATTAATTACTTAGACAACTTGGTTAGTAATATTTAAAATTAGAGAAATACCTCTGATAATTATAGAAATCTACCCTTGGTTACTTAAGGTCATTAGAACAAGTAATCGGGTCCGATGATTTAAAAAGAAGCGAGTCGATTAAGCTCATACGCATCCGGATTTAATTAGAGTACTATAGTCTAAGTCCATTTTTGATTGCAGATTTAAATACCCAGATAAATTGAGTAGGTCCATCTAAATAGTAGAAGACCATTAATCAATATTTGCAATGATTAGAATAAATGTATTGCCATCTGTAAAATAAAGTCGTAGCATGTACCAATTTAATTGATGCATTGTTAATTCAATCATTCAAGGTTATAGCTAAATACTTAAATAGCCGGGATAGTGTTAAATCATAGAATTTTCCTAGTAAACATTATTGGATCTTAAAAATAAACTAATTGATGCCGTAGGCTGGAAATGGCACGCATGCGGAGCAAACGATCATAATATCATTTAGATCATTTTATTACGCATTTAAATGCCCAGCTAAATTTTGTTAGTTGAATATAAACTATGGAAATCCACTAATAACTATTCTAAATTGTTAGAATAAATTAGTAGCCATTAGAAGATTTAGAACTGGTCATGACGACTAGATTAACCTGTACCAAATTAAAATAATAAGCCATGACTCAAAAGTTGTGCCCGCCAATTAAACTGGTACATAGTAATTTAAATAGCATAAGCCATAGCAATCCGTAGCTAACTAAAATAAAATCCTGGCGACCGTACAAAGACGCTTTAGTATAATTCAATTAATAATTACTTAAGAATTAATTTCGTTGGTGTAGATAATTAATCACACGCGTATTAGTTACAAGAAGGACCGGTACCAAAGAAAAAGAATCTATTTAAATAAACATAGAACCTAAAGTGAAGTAAAATGGTGAATGTATACTTGTGCTCATATGAGGAATCAAATTGGTAAAAGTGCATACGCAAAAATTGACTAGAATTAATAATGGCAGCTTATCATCGTACAAAATCCATATGAGCCGTTATAATTGTTTATGCCTCTAGTTAATTCCATATAATCGGAAAATTGCTAGAAAATAATAAAATGTTGAACGTACCTACTATATCAACCATCTCTCGTTACTCTAGTGCGATAATGTTGAACGACGGGTAGTATGCCGAAATTAACCTTAATTACCGCAATCGGGTTAAATTGAGCGAGATCTGACCTTAGGGGCACAAACACATCGATAACTTGTATTTTATTATATTTCCATAGATTAAATCGTAGTCGACGTATTTAATTGCAGGCGACAATCCAAGCTATGGGAGTGATTTCACCTGATCCTACTTGAATCCGAATTTATGGTTGAAATCCAGGCAAGCATTCCTTTGATCAAAGCTTCTGAGTATATTCGTAAAACAAGTATTTTGTATTAATCTAGTATCACCCTGCATGAAATAAATAAAAGATAATTTAAATCGAGAATTGGCAAGAGATAAGAGAAAAGGGTTAGATGGCAACTGATGGAGCAGTTGGCCACTAAAGTTAAGTAAAAAGGTGGGCAGAGGTTGCCAGGGGAGGCAGTGAGTGGGCAAGGGAGGGACCTCTGCATAAGAATAGAATATAAGGGACTACAAACTTCATTTGTATGAACAGACCGTACCAACCGTATCAACCATCGTTCCGTCTTCACGGGCAGTCGGTACTCTAGTGAGGTGTTATGTTCTCCACAGGAGTGATTTATTTAGGGAATAGGCCCAAAGGAACCGGTATGAGACCGGAGCGTAAAAACCCACAGGCGGGTTACGCATTGGCGTTATATACGCGAGAGTGGGGGTTGGGTGAGGGTCGGAGAACCCTACCAGCCAACGGTTATGTCGCTTTCGGTAGGTCTGCGTGGCTCCAGGCTGCCGCTTGTGAGTAACCGGGTGGAGATATAATTACTGAGCTAGAGATAATTGTACTGTACTCTGTTCTGGGCGCCGCTTCAAAGGAATTGCGGATAATCCCAAGAGCCAACACGAGCAGAGTGATGATGGGTAAAGTGATACAAGCTTGCGCAATGCTATTAAAAATCATGAATTCATGCCTGTCTCCGGGAAAGGAGAATTACGGAAACTTATGGGGGTTTTTGCTGTTCATGCGTATGTTCAGTAGTTTTCTAAATTAATAAATCGGACTTCTTTCAAAGCCAACAAACTTTATTTTCTATGTCATGGGAAGGAAATTGAGAAAGGAAAAGAGTATAAAAATGAGTAAGAAATTGAGAATAGGAATTGAGATTCCTAAATGTGGAAAGGATAAGCATGTTGTGCATTTTTGTTAATAACGCTTGCTGAGTACTTCTGTACTCACCCTTGCTATAAATCTCCCCTTGCTTAGGAGCATGTCAGTTCAGAGAATAGCAAGTCAAGTGGAAATTGCTTGGATCGAAGACCGTGGACTCGGATTGCAATAGGTGCAAGGTGGGCCTCCCGTGCGAAGGTTGTGTCGAGAATGAGATATTCAAGCCTTTGAGGCTTTGTAATAAAATGTAACCCTGCGTGGCGATAATATTGTAATATCGTGTTTTGTCTCTAATTATTGTTCTGCTGCAACACTCTTGTGGCTTATTATTCGTTAGAGCGATGTTTTATCTGCTAAAACGAATAATAATCCGTTGACTGGCGTTATTACCCCACGGTAATAATGCGGGTCGTCACAGTTACTACTTACTAACTGGTGGATGGCTTGATTCATGTCATCACATCAACTCCAAATGTAGTTTAGGGTCTTGTAGTTTTCTTTTAACTGGCACATACATGCATTTTCCAATATATAATAGCAATACATGCATTCTTCTCCATGGTTAACAGAAGATATTTTACTCTGTTAGGTACTCCATTTTGTTGGATAGCAAACTGCGCCTTCATGCTGATCCAATGCTTATCATTATTTCTTATGGAGAAAGAAAGTAGAATTTGCCATTTCAATGCACTATGATCGCACCTGTCTCTGGGAGGAAGTGCCTCAAAACAAGCACTTGAACAAGTACAATCACACTGCTATTGACGAGCAATGTTACTTCCAAGTTGTCCGTACCATTAACCTATGTTTGACAAATACCCCGTTGAGTATATTATTTTGTGACTGATCAATGAATTAATCGTGTATCACCCTTGCACAGATGTGCCTGAAGGATCTTTCATTGTGCGTGCCCATACACCAAAGTCTAATTTGTTTTCATGCCTTTGGTTCAATGAGGTCAACCGTTTCACCTCACGTAATCAGTTGAGTTTTA
Source organism: Dendrocalamus latiflorus (assembly GCA_017311315.1). Lineage (NCBI taxonomy): Eukaryota > Viridiplantae > Streptophyta > Magnoliopsida > Poales > Poaceae > Dendrocalamus > Dendrocalamus latiflorus. The sequence continues at coordinate 4,353,068 of CM029634.1, read as the reverse complement.
CATACACTTACTTGAAGCTCAGGAGAATGGACACAGGAAAACATTTTCACCTAAATATGTTTAAGGTAATAAAAGTTATCAGTACAGCCTTCCTTTTCCTTGCTGAGTTTCTTCGGACGTGGTACTTAATATTAGTTGGTAATAGCAGTCGATGCCTTTGCATTTTTATTGGCTGAAATTGAGCTCTCCATCTAAACGTTTCTATCTTGTTTACGAAAGCAAATTTAAAAAATCATTTTATCGCTGTATCAATGCTTGAACAGGTTTACATATAATCCTAATGTGATGCATGCCAATTTATTGTTGAAATAGGACTGTGAAAGAAGAGCAATAGCTAAACTGTTCCGTTACCGAACTAACGAGGCTACAGATCCACCACCAGCTAATCTTCGATTGGATAAGACTCCTCCATCAATGCCAAGCTAAACTGCCATTTGAGGAATTGAGGCAAGACCACTCTATTTCATTCTGACACACGTATTATGCATCCAGCTCTGGTTACATACAGGGAGTTCTTTTCCTTGCGACCTTCTAGTTTTTACAATTTTCAGGCGCAGGAGAAATCATACGGAACACCATTGTATTCAGCTGTGATCAGAGGAGCAGAAATGCGGCAGTCTCCCAAGTCCCAACTATGCATGCTTACTTGTACAGAGGAGACATTGAGTAAGCTTTGCACAGTCGTTGGTAGAAGAGATACATACCGGTGATTACTTTCTCAGGATAATGTTGTCAATTTCAACTAACTGCTGTTCTGATGCTCAGTGAACGCATCAAATGTGAATAGGGGAGCAGGTTTTTTCCCCTCACGGCATTTAGCAGTATATATCATTTTCACTTTTTCAGTCTATGTTAGAACATGTTCCAGGTGTAATTTCTGAAGGTTCCCTATTTTTAGTACTTCGAAATTCAGTCTTGTATCTTCCATTTTAAACTTTATGTACTTTGGGAGTTTTGTCGCATTCAGCAAGAAACAATCACACGCCAAGTGCAGGCTCCTGATGAATTATAGGGCCTACACTCCATGACTGGAAGCATTTGGATTTTGGGCTCACAAGTACATTCTTTTATACTTCCAAACAACATTGACTAATCTTAATGTTAAAGATGTCAGTAATAAAACATTGAAATAATAACGAAATACAGAAGTTGGAAAGTTGGAAATACTGAAGCCAAGAAACTATTTGAAGCCAAGAAACTATTTAAAACACGTTGGCTTCTTTAACACGTCTTTTCTTTTTTTTCTTTTCCCTCTTTTCCTTTGCATTACCCATGGAGGTATAACGTTATTTTTCACTTTTTCTATTTTTAGTAGTTTTACTGTTCAAGATTTCAGCTTGAACGGAGCTAGTTTGTGGCGTCCTTCACATGCATCAGAATTGAGAAGCAAATATAACAACCCAGAAAAGAACGAGGACATGGAGCCAGATCAAATGCCTGGTAATATAAATATGGTACATGACATTCTAAATGAACAAGCAATAGACTTGTTTGACCAGCAGGGGTTGGGTAAAATCTCCATATCAATCAATCAATAACCAGATTCAATAGCTGCTACGATTTCAGTGGACAAAGTCCAGCGAATAAAACTGAGCTCAAGCATAATGAAAATTGTTTTACAGGAATGCAAGGAAGCCACCTGCTCATGAATTATCACATGATGGCTTTTTATGCAAGATAGCGATATAATTTCCTATCTGCTTTGTCCCTTTCTAAGAATTCACGTTCAATCAGAGATTCTATACGTTTCTTTATGATAACAGGGTTCGGCAAGAACCGGGCTTGCAATTGCTTTGTAACCTCAGCTACAATACTGTTATGATCCAAGACTCTCCTGGATTTCATGATCCTGACAATGGCAGCCTCAATCTGAGGTTTTCTGTCCTCCTCAACCCGTTGGCGAGTCTCCTGTTTCTCTGGCTCAGATTCCTTCTGTGCCACCACTGTCCCAATCTTCACCTTAACAAGCTTGCTTGTGAACTTGTCATTGAAGTAGAATGTGTCATCCTCCGATATATCCTTGCTCATTGGCTCCTTACGTAGTACATTCTTCCCCTTGACACAAGCAAGTGATTGGAGACACCTCTTTAGGTCTGAGGCAGGTATCTCAGTAGCCTGTTCGATTTCTTTGTAGGTTAATCCATCGGCTGAATTAAACAGCATTAGAACACACATCTGATAAGTAGATACATTCAGCTCATGCTTCTGGCCTTTTCCAAACGTAGCTTTTATATCAGCTGTTCCCATGTTTGTTTGCCATGTCAATCTCCGGCCACTGTGAGTTCCAAGATAATATGCACGGAACTTCTCACATACTGCAAGGATTTCAGGTGGAAGGTTGCAGGGAGGGCTGGGCTGCGCTGGCCAAGAGCCAGTTGTGAGAATGTGGACATCAAGTGTAGGGCCATCCCCAAGTTCCTCAGACTTCTTGGCATAAAAATCTTGCATGGTGTCCTGAGAGGTCTTCATGTCAGTAAACATGCCCTCTAATTTGGAAGTGAACTGGTACCCACATTCTGTCTTGAGTTTAACTATCATACTCCTCTCAGCATCATCAGAAACAGTTTTGCCAGACAAAAGCCTTTTCGCCAAATGCTGCTTATAGTACTTCTCGAACACATCCTTCTCCTGAAGGTACCGAAACAGCATCATGACTTTGTCCAGTATAACCTCCACATCCTCTTCTGTTGCCCCCTTCAGTCCTTTGCGGAGTTTGTCATCAACATACAATGATATGAATTCAGGTGACCTGTTGTTTAAGTTGATGAAGTACTCAAAGGATGAGTTCAGAGCATTTTGGAAAGTCTTATCATTGCCAAAAGCAACACTGATGATCTTATCATGCTTATCCTTCTCATTTAACAAGCGCTGCACAAATTCCACTGGGTCTTTCAATCTCTCTGGATCCGTCACTAACTGCTTCCCTGTTTCCCTCAGGTAAGAAGTCATCACATCTCTGATTGTCAATAGACCGTCATGAACCCTTCGGAACAAGGCGTACATCCTACCCAAATCTTCGTATTTGTCATCCATAAGCATATTGACAAGGCCCGAGTTTTCCATGTGAACCAATCTATGCATGTGATTGGCAATCATCTCTTTCTCCACCACGCTAGTAATTTTTGCCTCACTGGCAGCATCCAAGTAGTGTGAGACACGCTCCATTTCCTCATTGAGCCGCCTCTCAGCCTTCTTAAGATAGTTCCCACAGTCACAGCACTCAATGAACTCCTGAGATTCCCCACTGTAGAAGCTAGCCGAAACTTCCAAAAATGGTTTCTCAAAATCATCTTGATACACAGCAGGACCGAGATCCATTAGCATCTTTGTTATGCTCCGCATCAGGCCTCTGTTGATCACTTCACCCATTCTTTCCCTGTGTATAAGATCAAGAAGGGTGTCAAGCAACCGACAACGGATCATCGGGTAGTGAATTATGTGATCCCTCCACAAATTCAGACCGAGCTCATGAACAGGTGTCCTATGAGATGCCGTGACATAAGTCCGATCCATGTACATTAGAATATCTCGGATCATCTGCAATGCCTTGTTGTGGTCCATCCACTTTGCGTTGAGCTCTTCCAAAAACAAACCACCCTGTGCGGCCTCTATCGATTTTGATATTTCCTTCAAGCGCCACGTCATAGTGCTCTCGAGACCATCATAGAGCTTCTCCCCATACTTGTGAAGCACCATGTTGTAGGCACTCCTGCACACAGAAAGAAATCTCACAAATTACAATCAAGTGATAACACACTAGCTCTTGGTTGTTGGTATACTGCACCCCCTCTGCACCCAATATTCTTGCATAGTAATTTACTACCAATTTGCTGCAACAAAAGAGTTCAACAGGCACTATGACCCACCATGACTATAACGAGTCCATATGAATCATATGACTCGTAGTCTCACACATCTAATAGAGTATAACGTCAATACCTAGGTATAACCCAGTCTAAAAAAATACCATTGGTGACTACAAAAAAGAGATTATTTTCGTAAAAATTGGTAGGATCACAAATACTGGAATAAAATTATATGATAAACCGCTTTCTGACATCACTGTACGCGATGGGAATTTTCACAAACTATTATCACAGGCTAGTTCGAATTGGAACATAAGCTCGATTCGCGAACCACAGAAATTTTCGAATTCACACAGGTTCGGGCAGCCGCAGTAGGATCCGGCAGCTAAGTAGGGGCAGCGGCGAGCGGCGGCGACGGCAAGATCAGGCTAGGTTCGAGGAGGGGGTTGGACCGACCTGTAGAGCTCCTCGAAGGAGAGGCCACTGGCGTTGTGGTTGTAGATCTCGTGGATGGCGTGCTCGAGGATCTTCCATGTCCGCTCCGCGTACTTGGGGTCGAGCTCGACGCGGTTCTTGAACGCCTCGATCTTGAAGTTGCGCTTCCTCGGCGGCCCGCCGCCGCTCATAGTCGCCGCCGCCGGCTAGGGTTTTCGGGCGGGGTGGGTGGACGAGAGCGGGGAAGAGGGGGAGGGGAAGGACGGAAGACCGGGGAACGAGAGAGTTCTTCTCTGTTGCTGATTGGGATTTCTTTTTGGGAAAATAGGAGGATTATTACTGTCATTACATGAAAGTTTACCATTCTAATCCTACTCCTGAGCCACGGCATACTTCAGATCTGAAATTTTAATCCCTAGGTTTTATTTTCGTATGGAAATTACCAAATCCACCTAAGCCAAACAGCTGTAGTAATTAAAAAGTAGCAGAACTTGTTTTTATTTCTTATTGATCTTTCATTGAAATTAGCTGGACCTTGCATTGCAGGGGACAAAATGGCATTCCTGAATAGATTTGGTGGTACTAATTTAGCTCGAATAATACATGATGGTCGTATGATTGCACGTACAAAAGGATCAACACACCTATCATCGTTCCATGGAGGAAAGCGAAGAGAAACCCGAATACGTGTTAAGCTAAGCTTCTACAACGAATCCCATGTCTACACATGCATGGCCCATGCTTATAAATGAATTTTAGCAGAGTACATTACATATATAATAGCTGTGATTAACTAATCCTTGCAAGTTGCAACAACTAAAATGTCACTGTCCAGCTCATGCCCTAATGCAGTGCATTTGAGAATGAGAGGAAAGTCCTGACTAATTGCTTTTTATCATATGAAATGCAAGGACGTTTGCTTTTAATTTTAGATTACTAATCTGCTGCTTACGGTGTCCGAGATGGTCTGTAACAACTTCTGATCCCCCCCCCCCCCCCCCCCTCTGAGTAACGTATTATTGCAACTCACATTTTATTTTGCTTTGGAACATTAGTCAAGTTCATACAATGCAGTGTTGCAGTCAGATTGCAAATCAAACTACTTCTGAATTTTGCACAGGCTAATGAAGTACTGGTTCATCACCTCGCAAATAATAAATAGATGAGGTTACTACTTTGTATCACCAAATCAGAGTGGCGCAGCGGAAGCGTGGTGGGCCCATAACCCACAGGTCCCAGGATCGAAACCTGGCTCTGATAAAATCTCAGTTGGGCTTCCGAAGTTTTTTCTTCCCACTTTTAAAGGCCAGTCTCCATAAGACTTCATACATTTCTTCAGCTCTTCCGTACGTCAAATTGTAAAGTACAAAAAATAATGACGAACATCCATGCTACTCTTTTTTGTAAAGCCCATGCTCCATAAGACTTCATACATTTCTTCATCTCTTCTGTACGTCAAATCAAAAAGTAAAAAAAAATCAACTTCCATTCTACCCGTATTTTTTAAAGTATAAGAAATGATGGATGCACTCACATGCTCTACATGAACACCTCAACTCATGTACATATGGTTGTGTCCGTTAATACATGTCTAACTAGAGCAGATGTTTAGATTTTATACATTTCTTCAGCTCTTTTGTACGTCAAATCGAAAAGTACAAAAAAACAACAACTTCCATACTACTCGTATTTTTTAAAAGTGGATGCACTCACATGCTCTACACGAACACCTCAACTCATATACACCCGGTTGTGTCCACTAATATATGTCTAATTAGAGCGAAAGTTTAGGCTTCATATATTTCTTCAGCTCTTCTATATGTCAAATCGAAAACTAAAACAAACCAACTTCCATGCTACTCGCATTTTTGAAGTATAAAGAATGATGGATGCACTCACATGCTCTACACGAACACCCCAACTCACATACACCTGGTTGTGTCCACTAATACATGTCTAACTAGAGCGGAGTTTAGACCTTACAGAGTGCGAGTATACGCTTTAACCACTGAATGTACCCATGTGTGCATATAATTTTTTGTGTGCAAGGCCTAGCCTGGGAAACTGTTAGGAACTCGTGGACCGAACTTTGTTGAGTTTCTGATCCGAATCCTATTTGGTTTATTTCCGTTTCCAATATAAAGTTCTACTCCTACCTGAAATCCCTTTATAAACATTATAAATATACGCTTGTAGGCCATAGAAAAGGCAAGAGTCTCATATAGTGAATTTCATTTTCGTGTGTTTATGGTTTTTTGTGAGGAATTTTCACGTTAAATCCACATCCTCTACATTTTTTTATCTTCTATTTTTGTCATGCGCTTTATAACAAATAGTATCAGAGTTTATGGTTTAAGATCCTAGCCGCTAGCCTCAGGAGTCGGGAGAAGCCGACTCCAGGGATGGCCATCGCACGAGGTCACCGGGGTAGCTCTCGCGCTGTATCTCCACGATGACATCCAGGAGGATCAACAAGTGGCACATGAGTGACATTGCACGCCAACAAGGAGCAATCAACTTAGAGCAAAAGAAGAAAAAAAAATCAACTCACCACTGGGCTATCTGAGTTTCTCTCTATTTTTTGGAGAGGGACTCGTGTAATGGCCTATTGGGGAACTAGATATCGCGCGCAAATGCGATTAAAAAGTTGACACTTGAGATTAAAAAGTTGTTATACCTGCGCGCAAATGCATGCGTGCATACTTTCCTCGTGCGCGTGCATGATGCATCGATCAGGGCGCGGGCCGGGGTACGCACGTACGTACGCAGCAGCCAGCCTCGGCGCATGTGATGTGACCAACCGACCACCGCGCACCATTCGATCTCGCGCGACACGACTGTTGCGGCGTTACGAAGGCCTGCACGGGCCACCGACGCAACGCGAGCTCGAGAGCAGCAGGACACTGGGCCGCACTGTTCGTCCTACGCGGCGCATTCGCGCCCATCGAAAAAGGTTATTCCTTTGGCCTGTAAAGGACGCCGCGCACAGCTGTTCGCCGCAGGATCGGAGCGAGCTAGCGTGCATTATTGCCTGCGACGACTGCTGCATATGCAATTATGCATACATGTGCCTTGCCCTTTTTCCGAAATAAAGCTACATATATATTGCTCATCTTCGATTGAATCGATCGATTGATCGTGTGCTACACTTTGCATGCATGCTTTAATTAATGGATCTAATTAAGCCCTTGTCTTCGATCGACCGTGTACGTACGTTCTGTATGTGCTGCGACCACCGCGAGATCGATATGTATTGATTTCCGCTCAGTTTGCCAGGGCTCTGACCAAATGATAATCTATAGATATGTATCCAACTCTCAGGGCATGCATGCAGTTCTGCCAATCGTACGCCAGCATTGCATGTTTGCCATTGGGTGGGTATTGGGTGGGTTTTTTGTACTGATGATATATGGTTTATGAGTTAAATATTTGAATTCTGTTTGTTCGTAAGAGGTAGTATGTACTGGAAAATTACATGTGATTTTGGCCGGTACAGCTGAACTCAGTACACTTTTTACTACAATTTTCCTATTGACCCCGCCTTAAAAACACACCATATAAAAACCCACGAGTTCTAATCCAATTCCAATAAATAAGGGACCCGAAACCCTTCCTAACACAGGTGTTCAAAAATTCCAACTCCAACTTCTCCAACTCATCACGTGTCAAGCCTCCAGGACCGCACCTCCTGTATCTTCTCCACGCATCATCCACTTTTGATCTTCATGTGCTCTAACGTGAGCACAACCACCTTGTGACATCCTCGACCGCCTAGACCTCAGATTCCCCCCTCCTAGTCCCGGTCCTCGTCACCGACCATGACCGTCTCCACGCCCAACCTGCACATGCAAAGATCAAAGAACGTTTTTCCGGTACAAGTTCGTCCAAACTTGACCAATATCAATCCGCACACACGCGACACAACTCGCATAACAACGCTAAACAAAATTACCAATTATTAATCATCACAAATTAACCATTGTTAATTATTCATCACCAAAATATCTTAGGCCTAGCCACATGGTCTAACAATCTTCCCCTTGATGAATACATTGACAACACCTCAATATAGCATGATGAATTAACTTCAATTAGATATAAGCGAAAAACTAAAGCCGAAAAAGCATTTCAAGTCACAAGTCTCAAATCTCTCCCCTCAACACAAGAGATGTAGTTTTAGCAAATTTCTCCAATATCTCACAAAGCACACCAAATCTCTCCCCCTTTGGCAATGTAATCATCAAGAAAATTCAGAGAAAAGATAATTCTAAGAAGGAGCAATGAGAGTAAAAATCAAGAAACTTTGTAGTTTATCCAAGTCACTTTGAATTAATTTAATAATTTAATCAAGCCATATTTTTTGAGTAGAGCTGTCTAAATCATATAAAGTCATATATCATATAGCAATATCAAAACAAAGTTTTCAACATGATTAGGCGATTTATATCAATGACAGGCATCTCAACAATGACCAGATCAATTATAAAGAGCACAATGAGATATCACAACAAAAAGTCAAAGCCTAAAAGTGAAGCAAATTTTAATCTAGACGAGCTAGCAGTCTCATATAGCATCCTATTGCTCCACATTCAATTCTTACGCATGTGGCATGCTTGTAGCATACTTCTTTTCATAATAGCTTACTTGTTGTAAATGGTGGCATGCTTCAAGCATACTTCTTTTTATTTTGTGCACTTGTTGTGCCTTTTTTTACCATGGCATGCTTGGAACATACATATTTTCAAACGTCTTTTTCTTTTTTTATATAACATGCCAAACTGAATGATCATAAAAAGATTGCAATATGAAACATGTGAGCCTCATAGCCGAGATTTAAAATAAGACTCACAATTAAGCTAATCCTTTTTATTAATATCGCAAAGTACTATATATAATCAATCTAGTCAAAGTATTCCGCCATGTCATATCGTAGTTCAAGTATAGCAAATTAATTATAACTAGTTATGATCAAAGCTACACAGCATATGAATAAATATGATAAAGAAAGCTCTATAATCATGTAATCGTGATAATCCAGTTGATATGTTGACAAAGCCAGTTCATGTACCTAAGTTTGAGTTATGCTCAGAATTAGTTGGTATTATTCACTAGTCATTTGGACTTTCGGCGTTCAAAGTATACATGATGATTTTATTGGATAAGTCTATTATATTCTTCGACTACTGGAGGGAATTCGGCTCAAGGTGGAGATTGTTAAAGTTGATCTGAATTCATACCATGTCTGTGTAGGACACTTCATCGCCTTATGCCAGACGTGGCATGGCAGGTGCATGTATAAGTTGTACCAGACGTGGTCTCAATCTGTAGCAATCGATTCTGATTCGATTTTCTCTCCGTGTGGGACTCTTTTCCCTCACACACTATATATATATATATATATATATATATATATATATATATATATATATATATATATTATATAGGACGAGTGTTTCATGCACCATGGTGCCTAGGCACCAATATCAATACCCGTTGATTTGCTTCGAGATTCGCAACGTTTGATGTGGGTATCTTCATATACCCATAAAAAAGTATATTTGAGATATCAAACTCTGAAAAATTTAAATTCAACTTCAGTTTAATTAGTTTGAACTATTTTTATGGTATATACTCACTGTAGTTGCATTGAACTCAAAAGTAGTTCAAACTAGTTTGAACTGAGTTCAAAACTAACTTACCATAAATATATATATATAGAGGAAAATTACGTAATGCACCATGGTGCCTAGGCACCAACATCCGATACACGTGTATGATTGATAATTTTTTTGAGTTTGGGTATGAAAATGTTTTATACCCTTGATATATTTATGGTAAGTTAGTTTTGAACTCAGTTCAAACTAGTTTGAACTACTTTTGAGTTCAATGCAACTACAGTGAGTTTATACCATAAAAATAGTTCAAACTAATTAAACTGAAGTTGAATTTAAATTTTTTCAGAGTTCGATATCTCAAATATACTTTTTTATGGGTATATGAAGATACCCACATCAAACGTTGCGAATCTCGAAGCAAATCAACGTGTATTGATATTGGTGCCTAGGCACCATGGTGCATGAAACACTCGTCCTATATATATATATATATATATATATATATATATATATATATATATATATATATATATATATATATATATATATATATATATATATATATATATATATATATATATATCCCAGTAGCTCATGGGAAGAGCAAGTGCTTCGTTGTAATCTCTTCTCATTATAATGATTTGCTTTTGAACGTCTATGATTTTTTCCCACAAAAGTTTTTTATGTAAAAATTTGTCTCTTACTTTTATTTTTTTTAAGTTATTTGCAACAACAGGTAATAATTGGACACAACAATTAGCTCGTCAGAGATCGATCGATGTGCATGCATGGAAGAAACTGCATGCATACGCTACCTGCGCCTGCACTGTAGACAGTAGAGTGCGTGCGTAGAACGAATTTTGTGACCTCACCGGCCAGCTGGTCTCTTTGTATTATGTACTGACGAGATCATGTTTTGCGTTAGCGTAGAACAGAACAAGACGTACACCGTATCAATCTTGTCTCGGTTTAACTGATCGGTGGGTGCATATACGGGAGACTAGATACAGGTCATCTGCAATGAGTATTTAATTTTATTTATGTGTTATTATTAAAGTTTAAGTTTGATTTTATATTATTTACTCATGGGGCTTTGCTAATAGGCGGGTAGCATGGGCGGAATTAAGTTAGTCTCCATGGTGTCTCAAGACACCAGGTATAAAATTTTTTTAGCAGGGATCAATACCTCTAATCCATGTGTGAACCTTCTAGCCCAAACTCAATATACCCAGACCTATCGAAGGGAGCACTAGTTGTTCAAATTCTCTCAATTCTTTTATTATGTTTCAAGAATAGGGGTCTAAATTTGTGAGTTAGGTTTTCATGTGATGATTTTTGGTTGATTTTTATCGAATTATAGGGTAAATACTTAGGGTTTCAATTTTAATTTTTGGAATATGGTCTTGCTCGTTGTAAATCGAAGGCAAAATTATAGTATTTGACCACAATGTCAAGTAAGTAAGCCACTAGACGTACTTTTCTATTATATTATTCTTGAAATGTTGAACATACAAATATCTAATTAATTTTTTAATTAATTGGTGATAATTTCATGAATGATATACTTAATTGCTACATAGAGAAATAAGAATTGACGGAAATTATCAATGATGTTGTGATTTGTCACTTTATGAACTTAAAAAGAATATAAATACTAAAACGTAATTTATTAACTTACATTTGATCATTCCACTTTTCATTTGAAAACTTTAAGTACTTTTGTTCTCTTTTAATAGGCTATTGAGGTCGGATGATGCATTTTACCAATGCCGATTAACTTTTATCTGTGATTTCATATTTAGTTCCTTCAATTTGCTGCAAGTAACCAATATTATTATCAGATTTCATCATGTTAGTAAGTATTTCGATAACTACTTCTTTATCATCATACACTGTCATTGGTTATATCGAAGTATTGATGCTAAAAATTACTTCGAGGAGAAGCACCGTGAAGGCCGATGGGTAGCAATTGAGGAAATTGTTCGATATCAGGTGGAGAGGCAGTTTGCAAAACTGCAGCAGTGGCCTAAGTGGTTTATATCACATCAGAGGATGGAGCGTCTTGTTGTGCTATTGGAGCCAAGCGGGAGTTGCACTTTGAAAAACATGCAAGTACGTGTAAGTATAAAATCCGTTTTTGTGTTGGTTACTATATTCCCTAGTTGTAAGTGGTTGTATCCATTAAAGGTTGCTGGTTGCTAGGGTTTGATGGTAGGTGATGAGATTTCACTATATAATCCCTTATATGTATTGAGAGAGATGCTATAGGGTTAAGTGGAGAGATGTTAGGGTTTTCTTGTATTGAAAATTTTATGTGTGTCCTCTAGGCTTAAAGCTCTATTCTCCATAATGGAGTGGCTGTAAAAGTACATCCAAACTTCATCAAAGTGAGTTATATCATAGATTCCTCCTTATACTTCCAATTTGCTTGGTTTTCTTGGTTAGTGACAAAGACATGTACAAGGTGAAAAATATCCTTTGGAGATTAGATCATATCTATCTAAACATTTTCTGTGGAAAGTTACTATGATTGCGTGTGGTTTTGCTCAAGAGAAATGTGATTTTGGAGTGTTGATCATGAAGGTGTTTTGGCTTGAGTTCGTACTATGATCTAGTTTACTATGACATGTGAGAATCTATTCAATGTTATTTAGATCATCAAGGACTCACAAGCAAGAGCAGATCAAGATTTTCCTCGTTTATTCGATTTTGATGTAACATTCCTTATTTTGGATAAAGATCAAAACTTCGTCATTGATCTTCACGATCCATGATTAGAATAGGTTTAGGATATCATAGAGAGGATTTGTATCAAGTTGCATCTTGTTAGATAAGTTGTTTAAAAGTTAGCCCTTTTTTGTTGTGTGACACGTTTTTTATCCCTGTTTGGCAAGTGGTCAGATCGCCATGGCCTGAACAGTTAGACAGCCTAAGGCCGGTTAGACTGGTGGCCTTGCGGTTAGACCAATCGAGTGGTCCGATTGCCTCTTGTCCGATGGTCCGATCGGTGAGACTGTTGTCTCAGATGATCTTTGTAATTTTTTTATTTTTAGCTTTGAAATAGCGTGTAGGTTTAAATTTTCACTATATTAAATTAATAATACGAGGAATTTTTTTAAGAAACCATTCCCTCGAACTTGGCATTCTCTATCCTACGGTATGCACACTGCGTGTCGAGTAGGAAGCGGTTAGTAGCGGCCGGGCGGGCGGGTACGACAGCTACGGTGCTTCGTTGGTTCTCTCTCGTCGTTGTTATTCTGGCCCTGTCCTTTGCCTGCGCCCCAGTGGCGTCGATCTGCATCTGCTGTTTCTGCTTCCATTAGTACAGTCACGCGTACCGTACGTACTGGTGCTTTTTCTAAAAGCATGATTAGGCATCATACCCTACTCTCGTCACGGTGCGTCGTCGCGAGCTGTCTTGCTGTCTCGGCTTGCTTGCTTCTCTTCTAACTGTGTTGTACTTCGCATTTCATTATATGCTGGCCTCCAAGGACCCATTTTGGATGCAGGTATTTCATATATATGAATCGGGAATTTATGTATACTTTCCTACTAAATTCTTTTTAAAATTCTATGTTTATGTGATCGGTGGCGGATGTAGAATAAAAATAATGTAAAAGCCTCATACTCTATATACGTACTTATCAACACATCAATCAATAATGTAGTAGATACTTATCCTTTTCTTTTCAACTTCTAAAAGCTGTTTTTCGAGTTTTCTATATTAATTAGCTTTCAAATGAAGTATCTTTTCAGGGCAAGGTCTACAAGTTAATTATAATACATATTTGTAGTGACTTTATTTATATTAACAAAAACCGCACATGAGTTTTTATTACTCCGTATTCTCTCTCATAAATAGCACAAAAGCCATAAACTAAAGCCAAAAAGAACAGACTTAGTAATACATTCTAAATTTTGTAACATCAACTAACTGCATGACAATGTTCAATGGTAAATAGCTATTTATCAGACAACATATCAAAATCAAAAACCTACTATTAGTGAACGATCTAGGATGAATATGAGAACCTACTATTACACGTATTTTTTTTGAAGTGTCTTGTTTTATCAACGTCTTGCTGTTTTTTTTTAATTTTTCCCTGTTTGTCAACGTGTTTAAGCCTTCTTCCTTTTAGATAGATATAGTTCTTAACATATAGGGGACACTAGTTTTTAGCATGTGGAGACATATACTGTATAAGTTTAAACTCTAACCAATAAAAATTAAAGTCGGTACGGGGACCTGTGCCCCCACATTGTACAACATGCATCCGCCCCTGTATGTGGTAGTTTCCTTAGCAGAAAAATGTCTTAATTTGGTTTTTTTTTTGCGACAATTACTTTGGTATTCGAAGTGTACGCATGTGTTTTTTGGATGTTCAAAGTAATCCTAAAACTTAGCTGCAGCATATATGTAGATCTATAGATCTATAAACCACTAATAAGATTAAAGGTAGCTCTTTCGCTTTGATAGCTATAAATTCCCATGACAAGCCGTAAAAAAGAGATAGAAAATTCATATAAATTACCTCATTAATCGAGTGAAAAGGAGAAAGACCTACTTGCACCGCTTATATTTTGATAGGTTTGATTATAATGGTCTAGATTAATTATATATATATATATATGTGTGTGTGTGTGTCTATATATATATATATATATATATATATATATATATATATATATATATATATATATATATATATATATATATATATATATATATATATATATATATATATATATATATATATATATATATATATATGTGTGTGTGTGTGTGTGTGTGTGTGTGTGTGTGTGTGTGTGTGTGTGTGTGTGTGTGTGTGTGTGTGTGTGTGTGTGTGTGTGTGTGTGTGTATTACTAGTTACAGTTGCATATGTAACTATATTTTAAATTATAAGCATTAGTCAGTTTAAAAAAAGATGGTTGGAATTAGAGTTATATATAAAATACAATTGTATTTTGAAAATGTTTAACGTTAGTATTGTTCTTCTGATCGTCCGCATTAATTTGTACACATGCATGGCGACTGTGTAAATAGTACTACTACGGTACTACCATCTCTATTCTTACTGGCCGTTTCTAAGGTTGGGTAGTTAACCGGGTCGGTCAATAATCAACAAAGGGTGCATGTGCACAACAGTTTTGGGCATGTGATTCTAACCTAGCCAGTCCACTGGGCTCTCCACATGCGTGCCTTGCTTGCCCTTGTAACACCTGCAAATTTACGAGGCTGGAGTAGCGCATGCATGTGTAATTTCGTCGCGGTTACAAGCACACGCGTCCAGTCCGACCGCAAATATCGTCCGGCTCGCCAAGGTGCTATGGTACGTACGGCGTCCTGTCACGCATGGCATGCATGCACGATCCGGCCGGCCGCCGGGGGTGGTGGTTCTCAAAATCATGCGCGCTTTGACACGTGGTCGTGAGCGGATGGAAACAGGGGTGGAGCCACACTCCGAACATGATAGATTTCAGTTCAAAATGTAGAAAAATATCTAATGTATAGTTCAGGTAAATTTAGTCCAATATGGTAATATTTTTATGATCCAGTCCAAATAATCTAGATTATTCTACCATTGAGCTGAAGATGCAATCAAAACCTGGCTCCGTTACTGGATGAAAGTCAAAACACACAGGAGATAGGTAGATTTAGCCGTTTGAGGTGGCTCAAAAGCTCTTGCTGGGATCAACAGGTTATCATCATCAGCTGATCTCTAATTAATAACCTGTACATGGCATGGTCTGCGCCCACAAATTTAATTGATAACCTGTACATGGCATGGTCTGCGCCCACCAATCGGATCGAGCGGGTGCATATGCGTGCGACGCGGGCAGGAGCAGAGCTAGCTAGCCAGCTGCAACTGCATGCGTGTGCCCACTGCGCTGCACTAGTCTGCAGTGCACTGAGCTCGCTGATGAGCCTGCACGCAGAGCTGGCCCAATGGGGAGAGGCTGGCTCCTGAAATCTGGAACTGGTACACGACAGTGTGGTGGGGGGCGGGCTTAAAGGCCCTTGTCTCGCGCATGCAGCTGTCCAGGAATCCAGCCATACGTACGTACATGTACTAGTATATACAAAGGTGCATGGTGGTGCATGGATATGGTAACTGAGCCAACAGCTGCAGGGGTATATCTCTGGGGGCCACCGGCCGGGGACCCGTGAGCCGGTGGTCGGTTTAATGGGGCTCTTTCTTTCTCTCTTCTCGTGCATTTTGCAATGCGATGCGATGTAAATGTATATTGTGGTAGTGGCGGTGTTCGAATGAGGCTTCTCTGTTTTTATATTGATATTTCCGTTCCTATTCCCTCCATGTGGCAAGCATCCAGCCAAGGGAAGCAGCTATCCATGGCCCCTGTTTCTTGACTTTTTTTTAAAGAGAGCAGTGTGTGAGAACTGACCAATAGATGCTTGCCAAGTGTACAACTAACCAATAAATGCTTGCCAAATGGAGGGAATAGGGATGAAAATACCAATATGGGAACAGGACAGCCTCATTCGCGGTGTTCTGCCCTGCACACACACACACGCAAGCAGAGGCCTGCAAGAGCTGCTGTGGCAGCCGCAGCAGAACATGTCATCATCCAGCTCAGCCCGTTTTGCCTTCCTGGCCTGGCGGATCGTAATTTTTACAGCCTAAAGGATAAGAGAAGGGACTTCAACGAAATCGTCATTCATGTTGAACATCTGGAAAGAAAGAAGTTGGAAAACTTTTCAACAGAAGTTGACAGCACCGGAAAAGGTAGCATTCTTAGCGAAGGAGGTCATAGATCAGCTTTCGAGAACCTTCTGGGAGCCTTGAGTCGACTCCTAATCCGCTCCTGTTGTTTTAATTTTGTATCATAACCGGACCCTCAGTGGTCCATTCCATCTACTTAACTTTTTCCAACTCTTTCTTTTGCTTAACTCAGTTCGGTTTATTGCTGTGGCTTTCAATTATTGGTTGAAATTATATTATAATAATTATTAGCTTTTTAAATCATTCAATTAAAAATAAAAATATTGTTATATTTTTACAGACAATACAAATAAAAGGAAAAAAAAGTAAAAGCAAAAAAAAAATCAAAACTAAGAAGCTGATACGTTCTAAATGGTTTAAGCAGAAACCACTTGAATGACAGAGCTCCTACTTTCTCTAAAAGAAAAGCCCAAAAACAAATCCAATCGACTGCCATTTTTACATAGACCAACTTGAGTGGCCTCGTTGCTCCTCGTGAACAAATATTTGGCCGCAAAGTGTTAGCCTGTGGGAAAACATGAGTACGTGGTGCCTGGTGCACGGCTCTGAAGTGCGCACCTGTTATGTGTCCCCGTGACGCAGGTATTGTTCCCTTCTCTGCTATTCTGCCGATGAACACCGTACTGGAGCTAGCTCTCACACAACATTACTCCTATATGCAGCCAACAATTAATCAAACAAAAACGACCGAATATAATGCCACAGCAAATTCTTGCAGGTTCTTATATTAGCTACAGATAGAGTGGATGGATTTTGTAGGGATGCATAACATCAATACATATTGCATCTACATCATCGTATGTAAGCTAGCTAAGCTCCAGTTAGTGTAACTAGTTAGCTAGTGCCGTTCTTTGCCTATCGTCCGTGCGTACTATTGGAAAATCCGATGGTTTTAAATGAAGATGCACGGACAAAAAGGTCGATCGTTCTACAGCGTCTCCTTTTGAGATGTTTCGAATCTCTGAAGTTGCTTCTGTTCCAGAAATTGATTCCTAACCGGACGAAAAGAAAAGGGAGTTGGACACAAGGACATGTACAATTTTGCTGTGGACAATACTACCGATCAGTAGCATTATTACTGCATAGGATAAAATCGCTTTTATTGCGAGGTACTACGCTATATGTGTCAAGAGGCTCCGCTCGTTTGGGCTTAGTTTTTGGTTTCTGATTTATTTTTTACTATTATTAAATTTCGTCTTTTTTTAACTTTTCAGATTTTTATGAGCTTTTTGGCAAGTTGATCTTTTCCCGTATTTGTTTGCATTATACGTGCTAGGCTAACCCTTTTTTCATTTTTAATTTTTTTAAAATTTATTTATGCCAAATAAGCCACCATTAGCTACAGTGTGATTTGAGTCAGCTACAGTGTACTTTCAGCCATAAACCACAAAAAAAATAGCCCAACCGAGCAACTCCTCGCTATCTGTCCACAGTCTACCATGCACACCCATAAGTAAATCAAAATTAATGAGAAAATATCACACATATATCTATTAAATGATATGCTACAACAATTTAATATCTTTCAAATTATTTAAGTAGAGATAGAGAGTTGAAACATTGTAATAATTACACTTTTGATTTCTTAAATAGACGAATATTTTAAATCGGTGACTCACAAGATCATAAACAGGCACAGCGAAACGGAGCGAGTAACGTTTCAGTCCAATGTTTGCACCCCACGCCGGGGCCATCTCTGCATGCCCCTTACAGCCGCAATGGCATCTTGGCTTGGGCCAGCCCGTACTGCATCGATCGCATCATAGACTGATCGTTGCATGCATTGTGATCCGTAACCAGGAATCCTCCCCTCTTTTTTTGCATTTTCCCTTTTCCTCCTTTTCGTGCATTAAGGTGGCATGTCGGTCTCATTGACAGCTGTGGTACAATATCATAGTGCTAATCATCATGAGCTTATGTTTGGATAAAGAGTGAACCGTACGAAACAACAAAATGATTTTTTTTGTGAAACATCTCAAGGTTCTAAATACACTAAAAAAACTTCTAATTTAGTTAGCAAGTTAAAATGTATAGATATGTGTATCTTTCCCATCTGTGCTGGATATATCAATCACCCCACCAATAGGTAGTTTACTCGCCTCTTTAGATCTACAGCTGCAAATTCACAGCTTGCTAGCTGCACAAGTTACATTAGGTCAGGTCGTATGCATCAATGCATGCAAGCTAGGATTTATGTATGTACGTATAGATAAACACATAGTAATTTATGCGCGTTCTAATATCGCAAATACAATAAGACCACGAACGAAGGCAATAATTATGAAACATTTGAATTCCCAACTCTTAACACGTATTGATTAGAGAGGGCACTCTTGAAACTTCAAGAAAGTTCTGATCCATGGTGCCATTCATGGACCCATTCCAAAAGTCAATTCCAAGTTTGTTCTCTCCTAGCTGATGAGCCTGAGCACGCACCCCGGTATGTCCAAGGGAGCTGCCACAGAATCATATCCACAAGATATCCACCCAGACACATGGGGCCACTGAATTGATAAGCAGAGACACCAACACATGGCATCTCTCTTCGTCTACATTATTCGATTCGATCAATCGACCGATGAGTGTGATTTCTATGTGCATAGTTGCGTACTACTGTAAGATTACGAAGTCACGAGTCACTACAGATGCATTAGATGCCATTGTATTATTTTAATTTTAAATTTTACTAGTTATGTATTTGTGCGTTGCAACGAAATGCATTGAATATATAGAGAATCATGTTATAGAAGAGAGCTGCTCTGATCGATTGAAAAGTGAAAAATGCTGAGAAATTGAGTGAGTAGAGCAGTTAGAGGAGAATAGACGTACAACCACCAACTCGTTCTTTTATAATAGTAATGATTAGAAGACAAATATAGTAAAAAACTAGTGATGCTAAACATAAAATTATTAGCAGGCTATTCATTGTACTTCAGAAAATGCGCAAAGAAATATAATAATATCAAAGTTGATTGAACGCGCGAACAATTTGCTGTTGGGCTTGTTGAAAAACAGGGAACAATATAGACTTGATGTAGTGCAGGATGTAGATGAAGCATAGCAGCGAGCGGTCGCGCAGATGTGTGCACCCAGAAAACTTATTGCTGCCCCCATGCAGGTCTTCACAGCAGCAACGTCTCGGAGAGACCGCTCCTCTTCTTTACAGTGCACGCCAATAAGAAGAGTCAACGAGGTTCAGATGACTCAGTACAACAACACAAGTTGGCAAAAGTGAGAGATGTAGGCAGTGAGAGATTCTCTGCTGTATACCTGGATATCTCCAGGTATATATCATTACTATTATAAAAGAACGAGTTGGTGGTCGTACGTCCATTCTCCGCTAACTGCTCTATTTCTTCAACTTCTCATCACTCTCCACTTTCCAACCGATCAGAGCAACCCCTTCCATAGCATAATTCTCTATGCATCCAATAAATTCCGTTGCAACGCACGGACATGTAACTAGTAGATGTACAAATTACTCTCTAGAAACTGTCCCATTGAACCAAAATAATTCACTGGTAATTGCTCAATTATTCACTGGTAACTGCTCAATTATTCATTGGTAACTGATAACATTTAACCAACGATTTACCCACTGGTAACTACCTGTCATCAAAAACACAATTAAGCCTCAAATTCAAACGTGTGAATCTCATTTAAATAGAGAGAGTGGTGCAGGGTTTAGCAAAAATAAAAATGAACTTGTCTGCCAAGTGGCGTGCTATGTCACGCCACGGTCAACACGATTTTCACACGAAAATATGCGAATACACGCTCGCATGCGTGCGTGATTAGTCAAAATTCTCCTCATACAATCTCTATCTATATTTAAGGATTAGTGTGGACTCCACCTTATAAATTTGTCTCATCTATCTTGACTTAGCAATATAATACTAAATTATACATACTTTAAAATTAAAAAAAATAGGTCTCGCTCTTATGGACCAATTTTTAACATTCGCATCACAACGCACGGCAGGCTGCGGAAATTAGTTTGGAGTGGTGCCGGGCTGATGAAGTTCAGTAGTGTAGTCAAAGCTTGGTCAACTATAATGGTGTGAAGCTGTGAATGAACCAGTCAATAGTGATTGGCTAGTTTCCCATATCGGCAAAGCATCCACCACACAAGTCAGATACAGACTACAGATAAACTGAGTTATAATCTCTCACACACAGACAAAAAGAATCACCAGGAACGAAATGTTATCTAGAAACACCGGACCACTCAGCATTAAGGATAAATGCTATTTAATTAGCCAATTAAACGACACCAGGTCTGGCTTTTCCTCAATTGGAGAAGTTTCCTGAGATACCCAGTCATAGATGCATCTGCAGTTAAGATGTAACAGGGCACCACATGTACCTGTTTGGTCGCCATTGGCAGCACGGTTAGCACGTCTCCCTGACGAAACACATCCCTTTTTCCCTTCCGATTTCCGCATGTCGAAATTATAAAGTGATGAAGTACTGTAGAGACGGATCTATAGTAATTCATAGATGTTCAGCTAAACACCTAATTTTTTTGGCAAAAAACCTACTATATATACAAGATATTATATATATATATATATATATATATATATATATATATATATATATATATATATATATATAGTTAGGCCAAAATAGTTATATTCGTAGCCATGAGTCCATCACTGATCAGCCCAACACAGCAGCGGCCTTGGCCTGGCCTATTTTTGTGCACGTCCAGGGCCGGCCCTGAGGGGGGGCAAGAGGGGCGGCCGCCCTGGGCCCCCAAAATCTAAGGGCCCCCATATACTATGTAGTATATATACATACTTTGAAGATTTATCTTGGGCCTTTTGAAGTTAATTATTTTTTTGTTATGGTTGATATGGCAATCAATTCATTGAAAAGTAAATTTCAAGAACTCCAAACATTCGGAAGTATATTTGGATTTTTAATGAGTTCAACAACATTGAAGTCATTGGATCGAACTAAATTAAAAGAATGTTGTACAAAATTTGCAGATACTTTCTCTCTAGATGGTTCATCTGATGTTGAGTTAAATGATCTAATTTCTGAGTTAAGTGTTATGCAATTGACTTTATCAGATAAACTAATGTCTGCTATGGAGATCTTTGAGTTTGTCAGAGAAGCGGATTGTTATCCTAATATTTCTATTGCTTATCGGATTTTATTTACTATGCCTGTGACTGTGGCATCAGCTGAAAGAAGCTTTTCAAAGTTGAAATTGTTGAAGAATTATTTAAGGTCAACAATGTCTCAAGAGAGGTTAAACGATTTGGCAACTTTATGTATTGAGAAGAAATTGTTGGATGAGATTAATATCAATACCATCATTAATGACTTCGCATCTAGAAATGTTTGAAGAAATTTTTAAGGTGATATCTATAAACTCTTTGATATGAATTTTTCTTTAATACATAACGCATTTTAAGTGTTTGTTGGTAAAATTATATATATATATATATATATATATATATATATATATATATATATATATATATATATATATATATATATATATATATATATATATATATATATATATGTGTGTGTGTGTGTGTGTGTGTGTGTGTGTGTAGATTTATATTTAGCTATTTATACCAGGGTCTCTATTTCTAGTTTCGCCCTGGGCCCCTAAAATCCCAGGACCGGCCCTGTGCACGTCGATCGGCCCGTCTCCAAGGCCGCCCTCAAGCCCCCTCGATTCCCCTATTCGGTGCCCCAATTCCCCAATCCCGGAATCCCCTAACCCTAGCAGCCCCCCAGTGACGATTGACAATCCACGGTGGACGGGGCAGCGGGCTCTAGCAGTCCAGCTCCGGCTGCACACCGCGCAACCGGCCGATCGTGCCTCCGTAGCACCGCATGTCTGCGCCATCGCCTCGGCGTCTCCACTCCACCTACGGGGGACCGAGCTCCAACTGGCCGAACAATTGGTCGACCGCACCTTCGCTCTGCGACACCGCACCACCACCTGGAGTCGGGTTGTCATCTCGCCGTCTCAGCGTCTCTACTTGACCACTCCACCTGCAGGGCACCGGGCTCCAGCAGGCAGTAGTCCAGCTTCGCCGCTTCGGCGACCGATGGCCGCACCACTGCATGCCGCGTCACCTCTGGAGTACATTGAGTAGTGACTAGTGAGTACCTCTGTACGTGACTATGGTCTGAACTCTAAACTGTGAAAAACTGAAAATAACAATGATCAATGATGTGAGTCATGTGAGTATGTGACTATGGTCTAAAAATGTCAATATGTCCAGATGACTAGATCCAACCATACTGCGGTTACTACCAATCTACCATAGAACTTGTAATTGGCTATTGGCTTGGCTATGAGAACTGGGCTAGTTGACTATAGAACTTCTAATTTAGAATAGATCTGGTGTAGGTGTTTACTCTGGTTTTGTTTTGAACATATCATTGCTCCTTTTAGAATTTAATCTGATTAATACATGCAATTTAGCGATTGATGAAATGCTATTGCTTGGGCCTTCTTTTTGCTACATGAAAAAAATCTGACACAAATTTGACATAGGGGAAGATACTGCTTGGGACCTTGGGTAGCTGTAGATTTTTCCTTTAGATTATTTACTAGTGGACTCTCAAATGTGAGTTATTACAATAGACATGTTGTCCAATCTCCCTCTTCTAATTTTGTAGTAAACTCATGAATATTGTATTTTATGATTTTGTAGATCTTTAAGCTTTAAAAAATGAAGAAGTTTATAAATTTGAAATCTTTGCGAGAGAGAACTGGAAAGGCACAGAAGATAGCGTCCACCTCGATGTCAAAATCGATTTCCAATGAAAGCCAAGTTCAGAATGAGATGAATTCTCCTTCCATTGACAATGAGCTACAGCTGATAGTGCAGACACTTGATGACAGTGGCACCCCAAGCATGGAACCTTAGATGGATTGCTCATTGTCTCCAATTATAGAAGATGATGGATCAGATGATGAAGCCATTTATGATGTTGATATGCTTTCGCATGATTCAGGAAAGAGAATTCCCATCATGGACTATAATGTCAACGACCAAGATGCAGTGAGAAGGGGACATGTTGCATTGGGACCATGTCAACCACGGGCACATGATTTTTCAAAAATAAATATTGGAGATATGCATCGCTTCTTAGCTAGTTGGTTTGACCAATATAATTGGCTTGAGTATAGTGTGGAACGAGATGCTGCTTTCCACTTCGTTAGTTATCTGTTCAAGGATAAAAGTAATTGTGCTGGTGGAGATAGTTTTGTGAATGGGGGATTTAGAAATTAGAACCATAAAAATAGGTTTGACAAACATATTAGAGCAATCAGTAGTGCCCACCATGAAGCTCAAGAGAAATACAATTTATTCATTAAACCTAAAGCATCAATTGAGGAATCTTTTGCTTCAAACCCAAAACAACAAAAGGCTATGTACAAATTTTGCTTGACCTATTCACTTAAGTGTTTGAGATTGCTTTTGCGCCAAGGATTGGTTTGTCGTGGTCATAATGAAAGTGAAGACTCACACAGCAAAGAAAATTTCCTTGAGTTTTTAAATTGGCTAGCAAATTTTTTTGAAGAAGTTAACAAGGTCATTCTAAAAAGCACTTGTGCCAAATGATAGCACCTATGATACAAAAAAATATCATCAACTCTTATGCCAAAGATACTACTAGACTTATCATAGATGACCTTGGTGATGATTATTTTTGCAATACTTGCCGATGAATCCAGTGATGTGTACCAACAAGAACAATTGGCTCTTTGTTTGCGCTATGTTGACAAACAAGGGAAGTTGAGAGATTTCTCGGTATTGTTCATGTTGAAAACACTATTGCTTTGACACTTGAAGTAGCAATTGAGTCTTTGCTTATAGACCATTCATTGAGCTTGTCTATGGTCTGTGGGCAGGGACATGATGGAGCTAGTAACATGAAGGGTCAAGTGAATGGTTTAAATAAACTAATTATGGATGAGTCTCCTTCAGCATATTATGTTCGTTGCTTTGCCCATCAACTTCAATTAACTCTTGTTGCTGTTGCTAAGGAGAATGATGAATGTGTTTGATTTTTTTTAGCAACTTGCACATTTGTTGAGTGCTCTTGATATGTCTTGTAAGAAGATACAAATGCTTCCAATAGCTCAAGCTCAACAAATTATCACAGCATTAGAATTGGGTGACATTGAAACCGGTTGAGATTTGAATCAAGAGATTGGCTTGGGTCAGCCGAGTGATACTCATTGGGGATCTCACTACATAACTGTTATACATGTTATCTATTTATATCCTTCAATCTGGCAAGTTCTTATAAAGATAGGAGAAGATCACTCTTCAAGCACGGAGGCTATACATGCTCAAACTATGTTGACATTATTTGAGTCATTTGAGTTTGTTTTCATGGCACACTTGTTGCTAACCATATTTGGGTACACAGATGACTTAAGCAATGCTTTGCAAAAGAGAGATCAAGATATTGTTAATGCTATTGATCTCATTTATTGACAAAGATTCTGTTGCAGTTATTGCGGGAGGATGATGTGTGTGATTATTTTCTTAAAGATGTCATTTCCTTTTATGTGAAGCATGGCATCAAAGTTGCTCAAATGGACGGTTTATATAAGCCGGTTGCAAGATCCAAATGGTTCTTAAAAAAAGTCAAGAATCTCCATCGCTTCCATGTTGAAATGTTCTTAAGTATTATTGACAGACAGCTTCAAGAATTTAATGACAGGTTTGATTAGGTAAACACATATTTGCTTCTTTGTATGACGTCATTCAATTCTACTGATTTATTTGCTACTTATGACAATGACAACTTGGTTAGACTTGCTCAGTTTTATCCTAAGAATTTCTCAAGCATAGAGTTGATGTATCTTCCAATTTATTGAGTGATAATTTTTCTGCAAGTTAAGGATGATGACATTATATCACGCTTACAAGGCATGAAGCATCGTTGAGTTAATTTGTGAACTTTTGTAATTGTTTTGTAATTTCTTTATATTATTTGAGATATTATCCATAGTATGAATAATTGTATGTTAACTATTGCTACTGTGGACCTTTATATTTTGTACTAAAAAATATTTTTGTAACTTCAACCATCTAGCCTAAAATTCCTACGTCCGTCACTGAAGTATTGTACGCATGTACAGAGTCTGGTTGAATGGTGCAGACGTAGATCAAGAGCAGGGCTAAGTGCTCAGAAAAAAAAATGTGTTCTTTCTTTTACTTCAGTACCAGTAAAACCTCTCTTTACTATGCTCCTAGCACGAAAATATGCTCCGACATATTGGCTCGAGACACAAGTTCAGAAACCACGTACAAGCACATGAGGAGGCTGAGCGCTTGAACCCCTAATATAGGGTGTACTCGTTTGGACTGAAAAATAGTGGTTTATGCCTAAAATTATACTGTAGTTGGTTGAAATTATACGGTAGCTGAAGGTAACTTATTTGACATAATTAAATTTAAAAATAGAAAAAATATGTTAGCTCATCACGGACAACGCAAATGAATACGGAAAAAAGAACCAGTAAAAAAGTTCAAAAAAGTTAAAAGTTTAAAAAAAGACAAAATTTATAGATAGTAGAAAGTAAATCAGAAATCAGAAGTTGACCTGGTGCGGCTACGGCGCAGCGAAGGCCCCTGGCCAGGCCGCGCGTCCCGGTCAATTCAGCAGAGCCTTGGAGCTAGCAATCACATTCAAAGCGCCAAGCCGGAGGCCTCCCGCGCGCCTGCACTCGTTGGAGGACGCACCGCCCCACTCGGCCGGGCGCGGAGGCGGTGCGTGGCAACGCGCCGGCCGGACCACCCGGCCCTCTCGTCACGTCTTTTTCGCCGCCGTTTTCATGGCTCGCGCGCGAGCCTGCCTTGGCCCCGTCCACTTCGGCCGGTAGCTAGGGTGCTAAACGCTGTCCGCCTGGTCGCCTACCCACTTGACCGCTCACTATACTGATCTCATCTGGCCTGTGATGTCGATGGCTACATAGCTACATATAGACCACTACTGCTAATATAGCTTACGTGGATAGCTAACGTTAACAACTCGATCGATCGGTGTTTCTGTGGAGGTATATCTATCTAGCCGAGTTAAAACTCGATCGATGGATTGATACACAGGCAAGTTGCGGTGTGGATTCCGGAAATTGCTTGAGGACAATGACTTGATTGCCTGATGGGTGTGGCTGCGATCGATCGATCGACAGTACCGTGAATTTTATGGGCGGCTGGCTAATCGGACGCTTCCATGCAAGACCAGCTTTGCCAGGGAGAGAACTTAACAGGTGTACCAACGTGTGTCAGGAACAGGACCCCCAGCCAAAACCTCCGACTCTGGTCCATCGCAAAGGAGGAAGAGCGGTAGCGACATTTTGGTAAGAAAAGCGATCGATCGGAACAAGGAGGACAATCCGATCGCTTGAAGTCTGTCACTAGCAAGACAGAGTACTTCAAGGTACTCCCTCTGGCTAAATTTATAAGGCTTATTTTCTCTTAATACATAGACTAAAAAAATAATGAAAATAACTAGATTACACTTAATTATTATCTCTAAGTACTATATTCAATGCATGTATATAGAGAATAGCAAATAAAGCTGTATATTTATTAAAGGTATAAAGAGAACAGCACACTAATTATGCATTGGAACATGAAATACGTCCTATATTTATGGACAAGATCATTTAAAAAATACACCATATAAATTTGGGTAGAGGGAGTACATATTTTAGCGACACTACTACGCCCTATAAATTTGGACGGAGGGAGTACATATTTTAGCGACACTAACATCCACTACACCATAACGTTTAATTAAGGGCAGCATACTGCTGGGGAAAAGTTAGGTGACTAGCAAAATATGTGCCAGCAATATCTTACAGATTACGAGTCTTGTTATCTATCAAAAATAAAAAATTGTCCAAGACAACTTATCTGTCGGTTATATTTTTGTATTAGCCACAAAACATCTTCCTTGGAAAAGGTTGACAAAGTCAACAAATTTGCCGGGGATTTGAGCTACATAAATTGGAGGGAAGCGAAAGCCTTACGCATGCTGTGTTGGCATGAAGATGAAAAAAGGAGGGAGGCGCGACGTATGAGCACGAACACCATAAATACCTGGCTCTCCACCTAATCTCTTATCCCCAAATATCTCAATCTGTAGGTCATGTTGGAAATCTAGTCAATTTTCGGCATATTTTAATCCAGAAATTCAGCATATAAAACATGACATAAACATGCATGAGTGATCTATCAACGATGTATTCATATTCGCTAACGAATAAGCTAACAGAAACATCTATTAACATATTCATAGCGCACAGAAACAAATACATCATAAAAGTTTTAGATTTATACCCTCGGGCGGGGCCAGTGCCGGAGACACCGGAGGCACCATTACCATCAGTCGACATGATGACCTATTCGATGTAGTCGATCAAGGCGTGATGCAGGATGAAGCTTGATGCAGGAAGATGTTCGCAGTGCAGTCCCACGAACGGTTCACCACCAGGAAGTAGACGTCGTAGATTGAGTAGTCGCGCCGATGCGCTCCCCAAAAACTTGATCGCCCGCCTACCCGTGCAGGTACACAAACGGACGAAGTTCCGGAGGCCTACTCGCCCAGAAACTTGTGCGCGCAAGGTTCTGGACCGGAGATTGCAGAGAGCAGCAACAAAAACAGAGGGAGAGAAAACTGTTCTTTCGTATGGAGAGGAGAGCCTTCTTATGCTGTGTTCTCTTGTAACAGCAAAAATAAAGAGACCAGTAACTGCCGCCATTAGTATTGACTCTCTCCAATTCCACAAGGGGGTTACCACGTTCCACCTTTTAAAGTGGTGTAACTCCTATTCAATTCTCCATATGGGACTAAACAATTTTCTACCTAGCATTAGTTGTGGGCCTAGGAATTTCATTTGATTAATTGCTAAATTAAAATGGGCCAATCCCAATTAATCCAACAGGTCACACACCCTCATCCCCAAATCTGCCCACTCTGTCACCATCTCTACGCCACCTCTTGCCACGCTGCTTGTTGTTCGTCCTTCCCATGCGTCCCTCGTCATCGCCCTCCTTAGCTGCTCCTCCCCCCAGTGCAACCCTCATCCTCAGTTGCCCCACCTCTCTGCGCCTTCCTATGCTCTAGCCCCCTCCACTACACCCTTTGTCTTTGGGAGCTTAGGGAATGGCTTGAGGGAGGTCGAGCCAACATCTTGAAGAAGATTTGTGCACTTATAGGCTGCCCCTTGTTCATCCCTTGCATTTCAGGTGAAGCTGGCTGCCCCTTGTTCGTGCTCTCTCTCCTGCATGTTACGTGTTTGCTTTTGTGTCAAAACTAACTCTACTATAGTTCATAATCCAATATCTATGCTTTTTTTAGTAAACTATATCTTATTAAAGTGCTTAATCTTGCTAATCATTTTCTCTCTACTAAGATGTATGATAGCATTTCAATAAATGAGAATCTCAATGAACTCTGTGTTTTAGCAGAGGAATTAAATAATGATGGCTATCATTTTTCTAAGGAAGTGCATGTCATGGTTGTTCGAAACTCTTTGCTAAATTTATGAGAAAATTTTAAGATTTCTTTCTGTCATTTTGAGAGGATACTCAACATGCACACTCTGAGGCACCATTTGCTTATGGAAGAAGATAAAAAACTCTCTAAAGAAAATGGAAGAAATACTCAAAATTCTGAATTACACCTTGGAGAGAAAAAAAGGTAATAATAAAATAAATTGGCAAAAGAGGAAGCCTAATGGTGATTTAAGATAAAAGTTTAACAAGAAACGTGATTAGGATGATCGTGGAAAATTATAACTCAGTTTAGAGGAATGATAAGTACAAAAATTTTAAGTATAACAATTATGGTCAGTATAGGTATTTTAGAGTCAACTACAGGAAAAAGAAGAAGCAGAATGAGCGAAAGAATCAAAACAATTTCCAAATAGTTGGATTGTCGATTCTTCTGGTGCTACATCTCACATTTCTAAAGATCATAGAGTTTCTACTTATATGCAAACAATTCCAATGGGAAATAGATATGTCTTTTTGAGTACTAATGCTAAAGCTAATTTACTTGGAATTGAAAATTATGTCTTAAAACTCCCTAATGGAGGAAAATTATTATTATAGGATATTATATATTCGCATAGCACGAGAAGAAATTTAATATCTATTGCTTAGTTAGAATCTATTATTATGATATACTGTTTGGAAAATAAAGAGATAAAATATTGCTTAATGGGAAGTTAGTGCATACTGGAACACATCATGAAGATCTTTATTTTCTTGATGGACTGCCAAATGATTACAATATTGATTGCGTAGTTGGTAAAAATAATTCCATAGTGAGGAATACTCATGATGGGAATACATGCTTAGAATCTTATTTATGCCCCTTATGGCTTGGTCACATATCTAAAAATAGAATGAAGAGTCTTACTAATTCTGGAATTCTACACTTCTAATGGGAGAATTTTGGTATTTGTGTCGTATGTATAATGGGTAAGATAACTCATGCACCTTTTTCAGAGACGAAAAGATTTAATGAGCCTCTTGCCGTTATTCATTCTGAAATTTATGGTGAGATGTCTACTTCCACTAGAGGTCAAAAGATTTATTGTATCACATTCATTTATGATTATTCTAGATTTAGTTATGTGTATCTTTTTAAACATAAGTCAGAAATATTTGATGTGTTCAAGAAATTTAAAACTGAAATGGAAAATCAATTGAATAGAAGGATTAAAGTTTTGAGAATTGATCGTAGAGTACAATACACTTCAGGAACATTAAATGATTTTTTGTAAAGAGCATAGAATTATTCATCATTATACTATACCTTATACCCTGCAATAAAATGGTGTTGCTATGCGGATGAATAGATCTCTCATGGATATGGTTTGGTTTATGATGTCTTATTCATATCTTTATTTGTCTTTTTAGGGTGAAGGTTTACATACTACTGTTTATTTATTAAATTATTCATCATCTAAGACTGTAACAATCACTCCTTATGAGTTGTGAACTAAAAGGAAACTCTCACTTCGCCACTTAGCTGTTAGGGGTCGTAATGCATAAATTAGAGTGCCAAATCAAAACCATACAAAATTGCAGCCTAAAAACACATTAGAAATTTTTATTTGTTATTCTTTGGAATCAAAAGGGTACATGTTTTACGATCCAAAAAAGGATAAATTGGTAAAAAGTAGGGATGCAATATTTTTTAGATCAAAACACACCTCGTTGTGCTAAGCAAAAAAGGGTGGAATTATTGGCAACTCCATCAGAAATACATATGGATACATTTGGGATTAATTTTCACGCTGAAAGAGGTTTAGCTCCATAAGAAAATATAAATCAAACTCCCAACACTAACATGCTTGTGTGAAGTAGGAAAAATTTATGTATACCCTAATATCAAGATATTATTATTTGTTCTTGAGGGAAGTCCACTCTAAAAATTCATATGTAGATGAAGAACCAAAGACTTATAAAGAAGCAATAAACTACTCTCAATCAAAACTATGGGTAGAAGTAATGCGAGAAAAATTAAACTCGATGAAAAGGAATAAAGTTTAGGAACCTGTTGATCTACCAAACAACCATAATCCCATAGGTTGTAAATAGATTTTTAAAAGGAAATTAAATATAGCAGGCTTAGTAAAAAAAATATAATGCAAGGCTTATTGCTAAAGGTTTTACACAAAAGGATGATATTGACTTTGCGAAAACTTTTTCTCTTGTTGTAAAATTTACTTTAATTCATATTATTAATGTTTTGATGGCTTATTATGATTTTGAACTCCAGCAAATGGATGTTAAAACTACTTTTATTAATGGTCCTTTGGAGGAGGAAAATATATGGAACAGCCGTAAGATTTTGGAGAAAAAGAAAATAAAAGTAAGGTTTGCAAGTTAGATAGATCAATTTATGGTTTTAAACAAGCTTCACGTCAATGGTATATTCCTTTTGATAATACTATCACATCTTATAGTTTTTTCAATGATGGAATGTGATCATTGCATATATACAAAAAGTTATGGATAAATATTTTATCTTACTGTACTTATATATTGATGATATTCTCATTGTTTTTAATGATAAAAATACATTGATCAAAGTGAAAGTTTGATTATCTTTTAAATTTAATGTGAAATATATAGGAAAAACTTCCTATGTTTTAGGAGTTAAAATACATAGAGACCGGAATAAAAGGAATTTTAGGTTGTCCCAAAAGACATACTTTCGAAACGTATTAAAATAAGTTTTTATGAAAAACAACAAAACTGTTAATGTACATATTATGAAGGAAACTAAATTCAGTAAAGAATTTATCCAAACACTTCTGAGAAAAAAGTTAGAATGAACGGTATTCCTTATTCTTTAGCTTTGGGATGCTTTATGTGTCCTATGTTATTCACACGACTTACCTTAGTTATACCATTGGAATTCTTAGTAGATATCAAAAGAATCTTGAGAAGAGCGCTGGAAACAAACCAAATATGTACTACGTTTTGTCAAAGGAACTATGGTTTATTCATTATGTTTTAATGGTTATAATTTTCAACTGTAGAATTATATTGATGCTATTTTGGCTGATATAAATAAAGTCATTACAATATATACTATAATCGATTAGTAGACTCCGTTTGAAAGATAGATACTGTAGAAAAGTTATTTAGTATAGAAAAATAGTTTTAGAAGCCAATATGAACAGGGCATAAATGAAAGCTCACTAGTACGTTTAACCAATTTTCATTTGTCAATACGAGAATCATGCATCTTTTGAATCTACTTGGGATCAATAATTATGTTGTACAATTCAAAACCCATGCGCAAGCCAGTTAGCCCAAAACACCCCAAAAATCACTAAAAAAAAGACAAACACCACTCGACATTGTTGACGCTTGATGCTTCCCTGCCGGTTGCTATTGACCACAGCGGAGTAGAGTAGTACCATACCATGAAGACCTCAATTAGACAGGGAGATCAACGGAGGAGACAGAAGAGCTCGAGAAAACGAGAAATGAAAAGGAAATTGAAGAAAATAAAATAAAGATACTACCAGTGGAATAAAAGAGCAGGGGCAACATGGTAAATAGGGAATCGACGGGGCATGCAGATGCAGGAGCGGAGGGCTTGCTAGGGGGCCGGGCAGCTGGTTACCGTCCGCAATACGCGGGCCGGGCCCGCGAGCAGGATGTGACCGGACCCAGTGGACCCACTTGGCGGGGTGACGTCAGTGCAAAAGTGATTGATGGGCGTGGCCTAGGGATCCGGCAGGAAGATTCCAACTGTCTGGATGACGTGGCGCTGGCTATCCAATCCCAGTCACCCTCCTCGATCACGCCCACACACCTACGGCCTATCCCCCTGCCTATCTGGGGTGGTTTCAGTAGTGGTGGTAGCCAGTGCGCAGGACGGGAGTCGTAGTCCTAGGGGTTCGCCTCTCCAATCACCAGTTCACCACCGTGAGGCCGAGCAGTCCATGCGCAACCCTTACCTCAAACATTCCATATCCCTCCTTTTGAGGCACTAGCCGTGGTGTTAGGGGCTATGGGCCCGCTCCAAGATCAGATCCGCTTATTTCAACTTCAGTTTCTGACTTATTTTTATTATTTATAAATTTTATCTTTTTTTAATCTTTTGATATTTTTTGAGCTTTTTTGTCGATTCTTTTTTCTCGTATTCATTCGCGTTGTCCGTAATGAGTTAACATTTTTTCTATTTTTAATTTTTTTAAATTTAATTACGCTAAATAAGCCACTTTCAGCTACAGTAAAATTTCAGCTGCTACTGTGCAATTTCAGCCATAAACCACAGTTTTTCAGCCCAACCGAGTGGGGCCAAATCTTCTCATTTATGACTTTTGCAGTTAGTTTTTAATTAAAATTGTATTATAATTATTGCTAGTCTTTTCTAAGTTATTTAATTAAAAAATAAAAAAGTAAAACTGAAAAAAACGCTATATACAGACAATACAAAGGAATAAGAGAACAAAGAAAAGCAAAAAAAATAAAAATAAAGCCAAAAAAGTCAAAATAAACCGAAATTAGAAGTCGATACATTCCAAATGACTTCTGACTTAAATAAACTGAAAAATAAAAAAATCAAAAGTTGAAGTCGTTTGAAGCGGAGCAGTGTAAGATCATCTGATTAGTGCTAGTATTCCTATTTGATTATCATCTATCAACGGAAAGGCGGCTAGCTAGCTGTAAAGTGTAACTGAATTGATTCATTAAGGACCTGGTCGCAACGCATGAATTCCAATGGATTTTCGTTTTTGTTTTGCAAAAATAGTATAATTTGTAGCAAATCCTATGAAACTCCTGTGTTTCAAGGCCTAATTAAGATACTACGGAAAATTTGATTGGCAGCTGTACATACATTGCGCTTGGATGAACACTAAAAACATATGTAAAAGCGTGAAGATTTATTGACAGCAGTTGTATCCGTACGCACAACTCCAGTGCATTGTGTTATTGACTTATTGTATGTAACAAAAGAAGGGCTACAATTGCATGAGTAGCCAAACTATTCATGAATACAACACATATACAGTAGGACAAGCTCGTTTGGTTTCTTCATGAATTATGATGGCCTAACTAGTGAATTTGAGTGAAATTTGTTTTAGCCTTTTCAAATATTTTTTTTATACATTGGTTTCTTATAGTAACAGTGTGGATCCTGTGCTTGCCTACCCCTATAATGGGCGTGGTGTCTATAGTACTAGCCTCGTAGGCGCGGCGCCACGCCGCGCCGGCCACCGTGTGTACCGAAGTAAAAGAGGCGATAATTCGTGAGGAGTTTTACAAAAAAAAATCGAGGGCAAATGTGTATTTTCGAAAAAGCTAAAGGTGTTTTCTGTAAAAAAAATCGAGGACCTGTACGTAATTCAGGAAAACGCGGGGCGCTATCCTGCAAAGTGGAGGGGAAAAATTGGCAGGGACCTGTTCGCGAGGAAAAAGGACCTTTACGTAATTTTCGGGAAGTACAGGGAAAACGGCTCCCCAGACCGTACGCGGATTCGCCCGCCACGCGCCGGCCGAGGGAGCGGTGGGGGGCGACGTGGAGGCCCTCCGCGGCCGGGAAACCGACGGGGCGTAATATGGGGAGGATTTCATAGAGACTTGGTCATTTTTATTTTCCACTCCATAAATAATAACATCTCGCTACACACACATGCGCATATATATATATATATATATATATATATATATATATATATATATATATATATATATATATGTGTGTGTGTGTGTGTGTGTGTGTGTGTGTGTGTGTGTGTGTGTGTGTGTGTGTGTGTGTGTGTGTGTGTGTGTGTGTGTGTGTGTAACAAACGGTTGACCAAAACCGTCAGTTTTAAATACAATCACAGATAGTTTTGGTTTAACGACCATCTGCGTTACTAGCAACGCTAAAAATCGTATGTGAAGATATAATATCACACACGGTTCATGTTGAAAACCAACTATGCAGTATCACAAACGGTTATTAACAAGAATCGTCTGTGATACTAACTCATCACAGATGGTTTGTATTAAAAATCATCTGTGATATTTCATTGCCCGATTTTACCGCCCCTTTTATTCAAACATTCAAACTGAAGCGGCGTCGCGACTTCTCTACTACAGATCGGTTCCACTACCAAAATGCCCTTACATATGCTGCCTACACGCCTCCCCCCAAACACTCCAAACCGAAGCTCTGCCTAGCTAGCCCTCCCAAATCCATGAAAGCGCCGCCTCCCCTAACGACGCCGACTACCTCCCTGAGCTCCTCTGCCTCCTGTTATGATGCCATGGTTCATTGCATAAGACACTCTTGTCGTAAGAGTGTCTTGTGCAGTGTCACCGTCGTGACACAACGGTAACTCTGTCGTCGCCCCTCCTTTATTGCCAGTGATATATACTCCACCCCTTCCTTCTCTTCCTTGATGTTGGATATGAAATTACAAAATTGTTGGATGGCTAGGATTTTGGCCATGTAAATCTTGATGCTCGTGCGTGTAAAAATTAATTGTTGATGCCTTAGTTCTTATGATGATTGATGGATGGTTAGGGTTTCGGCCCTTGTTGAACGAAGCCACATCTTACACACCAAAGCAATAAAACAATAGTACATATAACCTAAACAACGAGCCACCAAAGACATGGCGCCAATCATAAATAGGCCTGCTTTGGTTCATCTGCATTCTCTAATTGCGTTGTTTTATAGTGCAATTAGATAATGTTGATGAACTGAAGGAGACTTATTTACGAGATCATGAGAACGCAATCACAGACGGTTCTGAATTAGAACTGTTTGTAATATTAGACTATCACAGACGATTCATGATAAGAACCATCTGTGATAACTGTTATCACAGATGGTTTTAGTTAAGAACCGTCTATGATAATGATTATCACAAATGGTTCAAAAACTGCATGTAATGTTCTTAGGGTATTATTGATCTATAAGTACAAACAGTTCAGGAAACCATATGTAGTGACATTTTTAAATCATCTATGATAAACTTTTCTGTAGTAGTGTTCGCTCCATGCACGATGCTAAATCATATTATAACAGCAGGCATCAAATGAACTACTGCCCCTGAACTCCTATACATGCTTTGACAGGTTGGCTCGCTTGCAATTATATATTATGCCAAATTCTTATCTTTTCTCCTTGTTTATATCAGATTGTTTCTAGACAGAGAAGTTGCAGTGCAACATAAAAAATCAGTGCATCTCCGGTTGGATCGATGCTTTCATGATTTCTGTTCTGCATGCTTGTGGACAAGATAAAGATATCATTCAATAGCCAGACAATTAAAGCACAATTGCTACATCAGTTGAATAAAAATATAAAAAATAGTTCCCTGAATCAGTCTATTATATATACTGTACGTACAGCCCATATCTGCTCGAGGACGTTAGGTTACACCAGTAGTTCAAAATGCAGCTTCCTTATACTATATACAAGCTTGCATGCTACACATACCAGTAGTATTTTTTTTAGCAAAAATAAATATACAATAAATAACTAATCAATGGAAATGAAAATATTATTATTCAGAAATCTGTGTATATAATTTTGCTCCAGGTCGGTAAAAAAGTAGGGTACATCTTAATTTACAGAATGTACAGAAGAGAGAAAAATTGTGCCCCCACTCGTATGCATGCATATTATATACGTGAGAGTACAGCTACAGTTTAACCTATTAAAGATAAACAACCACACTTCTTAAAAATGTCTCCAGATCCTCCACTGTATAGGGACAAACTCTGAAGGCTGCCTGACGTGTGAGTTGGCAATTAATGTTGAGACTAAAAATCTCTCACCACTTATTCAAAACACCAAAAAAACCTAGAAATTAAGCTACCAGGTGACAATTTCGAACTTAATTCAAACCGGGCTCAAAAAGTTTGTAGAGTTCAAATTAATCTTGCCAATCAAACACAGAAAAGCCGTGCGATTGTTTAAGCCAGAGATGATAATTAATGATCATTACAATTCGATGTGTCGTAAGTACGAGACCGAACAGTAAACTTAGAAACACCACTGGTCTAATGTGAAGACCGCCGAGAATATGAAGGGACTCAAGAAAAGTATAAGAATGATCAAGTGTATTCAATATAAGTGTCTAGAGTTATAAATAGCTTTCCCTCTCCCATTACAAGAGGTTCTATTTATAGAAGGGGAGAGGGAAGAGAGTGAAGTTATAAGTTTGCTCTCGAGGCTTCACTACTACAAAAAGGATCATCCTGGACATCTCTTCATAGATGATTCAACACAAACCGTCAGTGATAAAGTTACTACAGACGGTTTTACAAGATGGATCGTTTAAGTTCATTGCGAAGAAAAGAATCGTTTGTGATGAGCTACTTATCACATACAGTTTTTAATCCGAACCATCTGTGATAATGCCATATCACTTATCCGTGGCATCTCTCCCAGGATTTCAATCTCACTCATCCATTCTCTCCACATCGAACGGCAAGCATCGGTCTCCTCCTATCCCTCGCCCCTTATTACTCTCCCACTCCCTTTCCCCCAATTTCACTCTAAGAATCAATATTTTCTGCTACTCTTAGTTCATTCACTCCTTATTCCTACTTCCTCTTCAAACCAAAGTGCCATGTCCCCTCGATGACGCTGACTATCGTTGTGACATCCTTCGCCTCCGGTTGTGACGCCACGGTTTACTGCACAAGACACTCTTGTCCTAAGTGTCGTAAGAGTATCTTATGTAATGTCACTGTCGTGACACAACGGTGATGCTGCCGCCGTCTCTCCTTCATTGTCGGTGATATATTTTCCATCTAAAATTTTTGGATGGCTAGGGTTCTGGCCATGTAAATCTTGATGCTCGTGCATGTGAAAATTAATTGTTGATGCCTTAATTCTTGTGATGATTGATGGATAGCTAGGATTTTGGCACTTGTTTAAATTCATGTTTTATTGCAGGATGCGGACATGGCGACAAAGTTTATTGCACAATGATATTGTTCTCATAAATAGGCCTGTTTTGGTTCATCTACATTCTCTGATTGCGTTGTTTCGTAAAGTAATTAGAGAATATTGATGAACTGAAGGAGACCTGTTAATGAGGATGCTAGAACACAATCACATATATGATTCTTAACTATAACCATTTGTGATAATAAACTATCACAGATGGTTCTTAACTAGAACCGTCTGTGATATTAGACTACCACATAAGGTTCTTAACTAAAACTGCCTGTGTTGTATATTATCACAGACGGTTTAAGAGACGTCTGTGATAGCCACCTGTTATCACGGACATATAAAATCGGACGGTTCAAAAACCATATGTGATGACGGCTTTGAGCCATTTGTGATGACTCTTGTTATAGTAGTGTTTGGCTTACTCCTAGGGGTATTGACCTCGTTTGCCTCGTATGGCCCCGCCACGTCTGGGACTCTAGGGTTGGTTCCCGGTTGACTTTGGACTCCGTCCAGGGTTGGCTCCAAACCTCCACTGAAGGTGGTGTCAGACCTCGCATGGGGGCAGCCTTGGATCTTGCCGAGGTTGGTCTCACGGACCTTGCTGATGTTGACTTGGGAGCTTGGCTCGGAGTAGAGCTTCATGTGAGCACCACCGCTTCAAGGTAGTCGTGGGCCTGAGATAATGTGGAGACCTTCCCCTAACACGATGATACTAATTAATTAAACAAATATACACCCTTTCCTTCACAAACCGTAATCATTGACAGGCCACCATTTTCATCTGTGCTTTGGCCTTTTAAAATGGATTTGATAATATTACCTTTAGTTCCTTCTCGTGCCAAGACTAGCTAAGACACAAGTCTTCCCATCTGCCTCAAATGCATGCCTCGTGTCATAATATACACTAATTAGGACAGGCAATATTTTTATCATTGCACAAGTACTTTGCGCCTATTAAACAAACTCCACCATTTGTTTCGTTTGCTTCTCAATCATTTGACATCAGATGCTCACACTTTAATTTATTCCCCTCCATCGCGCACAGCGAATATTTTCTTCGCTAGCTTGTGCATTTTTTGACATCTTCCTGTTAAATAATTAGTACCTTCATATGGATTTCTTTTACACAAACTGTTTCTTTTTTAGTGGTTTAGATCAGCCATGATCATCTCAAAGACTGTTGCCTAGCAAGTGATCACTGGGATCGATATGATCTCAATTTCCTCCACATGTCGCTTTTGTTACCACTCCTTTGCGGGAAAAAGTTAAATCAGCACACAAGAAACTACCAGCTAAAAACAACTCACTTGTACTGACATATTGCTGATGTAGTAGCACTTACATGTATATATGGCCATGATGTTGTTGAACATTTGAAGTACTTGTGAGAGAAAGGAATATAGGCAAGCTGCTGCCAGATGCCCTTTTAGTGTTACCCTATGGCTAAGGGAGATGTTATACATTATGCATGTCAAAGATCCTCCACTAACCCACAATTTCAGGTCCCTACTCCCCCCTAATGCAGCTTGGCCATTTGCATATTTTTCATATTTCCTTTCTAGGAGAGAGACAGGCTTGACTCAAGTCACTCAAGCTGTATCTATATAACTACATACTATATATCCACCGTGTTGCTAGGTCTCAAAAAAGCTGAGAAATGGATTGCTCCTCCCTCCTTTCCTCTCCACCCCTTTCTTCACATAGTGATCCCAAATTCAACCCTTTAGGCCTTTAACAACTGGTGCCATCCAACTTTAAACAGCCCAAAAAAGTATAGTATTGCTATGTGTACCAACTAGAGGTGAAAACGGATTCGAATATTACTCGAACATCCAGCTACCGAATCCGAATATGTTGGATTTGGATACCTAATATGCGGATCTGGATACAAAACGGATCCGGATACATAATATTTGGATGTGGATGTGGATCTGTTATGTGTCGTCTCGGATTCAGATCTGGGTATCCAGATTCAGCAGATATAACAATAGCAACTTACTAATACATATCTTTTGTATTTGACCTCCAAATTAGGTATATTATATATGCATTTTGATCATCTCGACGAGCACATCATCATGGTGGGCTTTAATCTGGTATTTCATTTTTTTATTTTGGCATATCCCCCAATAAAACTTTTTGTATGCTCTTTTTAGTTAAATTTGATATGTTTATAACCGATTTATTTGCAATACATTTAGAATTAGTTAGGATTAGCGACAAAATGGCAGCAATGATCAATGATTATATGATAAACTAGAGGAAATGAGGCATAAATATTACTATAAAACTTATATTGATTTCTTAAACTTCATTGCGTCATAGGATATGAAGATGTCCTTAAAAGCAACATTATACAAATACGTGAGATAAATGATTCATTTGTTGCTATTAACATTTAATATACAGTTACATGTCAGAGTCACTAAGTCAGTTATTTACCAATTTAAAATATTAAAATAATTCAATGCCATGTTTTCAATAGGAGAGGCCACAAATAATTATTGGAATCCAAAAAATAGTTGAATCTGATCTGATTCTGAGTATAATCCGATCCAAATTCGTATTCGACATTTGTCCGATCCATTCCTATTTGAATCCGAGAAAAAAAAAATATAGATGCGAATATGGTTTGAGCACTATTTGATCTGTATCCAATCCGTTTTCACCCCTAGTACCAACTGATGGTGGGATTCTGTCTATTAATATCAAAAGTGATGTCTGAAATAAATATACATGCGTGCAATGTTACTGCTAGCTTTGCTGCACATTCATATGCATCATTTTAAGAGATTAGCATTGTATGTATTATACAAAAGTGTAGAACCAATGGCAGAGATCGGAGGGGTGAATAATCTTTGCCTTTTTCTCACTTTCAATAAAAATCAACCCCATTTGAATGCAAAAGGCTTCTTCACTTCACTAGCTATAAAAAGCCAAGAAGATCAGATGCACGGCAAAAACAACCCTCAAACAAAAGCCAAATAGTCAAGGAAACAACAGGAGCACAAAACAACCCACCTTTGCCTCTGGGCCGGTTTGATCGGGTAAGCTGATCTGACAGCCAGCTGAGGCTGATCTGACTGAATAGGATGGTCAGACCATGGGTCCTAGGTGGTCAGACCGCTCCCCTGTTCATAGACCTCAAAAAGCCTCTCGGGACAAAACTCAAATATAAAGAATTTGATGAAATCTCATCCAAACAATCCCAAATTTTGCATGAGACTGGTTAAAGGCAATAGGAACCTAAACCAATAAAAAATCACAAGTTTCTTGGGCTTAGATTCACTCAAATGAAGAAAATCAAATCTAGGTCTAAAGAACACCCAAAACTCTAAACCCAAATTAGTTCTTGAGGAGTTTCTAATGAGGAGAATGATCCAAATCTACTCCTATATATCATAGCAAGCTAATCTAAGCACGAATTCGGGCTACAACTATCTAGATCACAAGAACCCAAATTTGAGCCAAGAACAAGCAAGAACTAGGCATAATCTTGTTTCTTATTGTGGATATGATATAGATGGGCAACTGTAACACCCTAGGGTCCAAACCGGCTTAGGCCTAACCCCGTTCTAGATAGGTCACGCACACGTAGCAACCCGCTTGCACTTTTGTCCTCACTTCACGCAAAACGGTTAACGAGGGTTGCTACCATTGGAAACCCTAGGCTTATATGTTAGTGCTTCTCAAGCTAAAATAGCAAGGTGAGACTAATCCACACCCTCATGTGTGCACGCACATATAGGCCATCATGGGCCTAATTCTACAGGGGCCGAGGTGTCACAGAAACGATTGATCAACTAGGATCTTCTAGTGTCTTTTACTCATCATGGATCATAGCAAAAATCAAGAGGGGAGAAGGAAACATAAAAAACCAAACCAAATCAAGATTTTAATATTTGAGCAAAGAGGAGGACTTGGATGAATTTTGATATCTATTGATACTTGGAGAGGAATATTTATAACCACTCCCTAGCCACTCACAAGCTCAAGGATGACAAGATGCTTAAGACAAAGAGCCACAATTCATCTACCAATTGTTCTCTTCAAAACCCCTAACTCCCTTCAAAGGCTTAACCTAAACACTCCCAAGCTTTCCCCAAAACTTAGTCCTAAACCAACACATTTCCCTCATATATGGAGGCTCACAAGAAATCCTAACTAGCACCTCTACTTGGGTTTTATCTACTTACATAGGCTAACCTGTCAATACAACAACATATCGGGTTTTACACTTACACATACATGTTTCTTAAAGCGCACACAACTATTAACCTATTAGTGAATCAATACTTGATCCACTTAACATTTTTAGCACATCCTTGACCTAAACTACCTCTCTTGTGCCTCCTCGCACCGTGGTTTGATCAGGTCCCAACTTTCCTTTTTGGGCAAAAAGATTGTTTTGTCCCCATACCACTTTTCACAAAGCTTCATGCTCCCTTTGCCTTGTAGCAGCCGTGATCCACCTTGCTGTTGACTGTAATATCCACCACCGGTAGCTCCCACTCTGGTTTGTTGTCCTCTAGGCTTGTAACCACTTT
The DNA here is from genome assembly GCA_017311315.1 of Dendrocalamus latiflorus. Lineage (NCBI taxonomy): Eukaryota > Viridiplantae > Streptophyta > Magnoliopsida > Poales > Poaceae > Dendrocalamus > Dendrocalamus latiflorus. Next base: position 4,310,477 of record CM029634.1, on the reverse strand, counting down.
GTTAGCCTCAGTCATCTTTCAACGATACCTTGATCATTCTAGACCTCAGCTCTCCTAGCTTAGTCCCGATCCTTTCTGCCTCACCATGATCTAGCTCTAGAGTTCTACAACCAACAACAACAAGCAAACCATCATGTAGCATTGTACAATACATAAAATCATCGATTGACACAATTGATGAGCCATTAACACTTACATTCACCTCAAAGCATCTCTGCATTTTTTTACACGTAGCTCATAGTGTCCAATGACTAGATGTCACGTCTTTATACATACGGACTCCCCTGAACCATCTCAATGTGCATCGACCTCGTCACTTAACGCACCACATGCACCAACACGTCTCTTCATGATTCTTGTCTTCTTTGTGCTTTCTGCTTAAGCCATATAGGCTCATCCAAACTTACACGACTGCTCGAATTTCAGCTCCCTCGCCTAGTCCTGGTCCATTGCACCACTAGTATTCTCCAAGCTACCTACACATCCAAAGATCAAGCAACCATATCGAGCACAAGTTCCATATACTTGACTCGCATTAGTCAAAGCAATGAATAATGCAACACACCACAACAAAACACTGCCACCCATATTGTGTACACACTCAAATATGTTCATATCCATTTTCATCTACACACCTAAAGTGTTTGCCCCAGAAACACTAGTCTGACTGCCATTCCTATGGCGGTCGAACCATCTTGGTCAGATTGCCAACCACTGGTTGGTCTGACCGCTCAGCCGGTGTGACCATGACTTCAATGCCGATCACACGGTCTGGTCCAACTTCCACCATGGCCGATCGGATCGCACCTGTGAACGTACCTAACTTCAAAACATGCTCTTTGAAAAAAGACAACCGCCAACTAGAAATTGGTCATATCGCACCAGTGATCTGATCACTCCCAAAATCTGGTCACACTGGACCCACTGGTCTGACCGCTCACTTCATGACGGTTAGACCGCCGGAGACATACATCAACTCTGAAAATTGCAAACTCTTCAAAAAATTAAACTCAACCTTCGATAATAAATCACAACAAAGTCAAATACTTATTGTACACTATGAGGTGATCTCCACATGGTCTCATAAAAAGGATTGTGTTTCTGTGGTGCACCGAAAAGACGTGATGAAAAGGAAAGGCTGAGTACTTGGAGCATTGTTGTCTGTCTTACCTTTAACAACCAACATCTTTTGCTTTTATCATTAGTCCATGTTAGCTCCTATTGCAACACTAATCTAATACTGATGAGCAACAATGCTAGCTAGCTTTTGTCCGCCACCTTGAATTAACTCTAGGGACCACCCTTTCCCTGTAAAATGGGCCCGGCGCATGGATTAGACAACGGGTAACACCTGTGGTTCGTAACAAATGTTTTTTTCAGCCGCTGTGTATTAAGCATTGCTAACAACTGAATCAAGCAATAATGGAGTGTGGTGAGCGTGCACTCAAACTACAGCACTAGAGAGAAACCGATTGTATATATTAAAAAAAACAACAATGAGTGCTTGTTCCATGCATAAGGGTGTTTTGTGCATTAGTTACATCCACCTCAACACATCTCTCCTACCAAAAGGGATCATTCATGTGGTTCCTTGGAGGTGGTTGCGATTTTTAATTTGATTATTGCTGGTAGATGCATGCAAATATAGAACACTGTTTTGCCTTTTTTTATATAAAAAAAAACTGTATCTAGCACGTACCCCATATGTCATAACTCACAAAGCACCAACAAATGCATCGGTAGTGAACCATAAAAAAACATTCCTTGGGTGTCTAGAAAAAAAATTCTTGACTTGTTTTTAAGAATTGATATTTTGAGGGTAGCCGAATAGTCATTATTACCAACTTAATTAACTGAACTTAAAATCTGTAAATGTGAATGAGCACCGTGAAATGGATGTGTTTGGTAAGGCGCTAAGCATGCATGCATCTTTCCCACCATAAGATGGGTTGTTTCTGAGCCTTTGGCCTAAACCGACGTTGTAATATTTTTATCTTATAATATAAAGACATGCGGTTCTTCTACGGTCCTACTTGTTCTTTAAAAAAAATATAAATAATGCATCCAAATAGATATAGGAACCATTGGAGTATCTACATGGAAAAATTGTGAAAGCCCACCTTGAAGTACGTCAGAGTTTGATTTCCCCTATATAATTATTTTCGTGGCGTTTTCACCCCCACTAGCTCACAATTTTTTTAAACTCCCCAAACTGCATGTTTTCATGCAATTTTTTGATGACGTGGCCAACGTAGTCCTCCAATGCAGTGAGGTGGTCTTCTAGTGTAGCAAACTGGTTGAAACCAAACCCTTTGTTACGGCATTTTGACCCTGCAAATCAGTTCGATCTTGTTCTCTAGTCAGACTAGTTTGACGTGAAGAAGCAAGGGAGCAGCAAGGAGGCAACACGGAGGAGGCAACATAGGATTTGGCAGCGGCGACCTAGGGAGGAGCAACATGGGTTTGCCTTGGCTATCTCCTACCACCGTGTGTCACTTTAGGTTCATCACAGATTACGTCGAGGATGCAAACGGTTTGTCTACCCCTGTGCCATGCTTAACATAAAGCCTCTCATGCCACACTAGAAGACCACATCGTTGTTGGAAAGCCAGATTGGTCATATCATCAGAAATCGCATGAAAACTAGCGGCAGGGGAAATTTCAAATAGCTGCGTACTAGTAGGGGGTAAAAGTGTCACAAAAATAGTTGTAGAAAGAAAAATCAAACTCTGACATACTTCAGGTGAATTTTTGCAATTTTGCCTATCTACATGAAAGAATATTCCCAACTGCCAAACCCAAGCAGGTATATGTACTACGAATGCACACCCCACACCACACCACACACACAAAAAACTGAGCTGGAGAACAACTTTGTACTAGTACTGGCTGCTTATAACTGGCCTCGTTTCAACTGGCTTATGGTTTAAGCTTTTAATTGTGTTTTTTGGCTTATGGCTAACATTGTACTGTAATGTTTGTTAGTTTTTCTGAGAAAAACGAAGGAAAATAAAAAAAAGGAAAAAAGTGTTATATCATCATGTATAATACAAAGAAATAAGGGGAAAGAAAAGACAAAAAAAATGAAAAACCCCAAAAAATTAAAATAAGTTAAAATTAGAAGTCGATGTGTTTTAAATGACTTCTGACTTAAATAAGTTAAAAGTTAAAATAAATTAGAAACTAAACCTTTTAGAGTGGACCCAAAGTCACCGGCTGGTCATATTCGGTAGTTTTTAATGATTCAAAGTGGACTAGAAACCGGATAGAGAACCTGGTCAATGCAAAGGGGCTAATTCTTAGTGATTTCTACCTACCAATGGCCATACTCTCCCATCCATGATCCAGCTTCCCATAATCGATCTTGTGATATATATTGTTGTGGCAAATATAGATCCGTTTTTAGAAGTCGGAAGCTGTTTAAAATGAGTTGGCTTCTTAACGCTTTTTTATTATCTATAAAGATATAGCGTTATTTTTATTTTTTTCTATTTTCCTTATTTTTATTTAATTGAATATCTCAAAAAAAGTTAGCAGACACTATAGTATCATTTTAGTCAAAAATATAGTTTAAAGTCAAAGCTATGGCATTTTAGATCGGGGCAAGAGTTGGCAGTAGGGTCGAGGTGAGAGAGATGAATGGTAGAAGTACTTAAGTGCTCATTTATATAGATTTTTTGTTTTGGTTTATGAATAGTAACCGTTTATAGAGAAACTTATAGAGAGAGATGCGTGTGTGATTTTGACCGATATAAATGAAATCGTTGCAGCATATACTCAATCGACTAGTAGACCCTGCTTTAAAAAAACACTTCGTTTGAAAGTTAGATATTATTACTATAGAAAAGTAGTTTTAGAAGACAATATGAATAAAATCTAACTCAACCCCAACAAGAAAAAAAAAGGAAAGAAACGTTTAAGGGCCTTATTTATCGAAGCAGAGAGATTGGACTAAGATAGCCACATATAGCATCGGAATTTGATGTTCATCAAATACTTTGGTGGAAATTAATATGTTTGTGCTCGTCTTAAATACAGAAGTGTCTATAATAGAATTCGTGCATATATTGGTTTAATTTAGCAGTTGCATGCCAGAATTTTAGTAGATGCATGGTGTATGAAGATTTTAAGTGTCCATCAAACATGAGGTTTGACTGATCAGCTACGAGATATATATTGAACTATTGAATTCTGTATTGTAGGCTTTCCACAACAATGAGCAATGCAGGCAAGCTTAATTATTCTTTTGGGATCCAAATGCTATATACAGTACACAAAATTCAGAGCCAAATCTTTGCAGAGTGTAAAGACATAACTCCCTTTTTTGTTGCTTTTTTTCTTTGGTGTAGTTTCGTTTCACTCTGTCCAACTCCTAGTCAAGTAGTATACGGCATGTAAGAGGCTATATATTGGATACTTGTGTGCGCCAGGTCCATAGCAGCAGAAACTAGGGCACCACAGATTCTAAGGCTGGCAAACAAAGAAAGGAGCAAATGCTAATAGGAAAGGCAATGGAATGATTACTGGTTGAGCTGGCCCTACTTTATTATCCCTTTCTTTGCCGTTCTTCTCACAGTTTCCCCAAATATATAGCGAGTATGTTCTTGCATGATTAATTTTCTTTTTTATTAAAAAGAAGGTGCTTTCCATATTACATAATTTGAAGCACAGAACAAGAAACTGAAAACATCCATAATTCACTAAATACAACAACATAATACATGGGCGGCTACTTGGAAACCAAAAAAGTTGTAAAGACAAGGAAAAAATCTCCTTTGCTAAATTTTTTCCTTGTATATTTTGGAGAGTGGCGCCAACAGTGGCCAGTGCAGTCTTAACTCTTTTGGGGATTGAATGATAAAGAGCACCGCACGTGGAGTCTGAGCCAAGTGATTGCCTCTCCACAGTTTAAAGATTTTCCCTTCTTTACAACAAAAATAAATAAAGAGAGGAGCAGAAGCAGAGAAAAAAATAAACACATTTCAAACAGCAAAAGGGGGGAAAAAGATTTGCGGTGTGCTCTCAAAAGCAGCCAATCCACAGAGGAAACATTGCTTTCCATCCCACCAAATAGCTAGACCTTGTTTGAGTTAATCCGTAGCATATAGTAAGACGCTTCTTCAGAAAGAGAGAGAAAAGTGAGTAATAGTGTTGGTATTGCTCCTGATTAAATGGGAGATTCGTTAGTTAGCATCGGGAGGACATATCACGTTACGTTCTGCCACAGTACTGATGCACACTGTGTATGGGATTAGCTAGCCATGGCTGGCTAGGTGAACCTAATAATTCCCCCCTCGTCCGCCTTATCCTCCTCTCACACACCGGTCTCTTTCTCCAGCTTCTGTCTCTCCTTCCTCTCTCTCCCTCCCCCTCTCTCTACATCAAGAATCCATTTAGTTCATCCCTCTCTCTCCTCCAAGCCCTACAAAGTACACCATCCTCCTTCCTCTCCCCTCCTAGCTAGGGTCATCTGCTCATCTCCTCCCTCTTCCCTCTCTAAAATCACAGATGAACCTTACCAAAGCACCATAAAATAGTGTGTGATCTCCCACACGCACACACAAACACAATAAAATTCCCTTCCCTCCATGTTCCCCGCTCTCTCTCTCTCATCATATCATATGAGGAAGGATTCTTTCCAACCTGCAATCTTTCCCTGATAGCTAGCTCTTTCTTGGACTCTCTCTCTCTCTCTACCACCACCTCTACATCACACCTAACCTTCTCGAGCTAGACCCACAAGAAGAGGCCGGAGACATCAAATCCGTTCCCCTCTCTTAGCTTCCAAAGGACCACCCATTTACCCGGCTAAAAAATATACACGCAAATATATATACGTGTGTGTGTATATACCATGGCCTAATTGACCATGGACGTCGCCGGAGACGCCGGAGGTGGCCGCCGCCCCAACTTCCCCTTGCAGCTCCTTGAGAAGAAGGGGGAGGAGCCGTGCTCCAGCTCGGCTGCAGGGGGCGCCTCGGGCGCGGGAGGCAACGGGAATGGATCAGGGGCGGGCGGCGGGGCCGGAGGGGAGGTGCAGGTGCGGAAGACGGCGCCCAAGCGGAACTCGACCAAGGACCGGCATACCAAGGTGGAAGGGAGAGGGCGGCGCATCCGGATGCCGGCGCTGTGCGCCGCGCGGGTGTTCCAGCTGACGCGGGAGCTGGGCCACAAGACGGACGGCGAGACCATCGAGTGGCTGCTGCAGCAGGCGGAGCCGGCGGTGATCGCGGCCACCGGCACCGGCACCATCCCGGCCAACTTCACCTCCCTCAACATCTCCCTTCGGTCCTCCGGCTCCTCGTTCTCCGCCCCGGCCCACCTCCGCGCCGCCTTGCCTAGCCCCGCCGCCGCACGGTTCGGCGCCCGTGCTGACGCGTGGGATCGAGTTGTCGGCCTCGGGTTCCCCTCCGAGGGCCCCGCCTCGTCGTCATCGTCGCCATCCCCGCTGTTGCTAAACTTCCACTCAGGCAGTGTCGGTCTTGACGTGCAGCCATCGCCGTCCGTCGCTGCAGCAGCCGCCGATCTTTCCAGGAAGAGGCGGTGGGAGCAAGAAATGCAGCAACAGCAGCAGCAGCAGCAGATGGCGGGGTACACGCAGAGCCAAATGCCGGGCACCGTGTGGATGGTGCCGAGCAACAACACGCAGGGAGGGGCGCCGTCCGGTGGCGGCAGCGGCGGTGGAGGAGGATGCAGTGGCGAGTCGATTTGGACGTTCCCGCAGATGGGCAGCGCGGCCGCCGCGGCTGCCGTGTATCGGGGGAGCGTGCCGAGCGGGCTACATTTCATGAACTTCCCGGCGCCGATGGCGCTGCTACCCGGGCAGCAGCTTGGCCTCGGCCCGGTGGGAGGCAGTGGCGGCGGCGGAGGCGAAGGGCACATGGGGATCCTCGCCGCGCTCAATGCGTACCGGACACAGGCGGCTACGGATGCCACGGCAGGCCAAGGCGGAGGAGGAGGAGGTTCTAGCCAGCAGCAGCACGGAGGTGGCGGCGGCGGGGTCGAGCGGCATGAGAGCATGAGCACCAGCGACTCGTAGGCGGGCCGCGTCTCCCAGGATCGCATGCATTGGTCTGGTGTAGCTTTGATCTGTTCTTTGTCTTGGTTTCCTTTTTTTGTGGTTTCCTTCCTCTCCTCCTAGACACTCTTGCAAGGACTACACTTAGCTGCATTCCATGACATTTGGATCATCCTTACGTACGTTGTGATTGTGTGAGAGAGAGCGAGGTGTGCCATGGGAGAAGATGAGGGAAACGCAGCAGCAGAGAGATTGTTCTTTTTGTTCTTTAGCTTTAGGGTTTGGTCAACTGCGAGCAGAAGAGATTTTTATCAGCATCGCATTCACCTGCCATGATGGTTCATTTCTTCCCCATCATGTTCTTCTCCACCACCATTACATTTTGCATGGTTGCTGTGTTCCTTAATTAATTTGTTTTTCAATAATACTGGACGCCCATCAACCACTAGGGTTTTTTATCGGTCGCCTTTCGTTTTCTCCCGTGCTAGTAACTTCTGATCATGAAACAAAAATGTATAAAGAAGGTTGTTTGGATGAGCACACAACACATGTTCCAAAATTAGTCATTAGACAGTAGGATGATGATGTAGAAATAAGGTATAGGTGACGAGGCTGGCCAGCTCCGTGCGAAGGTTTTTGTCATCTGATGGGCGAACAATCTGCAGAGAAGCCAAGCTAGCAACCGATCGATGGCGAGGACCACAACCACAGGAGAGAGAATACTGAGAAAGAGAGACAGGAGTGAGAGAGAGTAGCAAGCGAAGACTGCCGCGCTGGCTCGGACTCGAGTCCAACAGTGACGACGCGAGGCCGTATTTTTACTGAAGCCGCCAATGATTTCTCACACACGCATTACGGGGCGGTCTCCCCCCTCGCGCCAACCGTGCCATGTCATGGCAGATCGATGCACGCCACACCGCGCGCCCTTCTCTCGAAAGAAAAAAAATCGGTGTCCAACTCGATCAACGGCACGGGGACGCTCGGAGCTTGCAACAGCACTATTTTTTAGGAAAGGATCGCCGTACGTCCCGTAACACTTCAGTAGCTTAGTTGTAGATAGAAAGAGTATCACGTCTACTCACAAACATTTAAAAATAGTTAACTTGATTAAAATATAATTTAACGGTCAACTTTAGAAATTTAAAGAGCGTTCAAACCCGAAACTCAATTGATATTCAGAAGAACCGAAGAAAATCCCCATAATAATGCTTGAGTGTTGTCGTAATTTTAACACATAAATTTGAAGCATTCTTAATTCTTCTGGCATCTGTTCTAATGAAAATAAGTAATATTGAATACATTAGGTACTTAGCAAGTCCCTATATTAAATGTATTTATAGTTATTACCTATATGCAAGGCTTAACCAAATGATGGCATTATGTTTTTTTAGCGTAAAGCCAATTTATCAAATATCATATCATAGCTATTTTTCAAACCTATGACTTAGCCATTTTTAACTAAAATTAAAATGTTCAATTTCAATTAACTTTGTGGGAGCAACTCTTCTCACAGTTATTTACCATGTCTAACCCATGGACACCATCAGTGGCGGAGCTAGAGCAAAACGGAGGGGGGTGCAACGGGCCGCGCGTGGGAGCATAGGACGGTGGGAGAATAGGCTGGACAGGGCGAGTGAGGGTATTTGTTGGGCTAGGGGTACACCATATTGGACCAAGGGGGTGCACAAAGGGTGAATGTTTACTAGTAATAACTAAAAAAAATTTTGGACCCGGGTTCCTGGGAACCCCCTCCCCTCCATTGGGCTCCGCCCCTGGACACCATTCTATATCCTTTTTCATACCACCACACCACATCCATAAGCATTATAAACCAGTAGTCATTTTATGAAAACTACACACAGTGGTATTTTCACATTTTGCCAGTGATCGGGGGCACAACTTGAATAGATTATAACACTTTACAGAGGTTGTACATTTTTACCCGCAAGATATGATTATCTCATAATATCGGCCATTACACGCTTCCGTAAACGTGTGACTGATAAATCATAACAAGTCTTTTACAATATTTAGTTCTATACTTTTCCCACTCTGAATGTATGAACCCTTCAGCGCTAAGATACTCCCGTTGTTAGGGATAACCTTTTCCTTTTGGCAAGTGCACACTCCATGTAAGAGCAGGGACCTTTTGGGTCCCTCCCGGGTGATGATCTCTATAGGTTCACTCCCATCACTTTTTAACCAGGCAATGACCCCGCGGGTCATCCTCAAATTAACTACGATTGTGCAGGGGTCCACATTGAAACCAAGCAAATTAGTTAGCTAGGTCCATCCTATAGTAGACTTGTGGTTACACGATTGAGTGTAGAAATGAGCGCACACAGATTCAGTCTTTAATCGACTCAGGTGAGACAAACCAACAAACCCAACCTGGTGCCTTACCTGCACCGGTCTCAAACCAACCACTCACCTAAGTCTCCTCCATTTCATAAAAAACCTCCAATTTCTAGTGGTAACCCACATTACTACTACCATTACCATGTTTCAAGTTTCAGTTAGCAATATTTGTATCGTATTTACCATTACCTCTAAAGCATATCTAAGCATAACCATAATCTAACAATATTACCATTATGAGTATCCTATTGTGACAATGAAAGATATTATCAAAGATGAAAAATAAGAGGTATCAATTGTATGGTGAAGTTAGGCAATCTACATAAACAGTAGTGGCAAACATACACTTGTATTTGAAAGAAAAGTATTGCATTTGAAAACTAGATTCAACATGATCAATGTAAGGATTTGCCTCTTTATCCAGAGTCTCTAACTATTTCTTTGTAAGTCTTACATTTACTCCTTCCATTGTAATTACTCCAACATCTTTTTTGTTGGCCATCTAGTTGAATTGGATGCTAGTGTAAAAGAATGGACACAAATAAGTTTCTTCTTTGCAGAATACAAGCTCGGAATAAAATGTAATAAAAACAAATGGAAAAGATATAAAAATAGGTTTGGGTGGATAGGGTTTAAGCGATGCTTGGTTTGGCTGGACGGAGCTGAAAATGGGTTAGATGGACTCGAGACGGACTGGATGAATAGTGACAAATTGACACTATTCATAACGGGTCAATTCAAAAATAGTAATAGGTTTGAATAGTATTTAGATTTGGGTTGGAATAGTAATTGGATTGGGTTAGCTACAACGTTGGGCTGAGTTAGTGAATAGTGTCAGCTATAGTGCGCCCAAGTAGAGCATGACAACGCATGCTTTGACGAGGGCTCCTAGCAGCAAGTGTGCACACTACTGAGTTCCGGGGAGTGGTGCGGTTCTATTTTTGAGGTTGGTGGGGTCCCTAGTTGACCAGAGTTGGCCGGCGATGAGAGGAGTTTGTCGACGGTCTTTCATGGCACAGCGAGGCTCTAGCACTTAATTGTTTAACGCAAGGGTGCTAAAGCATCTAGGGTTCACGCGGAAGGTCACTGTAGTGGAGGTTTGGGTCCTAGGGACTCATGGGAAGCTGTCCACAGTGAAGGGCTCCGTTTGGCGGTGGAGATCGCCGCCGATAACCTACAGGCCAAGAGTTGCTAAGGCAATGATATAGTCAAATTCGAGAGATCTTAGCGAAGCTATGGTTAGGGTTAATTTGGTTTTGGTTGAGGTGTTCATGAAATTGAAGTCACTACTTACCTCTCGGGCTTACGATGGTGACGATGAAATTCCGGCCAAAGGTGGGAGGGAAGGGGTTGGCAGGCAGTGGGGTTACTAGAGGAGCTAAGGCAAAGCCCTAGCCAGTTTTATAACACCTAAGAGGCGGTAGGAGCAATGGCAGTGCTGCAATGAAGATGGCACGTGTGATGCAGCGGTGGCGGCTGGGAGGCTTCAAGGTCATTGTGGCATGTCGACCATCACGGTGTCATCTCGAGCTTGGCGTAGCCCTGGGCATTGGCAGGTTCGTGAGTAGCAGCGTTCGAAGGCGGATGCACAAGTTTGGTCTGGTGGGCATTATGTGGTGGTGGCGACGAAGCGAATTCAGCAGTCACGGTGCGTGTTGGATTGAGTTGACGGGCGGTTAAGGGAGTTGTCTAGGTGCGACAACACAAGGTATGACGGCTTGACTCACTTGGTTAGTGGTGCGAACGGTGACATGCGATATTTTTACATATTTTTACCTGTCATTTTACCCTCATATTTTCGCATTTTGGGACCATTTATCATCATTTACACGCTTTTCTATATTTAATTGCTCGAAATGGACTATTTTACACTTTTTTGTGCTTTTCCACAGGCCGACGTGATCTAGGCGCATAAACGACAAATCTGGATTGCTCTGTACAGATGTACGCGTCAACACGACTGCGTAGGATCGTTCTGCGATGAAATCGGAGCTCAGAAGGGCTAGAATGGAAGAAATTACATTGAAAAAGGACTTTGCTGTAAATCCCGGAAACCTGGAGGGCTAAAATGCAAAATGCCGAATTCCCCATCCGGCCAAAAAACCTAGCCGCCGCCTGTGGAATCCCTGAGCCCGGTTCTTCTCTCTATCTCCCCTTCGCCTTCTGGCTACTCTCCCCCCATTCTCCTCCACTTCCGGCCGCCGGCGAGCGCCGGGCCACAGCTCGTCGGTGCGCCATTCCATCAGCCGCCGCCATCTCCCCTCTATTCCTCCTCCTGTCGCCACCCGTGCGTCGCAACTTCTTCCGCCTCACTCCGCCGCCAACCTTCCTCACCTCTCCCTTGCCGCCGCCAACTCCACCTCCGGCCGCCGGCGAGGCCGAGCCTCTCTTCTTCTCCCTTGGTCTCCCCCTTCATCCTCTGCCCTTGCGCCGCCGCACCTCCTTCTTCGCTCCCCTTCTCCTTCTTCTCCTCTCACCGCCACCTTCTTCCCCACATCCAGTGGCGTAGCCAGGATTTGTAGCTATGGTGGTCCATTGTCTAAAATTTATTTAACCGCTATAAATTTAACATGTCGGTACACAAGTATATAAATTACGAAATGCAATTAAGGGAAAAAGGACATATGAACTTCATAAAATAGACGAATATAGCTTTTGTTAACATAGAATTGAAATATTACATACCCATAGTAGTTGAAGAACAGTACGTCACTACTTCTTCTTCTTGTCAGGATATAAAGAGAACATCACATTAATTTTATATTAGAACATTAAATACATTCTATATTTATGGACAAAGCTATTTAAAAAATACATTTTATAAAGGAGTAGATCAGAAGAGTTTGCTTGCATGGGTAACTTCCTGAAAGCCGCATTTGGAGCAAACTCTAAGACAACAAATACCTACCTCGGCAAATTTACGAGACCGTTTACACCGACTTCTGTTCACAGAAGAAAGAAGGTAATATAAATATTTAACTTTCTAAAATAATTTCTCTATTTCTCTCATCCTGAAAATAATTTATGGGACACAGACATATCACTACCTCACTCTTCTTGCTCCTGTCTCGCACACGCATCTCTTTTTTATTTTCCCCACCACTCGTATCCTCCCACTAAAAGCTTTTTTTAGTCATTACTATTTATTTTAGCTAAAAACCATCAACTGTCGTTCAATATGAACATGCCAAGCTAGTCATCGATTTTATTGTACATCTAGATGCCAAGCTAGCCAACGATTTTACTGTACATCTAGATTCCCAAGTTGCGTGTCATTAGCTTGACACATATAGAGCAAATTAAATGATTTAGCGGGAGGTAAAATGTAGCTGTGATTCAACAAGTTTTTGCATTATGATCAAATACATGAAGGCCTCATTATCCGAGCGCAGGGTGGTCCGCGGCCCACAGGGACCACCCTGTAGCTCCGCCAGTGCCCACATCCGGTAGTTCCTCCTCCACCGCATCTTCTCCGCCGCATCCTCCCTTCTTTCCTTGGCCTCCCCTTGCTTCTTCCTTCTCCTACTCGCCCCCTCTACTCCCTTCTCCACCGGCACGCCACCCTACTCCGCCGCCTCTCCCTACTCTCCCACCTTCTCACCGCTCCGCGCCACCAAGCGCCGCCATCCCTCCACCTCGGCGCCGGCGTCCTCTTCTTCTGCTCCTCCGCAGCCTCTCTTCACCACCACGCCATCCGCATCGCGCCGCCATCACTCCGCCACCGCACCCTTCCACGCCGCCTCTCATAGCCATCCACCGCGCTGCCCTGCTCCACCGCACACCACCTACCGCAGCCAACTCCCTCCGGCAGCTCTCCCCTCTGCGCCATCTTCTGCTCTTCCTCCACCCGTGCGCCGTCGCGCCAAGATCCACCAGCTCGTCGTCGGCGCGCCATCGCAGCTCCGCCGCCTCGGCTTCATCAGCTCCTACCACGCCGGCGCATCACCTCTACACCGACGGCGACGAGCTCCGATTCTTCGACCCCGACCCCTACTTCCTATTCACCTCGGCGCCGCCGCCCCATCCACCGGTCGTCGCCTCTGCTCCCTCCACCAAGCGACGGACCGCCGATCGACATCTCCACCGAGTCACCTTTAGCGCTGCCGCCGGCCGCCACCACTTCGTCGACATCATCGCCGACCCCTGCTTCCTCTACGGCACCACCGACAGCCTGACCTCCTCTGCGCCCTCTGCTACTTCTACCCCCTTCGGTTGAATCCATTCCCCATCTCATTTAGTGTTCACTATACTGCTCATTTTTGCATTTTGATCTGTGAACTGTGATGTATACATGTGGATTTTAATCTGTGCTCTGTGAGTATGTGAAGTGTGGATGTGGTTGGGAAATTGGTGGATCAGAGGGTATGCTTTTGTGTTTGCTCTAAAATTGCTGTCATTCTAGTGTTGGTACTGTTGCAGTAGTTTAATTATACAATGAGTTCCTGCAATTTGTTATCTGTTTTGATGTTAGTAATTTGCGTTAGTCTGTGCTTATGGTCAGTGTGTGCGCTTCCTGTGTATCAATGTCCAGTTTATGTGTATGTTTGAGAGTATCGTCGAATTAGCTAGCCGGCGACCGTTTCCTTCCCCTTGCTGTCTAGACTCCCTCTTTGCTTCTAGTCCTCTCCTTGTGTTGTCTCGACTCCCCCTTGCTTCTAGACTCCCTCTTTTCTTCTTTCCGCGGTTTGTCGATAGTTAGGTCAAGCGATCGTAGTCGTAGTTGTGTTTTGTGTTGTTGTCTGTCGCCGTCGTCTAGTTAGCCGTCGACCGTTTTCTACCTCGTTCTCTCTAGACTCCCTCCGTGCTTCTAGACTTCCCCAGTGCTTCTTGACTTTCTCCTTCTGTCTAGCGGTCGATAGTTAGTTAGGTTGTCGGTTGGTCGTTCTTGTAGTCGTTGTAGTTCGTATGTGTTTGTTCGTGTAGTTAGTCATCGTGTTGTTCGTTCGGTCGTACGACGTCGATTCGTACGGTCGTTCGTCCCGTCGTCTTTCGTTTGTTTGGTTCGTTCGTCGTTTTGATCGTGCGATTTAGAGTTTGTTTGATAGTTTGTTCGTTCGGCTGCTTTAGTAGCTATTTTAGGTTTAGTTTTCTCCCCCGTTTCGTTTGACCTAGCTTTAGCTAAGCACCGATAGCCTCAGTCTAGTCCCTGTGGAGAACACGACACTCGCCGCTATTTCAGTGGCAACCCGTGCACTTGCGGGTGTGCTATTTTGCATGATCAAGCAAACGGCGGTGGTGAAATTCTGTTGTGGCGATGATGAACGGGGAGAAGCTGGTTGGCTCTCGGTAAGAGGGGAAGAGGTGCACTTTCAAAAGGCGCCAGTGGCTTGGGAGACGGATGGCCGAAAGGGAAAAGGCGCAAAAGCTAAGGAGTTTTTGAATTAGGAAGGTTTTCAAATTCAATAAAAAATCCAAGAAAAATCAAAATTATTTTGAATTTTTTGGGTGTTTTAGAGCCCGAATTGTACATCTACAGCCGCGGCTACAGCGGCAGCGTACACAACACACCGAGAGGTGAGCAGGCAGGCGTTTATGGTGGGCCTTGTCATCTCCCCTCCTTGCCCTACACTCCTATCCTCACTCCCACTCTCTCCGCCCCCTCTTGCTTTCCATGTGCGCTGTCAGATTCATATCAACTAGCCAATCCATCAAGGTAGGGAGGGCAGGGCAGGTACCAGGCAGGCGCGCACGTGTATATGGTCCTGTACTCCAAGGTTGCTCTCCTTGGTCAATGTTTTGATGTGGTTTTTTATGGCATGTGCCTGCCTTGCCATATCCGTGTGTTTGCTCACGTTTCTTGTTGTAACTTGAGGAGGCAATGTAGGAGGCTATGCTATGTAACAGGTTGGTGGTTGGCACTGTGGATGGATGGGTGCATGTGTGATGGTGGGTTGATGAATCTCTAGGAGGGGTTGGATGGATGGCCGGTCAGCGCATGGTTGCTGAAAGATGATCTGTAGCTGCATATTCAAGCTGATTGCAGCTTAAGGTGGCCTTTGGGCTACCTGTTTGGTTACTGACAAATGGGGTTGCACGTAAGTGGGTTGTGTTAACATTTTTCACTTATGTGTCAGTGCTGTGAGACATGATTAGCTGTAGCTCCATATGACCTTGCCGCGCTTATTTTTAGCTTAGAACGGTTTTTGAATAACCTATAAGCCGATTTTGCCACTGACAAGTGGAGCTACATGTGAGTAGGCTATGTTAATTTTTGGGCCTACGTGTCAGCGATTGGTGGCATGATAAGCTGTCCTGAATGCGGTCAACATAGTCTAGCTACCGAGTCCAGGAGGAAAAGAGGGGGAAGGATAAGGCAAATATCATGCTGGAGCTATCGGTTGTTCTCTGTGCCATATTGGAGCTGTCACATGTGGAGCTGATTGGGTGCATTGAATGGTGGTAGTAGCAGTAGTAGCTCGGCCCCTAAAAACATGTGATCTTGTTCTGTTTGAACGTTGCTCTCTCTGATCAAACTTAAACATCAACGTACATTTGTGAACACAGACTTGGCATGACCCTGTTGTTTTGCTACTAGCCTTGTCTACCTTACTGATCTCCCCCCCCCGGGGGGTCAAGAAGAAGACTTGACACAAATGTGCTAATGTCTGTGTGCTTCAGAGAGAGAGCACACCGCAGGATCACAAGTTGGGAAACAAATGTTTACGGTGGACGCAAAGCAAATGCAGGCCATTTCGAAGTTCAAACACCTTACTTTGGGAAACAAATGTTTACCGTGGACACAAAGCAAATGCAGGCCATTTCGAAATTCAAACACCTTACTGTGTAGGACCCACGACAGAGATTAGAGAGATGAATGATCTTTGTCTCTTTTTCAACTTTAACAAAATCAACCCCTTGATATTCTTTACTCAATTAGCTTTGAAAAGTTAATAAGTTCAAATACACGGCAGAAAATAAGCACAAAACAGAAACCAACAAGTCAAAGAAATAAAAGAAGTAACAAATGGGCCAAGGCATCAATTGGCCGATCTGACCGCAAGCATCACACCAATCAGACGGGGCCTGGCTACTAATGTCTTTGTGTCCAGAACAAAAAAAGCCCACCTCCATGGCCTCAATTGGCCTAACTTCTAATCTATTGAACCAAAAGACTTCAAACTTGAAACGTAGCTTTCTCGGTATCCTATGAACCTATTCCATCATGGATCAACAAGCTAGTCAACAAAGTTTTGAGCTTTACCTAAAACAAGGTAGATCACACCAAAACAGGCAAACCGAGGCAAGCACCAAGAACTTGCTATAGGGCTGCCTAAATAGATAGAATCTAGCTCTAGGAGGTTCTTCAATCATCCACACATCCTTGGAAACCAACAAGATCAAGAAGGGGAAAATCCACCCACTTGGACGAAATTTGGATCTTTATTTCACTTGATGATAAATGTTTAAAGCCACTCCACTCTCAGAGGACAGAGCTCTCTCGCCATAGAGAGCACACGCAAAGTTTCCTCTTGGAAACCCTACCCCTAACTCTCAAAGGCTTAGCCTTTAAGCCGACACCTCTTACTCCTTATATATGGAGGTTCACAAGAAATCCTAACCATCACTTCTAGTTAGACTTCATCTACTTACATAGGGCAACTCATTAACTCAACACCATACCAGGTTTTACACACACCCGTGCGCTTTTCAAAGCTACTCATCCAAATGGCTCCATCGCCCGAAACGTCATCCAATCCATCAAAGCATTTCTGCATGCTTTGACACATAGCTCATAGTGCCCAATGACTAGCTGTCACATCTCTACACATTCAGACTCCCATGAACCATCTCTACACGCATCGGTCTTGTCACTTGGCGCACCACATGCACTAACTCACCTCATCGCGATCCTCATCTCTTCAGTGCTTCATGTTTAAGACATGTAGCCTCACCCGGACTTACCCAACCGCATGGACCTCAGCACTCCCGCCTAGTCTCAGTCTATTGCCATTGATAGCCACCGCTCTCCAAGGAAACATGCATCTCCAAAGACCAAGCAATCCGATTCCAAGCATAAGTTCCATGCACTTGACTCATGTCAGCTAAATCATCATCATATAATACAAAACAATTATCCAACAACACACACATATATAGATATAGATACATATATATAATGGCGGGAGTGAACTGCACGCGGAGAGATAGACGTGACATAACCTCACTTTCGGTGGTCTGTTCCCTCGTCGCGTATGCACGAGCACTCATTTTCCATACCAGCCAAATGGCCAGGTGACAGGCAACCTGGAGCCCGGTAGCTGGGCGGTAGGTCCTTGGCCGCACGGTGGCCAGGTAGCAGGCCACTGCCACGTGGCCATAGGGCTCTAGCTACCAGGTGTCAGCTCCATGGCGCTACCGTCCGGTCATTGGGTGGCAAAACGGACAATTTTGCTATTGTCGTGTACATACTGACATTCTTGTAAATAAGAACTCCATAAGCGCTATATGTGCCAAAAACTCGAGGAGCGCAGCCTCAACCTGGTCAACCGGTGGTTGGGTCTCGTGGGCCGGTCAGCGCACCACTCCATGGCCATTCGTCACCCGTGCATGGGCAGGTTTCTAGACCTCGTGTTATGGTGCTTGCTCAACCGTGGAATCGCAAGATCGCAAATAAACGGTCTAGATCCGTAGAGGGCAGTCACTCCACCAAAACCTAGGGCCACATCGAGCCCCACACCGCGCCCTTCTTCCCCTCCAAATCTCCTGTCTCCACCCTATCATCGCTAGCACTATCAAACCATCTTCAATATTGTGTTTTAGTCAGTTCAAATGAGGAGAGAGAAGGCATTGAATTAATTCAATACATTAGAGGAGTCGATTTCAACAAAAAAAATACATGGAATTAGACTCTACTTAAGAGTCGATTCAAAGCATTAAATAATTCATATGAGCATTAAACAACTACATAAGAGATAGTACAATTGAGAGAGGATATTATTATTTTGTGGTTTTTTAATATAACGTGGTTCCAGTTATTAGTAAGAATTGGTTTAATATATTGGAGAAAAACAAATTTAAATTTTAAGAATACTTACGTGACATGACTTTGAATCGACATCAGTTTAATACATTAAAGATGCTCTCTCAGTGGACCGTTCTCATTTCCGCCCGCTTTGCTTCCTCCCTTGCTCTTGGATCTTCCTCTCTCCCTAGCCTTCGCCCGCTCCACTTCACTAGCAGCATCGCTCATGCCGCGAATAAGCCATCCGTCCTCTCGGTAGAGGCTGCGTCGGTCAATGATGGAGGGGAAGGGGATGGTGGTGGCCGAAGCTATAGTGGTTGGTGATGGCGGCGCTAGCAGTGAAAAGGTCCGGAGCAACCCCCACACCCTCCTTGCCCTGGTCTCCTTCCTTTCCTCCCCAACAAAGTTGGTGACGTAGTCAAGATTCTTCCATACTGTGCCATCCGCAACATTGGTGCCACCACCCCTCTTTCATCTCCCTTCTCCATCTTGGCTATCTCCGTCGCCTCTTCACGCGCCGACTGATGTGGTGGCGCGGCTTGTCCTGCGTAGCTATGCCACATCAGGATCCTGCGATGCATTGGGGCGACGGACCATGTGCGAATGACGCAGCTAGGGTTCAGGTGAGCCCGTCAAGTGAGCGCCCTGTACCCGCACTGCCACCATGTTCACTCCCCGGAGTCGCTGTTCTCCGCGTTCCCTATAAGTCTAACCATCCTTTTTATCATGTGCGTTCATTGCCACACGCATCCATGTTTAAGCTAGATGGATAGGAAGAAGTGAAGAGGATGTGTTCGACCAGAGGTGGTTCGTGGATGCATCATCTTGTGAGGCTCGGCGCAACATCGCATCATGCAGTTGTGGTCTACGCATGGCCACGGCAGAGGCGAACCAACGGTTGGCGCAGGGGTCTGATGGCGACGATGAGGTGATGTTGAGCTACCGTCTGATTTATCCCTTTTCCTAATTGATTCTTTTCATAATTTAATCCATCTATAATTTACTCATTTCCGTGTGATGAATATTTTAGCTAGATTAATATTTGAAATTTGCTAGATGGCACTTGAGTATTTTTTTTTGTTTGTGAGCATTTAATTTTTTATCTATTAGATATTCTTTTGTTTGTGCTTTATGGTTAATTTTGACCTTTTGATTTTTTTCCTGTCAACAATATGATAAAAGAGTAATCAATTTGTTTAGTGTCATCTAGAACCACAATATAAACGACCAATTAATGTTTTTGAATATTTTTGTTGTGTTCTTTATAGTTTGCTTTGTTCATCTTTTTTACAAATTGTCATATTATTTTTTTACATAATTTAATTTATGTAAAACTAGTATATAATTGATGTAAAAAGGCTATAAATAAAAGAATAATATGTATTAAAGCATTTCTCAATATATCACATCACATGCTAATAACTAATGAGTAAACTAGTGGATGGAGGTAAATATGTATCCAACATCTAAAAAATTGAGTACTCCTTAACAAAATAATACTCAAATGGGAGAGGAGAAGGCAAAGTGATTTCACCAATTGGATGTAGATCTAAATACTCAAAATTTGATTGCTATTTAACAAGAAAACACTTAAATTTTCTCTAGACACCACCTTAATAGTTTGTCCCTTGTTAGATTTAAATACCAAAACTAGACTAAATACTTGAGGCCTCTGCTATGACTGTTGGATTGTTCTGTTGTTGTTGCTGCTAATTTCGGGTGAGCGGTTGTCATGTTCCCGTTGCTAAGTGATAGATCTACATGGCAGTGCTAGGCACAACAAGATTACTTCTTGGGATTTAATTGAGGTTAAAATTAATCATTTTGTTACATATCACATTACTTTGTTCCCTTTGTGCTTTTTCAGTTTTGTTAGAGATGCCTTAATTTTTCCCATTGCCGCCAGCCCGCCGTGAGAGATGGAGCAAATGCACTTGATGGCAAGAGAAATACTCCATGACAACAAGTCAACTGTAAGAGATAAACAAGCTCTTCTACAGGATTGCCTCAATTGTTTGCTTCATTGCCATTTCTACCTCTCTATATTGCTTAGTAAGAGAAATTCAGTTTTTCCTCTACCTCTCTGTATTGCTTAGTAAAGCAATTCTTGCCTTCTCTATAGTAATTCCTTTTTTTGTTTCCATTATGATTTCACAATCTAGCTTGTTGTGCTAGATAAGATAACTCTTTATTAAATAATTGTGCCTTAATTTTGGAAGTTTTATAAAGAGTAAAATATACAATACGGGGCCCTAAACTTATCATGTTGATCCACTTATGCCTCTAAACTTTGAAAATATTGTCTTGTGTCCTAAATTTGTTTAAGTAGGTCACTAGAGGTCTCAAGGACGATTTGTTAGGCTTGGCCACCGATGCATGTGTACTACAAACGGAGCGTGGCAAGGGGAAGTAGAGCGGGCTGTAGTTTTGCCCCGAGCATGGCAAAGGGAAGTAGAGCGGGCTGTAGTTTTGCACTTAGATAGTAGATAGTCAGTATAGGCTGGGTTCATTTGTGCGTTTGGTTTACAGCTTATGTACGGATAAACAGTAACGCGCTGTTAAACGGTACATTTATTAAGGCGGGATCTATAGGTAAATTGTAGTACAAATTATACCGAGTTTAGCTGTTTTATGCGACTATTTCTCTTTGCGTACTGTCTCTTACGAACAAACTAGAATCAAAAATCACAGCTATAAACCATAAACCTCAGCCCAAAAAAACTCACCCGTATTCCTATCACTAACACCTCAAATCCCTAATTCTCCTAATAAGTCTCTAATTTCGTAGCTTCTTGCAGCTACTCCTCACCTCATCCCAATGCAGCGTGAAGATTCCTTGAGAAGCTAACAAAGATGGCTGGATGACTGAAGGCCAAGATCGTCGTCTCAGCCTTGGCCGTCGAGTTTGTAGCCTCATCTCTGGTCGGCAAAGCCTCCGCGGCTGACATGCCTACCTTTACCGCCATGTGCTGAAAATAAAGCGGTTTTAGCAAATGTTCAGTTTTAATTCTAACAATATTTAGTATGATTAAATTATATTTTTAGCAGTATATAAATGACAAAAATGACATATAAACATATAATTCCTTCAAATCATTCAAACTGAACAATTTACTTAAAATATGGAACATGAGGGCAACAAAATTAGCATAATGCTCATATTTAAGTTGTGGTTTTGTTGTTTATTGCTCTCAGATGTCGGACTGCTCAAGGCGAAATCTTGGCCTCCTCGTCACTTTTGTCAAGAATTTTCACTAATGGATATGACAAGATAAATCAGACTTAGAGCTGAAATGAAAGCCTTACTATTATGTCAATAATCAAGTATTTGAATTATCTCATAGTCACTGTCCACACTATGTACTAGCCAACAAAGAAAAATATGTATAGTGCAGTTTAGAACAGAAATCTCAATTAAGCACATTTCTTTCTTTCTTTTTGCCAACAGAGGAACAAGAAATAACAGTGCAAATAGAGTTTAATACTAATCAGTTCCAGTTAACAGAGAGACAACTGAACCACAGAAAAGTATCTGAACAATGATAGTATGCAATCAACTAGCTCAAGCTTGATTTAGTGTTGTCAATCCTATTTCATCAGACAATAATCCTTATTGAGCAATTAAACTGAGCCCACACAGATTAACTCAAGTCTCCCAGTACTAATCAATGAAATAAGGCAACTAGCATAGCACACTTGAATGAAAATTGCCCACAACCGAAACATACTCATGATGCAGATGGCACTCAAAGCCATCGAGAAGAGGACCAGGCAAGGCACGCACACGGCACTATCCCAGAAAACCAATCGCCTCGTTGTGCCACGTAAAACAGATGAGGTCATCAGAGATACAATACCGATCTTCGCACTTCAAGATACACCAAAGAACGAAGCTGAGGTAGCACCTGCCGAATGCCCTCTCTGAGCAAATGACCACAACAGATCCGAGGTAAGCACACTTGAATCAATCAAGTTTTCCACTCAATCCAACCAAGAGTCAGCCGAATCCAAAACAATAGGGCAATATCCAAAAATCCTTCACTACACAATCACTACAAGAAATAGCGCAAGAGGGAAGTCTTGGTGTGCCAAGTTGAAGATGAATCAAGCCTAGCTACCGAGGGAAACAAAGCTCATCAGGCGGCGCACACTTGACTCAAGATTGTAAATCCAATCGAAAAACCCTGATGAATCAGAGAAGAGCTTACTTCATTTTCCTCATCATTGTGCAGAAAAAGGAGAGAGAACCTCCTATCAAGGAGTGAAGGAGGAGCCAACCCCAGCGCTGCTAACGGCCGACAATGGGCCTGTTCTTTTCGGCTGCGGCTTATGGCTTTTGGCTGAAATTTTTGAATTTTGGCTGTTTACGGTACAGATTACGGAGAGATAGATACTCACTTGCGATTTTGGTTGGTACAGATGTTGGGCTTTTAACGCGTAGATTGTTTAACTTGTAGATCCCGTTTTGAGAAAATACTCCGTTTGAAAGTTAGGTACTGTAGCAGAAGCCAAAAGCCGCTTTCAAAAGCCCAAAAGAACAGGCCCAATGAATTGCCCAACCACCTACATGCGCCGCCCTTCGTGATGGGCAGAGCCCATCCGAACTACAACCTCCCCCATCTACAGTTTGAGACTAACACTACTACAAAAGAGATTATATTGGACAGGTACATCACAGACGGTTCATACGGAATCGTCTGTGCTTAAACTATCATAGACGGTTTATACCAGCAACCGCCTGTGATATTTTCATAGACGGTTATTAACACGAACCATCTGTGGTAATTGAGACATCACAAATGATTTGTGTTAATAATCGTCTGTGAACTTTTACAGACAGTTCTTAACACGAACCGTCTGCGATAAGTTAGACATCACAGACAGTTCATGTTAATAACTATCTGTGAAAGTTCCGGACATCACAGACGGTTCATGGAAAAAAATCATATATGATATTGTGGACATCACAGATGGTTTGTATGAATAACCGTCTGTGAATTATCACAGATGGTTATTAATATGAACGGTCTGTGATAATGTTAGTATCATAGACCGTTTATGGTTGGAACTGTCTAAGATAATCTATGCTATTAAATACCGAGCGTACATGGTCTCGACACAGATCTATTTTCATTGCTCTGCATCGGTGGAGCGAGGTGGCCGGCTTTGAGGAGTTTGGTGAAAATATATCGTTTGTAGATCTATATATATCTTCAATTGATAAATTACCAGAAGGACCTCAGATATACAATAACATGTCGATCGCTGGTGTCCTGAATAATTTGGCGACCTCTTCTGTTAGGCGGGATGTGTGTGCTGTGTGTGTGCATGGCCTCGGCATCGAGGTCATCCACGACAGTCGCCCAGGGAAAACATCCGCCGCCATTGATCTGGTGCCCAGAGAGCTACACGGCGCACGGCTCGGTGTTGAATGGTGACACTCTCTAATGGTTTTGTTTGCTTATATTGTAATTCATAAAGTGATATTGTTATCGTTTAGTGAATGGTGTATGCAGATGGATGCCGAACAATGAGATTGTTCATTTTTGTGATCCCAGATAGTGATGTTAATGAATGGATGTATGCCTTTCAATGACATTGTTCTTGTTTGTGATACCAGATGGTTCTCTGGACATTGGCAATCTTTTGTTGAGCATTTGTTCTCAGGTTGGCTACAAAACAGAGAAAAGAGTGCAGTATAACATAACGAGTGAAGCAACCATCCACAAAATATCCAATTTTGGTTGTAGAAATCATAAGTAATTTCCCCTTGGCCCGCAACCTCACCACCATCTTGGCGTGTTCCTCTATCCGTCGCTGCCTCGCATGCCTCTCTCCTTCAACTATGGCCACCATCCGTAGGAATCGCCACACGACGCTTCAATGCCACTGTGACACACTGTTGAAGTATAAGTGAATTATCCATCTTTTTTCATAAACTTAAGCTTTTGGGTGAGTTGATTGGTGCATGAAACTCAATATGGTATCAATCAAGAGGTCTCGAGTTCAAGACCTGGCTGACACAATTAAAAAAAATAACTGTAGTCCACTTCTATTCCACGTATTAGGCCTAAGGGAGTCTACACGTAAGGGAGAGTGTTGAAGTATAAATGAATTACCCATCTTTCCTCATAAGCTTAAGTTTTTGGGTGAATTGGTTGGTGCATGAAACTCAATACACACTTCAATCAGATCGTGCAGAGAAACGCTTTGATACGGAGCTCTAATGCAGGGTGGAAGGAGAGTGCAGGGGGTTAATTGCAATTCTCACCAGGCCCTAAACTTGTCATGTGAGACCCATGTTGGCACGGTTGGGACCTCTAGTGACACGCTTAAACAAATTTAAGGATGCAAAACAACAGTTTCGAAGTTTAAGGACCGACACAACAAGTTTAGTGATCTGCAATATATTTTACTCTTTTAGAAAACAAGGCTCATAATTTGAATTTCCTTGATTTAAAATTGGCCTGCTGGCTAGAAGGTTCATGCCTATTAAGGTCCGTTGGAGATATCAATGTCGACAAATTTATTGTTTCTTTACCTTGTGATACTACTGTGAAATATCATAAATAGATGCTAAACAAATCCACCTAGATTCTCCCTTCCAATAATATAATTGAGGATATATGACTATAGGAGCCTCACCATTCTCCATATAGAATTCTCCTAGGCTACCCACTCCATAGAAACACTTCCTGCTACTCATGATAACACAATGCCACTAGCTTTTCTAGGTGTTTAATAGTTATACTTTCTTGATGCAAATGTTCATCCTATTGATTGGCTATTGTTTTTATATTTTGTTGTTTCATCACATGAATTAATTTAGTAGCACCCCGCTGGTATTGGTTGAGCAATTAGTATTAAATAACTATATATATTTCATGGTCTTCCATAATAGATTTCCTTTGTCTCCTCTCATCTAGGATCTTGATTGTAAGACCAAGGACTTTTACTGTAGTAGACATGGGCAGTTATGTGTAATGATATTTGTTGTATGGAAAATTTAGACACGTCATCCATATGCTATACATACATATACATACATACATATATATATATATATACACACATATATATATATACATACATTAGAGCTCCCTATCAAAGCCTTTCCCTACCATGGTGCCCCATTTCAGTGTTCTACACACACACACACACACACACACACACACACACACATATATATATATATATATATATATATATATATATATATATATATATATATATATATATATATATATATATATATATATATATATATATATATATAACTAAACATTTGTAACTGCCCTCGATGTAATCAATAGCATGCCTGATGGTACTTCGATGCTGCGTGTTTTTTAATACTGCATGGGACAATTCAGGCCCTGTTTGGATCAGTTTCAGATTCTTAAAAACCAGCTATTACTTCTAGTTTTTAAAAGCTGGTTTCTAAGCAAAAACTGATGGGGTGTTTGGATCCCCTAGTTTTTAAAAGGTGGTTTCATTTATGATTGGTGCTAATAGACTATTATACCCTTACATTTATTGCTCTTGAACATCACATTAAACAGCCATGCGCGTGGTCTTTAATGAGGGTAAATGGGTATTTGTGCAAAAAAAAACTGGCAAAAGCTGGGTATCAACAGGTTCTTGGTTTTTAAGAATCTGGGTAGGTAGATTTTAAAAACTGCCCTAAAAACTGATCTGTTTGGATCCCACTCAGTTTCCAAAAGCCAGATTCTTAAAATCTGGGTGGATCCAAACAGGCCCTCATTCATGGAAAAACGATTCCATTAACTGCGAGTTGTTTGAATTTGTTTGAATTGCCGGCTCTTCTGCCTATCTTTCTTGCCCAAGTGCATGGACCTGTGTGCACTCATGATTAGTTCATATTACTATGTTGTGTGCCTCTTTTGCGTGCATAAACATCCAAACTCATTCTGTAAGCATATGTTTGGTTCCTGGGATCATGGGGGACGGGACAGATCCATCCCCAAAAATATAGCGTTTGGATCTGAGTCATTGGGATGAAATGGGATGGGATGGTTCCAAAACAGTGGAATTGGGGGGACCACGCCAGCCCCAGGAATCGGTGGGACGGGGGCCGTCCCTCATCCCCCGACGCCTCACGTGCCGAGCGCGTGGGAAAAAAATCCCCCTGCGGTCACCCCCTCAGCGGCTCCGCCCCTCCCGTCTGTTCTCCTCCCCGTCATTCTGTTCTCCTCCCCGTCTGAGAAATCCTCCCGTCCCCTTCTCGATCTCAAGCCGGCGGTGGGCCTCCGCGCCCGCAGAGGTCCAGCGGCGGCCGCTCGTCTCAAGGGAAAGCCAGGCGGCGGCGCATCACCGGCTGGGACGGGTAAAGTTGCCACACACAGCTCCTCCTCCATCCCGCCGCTTGTCACCTTCTTTCTCTCCTAGTGCGCGCGCCGCCGCTGGTTCTTGGGAGGGCGTGTGCGCATCAACATCAGGTGATTTTCTGCCTTCTTGGGTTTGGATTTCTGCGATTCAGATTTCTTTTCTTGGGTTTGGATCCAGGGATTCTTGCGGCCGCGGGTTTGGCTTGATCCGTACCTGATCTTCCACACCGGGGACGGTCTCCCTCAACCTCGGCACTCTCCCTCAACGTCAAGGACAAGCCAGGCCGACGAGATCTCGACTGCCTTGCAAGGTATGGAAACCCTAGGACATGCCCTATCTCTTCTTTCGAGATGATGTGTCATCTCAAATACTGCATTGTATAAACATGTTGAGATTGAGATGATTTTGTGCAGTAAACAATATTGAGATTGAGATGATTTTATTCACATTGGTAAGGCTTTCTACCTCCTGCCGTTCGAGCACAAGCTAGACTGTGTTGCAATGTTCATTAGTGAGAGGTTTCCAGGACAGTGAAGGTGATTTGGAGGAGTAGTACATTTCTTTTGGTGGAACCACATATAACTATGCACTGTAGTCTAATATTAGGAATGCTATAACTTATGTACTGTCTAATGTCACAAGCCTTGAACTTGCTATATTGTGTGGCTTGAATTCGATGTATTATGTACGCCTTGGAGATAAGCCAAAAAAATGTTTGATTATGCAAAAAGGTTCATTTATTCGACATAATTTGACTATGCAAAAAAAAAACATCGGAGATGAGCTTCATTCATTCTAGCAAATGTTTGATTCATGTGACAAAAGATGAGTAGCACCGAGGTAACCTTACCAAAAGGTCACCACACCTTCTGTCCTATCCCTTTCCCTCTATCCAAACTGGTGACTGGGATCATTCCATCCCCTTTTATCCCCTCAACCAAACAGAAAACAGGGTCGATCTCATCCCAGCAACCAAACAAGAATTAGGTTGGTTCTATCCTAGAAATCAGGAATGGGTCCATCCTATCCCACCATGTCTCCAAACCAAACACATGCTAAGCTACGTTGATTACTATAAGAATTTGCTATGTCCAGATATTACCATACCATCTTTTGTCTTGCTTTCGCATACTGTAGCTGCCATTTAATCAAACATACAATTGATCTCCAAGATCCAATATAGTTTTCATAGGGTGAGCACGTGCCCTCGCTCGTAATATATCAAGCAGGATACCAACCTATCATCATCAGTCGGGGCGCGGCGAGGCGAGCCGGCCGTTCCAGTTAAACATTACTAACCATGGATGGATTGTCTAAGACGTAAAATAAAAGTGAGCTATAGTTATTTTTTTTAAATTTAAAAGCTTTTCGTTTCTAATACCATATTGAGTTGTATACATCAACCAATTCATTTAAAAAACTAAACTGACAAGAAAAGTTGGATAATTCTCAAGCTTCAACGAGGTCAAATCACATGATCGAGATGATACACGAGAACACTGGCGGACTCCATGTAGTTCATGGGTGTTCAGTCGAACACCCAAATTTTTAGACGAAATACTCTCGATTTAGTAGATATATTTGGTATCTATATTGGTAATTGATCTACATATTTCATATTTATACCCCAATAGATTTTAGCCCACTCAGACACCTCCCCCTCTCAATTCATCTCAAAAACTACAACCCAGTTGAAGGTTCAAGAAGATTAACTAGAGGGGGCGGGTGAATAGACAGTTTAAAATTCTTTTGGCCAAAACTGAGTTTTATGCAGAATTTAAATTCAAGTTGGCAAGCGAGTCGCGGCGAGCGCCAAGCATGGCTTAGCCGGATCGCCTACGGCCGAGGTCCTGGGAGAGAGTGTGTGACGACTGACGACGATTGTGCCACCAGGGCCACCAAGGCAGGTCGCGCACGTCGACAACAGCACAAGTGCATCCCTATTTTCAGGTTCCAAATCCCATTTTCTCAATTCAATAAATTTGTCTAAATTATTTAAGATGTTGTTTCTACTACAAATAATTTATACTTTGATTTTATTACTATAGACCTCTACTTTAACTCTGAACATCTATTCTAAATATTTTGGATCCGTCACAGCACGAGAAGAGACGCCGCGATCGATCCAAGTGAAGGCCGGGCGAGCGGCATCATGGCGAACAAAGACTGGACGACTGCCACGAGGCATTAGGTTATCAGCAGATTTGACGAGCAGTTCCCGGACTGGAGGACCGCGCCCTGCGCCGCTGTGCGCCTGTCCTCCCTCCCGTGCGCGCCCATCAGGCACGCATGCATGCATCATTCTATCCAGCTGCTCCTATCCGGGGATTCGATCTCCGTCCATGTCTGCCTCCTCCTACCGTCTCGGAGTTCGATACATCACGTGTTCCTGCCCGTCCGGACAGACTGGCGAGCTGTTGCGCGTGGAAGAAGAGGCGACCGAAGAGCGTTAAAAGGTTTGACGAGTCGACCAAACGCCGCCCGGCGCCCGCGCGGGCAGGCCGGTCGCTTTCGCTCGATCGATCTAGCAAATCTCCGTCTCCTTTTGTTCGATCTGATGACGCGTCACTGGTGCCAGAGTCAACGTGTTGAGTCAGCAAATCGGGCACTTTATGTTTGGGGTCCCAGGATTAGATTTTGCTGTTACATTAAGTAATCGTGTAGTTCTGCTCGTGCTTAATTAATGGTTTTTTTAGATCTGTGCAGGCTCAGCGCACCACGATGTAAGTATTGCCTACTTGCACAGTTGCACTACCGATTGTAACTAGCGATTATAAACAAAATAATCGCTGAGCTTGCGTCACTCTCTAACCATTCAGATTTACGTGTGACAGAACAAGTGGTTATAAGAAAAATGATTTTGCTATTGCACAGACGACTGAAATTTTTTTTATCTCTCAGTTATCTAAAGTTACACGTTCAATCAATCGAAGTTGTAACCCCCTCCAAAAAAACACCTGCAACTTCAGGTGATTCAGAGTACAATTAAAAGATCAGAGTACAACTACTTTTAGTTATACTCTCAATCACCTGAAGTTGCAACTTCCTCTTCAAATTACCTATAATTTCAGGTGACTGAGAGTGCAACTTCAGGTGACTTAGAAATAAAAAAATTTAGTCGTATATGCAATAGTCACTTCCTAAGAAAAATGGCTGCTCATGGCCCTGTTCTTTTCAGCTTCTAAAAGCTGTTTTTGGCTTTTCTACAGTAACTAGCTTTTAAATGGAGTATCTTTTTAAGATAGAGTCTACTAAGTTAATTGTAGTACATACTTTATTGACTTTATTTATATCGTCAAAAACCGCACGTGAGCTTCTGTTACTCTGTAATCTCTCGTACAAACAGTCCAAAAGCCACAAGTCATAACCAAAAATCACAAACCAATGTCAAAAAAACATACCCTAAATAGTAAAGTCCATTACCGGTCCTTAAACTTTTTATGCTGTGTCATCTCGGTCCATAGACTTTCAAAGTGTGTCATCCCGGTCCTTAAACTTTCAAAGTGTGGCAATATCCTATGTAGTTGTAGCAGTGAACTTTTTATGCTGTGTCATCCCGGTCCATAGACTTTTAAAAGAAATTGCCACACTTTGAAAGTTTAAGGACCGGAATGACACACTTTAAAAGTTTATGGACCAGGATGACACAGCATAAAAAGTTTAAGGACCGGTAATGGACTTTACTCCTAAATTCTACAAGCCTTAGGATATCTGGAGCGGCCTCATAAGCAGTCTATGCTCCCCGTATCTGCACGGGCCAGACCACGTCACCCCAATTCTTGTGCTACCGCCTCAGAGAAAATTCTATGCGGACGTAAAGCGCCCTTGGTCCACGCGTCGTGCACGCCTGCACGGTGTTCACCGGAAAGGCTGAAACACTCGTCAGCGTCCACGAAGCAAGCACACAGAGAGACAAGAAAGCGTGGGTTGGCGAAAGGGTGAAGAAACAAAAGAAAAGGGCAGCATCCTACACCAACCCCAGCGCCTCAAATAAATCAGCATTACTACTGTTTACCGCTACTTCTCAGATTTGCGGTCTGGGAGAGCAGGGTGTGGAAGAAATGGGGTCCGGATCCGGATCTTTCCTCAAGGTGGTGGTCAAGAACCTCGATGTTCTTGCGGGGTATGCTTTTCCTGATCTCTCTCTCTCTCTCTCTCAGATGTTGTTGGGCGGATTAGTTTTGTGTTCTTGGTAGGATCTGGTGTGCTGCGCTGCGATTTCACTCGAAGTAATTGTTGTCTGACCTCTGTTGAGATACTTGGGGAAAGCGTGCGCGAATCATTGCGTGATTTGTTGGCTATAGTGTTACTCGCACAGTCTCACTTAAATCTTCAATGGTTAAGCGGTAGGAACTTTGGTTGAGGTGTATATAGTGCGAAACTTTTGCATATGTGGTTGGATTCAGTTTTTTTTTTCACGGAAGGATTCAGGGGTTTTCGTTCATCAGACGTTGCTACATACCAATAGTATTAGCAGAGGACTGATTTGTCGTGCTGCCAATGAAGCTATGGAAAGACCTACAGAGTATTAATGTAATGAAATGCCATGTAATCTTCCAGCTTAGGACTTCGGCATATGTGATCTAGGAAGGATAGGAGTGTTCTTTTTGGAAAGGATACCATCGTTGCTAAGATTCTTTGGAAAGATCGAGCGTGGCAATCGCATAAGATTCCACCGGAGGATCAACCATAGGAGGCCGACGTCCAGTTATTAGTGCCTTTGATGAAAGTTTGCCTACCATGTTACAAATGGGGCTGGTTTTTTGTCTGTTAGCATTTATGATTTTACATCTTCTGCACATCTTACCGGAATATTCCCCTGTATAGCAGTGTCAGAATCAGGATAGCTTCCAATTATATAAAACATGATGGTACATAGTCATGTGCTCTCCAGAGAATATGGCTAACTAATGATTAGCAAATGTGATAACCTTTTAGCTGTTGTTAGCTTCTTTCTGTTAGTGAAGTGGCACTTAATTGAGGTGATATAAATATAATCATGGTGCTGTAAGTTGCTAAACACGGCCGCCGCAGATTTTACATAATTTTTTATCCTCTATTAGTACTGAGGTGCTTTTATTTTTCTTTCCAGGCCTATTGTTTCCCTCGCTTATCCTCTGTAAGTTAATGCCTTCTCTAGTTAAATAAATACACTTATTCATATCCTTCCATTTTATGGTAACTGTTTTTGTTTTTTCTCATTGGACATATTTACAGATATGCGTCTGTAAGAGCAATAGAAACAAAATCTGCTGTAGATGATCAACAATGGCTCACGTACTGGGTGTTGTACTCGTTTATCACTCTATTTGAGCTCACCTTTGCTCCAATAATTGAATGGTAAAAGGAACTTCCCTATCTCATGAGACTTCTCAAAAAATTTTCATTCTTTCCTGTTACCTTTAATCTGATGTGATTAGATATTGTATCTTACTACAATTTTAAGCTGTGAAACCTTTCTTGTGATTGTAGAATATTTTTGAAAGAGCAATAAACAAAAAGTGCATTGTTCTTCTATCAAATGAATTTCTTTGCTCTTCACCTTCTCTGTTTTAGTGGTACACTTTATGATTTGTTACTGTCTCATGGTTGAGGATGAGTGATGTATGTCAAGTATATCAAGAGATGAATGGGTATGCTTACTAGAGACTAATCTATGCACTTTGTAGGCTCCCTTTCTGGTCTTATGCAAAACTATTTTTCAATTGCTGGCTGGTCTTGCCCTACTTCAATGGCGCTGCACATGTTTATGAGCATTTTGTGCGACCAATGATTGTGAACCAGCAAGTAGTAAACATCTGGTATAATCCAAGAAAGGATGATTCAAGTAGACCTGATGATGTAATCTCAGCTGCACAGAGATACATTGAACAAAATGGATCAAAAGCATTTGAGAATATCATTAACAAGGTATTATTTGTTTCTGGGTAAATTTCACAATGCTCATTTGTGAAAATGGTGGCAAGTTGGCAACGGTTTTCATTTGTGCAGAGGGAACCATAGCAATGTGCCTCTACGGTGATGCTTGATGCTACCTCGCTGCTTACAGTTTGATTTTTGTCATGCATGATAATGATTACAGAGTTTTAGTTATCAAGTGTCAAGAATTCCATATTAGATGTGACATGGTTATCCTTTTCATCCACTGTATCTTCTTCTATGAAATATGGTATTACTGATGTTCTTAGGACCTTTAGACCTAGATCAAAGGCTCATTAGTCAGAGCTAAATAGCTAGATTGTTTTCGAGCAAAACTCGTAAGCTACCGTTATACAGAAAAGCTGAAGCCAGTGGGAGTGACTGTTAAGAGTTTTATAAGCTTGTGTGGGTTTATAAGATAGGTTCACCCAAATAGCATTGATGGATTAACAGTTAACAATAAACCTAATAGGCTGCCTTATGAGATGAGCATAATCAAAGAGCATACAAGTCCTTTGCAGGCAGTTTTTGATCCCCTTGCTGTGCAAAGCGTATTTTTATAGAATGACCAAGTGGAAAGCATCGCATCACCTTAGTTTCTTTTTTCTTTTGCAACTAGCATCCTTTTTGTTCACACCAGAGAATACAATGTGAGTAATATTAGGCACATAACTTTTCACTCATGCAGTTTAGGACTTCAAACGCAAGGCGCTCAATCTTGGAGGAGGTGGAGGTGGAAAGGAGAGCCAAGGCTGAACGAGAATCAGAAGCAAGGGATGAGAATCCTTTCTTCGATCAGAATTACCGATACTAGACAACTCTTGTTCACACGCCAGGTGAGCAAAATGTATGTTTGCTTGCGCATTGCTTCTTTTTAGTACATTATGATGTTTGGGTTTGGATTGTTGTCTTAGAAAATTGAGGTCGTCCCCAGCATTTCATGTAACTTCCACCTGAATGCAGGAATTCATAGGACCAACTTGAGGAAGTCTAGACTTGAGGATTATATTTACCTGATAAATTAGTATTCTGCAGATGAACAATCATGAGTTGTTATAAATAGGTTCTGGCTTTGGATAGTTGTGCGGGTCTGGACGTTGTAATGTTCTTGTCGTGAATCTTTTAATGTTACTGAAATATTCATGACATTGAACTCTAGATTCGTGTTTCGGTGGTTGTGTGTCAGGGTTTTCAGGATTTAGGAAAAAGTAGCTCGTCTCCATCTTTCTAGCTATATGCTTGTGTGATATAAGATTGGCAAAACATCCGATTGACAGAAGAAAAAAATTCACTTCTGTGAGAACACGGGTGAGCACATGTGTCAAATTCACTTCTGCTTCCTTAAAGCAAATGATCATATTCTGAATTATTCAATGTTCTAAAAACAGGCCTACTAGACCGAGTAATAGGCCGTGTACTCGTAACAGGTCGCCTCTCCTGTTACGAGTACGCAAAACAAGCAATTAACATGTTTAACAGGTATAACCGTCTGATCATTTGGATACTCAGGTAACATGCTGCTTATAAGCAGCTCTCTGCTCTTTGTGACCCTGGCTATGCTGTTTATTTGTGCTATTATGCTCCTAGAACTCTCACAGCACTTCTATTCATTTCTTTATTGTGTGAGATGAGCATATAGCTGTGCAAATGTGCTAATCTAATTTATTCAGTATTCTCCTAATCTTATATGCAATGGTTTAATACTTTAATTAGCCTACCAAATTCAAGCGAGTGGTGTTTCATGGTCATCATCTTAAAATTGTAAATTAGCCCATCTGTAGCTTTTCGATCCTGCTATGTCTACCTGATGCCATCTTGCTACTACTATGTCAAAAGGGGCGCAATCAAAAAAAACATTTGATGCTATATGAATTTACATATATAGAATCAACTATTTAAATAAAAAATTGGTTATAAGGCCGAGTAAAAGACCAATTACCGAATACTTGCTACATGTTGAGGTGACCAAGCGAGTAGTTGCTACCGAGTTTTAGAACATTGGAATTACTACTAGTTACCAACAAAAGAATCTCTCAACAATTGAAGCGGGTAGTATAAACTAAAGAGAGAGAGAGAGAGAGAGAGAAAGAATCTTCCAACAATTTGAGCAGGAAGTAGAAACTAGACCGCTCCAAAGTCAAGAAATTCACACCGCAGCTGGAAAGATGGGTGAGTCTTCAGCGCGCGGCCACCGCGTCGCGCCACCCCCACCCTCGTGCGTACAGCTATCTAGCGCTAGACACTCCACTCTGCGCGGCCGCCGCGATGCTCATTGGATCTGTTCTCCTTTTTTCCGTTTATCTTATGATTTTTTAGACTGTTGTGAAACACTGTAAGACTGTTTTAGGGTTTATATGCGAGAGCCTGTGGAATTGGTTACGTTCAGTTTATTTGGACTCTAATGAGTAAACTTGATTGGATCTAGCCATGGGACCACAGTTTTTTCTAACAACGTTGGAAACAAAGTCTACTCTTAACACTCGCAATTCACAGTGGACACAAGAAGGTACGCTATCAAAGTGTAAGAGCACAGAATGCAAGAGTTTTTCCTGTGCTGCAACTGTTTTTTTTTTTTTTTTGTTAACCCAGGAAATACAAAACAGACTCTGGTACTAATAGATATCGCTCAGTCCAGAACTAATTTGATCCGATTCTTATGCCACTACGACTAGATCGTGCGCAGCATCTCCTCAACGCACGCACGACCTATTCTCTTGCATGCAGCTGCGTGAGAGACTAAAGGAATGAACAAGCACATGCACCCGGCTCACATCTACATGTTCAGTATCATGCAGACACGCGCATTTCAACAAGCTAAGTGATCACCAAACTAATTAACATGCAAAACGCTAAGGGCATCTGTAGTGTATGAAAATAGAGGGTCTTAAGTCACCTTAAGGTCAACCTTATACATTACAGGGATGATCTTAAGCAGGCTATAAGCAAAAAAAGCTTAAGGATGGTCCTCAAGCTAAAGACCTGGCCATAAGTATTAAAATACAATTTTTCTTTATCTGCCAAGTGGGACCGTCTTAAGGCCTCTTGGGTTATATACACTATGGAGTCAGTCTTAAGGTTTAGATAGATCCACCTTAAAGTTCTTTGGGTTATATACACTATAGATACCCTAATGCACCATGCACTCAAATCTTGGTTACGCCACACGTAGCCGATCCTTCCCTTTTATCCACGCGGACTCGGGGACGCTGCCTCCTGCCAGTTGCCGCCCTTCTCTTACCACGACTGCTAGTGATGCCTCGGACGCTGCCGTGTGTCGCACACTGCCCCGCCGCTGTTGCTTCTCAGCCGCGCGCACGGGCACGGCGGCTGCGCTTGGCGACACCCACCAGCACACACGTGATATGCCCCGCGCTACCGTGGATTTTTTTGGTAAAGCATGTTCCCATGATCTGCAGAGACGCGGTACGCTACGCGGTATGTACCAGAACTAGAGCTCACAGCAGAGAATGAGAGATACCCAAGCAGGGAGTGTAAAAAAATCTTTACACCCGTGAAAGCCAACTTACATCACAGGACAAATGGTGACGTTGCAGCTTGCAGGTCGAGCATAGGCACTGTTTTTTAGACTATAATTGATGATTTTTTGCTATATTTTTTAAGATGATAGTAGACAATAGAGATACCAACAGAAACAACACACGATTTTAGACTTGAGAAGCTATTGAAGAACCTACTTAAAAAAACCACCCTATTTAGGGGCCGTGAGATTTTGACGTTGGTTTTGACTTTAATTTATAAATAATAATAGCTTGTAAAGATGTTTACATGAAGAGAGACTCGTGTGATTTTGATTGATATAAATAAAATCAATACTATTTGCACTACAATCGACCAGTAGACACCACCTTAAAAAAATACTTCATTTAAAGTTGGTGCTGTAAAAAAGGCATTATTGTAGAAAAACAGTTTTTTAAAGTCAATATAAACTGAAACTTATTTTGATTTTTAAAGAAGCCAAAAGTCCAAAAAAAACATAACCATGCAGATTATTTTGGTTCAACGACAACGGGAGTCATACTGCTAGCATCCTTGAAGGGTAGCCAGCCTGTTACTTGTGTGCAAGAATCTGACCTAGTCTTATGTATCCATTCTGGGAATGGTCTTTAGTAGTACTACGTTCAGAAGATTCTCTTTTCTCTACTTGTCTTGACAAGTGTCAGCGGTAGCCGCCAACTAGTAAAAAAATGAATGCAAGTGCAGTAAACCAAGTACCAATACCGAAAGTAAATCATATTCCCATGATAGCATGCGTTATTCTCCAGTGAGACCAGGGAGCATGATGAAATCTGGCATGATAAAGTTATTGAACAGAACACAAACATTGAGTTAGCGACAATTTTCAGTACAAAACTAACCTTCTCACCCTATAATACATGCTCAAAATCTTCTTCTCGACACACATTTTGCTAGTTAATTGAAATTCTCCCTCTTAAACAACTGTAATATGAAGACTTGTAAAGCAGAAAGTATTGACAAACTGCTACCAGTTCTTCTAACTGTATGTACCACTAAGCTCCAAATATGGCTGGCCAAATCTGCTCAATATACGGCACCACCGCACCAAAGTCAAGTTCTTATTCTGGCTTCGATGCAAGCAGCTTCAAGCCTGCCCCTTCTATACAATGCAGGCCCTTCTCCATATAGTTGCTTCGGTCAAAGTTGGTCACAGCATTTTTGCCACGTATCTCAATGGCAGCAATATCATAAGCTTCTGCCGCTTCTTCCTCAGTTTCTAGTTCAAACAAGAGAAAATTCATCAGCAAATATTTAGAGGGGGGGGGGGGGGGGGGGTCAGAATTAGGCATGTGCAGCATACTGAAAGTTCCCAGGTAAATGTCTCTAGTTCCAGCAACCAGTCCTATGCGTGCCTGCCATCTCCCATCTTTCTGCCTTCTATCATAGGGTCATGATATTAGCTGAGAGTTCGAGTAGTTTTAAAATTACAAAAGATAGTCCTTTGAACAAGATGAACAAAATGATAAAGAGAGAGCACCTTGTAACTCCTCTATAAATAGAAGCCCCTCTTGAGAAGCAGCTACTCCTTCTGCAGGACAAAGCAAATTGCCAGTCACTTCTCTAATTACTTCAGTGAAGGTATGCAAATAATATACCTTCTCAAGTATGTCACACATTCCTCTCGAGACAAGTCTCTTATGTCCTCCAGTTCCTTTTCGTATTCTGAAACCTGGAATAAATTTACTCATAAGACCATCATTTACTTACTAGTTATCACCGGAAAGCAAAGGAAAAAAGACTTGCCGAAAAGTTCAGCTTTGTATTTTGGCCCCAGTATTTAAGAGCTGCAACATCATATGCCCTGGCAGCTTTTTCCTCAGTATCATAACTTCCTGCATAGTAGGAAATTTTGAGAAAAAATAATTAGATCCTAAACATAAGAAACTAAGACATCAGGACAGAACTCAAATAAACAATGCTTACCTAAATAAACTGAAGCACCGCCATATGGGAACACCATTGCAAGAAACCATTAGTAACCACTCAGAAGTAACTAAATACATATATATGTCTTCTATCATTTGCTACAGAAAGGAAAAATAACAAAGCTACACAGACCAGAAATCAAAAGAGTTAGCATGAGATAGGTTAAATTACCTTAAGATTAGGACAATCAAATGCTCTGCCTAATTTTGAAACAATTCAACGAAGGACCTTACAATATTTAATACTTTCTAAGAAGATCCCCTCCTAGGCATGGGTTTAAAAACTGTGAGTGGACCGGCGATTTAGGTGGGAAAAAAATCCGGTGCCAGGTCCGGTCCAGTTCGCTCAATGGATCGTTTGGAGAAAAGGTTGGAACAATTTTTTTAGTTAGCTTACGGAAATGGATGTCAACCCCCCCCCCCCCCCCCCCCCCAAAAAAATGTTCACAAGGGAAGTGCACTGCCAACCCACCAATGCTCCATGGCATGCTGTAGGAGGCAAGGAGTTATATATTACCTTGTTACAATTATTACTTGCTATTTTTAACAATTGTTTCCAAACTGAAAATAAACAAAAGGTATTAAAATATACTTTCTTAGAGACACCAGTTCGACTGGTAAACCGGCGGTTGGACCAGCAAATCGATGAACTAGTCACTCAAGCGGTTCATTGTCCGGCCTGGGTTTTAAAACTATGCTCCTAGGTCATAGGGGACACAACTCCAAATTTAGATGTTAGTAAATAAAACACTAATAATGCATAATACTTTCTCCTCATGCCATATAAGAGATACAGACAAATAGAAAAAGTGCCTTTGCATGCTGCAGTGAGATAGGAACTCACAGCCCATTAAAGGCGTGCCAAATATAAGCTTCACTAAAAACAACACAACTTCAAACTTAATCATGGATACAATTCCTTTCACAGCTATGCCACTTTGGTTATTTACATTGAAGGAAGATATTTAAGAGTAGAGTGTTAGAAGCTGGGACCGGCTGATGTGCAAACGGTCCCAAAGGTGAGATTAACTAGGTGTATCACATATTTTTTGCCTATTCAGAGCTATGTTGAGCCAGACAGCCAGTCCACTTTGCTGGAGCTTGTTTAACCAATAACAGTACCGCAGCCCAAGTGTGCAGCACTAGCACTAGTAAGTGAATCGGATATGGGAAAGGAACATCTCAAGATGTCAATGAGGAACTTGGACATATAGCAAAGTTGTAAC
Organism: Dendrocalamus latiflorus; assembly: GCA_017311315.1. Classification (NCBI taxonomy): domain Eukaryota; kingdom Viridiplantae; phylum Streptophyta; class Magnoliopsida; order Poales; family Poaceae; genus Dendrocalamus; species Dendrocalamus latiflorus. Next base: position 4,271,186 of record CM029634.1, on the reverse strand, counting down.
ATGCCAGAAAAAACAAATTGCTACCTTCCTGACACAGACAACTAAAGACAAATAATAATATGACATAAATAAAAATTACCAGTACAATAGCATTTTGGAAGAATAAATTTCATGATTAGCCTTGTGTCTATAAAATAATTAAATTTCACGTTTAAGCAAATGTGACCTGGATAAATTGCAATGCAAATTTGCACATATTCTCTAATTCCTAATTATCCTTATTCCTTTCTAACACTGATACTGCCATATTAGCCATGACCATCACACGAGGACAGAGAATATAGTAACAGAACATAAGAGAAAGAAATGCCAGAAATACAGTTCAAATATTTAGATCCCGCGAAAACCTAATATTTAAAACAGCTATTTCTATTTGTAGGTTAAGAATACCTGACAATCACAAAAAATAAATTTGACGTAAAAAACATGGAAAAGATTAGGTGCAGAAAAGGGTAGTAGTCATCCAGCCAAAATGTCTACTACTGCACCTTAGACAGCACCAAAATAAAAAGGCATACCTTGCTTTCCTTTCCTTCTCCGTCCTTCTATTCTGCAAGAACTGTCCCACAAATGAGCTTCAAATTTCCCACTCCACCTATGCCTGCACAATTGATGACACTTTGGTAAGTAGCTCCCTCTAGGCTTAGAGCAGGAAATGTTTTGTTAGTTAAGATGGTAAAGTGACAGATGAAACACATTATTTCATTTCCACTGATCAACTACAAACTATAAGAACACACCCACCAAGCTCACCTGGTCACACCATGGAAACTCGATGACCGGGTGCCAGCAGCCCGCACCGCAGTAATTCCAGCAGGGGCACCTGTGGCACCCTTCTCCTCTCTATACCCAACAACTGTTACAGAATTGATAGAATCTCCATCTTCATCCGCAGACTCATCCTTCTTGACAACGCTGAGAACTTTAAATCGCTTAGCCCCATGGCCACCATCAGCACACCCTTCATTTCTGACCATATTTACCAAAGCATCCTTCTCCTCGACAGAGTTCTCGCTATTCAAAGGGTCCACTGAGTTGTTCTTCACGTCTGCATATCCTTGAACTTCACCTTCATCGACTTCCTCATTCTTTGGGAACATCTTCTGAACAGTACCACTGGACTCCTCTCCCTTCCCGGTGCTTGAATCCTTCTCTCCTGACTCCACTGCACCATGCAAGTCACCATTCTCCCTAGTAGCAGTAGCCGCAGCAGTAATTGCCGGCAACGAATTCAGATTAATAGAGTGGCTCCTCTGTATCTTCCCCTCATCCCCCGATTCACCCGCAGGCTTCTCCTCCTCCAAAGAACCATCCATTCTCTTCCCCGGATTAACTCCTTACTCCGATTCCCTTATCTATGATGGGAGCAAATATAAAATAACCCCCAGAACCCTAACCTATCTATCAGCCTCCCTATTCACAAACTATCTTCTGCAAGAGAGGAGAAGAAAATAAACATTACAAACAAAAAATCACACGGTTAGATCTAAAGAACTAATTAGAAAACCTATGTAATCACTCCATCGCTCCAAACAAAACCTAAAATTTGCAAGAATCGGAGAAACCAAGAAAGCGGTGGTGTGTGCAGTACCTTCGGCCTCAGCCCGCAGCGATGACGGGGGCGAAAGATCCGGAAGCCTCCGAAGATTGAACGCACGCCCAAGCAAGAAAAGAGAGAGAAAAAAAATCCTAGCGCGGTGCGGATATTAATAAGACGGTGAGGCAACAAAAATGGTAAAATTTTATCGAGGGAATTGGCTACCGAGGCAGGAAATAAATATAGGGGAGACGGCGAATTTGGGAAGGAAACAACGAGAGGAGACTAGAGCAACCGAGCAAGGAGCCGGCGGCGGCTTAGTGGAGAGTGATGCGGGAAACAACGAACAAAACGCTGATGGGAACAAAATTTTTTGGACAAATCGAGAGAGGAAAGCAGAGGGATAAAAATCGCAGAGGGGGATTTATCTTGTGCTTAACCGGGTGCAGGGCCTTAATCTTACCTGCAGTAGTGCTGCTAGAATTAACGCCGTAAGAAGATGTGCAATAATGTAATCGTCAGCGGTACGTAAGTTATTTCATAGGACATAAGATAATACCGTAGATTAGAGAGAGAAAATACAAAGAATTAGATATCTCTCATATAATAGTCATTATAACAAGAGGAATGAAATATACTGTGCTACTTATCTACATAGATATATAAAAGATAATCTATAAAGTATATTATAGACATCAGTTATCTATTCTTTTATATTTACACTAAGGGAAATGTAATTATAATTCGAACCGAGATTTGCTTGTAATTAAATCACGAGCTAATTTGGGGCGTCCGCATCGTGCGCGACTCCCTCGTGATGCGTGCCAGGCTGGGAAGCCAACCAGGCAACCAGGGCGGCCCGTGCCAGGAGGGGCTCAGCACAATGGCATGGAAACGTGGACGGATACGATGTGATTTGTGTAAGCAGAGAGGATCGGCGCCGTTCGGCGTTATGAGGGCATCTCCAATGGTTATAGCTAGCAACTAACTATAAGACTTCCACATCATCTATATAGTACACACTAAAGTTAGCATTCTAAAGAACTATCTATAAGGATAGCTATTTGATGCTTACATGCACACACAGAATTTATGGAGGCTGCCTCGTTTGGCGCTATAGACTATCTCTAGAGCTGTAGATAGCTGCGTTCTCTTTCTTCATTTAATATCTTCCACGTAGGACAGTTGATGACATGGACTCTCTTGTAGATAGCTGCTATAGACCCATTGGAGATGCCCTCAGAGGCGGACTGCAACGTTCTAGGGGAAGACGGGAAGGGAGTTGGTTAATCTCGAGGCGTGCAGTGCTGCCACCTTGACTGGACGCGCCGCGTGGGCGTTTTGGACGGCTCGGAGTGGCGGACGGCTCGAGGGATCGGGATCCTGCGGCCGCCGCCGCCTGCGTCGTCGTCTGGCTCCGGCACTGCAGCGGTGCAGCGCGGCCGCCGCCGTTCCGTCCGAAGTTGAAATTTGGTGGGCTTCCGCAAGCTCATTTACCAGTTACCAGTTGTTACCAAATAGCAAACGTCAAACTTGTTTCAAAAAAGCAAACGTCAGACAATCTAGTACTATTCACATCTCAATAACCCAGTTCTCGTCGCAGTCCACAATCAAAACTTTCGTAACATACTCGTTTAGGTTAATGAATCCAACTGGATCAATTTAGGTAAAAACATTTTTCGATATTGATAGAGACCATAGTCCGTTCCCATCGAAAGCTCTCACTGCCAACTTATACACAACCACTCACTTTCCGAACTGTAAAATTAACTAGTCATCACCAATCTTATTCATTCATTGCTATGAAGAGTCTCGTCCTAAACACCCATTCTCTCTCCCCTAACGCATAGGTTTCGTCTCGACTACAATCATCAGTCAAAGCTCACCGCCTCCTGTCCTCAACAAGGCTATCCACCACAACCAGAGCTCATGTGAGAGGTCTCTCCTTGCGAGGAGTGACTAGATCTCACCAAATCTGGCAAGGGTGAGGCCAGGGGAGGTGGGGAGGGCGATGATGAATGTATGGCTAGTGACCAGACAGCATTATAGAGCAGAGACAAGGAACCAGGTTAACCGCCGTCGCCACTACTTACATGCCCACCTCCTCTAGTAGACATAGTTGCATATGATCATAGTGGCAACAATCGTATGTCACTGACTATTGAGGCCGAACTCAATAATGGTATGGTCAGGGTCAGGGACGACGAGGATGTGGTGTCGAGACCGCTAGATCCAGCCAGTGACATGGTTGTGTGTGAGCCGTCCTCCTCCTCCTACTCCAAACCCATATAAAAAAGTTGGCACCAATAAGTTAATTTGTTGCGGTGGTTATTTTCGAATAGTGTAGCACTCCCTTTAAAATGTTAGGGCTGAATTGGTGGTTTTTATTTTTGTTGCAACAATATTTCAGTTTTGTTGCAACAATATTTCAATTTTGTTGCAATAAATTCTTGTATTTGTTGCCACAGTAGTTCTCATTTGTTTTACGTTTTTTAGTTTACATTTGTATTTGTTATATCGAATGAAAATTTTGTTGCAACCATAGAAACTAATTATTACAGTTCACAAAATTTTGTTGCGCCAAATCGGGAATACCACCGCGTCCTTCTTCCTTCCTCTCCCTACTCTTGCGATGAAGTTTTCATGATTTTTTATTTGGGCCAAATGAGTCGGCTAAAATCCATCTAAATAAAATAGACGAGCATATGATGAGTGTGTTTCTATCGTGTATATCCGGATGCTAGTTGCTCGCCACATTTTTAGAGGAATTTGTTTAGATATTATGCAATATTCATGGGCCTAGCTAATGCGAACTCTTGAAGTTGGGATTCGCTAAAACGGCGTTACACTTTGGTGGGCTTAGTTTTGCTATCGTGCTATACGATCTGGGCTTCACAGCGGCGCTACTCTTTGGTCTAATACAACGGCGGCGGGTCAGCGGGTGTCTTGGGTTACTCTGTAGGCCCATAATGGATTTAAATAGTTTTACCATGGCCTAGCTACGTGGACTTGAGAAACGGCTTGATCAGAGCGATGCTATACTTCCGTGGGCATAATTTTGTTGTCACGTTCTACTTCTGTTATGGACTTAACAACCTCACACCATATTGGGCCAATACAAGGGCAGATATCTTGGGCTGCTATGGAGGCATAAAAGGCCACAATCGGTGGACCTACCGAGGTTTTTTTACACCCCGTTTTAATGACATTCTCCAGTACCATTAAAGGATTAGCTAATATATGAGCATTTGGTAGGAAATGTTAGCTAAAAGACAAAATGTCATGTATTCGCAAGATAAAACCAACTTACCCGGAAAAATAAGCACAAAACCACCCTGCTAAAAAACAACTTTTGGATTCATTTGTGGCAAGACTACATATAAATTCATGGTAAGAACCAAAAGTTTTGAGTCGAAACTCGTGATCGCTCCGTTGTAGTCTACTATTTGTATGGCATTTTGTTCTCTTACCATAGACCGATCAAGTTCACATGAATATGAACATGAGTGCGCATCGATCGAGCAACGGGAACATAGCACACAGGAACTTCGATACAATTTCATCAAGCACACACATGACTGCTGTATCGTGTTCCTGCCCATCACCGGCTGCTGTCCTGCACGTACTGCATCGAATCATTGACATAGCTGTTGGGCACGTATGTACTACTGGTACGTCCCAACGGGGAAAAAATACATGTGGCTTTTGTTTACTTGCCAAAACGAGCTCTCTGTCCTGTGGCACGGTCAAAGATTTCCTTTGGATCGGTCAGGGTGCGATTGGGCAGGTGGACATGGAAGTTTCAGGTCGTTACCTGACTCGGCACACCTTATTTATTCGCTGTACTGACAGGGGAACGTGACTTCCACAACCGTGGGTACGTGTGTGTGTGTGTGTATTATCTTTGAGCATGAGCACGGCGATTTCGATTCCATGTGCATGGAAATCATCACGAAATCTATAGAATCCTTTATCCCCTTTTTTTAAGAGCGAAATGAACACTATCGCAATTCTCTCAAGTAATCCCAATTCATTCAAGGAGGCGTTCAGGAGCGCGCAACATGCTAAGACCAAACCAAAACCAACTTTGCAGCAGCTTACTACGCAGCGAAACCGTATACTAGTACAGTAGTACTTCGCTTAAGGTGGGGATCATTTGGGTTTTTTTTGTGGTTTATAGCTAAAAAGCACTGTAACTAATTGAAAAAACAATGTAACTAACAGAGGCTTATTTAGCATAATTAAATTTTAAAAATTAAAAAATATAAAAAATATGTTATCTCATTACGTATAATACAAACAAATACGGAAAAAAAACCGGCAAAAAAGCTCAACAAAAAACCAAAAACTCAGAAAAAACGAAATTTATAAATAGTGAAAAATAAGCTGAAAGCTAAAATCTGAAACCAAAACGATCACATGGTAAAGCTGCCAGAACTAACGTTCCGTATAACTACAGCCCTTTACTGGTTCCAATCCGTACGTACGTGCCAGTATACTTTTCCTGCAGAACTTTACAAGACCTTTCTACCCCCGGCCCATAGCTTTAGCTTTGATGCGTAGGTTGTAGCTGCTTCACCCTGCCATCGCCAGAACCAAACCGGACTGCCAACACAAGCAGCACGACTGCCGCACGCAAAAGGCTTTTTTACTGGCCACTCACGTTGATTTCCCCCGTCATCCCGATTCCGCCCCTCCCCGCGGCTAGCGCGGCGTAGCCTTTTTCCGAGTCTGTTGCGGTGGCCGGTAGGGGCAACCCGGTCATTGCGTTGCACGGCATGCATTCTCGCCGAGTTTTTTGCTATTATGGTACCCTCTAAGTTGGGCTTCGACGAAACGGTATCTACGTCGTGGGCTTCTCTAAAATAGTACTCTTGTACTTAAGACTTCTCTCAAATAGTATTCTCAGGGATTTTAACTCAAATAATTTGATTATCGAATTTGTACTCCCCCAATTGACTGAACTGCCCCTGCTCATTTTGTAAAATTGATCCTGCCGCGTACGTGGATCAAACATGACAAAGATTGATTTTGTAAAATAGTATTCTCTAAAATAATTTGATTTTAACTCAAACATGACATGAAAAAACATGACAAAGATTGATCCTGCCGCGTACGTGGATCATCCTTAATGCTCAATACCTGCCGCGTACAAAGATGCCGATCACACCTGCCGCGTACGTGGTCCGGTTGCCTCTGCCGACGTGCGACCGTCCCTGACTGGCGTGCGATCGTCCGTGGCCTGGGGTGCGCGCACTCCCGTGCGATCCTTGCCGCGCTCTCGCCTGGCGTTGACGGCGCCGCGCCGAGTATTCCGATCGGCCAGTCGGCGTGCCGCCGTCGCCAATGAAACCCAAACGATGTGAAAAGAAGAAAATAAAAGTGATTAGGGTTAAACAAAATGAGCAGGGGCAGTTTAGTCAATTGGGGGAATACAAATTCGAAAATCAAATTATTTGAGTTAAAATCCCTGAAGAATACTATTTGAGAGAAGTCTTAAGTACAAGAGTACTATTTTAGAGAAGCCCACGACGTAGATACCGTTTCGTCGAAGCCCAACTTAGAGGGTACCATAATAGCAAAAAACTCATTCTCGCCAGTTCGTCGTCACCGCGCGCGCCCGGCGGCCTTTTCTAACGTCCGCTCGATGTACCAGCGGATGGGTTCGGCGCCGATGGAGGCAGTGCGCGCAGCAGCGGCAACCGCTCAAACCGCGTGATCCGTACGGCCGGCTCTCGATCGGCGGAGGGTCCCGGCGGTGGTTTGTGGTTGGGCGCAGGGGCTGCCGGCCGTTAGGCGAGTCTGCTGGCCAGCGGCGTGGGGCCGGCGAAAGCGGCCGGTCCTTCTCCCCCACTTTACCCGCCGCTCCCATGATACTGAGCAGAGGAGAGGAAAGGCCGCACCAGGAATTGCCAGACACGGGCCGGGTCGGGGTGCAGTGCATGCGCGTACTACTGGCACGCCACATGCCACTGTCGTAAGCTAGCACCTGCAATACACATGCATTTGCATATTTGCATTGCTTTGCACCGCTAGGTTATGTATACACCAGCTAGCTGGAGAAATTGTTGTGTATACACCAGCTAGCTGGCGGCAGCGTTATTGTTGTGTCACAACGATAATATTACATAACACATTCTTACGATATTTAGGACAAGAGTATTTTTGTGCAGTGAATTGTAACATCACAACCGGAGGCTGAGAAGCTCACGGCGTTAGTCGGCGTCGTCAAAAGGACGGGGTGCTTCGGTTTGAGGGAGGAAGCAAGAATAAGGAGTAGATGACTAGGAGCAGCATGAAATGTTGGTTCTTAGAGTAAAATTGGGGGAATGGAAGTGAGGGAGTAATAAGGGGCGAGAGGTGGGAGGAGACCGGTGCCTACTTTTCAATGTAGAGAGAATGAATAGGTGAGATCGAAATCATGAAAGAGATGCCACAGATCAATGATATGGCGTTATCATATACGGTTCGAATTAAAAACCGTCTATGATAAGCACAGATATCACAGACGGTTTTTGTTCTGAACTGTCCATCAGAATAAAAATCATTTGTGATAAGTAACTCATCATAGATAATTCTTTCTATCGCGGTGAATTTAAACGATTCATCTTATAAAATCGTCACTGATAACTTTATTACTAATAGTTTATATATTGAATCATCTACGATTGAACGTTCAGAATAATATTTTTTTACAGTAGTGTGCCGGTGTGCGCGTGGACACCAATGAGATTTGTACGTCGAATTTCGAGCATGCATGCAAGTGATCGGGTCGGTGATATTTAGGTAGTGTTTGGTTTGGGGTATATCCTGGGATGGGAGGGGACCAACCCATTTTTGGTGGTGTTTGGATTGGGGACTTGGTGGGATGGGTTGGACCCAAAAGAGAATATTCGGTTGAAATCTGGGTTGAGCTGGTACCTCAAAAACGAGCGAACCGAGCCAACCCTTCTTCCCCATCGCGAGCCAACCGGCGCGTCCTCCATCGCCCGCACTCGCTGCCGCTCCCCCATCTCCCCCGTCGCCCGCGCCGCTCCCCCCATCGCCCGCGCCGCCTGCCGCTCCCCCATCTCCCCCATCGCCCGCGCTGCTCCCCCATCTCCCCCGTCGCCCGCGCCGCCCCCCATCGCCCGCGCCGCCCTGCCGCTCCCCCATCTCCCCCATCGCCCGCGCCGCTCCCCCATCGCCCCCATCGCCCGCGCCGCCCCCCCATCTCCCCCGTCGCCCGCGCCGCCCCCCATCGCCCGCGCCGCCCTGCCGCTCCCCCATCTCCCCCATCGCCCCCATCGCCCGCGCCGCTCCCCCATCGCCCCCATCGCCCGCGCCGCTCCCCCATCTCCCCGCGCCGCTCCCCCATCTCCCGCGTCGCTCCCCCGTCTCCCCGCGCCGCTCCCCCATCTCCTGGGTCTGCTCGGGTCTCCGCTCCGGGTCTGCTCGGGTCGCCGTCGTCGTCGTCGTGCTCCGGTCATCCTCTCCGGCCTCCGCCCCGGCGCGTCCTCCCCGCCGTTCTCTCCACTGCCGGCTTCCTCTCCGGTGAGTATATGCAGCTATCCCACTCCATTCCTCCATCCAAACAAGAGGTGGGATCACTAGATCCCATTCTATCCCTTCATCCAAACAAAAAAATTGTGGGATTATCCCATCCCACAAACCTGGGATGGAGCTATCCCATCCCACCAAATCCCCAATCCAAACACTACCTTAGTTGGGTGGTGGAAGCAGAGTACTAACTACATGCCAGAGTACACGTTGTTGACTCAAAAGAGTGGGAAATCATTTTGGGTTGGAAAGCTGCAGGGCATAGCTGGCGCCTAGACTTTAACAGACCTGCATGTGTCAGGAATATTGTTTACAGCTGCATGCTGATATGGTTTGGGTGAGATTTGATGGCGCCTTTGCTCCAGTAGCTACTTACATGCATGGCCGATGGATCGATATGTTGTTGCTCATATATGTAAGCGGTGAGGTCGAGAGACTTGAGGCCGGAAGGACCAATATATCTCTGCCCCCTTGAAACTTTTTACGAAGACATTGTACGTTGGGTCACTGATCAAACAAAGCTAGGCTGGTCCAGACCTAATATGTACCAGGCACAGATTTTTACTATGCTACTTTCTCATGTGAAAAGATGCTTCTGGCATGCGGTCGATAACTTTGAGTGGTCAGATCTTGACTAGGTACAGTCGGTCTTCACATTTTTGACCGCGCAGGCATACGTGCAACAGGTTTATTCACACGAGATGTTGCGTACTAACATATGCTCCGGATCCTCCGAATTTTCGAGATTTAATTTTTTGTCACTCTTAAGATTGATCAATTCACTCAGTCATTTATACGTGGGGTCACCTAAGTCACTGACAATGGGTCAGGGTGGCAAATCTGTTACCACTGGACTCATAAGAGTGACAAATGATTAAATTTTCCAATTTTCAAGAGGTAGAGCTAGTCACAGCACCGCTCACTAAGCTAGCCTGTACTTAGATCGACCAATGAAAATAATGCTTGTACGGAGTACTGCGTACCTTACCTTCGTTATAGCATTCAATTAATTAACACAACAAACTCTTGATCCACAGCCGTGACGTGCGGGCGTGCCATTCATTGGCCAAGCTAGTACTCAACTCAGTGACCCCAGCTGAAAGATCGAGATAAAAAGAAAGCAAGTCACACTTGTTGGCTTCCCTGCGGTCGTCGAGCTAGCTAGTGCATGTACAAAATCGGTAGTAGCATGCATGTGGGGTTCCTTGCATAAGCTAGCAACGGTGTCCGCCCATCATCAGCAATTAAACGAACCTTGCTAGCAAGCTAGACTTTGTGATAGGCGGCCACATGCATATATTATACTTTCCCGAAGAAACTTGTACAGCAAATGACTGTTCATACGAAGGATCACGCATCCTTGGCTGCGGCAAGTGCACGTTAGTTTGTTGCGCTGGACATGGGCTAGTCTAGTCTTCACTGTTAAATGTGCAGCCAAAAAGCTCATAAATTCCTCCCAGTAAACTCAGGATAAAAATTCTTACACTACATGGAGTAGTACTTCAGCTGCTTAGCTACTTAGAGCATGTACAATAAGGCTTAGTCAGCAGGCTATAGCAAATATAATATCAACAAAATCTTATGTGGCAGAGAGAGAAAGGAAGAGAGAGAAGGAAGCTGGCTACTAAATTATAGCTAACTATAGCACGTAAAAATATGCATTTCACTCTCTTACACGTGGGGCCAAATAGTTATTGTAATAGCTACCTTATTGTATGAACTATTTTTTTGAATGCTATAGATGAACTGAATAAGTGTTATAGTCATTAGTTGACTATACTATTGTACTTGCTCTTATAACTGCATGCAAGCCAAGACGGCAAGTTAGCCGGATGCTTTTTCGCTCGCACTGTAGGGTGGCTTCTCCCTCGGTTGTCGTCCGGGTACACCGATGGATCGTAACATGCATGTGGGCCAGGCACGCGTCGCTGGGAGAAAATTAAGAAAGGATCGACAGCATCCACACGGCATCAACTGCCGAGCAAAACAAGGCAGTTGACGCGAACGAACCTTTTCCTGATCCCCTCATCTATTTCCTTCAGGTTAATCAAAGAAAGGACGAGCCCAAGTGGAGACACATGCACTGATGCACAGCAGCACAGGGAGGCCGTCCGAGCTAGCTAGTTTGTCACAACGCTGTGCCGTCGTCGTAGTAGTCGTAGCATCAGAACAGTCGGAACGCAAGTGGGCCACGCCATGCTTCGTGGGGCCAGGCCATGCATGCCAAGTACTACAGGCTGTATAAGTAAAGCTTAGCTCCTATTTTTACTCTCAAGTAAACGCGCCGTTTCACGTGCGTGCGGGTAGAACCGAGGGCGAGGGAAGCAACCATGAAAGCCAGGCATCGTTTGACTCGCTAGGTCTTGCACAGTTGCATATCTTAATCATATGTGCAAAGTATATTTCTTGTAGTACGTACGTAGCCAACTAAAGTCAAAGCTGTAGCAGTACACCATGATGATGATGATATTAATTTGCTCTAGGTAGTAGTGGTCGGTCGGTTGTCTGTAAGACGACACAACTCGATCCAAGCCACCAACTAGATTTACAGATCGAAGAGAGAAAGGGGACAAAAGAAGGAAGACGAGAGGATCTCCGATAGAGCACATGAAGGAGCGGAGGAGATGAGGCGAGCTAAAACGGTGATAAGCTTAGGCCCTAGCGCTATTGCCCTACGTACCGAGTGAAGCTTAGAGATACGCGTAGCTAGTACATTTTGCGAGCTAGATGATCAGATCTAGGCAGAGATAAAACAAAGGGAGAGAGAGAGAGATACAAATATATGTAGATATATATACACTAGCTAAGCTCTCTTGGCGGGAGAATGGCCCTGCTTGATTGACGTGACCAGGCGGTCGTCGATGGCCGGCGTGCCGGCGCTGTAGCTAGCTGATCAGGAGCGGAGGATGCTGCGGATGATCTCGGCGCCCGGGCTGTTGTGGTCCATGGTGGCCATGAGGTCCGACAGCCGGTCGCTGAGGTCGTCCACCTCCCGGTGAAGGCTCTTGATGTAGTTGCACGTCTCATTCAGCAACTTCGTCGTCGACGCCTGCATTAACGCCACATTCATTAATTACTCGTTTCACACACACACACACACACACACACACACACACACACACACACACACACACACACACACACAACCACCGAGCTACTTGCTCATCGCACTTAAACTAAATTACCATAAGGATTATTGCATTGTACACACTGAATGGCGTACACCGACGTGTGCACGCGGATGTATAATGTGTTCGCGCGTTACCTGGCTGGAGCCGCGGCGGCTAGAGTTGGGGAGCAGAGACTGGAGCTTGGAGATGAGCTCGTTGATCTCCTCCTCGGAGATGGAGCCACGCGACGACCTTCCGCTCGACATCGTCGTCGTGCGGGATGAGCTAGTGCTGCAGCTAGCTAAGCGAGGCTAAGCTGGGTGTGGTTTTGAGAAGTGTACGTGTACACACACCGGCAGCGCTGCCTAGTGAGGGAAGAGGAGCTCGCTTGGCTCAACTGCTCAACAAGGGCGCTAAGCTAGTTCTGCAATAGCTGGAGGAGTGTGTGTGAGGGAGACAGAGGGAGAGGGTGTCTTTATAAGCAGAGGGGGATCGAGGTGTGCCAGATCGGGCTATGAGAGAGAATTCGCTAATTAATCACGCTGGCTGCGAGAAAAGTAGAAACGAAATAGACTACGAGAAAGCGGGAGGAGTTGTGCTGGGCCCGCTTGTCTCTCTCTGTCTAATCAGAGCGGAGTCTCCCCCTCGGCGTGGCCCGCCGGTTGGCAGCTACAGCGGGAAATGGATCGGATATGGATGGGTAATAAATTTACTATATTTATTTTTCCTTTTTTTAATGAAAAAGCGAATATAGATATCTCAAATACGAATATAAATACGAATAATATTGAATACAGATATAGAGCGAATACGAATTGAAACGAATATGATCACGAATATTTATCAAAACATAAAAATACCTTAAATTGCACATCCAAAATCAATGGAAACGCATAAATAGTTTTCGAGCCATTTTCCATTTCTAAGCCCAAAAAATAACTCTCTTGATTACTTCTCATGTAGAAAATTATTACTAGGATAAATTAATTACATAAAGGTAGTTTTGTAATTTAATAAAACTTAGAGGAAATTTTCTGCAAAATTCCAAAAAGGTAGAAACCCTTATGTGTAATTTTCTAAAATTTTAAGGTCACTTCTGCAATTTCAGATTACCGACCTAAATTCAACATATTAAGAGATTCTTTGCTATTTCTAAAAACAAAAGCACACCTGAAAAAAAATGCAAATAGGCCATGGATTTGGCTGGATCCGGTCTCATCTAGGCCGAACTCAGTCCATAAAATATGAGGTATTGGGCTAGGCTAAAATAAAATGGTTAAATGGTTCGTATCTCTAGGCTAGCCGAATGACGTCTTGGACTGGCTAGCCGAATCTGTATCTGTATCCATTGGATAGTGCCATACCGTATCCATATTTGTTTCCAATAAAAACTAGCCAAAGATTATCTGAGCCAACACTAATCGAATTCGAAAAGTCCAAATGAGTTGGCAAATATTTGAGCCATTTTGACCCCTATTGGCAGCTCGTGGGGCTGCCTATGCCTAGCTATAATAAGCTATAACCACCCCCACTTGCCACTGCCCATTCTGCATTGCAGCACTATAGTTTTGTTCTTTTAGACTATGGCTTATCTATATAAATAAAAATAACTGGTGAGATTCAAGCAATCTTCTTCATTTTAAGCTTAAAAAATCCCATAATAATCCTAAAAAGAAAAAAATCCTATAAACTCTCACATTATTTGAGAAAAGAGAAATATCTTCACCACTTATTTTAGTGAGATCAGATTTTAATGGTGCAGCTTAATTATATATGTATATTAGAGTTATATAATAAATACAATTTTATTTTAATTATAGGTGGTAGAGTTATATACTAAAGATAACTATATCATAATATCTATCTGTACAATTATACAGGTAAATATGCTAGTTGATGAAATATTGGACCCAAGACAGAACATTCATAAAGCCAAAACATACCCACTTTGAAAGAAATTTTGATGCAGTTGTGATCGAGAAGATGACCTCAATTAGACGGCAGAACATAAAGCTAGCTAGCAGCTGAGCAATTGTAGAGCTTGCCAATATATAGGATCAATTCGCACAAAATCGCGTGTTTGTGAAAGAGCCGTGTTTGTGAAAGAGCTCTTATACAGCAACTTAAACTGAATATGATCTGTTTAATCTTTGCAATCCAGTGATTCAGATTAGTTATGATTTAGTGATTCAGATTAGTTATGATTTAATTATACTATCATCCATATTATTGATAATAGAATCTTCTAAAAGGTAATATTGTAAACGAAACAAGTGACAAAGCACCACCCTCTCGACGTACGGCTACACGATGACGCCGCTGAACTCGAAGTACTCAGCGAATCCTTTCTTCAAGAGGCTGACGCTGCGTAGGCGGAGCGCGTACATTGCGATGCCTCGTGAGTTTGCCGGGCACGATCAGATTTTATTTCTATCATCACATTTTTTCTACCAGTATAATGTACTATAAAAATATCCTTATAAAAGTTCTCCGTATATACGTACTTCCGTTCTCAGATGTCAGAGCTATGGCTTCTGCAAGAGCATTAGCTAGCTAACAGGTCAAAACACATGTACGCAAATTTGCGAACTTACCAGCTGTGCATTTCGATTTCAGAAGATGCATTGCGGAATCAGATTGTGAGGGAGAACTCTGGATTTCATACGAGCATGATGCAAGTCGAGGCACAACTCGGGTTTTAGTTTAGAAAATCTACCATGCAAAAGTTAATTTTAATACCAACAGAGTTGCAGAATTTACTATTACGCCATTTATTTCCTTGACGATTTTACCTCTCTCAGGATTCTACTACTAGTACCATCAATGGTAATATAATTAAATCCTAACTAATCTGATCCACTGAATTAAAAAGAATGAACAATTCACATTCATTTTAGGGTACTATAAAAGGGCCCGAAAATTGATCAAAGATGTTGATATTGCTTTAAAACGTATGATTTGGATATTTAAAAATAATAGGAGTGAATTTGTCATAACAAATACTTTTATAATATTGTATTTTTACAATTTTTGTTAAATAACGATAAGAGAATTTAGAAGTTTACAACATAGTATCTGGTTGACTTTAAAAAGTACAAAATTACTCCGACTTGGGGGAGTATATTATATTTAAGTGTACTAAATTAAATGGAACTTTAGTCAACTTTTTATCAGACTGTGTTTACAGGATGGTTTTGTTTTATTGTTTCTGTTATCACCAGGTACCAATCTAAAATTCGGGATAGTACTTGTACGTATTTGTTTTGCACCCAGCAATGCAAAGATTAACATGGTCAGTATGCATGCAAGTATAACGTGTGCACGCACCTGTACGGGTGCAGGAGGGCGTTCTTGACCTTCCTTCTCAGGAACAGCAGCGGCCAGCCGCCGCTACTCTCCAGATCCGCCGCCGCCGCCGCTTCCGGCCGGGCGACGTCCTCCCAGTGCCTGTCCTTGGCATTCACGGCGCCCTTCTTCTTGGCGTCAGGTTCGTCGCCGCCTTGCCCATTCGCCACGGCCGCCGCGGCCAGCGCTCCAGCGTGGACGCCGCCGGTGCCACCGTTGCCGTTCGCGAGCAGCGGCTCGCCGAGGCCGGCGCCGGCATCGCTTTCGCGAGCAGAGCCGGCGCTGGTCACCCGCGGAGACATGGCCTGCATGCATGCTGTCACACACACACAATGTTACGTTGCCTTGAGAGCGTCAGGCGATTAGTAAGTGCTACATCTTCACCATAGCATACGCATGCAAATGGGATTAAACGTCCTTATTGCGTACGTACGTGAGGATAATGCCGTAATGCTAATGCCACTACCAATCAGAGAGATGAGAGGTTTGTAACTTAATTCGTACAGTACGCTACAACGGGAGGTCACGGGTATATATACAAACGCCGACACGCGCATGCCCGTCTAAGCTACTACAGCTGGGACGTCACGGGTGCAAGTGTGCAACCGATCGCGCGCATGCATGGATTTCAAGTTTCAACTACAACTACGGCGAGCAGTAACATATCTAACCAAACGCCGTACGTTCGTCGAAAGGAGGAAAATAAACGTGCCGTGATGAGCGTCAATTAACCACCGAGATGTCTAGACCTGCCTGTCGTGAGAACGTGTGTGCTTTGTGCGTGTACGCCGTGGTTTCGGCTTTTGGTTATAACTTTTGGTTTTTTACTAATTGTAAGAAATTAAGGGGCAAGAGACACTCATATTAAGAAACTAATTCATTCAAAGTGATTTCTACATTAACTCATACAAACGGTTTATGGAAACTTACTTAAAACAGTATTCTATTCAAAAACTGATTTCTAAAACCTAAAAATCGAAAACTGATTAAAATAGGACCTACGCACGCATAAAAAACTGAGAAGTGGACTGAAGGCGAGTGCCGGTTCTAGGAGCCAATTAATCCGCTGTGAAGAAACGTGTGTGCCAGTGTTGTCATTCGTTTCTCGTCCAGATAGATGTGCCCCCGCGCGCGCGCTGTTTTCACCGTGCCGAAAACCACTGTCCACATGCTTCCCTGATGGTGAAACAGAGCACTAGTTCTGTACATTCTCTCATGTCTTTGCGTCGTTGGATTTGTTGTGCCATTTTTATCCTTCAGCACCAACTGAGCTGCAGTTACTCAATGATTACTGAAAGAAATCAAAATCAAAAGTCGACTAAAAAACCAAAGAAAATGAAACGTATGTTTACCCCGGAATAAAAAAACCCTAGCTAGACGTGTTGCCTCGCAACCCTGATGACCGATCGAGCTGGGTTGAACAAATCAATTAGATCCTTTGTTTGGTTTTATGTTATGATTTGATGTTACCCAAGTCCCTCCCCACGACACGATGATTTAAGTATGCTAAATAAGCAGTAGCTACAGATCGTGGTATGGAAATAGATTTGTAATTAATTGTGTATGATGAACTGACGTCGATAAATCTTTGTGTTCATAGGTGGAGCCTCCTTCCGTTGAACTCACACCTGTCTTTCGCGGCACGACTGGCTTTGCTTGGGCTGCCGCACAACGGCCAACTCTGCCCGGGCTGAGGGCTAACCGACTCCGCCACTGTGTGTGTTAAAACCCCTGTCAATCAGTATTGCCTAGTTAGCAGTGCATGTGTGTCGATCAGTCCTTTTTGTTTTTGAACGGATCGATTATTCCATTTTAAGAGTTTTGATCATGGAGTTAACTCTCCCTTTAAAAAATAAAAAAGGCACCGTTTAAATAAACACAGGGATACCACCTCTTGTCCTGTGTCTTTGTATCCTTTATCCTGCAAAAGGACACGCGTGAACACTACTACATACGTGTAGTATTGTAACTCTAATCAGTGGAAGTCTAACTACATCAAGTACACATCTACTACGAAAAAAAAAGTCGAGCACCAGACTCAAAAGATGCCCTTGTCCCCGGTTCCCTGAGAGGAGAGGGCATACGTGCATGCACACACCTCCATTCCCTTGTCTTGCGTCCGCACATTGATACGACACTACATTAATTAAGCATGTAATCATCCATTATACAAAGCCGGGGGAGTTCCTGGCCAGCGACCGCATCCATGTCGGCTTCGCTTTCCCTGCGGCCGACACGTGCGCGCTCTCGCTTCCGCTCCGCCTGCCGCGGGTATGCGCTCCCTTTTACTGTTTGCCTCCCGTTGCGCTTTGCTTTTTCTTCGCTGCCGCGTGTGCGCGCGTTACCTCACCGGTTGATGGGCCGCGGCTTGCGCGGCGTGACGCTGCGCACATGCAGCTAGTATGTATAATAAACGCATCTAACACTGCACGCCTAAGTTTGTTTGTGCTCCAGCCATCATGTATGTCGATGCATAATGCGCATCGTACTCCAATTGACTGAGCTCTCCGGGCGGGCTTAATTGGCTGCGTTTACCGAACGATGGAAAGGCGCCCGGGGAACGTGGAGCCCTGCGCCGCTGCCATGTTGGATCGAGCCGAGCGGCCGGCCGGATAGCGTGCGCCAACCTTCACGTGACGGTCGCGTGGCCATTTGAGGCCGCCCGTCGTCCATGTGATGGGGCCTGGCTCCGGCGTGCCGCGCGAGCGACAGCCCCCTGCGACGGCCAGAAAATGGCCGTCATGTCAACGAAATCATCGCGCGCCTCCATCGATCGATCGGGTGACACGAGGGCCCTTTGGTGGTCTGGCTCGCCCCCTCCGTTCGCGCGCGCGCGAGTATAGCTGCGTCGTACGTGCGCGCGCCCGGGGCGATCGCGCAGACGCCGAGGTGTGGATGAACCGGTCGTTCGTTCGATCGAGATGCATATGTGCGAACAAGGGACGGCCACGACACGCGCGGTGGTCGCGAGAGGCGGGCGGTTCGCGTGCGCGCGCGACCGCAGTTATTGTGTTGGCGTTAGATACTATAGCTAGCTCAGCTCGATCAAGCTAGCTTGAGAGACAGCTGACACTTGTGGCGGGCAGAAGTGCCATGTGAGGGGCATGCCGCGGGTGGGCTCGGCTGATGGCGAGGTCGGGCGCCCACCGGTCGACCTCACGCGGCCTTGACATGCGATTGCGTTACACGGCACGTACGTCTGTCGCGGATCGAGCCCCGGCCGTACGCGCGGCCAGACACCCACATATGCGCCTTAATTAACTGACTTCCCCCGGGCATGTTCCGGCTGGCCCCCCTCGCGCTAGCCTAGTAGTGCTCCTACTACTAGCCCATCTCTCTGCCCTTGTGACATGACCGGACCAACCGAACAAACGCCCGATCGATTGGGGACTAGTATCTCTTGGGGATAAATGCACGAAACCACGTGTCGGCCATGTGGAGATCATATCTACATGTATCCATGGTGAGCAGGGCAAGGCCCTACTTTTTAACAAAGGCACGACCGACTGGGTCGTATGTAGTTGGACGGCTATGCTAGCTGACGGCCTCACAGCTAGTACGTGTTTGCTGCGGGATGCATGCCGGTACGAGTGCTTTCTGGCTCCTATCTTGCTGCTGCTGTTGTTGAGAAAAAAACCGTCTTTTCGGATATCGGCCTAGCTGTGTGCTAGGAATGGGTCAAGGCGTGTGCAAGTGCCCATCTTCTGAGATTGGTAAGCTGCGCCTAGCACTGGCTAAAGACGAGAGGTTACGGTAAAGGTAAGAAACAGTTGCGTGCTCGCCCCTCTGCCAAGTCATGTTCGATCCATTGTCGAATCTGACAAAAGGTTCTGAAAAGCTTGTCATGCAGAAACATCTGCCATTTTACAACTAGCTAGCGAGCTAGGAACAGTTGATTTCTAGGCCTATGTAGCAGTAAGGACTGGTGTTTAGTGCAGGATTGTCACACTGTGCGATCGTACGTACTAGCTTGTCCTACGTTTCTGGATTTACGTACGTACGAAAGTGATATGGTGATAAAGCTGATACATATTTCTAGGAAGGAGAGTGCGTACCCACTGGTAGGCCGGTACGTACGTGGATGGGGCGGGAGAGAAGGGATGGGAGGCCGGGCGGGCGGGCGGGCAGCAAGTTGCACGTGGTTAAGTGACCAAGTTGCACGTCGCCGTCGCGGTGTTCATTTCATGGGGCGGACCCGATTGCATGGGCTGCCCCCCGCGTGGAAGGCAGCCGTGGCCTCCTACACGTGCTTGTGCCTGATGTTGAGGAATCGTCGCTGACGACCAGTTCAATCGATTTCTCTACTTATACAAAATAAGATCAATTATAGAAGACAAAAAATATTAGATTAAAATACAGAAAGATAGAGATAACTCTTGTTTAATGGTGAGGTGCCCACCATAGTCTAATGTTTCAAGCCCATGCCTAGGTTTCCTAACACTCCCCTTTAGACACTCATCCGACACGTTCATGCTTTATACCAAAGTTGTACTATTCCATTCTAAACCTATAATTTTTTACGGGTCCTACTTATACATTAAAAATACTATTTACTTCATATAAAAAATATTAACTACAACATATAAAAAATTTTACATCGTAGAAGTAGTGAAACCTCTCCTTCTTCCACTCCCTCTCCCTCTCCTATCCTCTCATATCTTTTTCTTCCCTTTCTTCTCCTCTCCTCTTCTTTCCCTTCTCTTTTCTCTCTTCGCGCGGTGCGGCATCAGTGGATGCAAATGGCATGGGGCTCGGCCAAGCGGCCGATTTATATGCGCGTCCAGTCGCTGAATGGTTCAGCTACTGGAACTTGCAGTCGCCCAACAGTTGGGCGATTAGTTCCAGTCGCCCGACTACTCAGCGACTGCAATTATTTCACCTAACATGCCACAGACTGCTTGTGTGTCACGCGACTGTTTGGCAGTAGGTTCTAGTCGCTCAACAGTTGGGCGATTGGAGACCATTCTTGTAAAAAATTTCGCGCTGATATATTTATGTTATTTTGAATAAAAGTAGATTTTTAAAAAAAAACTCAAAAGAAGTGGGGATGGGGAAGTGCATAGTTAGACAAACCAATCGATTTTTAACAGAGCTGCTAAATTGAACGGTTTCAAGTGAACCGAGTGGCTCTTGTTCGTGACCTGTGCTACCCCTCGTTCACTAGCCGCTTGGGCTACCTCGGTCCAGCCGACCCGCCACGCGCATACTACTATACTAGGGCTCCCTTGCCTCCCCTCTCATAGTCTCACTCCATTCCTTCCCTCATCATAACAGCGGCGGCTCCAGTCCAAAACCATGAAACTCGATCTCCCACTAGCACAACAGGCCTCGCCGCTCGCTGACCTTGCGTGCCACACTAATGTACTTACTCCGTCTCCAGACTCTCCAGTCTCATTTATGTACTTCCCCCATCTCCTGCTCAACACCTCCACCATTCCACAACTGCGCCACTACACTAGGTCTGCTTAGCCGCCATATTTGGAGCAGGGAGAACTTTTTCGTTTTATAATTTATTTTGGCGGTTAACGAAATGGGCGAAACGAGTGAAATTTTGGTAGGTCGGTCAAAATTTTGGTCAAACAATTTGTATTAGATTTGAATTTAAAACCTTAAACCTAAGGACAAAACTCAAAAGAAATGTTGAGTGCCTCTTTCACACACAAGGTGCGCTGGTATAGTGGGATGGGTCTTCCCCTTCAAGTTGAAAGTCCTGGGTTAGATTCTTGCCAGCGTAGATTTTGTTTTCTATTAGGAATTGGTAAGAGAAAGAAAAAACCACAAAGTTGGTAGGACCCTAGGATTTGAACCGGAGACCTTGTGAGTTGTGAAAACACATGAAGAGGCTAGCCCTTGTGCTACAAGGGTTAGTCTGCCTATTTGAGGAATTTTTATATGTATTAACCCTTTATAATTCAAATTAAAATAAGATAATTTGTCCAAATTGATTTTTTTTCATTGGATAATGAAAGAAACGAAAATTTTGAAATTTTGTCAAAACTTCGCCGAAATTATGAACCCTCGTTTGGAGCCATCGACGCGCGCTTCAACCTCAGATACAGCCCGCCCAACTCACATCACCGAGCTGTTGCCTCAGCAACTACTTCCATCGCTGAGCTCAGATGCATCTGTCGTCTGCCCTATTCGACTTTTCGTTCCTCCCGGTTGTGCTTAAGGCGCCGCCTTCGATCCCCTGATTCCGCCCCCAAGAATCCCCATTGGAGCCTCTTGTGATTTCAGGTATGGCTTTGGAATTTTTGCTTTGCATTCTCGATTGATTTGAGCGACAGCCAATAAGAAACTAGTACCTTTTGTGAACTCGATTCTTTTGCTCGATTCTGCTCAATGCCATGAACCCATCAAGCGAACCTCCAAGTTGTGGAGCATGACAGGGAGAGTAGCTTTGATTTCGTTAATGCTGCTTGCACAGGAGTCACTACGTGGCCTCGTAGATAGGTTGATTTTCATGTGATTTTTTTTGCGGTGAGATTTTCATGTGATTGGTTAGGCGCTTGTGCTTTCTAAATATGTCAATTCAACAGATGACTGCTACTTATAAGGTTAGTTCATCTGTAATTTTTATGTTCTTTCTTTTTATTGTTTTAGCAAGTCCAGCTACTTGGGGTGTTGGTTTAATGTGTTGGTCTTGCTTGCTGCTTCATTGTTAATTGTTCAGCGATTTAGAGATAAGTAAATAGGGTGCTGCCTAAATTAATCTTCTTCTTGAGGATGGACACATGAATTTCTAACAGATATAGAAAAAAGGTGCCTCAAAAGTTCAAGTTACCATCTTCAGTCCATTGTGTCTTGACTCTTGCTCTTGCATATTCTGTAGAAGCTTTGTTGAGGCATCATAAGTTCGGAATCCCTGGACATATCAGTCAAATACTCAAATCGCAGAGACGCGCACATGTATACGAACCGGCTGTTCAACCAGTGAACCGCCACTTAGAACAGTGAATCGACGAACCGGTGGCTGCACCGATTCAATCTCCGGTCTGAATTCAATACTATGGGGAAGTGGGGAGGAAGACGATTGGCAAGGTAACCTAGAGCTATGAGTTGTTTTACCTTTTCTTTTCGGGGAAGAGGTTTATATATTCTAATCCTGGCCGTTGATTTGAGCGGGTAACGGTTGATGAGGTGGTGATGCGAGTCTTGACAGGTTGTGCTGTTAAGGAGCTACAAAAAATTAAGTGGATGATAATTAGAAAGAAAATATCCGAATAATATTTATCAATACCTAAAAATTAAAAGCAATTGTCTCGGTCTTGTAAGCAACTCAGGACGTATCTGTATTTTTTTAGATAAAGGATATAAAATCCGGCCTCTATATCCACGTGGGATATACACAGCCAAGACGTATCTGTACGAGGGATGTGTGGGCCTACTTCTTGAATGATGTGCTTTCCGATTTGCAGCCTTGGCTGTGTTCCACTGTGAAAGATTTCTGAAAAACACTGTAAAAGAAAAGGAGTTTGCATTCCAGGCCCAAAAACAAGTATGGTCATCTTGTTTGGCATGCATACTCTATTGGAGGCCCCTGGAGTTGTGTGTGTTAGAATGATCTCAGCCGATTAGCCCAACGGCTAATCGGGCCTTGATCCGCGCCCTGATCGGGGGCGCTCAGCCCAACTACTGGCTGATGGGCCCCGTCGCGCTGCGCAATAAATACAGGGGTGGGGGCCGGCGGCTCGAGCTATGAGGTTCGCCTGAGCCGTACATCCTCACCCGACAAACCCTAGACCGATCGCAGAGGGTGCGCAGTAGGCGACGGGAAGCACCATCGCCGTCCACGTCGCCGGATCTTCTCCGCCGCCGCCGCCATCGTTCTCTTCCCCGACTGCTTCACCGACGAACAGCCATGGCCGGCTCCTCCTCCACGCAATCCGATGGTCAGTATCCTCTCCCTCTCTTCCTTCCCTCTCAGATCTAGACCCCAAGCGCAAAAGAAAAGACTCCAACAGTGTGGTTATCTCATTTTAGTCTAACATTAATTTGACTTTAAACAAGCCCTATGCACGTTTCAATTTTTGGCAATAAAAAAATGAAGCAGCACGTACTGTTTCATTGTGCTATACACTTATGCACTTCATGCCATACAAAGCTCTTCCTCTTCAGCTGATGCTTATGACATGTGACATGTGGCACAGTACATCGGACACAGAGCTTGCATATGTCTACACACAAAGCGACGTGGCATGTAGGAGTAACACTAATTTACAAGCCTATATGGTAGTATGCCATGCTCCCCTTCATGTAATCTTAACTGAAGAATAAACCGGAGTGTTGACAAAGCAAGTCTCATGCACTAGTGTGAAACAACAGGATAAGGCAAGAACGTGCGTGCAACAATGTCATTAAGATTTAAGAAAATAGAAAATGGCATCAGACATTGCCGAATCCACCAAAGTACTCCAGGTTCGTACTCCTAGAGAACCTAGTACATGTTGTACGCCAAACATTTTCAAACTGCGTGTGCAAAAACGAAAACAGCAACAAAAGGAAATCACCAAAGCAATCTCTTGCAGTACGAGGATCCCCGGCCGACGCATGAACGAAAAGGCAGGGATCTAACAGGGACAGCGGCAAAGGGCGCTAGAAAGAGACGGGAACGAGCGAAACGGCCCCCGAAACCATCATCGTTTTGCCGCCTGGGGGGTTGGAGTTGACACGTGCGCCTGCCGCTCAGTCATCATACCTGTCTACCATTCTACCATTAAATGGCAGATAATTAGCTGATTTAATTATCTGCCTTAATTAGTCAATAGCTAAAGTGATCGGACGTGGTCGACGGTTGACATGGTCGAATAGCTATGGTTGGACGACTGGAGTGGTCGAATGATCAAGGTGGTCAAGTGGTCATGGTCGGACAGCTGGAGTGGTCAAATGGCCGAAGTGGTCGAATGGCCATAGTCGGATGGCTCAAGTGATCGAATGAACAAGATGGTCAAATCTACAGTAGTCTAGTCGGAGATACAGTAGCTGATCGATTGACTTTAGGTGATCGAAAGTTACAGAGTGTAAATAGTGGCGAGACACGAGAGTGATCGGGAGCAATCAAAGTGGCTGTGGTCGTGAACGACCGTGGTCGAATACGGCAGTGGTCGGGATAACGTAGTCGGTGGTTGGGAAAGCAACTGCGACCAGAACTACTAATTAAGATAGGTAATTAAGCTGACTAATTAGCCGACTTATTTACTTACCGTCTAGTGGCAGGACGGCAGGCAGGGAGCCACACGGTGGCTAGGCAGCAGGCGCACGTGTCAGCTCTACGCCGCTACCACCCAGCGATCGGGTGGCAGAAGTGTCATTTTTGCCATTTCCGCGTAACTCCGGCTATTTTTGCAAATACGAATTCAAAACGTGTCAGAAGTGCCAAAAACTCACCAGTTGCATTGCCTGTTGGGTAGAAAACAGCGTCTCTATCTATTTGTATCTTATAAACGAATACAAATTCTAATATTCTTGAATACAAATACGAATCAAATGTTATAACGAATGCAAATTCGAATCGAATATCTACTTAATTCGATCGAGGCTAGATATCCTTATAGCTCATGCAGTATGAAGATATTAATGATATTTTATCTTCGTACAATCATGCTTAATCATTCTAATTCATTTACTTCACCTAAAGAAATGCAAATTAACATTGAATTAAAAAACATATCCGATTAATCAATCATATTGCAATAAAATATATATATATATATATTGCTTTGCCAAATATGAATACGAATAGTCTGGATAAAATAATATTTTAGATGGTAAAAGTCCATATCTTTATTCATATTTATATTTTTATACGAATTTAAATACAAATACGAATAAGAGAGAAAGTGTTAATCAAATAGCCACCCATCCAAAAAGACGTACGTACTGCTAGGCTGCTAGTAGGGATGGAAATGGATCGAATACGATTGAATAGTCTCAAATACGAAAACGAATTCATATTTTAAAAATAAATACAAATACGAATTTGAATATTCTCGAATATGAATACGAATCGAATATCGTAATGGATACAAATTCGAATCGAATATGTACTTAATTCGGTCGAATACGAATATCCTCCTATAACTTCTGTAACAAATCTCGGTAGAATAAATTCCTAGTGATTTTGTTGTTTTTCACCAGTTACTGAAACCGTTATCGGTTTCAAACCGTCTAAATTCAAATTTCAAATCACAAAATTCGTTTGAGTTTTTCTCGGGATTTCCGCTTGACCGCTGGGCTAGGCCGACCGGTCGATAGGCATAGGAAACGAATTAAATACGAATCGAATAGTCTCGAATGCGAATACGAATATTCTCGAATATGAATGTGAATACGAATATTCTCAAATACAGATATGAATATTCTTGAATATGAATACGAACATTTTTTAATACAAATTTTATTTATCATATTTACATTTTTTTAAAATAAATATCGAATAAAACGAATAATTCTTTATTCTTTCACACCCCCAGGTGCTGGCTAGTACTCCTACCTCGCCGCACCTTGCAGACGCTGAGACGCATCAGCATCAGCCACTCGTACCCGCGGGGGCGTGGTGCTGGCCCAGACGAGGACCCAAAAAAAGTCTCGAGTCCAAGGCTCCAAGCCCGGCGGCCGGCGCAGTGGACCGGCCAGGTCAGGCTGGCGCGCCACGCCTCGCCTCCTCGCGGCTGTACGTGAATCTGCCGAGGAGGGCCGCCTCGGCGCACGATTTCTCCCGTCCTTCTTTGCAGTAGTACTTTCGCGAGCCGGCGTTACGTTTTGACGCACGGGCGGCAGGGGAAGCATGGACGAACGGGAAGGAGCCCGAGGACCAGGCAGGCAGCACAGGGGCAAAGCGAAAGGCAGCGCGTACGGCGCGATCGCACGAAAAGGAAAAATCGGAAGGCGCACGGGGCAAAGGCGCGGATACCGGAGCCGTGCCTCAGTCGAACTTCTAATTTTTTTATTTATTTTTTACTATTTATAAATTTTGATTTTTTTCTAAACGTTTGGTTTTTTTGAGTTTTTTGTCGGTTTTTTCCCGTATTTATTTGCATTACCTGTGATGAACTAACATATTTTTATTTTTTTTAAAGTTAATTACGCTAAATAAACCACCTTCAGCTATAGTGTAATTTCAGCTTGGTACAGTGTAATTTCAGCCATAAGCCACTATTTTTCAACCTAACCGAGCAGGGCCTAAATTATCTAGCTCTAGCACGTTCAGTTTTTTACTTCTTATTTTCTGTTTATTTATTCTGTTGGTTACCCTGGGTTTCAGTTTTGTTTTCATCGACTGTAATTTTCACTCGCTGCTGTCAAAGTGCAACAACCTGCGTTGTCGCTGTGCAATACCCACGGACACGCATATCTTTCCTGCCATCTTAGCAACATGGATCATCTTTCCTGCGTTGGCAGGGTAAGTTCACCTCGCCCTCTGTCACTCAGTGCCACCTCACGTATCTTTTTGCTGGCTTAAAGTCGGCTCTACTCGTGTTCGTAACGGGGACCAGACCAAGTTGGCCAGGAGATGAGGCAATTGTCCACGGGTGCTGCAGGCCGCACCACCCTACTGCAAGGACTAAAAAGTAATTAAAACTGCAGCTGGATCCAATCCAATCATTCAGAGTTTCGTTGCAGATCAACAACCTCCCTGTCCTCAGTGCACGTATTGTATTTATTATTCCCTGATCTCCAATTCAGTACGTGAATGCGTTCGAGCTAGTCAACGGGGATCAAAACGGGAAGGCTGCTACAGCGACCGACGTAGATGCGGCTTGGTGATGGTGATTTTGGAGTTCTCGTCATGAAAGCAAGAGGCCAAGGCGCTCTGGTGTCGACGTGTTGTTGTCCACTGATAATGGAGAGGTCAAGATGCAACAACCACAACAGCACCGGGATACCAAGAAATTGATGGATAACCAACGTGGCAGTCTACTATCAATGATCAATTGCTAAGTCAAATTAACCGTGAACACAAGGATGAGAACTCAGGAACTGGGAAATCTATTGCCCAAGCAGACAGTACAGTTGATGAGCAGAAAATGATTGCCTAGAGAAACCACAAGAATCCACCATTTCAGGTCTATTCTGTTCCTACTTGCAAACACCACAGATCTTAACCCGACATAAAAAAAATCTTCAGAAAAATGTTTTGGCCTAACATCCTGATATTTGTGTTTGGATAGAGTAGGTATTTAGGTTTGACAGATCTTTTTCCTAATCTTTTAGGATGGTGCCTTAGACATTCAAGCCAGTTTATTTTATCATGAAATCAATCACTAAATTCTCAAATCTACCAACCAAGGCCTGAAAGCCAACCCGACAAGCACCCCATCACAACCGAAAGAACAAAAAAAGGGCACTCCAAAGAAGAGTTTCAGAGATATGCTGCCGAAATGATCGGTAGATTCGGTACAAACAATCTAATCAAACTAAATGTACGCACAACTCGACAACAGAACATTGTTTTCCAATTTCCACGACGTAAAGCACGAACCAGACAACTATCCACTGATTAGCTCCAGTTGTCGCCATCCTGGGAATAAAGTGGGTACCTGCCCACCCTAGATGATAACAATATCCCATAGGCTAAGCATCCAAGTTAGCGTTATAGGATCCCTACTACTGCTAAAACGTAAGTGGTACGACTTCTTCAGCACTAAGTGGTTCAAAGGGATCAAGTGACCACACTAGAAACATGGACAATTCGGTGCCAAATATTGACTTGTCCATAAATGTGGCATATGCAATGGTTGGGTACATTTCAAGGATCTATGGTCTGTCTAATATAGCCCATCTCAGGAAACTCTCATTTCAACAGAGTATATGGACCAAATACAAATCCCCAACTGCAAATCAAATGCACGGAAAACAGAAACCAAACGGTAACTGTTAACGAATACACGGAAGTGACTATTCTATTGAACCTTAAGTAAAATTAGAAATGTCAAAAATATAAGGAAGAGATTACCCATCAGGAAGATCCAGTGCTTTATGCCATTTGAGAAACCAATATCACAAATATTTCTTGTTGACGGTATGTTCGACAAGTGGGTGGCACACAAATCAGCACCCCATGACAGCACAGTTATAAACAAAGTTACCAGAAGGTTTGCTTCCGATCATGTTCCATTGCAAGGGCCCCTCCCTTGGGATCCACGAATGGAGCTCAATCATCCCACCACCGAGAACTCTTGGTCCACCAATCACCAAGAGCCGCTCTCCACATCCCCGGAATGCAATACCCCAGCCATTCACAGCTTCTGGCCGCTCTGGTAACTCTCCCAGTGTTGTCCATGTGTTATCCTTTTTATTATACTTTCTTACTAGTTTTCCTGCATATTGCGCTGCATATAACTCATTATCGACTACAGCAACAAGGGGAGGCGCACCACTTGCACCATTGAGCCCCTGTGACATGTTCTCTATCACCCTCCATGTACCCTTATCTAAATCATACTCTTCTCCGCAGGTCAGCACCTCTGTGTTACTGGCCATTCCACCAACAACATAGAACTTGCCATCCATGAAGACTCCAGAGCACATTCGCCTAGCCTTATTCATGCTTGGAAGTGGTATCCATCTCTTAGTTTCGGAGTTATACAGCTCAGCAGAGCGAAGCACATGCCCTTGAGCATCCATGCCACCAGCTATAATTGCCTTATCTCTGAAACTAGCTGATCCAAACAAACATCTAGGGGCATTCATTTCAACACCCCGTGACCATGAGTTCGTCATAATGCTATAGCTCAGAACAATATGTGCAAGAATCTCCTTGCCAAACACCAGAAGTTCAGTGCCCACAGCCAGTGACTCCTTGTCAGAGCACATGAAACACTCATTAGGTGGCATCCTTGGAAGCGTCATCCACCGCGAACGGTAGGGGTCATACGCCTCCCACTCCTGCACATTGCAGGAGAAATAGACCCAGTGTTCTGCAATCCCCAACTGCCGCCGTTCCCTATACAGTTCACCACCATGGACAAGTGAGCGGAAGCTCCGGCTGAGTGATGCAATGGAGCCATAATCAGACCGAGAGCAACGGGCAAAGCAACTGATTGAGTTGTCCCGGCCAATAGAACTTATCAGCGTGTTTGAATCGGAGTAGCCCTGATCATTACTGCCTTGATTGTCCAATGGCTCTTCCTCGTGGTTGTCCTCAGATTTGGGCCGCTTTGTCAGCAATGCCACTGCAGCAACCCCATCGTGATCAATAGCCAGGGCCCCAGGCGGGCGCTTAGTCCTCGTGATCTTGAGGAGGTGGTAAGTCATGTAAGCTAATCTGGATTCCTGCTCGCAGGAGCTAGGCAGCGACCTCGAGATCAGGCAAGATTGACCCTCCAACATTCCGTCAGGATCTACAACAATATCTCAATTGAGAGGGAACCTATACACAATACCCCGACCCCTCTCTATGCATCTTGAACCTGCAAGAGATCAAAACTAGGTCACCAGGAATTCTACTCGAATAAGAGTATTATTCTAGCTATGCAAATAGCAGCAGAAGATCGCATTTGTGTACATAACTGAAAGTTGCAAGAGATTTCCAAGCATCACTCAGCTCAATCAATCAAACAAGAATGCATATGACTTCAACCCAGGAAAAGCCTAACAATACTCCTAACACTAATGAACATTAGAAGTTTGGGCAAATGGTATATATTGATTACAAAATTTACAAAACAGCAGGGGATTAATAGAAGATTGCTGATTACTCACTGGATAACATGACCATGATAAATCCAACCATAACAGATCCATACGTGAGCCAAAAAAATTCAAACGGTTAATATTACAAACAGCTATTTAATACAAAGAAATTTACATCTGGGCTAACACGTGTCATATCTATGTGAACATGCTTCTTGCAGCTGAACTGTAAGAACTGGATTCCAAGTTGGTCCTATGTCCATATACATGAGCTTCTGGATGATAGGTGAATTTAATAGAGATCAACCATTTTGGTACAGCAGCGAGCATAATGCAAAATTATCAGCTTGAATAGGAATATTCACAACTTAGAAAGGAGCATAGCTAATGTTGATTCTTACTAAGAAGTAAAAAAAATGTCTAACAGGTTGGAGGGAAAAAAGATCTTGGGGAGTAGCAAAAATATGCTTGATTAAAAAACTATTGTTACTCTAGATAATACTACTTTTCTATACTTGAAATTAAGGATGGCAAATCTGAACAGTTGCGTCGTCACCGATGTTATTACCCAACAAAATTGTGCTCCACTGGCTTTAGCCAGCAGCCCAGAACTAACTACCGGCTACCAGCTGCTCATCCAACGGTTTAATCTTTATCTTTCCCAGTCGTCCATTACAAGAACCAGGAATGAATAATTCGAGGAAAAAAACCGTATTCAGGCAACAATAGAGAACAAGGCTGGATTTAACAATACGCCGGCTGCCTGGCCAACAATCGCACCTCAAGCCGTGCCCGTCCGCTCGGCGACAAGGCGCTTCCTCCTGGCTCCTGCGGCTCGCCCCCGCCGCCGTCGCAGGTCGCCGACACGGCCGCACTCGGCGGCGGCGGTGGCGAGCGGAACCGGGTGACGGAGACACCCGGAGATCCTCGCCGGCGATCGGCGGCCCCGGGAGATGGGGACGCCGACGGGATCAGGGAGGAGGCGGAAAGGAGGAATCGGACGAGGCGCGCGGAGGCTAGGCGGCCGGGGAGGTGGGGCGGGGTGGGCGGGCGGCCGCGGCGGTGGCAGGCAGTTGGGACGCGGCTGGAGGGGGGGGGGGGGGGGGGGAGAGCGAAGAGGAGGCGCAGCTATGGGCGATGCGGAGGGGAGGAGACGCGCAGTTATACGGTACGGGGGAGGCTGAGTTTATGGGAACGGGAAAAAAGCCCGAGCGAGCGAACAGGACGGCGTCTGATTTTGACGCGGCGGCTTACGCTGCTCTCTCGCTCGCTTCGCACAGCTCACATGGGAAAGGGGAAATAAAAACCGGACAGATGAATTCTCGGTTGCTTAGAATTTTGGAAATGGGGCGACGAGCTTGGGGTCTCCGTCACGCCGGGGACGCGGTAACCGGGGGGAGTCCGTGGGTTCGAACGATCCGCGAGTTTGCTGCTGCTGTTGTTCTTGTATGCTTGTGCTCCGACGGAGGAGTGTCGATTTCGAAATTGACTTCTCGCGCTGTAAAATAACCAGCGCGCGGCGGTGCTTATTAGCTCCGCCTAATGCCATTTTGTTTGTTTCAGTTGCTGCGAGCGTTGGTCTAGCGGGGGCATAGGTGTTTTTTTAACTATGGTTTGAATTTTAAAAAATACTTCATTTAAAAATTAGTTGTTATAGAAAATTAAAAAAATAAAAGCTGAAAAGAAATAATGATATTGTGGCACGCATGGCCAGAATGATACTGGCGCAAGGGCCGCGGGCTCAAACGGTTGGACCGGCACTGTAGCTGGATCAAGTACATGCAGTGGGCAATGGGCATCTTTCTCTTCCCTTTCCTTTGGGACATCCGAAACTCCTTGGTTGCACAGATCCAATTTTTTTTGCGGTGAACAAGGTCGCATTCTAGAGTTCGTTTTCTGCACGCACACTCTGAGCTGTACTCTTTGGAACGGCGTGTACTTTCTCTCTCCTCCTCCTCCTTGCTTTTCTTTTTTTTTCGTTTTGTCTTTTTTAAAATTCTGACGGCAACAGTTTGGTCAATCGTTTGCTTCACTGTGTGGTGGATGCGATTACCGGTCGGTTCAACGGGCTGGTGTATCTACGCGCGTAGACAAACTCCGGACCACAGGTATCGTGCGACAGTCGTAAGACCGTACTCTACTGGCCGGCAAAGTAGGGATACTGTTGTATTTTAGATGCGATTATACTTGCACGAACTATGGAGCAAACGTATTTGCACGTGTTTTTCAAATTGGGGTCGTATATGTACTGTAGCACCGCATTTAATTACACGAGCCAACGAGTGATGACCATTTCGAATAATGCTACAGTGTTTCTCGCAATTGGTTTTGCTACGTGGTTTGATTTGTGCATTTGCATCGCCAGGACGCTAAACAGAGTAGCTGGGGTGGAGCTAGACGAAAGTTTAACCATGTGACAGACAAACTGTTCTCCCTTTTGGTGTTAATCTCACGGTTGTTTATGGTATATTAGCACGTCTGATATGTCCTCGGTAATAGCTAAAATAGTTTCAAAAACAGTACTCACCAAGAAGGGTGGAACTAGAATAAAAATGATCTAATTCACCACTTCACTCTATATATAACAAAATATATAGTTTTCAAATAATATTATGCTAAATAGTAATATGTTCGGTAATTTTTAGCATCAATACTTTAATGTAACCAATGACAGCCGATGGCGCCGATTTCTTCTATTTTCTGGCGACGGGCCCCTGCCTAGCTGAGTGCGGTTGCGTGGCAGACGTGATGCACATTTTCTGGCCAACATGCGAGACGAACAACCGTCGAGGGCTGCTGCCACGTGACATGCTTCGGGATCATCAAATAGACGTCGTGGTCTGTTGCGGTCCTCCATCTTAGACTAGTTTAAGGGCTGAGTTGGCCTACTGTAATTGCCTCATGAACTGAAAGAAATATAGGCTTCTCGTGAACTGCTACTAACTACTGAAAATTTGGGATGCTAATGCTTTCTTCATTGGGTTTCAAGGAAATAATCAAGTACACTGAGCTTAGCTTGAGAGATTTACATATAAATTGAAAATATTAATTCTTGTTAAAAGAAATTTTTGGACTCACCAAGGTGGTGATCGGTTCAGCTTAAAAGCTCATGGCTTATGGCTGAAAACACTGTAGCTGGCTGAAAAAAGCACTGTAGCTGACAGAGGTTTATTTAGCATAATTAAATTTAAAAAATTTAAAAATATAAAAAATATGTTAGCCCATTACGTATAATACAAACAAATACGGGGAAAAACCGGCAAAAAAGCTCAACAAAAAGCCAAAAGTTTAGAAAAAGACGAAATTTATGAATAATGAAAAATAAGTCAGAAACCGAATTGATCAGGTAGTTTCGCCCTTGCTCACCCACCATGGCAGTCATCTCTATCAATATTCGACTGAATCAAACCTATGCACGTCAAACATCTCTCCTGTGGTACACGGGGCTGCCACGTGTAGCCATGGTAGCCCGCCCAGGAACATGGCAACTGCCAAACACGTCCCAGGTCTAAACACGTCTCTTATGCGTAAATCATCAGCTTTGCTCTTCGTTAGTTCCGGCCTTCTTATTCTTCAATAGGAATCCTATCATAGGGTAGCTACCTCCATTCTAGTAAAGGCCAACATCACTCTTTCGGGGGAAACATAGGGCCAGAGTTAGGCATGGAAACAGAAAAGGAGTGTTGTTCCTTTTAGCAAAAGATGCAGTATTTTCAGCTGATAATTAATCTAACATTTAGCTTCACCGGCATTTAAATTTAGATACTCTCTAGTTGTTTTCTTCTCAGTAGTGGAAAGACCAAAGTGTAGTATGATCACTTCCTTAAAAAAAAGTAACTGTAATATGACTGCATTTACTGGTGAATGGCGCATTCCTCTGTCTCGCACGTTCGCTATGAGTTGAGCTAAGCCCGTTCCAAACGCTTTCAGATTCTGATTTATTTTAGCTTTTGATTTATTTAAACCACAAATCACTTGGAACGCATCGACTTGTAATTTCAACTTATTATGATTTTTTTGGATTTTTTGGAGTTTTTTTGTCTTTTATTTTTTTCCCTTATTAATTTACATTGTTTGTGATGATATAATAGTTTTTTATTTATTTTTCTTAGAAAAAGCTAACAACCGCTACAGTGAAATTTTAACCATAAATCAAAAATCATAGCTAGAAGTTTAAGTCCAGTTAGAGCAGGTCTAAGAGCATCTCCAAGAGATGCTTTTTCTCACCCCCTATATTAAAATATTGGGTATGAAAACTAAAAACAAACTCCAACAGATACTCTAAAACACACCCAATAATTTTGGTACTCTAAAATTGAGGTGGATCACCATCAAATATACAGTGCCTAGATAGTAATTTTAGGGATCCAAGTTTAGAGGAGCTGCTGAAGGAGGGGAAGGATTTAGAGGACAATTTTTTAGGAATACTCCCAATATGAGATTTTAGAGGACAAAATATTGAGCCTCTCTTGGAGATGCTCTAAGGGAAAAGAGATGGTAAGTTAGGCATCTAAGAATCGTGAGGCAACTTGTAGGGAAGTATTGATTGGACAAACAAATACTAAGTTTCATTATTTTCTAGCACAATCCATCCATTCCCTTCGTTGTATAATAATTAACAAACTAAGCGCAAAATATGGTTTGGTATATATTACTTCAAGGAGAGAAAATTGGGCGGCATTTGCTAAGATTTGCACCCAAAAAAACTTATCCCTCTTATGCATGGGTTAGCTCTCCAATGTTACAATCAACCGAGACGAAAAATTGCCACTTTTCCTTTTTGCTTTCTAAGGACGTATGGTAAGGTCACCCACAACTTACTTGAAAGGGGAAATTAAATAAGTTCAGCAGCGACGGATAGAAAACCACATTTAATATACTTATTGCAAAGCCGAACGAAGAAAGGGTCCATGGATTGTTCGGTTTTTGATGTGGACATATTACAGAAAGCTCGATTACGATTTACTAACACCCCAAAATCAAAAAATAATTCTCTCTATCCATCATTTTTTTTGTTTGCTTGACATCTATTTTTTTAATGGAACATATTGATATATTTTCTGAGCTGGTGATTTGTCAGCACAGACATGTTGCATGGACATATTTTAGCCCGAAAGAATATCAATTAGCCTTAGAATTTTGGAGTGTGCTTTTATAATTAAGGAGCTCTTTTCTTTCACAAGGTGCCCCGCTACAAGTGGTTTACATGGCAGAGCTTATGATTTATTTTGCACTGTAATTGCTGTTGGTTTATTCTACGTAATTAAATATAAAAATAAAAAATGTTTTATCTGTGCGGACAATGTAAAGGAATAAATAGAAAAGGCAATAAACCTCAAAAAACCAAAAAACTAGAAAAGACAAAAAGAATCATAAGCCATAAATTGAAGCCGTTTGGAGTTAGGCTTTGGCATGCCTATGCTCATGCCGGTCAAACAAGTTGACCGTGTCACCAGAACAGAAAAATCCTTAGAAAAGAGAGTCAAATTAGATACGTGGGTTTGATTTTTTCCTTTGACCATCATAACATGATTGGGAGGAGAACAAGTTACGTGTAAGTCACTTTTAAAATTGCGTTTGCCAATTGTCAATTCTGACTGATGTAATCTTGATACATACAAAAATGAGAACATGGGAATTGAAGAATGAAGATTGATTCAACTAAATTTAGTTCGGGGTCAAAGGGTAGAACTCTGATTCGGAACATATTGATAGGTCAAAAGGCGACGTTCCAGTGATTGAAATATTCAGAACTTTCTACAGGTTGCAACTGTATGCGTGAGTACAGAATAAATTACATCAAAACCCACCTATATTTTCTGTATTTTGTACACACACGCAAAAAATCCTCTCTTTTTTCGGAAAGACATAGGGAGTACTATTGGTCTATTAGTAAAGGAACTTCGTGATATAAAAAAAAAGCAAAAAACACAAAATGTCAATTTTGTCAATCAGTGGGACGTTATGGAACAACAAATATGCTTAATAGGTAGCTTGAGTGCTGCACGGAAAAAAGAATCAACAGAAGAACCTCAAAATGGAATTGAATAACTATTGTGAAGCATTTGAAATGTAGCGGAATATCCCCGCCACATCAGATTGATGCATATTGATCGAACTAGAACGGTAAATTCTTTCACTTAATTGGATGTTCTTTATGTAACCACTTGAGTGGTTGCCTATTAATACTGGCGAATCCGTGCCGGTGTAACACTCTGCAGCTGTTTGGAATCGTTCTTCATGTTTTCCTTCTACTTTTCATTTTTTTAAGGTGGTGAGAACAACTGACCAATGTAATTAATCTAAGACTCACAATCCACACATCATGAATTTAAATGATGAAAACTCATAATAGAAAAATACACATAAATAACATACCTAAACTATACTTGATGGGAATCAAACTCTGATTATCAGTCAGAGAGATAAGGTATCACACCTCTATGTTATCCTACAATTTGGCATTGCCCTTCTTTTCATCAGAGCATCCGGACACACCACGGCTGTTTGCATTTGACATCTTCACATGTCACCACATTATATTGCCTTAATTTTTACCGTAACCAAATAAATTAACATGTTTATTTACTTGCGAAGTATGGCTAACACAGAAACAGAGCTTGCGCGCTCACCCTCTCGTGTGTTCAGCCGTTTCGATGTCACGCTCGCAATTGCAGAGCCGGGACAGGAAAATTAGTTGGGCGCAGGTAGGCCATCATCATTCTCGCGATGTGGCAGCTGTAACACCCTTCCTCCCGCGTGCCCCCAACGTTTTTTTCTCCCGATTTCACACGTTTCCATTTGGGCAAGGGCGCACGTCCATGCCTCGCCCACCTCCATCTATACGACCGTGACGTGCCGTTGAACGTCGGCTCGTATGATTGCGACATTCCGATCAACGCTCCAGCTTCGACCATTGCTGGATACGCCATTCCCGGCTTTGAAATTAAGTGTTCCGATGCTGCCTTACCGGTTGAACTACGACCGATTCAACCGCGACGGGTGTCACCAGCACGGTAGAGATTAGAGAGCTCCGTCTTCCATCACCATCCAGCCTGTCCGCTCATTTTAGCTTTCGCTTCTAGCTTTTAATTCATTATTTTTTATTTCATCTTTTTTAACCTTTTGGCTTGTAAAGATTTTTTTGCCTTTTTTTCTTCTTATTCGTTCGCATTTTTCGTGATAGGCTAATCTGTTTTTTTAATTTTTTTTAAATTTAATTATACTAAATAAGACATCAACTATAAAAAAAATAAATCAGCTCCAATAAAAATTATAAATCATCGTTAAACTAAGCACCATCTCAGTCGACCAGTCGGCTCGGTTTTTTTGTCCAGTGTGAATACCTAGCTAGCCTCCAGCAGGAGACCTAAGTAGGTACGTGCATCACTGCCCCCATCAGGCTCTCCTGGTCCCACTCGCAGTCGTACTCAAATAAGACACTTAGGATTCATAATACCAATGGATAATCACCGAAAATTAGTTTTATCAGGCACACCGATTAGAGTACAGATTAGTCTCAAATATTTTGGTTCAATTTGAATTTGCATTAATTTTTACCGATTTACACCAAATTGTTTTGAAAATTTTGTCTGAAAAACTTTGATGTTTTTTATTTTTAGACTTTTTATTTAAATTTTTATTTGAAATTTCTGGTCAAAATTCTCTAAAATTTTCTAATTATTGGTGAAATCGATTTAATTGGGCCATTAAAATTTTTAAATCGGTTTTTAAAACCTTGCACTTTTGTAGCCACAAAAGACCGGAAGCAAACATGCAACTTACTCCGCGAATCATCAGAGCAACTCCAGCAGGACCCCTACTTAAGCCCTCAAACCTCATATTTGAGAGCCAGAGCAAAAACTGAACTCCAACAGGGCCCCTACTTGGCTTTCAAAAATAGGAGGCCTCTCAAATGAGGTCTCAAAGCCCTCATTCCCAGGGGCCCTCCCCTGACTCTCATCCTACAGTTTTTTCCCGCTCGTGAAACTTCCCCCGCCTCCACCCCCAAAATCCCCCGCCTCCGCCCCCAAAATCCTCCGCTCACCCCCCCAAAATTCCCCGCCTCCGCCGCCTGCTCGCCCCCCGCCTCCGCTCTCCGCCGCCTCGCCCGTCGCCTCCGCTCTCCGCCGCCTCGCCTGCCACCTCCGCTCTCCGCCGCCTCGTCCGTCGCCGGCGCCTCCGCCCGTCGCCCGACTCCTCTACTCGCAGGTCCCATGTGTCAGTGTGTAGTGGAATGGATTTGAGGGCTTAGATTTGAGGGGTGCTGTTGGAGTAGATGCAAAAAAAATTGGACCCTCAAAAATAAGGGGAGCTCTCAAATGAAAAGTATGGGCCCTGTTTTGAGGGCTACTGCTGAAGTTGCTCTCACCACACACGATAAAAAGCACCAGTCGGCTCGTCAGGCACACAAACGCAGAAGCTGCAAGATCCAATGTTTTTCCCGATACGGCAACCGGGCCCGTTCAACGACAGCGAACGGGAACGGGGAAACAGAGATGGCGTGGGCATGTTCTTTTTTATTTTGATTTGTCTATTGTTATTTGTGAGATAGATTACAGAGTAATAGAAACTTACATACAGTTTAAGCCAATATAAATAAAATCGTTATAGTATATATTACAATCAACTTATAAATTTGTTTTAAAAAATATTCTATTTAAAAGCTAATTACTATAAAGAAAATAAAAAACACAGCGTTGGAAGCTGAGGGCCTGTTCTTTTCCTCTGAAGCTGGCGGCTTTTGGCTTTTGCTACAGTACCTAACTTTTAAACGGAGTATTTTCTCAAGATGGGGTCTACAAGTTAAACGATCTACATGTTAAAAGCCCAACATCTGTACCAGCTAAAATTGCAAATGAATATCTGTCTCTCCGTAATCTGTACCGTAAACAGCCAAAATTTAAAATTTTCAACCTAAAACTATAAGCCGCAGCCGAAAAGAATAGGCCCTGAAAAAGATCGTACCAACGTCCCCCTCGATCTTACGTCGTGAGCCGTGGAAAATCAGGGAAAAGGCAGCAAGTGTACTAAATTGCGAGAGCACTGTCGATCAGTGGCCGGCGGCGCACGCGGCTTGCACCGCAGCGCGCTCCGAGTCCCTGCGTCGTCCTGCTGCTTGCTGGCCAATGCGGCCACGCCTCTCGTTGCCTTTTCGGCCTTTCTTTTTCTTCGCTTGCCGTCTCGCGCCCTCCCGCCCTCCCCGTTTTCTTTTTTCGATCTTGAAAGATGATGGATGATAACCCAAGTGGGAGTGGGGCTCCACGCCAACCACCCCAACTTGATGGACAGGGGCAGGTGAAGCAGGAGTGGTGGTACTTTCAATCACCAGTTGGCCAATCGCTCGCCTAAAATCTCTCTTTCCATCTAGTAATCAGATGGGGAAAGCTAGGAAGGACGGGAGGCCCAGACTGAACGGCGAGCATCATAAATTTCTTTCTGCACCTTGTTAATTAATAATTTACTGCACTGCTTGATTGCTGTATGTACAGAATGTGTACGTATCACCTACTGATGACTGATGTCCTCTGGTTGGCTAACAAACATATAATGATTTCGTGATCAAGCAGTAGGAAAGGCTTTGCAACGATCGTGAAAACTGAAAAGCGCTTTCCGATAGGGACGATCCTGCGCTTGTTGGTTTGTTCTTTGAGCGAGTAGAGAGAAACATAACAAGCTCCTCTCTATCGTCTCTACTTGTACAGCCGGAAAAGCCTTTTCCTGACAGCGAGCGGCGATGCTTGCTGCACTTCTGCAACTACTGGCCGGCTCCTTTTCTTCTTTTTATCCGCTCTCGTCGGATTGGATTTGGACTCTGAACTCCCTGTTCTTTTTGTTGTTCGAAAGGCTATCTGATCTCTCGCGTAAACCAGACCACAAACCACAAAGCCATGCAACGCCACTACCGCGATTCGGCTGACATAATTAATAGAAGTTAACGTCTCATCTAGCTCTCTCGGTCTCTCCCTCTCTCTCTCTCTCTCTGCTTGGGACGAAAGGGATAATGGATGGGGCAGTTACACGTGTAGCTCAGTTTCTGGTAGCCGAAGAGATTTTTCTTTCGCAGATGCGTAATGTCGACGAAACGAACAGACAAGACACCAATAAGGAACAATAATCGAGAACACGACAAAAATATTTAACAACGAAGAGTAACCGAGAACACGACATCTAGATTTAATATGAAAAAGCTTTGCGAGAAAAAAATCACCGACTATATGAAGAAATTACAATGCATTTTTAGTGTAACGAGGTGTCTATATCTATCCAACATGTATCTTGCAATATGTTTCCTATTAAAAGGATTACAGAGGGTATAAATACCTTTAAAATAAGAGTCCTAAACGAAGAAGAAACAGAATTTTAATCGGCAAATGGAGCAATAACCTACTTGGAGACGAAGCAAATCCTAATCAGAGACAACAAAGAGTTATTGTCACAAACGTCTCGAATAGCCACGTCTGACTCTAGTCAGCACAAGCATCTTTGGACACCACGTTTAATACATGTCAATGCAAAGTCTATTACAGACATGAAGATGATCTAATTATAATATTCGACCAATACGCATTGCTCACAACCAGTCATACTGTCGAAACATATGTGAACAGTCCAAAAATCTCAACCATTTCAAAATCATAGACAAGTTGGGTAATGAGTTATGATAGGATTTTGTCGACCTGATTGCTTTAGCTTTTAAGGAAAATCTAATTTGACCCTTTAAACGATTGAACCAGATCAGAAAGTGGATCCGATTAGATTCGGACCATAAAATACAACACATAACGGAAAACACATGACGGATAGTGTTGAGCGACTAACAACTAGCCGGTCTTCTTCCAGATGAATCAGCAACTAACCTGCGCTTTTTTTCCCGTGT
The DNA here is from genome assembly GCA_017311315.1 of Dendrocalamus latiflorus. Lineage (NCBI taxonomy): Eukaryota > Viridiplantae > Streptophyta > Magnoliopsida > Poales > Poaceae > Dendrocalamus > Dendrocalamus latiflorus. The sequence continues at coordinate 4,230,142 of CM029634.1, read as the reverse complement.
GCTATATGGCATGTACAGTGTTTGTCTGTTTATTTGTGGTTTCCACTGGTTTCTGTTTATTTGAGTTTGGCAGTTGTAAAGGCATTTAGTGAGTAGAAGTAATTTTGTCCCGGTCAATGGAATGCATGGAGAAATGATTACAAGGCAGACATTTTTGCCATCACGATATATGATCACTCCCACATCCATCTCTGTCAGCGTTGTCACGTACAACAGTTACTGGGTGACAAAAAGTTGCCCAACCCAAACCAACGAGAAAGGAAAGGAGCCGACTCGGCCGGGCCATTGGTTGGTGTTACGTTCTCATTGCCTCATATAATTGCGGCACGGCGCACTGATCTTGACGGAAATGAACCGTACTTTTCGTAGCTACAATAACGTGTGTGCCTCGCGCGAGAATGATCAGAAGGGCACGTACGTTAGGGTGTGTTTGGTTGCCTGAATCTCCTTCGTCCTGGATGGGTGGATCCGTATAATCTGAGAAAGAGCATGTTTGGTTGCCTGTATGAGCGGATACAGCCTGTATGAGCGGATGCAAAAATACGCCCTCATCCTGGATGGGTGGATACGCTCAAAATGAGCTTCACTAGCCATCCTGGATGAGTGGATGCAGTGTATCTTATGCGGTCCCACGTGTCAGCCTCTCAGGTTTGGTAGACTGCATCCGCTCATACAGGCAACCAAACAGCATCTCAGTTTTTTTGTATCCGCTCATACAGCCTCACCAAACATCTTCTTTTTCTGAAATACGATTTCACTCAACCTGCATCCACTCATCCAGGATATACGATGCAACCTCCATCCACGAACCAAACACACCCTTAGGGAATCCGATTGGATCGACTCTGACAAGCTAGAAGTAGGCTTCATTCGTGAGCTGGGCGTCGCAGGCAGGTTTTGATTTGTCTGGTATTATATGTGCACTTAAGCACCTGCTAACCTGCTTATCTCATCTCCAGTGTGTAAAGAATGGCCTGAGCTTATTATCTCAGTTTGATTATTTAGATTATGACAACGTGAACGAACTCGATGTGCATTTGGAGCTCGCACTTTCATTAGCCTTCTAGGCCTGGCTGTCACGAACGAAGTCACAGCGTCACTGGAGGCAAGCTAGCTATGGCTTAGCCTTTTTGACGTGGTTGTGCGTAGCCGCGTAGGCTGGGACGAAAAGGTTCGGGCCGTTCGGCCAGTTTGGCGGCCCAAACTAGTGACTCTTTTGGACCGGTCTTCTCAGCCTTAACTAGGCCCACTAGTTGTGGGCCTATTTGATTTCTAAATGGAATTAAATATGATGTTCTCCTGTTGGCCCAACATGGCCGTAGGAAGCATGACATTGCCTGCAGCAGAACAGCAGTGTCTTGGAATTTATGGCTTAGTATAATCATTTAGGCCTTGTTTAGAATGCTAGAAACTTTCCAGTTTCCTTGTAGAAAATGAACTTTTCTATGTGAGATTCATGTGCTTCAACTTTAACATAGGCCCTTTTCTGATTCAAAATCATTTTTGCGCCAATATATTTTTTGGAAAGCGATGTAAAGTAGTGCATGTACTATGCATGTCTGGTCGGTCGTGAGCCGAAGGACATGGCCGATGGTAGGAGGGGCCAACAGAGACCGGTGGCAGATCCATTCATGAGTGATGATTCACTAGATAGGTGCGCGCGCTACACTGCACGTAGACCAGTTAGACGGATGGTAGGCGGCCCAAATACATAATCTGACTTCTCTCTATGATTTGTCCTTTGGGTAATCTTTTTTGGTTCTAATGATGTGTCCTTCATGCTAAAAGCCTTGAGCCAATGGTATAGTCTGTTTTTTTTTTGCAGCATATGACATATAGTTTATGGTTTATAACTTCTCTCAAATAAATAAATAGCATGATTTCTCTATCACCGTTTTAAGGTGGCTTATCGGGATAGTTTTTTAGAAGCGGCTCATTAGTTTTCAGTTCATTCGCACAAATGCTCGCACTAGGACCTAAGCCACAGACATAAGCCAATGCCTAAAAGAACAGGTCCATAGTCAACTAATGAATTGAGCAAACTATCATTGTTTCCATTTGTCACCACTGCCAAAAAAAAAATGGTGTATCATCTCATGTGGTTCGAGCTTACGCTCATATTGTATTTACTTGTGCTATTTCAATACTTAGAATTGAATTGGTTGTCACCTAGGATTGGAAACCATAATCCAATCCACAAATAGCATCCCTAAATTGGCAAAGAATGAGAGAAACTGAGAGAGAGAGAGAGAGAGAGAGGGAAAGAGGAAACTCACCGGTGCTCTGCAATGACCGGTTGCCAGATTAGTGACGCAACATGCCTAATCGGTGGGACAAAAGATTTGGTGCAAGATAGGCCCTATCCATCGTCCTCACGCTGGCCCCCCACCATCACCAGCGCCGCCCATCGCTCTCACCCCTGTCATTAGCTCCGTGGGACAGAAGATTTGGTGCAAGATAGGCCCTAGCCATCGTCCTCACGCTGCCCCTCCTCACCATCGCCAGTGGCGCCCATCGCTCTCGCCCCTGCCAACAGCTCCACAAAGCACGATAGTGTAAAGAACTAATAGCAAGCCAACCAGGACACTGTGAAGAAATCAGTACACAAGAGCAAAATTAGAGAAACGAGAGGAAAAGAGGGAATAGCTAGATGAGTGATGCGGATACAGACATGTCTAACATTTTTAGTTAAATATATTATTTGACTGAAAGAAATTATTGAGTCGTATTAAATATTATCAGGTGAACTCTAATTTAATTGGGTCTTTAATTATCATATTTGGAGATACAGAGCTACTACTATGTTATGTATTTATATGCAGACCCGTACTCGTTCTGCACAAACCTAAAGTGAAGATGTGTTTAGAAGGTCTCGTCGATACTAGTGTATCGTTCATCACTTCAAGTGTACAAGATGACGAGGACATCCCAATTGGGCTGAGTACACGAGTATGAGCTAAAAAGATTAATCAACAGGTGAACTCGCTCCTAATTGAATCTGATTTTAATTTATGAGAGAACTGGATATTACCTCATGCAAATGTTGTCTACGTGCTCAGGTTTGAACGATGTGAAGATTTTGGAATTGAAAACATGGAGGCGAAGCTAACGGAGAAGAAATACATGGAGCCAAGCAGTGGAAGACACGTTCAAGTCCTAATTACCACGTCGGATCGTCTACAAGTTCAATCGAACTCACAAAGATGCTTTGGACATTCAAATGATTTCAACTGGTATAAAAAAAACTACCTTTGGATCGGTTTGATCGACCTCAGATGTGTTCAGGACCGTTCAATCCACATCAGACACTCGCAAGACCTTCAAAACGTTTGGATCAATCCGAATGGTTTCGACTGTCCAAACCGTCTGATCAGCATTGGACGCTCATGTACTTCGGAGACGTTCGGACTGCTCCGAACGATCGCGCCGTCCAATTTTCCACAGACTCCTCGATCACCTTGGAAATGTTCGAGCCACTCAAATGAGTCGTACCATCCGGTCTTTAACAGACTGCCTGATCGCTTTGGAGATGTTCAGACTGCTCCGAACATTCGCCCTTCTACGTCGTAGAGTACAAATAATGTGGTAGAGTACAAAGGTCTATTGGTAGGGCTTTGATTAGTGAAAGCACTTGGGATTCACAGAATACTAGTGAAAGGCAATTCTTAACTAGTAGCGAATCAAGTTGGAAAAGACTATCAATGCTCGAGTACCGTGATGTTATTTTATCCAACAGAAGTAAGGAAACTCGAAAGGTATTTCTTCAATTTCGAGATCTAAGATATTCCTAAAAAATAAAATGTTTTGGCAGACCAGTTGGCACAGATGGCTTCCTCAAGATCGCCCATCATGTCTGGAGTTTTCTCGAGCAACTCTATAAATCCTCAGTAGTAAAGCATTTTGAAGACGCTTCACGAAGGTAGCTCAGACCGACCCTAATAATGATTGGAAGATATCAATCTATGAATATCTTTAGCATGGTACATTTCCTGAAAATGATGCAGAGGCTGATCGTATAGCTCGAAAAGCCAAATTATACACTCTGATCAAATATACCCTCTACAAACAAGGAATTCACTGAGTGCTGATGAGATGCATATCTCAAAAGGATGGTTTGAAACTCCTATCTAACATATATGGCAGAGTCTGTGGAATATATCATTCCTATAGAACTCTGATTGGTAAAACCTTCCAACAAGTGTACTACTGGCTAACTGCCCTCCATGATGTAAAAGACCATATGACAATGTATGTACAATGTCAGTTTCATTGTCGATAAGTGCATCAACCTGTACAAACTTTGCAAACTATACCTCTTTCTTGGCATTTTGCAATATAGGGACTAGATATTCTGGGACCTTTCTCAAGTGCACCTGGGGGCTTTGAATTCTTTTTTATAATGATCAATACATTCACAAAATGAATAGAAGCTGAGCTAGTTATTAAAATAACAACTGAAACCACCAAGAAATTCATCACAAAAATGTGATTACATGATTTCATATTCCAAGTCATATAATCACCAACAACGGTACCCAGTTTTCAAGCAAAAATTTTCAAGAATTCCACGAGAATCTAGGTATCAAGATATGTTACACCTCAGTGATTCAACCACAAAGTAACTGGGTAGTAGAAAGAGCTCCTCTCTATATTATGGGCTATTCCGACCATGACTAGTCATGCGATTGGTAAAACATCATTCTTTCTAGTTTACAATGCAGAAACCATACTTCCTCTGGAACTAAAGATTGGCTCTACTCAAATAGATTGTTATAATGATAATGATGCAGCAAAACGAAGGATTGATGTCATCAATTTTCTTGAAGAACAACAAAACGCAGCCTTAATATGATTGGCAGTCTAACAACAAGCCATGCGAAGGTAGCACACTCATAAAATGCAGCCTCGTTGCCTAGCTGTAGGTGATCTGGTTCTTAGAAAAATTTAGAGTCAGGCAAATCGTAACAAACTTTCACCTAAATGGAAAGGTACTTACTCTATGATCGAAGTCACCAGACCAGGCTTAGTCAAGGTTTTGTAAATTGGTTTTAAATTTTACCAGGGGAGGGGGTTGATAACATCGATACAACCGATTTTGTGGCTTATCTATTAGAAAACAACCCATCCTCTTCTATGGCTTTTAGCTTCTTCGATCCCATCTTGAACGCTTTCCAATCGGTGATTAGATTTGATATTTTGGCTAAGTGGCGGAAAATCAAAAGGGGATCGAAAGGATTCAAAACTACGGTTGGAGAGCGCTAGGGCAGAGAAGGAGATGAAATATTTTTCTAAAAGCGTGAAGCCAACGGGTAACATGTTAGGGGTTTTATGACGGTTTCTTTTTAACTGCCAATAGCGGCTATTTAATTCGAAGCCCAACAAACACAAAACCTTTTAGTCTTGCAGTTAGTGTTTAACTTTAAATTGAATAAAAACTGCTTTTTACTCTTGCCATTAAAGGAGTAGTTTCTCGATTAAAATTCAACCGGAAGGAATTCATATTATAAATTCACTTAAAGTTCAGGGGCAAGCTGATGAGGATTGAAATCTTTATATACGACTTTAATATTTAATTAAGTCCAGAAGACCCTCGTGGTTGTAAGTCTCTAGAGGCTTTTCCCCAAGTACCCCGATCGGAGAAACACTATGCATATTGCCTGACTGGATGGCCACTCGGAGAATCTATGAACTGGTACCTGGGCCTGCTCTGAGGGCATTCCTTCCGTGCGGTCGATAAGATCTGTTGTAGGCATGAAACCTAAACACAATTGAGGGGTCGACGTTGGCCGTCTTACGGGCCGTCGTTCACGGGAGTAAAAATGACATAGGAATTTATACATGTTTGAGGGTCTGAGAGGACCGCCCTACTCCTGTCGGTGAGCCAACAGGGGCTTACCTCCGGGGAGGGAGTCCCCGAGGGCTCACAAGTTTGAATACATTTCTTTATTGCTCATGAGAGTTCTCTTCCCTCGAATGAGGGATACGGGGTATTTATAGGCTCTCGAACCTGTACAAATGACTGAAATACCTCTTGGAAGATAGGTACTCTATAGTCTTTCCTAAGCATACTTGCCATTCTTGATCTGTATGTAAATGTCTTTGGCGGAGCATGCCCTGTTAGTGGAGGAATGGATTATTCCTTCAACAGGATCCGTGCCTTATCCACTTGAAACAGCTTGACACTTCGGCCCTGAGTCTCTAACAACAATTGCACTGCAGTTATACCGCACATTCACCCCCACTATAGCAACCAACGATGGGCGTCCTCTCTCCGACAATAACTATCTCCCTGATTGGGTGCGCTGGTTCCATGAGACGTCTTCTCCGACGGATAATTGGCGTCCTTTCAATGCTAATTAATGGGGTGATAAGAGAAGAGAGAAGCAAAAGGTTAAACAATTAAACCAACACAGATTCATGGCGATTGAAGATATTTCAGAGTCAAGTAGATCGTGTGAATTATAGTCTTCCATCTAGTGGGAGGAACATAGAGACTATGGCTAATTTCAGGTTTCTGTAAAGATATCTTATAACCAGTTTATAGTAATAAAAATATCCTATTCTCTTTAAAAAAAATTAGCCATCTTTTTTATATTATTTTGTAAGGTGACGACTAATGTAGAGACTCTCCGTACCAGGCAGAAAAAAAAGTTCGAGCCGATGCCCTCCGGAATCTGGAATCAGCAAGCTGAGTTGATGTGTGTCGGTATCTCTGATCTGATCTGGGAAACTACCGATCGGCGCTCTCGCAGCAATGTAGTAGACTAGTAGTACGTGCAGGTGCACGCAGAGTCGGCGTGCCCGTGTCTGTGACGCTTCTACGCGCGACAAACTTCAGAGACAAACATCGGTTACCTCGCTTCTTCGCATCTTCGTCCGCTTCACGCATTTGTGGTTCAGATGGCACATCACAGAATGAGCCGGCCGATCAGACCTGGCACAAGTTTCAGGAAACGCAGGAACAGAGGACGCCACTGCAAAGACAGTAGTAGTATTGCTGTAGCTTGTGAGCTCATTGTCAGTCGCTCATATGGTTCAGTTTGGCACAATTCAGTCATACTCGTACAATGTTCTTCACAGATCGCAAGCACAGGGTGAAAACTATTCTTGTCTTCAAATTGCAGTCATTTCTTCTACTACACATCCAACTCCAGAGAAAAGAAAGAAACATTAACAAAACCAATACGGTAACATGTTACTTCATCAGCCCTAAAGTAACAAAAGTATACTTCTCTGTACAAATCATCTGAAGAACTCAAACATCGTGCAAAATCACACCACAAATCCCATAAAAATTCGAGTTTTCATATGCAGCAGAGAGGGCACCGCACTAGCCCGTTCTCGTTGCACTGGGGGCACCGCCTGAAACTCCCCACCTCCTCGAGGAACACCTTGCAGCTGCCGGAGCACTCTTCGCACGGCACGAACCGGACGCCGCCGCAGCCGGAGCACGCCTCCAGGGCAATGTCTTTGCCGCCGGCGCTCGGAAGCGCCATCTCGCAGGCCTCCAGCGCCTTGGACAGCTCCCCGGCCTCGTGCATGCGGCGGACCTCGTCGGCGCCGCCCAGGTGCCTGCCGTCAGCGAACACTTGCGGGAGCCTGCCCGCCGAGCCGACCGAGGCGTTGAGCTCGTCCTTGAACCCGCCGTGCATCGACAGGTCTCGCTCGTCGACGCGCACGCCGTACCCGTGGAGGATGGCCTTCGTGGCCCAGCAGTCCTCGTACGTCTTGCGGATGCCGCGGAGACTGGTGAGGTACAGAACCACCTTCCGGTCGCTGTCCGGCGGGGGCGGAAGCTGCGGCTGCGGAGGCGAGGGTGGAGATAGGGGAGTGGGGGCCATCTTGGCGAGCTTCGCGTCGATCCTCTGCTGGAACGCCCTGACCCGCGCTCGCACGATGCCCGGAAACCTCTGTATCTCGCGCTTCTTGACGCACTCCTCGTCGCCGCCCGGGCAGTCTCGTGCCGGGGACAGTTGGTCGAGCGCCTTCCGGAACGCGGCGATGATGTCCGGATCGAACTCCGGCGATCCGGAAGGCGACTTCTCCCGCCGCTCCTCATCAAGGCCGCCGCCATCCTCATCCTTGTCATCGAGTCCTTCCATGAGCTCCCACACATTAATCACCTCGGGCTCGTGGACCGGCGTTTTGGTCGGCGTGCCCAGCACTTGCCTCGGCCGCCTCACCAGCTGCGGCGTGGTCTTCGCCGAGCCGCCACCGCGGTCGTCGCGCCACTTCATCATCTCCTCGTCCCGCTCGAGGCTAAGCGAGCCCAGCGTGGAGGACTTGAGCGCGACGGTGTGGTGCACTGCCCCGGCGGCCGGCCCGGAGCAGCTCCGCGCGTACGGCGACCGGCCGCCCCGGATGCCACCCCGCAGTGCGTGTCTGGACCCCGTGCAGCCCATCCACCCACGCCACTACACCACCCAGCAAACAACCAAGAACTCCGCACCGCTATCAGCTATCTTCCCAGCAATCCAACCCAGACGCGCGCCACTCAACGGCGGATCGGAGGTTTCTTGGAGCCCTGGACCATCCGTCGACGCGGGGAGAAGAGATCGACGAACCAGGTCAGAACAATGCGTATGGTAGCCACCGCCCACCAACTGGGGAGAGGAGAGGGGAGCCAAACAGGCGTGGATGGGGCCAGTGGAACAGGAGCTCGCCGGTGAGGTGAGAGGTAGAACCGTAGAAGTAGAAGGAAGTAACAGTTGAGGTGGGCGAGATCTGAGGCAAGGCTGCCTGCGAGGGAGGGGAAAGAAAAGGGAACGCTTTAAGCCGCGGACGGAAGGAAGCAGTGTTTCGGGTTACGGGGGGTAGGCGCCGGACCCGCGCGTAACGCGTATTAACTCGCGCGTTTTCAGCTGGGGCCGTGGGTTCGTGCGTGGAGTTCCCGGCCGCGTCAGGAGGAGGAGTGGCCGGAATGGTTGCCCGCGCGCTCAGAATCTCATATCCTCGTCTCAGTAGCGGCGGTTAGCGATGGTCTGATAGGCTGGAGTGGCCGGAATGGTTGCCCGTGCGCTCAGAATCTCATATCCTCGTCTCAGTAGCGGCCGTTAGCGATGGTCTGATAGGCTGGAGCTGCGATTACCCGCATCAGTGGAGAGGTTACTGTTGTTGAGTAACCGTCGTTGACAACCAGTTCGATTGATTCCTTTATTTAATGCGAAACGAGATTAATCATAGAAAACAAAATAATAGATTGAAAACACGCAGAGAGGTATAGAGAGAACTCATGATCTTTCTTTATTGCTTTTGATTGTATAAGAACAAAATCTGCTAGTACAACTCCTTATTTATAGTTTACCGATGAGGTACCCACTATAGGTCAAGACTGCTAGCTCAAGCCCAGATTTCCTAACAACTGTATCGGATCGAGCGATGGAACCTTAGTTTGGCGGTTAACAATTTCGAGCCCCAGCTCGCCCGTACATGGAAGTTTGGGTTGGGCGTTGCACACAGTGTTTGGGGCCGAGGAATGTTCGTTGTTAAACAACGAAGTACCTAATCTTTCCGAGGCTCGTGCACCGTCATGTGTCATCTCAGCGAGCTGCCGGAGCGCCCCGGGTGGCATGATTTTCATGGACCATTATGCTTGGTGATTTAATACTCGCACATTGATGTGAATTAGTGACGATGCGTGCGTGTGAGCTCGCTTGCGTGGAGTTTATGGAAATTTTGCGGGTGTTCTATCTTACATATCACCTATGCGATGTTTAAGATGGCATAGTTTCAGAACTTGCTGCAGATATAGTATGGATGGACCACGTTTGAACTTAGCAGGACGAACATTTATGAACTTGAATTCGGCATAGCGGGCTAAGTTTGCAAGGAACGATGCGGCAGAAGCACTTGTCCCCGCCGTCGCTGCAATGCAACAGGTCGCCCTTTTTCTCTTTGTCCAGAAGGAAAACCCCGCTATCGTACATCTCAAACAAGGACGCGTCGGCGTCACCAGGAAACGTACGCAGAGGTCAAACCAACCGGCGTCCATCAGTGTGAAAGCTCAGCCGGAACCGGCCAAAGCTTTTACACAGTGCAACACCGCGACGTCCTTCTCATCGACCACGGCACTGCACTAGCTCCCACAAAAACATTTGAAGCTTCGAAACGCTCTGCTCGGAGTCGGAGCGCGTCCATGGCTCGACGCGCTGTTGGAGTTGGACCTGACCAGCACGACGAGAGGGGTTTGAAGTTTGAATCCTCTTCGGGCGAAAATTTTGATTATTTCGTGATGTTGTTTGGTGCTGACTGGTATCTGGTGAGGTTAGGTCATGCATCAAACGACTTCGGCTTCTATTTATAACATGTTAGTTTCTTAATTTTAATTTTTTAATTTTTGTTTTTCATTTATCTCTTTATGTTGTTCGTGACTATATAACTTTTTTTCTTCTTATTTTTTGACAAAAAATTAATAACCACTACAATATATTTATAGATAAGAGAAGCTCGTTGGAGTGGGATTGGTTCCTTCCAGGAAAGGAAAGCTGGTTTTGGTGTGTGGGGTGAGTGGCATGGACTACTACTTGTCGTCCTGTCAGTGGTTTGTCCAATTTTTGCTTTTGATTTTGCGCAGTACTGTTCCTGCTTATATTTCGGTTTTTTCGTTAGGCTTTTGGCTTTTAGTTTTTAGCCTTTTGATTTCATTTTTTTGGGGTTTTTTAACTTTTTTGTTTTTGTTCATATTCTTTTGCATTGTGTATGATGGAATAACATATTTATTTATTTTTTAAAATTTAATTACCCCTAAAATTATCTACTACTATAATATAAAATAAACCTCAAACAGTAAAAATAAATCATAACCATAAAAAATCCAAATAGGCAGCTCCTAAGCTTTTCCTTATCCTCGTGCTCGCCGTGCGCTTCTGATGAGATCGGGGGGCTATTTTTTACTCCCTGGTCCGCAACAGGTCGGATCCGGATTGGACGCATGACAGATGTGACTAATCTACCAAATTGGAGCTGGTTGGGACGGGAGATCGGGATTGTTCTTCGCACCGGTGGTCACGGAACGGGAGGGTAAATTCTAAAATGGATCGTAGCTAGCTCGCCAAGTGCTGGTTAGTTGCGCGCTGTAGAGTAGGAAGCTCAAAGCTGCGCTGCGTGAACCGATTAAACAACTGTTTCTTCCTCTCCATCCTGATCCATTCCAGATGAGATTTCTTCGCTGGATTTCGCAAGCTCCCTCCCCCAGAAACAAGTGAACATGGAAGCTGTAGTACTAAAAAATGTTTACATGAGCACACGTTCTCAATGCTGAAACCGGCAACATGGCCGGCTTAGGTGCGTGTTTGTCTCCAATTTCTCAAAAATCAAAACCGTCACACTCGATCTCAGCTCATTGCGACGACGGGTGCACCGCTTTTCAATTAGCTGTTTGCCTGCTGAATCTAGAAAGGCAAAGGATTGCTGCAAAAAGTCGACGCCTAAAGTGGACCGGAGCACTACTGGACCTTGCGGGCGACCACTCACCGCTACAACTCATTCCTCCCCCTTCTTTCCAGACTATGGCTGAGAACTGCTACTACGCTCATGGTATCGATTGCGAGGCCATCTTTGCCGGCTCGTCGTCGGTTTATTTTTTTTCGAGAAAAGACTTCGTCAGATCGGTGTCACGGATTATGGGTTTTTTTAAATAAATAAATAGGATGATTTCTTCATCATCGTTTTGAAAAAAATTATTTGAATAGCTTTTTGAAATGACTTATCGGTATTCGATTCATTCACATATATAAGATGTAACCATAAACAAATAAGCTATAAGTATTAGTCTAAAAGAACCCACCTTTTACTGTCCTATCTGAACAGACGTTTGATATCACGGCGGTGGTGGCCGGCTCCATGGTGGATATCACCGGCGTGCGCCGTTGGTGTCGAGAATCTCAGGCAGGAAGATGACACTGGTCATGGGCCAGTGGACGACACGACAATGTCTGAGGATGGGTTGGGCCCATAAGATACTATTTGTTCTTAACTGAGCTTTGACCCCAATAGCAGGATGCACTAACATTTCAAAGCTCATAGGCCCAAAGGTCCCATGGTGATGGCACTCGGTGGGTCCGTTGTTGAGCGGTATGACAAGCCAAGCCATGACATAAAAAAAATGTTTAGAATATGTTTTAAACTCTCGGTTTAGATAACAGGGTGTAAAACTTAGGATTTTAGAGTTATAAGTTTTATTGTAAAGTTCTTATTTTTTAATCTTAAGAATGTTTTATTTCTAATTTATTTTAATTTGTTTGGAAAAAGGTTTTGCTATTGTTGTCATAGATTAGGCCTTCCAGAGCAACACCATGGTCGTCATCATCCTTGAACTCGGTGAAGGGCCTGTTCGGTAGGAGACAAGCCGGTCGGCTTTTGGCAGCCGCTACAGTACCTAACTTTTAAACGGAGTATTTTCTCAAGACGGGGTCTACAAGTTAGAGTAGTACACGTTAAAAGCCCAATATCTGTACCAGCCAAAATCGCAAGTGAGTATCGATCTCTCCGTAATCTGTACTGTAAACAACCAAAATTCAAAAATTTCAACCAAAAACCATAAACTGCAGCCAAAACGAACAGGCCTAAGTCGGACGGCCTCCTCGTCGTCACTGCAGACCCCACCGTTCCCTACTTGCCGCCACTGACCTTGCGGCCTTCACAGCAGGAATCATGGGATTAGCAATTTAGGAGCCATGAACACACAAATCAATAAAATAAAATAAAATAAAAAGGTAGTGACGGGCTTCAATCGCATATCTATAACCCACTTTAAGTGCGTCCCAGCCCAAAGGCCCAACACCACTAAGCGGATTAGCCGAGCCGGGTGCCGTGGCGTGAGGCGTCTCCGCCTCCCTCGCATCCCTCGCAGCCGTGCGCCACCGTCTCCGGCTCTCCGCCAGCCGCACACAGGTCCGGTTCCAATCTCCCCATCGCACGATCCCCTCCTCGTCGTCACATGCCCAGCTCCGCGACCTAACCCGCCGATTTCTTCCCATTTGCTTCGGAAGCTACCCGAGATGTACCACGCGATGCGGCTGCGCTGCCTCCTCCGGCACCCGCCGCTCCGGTGCAAGTCCAGCTCTCTAGGAATTTCCACGAGCAGCGGCGGAGGTGGCGGTTGCTTCCTCAGGGGTTTCAGCGCAGTTGGGGCGCCGCGGCCGTGGGGCGCGGGGCGGCGGCTGTGCCGGTTCTACGGCTCGAAGGGCGGCGGCGTCGGCAGCGCGGAGGCGGCGGCGGGGAGCAGCAGCAGGTGCAGCGAGCAGGAGCACGCGCGCCTCGGGGAGAGGGACCAGCAGGAATGGCTGAGCGGCGAGAGGTTCCTCACCGACTGCAAGAGGCGGGAGTCGCCGTTCCTCACCAGGCGGGAGAGGTTCCGCAACGAGTTCCTGCGCCGCGTCGTGCCGTGGGAGAAGGGAAACCTCACGTGGCAGAATTTCCCCTACTACGTCAAGTGAGGCGCGCGCACCATCTATTCGACGCTTTGTTTGAACGAAGCTAACATTAGTGTGCTAACGGCTGGAGCATGTGTTTTTTGTCTTTTGATTGCAAGTGAGAACGCGAAGCAGCTGCTGAGCGAGTGTGCAGCATCCCACCTGCGGCACAAAGGCGTCACATTAGAGTATGGCTCCCGGCTGCAATCCTCTGGAGGGAGGATACTGCTCCAGAGCTTGCCAGGTATTAAACAGTAAAGAGGCAGATACTTAGTGTTGTTGGAAATGCTTGGGTTGTGAGATTTGTTTAATGCAGGAACTGAGCTTTACAGGGAGAGATTGGTAAGAGCTCTCGCACATGAGTTGCGGGTGCCACTACTGATCCTGGACAGCAGCGTTCTAGCTCCATATGTAAGATACTGAACCTTTACATTCAAAGTATAAAGGGGTAGCTGCAAACCTAATGTCTCACGAAACCTGTAGGATTACGGGGATGATTATTCAGCTAACGAGGATGAGGATGAGCATGCCGAGTCAGAGGATGACGGCTCGGAGTCTGAAATGGAAGATGAAGGTGACGAAGATTGGACAAGCAGCAATGAAGGTAAATCTGATGAAAGTGATGAAGATGATGCTCTAAAATCCGTGGAAGACCTAAAGAAGTCTGTGGATGACCTCAAGAAGTTGGTCCCATGTACTATTGAGGAATTTGCCAAGGTGATCTATTCTTATTAGGATGTCCAACCGTACCAAGAAATGGATTTTCATATTTCTCCTCACCAAATTTTTTGATATTTCAGTCCTATGCCTCTAAAAAGGTTTTATATTTCTTGTTCAAAGATAATAATCATATATCACCCTGTAATGTCTGCAAAGAAGGGAACATCTGACATTAAACAATCTCATGGAAAGTAAGAGTGTAAACTGTAAACATAACTAAAATACTATTTGATGAAAACAGAACTTAGAATGTTTTAAAAAAACTTCTGTTAATTTTGGTGTCGTAGCATGAACTTCAGGCTCTCCTTATTTGCTGTTTTTTAATATTCCTTTCCTTATTAGAAAAAAAGAAGCAAGGATAAGCCATTATTTTCTAGTATCTGCCCTAAATGCTAATTTTGTTATTGCATAAATTTCTACCTGATAATGCTTCTTCATTTGCTTGTGATTCTAGAGAATTGTTGGTGCAGAGCAAGGTACAGCATCAGAATCCTCTGAAACTCCTGAGTCATCAGAGGAAGAGAAAAGGCCTTTCCAACGGGGTAATGTGATATTTCGTTTCATCATGATCTTTTTTCTGCTATGCTGACTGTAAATCTAATTGAAATTTTGTCTTCCAAACTACCCTCTTGGGCCATAGAAAATTTGTTCAGTCACTTGTAAATGTGTGTGATGTCATTTATTTTGTGTTATGCTGGCAATAAATCAAATTAAAATATTTTCTTCCAAACTACCTGTCAAGGCGATAGAAAAATTACCTGATTACTTAGGAATGTGTATACTATCTTACTATCTAATGATCTGTTACCAGTACATCTTGTCTACTTCTCTTACAACAAGTGCCTGTTATGTTCAATCAAATAGTTATTTTCTTTCACCTCGTAGATCCTGTCTGGTATGCATGGAATTAATACTTTTGTTGTGCTATATAAGTCCAATATTTCTCGTGTTGAGGAAATTGTTTCTTCTTTTAAACAACAGGAAAATACTTCTCTTAATTGAAGCACCTTGAATGGAGTTTTTTAGTTTTGTTCGGTCCCAGACTCCTAGCTGCAATCTACTTACGGATTTTTGTTAATGTGAGCTCAGGCTTGGCCACATCTCTATTAAAAGAAAAAGCTGCCGCAGCCTGCAGATGAACTGAATCCATGACTAACTTATGTCATAATTCAGGGTGAACTTTTTTATTGGCGCCACTTTGCATATAGCTGCACCAACTATGGAGTTAAACCTGCTTCAAAAAAGAAAACACTCTGAAGTCAAATGAGAAATATATGCTAAATTATAGTATAACTTCTGATTTTTGGAAGACGAAGTTCAAGATGATTTTTCTAATTTTCTAATACTTGTTTTCAGGAGATAGGGTCAAGTATGTTGGAGCCTCGTCGGTTGTTGAAGCAGATCAGAGGTGATTGTTGGATGTTGATTCTCTTCCTCTCGATATATATATTTGTCATGATAATCTTCTATGCTCTGCATTAAGTACACATAATGATCTGAATTACCTTGCTTGGTTCATAGATCGGCATCATGTTTGACCCATCTATCTTTGTTCTGTTATTCTAAATTCTTAACAATGTAGCAAGACGATGCTTTTTTTTTTATAGAAGTGGTTTAATCACATATAGGTGCCTCCATGTGCAAGCCTTCCATATGCGTATCAAGTTACATATGACATGATGTGTGCGCCTGGGCATAGTTTTGTGTGTGTACTACGGGGTGGGGTGGGGAGAACATAGACGCGCACCTATTCATGTTTTATGTGTCCGCATGTGTGGTGCACACAAACACATGGTGGGTTGGTTTGGGTTTGGTCTTATGGGTGTGGGTGGATTTGTATAAGCAAGTGAGCATATGCAGTTATACATATATGTATGTTGTGCTTATTGCCTACATAATGGTTTTTCTTGTCCACCGTATTGGTGAAAGTGTGAAACTAGAAAATACACTTCTGCTGGTTTCAGGAGTGCATGCTGTGTATTATTTTTACTGCATGTTAGAAATTACAACACCTTCTAACTTTTACTGTGGTTCCCTTCTAAATTGAGCTTTTTCACATTAACACTGATATGTACCATATATATCATACACAGGATCATTTTGGGGAAAATACCTACTCAAGATGGCTCAAGAAATGCCTATACTTTTATTAGTGGCAGGTGGGTGGGTATATGTTTCTCATGTGAGAAGGATAAAATGGTTTTGGTAGTTCTGAGACCTCAAGGCAACATTGTGCTCTGAATTTGAGTATTTTGGAATTTTTGCAAATTCGGTCAGGTGAAATGTATTGGCAAAAACCCTGTCTTGTACTGACTTAGATAATTTGGTTTTCTTTCTGTCTTTATGGTCCTCTTTGTTGATGAGTGGGGTTCTTCACTGTTGGCATTTCTTACCATGCATCCCGATACCTACACAAATGGAATATTTGTTTTCGCTTAATAATACTATTCTGTCCAAAGACATTACTCTCATGAATGATGAGTAATTCTAATATTTCTAATTTAAAAAATTACAGGACTTTATCAAATGGACAGCGTGGAGAGGTATATGAGATCAATGGGGATCAAGTAGCTGTCATATTTAACCCTCCTGTGGAGAAGCCGAATGATGGTGATAAAGATGAAAGCATCAAGGAAGAAAATGCAAAACCATCTATTTACTGGGTTGATGGTATGCCTCTATTCTGTTTCATCAACAGTTACATGTTCAATTTGATTTGCAAATTCCAGGCCCCTTGACGTCATCTGGTTTCCTTCTACTTTAGTTCAGGATATTGTGCATGACCATGATACTGAATCAGCAGATTGGCATATAGCAATTGAGGCACTTTGCGAGGTGATTTGTAAAAAGATATATTTGACATTATGTTTTATTTAAGTTTTTGAGAATTTTCTATTTTTTGTGTGTCTATGAGAATGAGATCTAGTCCTTAATTATGGTGTTACGTCCTTAATTTTGGTTTTATGTCCTCCAATATTGCCGTTGTATTGTCAGTCTCATCCAATAAATTACCTGTCAATTTACTTGCTTATGATTTTTTGAATAGGTTCTGCCATCTCTACAACCAGTCGTTATCTACTTTCCAGACAGTTCCCAGTGGTTATCTAGAGCAGTGCCAAAATCAAATCGCAGAGAGTTTGTTCAAAAAGTAGAGGAAATGTTTGACCAACTTACTGGACCAGTAGTAATGATATGTGGGCAGAACATATTGGCAGCAGCAACCAAGGACAAGGATAAGGAACTTGTAAGCTTTACGAACACTTGTGTGCTTAATTTAACTATAAAGCAATTTTATTACTTATTTCTGTTGTGGACATGTACAGCCGACGCTGATGTTTCACAATCTCTCTCGCTTGTCTTCACTGGTAATTTCTTGATATTTGTTCAAATGAATACATGTTTATTTTCTGGAACATTTTTGTTGTAATCAGAAAATAACTTGTTCCCTTGTTCAGCTTTATATTTCCCTTGTGCTTGGAGATAGTTTCTGCATCAAATACTATTGTTGACTATTTTCGATGTAGTGCAATGTTTGAGTGGACTTGGAGATAGTTCCTGCATCAAATGCCTTTGTTGACTGTTTTTTGATGTAGTGCAGTGTTTGAATAGACTTATCATTCATTGCATCAAAAACCTTGGTTGATTATTTCCATTCTAGAGGAAACTCACACATGAGCATTGTATCATTTTTGTTTCCTACTCCTAGATTATGTGCAACTTTACCCTGCGTTTCATTTTCTGAATAAGGGCGCAATTGAACCAACTTATTTGCACAAATCAACCATCGAATTCTACACATACTAACTGCTACGTAAAACACTATTAATTGCTTTACATTGTGAAGCATGATAGGTTGCTAATCTCGGTAAAATCCACTTATCAACACCTTGTTTGCATACGATGATTGATGAGATCTGTCTGGCATTCTATAGAGTCAGTAGAAAATGCAGATCATTAAATGATTGCACATGCTTTATATAAGGCTATAGACATGTTTGTTTTAGTAGAAATTACAATTATGCTATTCAAATAAAAACTATTTCTTATTAGTTCCATATGAAGCATAATTTCCTGTATAAACTGTAAAGCACAATAGATATAAAGTAAGGAATTGATAGGGATGCTAGTTTGCCTAATTGTATGATTAGACTTATTTTGCCTTTTCTTTTGTATTGCCCAAAAAGCCACGTCTCTTTTTTAACATTATCTCTGCAAGGCTGCCATCTCATATTTCATTGGTACCTACTAATTTGAAATGTTTATATGCTTGCCATCTCATATTTTATTGGCATCTACTGATTTGAAATATTTATATGCAGCCATCATCACTGAAACGGTTGGTAGGGGGGATACAGGGACAAAAATATTCAAGATCTACTGACATATCAAAACTCTTCACAAATAGTCTCATTGTTCCTCTACCAGAGGTTAGCTTCTTTTGCTATACAAACTTACGCTCTGCAAAACGAGCTACTGAGTGTGCCCTTCGTTAACATATGATGAATGGTGATGCCATGATGATGTTTGTAGTTAAATACTTTAATCAATGACTTTCAGTGCCTAGAGCATTTATCAAGTACAAGTGCGCTTTAGCTTGGGGGGCAACCCTGACTTTGTCTTTGTTTATTCTATTTACAGGAAGACGAGCAACTACGAGTTTTCAATAACCAGATTGAAGAGGATAGAAAAATTATTATTTCAAGGCATAACCTTGTTGAATTGCACAAGGTTTGGATGTAGTGCTTGGGTTAATTTCTCATTCATCAACCTGCATATGTCATGCAGGATTACCACCTTTTCTTATGTACTTCGTGTAAGTCATGATTGATTAATCCAGGTGCTTGAAGAGCATGAGCTATCATGCGTGGAGCTTTTGCATGTGAGGTCTGATGGTGTTGTTTTGACAAAACAAAGTATGTCTAAAAATTTTTAGCTCATAAGGAACACTCTTCTCTTCAAAAGTTTCATTACAAGTCCTGCCAACTGTTTTGAAGTTATGCTTGCTTCGTGTTTTGGGGTGAATCTGTCTATTACTATTCATGTGAACTATTGCTATTGCCAATTAAGTGCAAGTGTGCATCTGCCACCACCCCGACTCTTACAACTGCAAGCAACTGAACTTACATCCTGATTTCACCTAGGTGTCAGTGTCTGGTCTCTGGTTGGTTACTTGTGCTGGTATCTTGGTTCCAGAGAAACCCTGTTGTAGTGAAACTTTTTTGCTAGCAATATAATGTTCCTACATGTAAAAATAATACAAAGATTGGATGATGAGTCAGTGGAAGTTGTTGATAACTCATTGTGAACTGTCTTGTATCCATTCAACCAGATTGTTTCTTTTTCTTGGGAAGACCAGGTTTGGATTTCTAGTAACTGGCTGTAGTTGGCTGGTTACAGATGGAAAAATCTTCATTGTCCTTTTGAATTCATGCCTATGTTTCACATCTGTTGAAAGGACGAGGTTGGACTAACAGACACTTGTGATGGGCTAAGAATGCTAAATTAAAATTTACTATGTTCCTCCCTTACGCTATGGCTTAAGCTTTCATCACCAGTTCTAAGGTGGAGCTGAGGTAGGACGACTTCTCAGTGAGTGTATTGCACATTGCAGAAGCAGAGAAGGTTGTTGGATGGGCTAGAAGTCATTATCTGTCATCAACAGTTCTTCCTTCTATTAAGGGTGACAGGTTAATTATTCCCCGTGAGAGGTACTTAAGTAACTTAACTTCAAAATGACAACAGTTGTATTTGGTCGATTTATTTCTTGCTGGGCATTTACTATTATTGTTTGCATTTTTGTGAAGTCTGGATGTGGCAATTGAGAGGCTGAAGGAACAGGGTATTAAAACTAAGAAACCCTCTCAAAATTTGAAGGTACTTCGCTTAGCTATTCCATCAAGTTAGCTTTTCTGTCACCTTTCTATCCACCACTGCCATAGCTACTTATCCTATATTCCTGACCAAACTCATAAGTCCCCTAACTTCAGAATTTGGCTAAAGATGAGTATGAACGCAATTTCATTTCTGCTGTTGTACCTCCTGATGAAATTGGAGTGAAATTTGATGATATTGGCGCACTTGAGGATGTCAAGAGGACGCTGGATGAGCTCGTTACTCTACCAATGAGGAGGCCTGAGCTTTTTTTGCATGGCAATTTATTAAGGGTATGATTTGCTTTCCTGCTAGGCATACCATGGGACCTTAAATATTGCATTTTAAGTCATTGCTGCCTTTTAGACAGAAGTTGCTTTATATTGGTAAGAATTCAAAAAGCAAGGTGGGAAGGATTGAAGGAATAACTTGTTGCAGAAAATAAATATATTACTTTTGCCTTGATGTTTCTTTTTAAAGGAATACCTCTTTAAGATGATATTACGTTAGCATTGTCTTTCCAGAAGTTTGTTTCGTATCTGAGTTAACATTGGATGTCATGATGTGTATTTAGTGATCACATCATCACATGATGTAGATGTAGATTTTACTGGAGAGGTCTTACTATGGACAGTTGCTAATTGCTATAGCAGAGAAAAATGAGATCACAAAAAGTGCCATCATCTTTCGAAATAATCCTAAATTATTTCTGAGTTAACATTGGATGTCATGATGTGTATTTAGTGATCACATGATGTAGATGTAGATTTTACTGGAGAGGTCTTCCTATGGACAGTTGCTAAAGTGAGAAAAATGAGATCGCAAAAAGTGCCTGCATCTTTTGAAATGATCCTAAATTATTCCCGTCCGCTTTGCAGCATCTGTTTCGGCGCTGTCTCATGAACCATATCAAAATTGCTAACATGGTTTATCTAGTTGCATACATTATAGGCTCATAACCTTTAGCTAGTTGATTATATTTTAAAAATTGAACCTATTTTTATTCTCTTAAGTCTTAAAAATTAAATCTGCCAAACTCCTGTGGAGCAGTAAATTGTTATCAAGTTGTTATACATGATTACATATTTATTCACCTAATTGTGTTTAAGCCTTTAAGGCTAGTGCTTATGAAGTTGCTATTCAGGGTGAAATTGATGATGAAAGCATAGCAAGTTTCATAAACATCATCATACATTTTACCTTTCAAGTTAAATAGATAAACTAAATGTGGAGATTCTGCAATTGAAAACATCACTTCTATAGTCTTATGGTTCTTAGGCAAATTGCTGTTTGAATTAATTCTCTCAATATCTAAATTTGGAAGTCCTATCAATTGCTGTACCTTTTCATATTCATCTTATCGGAAATTTTGCATACTTGAATAGGCTTAGCTGAATTTCTGATATAAATTCTGTATGTACCTGCTTCAGCCCTGCAAAGGCGTTTTGCTTTTTGGGCCTCCTGGAACAGGGAAAACACTCTTGGCAAAGGCACTTGCAACAGAAGCTGGAGCAAATTTTATCAGCATAACTGGTTCTACACTCACATCAAAGGTAATTTTATTTGGCTTTTTTCCTTTTTATGTTTTTTTCCAATTATTGCAGTAAAGCGCTCAAAGTTTGATCTACATTCAGTCTATTGTTTTCTTCCATATGTGGGCATATAATTTGGGGTTAACTATTGACCTAGTTTCTTTACTTCATGAAAGTTAGTTGGAATTCTAACTTTGTTGAAGAGCAGGCATATTTAATTAGATGTTGTCATTCTACATGACAGATTTATACAGAACATCCTACTTAGGGTTCCAGTTTATGGTACCTATCATATGTCTGATTTGATATTCTAGTCTTTCATGAAACGCACTGTGCTATTGTGACTCGTGAGAATCAAAATTGATACTAACAGGCAAGTTTGGATACAACTTCAATATGATATGGTTTTTTACTAGTTACAAGCTAGGACAGCAATTTTGACTTTTGCGAAAAACCTAGAAGATGGCAATAGCAGAAATCGTCCTTTCCCAGTTGGTTTTTGCTTACAAACTTAAATGCTTAATTTGAATTTGAAGCTGATCCCCACGCATATTTCTGGTTCCATGGGCTGAAAGGGGAAGAAAGAGGAGAAACAGTAGTATTATGCATATGTAGACCATACGTCAACATCAAAACAGAAAATTCTGCATATACAATAATACATCAAAAAAATACATCCAACTAGGCAAAAGGGAAGTCTGTTTCAACTTGATCTGCACCCTTATACAATTATAGGTGATCTAAATATTCTGTTTATCCCATTCAAAACTTCAAAATTTACCTTCAAAAAGATTTGGCTAGTTTTGTAATATCCTGGTCCACATTGAGATTTCCATTCCCCAGTGGGAATTGGTCAGTTTCACTGGGGTTTCTAACACTGGTTATTAGTGTGGCTGACTGGCTGAGGTATTCTTTTTGTACTGCTTGTTAAGGATGTCTCCTGCTGCTTTACATGAAATGATGAGTGATGACGCTACTGATATTTGGCTCATAACATGCATGGAGTTTCTGTTCATGAAGCCGGATCGTACCAAATGATTCTCACAAGTAAATCACCTTGGTAGTGCTTGATTGGGGCTTGGGATGATACAGAATTAGAGCACATCCCTTGTGTTTTGTTGAATGTATCGTATGAATAGATGCATGATAGGTGGATGCAATTTATGAGAATATTTCCCCTAAGGCACTAAATTGTGAGATTTAACCTTCCACACTGCATCTTATACAAGGAACTGAAGAAAGAATTTGCATGATCCCTTAGAAGATGGGATCATCCACCTGGACTATCCCATGCAGATACAAGCTTATTTCCCAACCAAGCACCTTACTGCTCTATTCTCTTTAAACAGTGGTTTGGTGATGCTGAGAAGCTGACGAAGGCCCTCTTCTCCTTTGCCAGCCGACTAGCCCCGGTTATCATATTTGTGGACGAGGTATGTTCACTTAAATTAAGTAACACAAGTGCTGCTTGAACATATCTTCATTATTTTGGTTGAATTTGGTGAACCACCCACCACTGCCGTGGGTGTGCACAATCTCGTTGTATGACGCAGTTTGGTTCAATATACAGGTTGACAGCTTACTTGGTGCAAGAGGAGGTGCATTTGAGCATGAAGCAACAAGAAGGATGCGAAATGAATTTATGGCTGCTTGGGATGGTCTAAGGTCCAAAGAAAGCCAACGAATCCTTATTCTTGCCGCAACAAATCGTCCATTTGATCTAGATGATGCTGTAATACGGCGTTTACCTAGACGGTAATATCTGCGCCCACTCTCTTGCTTTCAAGAAAAAATTAAGCTATGTCGATCTAGCAAGATATTCATTGGTCTTATGATCTACAGGATATATGTTGGCCTTCCAGATGCGCAGAACCGAATGAAAATTCTCAAGATTCAACTTGCTAAGGAAAACCTAGAATCTGATTTTAAATTTGACGAACTTGCCAATGCTACAGAAGGTTATTCAGGAAGTGACCTGAAGGTATCAAACCTGAGCAATCATAACCCATTTTTGCCCTGTGGTTAAGAAAGTAAAGCTGTTTTGTTAGTTTTTTTCTTGTCTGTGTGTAATCATTCAGTGTTCTCTTCTGCAGAACTTATGCATAGCTGCAGCATATAGGCCAGTTCATGAACTTCTAGAAGAAGAAAAGAAGGTAGTTGTGCTCTTTTAACTGTTTGCACTAGTGAACGTTTTCGTAATCATCAAAATTATGTTCTCTTATTTCCTCACATGGGTGCCATCATTTGTAGGGAGGTAGTGTGAGTAGCAAAAGCACTTACTTAAGATCTCTTAAATTGGATGATTTTATCCAAGCGAAAGCGAAGGTATTGTAACCTTGATTTTCTTTCTTCACTGCCCAGATTTCTGGCAGTTTTTTTTCACATTGATTACTTTTCGAATGCAGGTAAGCCCGTCTGTTTCTTATGACGCAACAAGTATGAATGAATTAAGAAAATGGAATGAACAGTATGGGGAAGGTGGCAGCAGGACGAAATCACCATTTGGGTTTGGCAACTGACATTGTAGCAATGATTTTCGAACCCTGTATCATATGTATAATGTAACATCAATAGGCTGCCTATTTAGTGATCGGAAATCAGCCCCCATTTTCACCTAGAGCCTATTTATATACCTTGCAATGATCATGTACAAATATCAAAATATCTAATCAAATGCCAGTTTTCCCTAGTATATACCAGTTGGTATTATCAGTGTATTATCTTTAGAAAACCAGCTTAGATTGATTAATAAACAATGTAATGTTCAGCTAAAGATTGCTCCAGCTCAGCATAACCTCTGATCAACATATCAGGCTGTAAATAGGTCCAGTAATTTTCAGCTGATATATGTTGTTGGGGGAGTGCCCCTACTTTAGTCTAATC
This sequence comes from Dendrocalamus latiflorus, assembly GCA_017311315.1. Classification (NCBI taxonomy): domain Eukaryota; kingdom Viridiplantae; phylum Streptophyta; class Magnoliopsida; order Poales; family Poaceae; genus Dendrocalamus; species Dendrocalamus latiflorus. The sequence continues at coordinate 4,205,724 of CM029634.1, read as the reverse complement.
GGCCCGGCCCACCAGACCAAAGGCCCATTATATGTGTAATTAGAAGTCATGCCCACTAAGGCTATGCCAATGAAAGGACATGGTTCTCTTGTTAGTAAAGTTCCCAAAGAGGGTATTTGTGTAAATAACCTCTTTTATGTCTATAATATGACCCCTAGGGCATTATGGGAGAGAGGAGAATATTTGGTGTAAGAAATAGACTTGAGCTGAGATTGAATATAGGACATAAACACTCTACACCTCTCTCATCTTTTGAATTTTAGGCTTTGGGTACCTCTCTCGGGCCTCCTGAAGATCTAGTATTGTGTAACCATATCAGTTGGCGTCGTTTGTAGGGAATGATGTAGAAGCTGCAAGCAAAAGTAGAGACGCTTGGGTTAGATGGCGATGAGGAGGAAGACGTCTCCCAAGCAAAAGATGAGTACCGTGGCCGAAATTGCTGTCGCGACGGCGAGCGAGCCTGTGGTCAAGGGGCCCTGCCCCTATGGCAACGACGCATCGGAGCGACCGCGCCTAGGGCCGTGATGGGTGATGAAGATGACTCTCTAGCACTGTCGCGGGTGACGGAGCAGCGACAATTCAAGCGGAGGACCCCGCTTTGACGACTTCCGGTGCTTTTGGTGTCCCTGCCGTCGAAGCAACAACCTTCGATGGCTCGGACAACTTCGCCGCTACCACGCAGCGAGCAAAGGGCGCCCTGGTGCCGTCAACGCAACAACCTTCGATGGCTCGAGTAGTGGCGGCCTGGAGGCGATCTTTGGGACACTGCAACGGGAGCTAGCGGACCTGCGGAGGGCCATACGTGAGATACAGGAGGCGCAGAGCCAGCACACCCTTATTGTCGTCATGATAGTGGTGGCTGCAGAAGGGACAAAAAATTTGGATGCCACCGCTGGCGCTCGCAGCGCCCCCAGCAGGTGAACCCCGAGTCCCCCTCAGCGTGGGCCTGTAGCGGTGTGCCTGGCCGAAGGACTTCAAAATGCTTATGGTGGAGCCCTACAATGTCGACACTGATCCCCACGAATTCCTATATGTCTACGAGATGGCTATCAAAGCCACGGGAGCAGACGACTCGACGAAGGTGAAAAGGCTGCCACTTGCCTTGCAAGGGTCGTGTTGTCTTGGTTCTTCATGATCACCTCAGCTTTGTTTACGCGTGAGAGCAGGTTTGCGACCTTATGCATAACAACTTCCAAATCAACTACGCAGAGCAGGTTGACATCGGCCAGCTCTTCACAATAAAATATGCCCTTGAAGAGAAGCTGTGGGAATACTTTAGACGATTCGCGAAGGTTAGATGCCAAGCAAAATATGCCAACGAGATGATAGTCATCAACGCCACCATCCGAGGCCTTCGGAAGGGGCCCCTCGCGGTGTACAAAATTCGGAAGTCCATAAAAACGGTAAACAAACTCTTTGACAAATGAAAGAATATGTGAGGGCCGAGGAGGGCACGATGAGGTGTGAAGTCGATATTGCAAAGCCCACCGCTAAAGCAAGCCCGCCCCCTCGGCCTCGAAGAGGGCTTAAACCACAAACAAAGGGGCCCCGAGGCAGGTACATGCTCGACATCAAAGGAGGCAGTGATGAGATCTCTACCCCTGGAGGCTGGGGGCGCGACAGAGGAAGGGGCCGCGTCAGCTGAAGGGGCGAGGCTGGGACCTAGGAGGACGAGCGTCAACTGGGGTGTGGTGCGAAGTTCATGGCAAGGGTGAGCACACAACATGCGAATGCTCCACCATCGTGGTGCTTCGTGAAAGTGCGGCCAGTGACCGCGCCCAAGACATGAGGATGCTGGTGGTGGCGCACAGGCAACAGCCTCCAAAAGTGCCACTCGCCCGGCTCTCGTCGAGCGTGTTGCGGATAGAGGTCGCAGATGCCGGACCCTGTCGAGTGATCAACGCCATCACAGGGGGTCGTCCCTCAAATTCCCATTCGAGCGACAATAGAGGGCCTACGTGTGTCAGATACACCATATTGTCACATTACCCAGCACAAGTGCTCCTAGCATGGGCCCAAGTCGACATCACATTCATGGCAGAGGATGCCTCACGGGTGGATTTCCCTCACCAAGATCCGTTAGTTGCTGTAGCCAATATTATGGGGTGCGAAGTGAGATGGGTCTTGTGGACGGGACAGCTCTGCAGACCTTTTTATTCTCCCTTGGATTGTTCTTATTGTTCGCTCTCTGATTGCAAAAGAAAAAGGTTGGTTGGGGTTTTTGGGTCAGCGTTGGAGGGTTCTACTCACGAGCAATACATGGGGAAGGTAATGCACAATCCATATGCAATGCAATTTTATTTAATCATGCTCTAATGTAATTTTCGGCCATGCACTTATTTATGCCTTCAAACTTGTATGAGATCCTTGTAATTAGCCAAGCATTTCAATAATGTTTTTCTTTTATTTAGGAATGCCTAGGCCAATTCTTGTAATTACCTTAATAATTCTTGATTCTACTGCTTACTTAAGTTAATTGCATTGCTTAGAGTTGGTTAAAATTTACGGTTCTTTCATGGTGCGCGCGCCGGAGTATGCAGTCGGCAAAGGGGACCTGCCGAAAATAAAGATAGTAACGATACAGGCGTGCAAGATACACACAACATATACGAGCAATGTAGGCCTTTGCCAAAATAGTCTTGACAATATAAGGGTGGAGGGGATCCGCCCATCAAGCAAAACAAAACAAAAAGAAAACATAAAACAAAGAATACATATACAATGGCCTACAAACTACAAGCCGTCAGCCGTGTAACATGAGAAAGGGGTTCGACGGCTTCACACCTGCCGATCCCCTGCCTGGGTGACGGACAAGGCCTGGTCCTGTCGACTCACATAGCTGAGCCACAAGCCCACGTCAATGGGGCCACCTAGCGCCCGGCGGAGCGAAAATTTCACCGCAGCCTCGCTAAGATAGGTTCAAATGCGCTCGCGAAAGGAACGAATAGACTTTCATGTCACATGAATGGTGCCCCCATCATCGTCGCGGCTCCGAGAGGTCGATCAAGTTGTGGGTCCGCCAAGTCGCCCATGTGACTTGCAACTGCGCGCATGAAGCATCCCCAGCAGCAGTTGCGCAGTCACCTAGGTGCAATGATTGTTGTAGGCCTAGGCAGCATTGAGGGAGAGAATGGACGCATCGCATATACGCCGAATGCTGCTGACAAGGTCCTCTAGTCCATGCGACCTCGTGAGCACCAAAACGGCCCCTCCAACACTTCCATGGATTCCCACACCGAAACAGCTGCAAAACGGCCCCTCCAACACTTCCATGGATTCCCACACCGAAACAGCTGCCTGATCACGAAGGCGACAGCCCTACATAACCTCCATTAGAGCAAGTTTAATAAGGCTGACTGTGCTAACTATAAGGGAATCCATATCAGCATAGTCCTATGTGGAGGGGAGAGAAAAGGAGAGAGAGAGCCAAGCCGACTCCCATGCAAGAGTCAGGCTATAGCACAGGAAAAGAGGCGTTATCCATGCATGTACCAATAGAACTAACTGCTATACCCATGCATGTATTAAATGACCAATACCCATGTATGTATTAAATGATTGAGAGCTCTTGTAGAGACAACTTATAGCTAGCTTATTGTATGAGTTGGCTACATCTTATCTTTTGATGATATGAAAATATATTAGAGGTAGTAGCTATCTATACTATTAAACTTGCTCTTAGGGCATCTCCAATGGTTATAGCTAGCAACTAACTATAAGACTTCCACATCATCTATATAGTACACACTAAAGTTAGCATTCTAAAGAACTATCTATAAGGATAGCTATTTGATGCTTACATGCACACACAGAATTTATGGAGGCTGCCTCGTTTGACGCTATAGACTATCTCTAGAGCTGTAGAGAGCTGCGTTCTCTTTCTTCATTTAATATCTTCCACGTAGGACAGTTGATGACATGGACTCTCTTGTAGATAGCTGCTATAGACCCATTGGAGATGCTCTTACTAGGCTGGCCTCCTCCTGCTCAAGGCTGACGATTTGCTGCAGAGTAGAAAATTGTGCCTCTACTCCGTCGCTCTGGCGCTGGTCTCTAGCGCTACAGCCTTCGCATCAGAGATTGCCTTCGCCCTCTGTTAGATCGAGGAGGCCGACTAGAGAGGGGTGAATAGACGGTCTAAAAAAATTCTTCTCCCCCTTTAATCATCAATTTTTATTTGGCTAAACCAAGTAAATAATATGGAAGCTTAACTCAAAAGCTTTAGCACAAATATCTCCTAAATTAACCAGGTTTACCTAAGTGCACCAACAAGTTAAGCCTATATCAAGGTTTGAAATTCTAGGGTGACAAGCAATCAATTTAATTCTATGAATATAAATTGAGCACAACAAAACAAACTACAATTGACACGGTTGCTTTTTACCATGGTGTTTGGAGATTTGCCAATCTCCCCTAGTCTATGTTGAGGTTTGCTCAAATGAATTGGACCGGCTCCACGAATTAAGCCGAAACACCTCAATTCACTAGTGGTAGCTTTTTCCCGCACTGGGTAGGTGAGCTCCAACCTTCACAACTTTGCCGAGTCTTCTCAAAACCTTTTTTGAGAAGATCACCGCGTACGACATCTCCAACGCCGTCTAGGAGTTGGCAAACTCCAGAAGTAATAAATCAAGCCTCTTGTTTAACTCTCACCACATGCAACGAATGCACAAGCTCGAGTGGATATATAATCCACCTCTAGATGCAACACATGCAATCTAGAGCCTTCCTCCTTGCTCACAAGGTGCAACACATGCACAATTGAGATGAGGACCTCACACTAGTTCAAAGGAGTGAAATGAAGTGCTAAAAGTTATCCTCCAACTGGCCACAAGGTGGTATATATACCTCACACATTGAAACTACCTGTTGGGATAGAAAAACAGGATTTTCAAAAGTACCGTAGGCAAACGACCGGTACTTCCGCTCCCCTCAACAACGGTAAAAAAATTAGCCGTTGCAGGCAATTCTAGTAGTTCCGTCGTGCAAAGTCCGGTACCACTGATCATCGGAAGTACCGCAGAACTCGTGCGGAACTACCGATTTCCTCGGGGACGAGAAGACTCCACACATGTCTCTCTAAAAAAACGTATCGCTACACAAGCCGGACGTTCCGCAAATCGGAAGTACCGCTCACCCAGAGCCGGTAGTTCCGCTCGCTGATCGGACCGCTCACATAGAGCCGATCAGACTGCTCACAGAGAGTTGGTTGAAAGTTCCGATTGTTGACTACACTGGTCTCCAGCCACGTTGTCTGGTTGAACCACACAGGTCTCTGACTTCGCTGGTCTACGACCACGTTGGTCTCCGACCACACTGGTTTTCGACCACATTGGTTTCAATCACTCAAATCTCGACCATGTCAATATTCGACCATGTTGGTCTCGGATCACACAGATCTCCGACCACTATGTTGATCTTCGACCACGTTGTTTTAATCACGTCAGTTCGACCACGTCGATTTCAAGCACACAGGTCTCGACCACGTTGGTTCGACCACGCTGGTCTTCGACCATACAGATCTTAACCACGTCGGTCTTCGAGCATTTTGGTTCGACCATCGCCGGCCTCCACCGCCGACCGTCGCCCTCGCCTGCGCCACTGCACGCCGACGCTCCCTTGCTCCCAATGACAACACCGACGCAGATGGCCAGACGCATGCATGATGCAACACCGTGGTCCGCCGGCCGTTGGCCGCCGCCCTTGTGGATCTGCGCGGGCGCACGGCTGCGCCTTCGGCCTCCGGGTGCTCGTGGACGGTGAATCTGTGCCTACGCCTCCGCGTCGCCCTCCGACCTCCGGCCTCCGCCCTCGTTGTGGACGGTGGACCCGCTGACCCGCAGGCTGTAGCTGAGCAGAGAGCCGACAGCCAAGCAGGCGAGCGGCAAGGACGCGAGGGGGCGAGCCACGAGCGGGCGAGGCCGCAAGGGGGCGAGGCGGGCGAGCAGGCGGGGCGTGGCAGGCGAGGGATGGAGGGAGCGGATATTTCAGAGCGGAGCGCCTCGCGAGGGAGCAGATATTTCAGAGCGGAATCGGGAATCAATGCAGAGCCGAGCAGCCGAGCAGGTATGGAGCAGGAGGAGTATTGCTGACTTGCTGTATTTGACTTTGAAGAAATTATTTCAGTAGAAATTATTTTAGTATTTTAGTATAGATTATTTTTATGTTTTAAAAGTATAAATGATTAGTGAAATGACATATGTTCAATGTTTTATATTTGCTATTTAGGAACTAACTATTAAGGTTTAAGAATACAAATTAAAAAAATGAGGAGGAGCATGGTCAGCTAGCCGTATAGGATAGTTAGTAAATCTTTGTTTAGGATTTGAGGTACTTGATGTATCTTTATTACACTACATTCTGTATGGTTTTATATACTTTCTTTATTGTGATTTGTGTTGAAAACTTGAACTCTTCAAGTATTGAGCATTAAGCAAAAATTTCATATCAATGATATATTTGTGATGTATTTTTTTGTTATATCATAATATAGTTTTAGATTTGTGGTATACTAGATTGTTACTTGATTCAAATTTAGTCCGAGTCGTGCTCCAATTCTGGATCCCCCACTGACCAAATTTATGATTGTGAATACAAGTTTGCAACACATCTTACATTTGTTAGAGAATTATAAACTCAGTATCTTTCTTTCTTGGCCAATATGTGAAGGCTGCTGTCCCATTCAGGAGCAAGAAACTGTCCATTTCTCGATGTCATTCTCTACTTATTTTAGTAATAGTGGTCATGAATCACTCATGCGCTTATGTGGTGGCAGTACAGCCTTGCACTACTACAATGTAAGTAGCCATTATCAAACACCGTAGTCCACACTAAGAACTTAGGTAGCGCTTGATTAGACTAAAATAAGTTATTTTATGATTGAAATTATATTATAACTGGTTAAAATTATACTGTAACTGATAATGATTTATTTGGTATAACTAAATTTTAAAAAAAATAAAAAAAAGGTTAGCGCATCGTAGATAATACAAACGAATACGAAAAAAGAACGGGTAAAAAAAAGCTCAAAAAACAAAAAAGTTAGAAAAAGATGTGATCATTTGGGCTTCAGCTTCTGGCTTCTGGCTTATTTTTCACTATTCATAAATTTCGTCTTTTTCTGAACTTTTAGCTTTTTGTTGAGCTTTTTTGCCGGTTATTTTTTCATGTATGTGTTTGTATTATACGTAATGGGCTAACATATTTTTTATATTGTTTAATTTTTAAATTTTAATTATGCTAAATAAAGTTCTGTCAGCTACAGTGTTTTTTCAGCTAGCTACAGTACTTTTCAGCCATAAGCCACAAAAAAAGCACAAATAATCACCACCTAAATTGTTCTCAAAAAGTCCTGGAAGCTCCATTCATAACTCGGGAGCCGGGACCTGAATGGATTGACCGGTGCGAACGCTTGCGTGGACGTCAGTAATGTTCATATCATTCAGCACCCGTCCGAAGAAAGGAGTTATGTTCAGATTTCAATTCAAGCTAGTAATTAAGGGTGTAAACTATTGACGAAACCATCTCTTAGTGGGACATAGAGTTATGAGTGATCTTCCAGGTCAAACTATTACTCCAGTTTCTTGCGAGGAGCTAAAAGCCCCAAAATAATTTACCTGGTCAAATGTGTCTTTTTTCCCTTGCCAACAAACATGGCCTGATATTCCATTCAAGAGACCGAAATGCCCATCTCTCTCTTTGTTGTGCGCTCATTCTAGACTAGACCGGACAACATCTCTTAGCATTGAACACATGTAGTTTGGTTGGTGGTGTTGCAACTTTGAAGAGATGGCCCTGAATCTGACTCGTACACAAGCAGCACGGCGTACAAGTCTTGAGGATGGTGGGGTGGTGGCTTAAATATTATGCTTGAAGCACGTTTTCCCTGCTTTTCCCCACAAAGTAAAACAACATCATGGAATATAATGTTGCGACGGCGGCAATTTCGACTAACCGCATATTGACCTTGCCGTTCAACGAGTACCCCACGTGATTTACCTACGAATTCGACCATCCTGTAGTCCCTTGGACCAAATAGTATAGTGCTACCGGCCTACGCGCAAACTATATATATCACTTAAATAATATTGGTATCTCTATATTTTTTAAGTATATTTTAATAATAATTATAAGATACTTTAAAGCGAGTTTCATAAAAAAAATTTATCAAAATTTACTTTTATAATATAATTTATGTAGATACTTTTTTACATACGGAATATAGTAAATAGTAAAAATAAAGGGTTATATGAATTTTTTTCAACCACATCACATTGGAGTATCTTAGAATTAGTATTTAAATATACCAAAAGTGATAAAGAGATATAACACATTTGTTTAATTGGTATATTCAAAGGTAGGAGTACGTATTCCTGGGGATATGGAATACACACACACACTATTCAGTGCCTAAACGTAGAATAAGCATGCACCCCAACCACGTGACTTGAACCCAATCAGCCAATCGCAACCGCGCCACCCCCCTTTCAGTCGGCCGGTTGGAGATCGTATTGTTGGTAGATCGAAAAGGTTACTCGCGGTTACATATAAAGTTATCATCTATATGCAATAAAGTTACCATCCACAAAGTAAAGTTATCATCCACACAGTAAAATTACTGTCTCCTGAACAACAAGTTATCATATACAATACATAAAGTTATTTACAGATATCATGTGCGTTAAAACCGCGCTCCCGTGTCGCATGTGCCTCTTTTCCGGGATTTAGTGGGCTATGGAATCCGAATGATTTTTAAGCCCACCCAGGAATCTCTCTTCATCTTCCCCCGTTTCGATCTCTCCCCACCCCTCCATCTCTGTTGACACCACGTGTTGATTTCGACCACCACAGCCTTTAACCGCGGCGTGCCCCGGGATCTCCGACCGCTCCACGCTCTAATCCTTCACAGTACCTCTCGGACACCGACCAATGCTTCAACACCACTCGAACACCATTCGATGCTCTGAAGTCGCTCGAACGCCGTTCGATACTCCACTGATACTCGAACGCCATCCGATCTCCGTTGCTACTTGAATGTCGTCCGATTCTCCTCTGCTATTCGAACATCGTCTGATACTCTTCGACTTCTCGCTCAAAGTTGAACTTTGACTGTCCACCCAGCTTTGTTAGTCAAACTCAAAACGTTACTTGCGGTTACTCTTAAGGTTATCGTATATATGCAATGAAGTTATCATTCATAGGGTAAAGTTACCATCCATACGGTAAAGTTACTGTCTCCTTCACAACAAGTTATCATATAGAATACATGAAGTTACAGTTATCATGTGCGTTAAAACCGCGCTCTCGGATCCCATGTGTCGCTTTTTTTGGAATTTAGTGGGGTATGGAATCCAAATGGTTTTTAAGCCCCACCCAAGAATCTCTCTTCGGCTTCATTTGATCTCTCCCTGTCTCTCCATCTCTCTCGTGAGAGCGCCTCCCTAATCTTGCGACCTTGCTGCCTCATCGTCGACCGCACATCCTAATTGATATCTTCTCTCGTCGCCTCATTGTCAGCCACACGTCCTAATCTGGTATCTTTTCTCATCGCCACTTCGACCGCGCGCCGTCAGCCATCACTGTCGACCTCACCCAACTGTACGTAGGGTTAGCGATTAGGTTAGATGCTCCTTATATTCTGGCTGTAGTGCGGCTAATTCGTCATTGTGATATTGTTTCTGTATTTTATACCTTATCCCCATTATCACAAAAAATTCCATGTTAGGAGAGCAAATGAAGACGACGGGGAAGGCACCATCCAAGGTAAGCAAAATCACAATTACAGATAGCCAGAATGCTTGGGAGATCGCTCTCAACCTTACCCAAATAGAACTTGCCATTGTAAAATCTGTTAAAAATGTGCACAACGCGAAGAGGAAGAGGGGCAACAGTTGCTCCAAATACAATGAGATACGTGTAACATTGTAATACGTGCTCGAACGTCGTTCGATACTTCGCTGTTACTCGAACACCATCCAATCTCCGTTGCTACTCGAAGGCCGTCCAATTCTCCTCTGCCACTCGAACATCGTCCGATCTCCGTTTCTACTCGAAGCAAGCAGGAAGCTGGTCCGTCGTCATCGTCTTGTGTAGTCGACTGTAACCTTCGAACCCGATTGCCCAATGCCAATGATGATATGTCGCCGCCAGCTTCGGGGAGATGCGTCGTTGCCGGATCAGGCCATTGGGAGGCCGAACCCCACCGGATCCGACCATTGGGATTCCACCATGGATCTTCTCCTCCGCCACCGCCATGGATTTGCTCGTGCTCCTCCACTTGATGCGAGTGAAGGGGGCGAAGAGGTAGAGAGGGTAGGTGATGAGGGAAGTGGTGGAGCATAAACTAGCAGCATGCATGTTATTAATTTAAGAGAAATTAAATTTGCATAAACATGGGTTCAACATGGTCAAAGTGTTAACTCGCCTTGGTCACAGTGGTCTGGTTCTAGGTGATCTTGAACTTCTAAGGTTGCTGCCTCAGCTTCTTCCTCCTGAGCCTCGTACGCTATTTTAATCGTGCGTGAAAATTTGGATAAAAAGAAAATATGCAAATCAACAAAATATTACCAAAAATTCAAATGAACTCTAACAATCATGGTTCTAGTTCCATTGGATAGATCTTGAATTTAGATGAATTTAGAAATTTGTTTCATTCAATTTGAAGTTAAAATGAAGAAGTTATGCCCATCCAAAGTTTTCAATTCACTTTAAATCCATAAAAGATTAAAATTCTGATAGGTGGGTCCCACTTGTCAGAGAGGGAAGGTAATTAATTACTGGTAACAGTGTTTAGGTCAACCACTAATCACTAACCATCATTAGCTCTTAATTAACTTGCATTAACTACTTAACCTTCTTACTATTTGGATAAAAATGGGTGAAAATATCCCTGCAGTGTCTACGGACAGGGGGTTCGAATGCGGGCGAGCGGGGTGGTAACGGTTGGCACTAACCACTCGGCTCATTGGGTCTTACCTGAGCGAGGGGGCGAAGTTTTGCTGTTAAGTTAGGCGTGGGGAGGAGCTGAGGCAGAGGAACTCGGGCAGTGGCCGGGCGGCGGCGCCGGCGGCGAGGGGTGGCCGGAGGGAACCAAGTGACGCCCAAAATGGGTTCCCCGCGAGTCGGTGCAGCTAGTAGAGGCGTCGGCGGGGTTCAAGACGCACGGTGGTGGGCCGGCGGCGTGCGGCGGCGGCGGTTCGGGGAAGAGCTCCGGTGCCGATGAGCTGGGATCCACGGGGTGCTCGGGCGAGACCGGAGATGTGTTCGCCGTGCTTCGGTGGTGGTGTGGGAGGGTGGAATCGACTTTTGGTGGAGGGATTTCGCGGGGAGGATGTCGTCGGAGGTGGGGACGAAGGATGGGGCCGGCGGCGATTTAGAAGTTCTTGGCTCAATTGGGCGTGATGCGAGGGAGAGCTAGGTGTGGGAAATCTCGTGGGAGCTCCGGGGGCTTTTATAGCCAGTCGGGCGGAGCTAGCGACGAGCGGGCGTGCGGCACGCCGGGCGGTTGGGTGGCGTCGCCAGCGGTGCAGGCAGCGGCGATAGCGGGCGGCGGGCGTGCGGGAGCGGACTTCGGAGCTGTCTCCCACGTCGCTGCTCGGCTTGACCTCCACGCCGTGTCGCCCGGCTTTTGACCGAAGGCGAGCGGTGGAGGAGCGCCGGACGTGCGGGGAGGAGATGGAGAAGGCTGCCAGGTCGGGCCCGCTGGCCAGGGAGAGGGCGCGGAAAAGTGCGAGGCCCGCGTGGCAGCGACACGGCAAGGGAGCGGCTGGCGCGCGCGGGAGTTGGGCCGCGGAGCGCGCACGCGCGGGGGAAGGAAGGCTGGGCCGCGATGGGCCATTTCGGCCGAAGTGAGGGAGAGGTGGGGCTGGGCCAGGGTGACGGCCGACCTGGCTTTATCCCCCTTTTTATTTTCTTTCTTTTTCTCTTTTTTTCTTTTATTTTGGAGTGTACATTTGGGCATATATTTGTGTACATATATATATATATACACACATGTGTGTGTGTGTGTGTATATATATATATCAAGCTTTATTTATTTCCCTTCTTGCTAACCTAACTTTTATATTTATATTTTTGGCATTAAATTTGTAGGTACAAGATTTTAATATATCTATCCATATATGTGGGTATTTATTTGCTTGCGTTCATGGGTATTCATGACATTATTTTTAGAAATGGGTTGTTAGATTTTAAACCAAATTTCTCCCTTTTATTTTATGGATCATCTTTTCAGATTCGCATTTTAAATTTTTAAAATTTTTATTATTTAAATATATTTGTTTCTTCTTGACCCTTTTAACTTTCTGGAACCTCCACCAAATCTTCAGAAAAATCTCTTAAACTCCAAATTCAAATAAAATGTTTTTGCAAAAATCATCATAAGGTTTAAAATTTTAAATTAAAATTTTCAAGGTGTTACACTTGGTACCCATATGAGTTACATACATTACAAGAAATAGCACTAAACCATATCATTTGACCCTATGACCTAAATAGATCTGTACATCAGAGATGCCCTTAGAAAGAGCCTAAGAACATGTAACACACGTCTGTATGTACCAAACTCAGTAGAGATCAAGTACTGCTTCACTGCTATGTAGCTTGATTTCGCATTCAAATATGATTATTTTGAGGGGATTCCATGCAAATAACTCCGGGGTGAAATTTACGCTAACCTTTTTTATCTTGTTTGGTGAAACAGGTAGACTGCGAAAAGATAAAAAAGAATAAGAAAAAAGAAAAAAAAGATAATAGCTGGGATGGTCAGTGATAACGGCACTTCCGCATCCATCCACGGCACGATCCTCTCAGATACCCCCTACCCACCAAACCCCATCAGTCCGACGTGGCACCCCACGGTAGGTGAGTCATCTCCGTACTAAATCCACTGCTAGATCCCCAAGACCCCCACTAACCCCTCATGTTTCCCCGACCAAAGTGCCCCCACTCAACCGGGTAAACCCAGAAATTCACAAATCCTAAAAGAATATTCACTCATTTAGTCGCAAAGAAATAAAGCTTAAAGTTATTACATAAGAGCATGTGCATCTCTAGATGCTAAGACAATATTATAGGAGAGATTTTTTTACCACCGGTGTGCCGATGGATAAAAAGGTAGGTGCTATATCTGCATTACATGGCACCAAAGTAAACATTAGAAGCTAGTGCTACGATAGAAAAAGTTGAATGTTCAACACTTATGGTGTTAACAGTCAGAGTAAAAGTAACTAACATGGTAATCTAGAGAGGTGATGTGTCTATTTAGATGCTAATTGATATACATGCTCCAAGAATCTTAATATAGGGTGACGAGTTAAATATTTTAGATGCACAATTTGAAATTGCTAATTTGGAAGGTATATACTTCGGATTGATATTTTTTTTACTAAATCTTGGTTGTCGATTTTCAATTGTATATTTATAACTATGTTCACTTAGGAAAGCACTTGAAAAAAAAGTACTAGCATAGTAGAGGTCACATATCAATTAATCTGAATTCAGACAATTTTATTTTCATCAACCAGTGGTTAGCACAGTGTCTTATTGTGACGACCCGCATTATTACCGTGGGGTAATAACGCCAGTCAACGGATTATTATTCGTTTTAGCAGATAAAACATCGCTCTAACGAATAATAAGCCACCAGAGTGTTGCAGCAGAACAATAATTAGAGACAAAACACGATATTACAATAATATCGAACGCAGGGCTACATTTTATTACAAAGCCTCAAAGGCTTGAATATCTCATACTCAACACAACCTTCGCACGGGATGCCCACCTTGCACCTATTGCAATCCGAGTCCACGGTCTTCCATCCAAGCAATTTCCACTTGACTTGCTATTCTCTGAACTGACATGCTCCTAAGCAAGGGGAGATTTATAGCAAGGGTGAGTACAAAAGTACTCAGCAAGCGTTATTAACAAAAATGCACAACATGCTTATCTTTTCCACATTTAGGAATCTCAATTCCTATTCCCAATTTCTTACTTATTTTTATACTCTTTTCCTTTCTCAATTTCCTTCCCATGACATAGAAAATAAAGTTTGTTGGTTTTGAAAGAAGTCCGATTTATTAATTTAGAAAACTACTGAACATACGCATGAACAGCAAAAACCCCCATAAGTTTCCGTAATTCTCCTTTCCCGGAGACAGGCATGAATTCATGATTTTGATAGCATTGCGCAAGCTTGTATCACTTTACCCATCATCACCCTGATCCTGGTGGCTCATGGATCTCCGCAATTCCTTAGATGCGGTGCCCAGATCAGAGTACAGAACGTTTGCATCTATCTCAGTAATTATATCTCCACCCAACTATTCTCAGCCAGCGGCCCGAGGTGGTTTCTCACCCTCGCTCGGCGCCCACGGACCTCGACATAGTTGTTGGTTGGGGCGGCCCGAGGTGGTTTCTCACCCTCGCTCGGCGCCCACGGACCTCGTCCTACCCCAACCTCCACCTGCGCTAATATATGCGCCTTGCATCCCCCACCCGGCACCCAAGTGCTGGCCCGGATCGTGTGGGTTCCTGCTGGGGTGGAGGTCCCCACCCGGCACCCAGTTGCTGGCCCGGATCTTGTGGGTTCCTCCACGGGGTCCCCCACCCGGCACCCAAGTGCTGGCCCGGATCGTGTGGGTTCTCCCAACTAAAATACTTACCCATGTGGAGAATATAACACTTTGATAGAGCTACTAGTCTGTCCGTCCTCGAACGGGATGTTGGTTGATACGGTTTGGTACGGTCTGTTCACACGGATGAAGCTGGTGACTTCTTATATTCTATTCTTATGCAGAGGTCCCACACCTGCCCCTTTTTCACCTGCCCTGGCAACCTCTGCCCACCCTTACTTAACCTAGATGGCCAACTGCTCCATCAGTTGCCATCTATCTCTTTTCAATTATAGCCATTTCTCGATTTAAATCTCCTTTTATTTATTTCATGCAGGGTGATATTAGATTAATACAAAAATACTTGTTTTGAGCAATATACGCTAAAGATTTGATCAAAGGAATGCTTGCCTGAGTTTATATTAAACTGCTGAGTCTCCTCGTTACCCTGATATGGTTCCCTTTGAAGATTCAGTCTTTTTCCTGCTATTTAGACTTAAATTAATCTACGGTTCAATTATTTATAAGATTCTGGTCATTATAAGATTTCTATTAATTATAATCAGGATTCGCTAATTTTCATTTCGTTCCTTTATACAGAATGCGATAGTTCCCAGTTCATTTTAATAGTATCCACAAATTAAATGCAAGATTAAGAAATTACCAATTATTGCATTCTAACTAATCATTTTGATTAATGGCGAAATTGGCAATATTAGCTTAATAATATGCATGGGCATGCTTATAATGATTCTATCTCATGGCAATTGGTCATGAAATGTATTTATAATCTACATAATTTCTTATTAAGATTGCTATTAGTATCATCTTATTCGTGCCCTAATTGTATCTATGGTTAACTGCCTCCTCTTCTTGGGTTTTCCTGGGCTTTTGGCCTCCCTTCGGCTGCCGACGCCTCCTCTCCCTCTCTTTTACTCCCACCGACGCCTCCTCTTCACTCCCCTGCCGACGCCTCTCCATCTCCTCTCCTCTCCTCCTTTCTCACCCACTCCGCCGGCTCCCTCTCTCTATCTCCCCCCTCTCTCTCTCTCTCGGCCTCCCTGCTCTCACCTCACGCCGCCTCTCCCCTGCCTTCGGGTCCTAGCGCCGCCGCCCGGTTCGGCTCCCCTCATGCGCCGCCTCTCTCTCGCGCCCGCGCCTCGGCGCCTCTGCCTCGGTGCTGCTCCCCCTCACGCCGGCTCCCCGCCGACGCCTCCTCTGGCCGGCCGTTCCCGCCGGGATGGCCGGCGCCGCTTGGGGATCTCCGGCCAGATCTGGCCAAAACAGATGCTTTCCCCCCCTTTTTTCCCCATTTCTAGCTTGATTTACTTTTGTAATTTACTAACATTTTGAGGTTTGCCTAGGGTTTAGTTTTGGGAGGCGGGTGACCGTGGCCGTCCTCGCCGGTGAGCCGTCGCCATGCGCCGGGGGAGTACTGGCGGCGGTGAACCGGTGGCTCGGCCGTGACTCCCGCAGCCGCCGCCCTCGCGGTAACCCTCTTCTCTCCTCTGCTACTTCCGGTGATATGCTTATGGTTCATGTGTTCTATTGTGGATGAATGCTTATGGTTGCTACTCGCTAACCTATGTTGGATGGAATGGGATAATGGCATTGCATAGATGTTGGGCTTTTGGGGTTTACCTGCACTGGTGCTTGTGCGGGATGCTAGGGTCTGGGGTTGGGGTGGTGGCCGGTTGGCTGTGATTGATGCTTGATGCTGGCTGGCGTGGTGGATGATGGTTGCTGGCTTGCGGTTCTCCCGTGGCCGTCATGTCCCCATCTTCCTTCGGCTTGTCGCTGCTTCACTCCCTGGACCTTCGGCTCCACTCGGCTGGGACTCCTTCGCGGTCTGGGGATTGGCTGGAAGAGTTGGGGAATGTTACCTTACCTAGCTTTGCCCCTCTGTGCTCTATTCTCTCGGTTTGACTACTGGTATGCTATGTGGGATATTTGTTTGGATGGCTTGCCTGTGAGGCTTTGTTGGCTGTTGATGCCCTCTGGGCGTGGCTGCTCTGGCCCGGTGCATCTGATTCACTGTGGTTGGCATTTGCGTGGTGAGGGCTTTGACAGGTGTTTCTCTGTTGTGGGTTTGGGCTGGAATAATTTATGATATTCTGGTCTTTGCCTTGGTTGGATTCCTATGTTCAGAACAGGTTTGTATATATATAATACCGTGTGATGAGCCTACGGTTGTGAGAGGTGCCGACTGGCCCCCGGACGGTCAGGTATCTCCGTGAACGGATTACCCTGCCTGAAGTTAATCGCTAGGGCTCTGACGGCAATTTCTTCTTTTAATTATTTTCTTTTGTTCGGTCTTTTTCGGTATTACAGTTACTAGTTCACTCACAAATGAAATAACGGTGTGGTGGCCGTTCAACGATAGTCTCTAATGTATGAGATGATCTGAATGTAATAGGGCTTTCTCTTAATATTGAGGCATACAATTTAATGTAATTTCTATTCTTCATTTCTCTATTGTAATAATTATTATGTATGAGATGGACTTGGTGTAAATTAAATCATATACTTTCTAACGGAATACCATTGTATTGTAAACTCTTAATTGTTGAAAAGGGTTATTTGGTTGAGATATGGAATTGTATATATATTTGCTGTAATTTGGATTGTCGCTATCATGTAATGCAATTTGCAATATTTTTATTTGACTTAATATGAGTTCTCATCATCGATCAATGTATGTTACTGATTTTACCCTACACAGATTGTAATTAACTACTGTTGTACTACGTACTGTTATATATATTTTAATTGACTTGAAAGTTGCTATTTGTCGTGCAATTGAATTTTTGTTTCTCATTTCAGTCCATATAGTTTGATATTCATCCTCGTTAATAAAATTATGGAAACAAGTTACTAGTTTATCATTCGTTGATTTCAATTTATACGACTACGCATAAAAGTTTAAATTTCCTCGCAATTTTAGATTATCATTTATGTAATTAATCCTACTTAACATCCTAATTCGCTAATTAGGGTTAATTAACGACGTGGGTCGTTACAAACTTCCCTCCTTAAAAATGATTTCGTCCTCGAAATCGAAACTGGCTGAAGAAGGTTGTGGTAGGTCTCTTATTGATCCTTTACGAAGCGTGCTTTTAGATATTCCTATTTATTCCGCCTTTTGGTAGATACACCTCCTATGCTTGTATCGCTCGTTGACTCCTCACATGCCAACGTTAAAATTCGATATCAAGCTACCTGTTATCAATTATCGTTACTAGTGATTTGGTAACCTTAGGATCGGAATTATAATTCATGTTAAGGTAGGAAAATCGTTCAATCTATTCTATATTGCACCAGTTAATACTTTCCTTTTTCTAACCAATGCCCCTTCCCTCCTTAATTCTTTAGCTACCCCTTGATTCCTTTAGCTGGTCTACTGAAGTGCTATTGGTGATAGTTCGGCAGGGTGGTTCAAAGAAGCAGTGTTGCTTAAAGCAACTGGGTTGAAATGTCGTCTTGCGGCAGGAAGATGTGATATTAGATCAGCATTATCCTTGTTTCCTGACTTGGTACTTGGGCTATCTAAGGGCTGGGTATTTCCTGTTTGGTTAATATTGTTACTCCCTATTCGGATGGCATTATGGTGTTTGAAATTTTGGACTTAAATTCTATGTTTACGATACTAGCTTTTTAGACGTAGTTTAGCTCTTCGGAATTGAACAGGTTTCCCTAGGTTACTAGGCAGGCCTAGAGATTTATTCGCTACATACAGGGATAGGTATTGCCATACGGTTTTGGGATTCAGCGGATGATATATCGATGATATCGAAAGAGTGGACATTTCCCCTTATTCATAATATATGTCCTCATGGAATGCATGAAAGAGTTTTTCGAAAACTTTAAACACTATGGTGCAAGAAATATTTATATAGAATGATGCAAGGGGTTTTGTGAAAATAATTAATTCCTAATGTCATGCTGAAACAGTTTCCATTTGTAAAATATTTATTTTATAAGTTCATGGTCAATGTGATGCTCCGGAGACTATGACAAAAGTTCCTGAAATCATATGTTCATGAACGTGGGGAAATGCACCAGACCTGGATAATAATCGTTCGGGGACTGCTTTAAAACGATTCACGGAGAATGGGGTGATTAATCTCGTAGCAGCTGTAGGCTTAGAACTTCGGAATGCTTCCAATCCGAATTATAACGGGAAACGTAGGTAGGTATAGATATCCGCTGTAGGTCTGACCATACGCTCCAAGAGGGA
Organism: Dendrocalamus latiflorus; assembly: GCA_017311315.1. Taxonomy (NCBI): domain Eukaryota; kingdom Viridiplantae; phylum Streptophyta; class Magnoliopsida; order Poales; family Poaceae; genus Dendrocalamus; species Dendrocalamus latiflorus. Next base: position 4,186,878 of record CM029634.1, on the reverse strand, counting down.
AAGAATTAAGCAAGTAACAAGTTTCTCGGAGTATCTAGGGATAGATTACTAGGAACAGATTTATTTGGTGAAATAAAGGCTTTACAGCTAAACAGTCTACCAGTCTTGAGTTGCAAAATAGTTAGCGTCATTTTTTTTTCAATTACGTTCTAAGGACGTCTCACTCTAAGTTACGTGTTCTGCAAAAGAAAATGGATGGTGGTGGATATGTCACCTGCAGTCGATCTCGTAACAACTCGTCTACGTCTAGTCGTTCTGGTGGTTCCAAATAACCGGTTTTCGAACTGGCAAGGAACTGAGTGTTTTACTATATTACGAACTAGATTCTAGATTCTACTCGTTTTAGTTGCAATTTCTCCTCCTACTCTTAGTCATATCAATTGAAGTCATAATTAAATTTATGAAATTATATTTTTGAAAATACTTGCTTATCATGACGTTATCAAATTTCCTGCAGCAAGTTGTTACAAGAGGTACGAACAAACTTTTATTCATGTTGTAGACCCAGGTTTTCTTATTAATGTTCAGCATGCCAATAGATGAGAATTTATTTATGTTGAAATAGTAGAAAACAACATTACTTCCCCTCTACTGTTGATCTTCTCATTACAGCATACACATTAGGCAAATAAAACCCAAGAAACATAGAGATGCAAAAAGAATCAGCTCCTACACTACTCTGGGACTACGTGTCCAGCTACGCTCGAGAACTCGCTCTCGAGATCGCCCAAATCTTTCGTGTTTGGGACCACGCTCAGAGCTTGCCTCTGAGTGCGAACCTACACTACCCTGGATCTCCGCGCCCAGGCACGCCTGAGAACTCGCTCTCAGGATCGCCCAAAACTTTCGCGTTTGGAACCACGCTCAGGGCTCATCCCTGAGTACGCCCAGGACTTCGTTCCTGGGTACGTCCGAAACTTACGCGTTCGGAGGCGCCACGGACCACTCGTCCGGGAAATCTCATATGCAGAAATGAGATAAGTCAATTTATTTTGGGTTCATCTGCCATCATGAATAGTTATAATATTTATTTGCTTTGATTGTCTACTAAATTTTGTGATGGCGGATGTGTTCATTTAGTTGCCAGAGTGAAAAGATAAGGGTCTCAGAGTTTGGTTTACTTCTAAAACTACTATAACTACTCATATTTACCTTAGGTTGCCTATGTCGCTACAGTTTGAAACAATAAAGTAGCAATCATATATTAACTGAAATGCAATAATTTAAATGCAGGATATCTAATTGCAGCAAAATTATATGTTAAATTCATAATTAAAATTGTATTGGTTACCAACAACCACTAGAATTTTGTAAACTAACACCGTTACCGATAAAAAGAATTAGTACCATAGTTTAGATTGTTATAATTATTATTGTCATCACTACCCTCCTCACTAACCAATCCGGTTTTCGAAATAATTGGCGGTCTAAAGATAATAATGCCGAAGCCTAGAGCTAGCAATTAAGAAATGCCGTACAGACGCGAAGTATTAAAGAATACATATTGCCATATAGCAAGAACAACATCCTTAAGTCCAGAATCGTCTCTAATTATTTGCGTGACCCTCAAACCATTGCTCTGATACCACCTGTGACGACCCGCATTATTACCGTGGGGTAATAACGCCAGTCAACGGATTATTATTCGTTTTAGCAGATAAAACATCGCTCTAACGAATAATAAGCCACCAGAGTGTTGCAGCAGAACAATAATTAGAGACAAAACACGATATTACAATAATATCGAACGCAGGGCTACATTTTATTACAAAGCCTCAAAGGCTTGAATATCTCATACTCAACACAACCTTCGCACGGGATGCCCACCTTGCACCTATTGCAATCCGAGTCCACGGTCTTCCATCCAAGCAATTTCCACTTGACTTGCTATTCTCTGAACTGACATGCTCCTAAGCAAGGGGAGATTTATAGCAAGGGTGAGTACAAAAGTACTCAGCAAGCGTTATTAACAAAAATGCACAACATGCTTATCTTTTCCACATTTAGGAATCTCAATTCCTATTCCCAATTTCTTACTTATTTTTATACTCTTTTCCTTTCTCAATTTCCTTCCCATGACATAGAAAATAAAGTTTGTTGGTTTTGAAAGAAGTCCGATTTATTAATTTAGAAAACTACTGAACATACGCATGAACAGCAAAAACCCCCATAAGTTTCCGTAATTCTCCTTTCCCGGAGACAGGCATGAATTCATGATTTTGATAGCATTGCGCAAGCTTGTATCACTTTACCCATCATCACCCTGATCCTGGTGGCTCATGGATCTCCGCAATTCCTTAGATGCGGTGCCCAGATCAGAGTACAGAACGTTTGCATCTATCTCAGTAATTATATCTCCACCCAACTATTCTCAGCCAGCGGCCCGAGGTGGTTTCTCACCCTCGCTCGGCGCCCACGGACCTCGACATAGTTGTTGGTTGGGGCGGCCCGAGGTGGTTTCTCACCCTCGCTCGGCGCCCACGGACCTCGTCCTACCCCAACCTCCACCTGCGCTAATATATGCGCCTTGCATCCCCCACCCGGCACCCAAGTGCTGGCCCGGATCGTGTGGGTTCCTGCTGGGGTGGAGGTCCCCACCCGGCACCCAGTTGCTGGCCCGGATCTTGTGGGTTCCTCCACGGGGTCCCCCACCCGGCACCCAAGTGCTGGCCCGGATCGTGTGGGTTCTCCCAACTAAAATACTTACCCATGTGGAGAATATAACACTTTGATAGAGCTACTAGTCTGTCCGTCCTCGAACGGGATGTTGGTTGATACGGTTTGGTACGGTCTGTTCACACGGATGAAGCTGGTGACTTCTTATATTCTATTCTTATGCAGAGGTCCCACACCTGCCCCTTTTTCACCTGCCCTGGCAACCTCTGCCCACCCTTACTTAACCTAGATGGCCAACTGCTCCATCAGTTGCCATCTATCTCTTTTCAATTATAGCCATTTCTCGATTTAAATCTCCTTTTATTTATTTCATGCAGGGTGATATTAGATTAATACAAAAATACTTGTTTTGAGCAATATACGCTAAAGATTTGATCAAAGGAATGCTTGCCTGAGTTTATATTAAACTGCTGAGTCTCCTCGTTACCCTGATATGGTTCCCTTTGAAGATTCAGCCTTTTTCCTGCTATTTAGACTTAAATTAATCTACGGTTCAATTATTTATAAGATTCTGGTCATTATAAGATTTCTATTAATTATAATCAGGATTCGCTAATTTTCATTTCGTTCCTTTATACAGAATGCGATAGTTCCCAGTTCATTTTAATAGTATCCACAAATTAAATGCAAGATTAAGAAATTACCAATTATTGCATTCTAACTAATCATTTTGATTAATGGCGAAATTGGCAATATTAGCTTAATAATATGCATGGGCATGCTTATAATGATTCTATCTCATGGCAATTGGTCATGAAATGTATTTATAATCTACATAATTTCTTATTAAGATTGCTATTAGTATCATCTTATTCGTGCCCTAATTGTATCTATGGTTAACTGCCTCCTCTTCTTGGGTTTTCCTGGGCTTTTGGCCTCCCTTCGGCTGCCGACGCCTCCTCTCCCTCTCTTTTACTCCCACCGACGCCTCCTCTTCACTCCCCTGCCGACGCCTCTCCATCTCCTCTCCTCTCCTCCTTTCTCACCCACTCCGCCGGCTCCCTCTCTCTATCTCCCCCCTCTCTCTCTCTCTCGGCCTCCCTGCTCTCACCTCACGCCGCCTCTCCCCTGCCTTCGGGTCCTAGCGCCGCCGCCCGGTTCGGCTCCCCTCATGCGCCGCCTCTCTCTCGCGCCCGCGCCTCGGCGCCTCTGCCTCGGTGCTGCTCCCCCTCACGCCGGCTCCCCGCCGACGCCTCCTCTGGCCGGCCGTTCCCGCCGGGATGGCCGGCGCCGCTTGGGGATCTCCGGCCAGATCTGGCCAAAACAGATGCTTTCCCCCCCTTTTTTCCCCATTTCTAGCTTGATTTACTTTTGTAATTTACTAACATTTTGAGGTTTGCCTAGGGTTTAGTTTTGGGAGGCGGGTGACCGTGGCCGTCCTCGCCGGTGAGCCGTCGCCATGCGCCGGGGGAGTACTGGCGGCGGTGAACCGGTGGCTCGGCCGTGACTCCCGCAGCCGCCGCCCTCGCGGTAACCCTCTTCTCTCCTCTGCTACTTCCGGTGATATGCTTATGGTTCATGTGTTCTATTGTGGATGAATGCTTATGGTTGCTACTCGCTAACCTATGTTGGATGGAATGGGATAATGGCATTGCATAGATGTTGGGCTTTTGGGGTTTACCTGCACTGGTGCTTGTGCGGGATGCTAGGGTCTGGGGTTGGGGTGGTGGCCGGTTGGCTGTGATTGATGCTTGATGCTGGCTGGCGTGGTGGATGATGGTTGCTGGCTTGCGGTTCTCCCGTGGCCGTCATGTCCCCATCTTCCTTCGGCTTGTCGCTGCTTCACTCCCTGGACCTTCGGCTCCACTCGGCTGGGACTCCTTCGCGGTCTGGGGATTGGCTGGAAGAGTTGGGGAATGTTACCTTACCTAGCTTTGCCCCTCTGTGCTCTATTCTCTCGGTTTGACTACTGGTATGCTATGTGGGATATTTGTTTGGATGGCTTGCCTGTGAGGCTTTGTTGGCTGTTGATGCCCTCTGGGCGTGGCTGCTCTGGCCCGGTGCATCTGATTCACTGTGGTTGGCATTTGCGTGGTGAGGGCTTTGACAGGTGTTTCTCTGTTGTGGGTTTGGGCTGGAATAATTTATGATATTCTGGTCTTTGCCTTGGTTGGATTCCTATGTTCAGAACAGGTTTGTATATATATAATACCGTGTGATGAGCCTACGGTTGTGAGAGGTGCCGACTGGCCCCCGGACGGTCAGGTATCTCCGTGAACGGATTACCCTGCCTGAAGTTAATCGCTAGGGCTCTGACGGCAATTTCTTCTTTTAATTATTTTCTTTTGTTCGGTCTTTTTCGGTATTACAGTTACTAGTTCACTCACAAATGAAATAACGGTGTGGTGGCCGTTCAACGATAGTCTCTAATGTATGAGATGATCTGAATGTAATAGGGCTTTCTCTTAATATTGAGGCATACAATTTAATGTAATTTCTATTCTTCATTTCTCTATTGTAATAATTATTATGTATGAGATGGACTTGGTGTAAATTAAATCATATACTTTCTAACGGAATACCATTGTATTGTAAACTCTTAATTGTTGAAAAGGGTTATTTGGTTGAGATATGGAATTGTATATATATTTGCTGTAATTTGGATTGTCGCTATCATGTAATGCAATTTGCAATATTTTTATTTGACTTAATATGAGTTCTCATCATCGATCAATGTATGTTACTGATTTTACCCTACACAGATTGTAATTAACTACTGTTGTACTACGTACTGTTATATATATTTTAATTGACTTGAAAGTTGCTATTTGTCGTGCAATTGAATTTTTGTTTCTCATTTCAGTCCATATAGTTTGATATTCATCCTCGTTAATAAAATTATGGAAACAAGTTACTAGTTTATCATTCGTTGATTTCAATTTATACGACTACGCATAAAAGTTTAAATTTCCTCGCAATTTTAGATTATCATTTATGTAATTAATCCTACTTAACATCCTAATTCGCTAATTAGGGTTAATTAACGACGTGGGTCGTTACACTTATAGCCAACGATTATGGTTCAAATTACACTAACTATAACCAATTGTACCTATGGAAAAAAAGACAAATTCTACTACTTGTACAAATAGAACTTGCTTTCTTTTTGTTCGGATGACACAACACTTGCAAACCAAAGGGATTATATCAAATTTTTGAAGGGAAAGGGGTAGGTAGGCTTGCGGAGTCAAAGGCCGAGGGGCAAAACGGTAACTTCCCGTCCAAATTACGCAACTACTCGGCAGCGTCTGGGCGTTCTGACCGATGCACGCCCCATTATTTTATGTCCCCACATTTCCACCACTCGCCGCCCCCGGGTATCACCTGCCGCGCCTCTGTTTAAGCCCGCGCCGCGCTGCGCCGCGCCGCCCTCTCTCTCTCTCTCTCTCTCTCCCTCTCCCTCTCCCTCTCTCTCTCTAGCCGTCTAGCGCACGAGAGAGGCGCAGGTAAACGCTCGCCGCATCCCCGCGTAGCCGCATAGCACAGGGCGAGCAATGGAGGCGGGCGTGGGCATGGCGCTGCAGTCTTCACGGGCGGTGGGGTTCGGCTCCGACAGGCGCCGGAGCGCGCTCTACGGCGGCGAGAGCCGGGCTCGGATCGGGAGCCTGAGGGTCGGTGACTCGGCGGGAGCGGGGGCCCCCGCCTTGCGGGCTCGCGGGTCCAAGCCCGTCGACCTGCTCCGCGCCAAGAAATCGTCCGGAGGTACATGATCTTTGCCTTTTCCTTTTTTGTATGGTCAGATTGGTGCGATTTCGCAAAAAAGTTTGGTTTTGGTCGAATTGGTGCCACTTGGGCCCATTTTTTGCTGCGATTTTTTTCTTCTGATCGGAATTGTTGAGATTTCGAGGAATACATGGAATGGGTGTGTGATTCGGTTGAAGGATCGGTGGTGAGGTGATGGCGAGGCTTGACTCAAATGGATCGAGTGCTGCCTGATTTTTGTTCGTATTACATAGTTCAAACTGGAAATACGGCAGTACCACAGGGACGGAAGTTCAATAACCTTTATGGGCAGATAGTTAACTTGTGACGGGGAGATGGATAAATTGGTTGGGATTATTGGAAAGTAGGAAGAGATGGAGCTGCATGCTTATATGCCTATGATTGGCCCATTTTGAAGCAATCTAATCCTGAAAAAAAAATCGTGAGATGAGATTCTATGCGTTAACAAAATTCAGTCAAATTGGCATTTTCTCCAATATCTTGTGCTTGTGCAGGTCATGAAAAATTGCATAACTCCGTTGATGATGCCCTCTTGTTAAAGGTATCGAATAATATCATTGATTCCTACTATAAAAAAGATTAAACGTGATGCTGGAGTTCACCTCTTTGGCCGTCAGTCTTATATGGTTCTAATGTAATTTCAGAGAAAATCAGAAGATGTTCTGTTCTATTTGAACGGGCGGTGTATTTACCTAGTTGGTTAGTTCTGATCCTTCTAAATTATCATTACTGAAAAAGATAAATTTATAGATGTTACTGAAAAAGATCAATTTATAGATGACATTGGACTGATAAGTGAATACATATGTGCAGGAATGATGGGTTCTGGAAAAAGTACTGTTGGAAAGATCATAGCGGAAGTTTTGGGTTATTCATTCTTTGACAGGTTTGTTTTTCCGGATGAAGCTAATAGTAGCAATTTGCAAAAGGAATCTTGCCCTTGGTGCTTGTAGTGATGCATATGTACTGAATTACTGATGGCAAGGCTTGTTGTTCTGCAATTTCGTTTGCAGTGATAAATTGGTCGAACAAGCTGTTGGCATGCCTTCAGTTGCTCAAATATTTAAGGTTCATAGTGAAGCCTTCTTCAGGGATAATGAGGTAATGGTTGTTGAATTCATCTGCTACTAACATGATCTAGTACACTCTCTGACGTATAGCATTCATCTATTTCTAGTAATCTGAATTGGAAGCTTACACTGATGAATTTCTTTTCTTTTCCTTTTTGAGACCTGACTGATGATTTTCTTTTCTTTTATGCCTTGCAGAGTAGTGTCTTAAGGGATTTGTCCTCAATGCGGCGCTTAGTTGTTGCCACTGGAGGTGGTGCTGTTATCCGACCAGTTAACTGGTATCTGGAGTTCACTTTATTTCTCCTTTTGGAATAGTTTGTGCCCTCTCTTGTTCTAATCGATAATATTGTGATCTCTTGTTGTATTATCAGGAAATATATGAAGAAGGGCCTATCTGTTTGGTTGGATGTGCCCTTGGAGGCTCTTGCAACGCGTATAGCTAAAGTGGGAACCGCCTCTCGTCCTCTTCTAGATCAACCATCCGGTGATCCATACACAATGGTAACTACTTGATCCTTCAATTTTTGCCATGTGGGAATATGAATATGTTTAACATAGATTGATTTGGGCGTATTGTTTTGATAAAAAAAGAGAGAGGACGTGTTTCTTCCATTCAATTTAGCAAAAAAAAAAAAAAACTGCAAGAGAGATCCATATACACCTTGAAGCTGTATCCCTGGAACCCACGCCTTTATTGTCTTAGTATACATCTGTTCGGATTTCTATGTTATGCTGGTATGACTCACTGAATTCCTTCTATCTTATTAGGCCTTTTCTAAACTCAGCACGCTCGCGGAGCAAAGGGGCGATGCTTATGCAAATGCCGATGTGAGGGTTTCTCTTGAAGGTATTATTCCCATAATAACACTGGGCTCGTGCAAGCACATGCTTTACTATCTAGATAATATGTGCCTAGATGTGTGATCACTGATCACATGTTATTCCTGATAAAACTTTTGATCCACGTTCCTTGCATGGAATAACTTATCTGCTTTTGGTATTTGCAGAGATTGCATCTAAACAGGGTCATGATGATGTTTCCAAGCTGGCACCAACTGATATTGCTATTGAGGTATACGCAATAAGACTTCATTTATGCCCACCATTTAGGTGCAATATGAATTTCATATTGTTCTTCCACAGATTATTGTAACAACTTCCCTAACATGACATTCTTGTCACTTTGCAGTCACTCCATAAGATCGAGAACTTTGTGATCGAACATACCGTTGTGGACAACCCAGTCGGTGACTCACAAATTGACTCCCAGATTCGAAGGATACAGACCTTGTAGAATTTTGGTCCTTTTTGTACCCTGTGGTGTACAACCTAGCGCTGTTGAGTTATTTATTCATTGTACTGATATGGGGGGAAAAACTGAGGTATCTTTTCCCTGTAAGCTGTAAAAAACGGAATAAGTGAGCTAATCTGAAATGTTCCTTGGGCTGGTTGAAACCTCACTGGCTTTCCTGGGTTTGCTTTGGCTTTTCGAATGCTCTTTTACCTTCAATCCGGTCTCCGGTGAACATCTGCATTTGACTTGAGGTCTCAACAAATACAGCATGTACATGATTAGGTTTCAGAGTACAAAATATCACTGGTAATCCATCATAAAGCGTACTCCAAAAATGGAAAGTCAATGCGGTATATAGGAACTGTTGAGTAGTACTCCTGACCCTTGAGCAGAAACGGCCAAGCCAACTGGCCATCTCAGTAGTCATGGTTTGGATAACGATGGCCCAATTCATACCACGGCGCCCACTCAGGATCGCTGTTTGCTGTGCTTAGGACAAACATCATCGTCGAAGCAGGCGCAACACGGCGGGGATGGTGGGACAGGAGGGTTGGAAACCCGACCTGTGGTGACGAGGTGCGGGTGGCGGAGACGGTGGAGCTCTAGCTTGGGAAGCTGGGAGCTTCTGGAAACGAGGCCTCAACGCCCCTCAGTTTAGGAAGCCGTCCGATCAAGCGTCCGCGGCCAGGATTTAGATCGAGAACGTTGCGATGCATTCTTTAGAAAGGGGCCCTTGGATTGATTGTATTGTTGTTTACACGCCTCGCTTGGATGGCAAATTTAGGGCCTGTTTCAAACGGATCCAGCTTTTAGAAGCCTAAAGTTATTTGGAACCTATCAGCCTTTTAATTTTAGTTTTTTGTTATTTTTTGGTTTTTCTTTTTTGTATTTATTCTTTTGTATTATTCGTGACGATGTAACAGTTTTTTTTAAATTTTTTCTCATTTTTCTATTTTTAATTTCAAAAAAGCTAATAACCACTAGCCAGGTTTTTTAAGCCAGTTGAAGTGGGGCCAAGGTGTGTTTGGTTCACTCCCTCGACTGCGCACACCTGGCCAGGATGCAGCAGGGAGCTCGCTCAGACTATTTAGTTGTCGATCTAGCTCGCTCGTAGACCTAGTTGACTAAAATCGAGCATATAGGCACTAGCGTGCCTCCCAGGCGACTCGGTCTATGATCCATGTCCCTATCTTCAATCTACCGTTCTTGTTTTCATCTATCAGTCTCAGGCACAGTCTTTCAATCAAACATTATATCCTCAAACATACAACCAGACAACAATTATCAAAATACCAGGCAACCTTCAGGCACCATTTTCAGGGCACCAACCAAACAAGCCCTTAATGCCCCTAGATTGCTCCCATCATGTAATATCCAAATTGTTAAAGCCTTTTTGAAGTTTTAAAATAAAAATAACCATTTGATTTTTTTCTTGAATTAATTAAAGCTTGATATGAATTTTTAGAAATTTGAAAGATTTAATATGAATAAAATAAATATCAATTAAACTAAAACTAGTTTTAGTTGAGTTCCTTGCGTTGCAAGGAATTTTTTTTATATTTTCTTGGATTTTTTGGATTTATTTGCTATTTTCTAGAACTCAGTTTGATTTAATCCTATTTCTAGAAATATGAAAACCCTAGAAAATCCCAAAAATTTCCTCAGACCAAATCTCCTTCCTCTCCTGGCCTGATTTCTTCTTTTGGCCTAGTCCAACTTTACTACACAGCCCAGCTCGCTCGCTCGCGCATTGCTTGGCCCAGTCCACAATCTTCTTTGCGTTGCCCGTCTTGCGCGCAATCCTCTGCTCTGCTCGGCCTACTCCCACACAGTGCGCTAGCTTGGCCCAGCTCTCTTCTCTCACGCTCACCATGTGTCAAGCATCCGTCTGCCCACGCCACGCACCTGCACTGTTCGCTGTCCTCTTCTCCAACATTGCTGGTAGTGGGCCCCGCTTGCCAGCCAGGCTATGCCTCTTCTCCAAGAGTTCATATCCTTCACGACACCACTGCCGTCTCCGACCCGAACACATCACCGTAGCAGCCATGGCCTCCTACTCTCTGCGTATAAATAGCATTGCCCAAGCCCATAGATCGCATCCAAAGCCGCTCCGCCCTCGCCAAGTCCCCAAGCGCTGGAATTCGAAGATTTTTCGTCGTCACCGCCGCCGAGCTCCGACGAGTGATTTCACTGCTATCGGTGAGCCCTCATCCACGCCGACTCCTTCGCAAGGTTTTCCATGCTTCCCTTTACTCTTTCCACACCTCGCCGAGGCTAAACCCGCTAGAGCGTGATTCTATCGTGCACCCGAAGCCCTACCGCTCTTTGCTCACTGTCAGCCAACTCCGCCATCACTTCTGCTTGTGTCTCCTCACTGTTGCATTCACCGTGTTGCCCTCTCTATAGTGCACCCCTCCGCAAGCTTAACCGTGCGCCCTCGTCGTCGGTGACATTCGGACCCAGAGTTCACCGCCAATGCCGACACAACACCTACGTGGACCGCCACATCATCACTCAGCTCTGACGTGTACACCACGTGTATGACACACAACCCCAGCAGCCACCTTAGCGCATTGCATCACATTGCCCAGTCAGCTTGCCACGTCACCTTGCTACCTCAACGCAACCAAGCCATGTGTCATCCCTGTCAACATCTTACCCCTGCCACCTCAGCATCGAAGCCCATGTGGCAATCCACATGTTGGCTTGCATGTCAACCCAAAGCCAACCTCAAATCCAGATCTTTGTGGACATGGTACACTGTGAGTCGTGCCTCTGTCATGTGGGTCCCACCTGCCATAGCACTGTTCTATAGACCTAGCTCACCGTAGACACCTCCTAGCCTTCATGGGCACGGTCTATGAACCAATAGCCCACATGTCAGCCTCTAAACATTTTTCCAGAATTTCCTTTATTCCAAAAATCCCTAAAATCTATAGGGCCCACCTGTTAATCTCAAGACTATTATTAAAAATTCCAAAGGGAATATTCCAGAGAATATCCTCCTTTCTCTCTCAATTTCTAGGAATTAATTTCCTAACTAATCTTCTGAGAGCTCGTTCTCCTCTGTCCGAACTTCGATTGACCTGATTCTTCTGTTTAAATTCATCTAAAATTGAGTTCTATCTTTTGGTTCTAGTGTTGTTATTTTTAGATTTTATTTGAATTTATTCGCTTTATCTCGGTAGATAACATCTTCGAATGAGCAAAAGTAGGACCTGAAGACCAAGAATTTATTCAAGGCAAGTCATGAACTTTGATCATGCTAAACCTATTGTTTCAAATATATTATTTATTATTTTATTTTAAATTATCATGCATATCTAATTTAATACAAACCTTTGTAACTGGTAGTTATCAACCAATTTGATTAATTCCTCAATTGATAGTTTAAATACTATGATTCCATTATCACCATAGGATAGATAATTATCTAATGATGCAATACTAGTATCCACTTGGGTTGCACGTTTAGTATGTTTAACCATGCTTATAGTATGTTGGGCTCATCATCACATTGATTAATTTTGATTTAATGAGATATTGAATCGTGGTGGTCAGTCGCAGTTATAAAATTCATGTACCAGGATAAGGGCAATGTCATTGATGTTGGTTATACAAAATAGTTTTCACTTAGACGAGTGATTGTGCAGTAAAAAAGAAGTGTGTTCAGTACTTTTGGGATATGGATGTCTTACTTGGGTAATATCTAAGAACCTAACTTTGTGCACTATTGATCCGAGTCTTACCATGCAACCACATGTCTAGTATGGAATGGACCTAACTGATTAATTTGTGATGTGTCAATTTTGATTTCACCATTAAGATGAAAGTGGGTGTCGGTTACACATTTCTATGGGGCGCAAGAGGGGGCTCTTCGACTAGGTGATTAGCCTGCTCGCCTGTGAAACCTTAGCGAATGGAACTGGATTGAGATTGAATATTGTAAAGGTCTTGTGATAATATCTTAGTCACACACCTTTATAAATGTGTCAAGCGGTCATTATAAGTTAATTTGAATAGCCGTGTCTCCAATTATGGACAACACTTGGTGATTTCATATAAGGGTAGAGATTTCATAAAAATCTGGTTGGGTTAAGTTTGAAAATTAAATGGTTAGTTCACTGGTATTTCATTGGGTGAATGGTCAGTTTATTTGTGGTTTACTCAATTCCTTTGATTATCTACTTATTAAATCATTTTTAAAGTGCATTTTCAATCTATTTATTGTATTTACTCTAAATTGTTACTTTCTAAAAAATAACCACTCAGCTATTATTTGATAAGTTTTGTATCATTATATATTGTATCTTATTATAAATAACTTATTGAGTACTCTATGTACTTATGATTATATCTTTTGCTGCTCAGTTGCTGAGGAAGAACCATATCAACAAGAGGTATTTAAAGGTGGATTCTTCGACGTCTTCGCGGATTAGGACTTTGCTCCCCAGTCAATTGCCTGTTGACATGTCGAATGGTCACTTCGTTTATATTTGTTTTTTGCTGTTAGTTTTTATCAAGCCCTTCAGGCTATTATTGTAAGCTTGGCCTTAAGGTCATTACTATGATAATTAATAATATTTATTTCTTTCATAGTTAATTATGATCATGGTCGATATTTTATCTATATTTCTACTGTGTACACTAGTGTGACCTTGGACTAGTGTAGAATACACAGAAGAGTCTGGATTTGCATATTTAGATCTTGACATATCATCACGTAGGAGAGTTTGTTCTACTGTCAAGTGCCAAGTGACATCTACTCGCCGGGCATGCAATGGACCATTCCCCTGAAGGCCGCAACGTGAGTAGTGGAGTATATAGAAAGGGGAGGATGAGTTATTGGGAGTGGCACCGACGACGTGGTCCACGAACTTGCCAAGTTCAAGGAGGAGGATGACAACCATGTTGTTGCTCTGTAGTGTAGATGGCCTAGCCCCAGGAAATTGCTTTATCACACAACTAAGTTGGCTATGTGGGGCCAAAAGCGGTGGTGCCTAGGCGCTTGAGCAGTTGCTTCTTTCACGATGTACATGATGTACGTCTACTTTTGTCGTTTCTTCTTCAAGTGAGGCATGGTCGCAAAAGATTAGGTGATACCAGGTCAGCGAAAATGCACACGCACCTGATTTGGATAAGCATCGTGTAATCTCACTAGGCTATGGAGCCTTATATGCAGGCATGTCCAAGTTGTGACCAATGCGAGGAATTGGTAGCAAACCGACCCCGCCTAGGAAACATCCGCACTAGTTAGCGAGAGTCGCATGCACGCCTAGCAGGGGCAGACCTAGCATGGTTCATGGGTGTTCATCTGAACACCCAAACTTTTTGGCAAAAAACAGTATATACAAGGTATAATATATATGTATATACTTAGATCGGTCAAATTTGCCATATTCATACACCATTAGCCCAAATATCCACCGGAGTCATTCGACCCATTCACCCCATGTACTGGCAGGCTGGCCTTGTAGCCTGGCCCATTTGCATGCAGCGTGTCGATCAATTGATCCCTAATTCCAAAACCAAGCGGGCAGGTGGCTAACCTAATAGCCAGTACCCTAATTTCCAAACCAGGATGGCGGTAGGAGAGGTCGAGAACTGAGAGGAGACCAACAGGCTGCCAGCAATAGAGGCACTAAGGACATCAGGAGTGTATATCGCAATGGACCTTAAGGTGGGCCCCACCTAATTGTTAAGGCCGACTCGTTATGTTTGAGGCCACCACTCGGCTGTAACAAGGGTCCCACTCGGCAGTAAAAAAATTGTATTTTAATGCTTGTGGTAGTTGGTAATTGGCTGGTGGAGGGAGAGAAAACAACAGGATTAAAAGAAAATTATATTTTAATGCTTGTGGCCAGGTCTTTAGCTTGAGGACCGGCCTCAAGTCTTTTTTGCTTATAGCCTGTTTAAGATCAATCCTGTAATGTATAAGATCAATTTTAAAGTGGCTTATAACCCCCTATTTCCATACACTCCGGATGCAGTCGCGGTCGGTCGACGGCTGCCTGCCAGATTGGTCTGAGAAAGAAAACTCATAGCCTGCCTTGCTCGATTACTCCTTCCGTTCTGATCCTGAAAGGAGCCATGGTTCAGTAAGTCAGAAGGGAGGGATCCTTCTTGCGCTGCAGAGGCCAGATTCTCTTTTGAGAGGTTTGTTTCTCTTCCTCCTCTGCACTTTCCTTTCTCCTATTATCGCTAGGAGAGAGGTGGATCAGTGGATGGGTCTCATCTTGTGGGTGCAGGAGAATTATCTTTCTTGTTTCTGTTCAAGGGACAAGAAAAGGAGGTTCTTTTCTTTCTCTATGTGCATCGGTTGGAATTTAGATTCTCTCTAGCTCGATTCCTCCAACAAGTGCAGGGAAATCTTCTCGCAGGAAGCCCTTGACGAGTAGGTTGGTCACCTTCCTTTCATGTTTGTTTTGTTTATGCCACTACTATTGGTGCTTGATTGGAGCCCTACCGATCCTCTATTGCCCCCCCCCCCCCCCCTCTTAATAATATTTAGGAGTCATTGCGGTGAACAACAAACACTACTATTGGTTTGCATCTTTTAGGTCCACACCTTAATACAAAAAGGGCTAATTTTGTACTGGTCTCTTCCCCTTCTGTTCTTTTCCCTTTGTATGAATAGTCGGTGAGGTCGGGGTTTATGCCTCATGGTGTAGTATCCTATTATCTAGGCATGATGCAATAGCATAATACATAATATTTAGACAACAGCAATTGATCGAATGATCCTATAAACTTGAATAATCATCGTGCTTCTGTATTGATTTTTCTTGTAGCAAGCTTAGGACTTGGCAAGATGTAGGTATGCTAGGATGAATGTTGATACGCCTGCAAATTTGTGAGGACTAAGGAGTGCGTAGTTGAAGTTCGCATTGGTACAATTGGTGCAATGTGAAGTCAGACTATTGAGTTAGAAACTTATAATAGAACTTATTTGTTTGTCCTTTGTCTTAGCGTGCGATTTATTTCTACAACAACCAATCGTATAGCGGAGAATGAAATGGTCCCATAGGCTTTAGAAAGAATTATTTTGTTAAAACCAAAAAAATGACAAATACTTAATGCTCTTCTTGTGGCAAATACAAGAAGCTAGAAAGTACAAATGACCACATACCTCTTGCCTCAAGGAGAGGAATTATTATAGTGAATATATAATCAACTGAAAAACACCATTTTTAATTTTATCTGATGTCAGTTGAAAGAATAAAAGACAGTTTGTTGACCAATTAGTTGACTTTCACCTATGGTGGGAGTTCAACTGAAAAGTATCACGTTTCTTTGGTCCATTTAAACGCCTTCATGTTAGAATAACAAACAGTATATTGACCATTAATTGACTTTTGCCTATGCTAACTGGGAGTTAACACAGGACTATAGCTTCTCCGTTTGCAAAGGTTATATCTTGGTCTATTGGAGATTCGTCATTGTTCATAAATGTGATTTAGGTAGACAGTTAGACCCTGTAAGATAAGATTGATTTGATAGTTGACTATAGCACATTCACTGTGCACATTTATAATAATACTAGTTGCTAGAACCATCACTGTGACGAACACTTAAATATCCAAATGTGATTTGTTGTTTAGTTTAGCTAAGGTTAAAGACAAATACATTGATAAGGATGAAGTTTTTACAAAATTCATACAATGAATAGTTCATATCAAAGAAAAACAATTAACTTACCCTTGATACAATGAACCATCATATGTCGCCCATTTCCTCATAAAAAATCATTAATTTCTATATTTTCCCTACTTTCGTGTGTGTGTGTATCGGTGTTTTGAAAGAAATAGTGTGTCGTATCAGTATATCAGTATCGACGTATCAGAGCAACTTAGCTCCGAAGTCTGAATACCCATCTTAAAAATACTAGATCCGCTACTGTGCTTAGGTCCTTCATATTGTAAATTTGTAAGGCCCAGCTGCTTGCACTAAACAATACATCACTAGCCATTTTATTGAATAAATAAAAATGGGGTTTTGGAAGCGTTCCATTTTTACACCAAAATTCTGTGTTGCTAACCAAACAGAAATATACATTCTAGCTCTTCTCGTCCTAAGGCTCACACACGGCTATAATGTAAGTGTGGCGCCAATAGGCTTAATAAACGAACAAAAGAATGAGCACAAAAACAGAAAACAAATATTTGTCTTAGTACGTGAATTCTCTCTGCTCAAAGTCGCAGCACCCTCACTGCCCAAGCTTCCTCCATATGCCTTTCGGTGCTGTTAGGCACTTCAATTTGCCAAACACGAAACCAGACTTTGGAGGGTTGCCATCTACCAGAGAGTTCTCGTATATCTCCTTGCACTCTTGTACAACCTAAGAAATGAGTAGGGGATAAGAATCCATTGCCAAGTACTATTAAGCCTAAACACGTAAATTTTAATGACACAACAATCATAATTGTAAAACCCCCCTTCCAAAAAGCATAATTTGCCAATTGGCATAAGTCTAACTTGCACTGGTTCACGCCCCCAAAAAAAAGTCGTACAACAGATGCATATGACGTGATGTTGTATGCTTACCTCCTTGGCTTCCTTTCGTGGAATACCTTCCCGCATTGCCACGAGCTTCTCAACAACCTCAGGCTATATAACCGTGATATCAGGTTCCAGAGCATCAAAAGAAACGAACAGAAGGATAAAAGTTTATGCACTGTAAACCTGTTTCTGATTCGTGATAGTATGTGATCAAACATTCGCAAAATTGAGTGTACTTGTTGAAACAAATTACCGGGCAATCTGGTTGATGTTCCAGAATGTTTGTATAGATGAGAGTAAAACTATCCAGAGACTCAGCTGAAGCAAGCTCTCTTAGATCAGCCAGAATTCGCACTCTGTTTTCAACTTTCTGGAGCACAATGTAAAAACAGCTTTTCAGAGAACTGGTTCAAGTTATAGAAGCATCAAACTAGAGTGTGTGACTAGAAGTCCAGGACTGTAGTTGTTTGATGCCAAAATTACAGTGTCCTATTTCATTGTATTGTACCAAAAAATACATGCACTCAGCTATTGCAGGAATTGTTTTTAAATATTCAAACTGCGACATAAGATTGTGGCCAGTTTCGACTTTGAATAAACACCAAAGGAAATGTAGTTGTACGTAGTAACAAACTTCCAGCGGTAACTATACTTACTGTCACATTAATATGATCTCTGAAGAAATCCATAAGCACTTCTTCATCTAGCCTCATCCTCTCAATTGTTTCTTCTTTTATGTGGTTTTTCTAGAGGTGCAAAGGAAAAAAGATATAAGCTCTTTCAAAGGACTTATCAGCCGGCAGTTGCAACTTGCAAGAGAAAAGATGACATGTAGCGTGAAATGATGGGTGTAATCAGTAAAAAAGCTATCTGAAACCGGACTGAAATAGCAACAGCTCAGTCAGAATGGTTGTACGAAACACTGTACAATTCTTCCTTTTGGGACATAAATACATCATATATGTTCCTAAGGTCCCTCCAAATCTTAATATTCAATTTGGGGGTACAGTGAGCCACAATTATTTTAGTATACAGCTATTCTGAAGAATACAAACGGTGGGTCTGCAAACCTGAGTAAGGAGGTGATCAACATACACAACAATTGTTTCCTCTAGGCAAGCTTCCACAAATCTTCGAAACGATCTTTCTTCAATATATCTAGAAAAATAAACCCAAAAGTCTTAAAATCATGTGCGGAAAGACGACTGATGCGACGGCATCTATTGTGTGTGTGTTGAGGGGGAGTGGGGGGTGATAGAATAGAACAACTAGAAACCACAAAACTTCTGTAGGTAAAATTGCACTGGAGCTACCTATACTTTTAAATTTTGCAAATTCCCACCTGCGTTTTGAAACTTGATCAATTTGCACCTGACTTTCCAAATTTCGTAAATCATGTATGAATATGATGTATGCTTGAGATTTGGGAATCTAGTGGTAAATTTCAGGTCATGACACTATTTGGTGGGGGTGCAATTTTGTCAACACTATGTCTAAAAAAAATCATAATGAAGGCATAGGTAAACAACAATAAGCATAAGCCACATCACTTCTCAGGGAACATCCATCCATCCCATACCACTTATTTTCAGTTTCATGAAAACTTACAGTTTGACATCCCCGAAATAATCAGCAAATGTTGCAACAAGATATTCTGTCACCATTCCATCTAGCCAGTCTGAACAAGAAGAATCAATATTAGAAAACAACTAACTCACTTAGAAACACTTGTGTACACTACTCATCAAGGTTAACCTCAGGGAGTAAACCAAAAGGATACTACAAGTCAAGCAGCATGGCACATAAAAATTTGATAAAGAGTGATTCATATGATCATTGGCACATTCAGTCCAAACAGTAGCTCAATTAGTTTGCTAATGGGAGGTTTTAACAGCGCATCATCAGGCTCACCACCAAACCACACCACTGATATACCTATACTTGGTCCTCAGCACAAAGTTAAACAACCAACTTTGCAAAGTATGTTAACTGCAAGCAAAAGGTAAACAACTATTTGCACATAGCTGCCAAGCGCAAGCAATGATAGAAAATAACACGCAATAGCCATAGCAAAATCAGCAATACCAGTAAATAGAATGGAGATGAAAGGAATCATTGCAATTGTATAAGCATACAACTCTAGAAACATCCCAGTACTTTTCTGGGCTTATAAATAAAAATAAGGTTCTCAGCCTATCACAGACGGAGAGGAGCTGCCGGTGCTTCAAATTCCAAATTTGACCAAGAACATGACATAGAAAAAAGGGCACAGGAGAAAGGATAATTTGTTAGTGAAATGCAGATACTAACAAAGAATTACCTTTTTGGTAAAGCTTCACAAGTAGATCCTGCACACCTGGGTCTTCGAAAATGACGCTGACAGTTTGAAGAACTGCCTCCTGTTGAAAGAATCAAGAATTTTAGTTAACCCTGCAATTACTTTTTGTTGTCTAAATATGCAGCCATATAGAATAACATTGCTTGAAAGATGAACCAGCCAAACTTGGCCAATTCTCAGCATATCCCTGGCAAGACAGCTAAGTCGATGGAAGCGGTGCCCACCACTACACCAGTTTCTCTGGCAGTACTGGACAGTGACTGGCCAGAAACCAGTATCAACTAGCAAGAGTAAACCAGTTCGGTGCTTGTTTTAGTATTCAAGTATTTCACTAGCTTTTTTAGAATCTTGGCAAAGTACTGTGGTAGAGTCCTCAGCCATAACTAGGTGGCTCTGTAAGTGGTCTTTCTTATTACCTCCCCACTACATGTCACAGTGTGTCAGTTTCTATATAATCCCATAAAGTATCTCTAAACAGGAATCTTGGTTTCAGGACCACAACAGCACACAGTTGGATGAGTACCAAATGCCCAAATCCAATAGGTACCTTCTAGAAGCAAAGCAAAATTACTAGTACAACTAGCCCATGGCAGGATCTGCAAACTTTTACATCAAAAATTACTTAAAAACTTCCTTGGATATAAGTCATAACAATATATGCAATCAAGACATCCGTGTAGAATAAACCTTGGCCACCACAACAAATACTTTCACAGTGATCAGCAGGTCAAAGTTTCATTTCTTAAACCTAAGACTAAGGTTATACATATGTAGTTATATCTTATGCGTGTGGAACAAACCTTGGCAACCTCAAGAAATCCTTTGCATGTGTCCTCAAAATTAACCTGCAACAGAATTTTGCTTTGCCTTTAGAGTTTAAATATGCTTAAGGTGTGTAAATGGAAAGATAGAAAAACTGTAACAACAAAGCACATTCTCAACTCTAGGTTATTATCAACCTCTTAATACAGTTCACATTTAATGTCTTACTATCTTACAGAAAATCCCACAAAGTGGCCAGAACAGTAATCTGCTCAGCTCCAGGCAGGGACCTAATTTATCCCACCCAGTTTGCTCTCCCAATTCAAATGATGCACTTCGCAAAGTGAGGCTGGTTCCCAGGTGGAATTTCAGTACCAATATTGCGTAGACATATATTTGTGAAGCAAGCCATGCATAGATTTAGAACAAGTCTGCATATATAGGATACTAGAATAGAAGTTCGATTTACTCATTTACAAGTTGTGAACCATGAAATATTCTACCTCCAGTCTGAAAACTTGTCGTTTTAGGCTTTTAGCTCCATGCACATGGAACAAGAAAGGAGTAAATGCTTTAATTTTGACATAGTTTGCCCCTGTTGATTGTATACCCATCTCTCTAACAGCGCTATGGTAGAAAATATTGCCTCAAAAGACTCAAAACGACTTGCCTCAAAAAACTCAAAACAACTTGTATTAGCAAACCAAAATCAACTTCCCAAAACGTCATCTATTTTATACTGAAGGGAGTAGCTTTGGTGCCGTTAGCAAGGTACATGAGTACAAGGTGCGATGATGCCTCCAGACTTATTCTTTAGACCGGTCATGAGCATGCCTCCACATTTACGCATTTCAAATTAAGTACACCCATATGGCAAATACAGATATACTCTCGTCTCTACACTCAAAATTCAGATTTTGATTTTTTTTTTTTTTTTAGTCTGGACTCTGGACAGTTTTTCATCTCTCGATCCTTGCCAGGGAGACTGGTTCCAGCTGGGAAATTGAACCCTTGCTATGATACAATGGATACTTGGATAGTATTTCCAGTAAACAACACTGAGAATGAATGAGGTGATTGAAAGCACATGAAGCAATGAATGAGGTGATTGAAAGCACATGAAGCCATCTTCTGAGAAGTTAGAAGATGATTGAAAGAATGGCATTTAAGAAGGAGCAAGCTTAATGACTCATTTGCACCTGTTCAGCATAGTTCTGTGGAAGTGCTTCCAATGTGCTGCTACTTAGCTCTGTTGAAAGTTCGTAGCAACGCAGGTTGTTGTTAATCTGCTCAACCAATATCAGGATCAAACAATAAGAAACTAATAGTAGCAGTGCATTCACATGGAGTTCTAAATGGAGAAAGCTACATACCAATGCACACAGAGATTCCAAACCAACATCAGAAGCTGGCTCCTCGAGTCCTTGCCTCTCCGCTGCTTGAAAATCAAGCATGACCTATAAAGGAAACAAAGAAGAAGATCGAATTGGCATATTTCAGTAATTACTTCAAATGGCACGAAGCAAAGCACAACAAAACCAGGTAAGACTAAAATCATCTCGAATGGTAACTATGTAAATACCTGAATAACGGCAAGAGCAATACGATATAGCATGACATCTGTGCTATTGTCTCTAACTATCTGTACTTGCTCTGTCAATATTCTGAATAAATCTACGGCTGCAGGTGTATATAGTTTTCCATCCTCTGTACTCTTTGGTGGTTGTGTTTTGTCAGCCTCCAAAATGTTACTGTACCATTTCTACAGACGCAAACGAGTAACAGTACATGAATAATAATGATTAAAATCAATTTGAATTCAACAGATAAAAAAAGTACCTTAGTTGTTGCCTGCATACGTTCTACATACATATTCATGAGGGGATCCAATGCACCACTTTCAGAACAAACTTGGGCAAGAGACTCGTCCACACCAAGGCCAATAAGATTATCTTGATATTGCACAACCCAACCTGTTACCTAGAGTGAGCAGTCGATTAATGTACTTGCAATATAAGAGAAAGAAAACCAAACAGGTCACACACATGATGAAGGAAACAATATACTGGCAAAATGTTCAACTTATGGAGAATAAATCTAGGAGAATTAAAAAAAGATATTTAAAATCACATACCTTCAGGATATTTATATTTTGAATATCATTTGCTCTATCACTGAGCAGTCTTAGCATCTGAATGAACCTTTCAGTATATAGGTTTACCATGAGCTGGAAAATTTCGTATCTGTATAGAAATAAGAAACATAAAACTTGAAGAAGTTAGTGGAAGATATGGAAAGTTGGAAACAGTTAGGAATCTTTTCTGCCAATCACCATTTCTAAGGAGTAAGGATAGGATAGCCCCGTCTCAGAATATTAGCAGTTGATGACATGTCAAAATGACCAATGAGTAATGAGGAACCCTAGCCATCAATATTTTATACAAGCAATACATATGAGCTGATGTATTGAAAAGTTAGAATGCAATACATAGCTTGAAGCATCCCCATATACTGAATTCTGAGGACATATAGTATGGCCATCATAGGAGCTCTCAACATATTTTTGTCTAGTTATAGTAAACAGATTATTAATTTCTGGTTTATACAGAACAAATAGTTCTGAAGATCTCTTCCAAGGATAAGTATCATTTGTAATAATCATCAACATACCTAGGAGGGAAACATGGGGCAACATAGTCATAGATATCACCAAGCTCATCTCCAATCTGTATTGCATCAGGAACAGAATAACAATCCCTAAGTCAATCAGATCATTAGGTAAATCAAGAGAAGTGTGTTTTCTATAAAAAAAAAGCTATTCTTTGTCAGGTCCCAACTTGCAGAACAAGTAGGATTAAGATATATTGGTAGGGCAAAAAAAAATCTTTGGGATATATTGGTAGGGAAGACTAATAACAAAATTTTAGGTCATCTACATCAACCGAGTGCTAAATTATGGAGCCAAAAAAAATGTAGACAATACGGCATGATCGGTGATGAACTGTAGTACTGTGGATTACATTCCTTAACAACCAAACCAATCATTTTCTGAGTTCCTTAGACAATAACAAGTTAACATAACGACACAAATGAATGGAACATTCGAGTGTTGACCATGACAGCTTGAGCACCAGCAATCACTTAACTGTAAGGAGTCTAGAACTCTATATATGCATTTCATTTTAATATAGCAAGTGTAAAAGTATACTTACTGCCTTAGCTTCCTCCAAAGCCTCCATCAAATCTTCTGAGAAAACAAGCTGTGTGATCAAAACATTAGCTACTGCTGGTAAGTGCATGGACTGTGATAAGCAGACAATAAAATCTTGAATCCAGTATCAAGTCAAGTGCACCTCAGTGAGCAATTTGTTGAAGCGGGTCTCAACAGTCTTCCTGATACACTCATAGCATTTGTCCTTGTAGCCCTTACCCTGGCCCTTCGATTTCTCTTGATTGCCCATTCTTGGCGTAGATGTTGCCCCTGCACCTTTTCTGCTACAGTTGGGGAAGGGTGAGTCAAAATCATCAGCAGCCAATAGGAGATAACCTGGTGAAATAACTACTATTATGCATGGTTTTCACATATGTTATGACTGATGGCTGATAACAGATATCTAAAGATGATAAAAGCACAGTTCTAAAGGGTCAAGTCGTGTGATACAATAAAAAAGCAATACAATAGATAGCAGAAGCAATTCGGTAAGTCTATAGCAAACAAGTAAATTACACCAATACAATCGCTCCAGAAGATAACCCTTATAGGAAAGAAGAAATGGAGGCAAGGTTGTGTAAAAGATACTACAATAGCTCAAATTTATTGCTCTGTCGAGTGTCGACCACATCTAGCCAGTCTGCTGTGAAACAGTACATCGTACTATGACCATCAGGACAGTATGCTACAATGGCTGATACGTTTCCTGCTTACAGGTTGTGAATTCATTTACTGGAATCAGGCACAAGTGCATAGATAAGCAAATGTTTCCTGCTTACAGGTTGTGAATTCATTTACTGGAATCAGGCACAAGTGCATAGATAAGCAAATGCTGAAATGAACACGAAGTGCACCACGTGCTCCTATCTTCTGTACATTTATAATAGCATGAAAGTAAAGGGTAATAACAAATGCTGTATCCTGAAAGATGATATGATATCATACTGCCTACTGGGAGTACAGAAAATTGTGTGAAGAGAAGAGTGAAAACAGCGTACTTTGCAGTTCTACGTTGGTTTGTTATTGTCGCCATAGCGCCTGCACCCTCAGCCTCAGCTGCTTCTTCTGCAAGTTGTTGATCTAGGATCTCTTGCATTTCAACAACCCTGACGTACGAATGTGAATTTGTACGATCATGTGCAGTAATATATATCATATACGTGTATGTGAACTAGAAAATAAATAGGAAGCAAAGACAATGCAATCAATTTTTTAACTCTAAAACAACAAACTTATAATTTTCAATAAATTATTTCCCTGATAAATCAATAATAGTCTTTCACTCAACAAATGGAACTGAAAAAAGGAAGAAATTGTCACTCAACAAAAGAAAAATGATGGCAAAACAGTATTCAACTATGAGCTGTTACAACCGTCCAACTTGAAAGATTGACTATTGAAAATAATTGAAGCAGATATTAAAGAATGAGAGTATCAGACATACCTTAAAGCTCGAACCAACGTCTGAGGGCTGCAAAAGAAAGAAAAAAAGCGAGTGGAAGTATAAATACCGAAGTACATTGTACATCAGATGCCTTTAAATATAATTAGAGCATGTAAATCTTAGTTTACCTTTGGAATATTGGTCAGCCATTTTTTGGATAAAATAACAAAACTATCTACAGTCTATTGAAAGCATGTGCTGATAGATAAGAAGCTGTAACATGTTAATATGTTATCCATCACACATGTTAATATGTTATCCATCGCATCTTTATGATCAACCAGAGGCCAAGCTACAGTAGAATTAAAAGTTTCTAGTTTCTACATATGGATGAAACAATGTGTTGCACATTAGAATACTTACTATATTTGCAGCAAACCCCCCTGAAACAATCTCGTGCTTAACTGAAAAAGGTAACAGGAAAGGCAACAGAGTGCTTGAAACATAGAATTGCCCATACTTGTCTCTAGGGGTTGTTTGGTTCATGTCGTACCAATGCAAGGAATTCCACAACTTGCCTCATCCTTTCCACATTTTGAATTTTGTCTTGCTCAAAGGAAAATGATTTTTCCAAATTTTAAAGCTTTCATCTGGTCTTTGATGTAACCTGCCTCTTGCAAGGCTTAACATTTGGTGCCTTCCGCAAGGCATATACAATTTAAGATGAGACCAAAATATGAGGTTGCCAACAAAACATCGACTCAGTTTTCATAACATACACTGAAGACAGAAATGGAATTCAGTCGGCGTCGCGGTGGAGCTGAGTGGACGCCACGGCCATTTGCCGCGACTTGGGGGGGAGGGGGGCGAGGGGGGGAGGAGGTGAGGCGGCAGGGGGAGGAGGCGCCGAGGAGAGTGGAGGCGAGGCGGCGGGGAAGGACCAGAAAAGGCGAGAGAGAGGAGTGACAAGTGAGTGCGGGTCTGCGGGAGAGAGAGAGCGAGGGATAGTGCGGGGAGACTGGAGAGAGTTGGCAGATATAGAGTTGCGATGCAGAGTATCTGAGTATGTATGCATGTTGGATACATACATGCACAGCGCGGCGACTCGCCTGGCGTCGCCATGGCGTCCAGGCGCCCCTCACTCGCCTTGGTCGCCGACTCCGCCATTACAACCATGATGTTAAGTAGCAAAGACAAAGTGCATGATAACAAAAAAACAGTACCTCTCTTTTGAAAGTCTGAAAAAGTTAGTGATGTGGCCCCATAATGTCTTTTCAAATGTTTCCCATGTTCGATCAACATCTTCAAAGTATTCTCTGTGGAGAGAAAAAAGAATCCATCAAGTCAATTACAGTTATGCACTTCATTGCAATAAAGGCTAGAAGAAGGAATTAACATCTATGGTTAATCCTAACAGGATTTGCTATCATACTGCAAGCAATTTCATTCCAAAAATTGTATGTAGAAAGGACCATGTCTGCAGATCTTATAAATATAATCATGTCATCCTAAAGCAGGTTGATAGAGGATCGTATGTTTGGTTTTCTTCAATTGGTTTTTATTATATCACGAATTATAGAACTATTACTTCTGCACTGGATACCATAAATGATCGAAGGTAGATAAGCTACATGTTTTACAGACGGACTAAACTTCAAAAGTAGACAATGATTGGTTGAGCACAGTTGCATATGCTGTGCAGTTGCATATGAAGTTCAGTAGAAACGTCTTTTAACAGAAGTACATGCGAATGGTAACTGTTGATTTATGCGAGCTTAGACTGAACCAAACGTCTGTTTGAGATGTTTAGCTTATTCCAACGAGAAAAGAAAAAAACAAGGATCGTGTCTCGCATAATTTATTAATCTTAGGCAGCTAGTTCTAAGGGGAAAATCCCACCTCAATCGGCCAACTTCTTCCTTATGAGATCCAGCAGCAGCTAAAGCAAAACGCCTCTTTCCATCAAGAGCTGTTAATCTCTAATTTCAACACAAGCAAGATCATACAGCAAAGTCAGATAAATAGGACATGACCATTATGATATCCATGGTGTTTATCAGTAAGCCAAGAAGAAAAAACCTCATAAGTGTGAATTAACTCCTTGTCATCACTTAAGGAGTCACGTGCTGCAGCTGCTTCAACAGAAATGGACATCATACCACCCACATCCTACCAGGCATTGACAATCAATATATCAGACTTGGTTAGCTCAATCTATTGATAAGTTAAGAAAATGTAGGTAACATATAGCAAGTAGAATCATGATACAATGCTATTGTTAAATTAAGGTCAGCAAACCTTTAAAGTTGTGTTCAGGTTGTTTCTTGCATTGCTAAGAAGCTTGATCTTGTCATGATTCTCAATTAATGTTTGACACTCCTGGCACAACCTGCATTTCATTTATGATAAATAGCACTGGGAAATGAAGAAAAACATATAGCTGCAAGAAAGTGGTTTACATATGAAACATGGAAGTAAAGATAATTAGCTTACATCTCTATATCTATGAAGTTCTCACGTATTTTGTTTATTGTTTCCTGCGATAACGCAAGAGCATTGATGCCAGCATGGGCTTGCTCGACCTGTCAGTTTTCAAACAGACAAAAAAAACTTATCATCCAGAAGGTAGACATGAAGGGGGGAATGCAAATGATGGTTGCAGAAACTGTAACTCAAGCACACTCAAAGTGAATAATAATAGTACACAAATCAATAAGTTTGGCAGTTCATAGTAGATATCAAGGAATACCTGTTCTGCCACCATTGTACTGAGTTGTGCATCATTTGTCTGAAAATTTGTAAATGATAGTCAGACAATCAAGAGGTATATAAAGTGATCCAAAAAGTAAACAAACTCATAAAATCTCAATGAGGATGTTATGTTTGTCCAGATCTTTTTTATCAAAAAAAAACATTTCTGCGTGTATTTTTTTTAACTTTCATGTCTACGATTAAGCTTGCCAAGCAATGTCCCTGCCAAAAATTGAGAATTGAAGAAACATCACCCAAACCTTTTTAAGAGATGGCAAATCTAGTTTTATAGAAAATCTATGCTTCATGAGTATCTTTAAAACCCTTTTGATAAGAGATAACCCCCATAAAGAATGTGCGGAATAATAGCACAAATCTAGTTTAATAGAAAATCTATGCTTCATGAGTATCTTTAAAACACTTTTGATAAGAGATAACCCCCATAAAGAATGTTGGGAATAATAGCACTGGCACAAACAGGCCTATGGCAAGTTTTTTTTCAAAAAAAAAGAAATACTAAGAAATAGAGTAGACATAAGAATGAAGCAACCAAATAAGGATAAACTAAGCACTGCAATGATCAGAACTTTGTTTGAGGATAGTAGGAGGCAATGGATGTCAGGAACTTCGGCCGATCAACACGCCTGAGCTCACACACAAACACGCACGAAATTGAAAACACATAACAAGAACACAAGAGTTTTTTATGTGCTGAAAAACTGAACAGCATTTTCTGTTGTATTAGCCTCCTATTTAAAGGAAATCCTAGTCTAACTCTGGTGGTTAAGCTACCCTTATTATGCGCCACCCCCGCACGATCCCACGGACGCAGGCCATTGCGCACACAACACTAACTAGACGGAAAACGTGCTCCCACGTGGACTGAGCACGCGT
The DNA here is from genome assembly GCA_017311315.1 of Dendrocalamus latiflorus. NCBI lineage: Eukaryota > Viridiplantae > Streptophyta > Magnoliopsida > Poales > Poaceae > Dendrocalamus > Dendrocalamus latiflorus. The sequence continues at coordinate 4,158,273 of CM029634.1, read as the reverse complement.
CGAGCATTTCCGACTGCTACACTAAACTCTTCGACCACGGCCGCTACGACTATGACCATGACAACCACGACTACTATAGTGGTTCTACTATCATGACCACTACGATTGCTACAATGGTCATACGACCATAACATCCTACAACTGCTACAGTGATGTCACGACTGCTACAGTAAATCTTCGACCATGATGAACGCGGTGGATTATCCAACACTCAACCCCTAATTCATGAGGCGTTCACCTGTGATCTCGACAACGCCAATCCTTACACACTAGTCCTGGAACTTGACGCGCCTAAGTGGCTTCGTAAGAATGTCTGCAAGCTGCTCCTCTGTGCGAGTATGCTCAAGGACAATATTCCTTCCATCAATGCACTCCTGGATGAAATGAAAGTGAGTGTTGATGTGCTTGCTCCGGTCGTGGAAGACAGGGTTCTTAGTTAAAGCAATGGCGGACTTGTTATCCACCTTCAGCACCGACATGCTTGGCTCCAAGAAGAGTAGTTTGCCCATCAGCTGAGCTAGCCAGATGCCTTGACACGCTGCGGTCGTCGCGGCGATGTACTCCGCCTCGCAGGACGATAGCGCCACCACCTTCTGATTTTGCGATTGCCAGGCGATGGGGTTGCTTCCAAGGAAGAAGAGCACTCCAGTGGTGCTCCTGTTGTTGCTAATGTCACCGGCCATGTCGTTGTCACTGAATCCTAACAGCAGCGGCCGGCTATCACTCTTCCTCGTGTAGCTGACGCCATAGTTGCGTGTTCCGGCAATGTAGCGCGGTATGTGCTTGACCGCGACCAAGTGATCTTCATGTGGTTCCTCCATGAACCGGCTTGTATAGCCTACCGCATAGGCTGTGTCTGGCCGCGTGTTCACTAAATACCGGAGGCTGCCGATGATGCTCCGGTACTGAGTGGCATTTACAAGCGGGCAGGAGCTCAATTTGTTCAGCTTCAGGTAGGCTTCCATCAGCGCTTGGAAGCTGTTGCAATCCTCCATGCTGCTCTTCCCAAGCACCTTGAGCCATAGGCCAATTGGCACAAGATGCCACTTGGCCGTTGGCTCACTTCGATGCCAAGATAGTAGGATAGCAACCCCAGGTCACTCATTCGAAACATCTTCATCTTGGCCTTGAACTTGTAAATGTCAGCGACTTCGATGTCGGTGATGATCAGGTCGTCAACATACACTACGACGATCAGCCAACATGTGTTGTTGCCGCGTGTGTACATAGCGTGCTCAGAGACGCTCTTGTGAAACCCCAACCTTGACAGACTGGCATCGAGCTTAGTAGAGCGCCCTGGGTGCTTGTTGAAGGCCGTAGAGCGCCTTTCGGAGACAAAGTACCTTGCGCTCGTTGTTGTCGATGACGAACCCAGGCGGTTGGGCCACGTACACCTCCTCCGTTAAATCGGCGTTAAGGAACGCAGATTTGACGTCCATATGATGGACTTGCCACCCCTCGTACGCTGCCATAGCAAGAAGCAACCGGACTGACTCCATGTGTGCCACAGGAGCAAACACTTCCTCGAAGTCAATACGACTTGTTGTACATAGCCCTTCATGATCAGACGTGCCTTGTACTTGGCGATGGTGTCGTGTTCGTCGTGCTTCACCTTCTAGAACCACTTGAGCCCAATGGATCGGTGGCCAGCAGGAAGATCAACCAACTCCCAAGTGTCGTTGTCCTCAATTGACTCCATCTCCTCGAGCATCGCCTTAGCACTCGTACTACTCTGCTTCGCCGAAGGATGCTGGTTCTTCGACTGTGGTGAATAGCAGCCCAGCGGTGTCGAGGTCGCGTGGTGCGAAACCACAGGGTGAAGCTGGTCTGATGACGTTGTCGATGGTGCGGTACTGAAGTGACGCGTCGTTGTGGTCCACGTCAAGTGCCTCTCCCTGGTTTGTTGGTGGTGATGAGAACTCCATTGTGCCCGGCATCACGGGCGTCACAAGTAGCAAGTAGCTGTTAGACGAGGTCGAGGACATCCCGCGCACGATCTTTTCCCTGCTCCGGGAAGGGGGCTCGCCGGTGCTTCCTGGCGAGACAACCGTCGCGGACTTGATCCACCTGATCAATCCGCGGCAGCCCTCGCACCATGTCGTGTTGTGCGAGCTTCCGTAGGGCCTAGAAGTTCAGATGACCGTACCTTACGTGTCACTGCCACGCATCCTCCGAGCTCCTTGCTAACAGGCACACTGGTTAAACGATTTTGAGCCAGAGCGAGTACAGCCGGCTGGGAGAGTGCCTCACTCTAGCCAGCAGATGCTCCTACTCGTCGCGTATCCTCAGGATCCCGCCGTCAATCAACACTTGGCAGCCCATCTCATCAAGCTGACCGACGCCAATGAGGTTGGTGGTGAGCCGGGGAATATAGCACACCCCAGTAAGGGTGCGATGTTCCCCGGATTTGCACGCGAAGAGTATCGTCCCGCGCCCCTCGATGTTGATGATGGAGCTGTCGCCGAACTTCACGGTGCCGACCACCTCGGAGCTCAGCTCGGAGAAGACCTTGCGCATGCCAGTCATGTGGTTGGTCGCACCGGTATCGAGGTACCAAAGCTTGTCATCCAGCACCTCCTCCCGATCTAGCTATGCGAAGACCTTCACCTCGACCAATCGGAGGGGCCTGCATCGCAGCGATGGGGCGTTGGGCACGGTGGCTTGCCATGTCAAGGCTCAGGGATGGTGACGGCCCTGGCCATCAGGAGTGTGGCCTCGTCGTCATCCCCTTGCGTCAGGTGGGCCTCGGCTTGCTTCTGTCGACTTCGACAATCCTTAGCCCAATGGCCCATTTTGCCGTAGTTGCAGCATTTGTCCTTTGAGAAGTCACGGCCGCCACCTGATCCTGGCCTTTCCCTGCTTTCGTCCGCGGCACCGCTATCAGTCGGTCATCCCGGCGGCTTGCATCGCCGGTTGCCGGACTTAGAGCCGCTAGAGGATCCCTTCCCCTGCTGCCGCCCCCTCATCCGCACAGACCACTCCTTCGTGAGGAGCGGCTTCCCGCAAGCACTGATGACGGGCGCCGGGTCTAGACGATCTTCTGCCGCCTTGAGTCTTTCAGTCACTTCTTCCACCGAGAGCGTTGAGAGATCAACCAGAGTTTCAATTGAAAGAGCAATTTGGGAGAATCTGGAGGGGACATGGAAGTACTTCTAGACAAGCTTGTGCGGCGACTCCGGGTCACCGAGAGTGCTAAGCTGGTTTACCAGCCCAGTGAGCCGCAACGTAAAGTCGTCAACCGACTCCCCGCCGTGGAATGCAATGCTCTCAAACTCCTTGCGGAGCTTCTGAGCATTGGCTTTGTGCACTCAATCAATGCCGACGTGCATAGTCTTCAGGGTATCCCACGCCTCCTTGGTGATTGCCTTGACGACAAGCGTGGAGATCATCTCCGGCGAGACAGCACGCAGGATGGCCTCCGTGCCATCCTGTCCTCCTGGAATTCAGCACCATCGGTGTCGACGGCTTCCCAAAGGCCGCACGACTGGAGCATGACCTTCATCATCAAGGCCTAATCACCATAGTTCGTCTTCGTGAGTGTCAGATACGCCGCTGATCCCCCGACCTCCTTCATCACCCTTTGTACCACCAGAGCACCGCCGCTTCCGTCGGCGCGGTCTCTGGGATGTGGTGACGAAGACTGGGAGCACCGGGTCAACTCGGAATCAACCGGCTGCATCGTGGATCAGCGTTCCCTGGCTCTAATACCAATTGTCAGGAGCTTCAGCCAATCAACACGTCTAAGCTCACACACAAACATGCACGAAGTTGGAAACACAAAACAAGAAGACGAGTTTTTTGTGCTGCTGGAAAATTGGGCAACATTTTATGTTGTATGAGCCTCCTATTTAAAGAAAATCCTAGTCTAACTCTGGTGGTTAAGCCACCCTCATTATGCGCCACCACCCGCACGATCCCACGGACCCAAGCCATGATGCACACGACAGTAACAAGATGGAAAACGTGCTCTCACGTGGACTGAGCACGTGTTGAGCATTTCTGACTGCTACAGAAAACTCTTCGATCATGGCCGCTACGACTATGACCATAACAACCACGACTACTACAGTAGTTCTACAACCATGACCACTACAACTGCTACAGTGGTCATACAACCATGACATCCTACGACTACTACAGTGATGTCACAACTGCTATAATAAATCTTAGACCATGATGAACGCACTGGATTATCCAACAATGGATGCCTCAAATTGCATTTAGCTTTTAAGTTCTACAAGCAATTTGAATATTTCATAATTGCAGGTTGAAATTTCTTAACTTAGAATTGCAGGTTGAAATTTCTTAACTTAGATTATTGAAGTATTTGCTTAAGATGAAAGTAGCAGGGGCACACTAAAAAACATAAGCAATAAAGCAATACCATAAAAAGTCAAAACCATCGCATCTCCTTATTTTTGTTCTGAGTTCTTCTCTCCATTAGTCTTATGTGTAAACCAAAAATTATAGATGATTTTCTGAAAGAAATACGAGCCCAAATTCAGCCACCCCACAGCTTGGTGTTCAAACCATATTAACAGTAACGGCTTGCTTGCACCTTGACTGCGGGTCATGAGCACGCACATCTACACAGAGGCTGCAGATAACCCATCAGGGCTCAAACCTACTACACAAGATTATAGACCACTTCACAGCTCCAGCTCAACTGCCAAAAAACTCTGAAGGCTGAAAAGGATTTGGAGAAACAACACAAGATTTTATCAAATTCTACGAACATCTCAGGCTCAGCTAATTTGCTGATAAGAGATCTGGATTTCCTCCCACCTCACCAGTTCGCACAAACAACTTGCTTGTACTGAGTGGAAACGAGTTCGAATCAGCCCACCTCCCAAACATTTCACCATAAACAAGCGCAATTACACACAAATAACTAGTCGGTAATCACACTTTGGCGGATCTAATCACCCGAAGATAAGAATTAGACTCTAACGCAATCCACAGCACGAACTCAATTGTAGCCAATTCAGGAGCGACGCATCGGGGCTCAGGGCGAAAACTTACAGGGAGAGGTCACTCAGAGCGAGATTGAGGACGCCTATCAGGGTTTTACCAAATCTATTCGCCCATTAGTTGAGATTCCGCCACAATTGGCCGCATAACGGCGAGTAAAACCGGGGTTTGAGGGGGAATCACATCACCTGCTGCCGCGCGAGGTAGTCGGATTTGATGGAGGCGATGGAGGAGAGGAGCTCCGGGTGCGGAAGCAGCTTCGCCACCTCACGCACCGCCGCCTCCTTTGCCTCGATGCCCAGATCCTCCATGACCGCCGGCCGACGCCAGCTGCCCGCGCGCCGCCGCCCCCGGCTTCCCTCGGGAGCCGCGCCCGAATCGAGGCGGATGGGTGTTCGGTGGGGTGGTAGGAGAGGAGGGGGCGCGGTGGGGATGGGAAACGGAGATGGTAGAGAAGGCGTGGTGTAGTTTCGTCCTGGTGGTTGCTATAACTAACGAGGAGAACCGAACAGGAATGGTGCGAGATCTGACACCTTTCGAGAGACTCCATGATTTTCTTCACTCTTGTATAAATTCTACTCTTTTGTTTAGTTTTTTCTCTCGAAAAGCTGTATTTAATTTTTAGTTTCTAAAGTAAGTTTTTACTTCTTTTTTTTAAGATTCTCGTATTTAGCTCTAGTTTGATATTGCTAGACAAAATTATGTTTGTAACATTTTTCAGTTAATCACTTCTTATAATAAAAAGGTCGAACTAGAGGTGATCAAATGGGTCATACTTGTTAAGTCGGCCCAAAGCACATTATTATAGACCCGGTCTAAATACAGCACGGCTCACGAATAAACCATGTCGGGCTTGTCAAGTTGGCCGGCTGGCCCAAAGCGCGTTACTATAGGTCCGACCTGGTATGGCACAAATAGTACCAGACCAAGTATGGCCCGTTAGGCATAATTAGCCCATTAGACACGGTAGACATGACCTGTTTAGCACGATTTCGACCTGTTTAGCCCGACAATGGTCGCATTTTTTAATTTTCTAGCTGTTTACAACCATTTGGGAGTTTAAAATATGAAAAAAAAATCTCAATTTTTCCTAAAAATAGGCAGCAAACTCCTCTCATTCAGCCACACTCCAACCTGCAATATCTTCTCCGAATTCTGTTGTGAAAATTACAATACAATGTGTGATAATTTGGTAAAATGCAAAATATTTTTGTCAAAAATTTGAAATCCAGCTACAATCAAGAAAAGATGTAACAGTACTAATTTTCATTTTTTTTTTGTTGTTCTTAATTTTCTTTGTTGTGATGTAAAATAGATAATAGTGTAATTTTTTTATTTGCATTTTGCAAGTGTTCTACATTTCTCTATGGAAATTTTTGACAATTTTCTTGTGAGTTTTTAACAAGGTAGCCATTTAAATATTAATAAAACTCATTATTATATTTCTATAATTTATTTTATAATTTTTGAATTCTATATTTTTTAAATTATTATATTTCTAGAATTTTCAGATTGAAACAGATTAGACGGACCTCCTTGACTCGTTGGGCTAAATGGACTCATACCAGCCAGCACGGTCCGTCAGCTCTTTGAATTATGTCTAGGTCTATATCTTAACTCACAGACCGACACGGTACGATCTATTTAGACTGACAAACTAAGGCCCCGATCAACTCGGCTTCGACTTCTGGCTTCTGGCTTATTTTTCACTATTCATAAGTTTCGTCTTTTTCTGAACTTTTGGCTTTTTGTTGAGCTTTTTTGCCGGTTCTTTTTTTCCCGTACGTAATGGGCTAACATATTTTTTTTAGTTTTAAATTTTTTAAAATTTAATTATGCTAAATAAGCCTATGTCAGCTACAGTACTTTTTTCAGCCAACTACAGTGTTTTCAACCATAAGCCACGAGTTTTTCAGCCGAACCGATCACCACCTAAATTGTCTATGTTTGTAGTCCGTGCCAACCGTGCTGCGCATTTGGCCACGACTGGCTGCCTCTTTTTTTGGCTGCCTCTTGAGTGGTAGAACTCGCGTACGAGTACGACCATGCACGGTTTGACGTTGGGAAGCTGGGACGCGCCGCGTGGGCCACAAATCCTTCGAAAATCGAAATGAAACAAAAAGAGCGCAGACTGCGCTCCTAGCCTCCTACGTGCATATGAGCTTATTTCTGTTTATTTACTTGTGCGCTTCAAAAAAAATTCTTGAAAAAAATCATAGATGTTGAGCATGCTGGTACAAGCGCACTTGCAAGATTTTGTGCAAAAATAGCAAAGGAAACGTTTTGCACAAAGTTTTTACAAAGTGCATATGTTTCAACATGTGCTACGTCTATGTTAGTTTTTTTTAAAAAAATTTAGAGTGCGTAGAAGTACAAAGTAAAAGAATTTATTCTTTTCGACTGCGACTGATAGTTTATGACTACAAGCACCACGCCCACCGCACCACGCCCGCCCTGCCCACCAGCAACTTATTGCAGGCATTGAGGCTGCCCCAAGCCCACACAAGCTATGTGGCAAATGGCTGTGAGCCTGGCGGCTGAGCCCACCGGCAAATGTTATTTGCCAAATGCCAACGAGAATTATAAAACTAGTACCAAATGCTCCGAGATAAACTTAAAAAATAAGAAATATATTAAAAAGCAAAGCACCCCAAAAGGGCATTAATATTCCGAAAAGTAATATAGCAACCAATTATTTGCTTACATCAATGGATTATTCAAACATTATAGATACACCATGTTCAAGAAGTGATATCAGTAAGATTCTCCAAATTTTTTGAGATGATCAAACATGTAAATTTAGCCGAGTAAGAGCAACTCCATCAGGGCCCCTACTTGAGCCCTCATCCTACTTTTGAGGGCCGAGGAGCAAAAAACTCACTCCAGCAGGGTCCCTACTTGAGCCCTCAAAAGTAGGGGGCCCTCAAATCTCCCCCTCAAGCCCTCATTCCGGGGGGGTCTGGAGGGAGCCCCTACTTTTGAGGGCTCAAGTAGGGGCCCTGCTGGAGTGAGTTTTTTACCCCTCGGCCCTCAAAAGTAGGATGAGGATGAGGGTGGGTCCTATGTGTCATCCCCTCTAAGAATGAATTTGAGGGTCCTGTTTTGAGGGCTCCTGCTGGAGTGTAGCCCAAAAAACAGAGCCCTCAAAAGTACGGAGAGCCCTTAAATAAAAAGTAGGGGCCCTGTTTTGAGGGCTACTGCTGGAGTTGCTCTAGGCGCAAATCTTGTTGAAACTAAGTCCGTTAAGATTTGTACTAAACCTTGTCATAAGATTCTACAATTAACAATTGCAATGAAACGTCTCATATTTCTCATTCTTGGTTCCTAGTTCCTACAAGAGCCCCCTGGTGAAATTGTAAGGGCCTGTTTGGAACAGAGGAATTTCACAGGAATTTTGCAAGAATTTTACAGGAAACAGTTCAATTCCCGCAGAAATCGGGAAAAATTCCCGCATTCCAAACAGGGCCTAAGTCTTTCCCCCAAAACAGTTTCGGAGAACATTACTACCTACGGATGGTTAGGGTTCTCGCGGGCGTCGTTGGGCTTGTGAGGAGGATGCAGGCGTTATGCGGTGCCTAGCAAGTTCAAGTGGGCCTTCCCACTTCCGGCCGTTTCACAGAAAGTTGGCCCGCACACGACCACATTTGCATTTTTTTTTGTGGGGCAGGCCGCGGCACTTGCACCCCTAGGTGCATATCATATGCAATTAGGTAAGCAGGTGAAGATTCTTAATTTCTTATTCCCCCCTCATATGAGGCGTACAGAAAGTAAACAATATTTACCGCATGTGTAGTAAGCGTAACGCGCCTGCATCACGCGAGCACGCGGCATAGAAAACTAAGAACAACTAGGAATTTTTGGTATTTTTAACACGTTTTGAACCCGTATTTATAAAAATAACTGTAATCACACGAAAATGATAAAAATAGCACTTCTGTCGCTCAGTCACCAAGTGATAGGGCATGGAACTGACAAGTGGGCAGCAGAACCCCGTAGCCGTGCGGCAGGGGCCTGTCGCCCGGCCACCATGCGGCTGCGCGCCTACCGCTTTGCCACCAAACGGTAGGTAATTAAGCTGACTTAATTATCTACCTAAATTAGTCGATGTCTGAAGTGGTCGAATAATCAAGGTGGTCGAATGCCGAATGGCCATGGTCAGACGACTGGAGTGGTCGAATGGCCTGTTGGAAATCTAGTCAATTTTTGGCATATTTTAATCCAGAAATTCAGCAAATAAAACATGACATAAACATGCATGAGTGATCTAAGAACGATGTATTCATATTCGCTAACGAACAAGCTAACAGAAACATCTATTAACATATTCATAGCGCACAGACACAAATACACCAGAAAAGTTTTCAATTTATACCCTCGGGCGGGGCCAGTGCCGGAGACACCGGAGGCGCCGTTACCATCAGTAGACATGATGGCATATTCGGTGTAGTCAGCGCAGATTGAGTAGTCGCGCCGATGCGCTTCCCAAAAACTTGATCGCCCGCCTACCCGCGCCGATGCGCTTCCCAAAAACTTGATCGCCCACCTACCCGTGCAGGTACACAAACGATAACTGCAGTCATTAGTCACTAGTAACAGCAGCCATAAACCACTAGTAACTGCACCGTTACTGCCAGCCAGTGCATTTCGATTTTCGAATAGATAAAGAAAAACACGTCCGCACCCGACACGCCTGCGCGCGCACACACACACGCACGGCACGGCGTGGCGAGGTTGCCTCTCTCCAATTCCACAAGGGGGTTACCACGTTCCACCTTTTAAAGTGGTGTAACTCCCATTCAACTCTCCATATGGGACTAAACAGTTTTTCCATGTGGGCCTAGGAATTTCATTTGATTAATTGCTAAATTAATAATGGACCAAGCCCAATTAATCTAACATGGCCATGGTGGGACGACTGAAGTGGTCAAATCTACAGTAGTCGGAGATACAGTAGATGATCGATAGGGTTTAGGTGGTCGAAAGCTATAGAGTACAAAGAGTAGTCGGGACTCAAGAGTGATCAGGAGCGGTCAAAGTGGTTGTGGTCGTGAACAACTGTGGTCTAATACGGCAGTGGTCGGGATAACGTGGTCAAAGGTTGGGAAAACGGCTGTGACTGGAACTCATTAAGACGGCTAATTAGCCAGCTTAATCACCTGCCGTCTAGTGGTAGAGCGACAGGCAAGCCCCTACCGTAGGGCATTGGGGCTCTATTGCCCACGTGTCAGCTCCGCGTGCGTTGCCGCCCGGTGACTGGTGGCAAAAGTGTCATTTTTGCCATATCCGCACGACTCCGCTATTTTTGAAAATGCAGGTTCAAAACGTGCTAAAAGTGCCAAAAACTCCCATTACTCCTCTGTTGAGTACGCCGCACCCAAATGCCAGTGCCTGGACGAAGACACCGGCGCTGGGGAATTCAACCTCTTAGCCCTAGAGGCTTCCAGTGGCCCCGACGCCCCACCTCTCCTCCCACCCACCTTTGCCCTTCCTCTCCCCCGAGCAGCCGACCGCCTCCACCCGCCGCCCCTCCTCTCCCCTTCCCCCCGAGGTGTCATTCACCTCTGCCTCAAGCTGCCACCCACCACCACCCCTCCTCTCCCCTTCCCCCCGAGGTGTCATTCACCTCTGCCTCAAGCTGCCACCCACCACCACCCCTCCTCTCTTCCAAGTGGGGGGGGGGAGGGGCGGTGGGTGGTGGATCAAGGCGGAGGCGCCCGGCTGCTCGAGGGAGAGGAGGGGTGGAGGCGGGCGGCGGGTAGGAGGAGAGGGGGGGTGGGTGATGAGTGGGAGGAGAGAAGGAGCGAAGGGGATGGCTCAGGGTCAGTGGCGCCAGCGAGGAGGCGGTCGGTCTCCAGGGCGTCGATGCCACCGGAAGCCTGTAGGGTCGAGATGTTGAACTCCCCAGCGCCAGGGTCTTCATCCAGGCGCTGGCGCGTGGGAGCGGCGGAGTCCATGGAGGAGTGTTGGATAAAAGAGATTGGTTGCTTTGAGATCCATGATTGCCACTTGGCAAAAATCAAAGGAGTGACCTAAAGAGAAGGGTTTCAAGGCCCTCCTCCATAGAATTTATTTTTAGGGCGTGGTCGCCTGGGGGTGTTTTGGGGGAATCCAGAGCCAGGGGGAGAGGACGTGACAGAGGCTTACTTGTGCATGGAGACAGCTTCACAAGGCTTCGAGGCTACGCAGTGGACAAGCGGATGCTATCGATGGGCGATCGAACGGATCTCTATAAAACGGGGAACATGGACAAGCTGAGAAGCAAGGAACGACGTGGATGACTTAAGCTTTCGCCAATTCCTCCAGTCTTAATAGATTTACGATAGTGGCAAATGATAATAGCTCTTGGCCGTCGTCAAGATTGCCCATTGCTCAATACGACATAAACAGATTCAGACATAAGCAAATCAAAGATAGGCGTCAATGATTACAGTAAGGATTCATGGTGCCACATGCAAGGCAAGCCCCGCCAAAACAAAACAACTTCCGTCTTGGACGAGTATTAGTAGCGCATGGATACTGAATTCCACATCCTATCATAAGTTGTACATGTAGTACGGCTTCTGGACAAAAGAAAAGGATAAGAAAGGCTACAGTAGCAGCAGGGCACATTATACTTGCGCGACTTCATTCTAGCTACTTCATGGATTGGTCAGGCTTGGCTGCTGGTTGTTGACGATCGTCCTGTTGACCTGAAGACGACGACGATCCAACCTTCTTAAAAACTCTGCCACCAAAGAGGTCTTTCCCAATCCTCCCATTGAAGGGGAACTGCTGCTTGAAACGGTTCCGAAACAGTGAGCCGCTGCGCCTCGGCACAAGTGCAGACTGATTTCTCTTCAGGACATGATCATTGCGAGAAGGGTTTGCGCTGCTACTCCCACCAGCACCACCCAAAGAAAAACTAATCCCTTGGTTCCTGCGAGCGGATCTGAGGGCTACATGCAGAGGTTCCGAGAATGATACGCAGCCTTCATTATCAGTTGCTCGCGCACACAAGGGACAAGGTGGTTCATGGTCTTGACTCTTGGGAGTACTTTCCTCCAGGCAGTCCGCATGGAAGACATGTCGGCATGGAAGGACTGCTGCTACTGGCATATCAGTATTTCGAACAATCCGATTTGAGGTCCATGGTGATTTCTGCCGCAGGAATCTCTCACATAAGCCACACTTAATAAATCTCACTGAACTAGTTGGGGATCTTTGGGACTCAACGCTGATATGGTCTGAAATGTCAATGGCATCCCCATCATATCCAATATCATAACTGCTAGCACTGCTCCATCTGAATCCTTCCCTCCTTGAGCTTGTGTTTGGTTCAGGTGAAGCCTCCATCTTCCGAAGCTCACTCAATGCGTTATGGAACTTGAGCTCAGGACTTGCCAAGCTGTGTCTCCATACAGGAGAAGCTTGGCTGTCATCACTAGGTGTTGTTCGCCCAGCATTACTAGCCTCAGGCATCCCGGAGGCTTCTGCTTCTGACACTGGATTCCGGAAGACTAGTGGGTAGACTGGTTTTGACATGAACGGTCGCCTCCCCAAGTGATTGCGAGGTAGATGTGGAGCTGGTTGCATACTAGAAGATGCCAGCTGACTTGATTCTGAGAAGGGGGATGCAGAACTGAAACTTCTCACAGCAGTTAAATGCCTCTGCAGCATATAATGAACGTAAGCGTCAGCACTATGGTCCAGAGTGCAAATATTTATACTAATTTTGCTTTAAAATATGCCAACTGTCAGAGAACCCGGGAGATAATGAAAATAAAATGGAGCTTACCTCGCTGGATTGGGGATAATCAGAAGTTTCAGGTCTTGATCCTGGTCCCAAAGAAGAAAGTAAATGTTAATTCAACAGGGAGCCACCCAAGGAATGCCTGGTTAGTTGCTTCAAATTGTTGCAAGAAAACACCTGGTTGTCATCAAGAGAGAAAATTTTGGGCAATTGCAGAGACAGCTGTCTTTAATTGTACCACCAATGCCCATCTCAATATAGATGGTTAAAAAAATAACAATTTCCAATAGATTCAGTTGACAGGGTAAAAAGTGTTGGATGAAAAGTAACACAATTGGAAACTGAGGATCTAATCTGCAAACCACCTATTCCAATGTGTCTCTGAATTACATTAAGATATTTATCCATTATGACTATGATTCAAGCATATTGTGTTGTATCCAGGGATAGAAATCTCGCTACCAGAGGAAATCCTGCCAGGGGCCGGTAACGGTAACCGGACAGTTACCGGAAAACCCGGGCAAAATTCGAATAGCAAAATTTGAATTTGGACTATTTTGAAGCTGGTAACAGGAGAAAACGGACGGTTACCGCCCAAAAAACTAGAGAAAAACTGCTAAAAACCGGTTATGGGTAATTAACAATTGAAAATTCCTAATACATTTATAGCAAAGAGCATCAAGTCAAACATGGGAGATCCTAATACATTGGATTGGTGTTAAACAATGTAAACATCATCAGGGAATCCAACTTTTACGTTCAAAAATTCAAATTTGAATTTAAACAAACCCGGCCAGTAAATTGTTTCCCGGTACCCACGGGTAAATCCGGTTATTGGTGGGATTTCTATCCCTGGTTGTATCTAAATGCAGTTTTTCAATAACTTGTATTTATCCACTATGGACTTTACTCCCTAGGTTTCATACCATACTCATCTCTTCACATGGGGATAGTATTCTTTGGGTTTAAATTTTGTTAGATACTTAGATTCATGCCAGACAAACCAAACATAATACTTTAACACCTTGATACAGCTGAGCGTGTGCTGTTTAATGAAGCATTTGATGTATGAAAAGAATAAGACATAATATCCCATAAAAAGACTATAAGAGCTTAAGAAGAGAATGGTCAAGAATGTACCAAGGAAAATCCCTTAGAAAATAATTAGGCCATCTAAATAGCAGGTACATGTTATCATATTGGTGATAAAGGTTCACATTTAAGTGGTTAGTACACTCAACTGAACTCACAAGTGTATCATCAATTATTTAATGTGAAGACATGTTTGTAATAAATCATAATTGTATTTGAAGTAAATTACACAAAATGTGGAATATATCTTTACAAAAGGAAAAATACTATAGTTTCTCTCCAGGTCCAGAGGTACACATTTTCTTCATAAGATTTCATTTGTACATGGTTCAATGCGGCACATTACCATATGAACATGAAGCTGCATCAAGCAAGAATGGTGAACTCCAGTATCAACACAGTGTCTCGAAGTCACCTTTAAAAAAAACTATTTGCAAGCAGAAGCTGGGCCTATCCAGTAATGTCCTTTCATACTACATGACAAGCCTATGTTACAGCATAACGTCATAATGTAAGGCTTTCAAATGTTTTCACGATGGAATTTAGTTAGTAATTAGTCATTTTTTCAGTGTGAGTTTCCATTCACTATATGTCAAAATACTATGAAGAGATAAACATAGTACACAAATACAAACAGGTCCTGTGGTTATTCAATTCATGTCAACATCCACCATATGTAATCAGGAATAAGTATGTACCTCCTGCAGGTGTGGAGAACTCGCCAAGATCAAATCTTTGGAGAGAGGGTGTCCAGCGTGGAGCCTGAAGGCTGTCGGCAGGACTACCAAAGTAAGAAAGTGCTCCATCAGATACAGAATGATGGTGATTCAGGTAATGGTCACTGCCAAATGCACTTCTACTTCCTTTACTATGCGATGATAGTGAAGACACATAAGGCGGATGATCATGCGGAGCATCATGAACCCTATGGGGCAATCCGTCTGATGGGTACCTGCAGTCCCATCTCCCTGACATCGGAGGAGAGAAGCTCGAATTCATCCGCCAACGAGGCTCTGTAGGATCCACGGAACAGTCTCTGCTAGCAAGATTGGACTTTGTCCCATGTGGCCGAGCGGCCACGCAGCAAAGAGCGCCCGTCTTGATTAATTTGCCCAATCACGTGCAAATAATACTGGCTAATCTCTGTTTGACAAATAAAGCTTACAACGCATATAACTTATTACATCCAAGTCAAGGGACAGAGGACATCAAACACACAGCGTCTCCTGTGGCATTTACAGAACATGTCAGCAATATCTGGAATATTTTTTCCTAGACAGAGAAGGTATTATCTTAATCTAAAAAAGGTTAGAAAAGGTATTATCTTAATCTAGAAAAAGTTCTTATCTTGAATTAACAAGGATTCAATCCCAATTGCGCAACCTAACTCTCATCTAGCCCATAACAAATGTCGCTCATCATGCAAATCAGCATACTATGCACCAGACTTAACTATTTATGCATAGTAAAGCTTGAAGTTCACCAAACTAACGTATTTCTTTCGTAAAGCTTCATTCCCCCCTATTTCAAAGCCACAAGATTCAAGCGCATCTAGTCCTATGGTGAATCAATCCAAGTTCGGATGGATCTCCACTCCACGCCAGTCCAGTAGAGGGGAGGAGAAGGACGATGCCTACGAGAGAGAAGTTCTGCTATATCGCGGAAGTCCGCTGCCAACGCAGGCAGCGGACGCAGCTCCACCGCGCCCCACCTTGTCCAACACCAGTGTCCCCCATTCGTCTTCTCCAACTACCACCCTAGCTCTTGCCCGTCCTTCCCACTGCCCCACCAGCACCCCCCTGCGGCTCCACCGCTGCTGGCGCCTCGCCTCCAGCCCGCTACCGCCGCCCTAGAACTTCTTTTTTAAAAGAAAGAACACCCCTAGAACTTTCGAGTTGCGAAAAATTCAACTTTCGACTAGACTTTTGAAGCTTTCAAATAAAAAATCCACCTTTCAATTAGAATATTTCAAAACTTTCAACTAGAAAAATGAAAAACTTTCAGCTAGAAACCCCCAATTTTCAACCAGAAACCAAAAAGTTTCAATCGGGTTCAACTGTCAACCGGATTAGTTGGGGACTTTCACCTGGATATTACAACGTTCGACTCCCCTCGAGGCGCCGGTCGACGGCGGCGAACCCGGCTGTGTGTGGTCTTCGCGATGCTACGACGCTTGGCGGGGGTTGGAAGGGGAGGAAGGAGGTGCGCGCGTGGAGGGGAGAGGGGAGGCGGCTCCGCGGCTGGCCTAGGAGCTGCGCCCTCTCCGGCGGCGGGGGCCACGGCGCATCAGGCGGCGGTGGGTGGAAGTGGGAGGACACGAAGCAGCGGTCGGGATGGGTTGCGTATCCTCTGCCTTTCCTTGAACAGTAGGGTGCCTTTAGGCGCTTTATGGCCATGGGATCATGACACAAACGGCCCAGATTGATTGTCCGAGAAGTTTTCAAATTATCGCGAGATATTCAAATTTTCTTTACCTCTGATGTCGAGCGTCGATATCTGATCGGACGGCTATCAGTGCTATGCTGCCGCTTTACCTCTGATGCCGAGCGTCGATATCTGATCGGACGGCTACCAGTGCTATGCTCCGGGTGCCTCGAACGAAGAGGCAGAGGCAGAGGTTATGCGAGTGAGGGGGCCCACTGTTAGTAGAAGGGTAAGAACTTGCCTGTGATTTTTGTATGCGGTCCCTGGTCAGTACGGTAACAAGAAGGAGAGGCCATCACGTGCTGGCCGCGTGTGCAGTGGCGGGCCCCACGAGAGGTACAAGCGGGGAGCGGGCAACGAAGGGCTGCCCGGATCTTCCGCGGCTATTGGAATATGTCAGCACGTTTGTGGCCAGCAGCTTAACTCCACCACATTTTATTCAGAGTAATTTGTTAATTTTGTTTTATAATATCTTCGTAGGGCATTTTCCGAAAGCAAGAATATAGCAGAGAACAGCATAATTTCTAATGGAAAACCTACGAAATTCGTGTGTTCCACGCGAAGTCTTAATTTCCTTTTTTTCTACTGAATAAGAAATTTGACTCCAAGTAAAATATTTTGTGTTTACTGTAGTCTTTATTACCCTTGGCATTTTTCCACGTTAGTACTGGAGTTTTACAGTTAGAAACCTCAGTTGGAAAAAACTGTATTTAGTAAACGAATTTTTGTATCTTGAAAAATTATCAATTACATATTTGTTATGGTTAGAGAATACACATTTTAGGTATATTTTAACAATTCCAATTGAAATAGACGCTACATCTAGTAATATAATCACTTCTTCCTCCCAAAATATCTAGCAATATGTTAAACACTTTGCTAATTACCGAACTAATAATATTTATCAACCCTCCTTAATCTTTTTGGTGTTCATAGCTCTTCATATTTAAACGTTTTTTTCATAATAGCCGAATGTTCTAGCTTGAGTATAGTAGTGTTTCAGCGTACGTGCGTGCGGACTTATACTGGTATAATTCAATCTACCCCTACCATGGCCTTACTGTTAACAGTAGTTCAGGATGTGCTTACACGTACTTCTAAGGCAGTCGGAGAAGGTGGCCGCTCCAGTCGACTTAAAAACTTTGGTTTCTTTTGAGTTATATGTTATAATTTTTGGTTTATAATTTTTGAATTCTATTTATTTGAAAACTGCCACCATTACCACCAAAGACTGTCGAGACCAGGGCCGGTCCTAACATTTAGGGGGCCCTAGGGCAAGATAGAAGTCGAGGCCCTTTACTCAAATGTAAACACGTTTTTATATCAACTATTAAGCTAATGTTCAATACTACATAGCAAATATTAATAGACTTGTGTTGCCATGTGCTCTAAAATATACATAAAAACACAGAAATCATTCATACTTATTTTAAAATATAAAAAAATTCGTTGCTTACCTCGCTGCCTTGCGCTACGCAGTCCACACTCGGTTCGGTTGAATCGACTCAGCGCTCAGCCGCTCACTGCTCAGCATAAATCTGTCGATGGCGTCCGCCCCGTCCGCATTTCTTCAGTTCAGTTCAGCGCAGCAGCCAGCAGCCGCATTTCTTCAGCCTCGCTCTCGCGTCTCGCCCTAGTCTCACTATGCGCTCGCCGTCCGCTCAGCGCTCGCCGTCCTCCACTCCTCCTCCCTGCTCCAGGCTGCGCTCGCGGTTCCTTGCTCGGCGCTCGCCTCCCTCCCTGCTCCGAGCTACGTTTGCCATCCTCCTCCTCCCTACTCTGGGCTGCGCTGATGCGCTCGCGGCTCCCTACTCGGCGCTCGCCTCAGTCGCCTGGCGGCTGGCGCAGTGGCGGTCGGCCACTCACCGTGCTCCCCGCGCAGCCGTGCAGCAGCGCGCAGGCAAGGCGGCGGCCGGCGGTGGGGGTGCGCGCAGGAGAAGCCGAGAGGGGTGCTCCGTGCTCAGAAGTGAGATCTGATGGGCGATGGGCGGCTGGGGCTGGGGTTTGCCGGGTTGGGGAATGGGGAATTGGGGATTAGGGTTTTTCTCTCTATGGATGGTCTGCTTACTGCTGTGGGCTGAATTGTTTTGTGGGGCTGTGGGTTACTATTGCTGGGCCTCGGTTCCACCCTGTATTGATGTATATATACATTGGCTTGGGCTAGGGGCCCCTAGTTTTCATAGGCCCTAGGCGGTTGCCCCTGCTGCCCATGCCCAGGGCCGGCCCTGGTCGAGACCTTCAGCACACCGTCTCATCGGCCACGCGCCACTGCTGTAGCCCCACTACCATTGCTCCCACCATCTCCCAAGCCTTATAAAGCCGCTCTTGATGATAGGAAAATGTGAAATAGGTGTTAACCCGCCTCCACGTCATTAGAGACAAGTTGATTTAATTGAAAATAAAATACAGAAATCAGGTATCGCAGGTCTATTACTTCTAAAATTAATACATTTACATAAAGTTTTGTTAATTACATCTCTTTACGAGAAAACCCCGATTAAGAATTCTAACAAACACATTATAACAAAATACAATATATGACAATTACAAAATGCGAGACGGGCCTTCAGCAGCGACGCGGGCCATGGAACGGGCGAAATTGCAAATGGGGGACCCAGCTTCAACAGCCCTTGGTAGCTCCAGTGTACACGTCGTCAACGCGACGACCTCCACTGGCCCCGACACCCTCATCATCACTGCATAGCGAGTAAAAGGTGTCCGGTCCTGCACTAGGTCCGAGCAGTGGTGGCTTAGAGGCAATCTATAGAATGATGCAACGGGAGTTGACAGACCTACGGAGAGCCATGTATAAGATGTAGGAGATATGAAGCCAGCAAACCCCCGTCGTCACTGCAGTGGAGGTGGTCGCTGAAAGGGCGGAGAGTCTAGACGCCACCGCTAGCGCTCGTAGCACCCCCAAGTGGGTAGACCCCAAGTCCCCCTCAGCTCAGGCTTACAACAGTGTGCCTAGCTAGAGGACTTCAAAATGCCTACGATGGAGCCTTATAAGGTCGACACTGATCCCCGTGAATTCCTACATGTCTATGAGATGGCCATTGAAGCCACAGGAGAAGATGACTCGACTAAGGTTATTGAAGGAATAATTCATTCCTCTGCTAACGGAGCCCGCTCTACCAAAGACATTTACATACAGATCAAGAATGACAGTTATACTACAGAAAGACTGTCATACCCCCACTTGTACTCATAGGGTACCTATCCCCTAAAGGGTATTCTGGTCATTTGTACAGGCCTAAAAGCCTATAAATACCCTATGTATCCCTCATTTGAGGGGAGAGCTCTCTTGAGCTCTCATGAGTAATAAAAAATGTATTCAAATTGATGAGCCCTCGAGGGCTCCTTCCCTAGAGGTAACCTCATTGGCTCACTGATAGGAATAGGGCAATCCTCTTGGACCCCTGAACCTGTATAAAACCCCATGTCATTTTTACTCTCATGAACGACAGCCTGTAAGACGATTGACGTCCACCCCTTTACTTGTGTTTGGGTTTCACGCCTACAACATTGACGTCGTTCGTGGGGACCTATAGAATCCATTGGGGCACTTAAGAAGCAAGCGCCCTCTCAAAATCGCCAAAGCAACAAAACACCCTAGCAAAAGTAAATGGGGGGCAAATGCCCTGGCAATCTACAACGCCCTAGCAGTTTTGATTATGGCAAGAAATACATAGCGTCTGCAAAAACAACAAATGCAACTGAAGACAACTAATCACATACACAACATTGAATGGTTCATACAATCAAGAAATGCTAAATTTGCCAAGCACTCTAGCAGGGCCCCTCGGCGCCCTGGCACATGCGCACTTGCGCCCTGGCACTACATGCCAGTGCCTGGGTAGGGGCACCTTCACCATGACACAGCATGCTCGCGCCTTGGCATGATTGGTCGGCGTCCTGGCAGGCACTCTGACTCGATTCTTCTGGCATCTTCTAGCGCACACACTCGTGCCCTGCCCGATGCCCTTCCACTATGGCACAATGTGCTCGTACCTTGGCAGATGCCTGGGCGAAGTGCTCCTTTGCGCCTCGGCGAAGTGCCCGCTCAGCGCCCCGGCGGTCGCCCTCCGAGCGCCCTGGTAGCCAACTGCCGACGCACTAAAAAATCATCCACCTTGCACGGTGGTAATCGTGTCTGACGCCACACCATGGCAGCCGAGAGGCCCAACGGTCGGACACCCTAGTGGCTAGATGACCTGGTGGCTAAGCACCCTGCCACCGGCTCCCAACGAGAATGCTCCCGCACCTTGCGCCCCTCTAGCTCTGCGTAAGGCAAATCACATAGCAAGAAAATGGAAGGAGCAAGAAATCGATGGATAGGCCGGAAGGATTTGGAAGTATACCACGCCTGGTTTTGGGGCCGACGGCCATCACAGCTACAATCAGTAGTGGCTTGCGCAGCTCTTGCCTACCCCGGGGTCTGAGCCAAGTAGGCTCAGCCTGTGGCCTCCCCTCTTGGACTTTGGTCGCCCGCATGGCCTCTTCGCTTGTTGCTCCATTGTCTTAGAAGCTAGGCAGGGTGAATCGGTGTCAGTTGCACCTGGGGAAGCCTCCACTGGCCTGGCCTTTGGATTTGTCCTCACTGGACTCCCCCAAGCTTTGACCCTGGGTTCTCTTTCTTCTGGCTTGGTGGACGGTTGCTTGGCACTTCCTCTCTCTCCCTTCGACTAGGTATGACGGCTATGAGGGATGGGAGCTGACAGTGCATGTGGTGGCGGTACAATTAAAGGGGGTATGGGGAACGATTGGGTTTCTCCATTTGTCGCCCTACGTCGGTTTCTTGGGCCACCCAAAGGAAAACCTACGCTATGCAGTGTCCTGTTGATAGATGGGCCGGACAAAATGGCATAGTCAAAGACTGGCCCATGGGAAGTCTGAAGATGGGCCTAAATAACAACTCATAATCTTGTAGCAGCCCGAGGGTGATAATTTGGTTGTGCAAGGGACTTGCCATGAGTGCGGCACCTTCAACTCGCAAGCTCAAAATGTGGCTAATGTCAAGATCCACTGAGGCTTTACTGGATATCAATCTCGACATGAAAAATATGACGATTCAAAACTACCCCTTTGGGAGCTTCTCCTAAATGCCAAAGGGCGGTGGTCAAAGGTGGCTGTGGTTGTGGCAGCCATGGTCATGGTGCCTGTGGTCATGGCGGTCGTGGTCGAAGGCGGCTGTGGTCGTGGTGGGCGTGGTCATGGTCGAAGGCAACGGGGAGGTCAGATCTAGCTCCGAGGGGCTAGGAAGGAGGGAGGAGCTCGGGTCGTGGCATCGCTTGTGCTGGGGAAGGCTGGAGGGGGCGGCGCCGAGGGAAGGCGGGGAGGGGGCCGGGGGAGGCGCCGAGGGGGGTGGCGGCACTAGGGGAGGGGAGGTGAGTTGCCGGATTGAGCCAGGCGGCGGCGCTGGGGAGGGGAGGGAGGCGACAGGGGTGGCGCAAGGTTGGGTGGTGCGGAGGGAACGAAGGCGACGGGGACGGCGCTAGACTAGGAGTTGAGGTGACAGGATCAAATGGAAAAGAGACTGAGTTATGTGGATGGAAAAACGCAGGTGGGGTGGGGTTATGTGTAAAATGACGTTAAGTTTTGAGGGATTCCACCCGCATAGATCCAAGGTGTAGAAGGTGGATCCGTCGACCTTGGTTCGTGTTTGCACTGAAAAGGCCATTTGCACTACATATGCTCCCATATTTGTTACATCTTATTTTTCTTCTTTGATAATACCTTTCTCTTATCACCATAGGATACTCATAATAGTAATATCACCAGATTATGCTTATGCTTGGATGTGCTCTAGTGGTAAAGTCAAATGCAACATGAATATTGCCAACAAAATCTTGAAACTTGATAATGGTAGTGGTAACGTGTGTTACCACTGGAAACAGGGAATATTTTATAAAATAGTGGAGACTTGGGAGAGTGGTGGGTATGAGATCAATGCAGGGGTGACACTAGATTTGTGTTTGTTGATTTGTCTCATTTGAGTCGATTAAGGACCGAATTCGTGTACGCTCATTTCTACACCCAATCGTATAACCACAAATCTATTATGAGACGGACCTAACCAACTAATTTGCTTGGTTTTAATGTGGACTCTTGTGCCCTTGTAACAAAGTTAGAAATGGCCTATGGGTCATTGCATAGGTAAAAGCAATGGGAATAAACATATAGGGATCACTGCCCAGGAGTGACCTAGAAGGTCTCTACCCTTGGAGAGTGCACTCGACTGGTGAGCTAACAACAAGGGTTTTTTAGCATTGAGGGTTCTAGAGCAAGGGAAGCATCAGAATAAAAGCATTTTAAAGGCCTTATTATGATTACTCAGTTGCACGTCTACGAAAGTGTGTAATGGCCGACATTATGATATAATCATATATTGTGAGTAAAGTTATACACCTCTATAGAGTGTTATAATCTATTTAAATAGTTGTGTTCTCGGTTATGAATAAAGTGTGAAAATATCATGATGTGTAGTTTTTACAAAATGGTTACTGGTGTTTGTGACTTTTTTTTTCTGGTGTGAAAGAGATTCTTTGGGGAATTATGTAAGAGATTGTAAGCTGATTTGTTAGGCTTGGCTGGGCCATGCTCTCCATACTAGTTTTAGGTCCAATAAACGGAAACATCCCAGCCCGTGTTGAGCATTACTTGTGGCTCGGAACAGTGTTTTCTTGGGCCAGGAGAGGACTGGAGCAAAGCATTAACTCATTCGCCCAATCAGGCCCATCCGTTTCCGGGAGAGGTCGTCGAACCGGAGAGGAGGGTGCTGAGGTTTTGTGTTTTGACGCCAGTCTGAGAGTCGGAGTCGGGCTCCCTAGCCAACACCAACGGGAAAAAATTCCCTGCAGCGCGGACCAAATCGCATCCGCTGCATACGCACCGCGAGCCTGCGACGCGTGGCCTCCCAATGCATCGGACGCTCGAGGCTCACGAGGACGCCGCCTCCTCCCGTACCACACTCGGCTTGGCTTCACCAGCCCTTTGGCTCCTGCGCTGAGCGAGGCACGCTACACGCTCGGCTCAGGCTCATCTGCCGCCGCCGCATCCCTCATCTGCTTTCTGCTCCCGTCGCCGTATCGCTCATCCGCCGGCGCCGATGCTTGCGCCTCTTTCATCCCTCCCAGGGGCGGACCTACCCTCCGTCACCGGCCGGACCCCCCACCCCCACGGCCCCTCCTCCTCCAGTCCAGAGGCCGAGTCCGCAGCGCTGCCCCACCAACGGCGACCCAAGATTCGACATCGAAAGGGCGACAGCTACTCCAGTACTTGCTGCCGCGGCCCGCCCGCGAGCCCCGAGCCCCCGACGACGGCATCCCAGACGAGCGACGCCCGACGCCCGACGCGGTGGTCACGAGCAGGTGCTGCTTCGACAGCTTCTTTGACGGGTGCATCAGAGACCACATCGTCGCGAACTCTTAAGTGCGTGTGCGAGTTCCCTGGCAACAATTTGCCTACTGTGAGGTGTTGGACATATTTCTGTTGTGAGCCACTGAAGCAAAGTCTGAAGAAGTATCAGCGTTTTGGTTGAGTGTCAGTCAACATGCAGGAAGTGGCGCAGTGAGCATGGGAGTGTGTCAATAACGTGCAGTTTACACGAAGTCAGTCCTTCCGTTCATTCTGGATCTGTGATCCGATTTAGGTGCTAGAATAAATAGCATTAGCATTCAGTTGTAAACAGACTCTCGCATGTATTCTGAATATATTCAGAAAGTTTTGTTGAGACATTGAGTAATAGAATTTACAGAATTCAGTTTCTGATCTTCCTTCCACAATTCATTACTTTGCCGTAAGAACTACAGTGCTCGCTCGGTTCTGAAATCTGGGAGTGCTCTGGAGTGCTCTGTTCGCTCGGTTCAGTGCTTGCTGTGTTAGAAAAGTTGATTTTTTTCTCTGATTACATTGCTAAGATGGTGCAAATAGTCTGAAATGTTGATGATTAAGGGGACAAGCAGAGGCTACAACACATGGAATTGGATCGATGATCACTTGATCAGGGATCATGGCATGAGATCCATGGGGTCAAGCAAAGGGCAAAGAGAGCTGTGTGGTTTGGGCTCTCCATTACTGTACAGAGGAGGTTGAGCAGTGCCTGTATCTGCATCTGTACAGAGGAGAAAGATCTGTGAACTGTGTATATAATCTTTTTAATTAG
This sequence comes from Dendrocalamus latiflorus, assembly GCA_017311315.1. NCBI lineage: Eukaryota > Viridiplantae > Streptophyta > Magnoliopsida > Poales > Poaceae > Dendrocalamus > Dendrocalamus latiflorus. The sequence goes on along the minus strand of CM029634.1, from coordinate 4,133,893 downwards.
CCACCTTTTTGTCAATTTGCTGTTGTTTATGGGAGGAATTTGACCTGTGTATATAACCAAACAAGAAGGCTGAAAAAAAAAGAAAACAGAAGAGGAATTTGACTTAAGTTTGGTCATTTCTCTCACAAAAGATTCCCCTTTTCCTGTGTGCTCATATAATAAAAACTGTGGCAAGCAGTATTTTGTCAGATTAGTAGTTTTTCTCTCTGCTGGTTCCTTTAGATTTTCAGTACAAACCCGGTTATTCAAAAGTCAGATCTGAGAGAATCAAAACTCAAAAGACATCTGAAGGCCGTAGATCTGAGTAAAGTCCAAAAATAGAATTTCCCAAAATCATTTACTGGAGACCAATCAAAAGAAGCATATTTTCATAAAGTTCTTATCATTAACAGATAGTCTGAAATGTACATAGAGCTAATCAAAAAATTAAGGCTGCAACCTCCAGTCCTTTGGTCCAAACGTGCAGATAGTCTGAAATGTACATAGAGCTAAAATGAGATTGTCTGACTGAATTGTGAAATAAATTCAGTAGTAACATTCCTGAATATGTTACAGAGCAACACATCAATGTTACTTATTTTCATGATTTGGCACTCCACCAAATTGTAATTTCCTAGTAGTCGATTGAGGTGTGGCAGCTTGATCAACTCCAAGTATGAGACTTGTATATCCTCCTTGAATATAAGGACCGTCAATTGTAGAAGAATTTCCATACATATGAAAGTTTGGCATTGTGCTATTAGCATATCCGCCTTGGATCAAATGAAGTCCCTGTGTCATAGAATGTGGAATTGTACCCAACATTACCAGCATAGGCATTGTACATTTCATAAGCTTTGTCCTCTGATTCGAAAGTCATACCGACTTCAGGAACAATCCCAACTTTATCAACCACCTATTACAATATGAAAGAAGAATTAAAGTTATATTGCCAGATTACATTTATATGCTCTCTACCTTATTTTTTTTAATCTCTTTTGTTTAGAAAAAATGTGTTACCTTATCTGCTACTTCATCTGTAATTGCTTCAGGTACTACTTGACGGAGTGTGTTGTCATTGCTAGGAGAGTTGTCATCGAGCATATTACACATACATGCACCATTCTGTATTATCAAACCAAATTTCAGGAACTCACTTCACAGGACAATAACAGCTAAATTTCAGGTCCGTACCAACTAGTTAGTTGCGCGATGCTATAGCAAACCTGGACCATTTGATTAGGCAGAACACCTCATATTTGTAATCACAGGATAGAGGATAGTACAGTCGAGTAACACCAACGACGAGCATACCTTCTGCTCTGCCGAGTCCATGTATTGGGAGGCCCGCCTCACCGCCTAGCTTCTTCCCCGTCCGCGTCACCACGGCGCTCCCACGGCCACTCTGCTCTGGTTGGTGCGCAGCGAGCGGAAGCGAGCGTCGGCGCAAGATCAACGGCGTGGTGTGCGGCGCAAGATCAAGCAAGCATGCGTTGGAGGAGTAGCCCAGCGGCAGCGGGTGGTGTGCGGCGTAAGCCAACGGCCAATGCGCGCGCGTCAGGTACGGGTGAAGCCGAGCGACGCGCGAGCCGGTCGGACTTGCGAGCGCACGAGTGCGGGAGGAGTCTCCAGCGTCTGATGCATTGGGAGGCCACGCGTCGCAGGCTCGCGGGCGTATGCAGCGGATGGGATTTGGTCCGTTGCTGCAGGGAATTTTTTTCCAACACCAACCCCCACTGCGCCACCCACCCCCACCCCCCGCTCCGCGCCGCCGGCGGCCGGCGGGATGCTCCACCTCCAGAAGCACCTCCTCCTCTTCCGCCGATCCGCTTCGCCCATCTTCTTCTCCCTCCACCGCGACCTACTCTCCGCCTTCTCCTCCGCTGCCGCCTCGCCCGGCCACTTCGCCGTCGAGGACTACCTGGTCACCACCTGCGGCCTCACCCCGGAGCAAGCCCTGAAAGCCGCCAAGTACATCTCCCACCGCAAGGCCCCCTCCAACGCCGACTCCGTCCTCGCCTTCCTCGCCGGCCCCGCCCTCCGCCTCTCCAAGGCCGACATCGCCCACGTCGTGGCCCACGACCCGCGGATCCTCAACTGCAGCGTTGACAACACCCTCAAGGTCCGCGTCGCCAGCTTCCTCAGCCACGGCCTCTCCGCCTCCCAGATCCGGAGCTTCGTTCGCCTGGCCCCCTGCTTCTTTCGCTCCTTCAACATCCACGAAAAGCTCGGGTTCTGGATGCCCTTCCTGGGATCGCCCGAGAAGCTCCTCCTCGTAGTCAAGCGCAACTTCTATCTCCTCACCTCCGACCTCGAGAGGGTGGTCAAGCCCAACATCGAACTGCTGCGGGAATGCGGGCTCAGTGCTCGCAGTATTGCCCAGTTGTGCCGGGCCAACTCGAGGCTGCTCACCAGAAACCCCAAGACCGTCAAGGCCATCATCGCGCGCGCCGATGAGCTCGGTGTGCCGCGCCACTCGCTTATGTTCAGGCAGGCGGTGGAGACCACGACGGGTCTCCGCTCGGAGACCATGGCCTCCAAGCTCAAGTTCTTGGGCGAGACGCTTGGGTGGTCCGAGGCTGAGGTGGCCAGCGCGGTGAGAAAGAACCCAGTGGTGCCGAGGTGCTCCAGGGACAAGCTTCGCCGTGTGTCAGAATTCCTGACGACGGTGGTCGGCGTCGACGCAAAGTACATCCTGGGCAGGCCCACGATCCTGATGTACAGCCTGGAGCGCCGGCTAGCGCCCCGGCATTACGTGATGAAAGTGCTCCAAGGAAAAGGATTGATCCGGCAAGACCTGTGCTTCTACACGATGGTCACGCTTTGTGACAAGTCGTTTCATCACAAGTATATACATCCTCATAAGGATGTTCTTCCGGGCCTGGCCGACGCATACACTGCTGCTTGCAAAGGTAAACTGCCCGCCGGAGACGGTCTATGAAGAATCCTGTTAGTGTGTTTCATTGTTCTGAATCTTCGCAGACTAGCCGTCTGAATGGGCAGCAACTACAATCACATTTCATTCTTACCACATTCAGATACTACCGATGTGTACTCTGCAACTCACTATGCTAGCATCTGAATTCTGATGAAACTCGCTATGCTAACATCACTAATTTATGATGAGCAGAGCTTAAGGCTATCATTATATCTCGCTAGGTTTGGATTCTGAAATGAAAATTATCATGTTACAACTCTTGTAGGAGTTTTCAGGGACAAGTTGCGATTTGTTTGGGGAGTTACTTTTCAGTAGTTGTTTCATGTCTGTTATGACTTATGACCTGTTCATCTTGTTTAAGTTCAGCACATATTGGTACTAGAATTTCGGCAAGAAATCTTGGCTCCTTGGTTTTTGTATGGCTATTCAATTGTAAGTTACAGTGTATTGCCATATTCATCTTCACATATCTGCAGCACTGCAATTGTGAATATGCTATCCAGAATGATGTTTCGGTTCAGAAATGAATCTCAATTTCTTCTGCGGTCAGCTTTTCCATCTCTGAAGCATGAATGTCTGAGCATTTTCTTTAGCGAGGAGAATATTAAGTAGATCAATTAGAATTTGATGGATGTATTTACTGAATCTGTATGACTGCTGCCTTACCTGTTACTGTATGTCGAAATGGATCAAATCATCCATTCAGTGCAACACGGCTTAACAACCAAATATCAGGTTTTCACCAGGTTCCCCAAGAAAAGGCTTTGCTTTACACTATGATCCTGTGTACGATTTGTCCAAAATGTTGGCGGGTTTTGCTGAAAAAGGTAGTGACTTGGTTGTAACTAATGTATTGCTAGTTGCCTGTATATACTTTGTACTAGCTTTGGGAAAGCAGCTATAGTGCTATACCTTCTCTGCTTTGCGACTTTTATGTGTCTGTTGAAGCAGAAAAGTTGATATTTGGCGCTGAAAATTTGATCGTGCAAAAATAGCACACCCGTAAATGCACGGGTTGCCACTGAAATAGCGGTGAGTGTCGTGTTCTCCGCAGGGACTAGACTCAGGCTATCGGTGCTCAGCTAAATCTAGGTCAAATAAAACGGAGGAAAACTAAACCTAAAACAGCTACTAAAGAGATCAAAGGAACTAACTAAATGAACGAACCAATGACGACGGAATGAACGACAGTACAAATTGACGTCGTATGACCGAACGAACAAAACGACAACTAAATACACAAATGACGCACGAACGACACTAACGATGACATGAACGAACTCGACTACCGACCGACGATCTAACTAACTACCGACCGCGAGACAGAAGGAGACAGTCGAGAAGCACTGGGGGAGTCAAGAGAGAGCGAGGGAGAAAATGGTCGACGGCTAACTAGACGACGACGGCAAGCGACAACACAACAAAGAACTACGATAAACACTCGCACGACTTAACGACCGACCGACTGCGAGAAAGAAAAGAGAGAGGTCGAGAAGCACAAGAAAGGATCTAGAAGCACTAGGTGGGTTGAGACAGCAAGGGGAAGGGAAATGGTCGCCGGCTAGCTAAATCGCGCTAGACAACACACAAACACAGATATATTCTAACACTGACAACAGGACGAGCACACGACACAAACACTAGACAGCACTGATCACAAACTGAACATAAGCACAGTGCATACATCTCAGTGAGCACATCAACCACATTCACAGACATAGATAACAATGCTATCCAAACATTCACAATTCGCAAAGCAGTAATAAACAGGCCAATAGTATCAGTAACATCAACAGCAGTAAGAATACAAGATTTGGGGAAGGAATCAACCTAAGGGAGAAGTAGCAGAGGGCTGAGTTGTCGGCGGCGCCGTAGAGGATGAGGCCGTCGGTGAAGTGGATGCAGCAGGGGAGCAACGCCAGTGCCGTCGGTGGAGATGATGAGGAAGTGGTGGTTGCCGGCGTCGATGTCGAGGTGTTGCTGAAGCCGGTGTCGGTGCTGCGGGGCGGCGGCGCACGGGTAGAGAAGCGGCAGCGGAGAGGAGAGCGCAGGGGCACACCGGAGAAGACGGAGAAGTGGAGAAGCGGCGGCGCTGAAGAGATGGCGCGCGGGTAAGCAGCTGAGGGGAGGAAGCGGTGGAAGGTGAGCAGAGGGGCGGCCGGCGGTGGAGACGGGAGGCGGAGCTTAGTGGCGCGGAGGAAGGCGGAGAAGGGGCGGCGCTCGCCGGTGGTAGCCGAAGAGCGGCGGTGCCGAGGTGGGGCAAGAGGAGGCACGGAAGGGGTGCGGCCTGGCGGTGGAGTTGGCTGCAGCAAGGGAGAGGTGGAGGAATGGTGGCGGCACTGTGGCGTGGAGATGGTGGTCGGAGGTGATATGGAGGCGGTGGCGCGGGTGGCGCGCTGAAGGGGAATCTGAGGTGGAGAATGGAGAAGACGGCGGTGTTTGGTGGCGTGAAAAGATAGGGGCGGCCGGTGGATCTGGGGATGGAGGAACGGTGGAGTTTGGTGGCGCGGTGGCGAGCTGGAGAAGGTGGCGATCAAGCTAAGGAGAAGGAGCGGCGAAGGGAGGTGACCGCCGGCGAGTTGGCCCGGCCTCGCCGGCGTCGTGGCTGAAGAAGGGGGGGGGGGGGAAGCAACCGGAGACAAGAAAGAAGCAGTACCGGGCTCAAAAATCGCAGGCGGCGGCGGCGGCTAGGGATTTTAGGGCTGGAATGGGGAATTGGCCATTTTGCGTTTTAGCCCTCCAGGTTTCTGATTTGCAATCAAGTCCTTCTCCAATTGATTTCTTCTGTTCTGGCCCTTGGAAACTCCAATTTCAGCGCGGTTTGATCCTACGCATCCGTGACGACGCGTACATCTGTACGGAGCAGTCCCGGAATGCCAAATTTGTCGTTTATGCGCCTCGATCGTGCCGGCCTACAGAAAAATATAGAAAAATGTAAAATGATCCATTTCGAGCAATTAAATATGGGAAAAGTATGTAAATGATGATAAATGGTCTTGAAATACAAAGAATATAAGGGTAAAATGACGGCTAAATATATGTAAATATGACGTATGTCAAAAATGGGTGCTGAATTTCTTTCTCCCCTGTTGATATGTTCTGACTTGTAATTATTAGAAGCTCGGCTGCCTGAGAATTGACATGCTCCCATGAGAGAAGCTGTGGTGGCGCTGATGGTGTGAGCGGAAGCTCCTCATTGCTGGTAAGCTGATAAACTTTGTTGTCTTTGCTTTCTCAGTACTTCATCGTGGGAGCTGTGTGAAAACTTGAGATGATGGTTGTCGTGGAGTACCTGTCTCGGAGAATCTTCCCCTTGTGTGAAAGCTCCTGGCCACGGCTGTCGGCGTCAACTAAGTACATACAACATAACGATACATATCCTGAGGTTCCGCACAGCCGCAGTACTTGATCAAGGTGCTCCAGGAATGAGAAAGGATTGATCCGGAAAGATGAGAGCTTCTACACCCACGCAGGTAAGTCTCGCCGACGCGTGCGCAGGCAGCTGCTTGCAACAGGGGAGGTACAGCCCACCAGAGACGCGCAATGTAAGGGTCCTGTTCGGTTGCTCTTGTGCGTCCATGTTCTGAATTTTCACTGACTACCCACTGTGGATGGGTTCGGCAGGATTTATACTTTGCTTTCTATTACAACTAGTTTTCAAATGAAGTGTCTTTTTAAGATGTGTCTACAAATCGATTGTAGTAGATATTATTCTGACTTCATCTATATCGACTAAAATCGAACGTGAGTATGTCTTTCTGTACTTTCTGTCGCAAACAGACAGAATTTAAAAATATAAGCTAAAACCCATAAACTACAGTTCAAAAGAACCTACCCTATAATCGCTAGTGTTCTAGAAATAGATCTACTAGATCATTTACTCAGTTGTATACAAGTAACGGATGCTCTTATCTGTTAGCCGGTTATCTGTATAATCAGAAGTCTGCCTAACCGCTTGTGATATCGCCAAGCTCTTTTCGTGCACCGGGAGTCTGCTCACGATGGCGCCAGAGCGTGTCAAGGAAATGGTGGCGCATGCCGAGAAGCTCGGCGTGCCCTGCCACTCAGGGATGTTCAAGAACGCCCTGGTGACCGTCTGCAACCTTAGTCCCGGGTGGACAAGTGTGAAAATCGATTTCTTGAAGGCAGTGCTTGGATGCTCCGAGGCTGAGCAGGCGGTGTGCAAGTTGCCAAGCATTCTGTCTCAGAGGGCAGGCTGGGCCGCACGGTGGGGTTCCTGAAGGTGGAGGTTGTGTTGGAGCCTCAGTGCATGGTGCGCAGGCCGGCAATGCTCAACTATAGCATGGAGAGGCGGCTGATGCCCCGGCATAATAATGTCATTAAGGTTCTGAAGGCGAAGGGGCTGGTGAGGAAAGACCTTGACTTTTACACAGCGGTTTCTTTAATCGAGAAGAGATTTGTGGAGAAGTTCCTTGACCCTTACAAGGAGAGTGTTCCTGGACTGGCAGATGCTTATGATGCTGCTTGTGCTGGGCAAACACCCCCCGCAGTCCAGTTGTGAGAACTTGGAATGGAGATGTTAAAAGTCCATTCCACCTAACGAGCTGAAAGCCTGAAATCTGTTGATGCATTAACATGTTGCACCCTGCTAAGTTTAGACAATAGACACTCAATTTCTAGTGGTCTGATTGCTCATGTTGTGATGAACCTTACGGCCTGCATTGCTTGTTTCGATAAAGGAATATTACTCACCAGCGTTTGACATGCTGCTAACTTCTATGATGGCTGATGACATTCCTATAAAAAGGACTTGAGGTCTTAACTTAGAGTCTTTTCTTTTCAGCATCCAAAAACTGCTTTTAGATTTTTTTATATTAACTAGCTTTTAAATAAGGTATTTTTTAAAGATAGTGTCTATAAGTTTATTGTAGTACACACTGTAGCGACTTTATTTATATCGGCCAAAATTGCACATAAGTTTCTGTTACTCCGCACTCTCTCACGAAGAGCCAAAAAGCTATAAGCTACAGCCAAAAATCTATAAGCCGAAGCAAAAAAGAACAGGTCCTTAGTATTGTGGTTAGGCACGGTTGATTGACCGAAAATTCCAGCAGCTACTTCATTCGAAGTGTTCTGTTGTTTTGTTTTTCATATGTTGTTTTAAACGTTGTTAGTGTTGTATACATGAGGGTTTTTTTGGGAATTTCCCAATTGAAAAAGAGGGATGGAAAATCTGCAGGCGGGGCCCACCGATTGGTGACCCGCGTGAAGAGATAAGGGGGAGGAGCGTGTCCGGTGCGAGAGAAAGGCGAGCGGCCGTTTGGATTTCGGCGGAGATCTGGCGATTCCGTCGGTGATGGGAGGCGGCGCGTGGAGAGGCGAGCGACGGAGGCGCGAGCTGGCCCGGGTTCCTTGGAGCCGGCCGCTCGCGTCACCTCCTCGTAGACCCCGTCCCTTCTTTAAAAGCCCGAGCTCTCTCCACGGTAGAGTAACCTCTTCCCATTCTGATTGCTCCTCTTGAGTCCACCTCTTCTCTATTCTTCGGTTGGCGGAGATCTGGTCTTGAGTGCCATCTCCGATTGAGGCTAGGTCTTTTGGTTTCCTACGTGAACCCTAATTTGGGTGTGGGGAACTCGGGACCTTGGAGGTCTACCCGAGGAAGAAGGAGGCGGCGCCGGCTCCCTGCTGTGTCTTGAATGTTCTCGGCCAGAGTATTCTTGTGATCTTGTGCGGCATCTCTGTACCTCGTCTTCTTTCTTGGTTTCGGCTGAGAGAGGTAGTGCGGCATTGTATCTCCGTGAACCATCTACCTGCTAGCGACAGTGGGTTGATAGGTTTTCTGGGACAGCGATTTCATCGTGCTTTGCCCTATTCTTCGAAATTCTTCTTCGGCTTGATTGCTTCTGGACAGTTTAGAGTACTGTCTACTCAGTGAGTATATCTGATTCTTTGCAATATTCAGCAGCTATTCTTGATCTATAATTTTGTTCAAGTATCTGAGGGCTGCTGTGAATGTTTGTGGGCACTTGTATTTGCTCTGTGATGATAATATCGAAGACAGAAATTAATCTGATTAACTGAGTTAGATTTGAGCTCATTTGGGTGGCCTACTGTCAGTTCTGTTGGTTGGGTTTATTTCGGCTGAGGAGATTAGTTTACATACAATTGAAATTATCTGTGATGCAGTAGAAATCTTATCGAGTCTTGTTTAGAGCAGATTCTTTACATTCTGTTGATCTCTGATTGCTGTTAGATTCACTAATTGTCGGCTGGATACTGCATGATATTTCATTGCCTATGAACTCATAAACCGAAATATACATCTTGCTGCTTTCTGTTTATGCGCAGTTTGTCATAGTAGGAAATATATTTGTGAGCTCAAATTCTAGTCTCTACTTATCAGATTATTAATGATGAATATCGATATTAGCATAAGAAGGCCAAGATTTTCATTCTTGTGCAACTCTGTTCTGAGAGCAATCTTAAAGCAATTATGTTGTTTAATGCTAGATTTAGTTGCTTTACTGTTTAAAGAACAACATGCCATGCTATTTTCAGCATATTTATGGACATATTCTCTGAATATTCACTTGTATTTGAATGGCAATATAGAATTACATAGTTTTATGCAATTTGTGTCATTCTTACTATGCTGGAAATATGTTGATGAATTATTTAAATTGGCTGGAATTAAATCTGGAATTACGCTTATACCGCAATGTTTACAACAGTTAGTAATCCCACTGAAGAATGGCAGAGCTGTCTTGTCACCTGCTACAGCATACAGGTTCTCAGACTATCCAGGGACGGTCGGCACCGTCTAGAAAGCCGAATAAAAGTAGCGCTCTCAGAGGTTCTGTGACGACCCGCATTATTACCATGGGGTAATAACGCTAGTCAACGGATTATTATTCGTTTTAGCCGATAAAACATCGCTCTAACGAATAATAAGCCTATCAGAGTATTGCAGCAGAACAATAATTAGAGACATAATATGATATTACAAGAATATCGCCACGCAGGGCTAAAGTTATTACAAAGCCTCAAGGGCTTAAATATTACAATCTTTAGCCAAAATATTCTAACTACTTCCTATTCACACAACTCCACACGAAGTGTCCACCTTGTACCCACTATATTCCGAGTCCATGGCATTTCATCCAGGTAGCTTCCTCTTGATCTCTGCCCTCCCCTGAATTGACATGCCCTAAGCAAAGGGGGAGATAATAGCAACGGTGAGTACAGACGTACTCAGCAAGCGTTATAATACAAAATGCATAAAATGCCCATCATTTACACGTGTAGGAATCTCAATTCCTCTCTTCAGTCTCGTGTTCATTCTTAACACTCTTTTTCATCATCCCTGTCATTTCCATGACTTATAGAAAATAAGGTTTGTTGGTTTTGAAAGAAGTCCGATTTATTAATTTAGAAAACTACTGAACATACGCATGAACAGCAAAAACCCCCATAAGTTTCCGTAATTCTCCTTTCCCGGAGACAGGCATGAATTCATGATTTGGATAGCATTGCGCAAGCTTGTATCACTTTACCCATCATCACTCTGCTCGTTTTGGCTCTTGGGATTATCCGCAATTCCTTTGAAGCGGCGCCCAGAACAGAGTACAGTACAATTATTTCTAGCTCAGTAATTATATCTCCACCCGGTTACTCACAAGCGGCAGCCTGGAGCCACGCAGACCCACCGAAAGCGACATAACCGTTGGCTGGTAGGGTTCTCCGACCCTCACCCAGCCCCCACTCTCGCGTATATAACGCCAATGCGTAACCCGCCTGTGGGTTTTTACGCTCCGGTCTCATACCGGTTCCTTTGGGCCTATTCCCTAAATAAATCACTCCTGTGGAGAACATAACACCTCACTAGAGTACCGACTGCCCGTGAAGACGGAACGATGGTTGATACGGTTGGTACGGTCTGTTCTTACAAATGAAGTTTGTAGTCCCTTATATTCTATTCTTATGCAGAGGTCCCTCCATTGCCCACTCACTGCCTCCCCTGGCAACCTCTGCCCACCTTTTTACTTAACTTTAGTGGCCAACTGCTCCATCAGTTGCCATCTAACCCTTTTCATTCACATATAGCCATTGCTTGATTTAAAACCCTTTTTATTTCTTTCATGCAAGTGATACTAGATTAATACAAAATACTTGTTTTACGAATATACTCCGCAGAGGTGTTCAAAGGAATGCTTGCCTGGATTTCAACCATAGAATCGGGTTCAAGTAAGACCAAAGTGAAGTCACTCCCGTAGCTTGGATCGTGGTCTGCAATTAAAATACGTCGACTACAATTTAATTTATGGAACTGTAATGAAATAGGAGATGTCGATGTGTTTGTGCTCCTAGGGTAGAGATTCGTTTACTTTAATTCAAATACGGCAGTCCTAACTAACTTGTATTCTATACTCGTTATTTGACGTTATTTTCTTGGCATGGAGTGGGGTTATTTACTTAAAAGTTAAACCCCCGTCTTTTGTTGCTTTCTAGCTATCTATTATTGCGATACGATTAAATATATACGTACAATTATTGGCGAATCTTAATTCTAATCGATCTCACGCATGCAATTATACCAATTTAATTCTCATATGCGTATGTATCTATTCACTTCTCTAATTCCTTTTTAAGTCTTAAAGTTGCTCAATTATATTTGCTCATCCTAGTACGCGCTACTAGCTAAATTATAAACCCAAAAGAATATAGTTCTTAATTAATCACGTATTTAATTCTTTAAGTAAAATATGTTCAGGCATTCTTATGTAATTTATAATTCCTTCTTTAGTCAATTACATATTTTTACAGCTTAACTCCTATTTAATCGCTATGTATAATTTTAATCGCTACATGTACTTTTAAATTGATGACTACTATTTTAACTCAGCATGTGCTATCCTAATCTTCGCAAATAGTTTTAATCTTCTAACGGCTATGAATTTACTCTAGTAAATCAAAATAATTAACAGTGGATTTCTACAGTTCACAATCGACTATAAAACTAACTAGGCATTTAAAAGCGCAACAATGATCTCAATGATATTATGATCCTCTACTTCGCATGCGTGTCATTTCCAGCCTACAGGCCTCATTTACATTTTTAATATCCAAGAATAATTCCTAGGAAGGTTCTATGATTTAACACTATCCAGGTTAATCAGGTATTTAGTTACAACTTCGAACGATTTAATTAACAATGCATCATTTAAATCGGTACACGCTACCTTTTTATTCTACAGATGGTAATTCATTCATTCTAATCATTGTAAATACTGATGAGCGATTTTCTATTATTTAGATGGATTTAACCAAGCTATATGGTGTTTAAACTCGCAATAAAATGGTCTACGACTACAGTCCCTTAATTTAATCCGTACACGTACAAGTTAATCATCATGTATATATTTAAATCATCGGAGCCAATTACTTTGTTCTAATGACCAAGAATAATCAAGGGTGAATTTTTATAATCTAAATGCTACTAACCAATTTGTCTGAGTATTTAAATATACCATGTAATGGTCTAAACGACGATGCACAATTTTAAATACACTTGCGTACCAGTTTAATCCACTAACGGTATTACATTTATTACAAGAACTCGAGAAATATTCTGGCGTCTATGACTTAATCTATGGTGTTGAAGAGATAACAGGGCCTACTTACTTGAGCGAATCCTACCACGTATGCTTGCGGGGTTTTCCAGCTTCTCGCTTTGCTTATAATCCGCTCAACGTTGCGTATATGCATAACGATCTAAGGTACTACACTAACATCAAAGGTCATATTAATTCTCAGTTTGTTTTTAATTGATGTCTATTACTTGGGTGAAATTAATATGCAGAGTACAGTTTATAATATCCGCAATCTTCATTCAATTATTTGGGCAATTTTGCAATATTAGATTTGCTATGAAGCATGCTTATAAGTATTTCCAGATTTTAGCAAATTAACATGAAGCTAATTTATTTACCTACTTATTTTCTTTACTAATTCCTCTCTTCTTTTCTCTTTTTATTTCTTCTCTTCTGTTCTACCGCCGACGCCTCTTCACCTTCGGTCCCCACCGACGCCCTCTCATTTCCACCTCTGCCGACGCCCCTCTCTCCTTCTTTTTCCTCTTTTCTCGCCCCCTCCGCCGGTTCTCCTTCTCTCGGCCTCCCTGCTCTCTCCTCATGCCGCCTCTCCCCCGCCTTCGGGTCTCAGCGCCGCCGCCCGGTTTGGCTCCCCTCACGCGCCGCCTCTCTCTCTCGCCCGCGCCTCGGCGCCTCTGCCCCGGTGCTCGGCGCCTCTCCTCGGTGCCGCTCCCCCTCACGCCGGCTCCCCGCCGACGCCTCCTCTGGCCGGCCGTTCCCGCCGGGATGATCGGCGCTTCCCGGTGAACCACGGCCAGATTTGTCCGATCTAGTTCTTTCTCCCCTCATCTCCTACCCCAATCTATGGATTTGGTTTGTTCTTATGATTTTGCTAACTGAGTTAGGTTTGGGAGGCGGGTAACCGTAGCTGACCGCCGCCGGTGAACCGTCGCCGCACGCCGGGGGAAGTACCGGTGGCGGTGAACTGGTGGCTCGGCCGGACACCCGCAGCCGCCCTCACTGGTAACCCTCTTTTCTCCTCTGCTATTTCTGGTGACATGCCTGAATGGTTCATGTGCTCTACTGTGGATGAATGCTTATGGTTTCTAGTCTATGTTGAATGGATTGGATAATGGCATTACATGGATGGCTAGAGTTGTGGGGATTTACCTGCACTGGTGAGCACAAGAGGGTTAGGGTTTGGGCCGGCTGTGGTCGCTGACTTGCGGTGGCTGGTGACGGTTGCTGACTTGCGGTGGCTGGTGACGGTTGCTGGCTTGCGGTTCTCCTGCTGCCATCACGGTCGCCTTGCTCCCGTCGGCTTGCCGCCTTCACTTCCTTGGCCTTCGGGCTCCACTCGATGTCTGGCCTCTCGGTGGTGTTGGGGACTGACTGGGAAGTGCTGGGGAAGGCTTACCTTACCTCTCTCTGTCTCTTTGTGCTCTTTCCTCGGTTTGGCTGGTTGATGTATTAGCCGTGAGATATTTTGGCTGGCAGTGCTGTCTGGGCATGCTTGCTCTGGCCGGGTGTTATCTCGGTTGCTATTGTGCTATGTGGTGAGGGCTTTGACAGGTGCCTCTTGGTTATGGTTTGGGCTTGAAAATGGGTTCTGGTATTTTGGCTTTGCCTTAGCTGATCCCTATACTCCAAACAGGGTTGTATAATAATAAAAATACCGTGTGATGAGCCTATGGTTGTGAGAGGTGCCAACTGGCCCCCGGACGGTCAGGTATCTCTGTGAACGGATTACCCCGCCCGAAGTTAATCCTTAGGGCTCTGACGGCAACGCTTACTTTACTCTAATCCGATTAATTCTTTTGTTCGGTCTTTTTCGGTCTTATAATTTAATTGCTTGCTCATATGTAAATAGCGGTGTATCGGCAATTTGACGACAATCGGATTCATGTATGAAATGGCCTAGATTGTAATTCGGCTTTCTCTTAATATTGTTGTATTACTCGAATGTAGTTTCTAATGTGGCAATTGTTTTGCAATTATCTAAGTTTGTGAGGCGGTCATTTGATTAGGACCGGAATTTGTAAACTTATAGTAATTTGTATTGTCGTTATTAATGTAAAGAGAGTTGTAATATCTTTATTTACTTTAAGCCAGTTTTAGTTGTAGCTTAATGAATGTAACCTGATTTGTTGTACAAGAATTGTAATAATTACACACTTGTATTACGGACTGTTATATATATTTTAATTGACTTGAAAGTTTTTATTTGTCGTGCAAGTATATTTTATCTAGCTCTAGTCTTTACAATTTGGTCTGCGTCCTCATTGACGGAATTACGGTAATAACGTATTCGTTTATCGTTCGATGGTTTCAATTTATACGACTACGTAGAAAAGTTTAAATTTCCTCGTATTTTTAGATTGTCATTTATGTAATTAATCCTACTTAACGTCCTAATTCGCTAATTAGGGTTAATTAACGACGTGGGTTGTTACAGGTTCCCAGACCATCGCGGTCATCACAATCTCGCGTTATGGGTTTTCGTCATTCGGTAGGAAATTCTATTCTTACCTTTTACCGACTTACCTGCCGCAGTTAAAAACCCCTAAAGTTCAGTGTAGAGCCATTTTGGACCAAAATGCCCATGGGGTAGACAGCCACATGAGAAAAGAAAAGAGGATAAAGGGGGCAGTCTGGTCATTGCTTAAAGCCAAGAGGGACATGACCATTCCCCTCTTAAGCCAACCAGCATGCCAGCCCCACACAAAAGCCCCATTCTCATTTCTCCTCCAGCCGAGAACTCAACCAGAGAGCAAACCTTTCTCATTAGAGCTAGCACTAGAGAGCTAGCACTCGACGGGTGTTCACTCGGCAATACCGGTATATGCAATGAGATGAGCAAATGAGTATGTAGAGTAGTGCTGCATCACACTAATGGTATGACAATGAAGGAACATGAAATGAAAATATGAACTGGATGATGTATGTGGAGAATGTTATGGTTAGTTAATTTACTTACATGTTTAGGTAGTGTTTATCATTCTATTATGTACTTACGGAGTCTTTGGACTCACCCATGCTCTGTTGTTGTTTTTAGGTGACCGTTGAGGACGTCATGCTCGGGTGAGAGTAGCACATGAATAACTTCACGTACTCGCAGCACTTTACATACTAGCTTTTGTTAGTATGTTTAACTTCTCTAGTGAGCTAGAATTGCTGCTTAAAAATGGTGTGATGTAAGTGATCGCTGCTTTTGAATTTGAATAAAGTCAGTTTGCTTAAAATGATTAGCCGTTGTTCAAAATAGTATTATTATGCAATGATGGTAGCACTCTAGACCCAGAGGATGGACGGGGTGTTACAGAAAGTGTATAATGGTTGACATTATGATATAATCATATCTTGTAGGTAAAGTTATACACCTCTACAGAGTGTTATAATCTATTCGAATAGCCGTGCTCCTGGTCATAAACAAAGTATGAAAATATCATAATGTATAGTTTTCACAAAATGGTGACCAGTGTTTGTGACTTTTTTTTGGCGTAAGAGAGATTCTTTGGGGAATTATGTAAGAGATTGGAAGCTGATTTGTTGGTTTGGCTGGGCCATGCTCTCCATACTGGTTTTAGGTCCAATAAACCGAAATATCCTAGCCCGTGTTGAGCTATTGGCCTTGTTCTTTTCAGCTTCTAAAAACTGCTTTTCGGCTTTTCTACAGTAACTAACTTTTAAACGGAGTATTTTTTCAAGATAGGGTCTACTAGTTAATTGTAGTACATACTTTACTGACTTTATTTATATCGGTAAAAACCGCACGTGAATTTCTGTTACTCTGTAATCTTTCGTATAAACAGACCAAAAGTCACAAGCCGCAGCCAAAAAGAACAGGCCCATTACTTGTGGCTCGGAACAGTGTTTTCTTGGGCCAGGAGAGGACTAGAGCAAAGCCTTACTCATTCGCCCAATCGGTCCCATCCGTTGCCGTGAGAGGTCGTTGAGCCGAAGAGGAGGGTGCTGAGGTTTTGAGTTTTGACCCCATTCTAAGGAAAACGGCTTCCCTGTTCCATTCTTCGTGTTTTCTCTGTATTCCCAGCCATATGGCAAACATCCAAAGCACTCTTCTTATCCCTCTTATGTTCCTTGGTGCTCTGGATATTTCCCACATCGACGAAAACACAGAGGGAACACAGAGAAGGGAACAGGAAAGCTGTGTTCCATTCTGAGAGTCGGAGTCGGGCTCCCTAGCCAACAGGCCCAACACCAACCCCCGCTGCCACCCCAACCCCACCCCCCCACCCCCTCCGCGCCGGCGGCGGCGGGATGCTCCACCTCCAGAAACACCTCCTCCCCTTCCGCCGCTCCGCTTCGCCCATCTTCTTCTCCCTCCACCGCGCCCTACTCCCCGCCTTCTCCTCCGCTGCCGCCTCGCCCGGCCACTTCGCCGTCGAGGACTACCTGGTCACCACCTGCGGCCTCACCCCGGAGCAAGCCCTGAAAGCCGCCAAGTACATCTCCCACCGCAAGGCCCCCTCCAACGCCGACTCCGTCCTCGCCTTCCTCGCCGGCCCCGCCCTCCGCCTCTCCAAGGCCGACATCGCCCACGTCGTGGCCCACGACCCGCGGATCCTCAACTGCAGCGTCGACAACATCCTCAAGGTCCGCGTCGCCAGCTTCCTCAGCCACGGCCTCTCCGCCTCCCAGATCCGGAGCTTCGTTCGCCTGGCCCCCTGCGTCTTGCGCTCCTTCAACATCCACGAAAAGCTCGGGTTCTGGATGCCCTTCCTGGGATCGCCCGAGAAGCTCCTCCTCGTAGTCAAGCGCAACTTCTATCTCCTAACCTCCGACCTCGAGAGGGTGGTCAAGCCCAACATCGAGCTGCTGCGGGAATGCGGGCTCAGTGCTCGCAGTATTGCCCAGTTGTGCGTGCCCAACTCTAGGCTGCTCACCAGCAACCCCAAGACCGTCAAGGCCATCCTCGCGCGCGCCGATGAGCTCGGTGTGCCGCGCCACTCGCTTATGTTCAGGCAGGCGGTGGCCACCACGACGGGCCTCCGCTCGGAGACCATGGCCTCCAAGCTCAAGTTCTTGGGCGAGACGCTTGGGTGGTCCGAGGCCGAGGTGGCCAGCGCGGTGAGAAAGAACCCAGTGGTGCTGAGGTGCTCCGGGGACAAGCTTCGCCGTGTGTCAGAATTCCTGACGACGGTGGTCGGCGTCGACGCAAAGTACATCCTGGGCAGGCCCACGATCCTGATGTACAGCCTGGAGTGCCGGCTGGCGCCCCGGCATTACGTGATGAAAGTGCTCCAAGGGAAAGGATTGATCCGGCAAGACAAGAGCTTCTACACGATGGTCACGCTTTGTGACAAGTCGTTTCGTCGCAGGTATATACATCCTCATAATGATGTTCTTCCGGGCCTCGCCGACGCGTACACTGCTGCTTGCAAAGGAAAACTGCCCGCTGGAGACGGTCTATGAAGAATCCTGTTAGTATGTTTCATTGTTCTGAATCTTCGCTAACTAGCCGTCTAAATGGGCAGCAACTACAATCAACTCTGCAACTCACTATGCTAGCATCTGAATTCTGATGAAACTCGCTATGCTAACATCACTAATTTATGATGAGCAGAGCTTAAGGCTATCATTATATCTCGCTAGGTTTGGATTCTGAAATGAAAATTATCATGTTACAACTCTTGTAGGAGTTTTCAGGGACAAGTTGTGATTTGTTTGGGGAGTTACTTTTCAGTAGTTGTTTCATGTCTGTTATGACTTATGACCTGTTCATCTTGTTTAAGTTCAGCATATATTGGTACTAGAATTTCGGCAAGAAATCTTGGCTCCTTGATTTTTGTATGGCTATTCAATTGTAAGTTACAGTGTATAACCATATTCACCTTCACATATCTGCGGCAGTGCAATTGTGAATATGCTATCCAGAATGATGTTTCGGTTCAGAAATGAATCTCAATTTCTTCTGCGGTCAGCTTTTCCATCTCTGAAGCATGAATAGCATTTTCTTTAGCGAGGAGAATATTAAGAAGATCAATTAGAATATGATGGGTGTATTTACTGAATCTGTATGACTGCGGCCTTACCTGTTACTGTATGTTGAAATAGATCAAATCATCCATTCAGTGCAACACGGCTTAACAACCAAATATCAGGTTTTCACCAGGTTCCCCAAGAAAAAGCTTTGCTTTACGCTATGATCCTGTTTACGATTTGTCCAAAATGTTGGCGGGTTTTGCTGAGAAAGGTATTGACTTGGTTGTAACCAATGTATTGCTAGTTGCCTGTATATACTTTGTACTAGCTTTGGGAAAGCAGCTATAGTCATGCTTATTAAGGCGACGCTTAAGCGTCGCCTAAGCGGTAAGGCGGCTCGGGGGGGTCAAGGCGTCGCCCCCGCCTTGCCCTTCGCCCGCCTTAGGTCTAAGTGACCCGAGCGAAACAAGAAATGAGACGAGAGCGGCGGCTAAACCAGAGAGACAAGGGCGAAGAGTACTCACCTCGCCTGGAACCCTAGGCGGCGGAGCCTCCATCTCGCGTCCTCACGTCCTCGCGCCACCTTGGTCTCCAGGATGCCGTCGAGCCGCCTCCGCCTCCAGGGCGTCATCGAGCCGTCGACGCCACCGTTCACCCTCCACCTTGCCGGATCTGGCCGCGGCGGCGGCTGGGAGTGAGGAGGGAGGGAGGCGGCGACGGCGTTGCCTGGAATGAGGGAGGAGGCGGCGGCTGGAGTGAGGGAGGAGGGAGGGAGGCGTCGGCTGGAGTGAGGGAGGAGGGAGGGAGGCGGCGATGGCGTCGCCTGGAATGAGGGAGGAGGGAGGAGGCGGCGGCTGAGTGAGGGAGTAATCAGGTTAGGCTAGGATTAAAGGGAATGGATGGGTTGTATTTTTACAAGTTAGTCCCCAGAGGTTTACGAATTACAATTAGGTCCTTATAAGTCCTTTGCCTCTTTAGATTTCTTTTGATTTAGTCCTCCTGAACTCTGTTTTCTTCGCCTTATGATGTATGTAAGGCGTCGCCTCGCCTCACGCCTTACCGCTTAAAAGGTGTGAGGGGGGTGGGTCGCCTTACCTCGCCTTACCGCCTTAATAACCTTGGCTATAGTGCTATACCTTCTCTGCTTTTCGACTTTTATGTGTCTGTTGAAGCAGAAAAGTTGATATTCGGCGCTGAAAAATGGGTGCTGAATTTCTTTCTCCCCAGTTGATATGTTCTGACTTGTAATTATTTGGGCTTATTAGAAGCTCGGCTGCCTGAGAATTGACTTGCTTCCATAAGAGAAGCTGCGTTGGCGCTGATGGTGTGAGCGGAAGCTCCTCATTACTGGTAAGCCGATACACTTTGTTGTCTTTGCTTTCTCATTACTTCATTGTGGGGGCTGGTGAGGAAAGACCTTGACTTTTACACTGCGGTTTCTTTAATCGAGAAGAGATTTGTGGAGAAGTTCCTTGACCCTTACAAGGAGTGTGTTCCTGGACTGGCAGATGCTTATGAGTTATGATGCTGCTTGTGCTGGACAAACACCTCCCGCAGTCCAGTTGTGAGAACTTGGAATGGAGATGTTAAAAGTTCATTCCACCTAACGAGCTGAAAGCCTGAAATCTGTTGATGCATTAACATGTTGCATCTTGATAAGTTTAGACAATAGACACTCAATTTCTAGTGGTCTGATTGCTCATGTTGTGATGAAGCTTACGGCCTGCTTTGCTTGTTTAGATAAAGGAATATTACCCACCAGCGTTTGACATTTCTGCTAACTTCTATGATGGCTGATGACATCAAGGAAACCCTTTCCTATAAAAAGGACATGAGGTCTTTAACTTAGGGTCTCTTGTTTTTAGCATCTAAAAACCGCTTTTAGGTTTTTGTTTATATTAATTAGCTTTCAAATAGAGTATCTTTTAAAAATAGGGTCTACAAGTTGATTATAGTACACACTGTAACGACTTCATTTATATCACAAAAACTGTACGCGAGTTTCTGTTACTCTACACTCTTTCACGCAGAGCTAAAAAATCATAAGCCACAGCTAAAATCTATAGCCGAAGCAAAAAAGAATAAGTTCTTAGTATTGTAGTTAGGCATGGTTGATTGAGTGAAAATTCCAGCAGCTAGTTCATTCGAAGTGTTCTGTTGTTTTGTTTTTCATATGTTGTTTTAAACGTTGTTAGTAATCCCATTGAAGAATAGCAGAGTTGTCTTGTCACCTGCTACAGCATACTGTCTTATATGGAGCCACAAATGCATGCTGAATTGAAAATGCGTATTTTTTCCGAAGTGCTCGTTTCCTCACATGTTGTTTGGTGAGCTTCTGGTAGTGTACCATACACTTAAAAATGATAGCTTGGCACAATTCATACATTCTCTGGGACATTCTTATGCATACGTTGATTTCTGATCATTGAGGGCCTGAGCCACGAAAATCTAGGACATCCAACTGTCTCTTGTAAAAAGAATTTCAATTTTGCGTAATCAACTTCTGCTGCTCTATTGATTCTATTTGATAATCGTTAGGTTAAACCCAAAAGAACATATAAGTGAATATGTTGATCGGTTGCCTCATGTGTGAATGGACAGAAACAAAGGTACCAGTGGTTGGTACGATATCACGTTTATAAACTCCTCGTATTGCTAGTAGAGGTCTTATAACAACATCTTCTACAGCTATAAATATAATCTTTATGGCACCATATGGAGAGAGAGCATCTTGAATATTTGGAATAGACTTAAATTGATATTAAACATCAAGCATACTGGCTAGGATATAATAATTATCTAATTATTACGTCATCATATTCTTTGAGTATACCCTTTATCGGTAAGAGAGATATTTCACAGAGTAGTCGTAACTCTTTTTATGACCACATGGTCGTAAGCCCTATGACCACGTGGTCGTAAATCATTCTACGACTACTCCTTGGTTGTAAGTCTTTTTACAAACACATAAGTTGTAAGTTC
Organism: Dendrocalamus latiflorus; assembly: GCA_017311315.1. Lineage (NCBI taxonomy): Eukaryota > Viridiplantae > Streptophyta > Magnoliopsida > Poales > Poaceae > Dendrocalamus > Dendrocalamus latiflorus. The sequence goes on along the minus strand of CM029634.1, from coordinate 4,112,500 downwards.
TTCTATGATCATATAGTCATAAGTTGTTCTGCGACCACCTCGTAGTCGTGAACCTTTTTGTGATTAGTCTATCTCCGACTGACTTATCTACGATAACCTATTATATAGTAGGTTTGTTTGATAAGGCGGTTAACGTAGCCTTGATTCGTGCCGTCGACCATGGTAACTCCAAGCGTCCATACACATCCAAAGACAAAGAAATTGTTTCTGATCACAAGTTCTTTACAATTTGACCCACGTTAGCCAAAATATGCATAATGCAACCTTAATGCAATGACCCAAGTCACCTCAACTCAATCCAAGACTTAAATCCCAAAATCATCAATTTCTGTCAAAACCGGTACTACCGCTCCCCTGGGTCGGTACTACCGCACATTTCAATCCCGAAATGGACCTCTCTGAAAATATGCATCGCCATGTAAATTTCGGTGCTACTACATTTCGGTATGATCACACACGCCCAACGGTACTACCGTCCTACAGTATGATGTACCAATACCTGCGGTACTACCGTCTTACGATATAAACGTACCAACACTTGCAGTACTACCGTTTTTCTTGAAAATTTCATAAAACAACTCAAACAAAATACATTTTTTTGCAAAATCGAATAACCACTCCAAAAATATTACAATGATTTATCACAACATTAAATATGACCTTTTCAATGGTCTTTCAAAAAGAAATCATTTTTAATTTTGTTTAATCCAAAATTGGAACCTAGTAACCTTAGTCATCGATAGAATATTCGAGAAAGACCTCGTTACCGTCTGCAACTTTTGTCAAAGGAGAATTAGTACAAAAATGGATTTCTTGAGGAGGGCTCTTGGATGGTCCGAGGCTGAGCTGGCGGTGCCCAAGTTGCCAAGCATTCTGGGTAGAGATGGCAACGGGTACAAATTTACTGGGTTTTGCTATTCTAAACCCGTGCCCATGAAAGTTGGACGTGCCCGCTAAAAACCCCATACCCGTGACGGGTCCAGATTTTTGCCCAAACCCATGCCCACTCGGGTAACGGGTACCCACGAGTCGCCCGTGGGTACCAAGAGCTGTGCAGATTGCAGACAGTGCAGTGCTTAACAACTAGTATATGTATATACTGTTGTGTATAGCAAGTCAACAATAAGTTCAATTTATATGCTACTATGCATGAAACAAGCAACGACAAATCCACAATGCACAGTGGGGTGGCCGAGTGGGTGAGGGTCTGAGAGCTAGGGTTACTGCGTATGCGGCGTGGAGGGCTCCTGCGGCCTGCCTGGGAGGCTAATGGGCTAAATGGCTAATAGGCTAAATGGCTAATGGGCTGGGCTGGTTTGCCTGGGAGGCTGGAAGCCTGGGTTTATAACTCATATGGATCGGGTTTATATTACCCATGGGTTTACGGGTTTGGGTACTATAGGAACGTACCCGAACCTGGCAGACCCGATGGGTTGAGCTTTTTGCCTATTAAGAGACCCATGGGTTAGGAAACTGGCTCAGACCTATGTCATAATAGAGTAAAAACCCACCGGATTTCGGGTTTTAGGTATTCATTGCCATCTCTAATTCTGGGTATGTCAGTGGGCAAGCTGGGCCGCATGGTGGAGCTCCTGAGGGTGGAGGTTGGTTTGGAGCACTGGTACATCGTGCACAGACCGTCAATGCTTACCTACGGCATGAGAGGCGGTTGACTGGCTGATGCAACGGCGTTATATCATAATGGTTCTGAAGGAGTAAGGAGCTGGTGAAGAAATACGTTGACTTCTGCAATGTGGTTTCTGTAACTGAGAAGAGATTTGTCGAGAATTTCCTTGACCATTATAATGAGCGGGTTCGAGGACTTGCAGACACTTATGCTGCTACTTGTGCAGGGTAAATACTTTTCGAATCCAACTGTGAGAGCTTGAAATGGAGATGTTGAAGGTCTATTCTGCCTCCCAAGCTGATATCTGTTGACATGTAAGCATGTTAATTACATCATGTTCAGGCAGGTTGTCTAACGATCTGATTACTCGTGCTGTCTCTGAAGCATTTTAGGAGCGGTATTGACAAATATTATCTACAAATAACTTGATTCCATGGCAGAACATGATTCCTACAAATCATACCTGTATTACTCCCCAGGGAATGCCCGCGCGGAGAGAGCTCCCACGTTGCCCCTACGCGCTCCGGCCGGCGCGTGGCGGCCGAATTCCCGTACGGTCGGGTGCCGTTTTTTTGCGAAAAAGTCCCTACATTTTCCCGAAAATACGTAAAGGTCCTCTGTTATCGCAAAAAGGTCCCTAGATTTTTCAAAAAAGACCCGCGCATATTTATTTTTCATTGATAACGATCCGCAGTTTCTGAAATTACGTACAGGCCCTCGGTTCTTTCAAAACAACCCCTGATTTTTACGAAAAAATCCATCTGATCTCCTTTTATTGCGAAAAGCCCCTCGCTTTTTTTGAAAAAACCCTACGCTTTCTTTTATCTACGAATTTTCATCTTTTTTACTTCGGTACACACGGTGGCTGACGCGACGGCGCCTATGAGGCTAGTATTATCTACCTCGCATTTTTCCGCGTCCTCCACGAGACCATTCCCATCGTGCCGCCGCCGCCGTAGCCTATCCTGTGATTACGAACACACAATCATCCGTTTCTTATCCACGTCATCCCACTACCGCCACACATCTGCAGCTACGCGACGCCCTCGAGCCTACCACCTGTCCGTTCCACCCAAACCCCTCTTCCTCCCCCTCTCCTCCCAAACAAAAGCCAAGCCGAGCCACACCCCCGAGTCCACCACTCCCCACCGCAAGCTCCGTGACGCGATGGCCACCCTCCGCCTCACCTACGTCGCCCTCCGCCCCGCCGCCGCGGCCGCATGCACCTCCTACGGCGGCGCCGCGCCCCGGTTAGCTTCCTTCGCCCGCGCCGTGGCGCGCGGTCTCCGCCTCGCTCCGCCCCGCCGCCGCTGCGGCGACCTCGCCAGGCCCAGGGCCGTGGCCGACTCCGCGGCGGAGAGCTACGCGTCGGCGCTGTCCGAGGTGGCCTCGGAGAACGGCACCCTCGAGGCGACCGTAGCGGACCTGGAGAAGCTGGAGAAGATCTTCGCCGAGGAGTCCATCGCGGAGTTCTTCGACAACCCGACGGTGCCGCGGGACGAGAAGGGCCAGCTCATCGACGAGATCGCCAAGTCCTCGGAGCTGCAGCCGCACGTGGTCAACTTCCTCAACGTCGTGGTGGACAACTTCCGCGCGGGGCTCATGCCGCAGATCGTGCGCGAGTTCGAGACCGCCTACAACGCGCTCACCGGCACCGAGGTGGCCACCGTCACGTCCGTCGTGCAGCTCGAGTCGCAGGACCTCGCGCAGATCGCGCAGCACGTGCAGAAGATGACCGGCGCGGCGAACGTCCGGGTCAAGACTCTCATCGACCCGGAACTCATCGCCGGCTTCACCGTGCAGTACGGCCGCGACGGCTCCAACCTCATCGACATGAGCGTCCGGAAGCAAATCGATGAGATCGCCGCCGAATTCGAGTTGCCCGCCGTCACCCTCGACGTCTGACCGGCTTGCACCCCTCGCCGCGACGTCGCCTTGATGCTTAGGTCCTTTTCTGTTCTCTTCTTACACTTTTGCGATATATATCACTCTCTTTCATGATTGTTGAATGCTTGGTAAACATTAAGGTGACGAAATAATTCATAGTTGGATTCCAGAATTTGTCTTGTGTGCTTACCTTGGTTCATATTATCGAGGAGAATTTTGCGGAGAAGCAAGAAGGCAAGAGGTAAAAAATATGGAAGATTTGAAAGATTTGTCTGCCAAATTCGGAGGAGAAGAAAGTCTTGCGCAGTGCAAAAGAGGAAACAATCTTGAAATTAGTTCGAAAGTGAGAGTATAGGGAGGAAATGGGTAAGACAAGAAGGCTTTGTTGCTATGGTCACACTACTTATGGTGTTGATTTGTCCTAAATTTTTGGAAGATTGTTACAAGTAGAGGCGAAGGAATAGTCCATGTAATCATAAGTTGTGCATAACCAGTGAACGAAGAGCAAAATGGCTAGTTGTGTTTATGCATTCTAATTTGGAGGGAAATGATTCAGAAATCAGAATGCCTACGCTATCAATTCAGTCCATTTCAACGCAAATGGCAAACGACTAACTCAAACGTTTGGAATTTACGTTGTTTCTTGCATCAGGATTTTGTAGTCATAGAAGACTGCTCTTAACCTGCAAGCCTGTGAATCTAATTTATGTGGGCTGTCGGTTAATTTGTGACGGTTATTTATCCTTTTGCAGCCACTATTATCACAAGGAAATGCAAGACTCAGCAAGAATATTGGTCTTCTTCCCTTCAGACCTGCAGGTGTAATGGAGGCTTGGATACATGTGGAGGGACATTCTTTTCTGCATTTCTTTTTCCATTTTTTTGGCAGGAGCCAATGTATTTTGTTTTCTGTTTTTGTCGCTGACCTCGTAATATGTTTCAAATACTCAACTATAGCGAGTTTGCTCCTCCCAAGTTCCGGTAATGAAGTTTGCGGTATGTACCCGCCGAAACGCCGATAGAGTTGTGTAGATGTGTACAGAATGTTGCATTCTTGTCAACCGGCTAATAAGATCATGTTGCATTATGTTCATGCATTCCCTTGACTTTTGCTTGAACATACGTCAGGTGTTGTTCATTCCGCTTCTTCTCATCTTTCTTTTTGCCTGATTTTTCCTTTTAATTCTGTGCAATATCTACCGTCCATCCACCACTAATCATCCCCCGCCAACTATCCCAACCGTCCAAAACCCACTAATCAATCCATTTCCTCCCCTATCCCCTTCCTCTCCCACTCCCTACTACCCAGAGCCCAGAATCCCTCCCTCCCGGCGCGGCGAAAGCTCGGAGCTATCGCCATTCGTCGCCCCAACCACGCTCCAATCCAATGCAGTGCAACTCTGAAGCCTCCTTTTCATTGAACCCAATGCTCGCCTACCCAAACACGTCGAGCCCATGGCAGCACCACCACCCGCCGTCCCGCAACCCGGGCGCCGCGGCCGCCGCCCCGCGCCACGTAGCGCCGCCGGCGGCGGGGAGCGGACGCTGCCCCGGGGGTGGGGTGGGGGGGGGGGGGGTTGGGGCGGATGCGGCGGAAGCGGCGGAACTGGTGCGGCTCTTCCTGCGGAGGACGGGCGGATCGGCTGGTGGCCGTGCTGGACCGGCACGTGAAGGTGGTCCGCACCGAGCACTGCTTCCTCCTCTTCGAGGAGCGGCCGCCGCGACGCCTGGCTCCAGTGCCTCGAGGTGAGCATACTGCATACGTAAGCGCCTCACGCCACGCTCCTGTTTCCCTGTACGTCTTTGATTTATGGGAGGGATTATTGCACGTACGATTATTTTTCCTTTTATTTTCATTTATTTTTTGTATTGTAGTTTTAGGTGATCAGAGTATTATTTTAGGAAAGAGGGAATTAGTATACTGTAACTTTAGATGATTGAAAGTGTAAATTCGGATAATTGAGAGATACAAATATTTTCATTGACTGTATAAGAGCATGTCCAATGCAGACGCTTAGAGAGATGCTTAGTAATAAAAACTGATTTTTCTTGCCACATGGAATAGATAAGGTGCTTATTTTGAAGCATCGATGCTTAAATAAGCACCGGTGCTTAGTAGGTGCTTATGTGTATAACTATATCTATTAATAGATAATATAGCATCTAAGTACCTATGGAAGAGATGCTTGCATTGGAGAAAATAACTTTTGCATAGATGCTTGATGGTGTGGCTATATTCTCTCTCTTTAAGCACTCATATATAAACATCTTGCATTGTACATGCTCTAATAGCAAAACTGTTGATTTATACTAGTTTGCGCTGGTCGGTTGCTCATTACAAGCCTTAAAAAAATCAGGATTGTCTACAAGCCAGTGCTTCTTCCCTGTCTACAAGCCAGTGGTTGTTCCCCTGTATATGTAAAATAATCTAGTGTTGGCACAATGTTACTATATGTTACTTGGTGCTGGCTCCAGCCGTTTTGATCCTCCAAAACAATGAGGGACTGAACAACTGAACATCTAGTAGCTCTAGTTAAAGAAAGACTAATCTTGCCATGGATTCCTTTCTCTATATCCTTAAAGCTTATATATGAACACAATTCTAATCACATTTAGTTTAACTATGTGTTACATTGATGTACTATTTGTCATACTCGAATTTAGCTAATATAGAATTCTCTATGAAACCACTGCACTATTCATTAAATCAGTAGATAGTGCTCACAAATACATCACTAAATTATTTTATACATAACGTGAACCATACCATACATTAATATTACATATCTGTTAGACCATGTGGCTAGGTCTAGAATTTTTATGATGATGAATAATTGACAACATTGCTTAGTATTGTTATTTGAGGCGTGTGCGTGTGTGCGAGGATTAATATTGGTCAAGTTGGTGAGAACTTGTGCCGGAAGAATGTTCTTTGGTTTTTGCATGTGCAGGTTGGGCGTGGAGACGGTCATGGTCGGTGACGAGGAAGACCGGGACTAAGAGGGGGAAATCTGAGGTCCAGGCGGTCAAGGATGTCACGAGATGATCAGGCTCACGTTGGAGCATATGAAGATCAAAGGTGGATGATGCGGGAGAAGATACGGGAGGTGTGGTCCTGTAGACTTCGACACGCGATGAGTTAAGAAATCGGAAGCGTGAAAATCCGTGTTAGGAAGGGTTTTGGATTCGTTAAAAATTAGTGGGCCAAAAAGCCTAGTTGGGCAAAAAGGCCTATAGCTAGTTAAATGAGTTGTATTAGGGTTTTAACATGTGAGAGAATTGGATGTATAAAAGGACATGTGTGTGCGGCGGCCGTGCGTTGCGTGTGTAGGAAAAACAAATAAAACGGCGGCTGCATGCTTGTACGAGAGATCAAGTTGATGAATACATGAGATTGTTCACGCTGCATGCAAGTGCTTGATTTGCCTGTACGGCGCTGGTCTTCACGGCTTCCATCGGCGTGCGTGGACGCGCGGCAAATATTTGCGAGGCAAATCGCGTGCGCGTCAGTTTCTTCGTTCGGTGCCATCAAACAGAAGCAGATCTTTGGATCGGTAATCCATCTAATATAGTTAGGGCATCAAGTTTATGATCTGAAAGTCTGGTTGATTAATTGCTTATAGATTTTGCTTAGTTGCATAATTAGGGTTTAATTTATTTTCGTCACTTTCTGTATCAGCGATCTTGTTTATTTTATATCTCAAGTTCTAGACTCCGATTGATGTAATTCCAGTTGGATTAGTTTAATAATTTTGTCTAGTTTATTCTGTCAAAATTTGAGGTCAATCGGAGTTACGGTTTTTTATTGGGATCAGTTTTAATGAGAGTATATCATTCTGTCCAGAATATTTAAACGAGGCTTAAATAGGTTTTGTGTTTAGGGGAGAGTCTTAAATTTTATTTTTAGCTTCCGCAATCATTCACCCCCCCTCTGATTGCCTATCTTAGTGTGAATCGATCCTACAATATCAAAGTTTAAATAGACCACATCAGGTTAAGTTTACAATAAGACTGACCAGACCAAATGGATACATTACATAAAGTGAAAACGATAGCAAAAGGGAGAGAGTACATCTCGCTACAGGCAAGAGATTGATTGAGGGTAAGAACTTAGATGAATTTAGATCTTGCTATTATATAGATGATTTCATTGCCATTATATTGATCTTGAATTTAAATGAACTTAGAATAAGTTTTATTAAATTTAGAGTTAAAATAAGTGAGAACGGGCTTTTCAAAGTTTAAATTAGGATTAAATCCAAAAATAAACAAAGAAGAGAGTGTTCTCTCTCACTGACAGGTGGGGTCCACCAAAATTAATTTGATTTTTGATTTAATTCTCTACTGGAAAAGGTCACAGAGGCTGACAGATGAGACCCATGGATTTTAATTTAATTTTGAATTAATTTCTTAAAGGAAAAGGGCTTAGGGGCGACAGGTGGGACCAATCGCTATAGAGCACAGTGAAATAGGGCCTACTTGTTAGTAGATCTTAAACATTTAACGGATTTTTAACAGAGTTTAAAACAGGTGGGGCCCACATTTCATAGAGAGAGTAGTTAACGAAATGGGTCCGCATGTCAGCAAGGGATTAACTAAACTAATCAATGATCATTAACTTAATTAACTACACACCCTAATTAATCTCGGAGGCACAGTGCTTATCCTTTCAACTGATGAGAGCTCGGCTCATCGCCGCCGAGAGGAGCCATGACGGCCGGCGAGGAGGGAAAAAACAGGTTGTTTGCCTCACACCGCACCTCTAGGTGAGACAGTGCGACCTAATTCGGTGCACGGGGTGGCCGACAGCGAGCTATGTGGTGGCGAAGCTTGGGCGCATGGCACAACGGCGACCGGCAGCACCAGAAGCTAATTAAACGCTAGGGGAGCATCTTAGGGCCAGGAGGGACTCATTGATGGTGGAGGCGGGGCTCGAGGAGGCGTGGAGCCAGCTAGCAACGTGGACGGTGGCAACGGAGAAGAGGGCTACGAGGGCAGCTCGCTGGAGAGGATGAAGAGAGGCAGCGAAGCTTGGGATGGCTTTGAGACTTCCACATGATGCTCCTGGCACGCCGAATCGGGCGGAGACATGAAGAACCGAGGATGGTGCCGACGGCGGGGAAATTGGCCGGAGCCGAGGAAGACCGCTGCTCTCCCCGGTGGCGCGCCGATGAGAGTATACTGAGTAACCATGTACTAACTGTTAATGCGTTAACATTTTTCTTTGCGAGGATTACTACGTTATCCTCTTCAAATTGATAGCAGAAACTCCAAATGATAGTCACACGTTTGTATTAACTCGATCAGCTTGCTGTTTTACTCTCACTTCCTACAAATGGATGGTCTGCCAGGTCTGGGGCATCACACTTCCGCCGATCTACGAACAGAAGCACAAGAAACACCGGATGAGCTTCCAGATAGGAGATCAAGAACTACCCTCAAAAGCAATGTGCTTTTCTTTCCCCTTTTTTCTTGTTGCCTTCCTTTTCTGATAACAGAATAAATCACTCCTTTCCCAAGCTACATATATTTTAGTACAATGTTTCTGTTTTACATGACAAACAACAACGCTAGAAAGAATCGATAAAATGTCAATGTAGCAAAAAAAAAAAAGGTTTGTGTTTTGATATTACAATTTATACAACAGCAGGCATCCAATCCTTGACTCCTGCACACTCATTACAGCATTAAGGTCCCGATGCACCCTCGAGAAATATTTGCTCCCAGCTCCAAGTCATATTTGACGGGTGTTAAAGTATATGTAATTCTAGGATTTGAATGGCTCCAAGAATTGGATGTCAAAATGAATTCACACTCGCTGTGAACACAACAAAAGCAGATGCAAAATCCTAGAGCTAGACACATTGTACATCATCAGGCAGGCATGGTATCACAGTATGGTGCATCCACATCTGTTCTGCTTGGGGGAATTGGCAAGCTGCTTCTCTGAAAAGGGGAAATCAACTACACATTACAGGTGTGTTCAGGAGTGTCAAATAAATTGTATGACAGCTTTTAACCATTTACATAGTCAAGATTATATAAAACCATAAGTAGAATTATTTGATACACATATCCATGAGAATGGCCACATGTCATCACAGACACACTTATCCTTGCAACATCATGAGTTTTTAGACATCCACTAAATTATTTTCTAACAGATGTCATGAACACATCGGTTTTTGTGGGCATCATTGTTTTTCCCTCCAATATGTAGATTAATAGTTTATGAAACGTGGTGAAAAACAGTTCAACATAAATGTCACAGTTTAACACGATCGATCCACATATATAACACCACCACCACACATATTTATATTTTCAAATGCGTAACACAGTAAACAAAGTTAGCAAAAAGTTCTTACAGTTTGGCAGAGAACTTCATGAAACACAAGGACGGCAACACTATCATTGACCCCACACTTCATAAAACCATGTGCAGTTTAGTCAAATTTTCATTTCATTTCTCTATCAACTTAGCAAACACCAGCTCAGCTTGCTCTGAAGTTTCAATACAAGTATTTGACCAGCGTTATGTTGTGATCAACAAAACAGTACTAAAACAGAAGGAATAAATTTCACCCATGGAAAAAAGCGGGTTCATCTTGCAGGTTGCAGCATTTAGAATATAGAAAGATCCATGCCTATATGTGTGAATCTTTGGAGCACCACTACAAGAATAAGGGGGCAGGGTATTTCTAAAATGATAGTTGATCATAGCCAACTTTTTCATCCATTGAATGCAGTAGAATTTAAAGTCATTGGGGATCAAAAGAGATCATCAATTGAACCGGGGAAACAATGTGAAAGAAAAAGATGAAATTGTCGACAATACCACTTTTTTTGTCAGCTTGTGGAGGGCGCACTACCACATGCATTGTAATTACACCTCCTGGGACCTCTCCTACTGGAACACGGGACTCAGCAAGTGTCCGATTATTCTCCAATATCCTTCCAGCATTGATGAGCTTCAGGTCATTGACAGTTTTTGGAGCTATTTCCTTATCTGTCATCAGAAATGAGAAGAACAGTTCCTTTTAACAAAATAAACTTGGGAGTCCAGTAAGGATAACAGGTATGGGTTATGGTAGTGTGAGTTTTTTAGAAAAGGAAGTTCCAAAATGCAGGTCAATCTAGGGCCATCTGGAGAAGTCTTTTTGAAAAGAAAGTTCCAAAATGCAGGTCAATCTAGGGCCATCTGGACAACATTAATTCTCATTCATAATCAACCAAGAGTGTCAGACAGAGAAGAAAAAAAAATGCCAATGCACTATTCCCAGACTGTAATGCAAAAATAAGAACTTGGCAAAGCGGAATAAATGCAAACGCCCTACAAAAAAGATGACAGACATACAGTGATGTTGTCCATTTTAGATTGGTGATGGTTTGCATCCATGTGTTTGGGTTAACACGTGCAGGCATGTGCATGCATGCATTGTGTGCTGTCAATGAAGACACAAGTACCCCGAGCAGATTGCTTCCAGATGCTGATTCAGCAGGGAAAGGATTCAATTTTACTTGTTCTAGTCATTCACTCAAGCAAGAGCATCTAACCAAAGTATTGCATATCAATGAAAGATCATTCACCTGAGTGTGCTAATCAGATAACTGAATTCCTTGGCTATTAGATTTGCCATTCCACTCACCAAATATTTATTTAGTAGTACTATCAATGTAAACAGATGTCCATTTGCACAAGAGCAACTTACTATTTTTTGTAAAAGAGCAGCCAGACAAAATGCTGCTATAATAGCTGCGCCAATGATTTATGCTGCCTATCCTTCTATCAGTAACTTTCACGTCCCCTACTCCCGCTCACCAATTAAATAAATCCACGCTGACATCCAGATCAATTGTGTGTGTTACAGTATTAACAGAAATTCACCCGTAGTTGATATCATGAACATCACATATGTCCTGATGGTGTCACCAAAGCATTTGATACATGAGCACCATGGTGTTCAGAGTTCAGACTGGATTATTTGCCCTAGAGTGCTCATCTAACAATACAAATGAATCACATGATAGGACAAATTCTTAGGCATAATGTATACCTATGGAGAATGACTCTCCTATCATATTTATGCAAATGACCTCGGCTTGTGTATAGACGAAGAAGCAACTGCTTTCATAGCGCTACAAGAACTCCCTTCACAAAACGCAAAAGGGCAAATAGGCACACAAAAGGCAGAATAAAGTTATTAAATTGGCATTGCGCCATTTTCTGTGTATTCATACTTTTCTAGTAAGTAAAGGAAGACAAGGGACCTTGTTTGGCCATTCGTTCTACTTGTGATTTGTGCTCAAAATCTGCCCAATTGTTGCGAAGAAAGCTCTTTTTTGTTTTCTGCCACAAAATTGTCAAACCTAATTCTTTTTCTATAGACGATGCACGTAGACTGAGAAGGGAAATTATCGATTGACCATTTACATAGCATATCCAGTTCTAGAACATTGTCGAAGCTAAGAAAAAAAATTAAAGCGTCGGTTACGCGCTACTCAATTGGCCAGGCATATCCATCCAGAGAAGGCAAAAAATCAGATATACCAATAACACTTATCTGCCGCGAGCAAAACCACACGCAGCAAAAAGGCTACCACTACATATGCACCACACAACAACCACAAAAGAAAGCAATACATGATCCAAGAAACCGCGTGGCATCAAGAATTACAGAAGCGCTCGTCTTTTGTCGCCAAATCAAACAAGCAGATCAGGAAGCCACACACATGCACGTTACCAAATCGATAGGAATCTGCCTCTCACCTTGCGGCCACCGAGCGAGGATGAACTCCTTGAGCGTGGAGACGGTGGTTGCGGGGTCGTACTTGCTCGGGCCGATGTCCGTGCCGTCGAACAGCCGGAACTTGACCTCGATCGACTCCTTCCCGCCGGCCATCTCCCGGCCAGATCGCCGCCCGCCCACCCCACCTTCCTCTCAAGATCCAAGAAACCCCGGATCAGAAGCCCATAACACCAAAATGATCACAAGAAATCCACAGAAATCGGCTCAAGATCGGATTTTGATGAAGAATTCTTGCTTCCGTGTGGGGTGAAAGCGAGGGGACGGCGACTCGGTGGGGAGGGGAGGGGAGGAAGTGCAGAGGAGAAGAGGGACGGGGCCGGGGCTCGGGGTAGTGGGCTTCCTTCCTGGGTATTTTAACAGATACACCCAACGAGAACTCCTAATTGTATCTTTAGCATGGAACCATGGAGTGTGAAAGTGAGAAGCAGCGGGGATTTCTATGCGCGAGAGGAGAGGAAACAGTCCTCGGAATTGGGCGTCGGCGACGCGATGGTTTCTATCTCGGGTGCTTTGACTGCGCCTGGGTCTCATTTGGCATTTTGTTGGGTGCGCGGGCGAGCGGGGAGGCCGGGCGGCGGCGCGGGGAGGCGCGGGCGGCGCAGGCGCGGGGAGGCCGGGCGGCGCAGGCGCGGGCGCGGGGAGGCCGGGCGGCGGCGCGGGGAAGCCGGGGCGACGCAGGCGCGGGCGCGGGGAGGCCGGCGGCGGCGCGGGCGCGGGGAGGCCGGGCGACGCAGGCGCGGGCGCGGGGAGGCCGGGCGGCGCAGGCGCGGGCGCGGGCTCCCCGCGCGGCGGCGCGGGGAGGCGCGGGCGGCGCGGCGCAGGCGCGGGCGCGGGGAGGCAGGGCGGCGGCGCGGGGAAGCCGGGGCGACGCAGGCGCGGGCGCGGGGAGGCCGGCGGCGGCGCGGGCGCGCGCGCGGGCGGCGACGCGGGTGCTGACATGGCGCGGGCGCTGACATGGCAGTGGAGTTGGCGCTGGTGGGCTCAAAAGTGGCAAAAAAATGAGTCAACCCATCTTAAGAGTGGCAAATTGTTGAGTGCAACGATATGAGTGGCATTTGGATAGGTGGCGTTCATATGAGTGGCAAAAAGTTAAATTTCCCGCCGAACAGGCCCTTGGCCAGCGCAGTGGCTGATTTATGTATTATGTATACACATGATGCTTAAATTTCTGCGCTTAATTTTTTTTAAAAAAATCGCTGTGTGTTATTCACTTTGTTATATATATTATACCTTTTTCCTTCTTTTGTTGACCTCAAAATGAGTTTTCCCTGAATTTTTAAATTGTACTGTTACAGAGTGATGTTAAGTTAATAGAAGAAGATTAGCGTTGAAAGTTGAAATGGACGGAAATGGCAGCGACGGCATTGTTATTAGTAAAACGAAATGGCCCTGTCACAGGACAGTTCGCGTAAAGTATAGAGTACCAGACGCAACTCTTTTTATCTCGGAAATTGCGACACGTCTCTTGATCGATCCGAATGTCTCCTGTTCTTCGGCAGGAGATGTATTTCCCGAGATGATAAGGACCAATCAACGTCCGCATTACATCTAGGCTATTATTCTGATAAACACAACTAGAACAGCTATTTCATGATCATCTGAACATATGATGTGCGCACCAACCAAAACAACTCATATCTCCCTTTTTTCTCTCTTGTAGTTGTAGCCATCCACACAGGCACATGTAAAAAATATGTAGTACTATTAATCAAATGAAGGAAGCACCCGAAATTCAAGGCAAACAACTTAATATTGTATTGATCCTGTTCAACAAAGCACCTGATTATTGCATCTTTGTTAAGGCTGCGTTTTCAGATTTACTATCCTGTGGTCTCTGGGTGAACTTGGAATCAGATAACTTGTGAATTTGCAGGAGGGAAAACTCTCAGGCTACACCATGTATGACAAACCGGAGTTCTCAGCCAAAAGGAAGATATGACATGCTAACCACGCCGGTAAAGGAACGGCATATACAGAAACTAGGTTTCTTTGTTTTTATCGTATGATCCAAATTAAAAAAGGACATTAATTATGAGGGCAGCAAAGGCATTCAGCATTTTGCACATATAGCAAATGATTGACAAGGCCCTCCTGGCCTGATGGAACTGAGGGCTTGCGTCCTGGCACCCACTCTCCTGGCCAGCAACCAAACGAACGCCTAGGAGCCGGGTGAGCTCCTCTGATCGTCTTCCTCCTCACACCTCACCAACGCCGAAGGCCCACTCCTGCCGCCAACGGCTGAGCATCCAGCCGCGATACAGTCGCAGGCCCGCCCTTGCCGTCGCCGGAGGGCTCGCATCCCGCTGCTCCCACCGCCAACGGCCGCCCGAATGCCTCCGCCCCATCTCAATGCCTCGCCTGCACTCGATTCGGTGAAATCAGAGGAAGATTTGGGTATTTGTTGGGGATGAGAAGAGGAAGGGAAAGATTTGGGGATGGTTAAACTGGTTTTAGAACGTGGTTCGGTGGTTGGTTGAAGCGTATTTCTTGGTTTCAGGCTTTCTCATTCTCGAAACATGATTTTTGTTTAACTGTACGTTTTCTTCGGAGCAGGTCTCCAACCAAACACACCTTCAGACCTGCATGCCCAGTCAAAAATCATCAGAATTCTACACCTCCGGACACCACTTTTTGTCGGACACGGAGCTCAGGATGGCGACCAAACGAGCCCTGCATCCCTCCAAATTCCAACAAGTTTCCACGTTGACGATGTCTTTGGTAAATACAAGTAACATAAGCAAGGAGAGGAGAATAAAGTGGTTGTCACAGGCTTACGGCATACATGTGCATTCCTCTTTTCGTTAAAAAAACATAAGCTAATAAGTGTCCGAATGCCTGATAAAAGAATTGCATCCTATACAGCGAAATTGTCACTGCGTTGCTCAGCTTTGATTATGTTGCCATTTGCAATAAATCAATATAAGCCATTTGAAGGATATATATTGAACTCACTGTGGTTTTTCAGGTACTAGTTACGTCCCCGTGCGTTGCAACGGAACTCATTGAATGCATAGAAGCATGCTATAGAAGAGAATTGCTCTGATCTGTTGGAAGTGGAAAATGATGAGAAGTTGAGAGAATAGAGCGGTTGGAGGAGAATAGATGTATAACCACTAACTCATTTTTTTATAATAGTAATGGTAAAGGAACTGTTTTTTATTGACAAAGACCACCGAAATGACGTATAGTGGAGCTCTGCATTCCGCACTATACTGCTTTCGCCTCCGCAAGCAATGAAGAGGGATGCGGTTGCAAGCAAAGTGTGAAGAATCTTCGAGGCAAATATTAATTAAGTTATAGGTTCTCTCTGTTGCTTGACTGTATTTTCATCATTGTTCTGGAATCTTATATTCTTATTGTTCGATGTGACAAGCTAAATGTTAATATTACATTCACTTACGCAATTGGAATAGAACAAATCACAGGAAGAAGGTTACCAGAAGTAATGGATAAACTATAGGATCGAATTGTTATTGGGGATGACACCTATACCTTCCTAATTAACAGGTAAGAGCATTTGCCTGATCGATAACTATAATCATATGCGAACGTATCACGACACCCCCACATTTGTCTTTATCTACCCAAGAGATCATCATCCAGTTGCGTTTTAATTTGCAACTTGGAATCTGGTCCAGGGTCTGTGCCTTCAGAAAAGAGAATCACAATTAATATTACACCGAATTAATTTGCAACTTGGAATCTGGTTCAGTGCCTGTGCCTTCAGAAAAGAGAATCACAAATAATATTACACCGAATCATGCCTCATGAACTGATGATTGGATGCATATGGTAACTCCACTACTCCGCCTTTTACCTGGCAATTTCCTTTCTGCATTACCAACTGATTTGCACTAAATATCGGTGTTATGCGATGTTTGTCACCATCTTGCAAGTCTGCAGGTTTGCTAGTGGCAAACATGCTTAGCGTGCAGGAGATGCCAATAATTTGTTTAGGAATTTTTTACATTATATTATATTAATAGTGGAAAGATGGTACTAAAAATAAAATCTGATCGTTGTTTTGTAAGTATATTATAAATTTTTATTTTTTAACCTGATTTTTTCATGAGAGTAATTTGGACTATGGTCCTTCATGTGACACGTCTCCTACATGCGATCAAATCATCCTAATTACTTCGACGAAATATTGTTCATGAGGTCAGTTATGGTGGCGCTTCGCGAGCTTGCTGTTGGCGTCGCTGTGCTCCTTCTTGGCCTTCTTCTCTTCCTTCGGAACCTCCTCTTCCTCCACCTCTTCTTCTTGTCTGTCGCGGAAATTGCCGCTGCCATCGTCGTTCTAGGCTCGGACGTCGACGCTTCCTCCTTGCCACAGAACCACACGAAGAGCAGCAGCAAGCGCACGCGCCGCGGAGGAGCGTCTTGTCGTTGTATTTCTTCACAGCCGACGTCAACAAGCCCATCCTGGCAAACTCCATGGCAGTTTGTGCTTCTTTCCATCGATTAGAATAATCAGATATCACATATGGAGCCCTAAAAGCCGAAACCCTCCGCCACCTCCTTCACTGTTATGAGCAAATGTCGCACCAGCAATTGAAACTCCTTTGCCTCGTCGAAGTCAGTTCTGGAGGAAATTGTTTGCCCCGCCATGGAGTTGCCGCGATGGGCTTGTTGCATTAAGGGAGTTTAAGACGAGAGCGTTACTAGGACCCACAAGATCTCTAGCGAGATCGGGCATACAAAATCAAGAAAATTAATCTTATATCACTTGTTTCATTTATAATATTACCTTTTTAAAGATTCTACTACTCGTAATGTAGATGATAGTATAACTAAATTTTAAATAATCTGAACTATTGAATCAAAAAAATTAGACACCTCGTATTCATTTTAAGATAGAGCAAAAGATCTCTTCGTTTATACACAAGCCTCTCTCGGCAGCTGCTTTTTCTCTGCTACTAGTAGTAATGGGGCCATGGACCTACTGAGAGCTGAAACCTCCGCTGCTACTGTAATCCATTTCCTCCTTTGATGTTAAGGATAAGTAGAGTGGAATAGTAGATGCATATGGCAAGAAAAAAATTAAGCCAAACTTTTCGGACAAGTGGAGAATAATCGTGAAAGAGACGGTGCAGTGAAATGCCTCTTTGGTGGTTCTGAGATCATTACCCGCTTCAGTTCTTCGAGGATACGGACACCGCTTGAGACAGACTGCGATCGATTTGGTGATCCACCGCCGAGTTAATGTTGTGTGTTGTGGCAAGCAAGTTTCGTGGTGGATGGAGCAGGGAGGTTTCATGGGGTGCTTTATGTTACTGATGATCTGATTTGATGGTCGCTGAATCTGAAACGACCTTGGCATCATTGGTTTGTGATTTCAGACAACTGTCGAAATGCGATACAGAGAAACTAAACTTATCGCTGTCAGTTCAGAAGTAAGTGGAACATCTCGATCGAATGTTTCTGCCTAGAGTATGCATTGATTCATTTCCCAACGAAATGCTGCGGCTCATACAGTACTAGAACTAGTGATCAATTTTTGAGCTGAACTGAACGTGTGAGAAGTACGAACTACAAAGTAGTAAGTATTCGTATAGTCGGGTGCCAAAAAGTATTGGTCTTTTTTTTTTACTTTTTGTGATGACCCTATTTTAAGAATAGCACCGCTATATTTTTCGTAATAGCTCAGAAGTTTAGTTGCTTATTCATGATTATTTAAAAATAATTAGCTGGATTAAAATATAATCTAACTATCAGACTATAATAATTTTACGGACGTTCAAGTCCAAAACTTAACTCACATTTAGAAGAACCGGGGAAATCTCACAGAAATGCTTAAGTACGGTCAAAATCTTAATATGTTAGTTGATGAAAACAAACAAGTTTGAGTACACTACACCCAGCAAATCACATGGGAAGGTTATTTAACTACCATACAAGGTGTTCAACTAGACAGAGTCACGAGTTGTAATATGATAAGAATAGGTACAAATTTGCTGGTAAAGACATTTACACTTCAAATAGTAAAATATTATTTAATTATTAAGTGGTTTATCATCCGTAATTTTCACATTAAAATCATCCAAATCCTATTTATACCTTGCTATAGGAATCTCTCACGAAACATAGTTCCATTAACCGAGAGTACGGTGTATTCAAATATCATTTATTACACTCTGCAGAGTTGTCCAAATTTATCTACAAGATATCTTAAACTCATAATATCAAGTTGTAGGCATGCAACATGATAGCATGCGATTGAACTAAGATAACAAGGTTGTTTTACTGTCCTTTCCTTTCTAGTCTCTACCGGTAGATCTGGGCCATTCAATACGATCGAGAATCCACTGGCTAGTGCAGAATCCATGGCCCAAAATTGAATGGGCCTATGGATGTGAAAAAGGCAAGCGACACTAAAAAACCCAACTTCCATCTCACCCTTGTTACATGGGCTATCCTGAAACTCTGGGATAGCGGCTTCTCCTTTAGATATTTGATTGGATCGAGTAGTGTACTAGGCCAGGTTGTCAAGTGAAACTTGTGGTTAAACGAGATCTATGTCCTTTATTTGGCATAAGGGTCTAGTCCTTATTTGTTATATCTGAGGCTATCATTCACATACTTCATGTATTACAGCATTGACAGGATACAATAATCCTCAATCTAGTACTTAGTTATAAATAGCATTATTATGCCATAATACTCCTTATATTCGTAAGGGAGCTTTGGTAGAGTTGCAAAGGAGCTTCGACCAAATTGGTGGCGGCTCCAATATCTAGAAGGTGAGGGGAGCTCGACAGTGGTGGTGGCTTGGATCAAGGAGATCTGAAGAGGCCTGGCGATGGGGATAGTGGGCGGCGGAGCGATGGCACACGACGGTGGCGAGCTAGGGTTGCAAGGTTAGGCGTGAAGTAGGGGATAGCTTCATGGTGGTGAGGAGGTGCTAAGGATGTGGCCAATTTGATAGGAGAGAGGATGGAGATGAGGGATTATGAGGATGGCCGAGGCTTACCAAAATTGGGGATGATGGCGGCGACGCAGCTTCACGCAGCCAGAGAAAAAGATGGTGGTTTCGGGTGTGAGAGTGTGCAAAGGAGAGGCTAAGGTAGTCACTGGTCTTGGCTTTATAGTTGACGCAAAGCAGTGGTGCCATTAGTGGTGCGGGAGTTCTCTTGGTGTGTGGACGGGCGAACGGTTTTCGCGTTGCAACAGCGAAGCTAGCGAGTGTGCTAGTGGCGGGAGAGGCGCTGCTTCTCACTGGCGTGAGTGAGCGAAGTGGCATGGTGAGCAACGGCACTGCGGTGTGTGTCGAGCAATTAGTAGCGAGAGGTTGCACAAATCGATGGTGGACCAGTGTGGTGCAGGGTCAGGAGGAGCGTTAAGGCGGGGTACGGACGGTCGAAGTATCTAGGCCTCTAAAAATGATTTTGTTAATTAATAATAATTATATTTAAGGGATTAATGTGTTTGTTAAGATGATTGAAAGGTTTAGTCTTGGATTTTGAGTATACCATGGAAAAGACATGCAAATATGACTATGGATTGACATGGTTCAATACAACGCTCAAGGCAAAGGTATAAATTAGCCTAAAACCTCTTCTATAGATTTTACTAATCTTAGTGTATGGTGGTTTTGAGACCGGGTTGATAGGCTAGATGCTATACTATTAAGAGATGTCATGGCTAGTAGTTTGAAGATAATCTTGTGCAATATTGATAAATCTTAGTGCATACATGTATTTGAATTAAATTTGTTAACTATCTCTAAATTTTCTTTGAAAATCAGTATGATCGTCGTTAAAGAAAACCACGATAGTACTATTGTATCGGTACTACCTAGTATTATATGCCGATACGTTTTTTCTATTGAAATTGTTTTGGATTTCAATTGAAATAGTATTACCACTGTTCTTGTCTGGTAGTACCTCCATGGTATGATCGCATTGCATGACCGGTATTGCTGCACCTACGGCATGACCGTATTTTAGTTGGCATTGCATTGCGGTATATCCGATGAAATTTGGATGCTAGCTAAGCCGGCTCACGATTCAATGTCATCCTCTTGTTGTCCTTCTACTCGCTGACTCGTTCTCCATGGCTCGCAACTCGTTTTATCTGGCCGCTGGCCATCTCCCATGGTTTGGTTCATATATATACTCTGCTGGTTTTTTTAATTTTTTTAGATGTATCAGTGCATACCAAACATCCATGCTAGCTCCGCCCCTGACCGGATCAACAATTCCTCTCGTATCCAGATTTCACCGATCCTACAAGATGATCGATGTATCGAAATGGGCGCATGGTCTCGGACTGCTGAGAAGATACGCGCAGAAGCTGCGAAATGCTTTATGATCATTGTCAACATTCAGAGTGCGTCGGCAAAATACATGTTTTACCGACTTTATTTATATCGATAAAAATTGTATATAAATTTTTGTTACTCTATAATTCCTCATACAAACAACCTAAAAATTATAAACTGTATCCAAAAATCACAATCCACAGAAAAAAAAAGAAGAAGAAGAAGAAGAGCAGACCCGAAGAAAGAAACCGGAAGAGAGGGATCATTCGCACCGTGGACTGGAGCATGTCGCAAAACGTGTCCTCGCAGACCAGCAGGTGTGCCTTTCCCAACGAACAATGCAGCTGCCAATTTATAGCCCTGGGCACTTGACAAAGGAATCGTTTTAACTGCTTTTAGTTTTTTTTAGCTGTTAACTTTCTAAATTAAAAGCCACTTAAAACCTATTAATTTTTAATTTTAGTTTATTTTAGTTTATTTTAGTTTATTTAATAGATGCTATAGTATAATTTTAGCTAAAACCTAAACTAGAAGCGGAGCGCCCGAAACAAGGAGCAGCGAGTGCATGGCATCAGGTATGCTTGTGCTACACGTACAAGCACCTTCTAGGAAGGGCAAGCAAGGTGGTTCTTTAGGCCCACTCGTAATTCATGAGAATTGTAACGCCCCTATTTTTGGGAACAGGGACGTCGTACAGCCCGCAACAGCCTAAGAGTTCTGTTGCGGCTTAACAGTGTATCATGTCTGCTCACAAATAATTAAAACAAGTTAATTTAATTTGAAACAAGACCTAATGGTCAACTTTAATGATAATACGGGCGTTCAAACCCAAAACTTAACTTACATACGGAAGAACCGAAGAAAATTCCACAGGAACACTTGAGTGCAGTCGTAACCCTAATACGAACACTTGCAGCATCTTCTTTTCTTCTAGTATCTGTGGGGGAAAATTTTGCAAGCCTGAGTACTCCAACCTCGTACTCAGCAAATCACATGTGGAAAATACTATATAACTATATGCCAGGATTTTCAAGGGAATGGAGTATAGCGTTTTATTAAGAGGTGGATGCAATTTTATTTGTAATTAAATAAAATTTTAAAACCATTGCTCCTTAAGATCAGGGGGTTTTCTGTTATCAAATAAAATCTCATCATTACTCAATTTAACAACATCAGAAACACTACTTATGCCTCGTTGTTGGAATCACCCAATTAACACAGCTTCATTAACCGGAAGCACGGCGTATTCGAATACCATTTATTTCACTCTGCAGAGCTGCCCTACTTTACCCACAAGATTTCTTAATTCCACGTCTGATATTAAGAAAACAAAGCTTTTCGCTGCTCAATTCTTTATATAGCCTCAACCTAGTAGGCCTCCCAGTAAGCTCAGGCAGCATCTGACTTACCTTAGCCTACTATTGTGCGGCACACATAACACATGATCGAGGTTCAGATCGATTGGTCAGATTGTTCAAAAATAAAATCACCAACTTCCATACGGCCCTTCTTACCCCTTCCGTATGGACTCGCACTTTGCCTCCAAACTGCTTTTGTAGAGGTTCAATCGAATTTGAGCAGCTACTAGACTAGGGTTGACGTATCAACACTTGTGGTTGGGCGATCACTGTGTCTTTTACTTAGCACAAGGTTCTTGCCCTTATATTTTTCATGAGGTCCGCAACCTCCATCCTAGGGTAAAGCGGTGGGCGAAGGCCGTCTAGCGGTCTCCCACAACACCTTTACCCTAACTGTGCACACCGGCACCTCCGCTCTAGGGCACGCTCACCCTAGATCGGGTTTTTCCAAATCTACTAGCCCACGGTTCAAACCTTAATAGTGTACATGTTGAAGGGTAAAGCGATGGGCGAAATCCGCAGCACGGTTTCGCGCAACACCTTTACCCCACTCTACACAGCGGCATCACCGGCCTAAGGTACGGTGTCCCATATCACCCTACCCTCTCTGGGTTTTTCAAACCTATCGGCCAACGGCCAGATTCACTTAGTAGTGTAAAATATTGAATGTGATGATCTATGAATAGTTGTACAATATTTCAATAATTACTAAGATTGTCAAGGTGAATATGGCCATCAATATAAACAGAGCTTTTTCAGTGGTAGGATTTATCTAAATAGCATGTCATTCTAAACATTTATTTTAAGCAAATATCATTTCACAACTATCAATAATGAAAATACATTAAATAAATAGTGTAAATTTATGGGATTCAATATGATCAAAAACATGTGACTTGCCTCCTTTTTGTTGCCCTTGATCTCCTTGATCAGCTTCAAATGTCTTTACTGTCCTTCCGTTGACCAACCCGCTTGGTCCCGTCACTAGCGCAGAAAACGAGATCAAATAGGTTCCTGCTTTACTAGATGCAAGCTGGGAACAAAATACAAATTAAAAACAAGAAAGAACATAAAAAAGAAATGGGTTGGGGTTGGAAGGTCGAAGTTTAACAATGCTTGGTGAGTGGACACGGCTACAATTAAACTGGATAGGTTCAAGGCTATTAAAAAGATACATATATGTGTTGGACAGATTTTTGGGAATAAAGATAGACATTTGAAATTGGATGGTCGATTTTTGAATTGGACGGATTTGGATTTTATCAAGATTTAGCTTGGCGAAACGAAGGAATTTGAATTTATAAAATTTGAATTTGAATTTAAAGAATTAATGTTGTGAAATGGTGAAATTTAAATTTTTAGAATTTAAATTTGAAAGAATGGATACCAAATTTGAATTTAAGATATTAAACTGGTCAAAATGATATATTTTGGTATTTTTGGGGTTTATGGATTTTTCTAGAATTTTTGGAGATTTTTCTGAATTTTTAAATGATATGAACAGTATTTGGGCCGCCCCGGGATGAACAGTGCGGCCCGGCCGGGTTTCTCACGCGACCTAACGGGCCAGTTGGCCCACGGCCGTACCATGCGCACGGCCGCACAGGCCGCCTGGCCGACGGCCTACGGCGCAGCCCACCGTGCGCGCGCCTTCATCCGCCCGATGGGCGACACGCACACGACACGAGCGGCTGGGATGCGTAGGAAACGGACAGCCCGGATGGGGAGGTGGCGGTGGGGCCAACGCTCGGGATGCGACCACGTCGCCCACTTCCCAGTGTCTTCAACCTCCGGCTCCTCCTTCCGGCGGAAACAGAGGAGCGGCGGTTCACGAAGAACGACATCGAAGAAGGTTCCCCGGAGGAGAGGGTGGTGCAGAAAGGGGCGGTTTAGGATTAGGAATCCATTTTGGCCTTTTAGGAAATGATTGGAGAACTGGTAGGGGCTGGCGGCGGCCTCCATGGCGACACCTAAGGGCTCCGGTGGGGTTTGAGTCAAATAGGCTAGGTTTTCACCATCTACGGGACCTAAGAAACTCATTGGAAGTGGCAGTGCAGCTCGGGAGTGGCTCAAATGGTCCAGCCACGGTGAGGCATTTTCAGCCGATGGTGGACCTCGTCGGCAAGACTGTCAAGAAATGCTTATGCAGATTTGAGCTTGGCTTCATGTTTGTGATGTTCCGGAGATGCTATGGCAGCGGGTAATTGAAATATGATGGGCGGAAACGACGAATTGGGTGAGTGGCTTACCGGGCACAGGGGAGTTGATCGGCGGTGATTCCGTGAGCTTGAGTTCAAATTGGCCGCTCGGTGGAGTTTAGGGGAATGCTAATGAGCTCAAGGCAGTGGAGATTGGCTTTTAAACGCAGTGGACATCGATTATTGCCATGAGGCGGTTCGGGAAGAGTTCTAGGGCAAGGAGGAGGGAAACAGGGAGGCCTTTGCTGCTGCGCAGAGGATAGGGAACGTGGCACTGCTAGTCTGCAAGGGGGTACTGATACTTTGAATTGGCGCTCGGAGAAGAGGGTTCGAGAAGAAGGGAGTTGCGGCCAGGGGAGGTGAACTCGATGGCAGTTGCGCGCGGGGCAAGAAAGAGCCAAGGCGTGAAGCTGACTGGTGGGGCCACAACGTCGGGCTGGGTGTGAATGCGCAGGGAGTGGCAGCTGCAGTTTGGGCAAGGGGAAGAAGACGCGTGCGACGCTGTCCGAGTGAACGCGGTGGAGAGGCGACGCTGTCCGAGTGAACGCGGTGGAGAGGCGACGCTGTCCAGAGGCGCCAGCAAGGAGAGAAGGCAGGAAGGACCAAAAAGGAAAGCGGATTTCCAGGGAAAGTGCCAAAAAAGGAAAGAAATTCAAGAAAATTCAAAAATTTTGAAATTTTCGGGGTGTTTCAAGAATTCAATACGAAATGCTGCGTTTTTAATGGAATTCCTATCAAGTTTCGTGTACAATTTATGTACTTTTTCTCCAAGCGGGATGCAAGACCCGATTTCTCTATAGAAATGACAAGCTGGCCAACTCACATGAGATGCTGCCTAGAGTATTCGCAGCATGCCGAAGAGTATAGCCGCGTCCGGTGCATTCTCTCTTGTGCTGCCTCGTGACCCATCGTGCCACAAAGTCACAGTTTTTTCCAGCATATGTTTTATGTTTTATGGTTTATAGTTTCTTCTTAACAAATAAATATAACAATTTTTTGTCGTCATTTCGAAGCGGTTTATCAGGACATATTTTTCAAACAGCTTATCTGTATTCGTTTCGTTTGCACGAACAATTACACTAAAGCAAAAAAAATCAATCGTAATCATAAACCATCAGTCGCAGCTGAAAAGAATATATCAAACAAACTCAGGAAGACAAAGAGCATATCAGCAGAAGCAGCACAAACTAAGAGCAAATAAGATAGTACTCCTTCCGTCCTAATTTATAAGGTGTGTTTTTTTAATAAATAGATCAAAAAAGTATTAAAAATAACTAGGTTGCCCTAATCAGTCATGCACGGAGGGAGTATCTTTTTAGCTGGAGGGCTGACAATCAGTTGGACCTTTATTTCCATTTTTTTTTCGAGTAAACAAAATACACGAGTACTACTAGTAGTAGTGTAGTGTTTTCTCCACAACACCTATTTTTAAATCAGAGGGATCGTATTTATAGAGTGCGTTGACAGGTAGCGAAACAAACACGGCGGTTGTCAAATAGTACAAAGCTTTTTCGCCACATGATGATTGATAGTTTGATACAGTTGAAACACGTCGAGATGAATTTGCTTGGGGCATTAGGATATGTTACAGAGGAGACCAATACAGCTCAATGAGTCGTACTTCTGTTAAGAGAGCATGATCTATGAATTCAACGTATGTTGGTAAAAGATTTATAGTATATTCGTTGAACTAGACTGTAGAAAAAAATGCACATTTCAAACAAAAGGTATATACTGCTAGCGAATCAATGCATCCCTTCCAAATGGTCCTTGAATTGTTCTCTCAGAAAAAAAAAGAGAATGAACAGAAGTCATAGGCAGGACCACATCTCATAGCAGCTGGCTCGGGGTTTTATCTCTGACAGGTGGCCACTCGGCAAGCCCCATAAGCATCTGCGCCGTCCATCTGGCGGGCGACGGAGCCCGTCAGGAAGGGGGGAAGTGGCACACGCCGCTACCACGTGGGGACCACCACGCGTCGTTCCTCGCGTGGACTACTGGCACTGGTCATTTGGATGGACGGTTCCAATAAAAAGCATATACAATAATATAGACAGTGATAATTTATAATATATTTTTATATTATTTATAGATATAACTAAAGATAATATATATAATATGTTGTTCATATAGTTGTATGTAATAGTCTCACACAATTAATGTGTTATTTATATAGTTGTCTATACAATGATAAAAATAGTAAAAAGCTATATATAAATCTGTCTGTTAAATAGTAGAGAATATTTTTCTCTCATTCTCTCTCCATATCACTCAAAATTCTATATGGCATACGTTTATAGACAGCTGATATGTACCATTGTATATATCCTAAAAACCCCAATAAACAAACTTATGGAACAAATAATCGCTAGGACCTCCATTAAACATTCTCGAATGAACTGCCGCCGGAGAAATCCACTCTGCGCGCATGCGTTTTGGACCGTGTGTAGCTTGTTCAGTGCCTAAAGAGAACCGTGGATGCTTGGTAGCAATCGGGCCAGCACAGCGTCGACGTCCAGTAAGAGCCTACCGATGGTGTTTTTTTTGTCACTGTTTTGTGGGGTGTTTCTAACCCAACGGTGCAATCAGACCGTTGGTGTCATCACAGGGGACGAATTTTGGACACTATTAGATCCATGGACACCCAAATTTCTAATTTTGGCCCTCAAATAAAAAAATTCCAAATTTGGACCCCTCCTGAGCGCACGTTTCACGTGACGTCGACACGTGTCCGGTCGTGCGGTGTGGTACCGCACGACCACACTGTAGCACGGGTCGTGCAGTACCACACCGCACGACCGCCTCGCCCTCCGCGCCGGCCGCCCGTTTTGATTTTTTGAGCGCACAACCGATTTTTTTGACCGCACGACTCGGGTTTTGACCGCACGACCGGTCGTGCGGTACCACACCGCACGACCGGGGACACATGTTGCGCTGTCGTAAACGCGCGGTGAGGAGGGGTCCAAATTTGGAATTTTTTTCATTTGGGGGTCAAAAATAGAAATTCGGGTGTCCATGGGTCCAATAATGTCCAAATTTCACAGGGGACCGCGTGTGCGATTTGGACCCATCCGAAGGTGATTCATACGGTGTTCCTACCAATCGGGGCCCTAGCATGCAACTTCCAGCGGGAGAAGGTGGCCGCGGCGCGGGAGCGGGGAGTACTACCGTGCTCTGGTGCGGAGCAACTTCCAGCGGCAGAAGCGGCGGGTGGCAGCACCTTCTCCCTTGGCAGCGACTTCGGCTGGTGCATCGCCATCTCCCCAAGGGTTTGCGCCACATTGTGAATTATTGATGGTTCAAAGCTCTGGAAGCTAATGGTGTTTCTTCTATTTTTTGGTCGTGTGGGTTGTATTACACTTGGGTGGACGTTGGGACGGTAAATACTTCCTTTCTAGTCGCATTGGGTACTGCAAGTGACTTTTTCGGGGTGCCCTGTGATTTTATCAAGTGTGCTCCTTTGTCTGGCTACCATGGGAGTTTGGTATGCAACCCTTTTGATCATTAGCATTATGTTAATGTGGTAGGGTCTGCAGATGCTGTATTGGGACATGGTCGTGTCAATTTCAGCAGATACATAGATTAGATGTTTATTTGTACGGAAGTGCTAGGCTACCGTTGTCTATTTTTTTGGGGGGAAGAACACACGAATTTCTAACCTTTCGATCTTCATGGAAATTCATGCACTGTCTTTGCCATCAGTATATTCCTCCTCTCCAGCAACACTGTCATCTTCGCGTGCCGCCGCCCAGTGGGATAAGGGCTCCGATTCATCATCAGGGTTAGGGTTCACCCAAGCCCTCCGAGCTTAGAGAGAAGTCAGGGCGGCGACGAACCAGCGATGGGAGGAGGCGGTGCCACCTTGGCTGCTGGCAGGAGGAGGGCGGTGGGCGGGGTAGGCGGCGGGGGGTGACACGTCTTGGAGTCCATTAGGTGGTGGAGGGTGGCGCTGGTGGATTCGGCGGCGTTGGCCGCCGGAGACAAGGAAGAAGGGTAGGGCGGGGGCCTTCAACGTCGGATCCGATCGTAGATGGAGAAGGCGGCGGGGGTGACATGTTGTGGAGCCCATTAGGTGGCGGAAGGTTGCGTTGGCGGATCTGGTGGTGTTAGCCGCCGAAGACATGGAAGAAGGGTGGGGCGGGGGCTTCGACACCGGATCTAGCCGGAGATGGAGAAGGTGGCGGTGGGGAAGGAGGAAGCGGGGGAGGAGGGAGGTGGTGGCACGGCGGCCTCACCACCGGTGAGGAGGTAGTGGCCACACGGGAGGAGGGGGCCGTGGGATCGGGCTGGGATGGTGGCTGGTGGTGGGGATGTGGGGTTAGGGTTGGAGGGGGAAGGATATAAAGGAGCCAAGGATAGATCTGGACTTCTGAGTCTCAATCCAATGGATTAAATATTTGATTGTTTTCAACCCCTGAAAACAATCAAATGCTTTATAGGCAAACCCTTATTTGTATGTCTAGATACTTTACAAAATCCCCCCCCCCCCTCCCCCGGTGCAGAATTAACACCAACCAGAGCGTTATGTTTTTTTTCCGGTAAGTAAGACATGTGATCATGACATCCACGTAGGTTTAAAAAAACAATACATGGCATGTCTGTTTGCTGTAATTTTCTTAACTTTCAATTGAATTTAGAGACCATTGCACCAGAGGTTCTAAAAATTGAGATTTAACTTGGTCGGTCCATAAACTTGTAAACTGTGTCACGTCATTATCAGTTTTAAGTTAGCTAAAAATGCTGATGTAGTTGGAAATAGCGTTACAAAGCTTATGGATATCATCATGTGACCATAAATTACCACAGGGATCATCCACCTAAATAGTGGTGGAAATGAGTTGGACATCTCCATTCAACTGCCTTGTTAGCACTTTGGATCATCTAAGTCATTCCATATAGATGATCTCATCAGATTAACACCTCCATTGTACTGTCGTTTTTAGCTAACTGAAAAGTCTCAATAATCTAAGCGATACAGTTTGCAAGTTTGGGGACCGGGCCAAGTTAATTTTCAAGCAATAACCTAAGCACAGTTAGCTACAAGTTTAGTGACCTGCAGTGCAATGTTCTGTTGAACTTTGTTGATTCTAAGTTGCTTATATTACCTAATATCAAATGCACAAACAAGAGGGCACTTTACAAATTTGGAAGCAGTTTTAGTGCTTATTTCCAATGATTGATTGGCAGGTGCTCCGTCATATATGGAGCATCTATTATGCATGATAGAGATCTTGGGATTTACAAGCCAGCTGAATCAATAACGAGCCGGCATCTGCCCTGCAGCCATGAGCTTTGCTTATTGGGTTCAGGCTGTGCAAACCCAAAGCAGCCTTGCCCATACAATATCGATTACTTTTAAGAAAATACAACCAGCTCTGGATTGCTAATTGAGGATACACTACACTTGGATTCCAGGGAGGGCCATGTACCAGTGAAGGCTTCAGTGATTATAGGGTAAACCTCTGTGTCTGCTAGTTTCACCCTCATTAGGAGTTCTATACTTTTGTTCCATGAATTCCACTGTTTCATTGGTTTAGTTGAGCAACATTACTTGACGAAGCTCAACCCTCTCAAATGGGGGCATTGTAAGTGAACAACAACATTTCCATCGTCTGCATATTTACTAGTGCAGTATTTGCATACTCTGTACGCCTCGATAGGCATCAGATGCATTTGCCTATAAAATGGCATGTTTAAGCCACAATTATTCTTTGCTTCCGTGATTACATTCTGCATTATTTAAACTTAAATGCACTCTGAACAGAATGGTTGGGATTAAAGATGTTGCTCTAGTAGACTAGTACTAAACAACTCTACTCACGATTAGTTTCCTCACTGAAATTTTCAGTTTTACTAAGATGATGTATCCTTGTGGTACAGTTGTGGTAGAAAGCAAAGTGGTAGCTATTTGGATGGTATTGCACCAGATGGACTTCTTGGCCTTGGAATGGCAGATATCTCAGTTCCTAGCTTTCTTGCATGAGCTGGACTAGTTCAGAATTCCTTTTCAATGTGCTTTAAGGAAGATGATTCTGGGAGAATTTTCATTGGTGACCAAGGAGTGTCTACCCAACAGTCTACGCCATTTGTCCCTTTGTATGGCAAACTGTGAGTGCCTTGGAGGGGTCATCAGTTGCTGTGTTGGTTCTTAAGGTCTTTACAGCTCCACTGACACCTTTGTTTCTTTTTCTCCCAGTCAAACTTATGCTGTTCATGTCGAGAAATACTGTATTGGCCATAAATGCCTTGAGGGTACTAGCTTCCAGGTTTTAATTAACAGCGGAACACCGTTTACTTCCCTTCCTCCAGATGTTTACAAGGCTGTCACTATCGAGGTGGACATCTACTCCTTGCAGTGGGTGGATAAATTTCAGAACTGGTTTATTATAATTTTGCAGTTTGACAAACAAGTTAATGCGTCAAGAGTAGCTTACGAAGGTAATACTTTCGAATATTGCTACAATGCTAGGTAACTTCTGATTTGCACTTAAGGTCGTTAGGAATCTGTTCGATTTTTGTCCTTTCATATTTCGTTAGTAAATAAATTCACTGATATGTGGTTACAGCCCTCTTGAGATGCTTGATGTGCCTACTATAACTCTGACTTTTGCTGTGAACAAGAGCTTCCAGGCCGTTAATCCTATATTACGATTAAATGACAGAGAGGTATGTTCTTTACTTCTTTTGTTTCCTAAGAGAAAAATGAGGCCGTAGAGTCATAATCAATCAGCTCTGAGTGATGGCGAGTTATGTTGTATGCTTTATGATGAGTGGATTCTAAATGTCTTCCTTTTACAATGACCAAGTTCCCGTATGCAAATGTGGCTTCATTTATATTGATAAATATAGTATGATCTAACTTAGTACATTCAAAGCCTTTTTCAATTGTGTTCATGCGGGGTGTGTTTTGGCCACTCAGGAAACTAATAGAGTCATAACTAGTTTACAACTGTATATCAGGTGTTGGCCCAGTCTCTCTCTAATGCACACTTTGGCGGTGGATTGACGCACACAAACACGGTCGTGGATAGCTTGTCGGAGATGAGAACGATAAGGTGGAGCTAATAACTGAGCTTAAACACTAGAATTGAGGCACGATTATTGTGGTTCAAACTGATGCACCTTTTCCTATGTTTTCTCTGTTATTCTCTGACTTATTAATTCTTTCAAAAAGACTTGCAAGATATATATAGACATAGCCGGGCCTCACAGCAACCTACTCACCCACTCCACATGATTGACGACTACCACGATGCTGCCCATACCGAGAAGTTCACCAACTGATTGAAGACTCACGTCATTCCACGATCACTCGTGCTGATGATTACTACGGTGACTAGCTAAACAACTGCTACAGTGATCGGCCCATACCTAACTGCCATAATGGCCAACTACTGCTATAGTGCTGACGATTGCTACAGTGGCTGCTACCGAGTATGACATCTATAGTACTCCTTTGAGTATGACGTTTACGGTACTCGGTACAGCTACGACCATGACCATGACCACAAGTAAGAGTTAACAGGTAGCTTCTATAGTCGGCGAATCTATAGAAGCTACCTGCTAACTCTTACTTGTTGCTGTTATTGACTATCGTGTTCTTTATCTCATGAATTAGTAAGTGATAAAATCTAACTGATAGATAACATCCAGATGATATTTAACAAAACCTAATGAATAATAGTGATCGAAAGAAGTAACTTTTAGAAGAGGGGACGAGCGGTACAAAAAAATGTGAGAGATACGTGCGTGTAACAGGAGCTAGAGGAGAGGGATGGATAATGTACTTGTGACTTATGGCTTATTCCTAATGCGAGACGGTAGCAAAAGGAGTAGAAAAGTCGTTTTGAGAAGTTGAATGTTTATATTGTTTATTGACTTTTTTAAACACAAACCAAAAGTAGAATATAAGAATATAGTACGGTAAGGACCTTTAAAGTTGAACGAGCGCCTCTTTTACGTTCTTTGCTTTGCTACTAACCACAACATGAAATGTCTCCTCTAAAAAAATTATGACATGAAATATACCCACGAAACAATATTCATAGTGTAGTGTAGAGAAGAGCATGTCGTCCGTGACCATGTCCGTGAAGTCTATCGACTCCATTCGTCTTTCACGCGCATGGGCGAATCCCCTTTTCCGAGTTGCAGCCTTGCAGACGGTTTCTTGCACCCTGCGCTCCAAACGCCTGGCTTGGCCTACTGCAACACACAACCGCACCGGACCGTTCCACTGCACAGGCACAACCGTCACATGAGACTCCGCACCACCACCACGGCTCCATCACTTCTCCCCTCTTCGTGTTCTCTTGTCAGCCTCCACACCACCAACCCGTCGTCTCTCCTGTCCCCTCACACTGCGTTGCCATTGCCTTGTTGAAAGCCCTTGAACAGTTCCTGCTTGCTTGCTTCATACAAAGCCAGACAATGCCATGCCATTATGCAGCCCTCTAGCCGTAGCTACTAACCTAGGCTTCTTCATTCAGTCATAAAGAGAGCCCATCCACTAGCTCAGCTAGCGCTTCAGTCTCTAGCCAGCTGCATTCTTCATGGGAGGCGCCATAAAGCAGCTCCTTAGCTTGTTAGGAGCGGTCAGTGGTGGCCACAGGGACAAGAAGAAGAGGATGCAGCGGCAGACAGTGGAGCTCAGGGTCAGGATGGACTGCGAGCGCTGCGAGCGTGAGGTCAAGAAAGCGCTCGACGCCATGAGAGGTTGGTTGGTTACCTGGCCCTACACATCACACTTTGTTTTCTCTGCTCATTAGCATTGTGCCCAAGGCTTGCTTTTCATGCCCTTCACTACTCGTACTCCTGAATAATGACCATCATGTCATGTCTGCCTGAGCTTTTCCCAGCACACTTTTCGCAGAACACAGCAGCACATGTTCAGAAATACTTTCTTGAGCAACTCTTGGCAAATAAAATCTCTTTGTTTTTTTTTAACTCGAGCTGATAGTCGATTTAGCTTGTGTGAGCACTGCTATGCGTACGAACAGGTTTTTACGGAGAGATATTTACAGCACGTCGGTGAAGCTGCAGGAGTGCAGCGTGTGGAGGTGAACAGGAGGCAGCAGAAGGTGACCGTCACCGGCAACGTGGACCCACACAAGGTCCTGCAGAGGGCCCAGTCGACAGGGAAGAAGGCGGAGATGTGGCCCCAGAGCCCTAGTTACAGCGCCGCCGCCGTGGCCCACTACTACGGCCTTGGGGTAGCCCAGGCCCACGACAGGTGGGCGCCCGCCTGCTACCCTAGGAACGTTGAGGCCATCGCCGCCGAGCATATCACCAGCTTGTTCAGCGACGACAACCCCAACGCCTGCTCAATCATGTGATGCTATTGCGCTCCACACAGCTGGGGTTTATGCTTTAGATAGCCGTAGGAGGAGGTCACTCGGTTGTGCTTAGTTGTGGTCTAGATATCCAGTTGGTTTTAGTGGCATTTCATCACTATCTTGCGAGGTTTGTATGTTGCTAAAGAATGTGCCAAAGTTTAGATAAAATCTTTCCCTGAAATTTGTATGGCGAGAACAAACGTGCTGTTAGCAGTCAGCACTCAGCACTTGATACATCCTTATTAATTATGTATAGCAGCTGCCATCATATCAACACCGTGACTGCTTCTGTTTAGACCGGAAGGAAGAAGATACTAATCTGGAAGATTGATAATGTAGGGAGCAGTTTTGTCGCAGCTAGATACTCTCAATTACACAACCAAAAAGTGGAACACAATGTGTGACGCAAGTTCCATACACATCGGATTTCAACAAGGCTCGAAATCTAGACCATCTTCACTGGTTAGATCCTTAGACGGAGACTTCAGTGAGATGCCAAGCTAATTTACATTGATCCTACAAAATCTATCAGTTTCTACATTCCTCACCGTTCTAGTAAGATGCCAAGCTAATTTACATTGATCCTACAAAATCTATCGGTTTCTACATTCCTCACCGTTCTTTTACGTTGCGACACAATAATGGAACATGAGATAAGCTCCAGAGGTCAATCTCTCTCACTCTTGCTTTTCGTTTAAAACGGCCTCCGAAAGCAAGGCGATCGATCATAAGATATCTGAAAACATTAGTACGTCATGCAACTTTTCCCTCGGCTCTGCCGCGCGCATTATGTTCTCAGCTAAAGCAGTCCAAGAGTAATGGAGTTCAGTGCACGATGACACCATCAGATCCATGGCGATACTATATATGTATATATAAAGGGGCAGATGCTGAGGTAAAACCGGCTTTTGTGCCAGTGGAAAGCCTCCTTTTGAGCTCATCCTGTGCTTCTAGATTGCTGTTTCTCGGTGCGTGCAGACGTCTGCATCTTTTTGCAAGATGGTATATTTTTGTGCCGGGTGGGTTGGCAAAAGCTGTTCGCTCGTCTGACCACTGCTATTCACGCGGTCTATTTGCTGAACTTGGCCGATGGGGGGCATTCATGTTTGAAGTCACTTCAGATGCGGCGACTGTGAGAACTGAGAACCCCTTAAAATGCGAGTTCGATCGGTTCAGTGGAGGATTTTCAGCCAATTGAGGCACTGGCATTGCAGTTTTTTTTTTTTACAAGAAGAATGCACATGTACATATACCACCATGCACGCACACTACACGAATACATACATGCGAGTGTGTTGCCTTAGCATACGCCTAAAAAGATAGACAGAGAATAAATCTGTAACCTCATAAACTTTCTATTGATAAGGTGATATTGATCATAAGTTTGCAACATTATTAAGAGCAGTTCTCAATTGATATGCGCATGTAGAGAAGCTCGTATATAATTACGCTTTTATGTCCAAAATGTTTTAGGAAAATATGGATTGGCATGTTGGCCAACATCCCAACATGGCATAAGTCGTTAGAGCAACTCCAGCAGGGCCCCTACTTGAGCCCTCATCCTACTTTTGAGGGTCGAGGGGCAAAAAACTCATTCCAGTAGGACCCCTACTTGAGTCCTCAAAAGTAGGGGGCCCTCAAATCTCCCTCTCGAGCTCTCATTCCTAGGGTCTGGAGGGAGCCCCTACTTTTGAGGGCTCAAGTAGGGGCTCTGCTGGAGTGAGTTTTTTGCCCCTCGGCCCTCAAAAGTAGGATGAGGATGAGGGTGGGTCCTATGTGTCATCCCCTCTAAGAATGAATTTGAGGGTCCTATTTTGAGGGTTCCTACTGGAGTGTAGTCCAAAAAACAGAGTCCTCAAAAGTAGGGAGAGCTCTCAAATAAAAAGTAGGGACCTTGTTTTGAGGGCTACTGCTGGAGTTGCTCTTAATCTAGAAAAAAAGGGTTCATTTTGAGTTTGTTGATACAGTTACGAAATGAGAAATAAAACACTTACTGCACCGAATTGGATACAATGGATCGCATTGCGTTTTTTTTCCCCCGGGAAACATGGGTATCCTATGTTGATAGTGGAAATTAAGCCACCAAGCAGATTCTTCACGTATCGCGTTTCCCTAACGAGTTATCGGGTGGTCTAGCTTTGAACCGGAGATTCCTCCAAGAAGCTCCGTTTGCACATCGCCGTTTTAACCGGACATCCCTCTTATTAGTCGTGTCACCAAAAATAACACATCGCCGTTTGCACGTTTTTGTCGGGCCCTCAATCCCCAAAACAATGCCGTTTGCAGTCACAAAGCATAGTCATGCGGCACCGCGTAGTCGACGTCCCAGCCTGGAGATTTTTTTTAAAAAAAACTAGTTAAAGATCCGTACGTTGTAACGGAGTCATAAAAATAATGAGACGGAACTTACTGCCTGCCCAATTTCATACATCAAACATTAGAGAGCAAACGACAAAGAGAGAAGGGTGTTCAGAATGCGCGAGGAGATGGGGAAAGTGGAGGGGTGGGCATGTATTCTGAGAGAGAGAGAGGAGGAGGAGAGAGACGAATGGTTCAGATCAAATCGGATGATTGAGAAGAGAGGAAGAAGAATGGACCAACCACCAACTCACACTTTTATAATAGTAACGATAATCTATTTTTATTTGAAATTATAGAAATACACCGGTGCAAAAAAAATTATAGGAATGCTCTCTAGTCGTCCAACCGTTAGGCGACTGGATCCTGTCGCCCAACAGGCGAGCAACATGCAGGCAATCGGTGGGCCATTGGGTGACAGGATCCAGCCATCGAACGGTCAGGCGATTGGGACCTGTCGCCCAACTGTTGGGCGACTGCAGGTCCAGTCGCCCGACCGTTCGATGACTGCCACCTCAGTCCATGTTTTGCACAATTGCCCCCCCCCCCACCGCATATGTGGGTAAATGACAATTGTTGTAGGTATGTGACATTTACCGAGTTTTGTCTATAAGTTGTATTTAAAAAATGGTGGCTAATGTCAGTTGATTCATTTGTGATTTTCGTAGATTATGAATGGTACACAATTTGTTAGATTCGGAATAACATTTTGTGATCGTCGTATGTTGTTGTAGTGCAAGAAATTTTCAGAAACTTTTTTTAAGGACAGTTGAGATAGCAACAATTGGTAAGTACAAAGGTAAGTGATATCGTGATACGACCAGAAATTCATACAAGGAGAAGAACTTTTTTTATGTTGTTGAATACCTTGCTACGCGAAGAATTGAACACGAAAAGATGATGAGATGTGATGTTGCGAACTAAAATAGACTTCACAATAAGATGAGAATAACACAGCACACAGGGTTTGTTTATGTGCATAAAAAATAACATCATGCACGATGCAACAAACTGAAGTACTCGTATGATACATATATGTCTTTTGGAATGAAAATAAATTTGACTTTCGAGGAATTAGTACGGAACGGCCTGACCTACTGTGTGGACTGGGGCTATTTTTTCTTCCTTGTGAGTAGGGCTGTAAAAAAAGCTCGAGGCTCGCGAACTGCTCGAACTTGGCTCGCTTTAGACTCGATTCGAGCTTGGCTCGAGCTCCAAACGAGCCGAATTCGAGCTTCATCCTAAACTCGCGAGCTTTAACGAGCCGAGCTCGAATAGCTCGCGAGCTTAGGATTTTTTACCCCCTCCCCAATTCCCCCACCCCTCCCGCCTCTCCTCTCAAATTCACCCACCCCAGGCGGGCCCCAGCCCCAGGCCCCCCAGCGGTCACTCCCATGTAGAGATGGCAATGGGTACTCGAAACCCGATACCCGGTGGGTTTTTACTCTATTAGGGTATGGGTCTGAGTCAATTTCCTAACCCATGGGTCTCTTAATGGGCAAAAAGCCCAACCCATCGGGTCTGCCGGGTTCGGGTACGTTCCTATAGTACCCAAACCCGTAAACCCATGGGTAATATAAACCCGATTCATAGGAGTTATAAACCCAGGCTCCCAGCCTCCCAGGCAAACCAACCCAGCCCATAGCCCATTAGCCATTTAGCCCCCAAATCCAATGCGGCAACGCCCCATTACCCATACGGCTAACCCTAGCTAGCACTCAGTCATGGTCACTACTCACTCCTCCCCAGTCCCCCACTCCGATTCAACAGCGGCGGCGCATCTGGCGCTCCGCGCTCGGTCTCCGGCGGTCTCCACGCTCGCCCTCCCGTCCCGCAGCTCCCGCTCCTGCTCCCGCCACTCTCGCCTCACACTCGTCCTCCCGCACGCCCTCGTCGTCGCCTCGCCTTCCAGTTCAGCCCGCCGCCCCCACGCCGCAGCCAACGCGCATCGCAACAGTAGGCCCTTGGGCATGGTGCTGCCCTCCGACTCCAACGAAGATGGCCGGTGAACTTCTTCCTCCTCTCCATTAACCATTGTTGCAGCTCGCATTACTGACCTCATGGGCGACCCGTGGGTACCCGTTAACCCAGTGGGTATGGGTCTGGGCAAAAATCTGCACCCGTCACGGGCATGGATTTTTTAGCGGGCACATCCAACTTTCATGGGCACGGGTTTAGAATACCAAAACCCAGCGGGTTTGTGCCCGTTGCCATCTCTACTCCCACGCCGCTCCCCACACACCACAGCCCACACGGCCACACCCCCTCCCTCCTCTCCCGGTCTCCCCGGTCCCCCACCTGCCGCCTGCGGGCCTCCGCGGCTCCGCCTGCCCCCCGCCCCTCCTCGCCACCCCCCGTGGCCCCGCCCCGCCGCCCCTCGTCGCCCCCGCCGTCGGCCGCCCCCACCCCCGTCCTCCTCCCCGCCTCACTCCTCTCCCCCCGCCGCCGCCCCTCCTCGCCCCCTGCCCCCGCTGCCGACCCTCCTCGCCCCGCGGCCACCTCCCCGTCCGGCCGTCCCCCTCCCTCCTCTCCCCCGTTCCCCTCGGCTCCTCGCCTCCTGCCCCGTCGCCGCCCCCCTCCCTCCTCTCCCCCGTTCCCCTCGGCTTCTCGCATCCTGCCCCGTCGCCGCCCCCCTCTCCCGCCCCCGTCTCCTTCCTCTCCCCCGTCGCCCCCCCCCCCCGTCCCCCTCCTCGCCCCCCGCCGCCCCCTCCTCTCCCCTGCCGCCGCCCCTCCTCGACCGGGAACCGGCCAGGCCGCAGCCCACAGGTACGCACCGAGCCTACACGAGCGAGCTCGAGTTTTGTCCGAGTCGAGCTTGAGCCCAGCTTAAAATTCGATGTTGATCTTAGGCTCGGCTCGAGTTTCTACCGAGCTCGAGCTTGCTAGGTCAAGCTCGCTCGAGCTCGGCTCGTTTACAGCCCTACTTGTGAGCTTGACATCAAACTCCTCGGCGGTTTCTTTGGCCTTGGTCACCATTTCTCTCTTTTTCTCGCGCTTTCTCTCACGAGCCTCGTGCTCCTGCACGTGCATGCATCGAGATGAGCTTTCATCTCCCGATGTATACGCTCAGTTTGCTCGTCATTACGGTGCTCCTCCTCACGGATTTTGTAGTCCCTTTTGACAAACCTATTTATGAGAATAAGATTATTGTGTAATAAACTTTGTCACAATGTCTTCATCCTACAATAAAACATAAATTTCAACAAGAGCCGAAACCTTAGCCATCCATCAATCATCACAAGAACTAAGACATTAATAATTTATTTTCACGCGCACGAGCATCAAGATTTACATGACCAAAACTCTAGCCATCCAAAAATTTTGAATAGGGGATATATCACTAGCGATGAAGGAGAGATGGCGGCAGCGTCGCCGTTGTGTCACACTTTACAAGACACTCTTACAACACTTAGGATAAAAGTATCTTATACAGTGAATCATGGCATCACAACTGGAGGCGGCTAAGCTCACGACAGTAGTCGGCGTTGTTGAGGGGAGAGAACGCTTCGGTTTGGGGACGATGCAGGAATAAGGAGTGGATGAACTAGGAGCAGTAGAAAATGTTGGTTCTTATAGTGAATTAGGGCAAAGGGAGAGAGGGTAATAATGGGCGAGAGGTGGGAGGAGACCGGTGCCTGCCGATCGATGCGGAGAGAATGGATGGGTGCTATCAAAATCCTAGGAGAGATGCCACAGATCGGTGATATGGCATTATCATATACGGTTCAGATTAAAAATCGTCTGAGATGTGTATTGATATTATAGATAGTTATTAATGCTAACTATCATCACAGACAATTTTTGTTTCGAATCGTCTATTATATCATCACAGACGGTTCGAAGTAAAATTATCTAAGATAACTTTATTATTAATAATTTATATTGATTTGTCTATAATAAATTGTTCCGAATGATCTTTTTAGCGGTGTACCTAAATAGCGGCGCATCCGTGATGGCGCCATCGCGGCTGCGCGGTGCTTGTCTTCGCATGAGGTTGTTGGTTTCGCTCGGCCCGGTAAGCACTCGCACTCGGCACGCCCGCGCGTGCGCTGGTTTCTCGTGATCTGCCGCGCTGGGGCGCGCGGACCTGTTCTGTTCAGATAGCGTCCCCGCCGGGCATCGACTGGGCCTTCTCCTGATGGTGCTGTTCGGCCTTGCCACTAATCGAACTGAGCAAGAACGAGGATGCTCGCTGCAACCTGCGGCGAAGTCGAATGGTACAAACCTACGAAAATGATTTTGTCTTAATTTTGGGGTCGGCAGAAACTATATGTGTTTCGTCTTAATTTTGGGGTCGGCAGAAACTTTACCTCAATGATATTTTTTTTAGACAAAAAGTGCCTCGATAACATATAGCACAAGAGAGATATGTAGCGAATGGCGTTGGTCTGTTTCAAGCCAAACATTCGATGTGGTATTTTGTATGCCAGACAATACCTAGATATACTTTGTTGTTGAACAACCTGAAAAATTAAACATAACTAAAAACATACTTTATCTTGAAACTCGATAAGAGTGTTCCATAACATGAATCCTAAATGAATGCATTATACTGTACTTTTCTGGTTAGTGAGAACAAGTTTTGCCGCTATGACATCTAGCATGACGCATGGAAAACAAAATAAGGGGTGCTTCTTTGCTCCAAGCCAAATGTTCACGTAGTTTGAAAAGTAGCCCGATAAAAACTAAGATGGATGTCTATAGCCTATAGGCTTGCACACTACACAGTACACTTTTATTAAAATGAATCTAAAAAAACTGATACGATATATCGTTATTTAAAGATCGACTCAAACAATCTTTGCTAAGGTTATATTTCAGATAAGTCACATATAGCAACAGTTTATATAGACATATGTTGCACACGGTAATATGATATGACCGGTCAAATAATTGCGGAACTCTTAAGCCATAAAACATACAGATTGCATTAACCGGAAAGAAAGTTATCTCTAGTAAATAACAGTAACACATACGATGATTGCGAGATCTTTTATTATCTTATGTCTAGTATCGTCTTTAGATCGTGTCTAATACAATTACCATCCTTGGGTTGAATTTTCCCGTGCTCTCTCTCTCTCACACCATGTATGTAGCACAGAATAACCACTAGATACAGTGGTCGGGTTGGTTCTGTTCTGTTTGCGGCAGAATTTTAATACGAGGCGGCGCGAGGGGTAAACCTAGCAAAATGCCCAAATCGCGACTTACGTCAAGCCGTAAACTATCGGTCCAGCCCGCACCAGATCGGCACCATCCAAGAGCCCGTGGAGGGAGCGGACGGCCCAGATCCCACGGCTCCCTCCCCTCCACCTCCTTTTATGCCCCGCTCCTCCCCCAAACCCCTCCTCCCCATCCTCCAGGCTCCCTCTCCTCTCTCTCTCTCTCTCTCTCTCTCTCTCTCTCTCTCTCTCTCTCTCTCCAAATCTTGGGGCAAAAAGTCCGTCGAATCAGAGATGCCAGAGGCGGGCGGGAGTGAGAAGGGAAGCGAGCGAGCGGCGG
The DNA here is from genome assembly GCA_017311315.1 of Dendrocalamus latiflorus. Classification (NCBI taxonomy): domain Eukaryota; kingdom Viridiplantae; phylum Streptophyta; class Magnoliopsida; order Poales; family Poaceae; genus Dendrocalamus; species Dendrocalamus latiflorus. Next base: position 4,071,165 of record CM029634.1, on the reverse strand, counting down.
GAATCCGATCCGGGAAGATGCTGGGGAAGCGTGAGAGGAGCCAGGTGTTGATGCCCCGGACGACCAGCATGGCGTCGCTGCCGTCGGCGGCGAAGCAGGGGCGCCAGGCGACGGGCGACAAGCCGCACGTGCCGTCCTCTTTCTTGCCCGCTGTCGCGGTTGGGATGGGCGCCGGAGGGGGCGGCCCCGGCTGCGTGGCGCCGAAGAAGGACTCTGGCGAACTTGCCGGAGCGAAGACGGCGGCGTTCTTGAAGGCTTGCGGCATGTGCTGCCGCCGCCTCGGCCCCGGCAAGGACACCTACATCTACAGGTCTGCAGATAATCACTGTATTTATTACTTATTGGTCTTGGCGTTGGAATGTCCGGTGAAATTCTGATGTCTTGTATCGATTTCTCTTTGTATAGCTTCCTGACGTTTTTTTTAGTAAAATCCTATCAATCTCTTGTGTTGCTCTGCGATGTGAATTTCGCGCCGTTAGTTCGTCTTCCACGTCAAGATTGCACATTTGCACCTAGATCGAATCTTTTTTTGTCATGTTGCTGGTTGTTTACGATTCTATCTAGTGTTCCATACACATAGATGCAAAATATCTGTGATGATCTCGCGGTTCTCGTAGTTTATATTGGGAAGCATTTGTGATCTGTCGTTATTTATTAATCTAGCTAATTAGTACTTATCTATCTTCGCTTATTAATTTAGGGCAGTATTCTAGGGTAGTATTCTATGATCCTCATTTATTGGAGGCGGAGTAATGCTGATCTGATGCTATCAGCACTCAACGCGTCTTTGTTCACAGTATGAATATATTCCCTCCTATATTTTAGATAAATATTTGATGCGAATTTTTTTTTCTTTCGGCTTATTATTTATTTCCGACATCATTGGTTTGATTTACTGCTTTTTAGTAATACTTGGGATGTATTTTACATTACCAGCCAAGCCTACATACTGTACTCCGCTAAGCAAAGCATTAAAGAAAGTTAACTGGCCAATCATCTGAGCTGTTCTTTGATTATCATATGAACATGGTCTCTTGGTACCATCTAACTCAAGCAATTCTTTAGTTGTCACAAACAATCTCTCGTCAACCGCAGGGTTAAATAAAAAAAAGTTGGTTTCTTGAATAGAATAGAAGAAGATTAGAGATTCTATGTTAAAGATGGCTGTGACATGATGCTTGGATTCCGTTCTCTGTGCCGTGCAGGGGCGAGGTGGCATTCTGCAGCAAGGAGTGCAGGGAGAAGCGCATCGACAGCGATGAGCTCATGGAGCAGAACTGCTCCCTCACATCCATCAAGGAGGCCCCGTCTGTCTCCGGTGCTGGCGGCTCCGACCAGTCCGGCAGCGGCGGGGAGACCGTCGCCGCCGCGTAGCCCGGTGCCGGCGGCCGGAGGAGAGGGTGCAAGTGGAGTGGAGTGGAGTTTTTCGCACCCTGCAGATAGGAACAGCACCAAATCTTAGCTTCTAGCTCCTGGCATACGCCATGCATGTGGTAGATGTCATTGTTTAAAGCGTCTGTGTACACAGCTTAGCTTTAGAGCCGGTCATGATCCAAACTGGTAGACGGGGTGCTTACAAGAACGCGTCAGTGGTGACTGATGATGCCCTGTGACTCTGGAATCATGGTTTTTCTTTCCTGTCCAAAGGAGAACTTGGATTGCAACAACAGATTGCACATCTTTACCTTTCCCTTCCGTTTGCATTCGGTGATCTGATTTCCTTTCTGCTCTTTACCACAGTTGCAGTATGTGTTGTGCTAGCTCCTGACATGATGATGATAAGTCATGGAGTCATAAGAGCACCCTCGTGACAGATTTAAGCAGGTAGGACAAGCCGTGCAGTCTAGCTCATAAGTGCTGAGGCGGCCAGGTTCTGCAGCAGAATTTGACGATCTGCCCCCGTAGAAACAACTCTTTTCTCATCAGGCGAAGAAGTGTAGCCTCACATCAGGCCGAGGAGGAAAACAGAACAGCAGTCCAGTAGTGGAGGAAACAAGACAAGCGTGCGTTGTTATCCTGCAAACTCTAGACGGTGTGGTCCAGATCTAGAGCCAGGTGAGACACCCGTGGTCTGATCAGTCTTAGATGCAATCTATATCAGTAGCCCAACCTACAAGACAACCACCACCGCTGCACGGCTGCCGCAGGCCGCAGCGGCAGATCCGAAGGAACGACGCTAGCTCACACGAGTTTTGACCGGCCGAGGACCGGGTGTGCTACCTCGTTCTGTTTTTCATCGTTTGATGTGTACATCAGTACATAGGGCCTGTTTATTTCAGCGGTAGATTCTGAGAAGTAGTTGGTGAGTATCTAGTTAGTCAGAATCTGGAGAAGCTGGATAACCCCAGCTTCTGACTACTAGTTCATTTTCTGGATTCTGTAGCTTCTGGCTACTTAGAATCTGGATGAAAATCTGGACTGTTTGGAGAAGCTACAGATTCTAAGAGTAGCGCAGCTGCCAGAAGCTGAAACAAACAGGCTCATAGTCGGGTTCCAGAACAGTATAACCAAGCAACCCAAGTAATCAGAGTTCAAACGGACACCCTGCCAAATCACGGCTGGAATCTTGTCAGTTTCGGCAGCGGACCAGGCGTAGCAAACGGGGATGGGATCCGGGAGTCTGGAGGATCCCTGCGACGAATTGTACGGCATCGTGACGACGGCCTTCTAGAATCCACCAAGGATGTGCAGGTTGTTTGTTGGTGGTTGTTACGGACTATGGAGTACATTTTACTGGCAACAGTCTTATGTTTTGAGCAGGCAGTGGCCATGCACGCATTGCTTTATTTCCGATGGGTGGATTTTTTAAACTGTATCTTATGATTGTTGGTTTAATTTTTTTAATTTTCACTGTTAGCAAGAGAGAAAGTATAAAGAGAGATACTCACGTGTACTTTTAGCTGATATAGATGGAGTCAGGATAGTATTTATTATAATCGATCTTTAGATCCCGTCTTAAAAATATACTCTATTTAAATATTAATTATTGTAAAAAGTCAAACAATAAGTCCCAAATAAACCCACACAATGTCACTATATATTGATGTACGGCTCGATAAAAGCAATAAGCTATGAAACAGAAGAGAGAAGTATTCGTTATGGTAATTTGGTTCCGCCCTGGAGATCGACACCGATGAAACGAGACGCGACGTGACGCGCACGCGCCGCACAATGGGAGCGGAACAGCAAAGTGAAGGACAGCGTCACGGACTCACGGTGGCCTGGTGCGGCGGCAGCAGCGGGCATCGTTTTCTGGTGCGATTCCGGCGGCCACGTCTCGACGGCGACCACACTAGCTAGCTTGACCTCGACTGACATGGCTCCTGCAGTCGGATCACATGGCATGTCAAGAGAAACATATCCATCGTCAGGTATGGGCAGCTCAGGAACGGCCGGCGCTTGCTGCGCTGTGCCCAACCGGTCCAGCTATGCCTTGGAATCCAACGAACAACCTATTTATTGCAACGCTAAGCAGGCCTATAAAAAGGTCATCTCGTCTAGCTTCTCTTCCTCTCAGCACAATATACAGCTTCCTCCCTATATGGCTGTATCTCACATTCTATCGACGTTTACAGCTTCTTGTATATGGCTACATCGAGTCACCCACTCACCCCTCTTCCGTGCAGTGAACGAAATACTCTCTCTCTCTCTCTGAAGGTGGACTGGTGGTTGGTGACATGGTCTGTTCTCATTTCTCTTCTGTTTATAATTTTATGCTGTGTTGCGATTCTCTGGTACGAGTAATGTCAAATCAGTAGTAAGTAAGTATCGCATCGCTTTGTCATGGTCTTGAAGGGTAGTGTTTGGCACTCCATGGCTTTTATATATGCCTGTGTAACAATCCGACTTAGTTGGCAGCACACCAAGTTAAGGATAGATCATCTACTCAAGGGCAAGGAGATTGGGGAAGAACAAAAGGACTTTAGAGGATAGGATTCATAGTTTCCCAAAACATGCTGTCCCAAATACACCTCAATGCTTATATACTCACACCCATGGTACATCACTGTTACAAAATACTTGAGTACAAGCCTTAACCCACTCTACGATGGCCCAAAAGGAAATATCTACAATATACTCTGTTTACTATGGAAGGTTATTCTTCGCTCCGTGTTACCGGCGCTGGTGCCTGACACTCCCCTCTCCTTGAGGCACTGATCAACTCGGCTTCGGCTCCTGGCTTCTAGCTTATTTTTCACTATTCATAAGTTTCGTCTTTTTCTGAACTTTTGGCTTTTTGTTGAGCTTTTTTGCCGGTTCTTTTTTTCCCGTATTTGTTTGTATTATACGTAATGGGCTAACATATTTTTTATATTTTTAATTTTTTTAAATTTAATTATGCTAAATAAGTCTCTGTCAGCTACAGTGCTTTTTTCAGCCAGCTATAGTGTTTTCAGCCATAAGTTATGAGCTTTTCAGCCGAACCGATCACCACCTGAAAACTAGCTTTGGGCCAAAGCTGGCGCATGAGGGTACCGCCATTGGAGGTCATGATAGTTCTCCCAAGTTTACCCAGTCATGAGGCATAGCAGACCATTGCACAGAAATAAATGGCACTGCGGTGTTTCCAATTTTCACAAGTTTACTAGCAAGTATCTTAAGGGGCTGAACTGAAGAATCACAGTCAATGCAGTTGAGTGTTGAATCAGGACTGACTTGGGTGGTGATCGGTTCGGCTGAAAAGCTCATGGTTTATGGCTGAAAACACTGTAGCTGGCTGAAAAAAACACTGTAGTTGACAGAAGCTTATTTAACATAATTAAATTTAAAAAAATTTAAAAATATAAAAAATATGTTAGCCCATTACGTATAATACAAACAAATACGGGAAAAAAGAACCGGTAAAAAAGCTCAACAAAAAGCCAAAAGTTCAGAAAAAGACGAAACTTATGAATAGTGAAAAATAAGTCAGAAACCAGAAGCCGAAGCCGAGTTGATCAGGGCCATTTGGAAGGATTGCTTCTTGAGCAAGGAAACATGCACGACTAGATGAATAAGACTTGAGGAGGGAAGCTGTAACTTATAAGCAATATTACCCACTTTTTGTATAATTTGATAAGGGCCAAGATATTTGTAGCTGAGTTTTTGATTGGTCCTGTTTGCAAAGGATGACTGCACATAAGGCTGAATCTTGAGATAAACCCGATCGTCAACTTGAAATTCTCTCTTGAGCCTATGTTTATCTACTTGATGAAATCCTTTGTTGTGCCCTAAGTAGATGTTGCTGGATTAATTGAGACATAGTTGTCCGCCCCATTAAGCCGTTTGTCCAAATCAGATATGGAGACTGCTGAACTTGGAGTTATGCCAAAATATGTCGATAGGAATGGCCATATAGAACTTCAAATGGTGTCTTGCCATGAGCTGAATGTTGGGTGGTGTTATACCAATATTCTACAAGTGGTAACCAGGAGGACCATTTTGGTGGGCAGGCGTGAGCCATACATCTCAAATAAGTTTCTAGACATTGATTAAGTCTCTCCGTTTGACCATCCGTCTGAGGGTGGTATGATGAACTCATATTAAGCTTTGCATCAGTGAGTTTAAAAAGTTCTTGCCACAGAATACTAGTGAAAACTTTATCCTTATCTAAAATTATGACTTGGAAGCCCGTGCAACCGATATATTTTATCCACAAATAGTTGAGTTATTTTCAATGTTGTAAAAGGATGAGACAGCACTACAAAGTGACCATATTTAGAAAATTTGTCCACTACTACCAAGATAGTGTCAGATTGTTTGGATTTAGGTAACCCCTCAATAAAATCCAAGCTAATGGTATGCCATGCTTGATCAGGAATTAGTAATGGTTGCAACAATCTCGGAAGTTTAGTGTGCTCATGTTTTGCTTGTTGATATACCTGACATTGTGAAACAAAAGTTTTCACATCTTGTTTGAGTCCTAGCCATGTAAATAAAGATTTAATATTGTGATATGTTGCTGTAATGCCACTATGACCACCCACGCTGCTATCATGTAATGCTAGTAATACAGTTTGATGTGCTTCTTTATGCGAGCCTAGCCAAATCTTGCTTTTATATCTAATAATGTCATCGTGCAGACTGAACCCCTGCTCATTTGGGCTATGAATGCTTAATTCAGAGAGGAGTTTCGTTGCGGCAGGATCTTGATGGTATCCTTCCACCACAATTTCCAGCCATCTAGGAGTGCTCATAGAGACTGCCAATATTGAGTTCATATCTTTTCTGGATAAGGCATTCGCAACTTTATTACGAAGACCCTTTTTGTACACAATCTTGTACTGCAAGACTAATAGTTTGAGGAAGGCTTTTGTGTTGCATACCCTGAGTCAGTTGTTGTTGATTAAGATGAACTAAACTTTTTATGGTGTGTGCATATAGTGAATTGAACATGCTGCAAATAAGACTTCCATTTGTCCACCGCTAGGACGATGGCCTGATAGCCTGCCTCCTATGCTAGGCGCATGTCTCCCAAAATCACAAGTCGCAGTGCATACTTCATCACCTATTATCGTGGATGGGCAAACCAAACCATCCCGCTATTTTTCGAAACAAGAAACCATCCTATATTCTTTAATCTCCTCTTCTAGATCCTTTATTTCTTAGAGTGCGGACCCTATATACTAATAGGACATATAGAAATGCCATGAACATGCTCTTGTTGCGGTAGTAATACAACAGCCGCAACGCGATAAATCGGCTCGGTACCAATCTACTACTACATCATATATGATGCACCTCGACGGCCGTGCAGGCCATCGTCAGCTGGGGCTCCGTGCCACTGGGCGACCTGCACACCATCGCGGCCGATGACGCGCAGAGCGATGTGCAGGTTGTCGTCCCCTACATGGAGCAGCGAGCCTCGCACGCACCAGATGAGACATCGCCGCTCCCGTGCACCGCCTTCGGATGGGCAAAATCATATGTGCCACCCCCGGTGGCAATGCTAGCAGAGCCCGATAGCCCCATGGGGCTAGAAATACCTCGACGGCCGCTGTAAAAAAATGCCATCAGTGGGCCCATTGCTAGACCAGCTAATGGGTTTAAACCCAATCCAAAACCAACCTAAAGACAAAGCGAGCTTCCCACCCCACCCCAGTCCACAAAAGATTTTTCACAACCCAATCCAACCCACCTTCCACTTAAACCCAACCCAACTCGAACCCATGGGTTCAACCCACTTCTCAACCAATTTACCAACCCACTTATTCGTAAAACTTCGGTATTTAGAATTTTAACCTTGCGTTCACATTATAAAATTTTTACAAAATTTTTGATTTTACGTGTAGCAGAGTTACTCTGTGCAAATTATTAGGGCTAGATGTACACGTGGCCCCACGTGCTTTTATAGGAAGTTTTCATAAAACTTCAGTATTTGGAAGTTCAACCTCGCGTTCACACCATAAAAGTTTCTTGAAATTAATTAAATGTTATTGAAGATGATTCTACATATAGGGGAGCTACTTTATGTAAATTGGTAGGGCTAGGTACACGTATGGGTCCCACATACTTTTATAGGAAACTTTCGTAAAACCTCGGTGTTTTAAATTTCAAACTCGCATTCGCACAACAAAAGTTTTACAAAATCGATTGAAATTTGTTGTAAATGATTCTACATGAAGGGAAGCTACTCTGTGCAAATTGGCAGGGCTAGGCACACACATGGGTTCTACATGCTTTTTATAGGAAATTTTCGTAAAACTTCGGCATGTAGAATTTCAACTTTGTGTTCACACCACAAAAGTTTCTCGAAATCAATTAAAATTTATTGAAGATGATTCTGCGTGTAGGGGAGCTACTCTATATAGATTGACAGAGTTAGGTGTACACGTGGCTCACATGCTTTTATAGGAAGTTTTAGTAAAACTTTGTTATTAGAATTTCAACATTGTGTTCGCACTACAAAAGTTTTACGAAATCGATTAAAATTTGTTGCGGATTATTCTGTGTGTATGGAGCTACTATGTGCAAATTAGTAGGCATATGTACACATGTGGCTCTCACATGCTTTCATAGAAAGTTATAACTGAGTATAGTAGTCCAAGTCTATGGACAATCTAAGTGCTACCCTATTAGGCCACGCCGTGGGTTGAACCTCACCTCAACCCAACTCTTTTTATGAGGTAACCCAGTCCAACTCAACCTATTCACTCTTCCAACACATTTTCACCTATTCAAAGCCAACCTAGTTAAGAACTCACCCCGTTTAACCTATTTGAACCCAATTAATTAGCACCCTACCCATGGCATAGCCGTCTATGCTGCGCTAGTTCCTTTGTGCTAGCCCGACTGCTGTTGAGCGTCAAAGGTGTTCCGTGGGCGCCTGAATAGGTCTCATGCGGTCCTCGTATGCCAAGAGCCCAGATCGGTATAGTAGAAATACCACGTGGATTGTCTCCGGATAGGTCCAAAGGGTTTGTTCGTACCATGACATGTAGAGCTTTGTTGTACCCATTCCATTGCATGTAATCACGGTTGCTTTGGTTTGCAGCCTGGGTATAGGGACCCCCTTCCATCTTACAAGTGGCAACGAATGACCACGGTGAGTGCACCTGAAAGCTGCAAAGAGAGACTTGTCATTTGGCCAAGAGAAAGGTAGTTCAGAAATGGACGTGGATTCCCATTAGCTGGTCCCTTTAGGTCCCATGTACTTTTTGGTAGGCAAGTGGCTCGTTTTGTGTTGCATTGCGTCGTTGTAAGTACTTGTCACACACCCAAAAGGGAGGAAAGTGAAGGGTTCTGGTGGCCATTGCTGACGACACAAATTATGGGAGGCACTTCAGAAGTGTCAGTTGTTGTAGATTGTTTATTCTCCGAAAGGTCATTTGTGTGGACTATTATTCGCACCGTTTGGCTTTATGTAGTTTCTTGAATTAACCAATTCCAAGTGGAGCTGTAGCTTAGTTTAGCACGGCCATCGTGGCTACGCTTCGTTGCTCCTCTGCCCTTTCTTCCGGCTCAAGAGGCGTACGTATTTTGCTAATGCCGCCCTTCCAAGCAGAAGTCTCGTTGCAGCGCATATATCAGCTTTTTAATTGGTTCCTAAATATTTTAAAACAATCTGACAACTGACTAGGAAGTAACCAGCTGTGCTTGCTCAAGATATGACGTGCAAATACAAAGGGGGACAGGGGAGACGTTGTCGAATCTCTACTCTTAAAAGAACGAGTTCAAGGTGATGGTGCGTCCTACGCTCTCCCATCCTCTCACACAAAAAAACGTACCGACATGTGGGGCCTCTCTCTGCTTCTCTCCTCCCCCAAAATCGTGCGCAGCTTCTGCTCCTGAGACCTCCGCCTCACCTCCTCCCCACAGAATCCTCCGGCACGCCAGCACCCGCCCCTCCGCCTCGAACACCGCCCGCCGCCTCGCCTCCGCCATCCGCACCTTGTGCCTCTCGAACCTGCGGCGGAGCACAAGTCAGGAACACACACAAAGAAGAACAAATTAACTGAGCAAAAAAGGGACGGAAATTACTTGGTTTTGTAGATGGATTTTGGGTGGAGCTGCTGATGAGAGGAGGGGGGTTGCGGTTGTGATTGGGAGGGGAAGTCGCGGGAGAGGAGTGCCGACCAGAGGGCGGGGTGGAGGGAGAGGCGGCGGAGGCGACGGGAGGCGATGGCGAGGCAGCAGAGGTCGCGGAACCCGAGCGCGGACGACGCGGCGCCGAGCTCCAGGACGCGCGCCCACAGCTCGTCGGGGAGAGCAGACGCCGACATGTTGGATTTGGTTGGCGTGGGTTGGGGATGGACGGCTGCGACACCGAGGCCGCCGTGCAGGTGTGATTCAAAGCTAGCTGTGCCGTCGCGCAGTTGCGCTTCTCCCCGGGGTGGTTCTCTTCGTCGGCGCCTCGGCGGACCAGAGAAATCAGCAAGGCCCGCGACCAAATCGGTCCTGCCCTGCCGCTGGGCCCGCCCATGAACGTTTGGGCTTTCGACGGTCGTCTCGTTACAAAAATTGTGAGCTGCTTTCTTATGATTGCAAAAACTGCATCACACGTTGCCACGCGCGCAATCTTCTGCAGCTCCCGCAGAACTGCAGAAGCTCTCGATCTTAGGCTCAGCAAAGGCTAATAAGCAAATCAGAACCCAAATAAGAGAGGAGATCATCAAAGGCCAAAAAGAGAATTGTGCAGACAATGTTTAGTAATAAGATCAGCTGAAATATCATATTACAAGTCTGTGTTGTTCCCGGCCCTAGACTACTAGAAGAAAGATCCTAAGCGAACTGCATGATCGGCTCGGCTGAAAAGCTCGTGGCTTATGGCTGAAAACACTGTAGCTGGCTGAAAAAGCACTGTAGCTGACAGAGGCTTATTTAGCATAATTAAATTTAAAAAAATTTAAAAATAAAAAATATGTTAGCCCATTACGTATAATACAAACAAATACAGGAAAAAAAGAACCGGCAAAAAAGCTCAACAAAAAACCAAAAATTCAGAAAAAGACGAAACTTATGAATAGTGACAAATAAGCTATGAGCACTGTTGGGCAGCCATGTTGATCGCGGCCAATTCGGCTATTTCACCATGGATGTGTAGTCAGGTCCCAAACGACCGAGCCAGATGGATCATTTTGCACAGGTTTTCCTACTGTGCGCAATTCCAAGCTTTTATGACCAGTGCCTTTGCCGAGAGCATTTCAAAACCTCTGGTTCTGCTTCCTGCAATCTACCAGGGACTAGGGATGCAACGAGGGACATCGCGCCCCGTCCTCGTATCCTGGGGCCTGCCGTCCGTGGGGATTGAAAATAATGTTTATACATATAACATATTTAAAAATATTAAAGTAGCTTCAAATAAAATATTAAAATATTTTATGTATACCTTTTCATGAAAATATAACTTCAAAACATAAATCATAATATATAAATGCATATTTCATCCAAATATATGAAAAAAGAATACGATGGCGGTGGTCGAATGTGGCCGTGGTCCGATGGGCGTGGTCGAAGATGGCCGTGGACGGATGGGCATGGTCGAATCGCCCTGGTCGAAGATGGGCGTGGTCGGATGGTCGTGGTCGAAGATGCCCGTGGTCGAAAGATGCCCGTGGTCGACGATGCGCGTGGTCGAAAGATGGCGTGGTCGAAGATGTCCGTGATCGAAGATCGCCGTGGTTGCAGAAGCCCCTGGTCGAAGATGGGCATGGTCCAAGATGGCCGTGGTCGTAGCGCCTCTTGAACACCTTCGATCACCTTCGCTGAAGCTTTGCCGTGGTCGAAGATGGCTGTGGTCGGATGGCCGTGGTCGACGATGGGCGTGGTCGAAGATGGCGGTGGTCGGATGGGCATGGTCACATGGCCGTCGTCGAAGATGGTCGTGGTCGGATGGGCGTGGTCGAATCACCCTGGTCGAAGATGAGCGTGCTCGGATGGGTGTGGTCGAAGATGGCCGTGGTCGCAGAAGCCCCTGGTCGAAGATGGGCATGGTCCAAGATGGACGTGGTCGAAGATGTCCGTGGTCGTAGCGCCTTTTGAACTCCTTCGATCACCTTCGCCGAAGCTTTGCCGTGGTCGAAGATGGGTGTGGTCGGATGGCCGTGGTCGAAGATGGGCGTGGTCGAAGATGGCGGTGGTCGGATGGGTGTGGTCACATGGCCGTCGTCGAAGATGGGCGTGGCCGGATGGTCGTGGTCGAAGGATGCCCGTGGTCGAAGATGGCCGTGGTCGAAGGATGCCCGTGGTCGACGATGCGCGTGGTCGAAAGATGGCGTGGTCGAAGATCGCCATGGTCGCAGAAGCCCCTGGTGGAAGATGGGCATAGTCAAAGATGCCCGTGGTCGTAGCGCCTCTTGAACACCTTCGATCACCTTTGCCGAAGCTTTGCCATGGTCGAAGATGGCCGTGGTCGAAGATGGCGGTGGTCGGATGGGCGTGGTCGAAGATCGCCGTGGTCGCAGAAGCCCCTGGTCGAAGATGGGCATGGTCAAAGATGGTCGTGGTCGTAGCGCCTCTTGAACACCTTTGATACCCTTCACCGAAGCTTTGCCGTGGTCGAAGATGGCTGTGGTCGGATGGCCGTGGTCGAAGATGGGCGTGGTCGAAGATGGCGGTGGTCGGATGGGCGTGGTCACATGGCCGTAGTCGAAGATGGCCGTGGTCGAAGGATGCCCGTGGTCGACGATGCGCGTGGTCGAAAGATGGCGTGGTCGAAGATCGCCGTGGTCACAGAAGCCCCTGGTGGAAGATGGGCATGGTCAAAGATGGTCGTGGTCGTAGCGCCTCTTGAACACCTTCGATCACCTTTGTCGAAGCTTTGCCGTGGTCGAAGATGGCCGTGGTCGAAGATGGCTGTGGTCTAATGGCCGCGGTCGAAGATGGCGGTGGTCGGATGGGCGTCGTCGAAGATGGCCGTGGTCAGATGGGCGTGGTCGAATCACCCTGGTCGAAGATGGCCGTGGTCGGATGGTCGTGGTCGAAGATGGCTGTGGTCGAAGGATGTCCGTGGTCGACGATGCGCGTGGTCGAAAGATGGCGTGGTCGACCTGGGCCGGCCAAGTGGCAAGCGGGGGAGGGGGCTAGGCGGGATTGGGCGGGAGATCCGGCCGTCCACGCGGCGGCCTTAGGGGAGGGGAGAGGAATTTTAGTTTTAATTTTGATTTTTGATTTTCATAGAGGCTAGAAAATTCAATAATGCTCAGAAAAAATATGAAATAAATTCCAAAAATCCCAGAAAAATTCACAGAAGTTCCTTGGTAAGTTTTGGACTTAAATAAAATATTTTCAACAACAATTCTTGCATTAAATTTTAAATTTTAATTTCCTTCAAAATACTTTTTAATCTTTTAAATAACTTTTTTTTAAAACTCAGAAAAACCATGGGATGTCACATACGACGAGGGAGTAGCGGCGTCTGGTACTGTTCCGAGCGGCGCCTCGACTGCTCCGTGTGTGCTCCTCTCCCCAGATGGCTCGCGCGCCAGTAAAAGCCCCGTTGCTGAGCCCCCGCACACCTAGCCCCTCTACACTCAATCACTGCCAATGGGGTCCGTTAGGACCAGGGTCCATCGCCCAAGGTCTTGGGTCGGTGCGTTATGGCGCTGGACTGGAAGGCCTCTACGCTGCCGCGAGCGCAAGCTGCTGTGTGACCGCGAGACGGTGCTCGCCGCGCGAAGATCTCTGCAGGTGCGTGAAGCGCTCTCGCGCGAGCAGACCGGAGTGGGTTTTAATAACCTTGATTTTCTTTGCTCCCTATTATTTTGCAATTAGACTTTTTAAATATTATGATTATATTTTAATCCGTAGCAACGCACGGGCATCCAACTAGTTCTGGTCTAAATGTCCCGGTGTACATGGTGAAACTGGCCTTCTGTTGCACGCGCGGTTTAGCTCTCCTGTCAGGTGTTGCGCTGCGCGCCATTGGCCTGGCACGTGTGAAGAGGGCGTCCGCCGCTGCGTAAACGCTGGTGCCGCTGCCGCTTGTGCAGTTGCACTGATCCTCGCGGGCATGTGGCGCTCCACTTGGCGCGTCGTCACGTCGCATCCGAACAAATCCACATCCACGGCTGGCACGGCGTGACAGTTTGGGCTCGGGATGGTGTGGCTCGTGCCGAGAGTATACGGCTGGGCTAAGCATCCAGCATCCGCACCCGAGACTGTAACGCCATCGTTTCTGGAGGCATCGACAATCTTGGTAGCTATTCAGAATTATTTAGTTGAGAAATGTTGTGTATGATTAAGTACTATAATAACATATACATATAATAAAAGAGACAAACTTTATTACAGAAATATGATTTACCAACCAAACTTTGATACAGCGGGCATATAAACCCAAAGTAATCTTACATTACAAAAGAAAGATCCATAGATAGACTTGAGCGTAGCTATGACCTAAAACCAATCTTCTTCAACGAAGAAGGGTTCATCTGGAACTTCATCCACAGCTTGTTCATCGTAGTCTCGTTGTTCTGTTTGTTGTTTAGCAAGTAATGAGTACAACTGTACCTAGTAAGTCACAAGGGTAAATCTTAACATATCTATTTGCAAGGATATTTAATGGATGGAAATATACTGGTTTTATTAATGAGAGTCGATGCAATTTTATTTATAAAAATTGAAAACAAGAAAGCGTAAAACAAGAACTTCTTAAGATTAAGCAGGGGGTCTTTCTAGAGTTAATTACCCAACTTATTCAGATTAAAACATAATAAAATCAACTTATACCTCACTGCTGGAAATCATCCAATAAACACAGCTTCATTTACCGAAAGTACGGCGTATTCGAATACCATTTATTTCAGTCTACAGAGTTGCCAAGCTTTACCCACAAGATTTCTGGAACTCCTAATGTCATACAATAGACACGCTTCAGCTTGTGTGCGACTGAGTTGAGGAAATAAGGTTTTTCACTCTCTTTCTCTTTTTAGTCTCTACCCGGTAGGCTCTGAACCACACATTATCGAGTATCAACTGGCCAATGCATAACACTATTGCCCGATTATGAGTGGACCTACCATTGTCAAGTATGATTTTACCGCTCCCATACCACTCCCCTTGGGCTATTCCTGCACTGGGAACCCTACTTTCCTGTAAATATTTAATCGAGTTAAGTAGTTACTAGACCAGAATTGATAAGTCAACACTTGTGGTTGAGGGATTATTATGTCTTTCGCTCAGCATAAGGTTCAAGTCCTTACTTCTCACCATAAGGCTGCTAACCACACTCAGATCCTCAGCGTTCTACGGCACTGCCACCCATCTGCTCAAGCCTCCTCTCTAGGGTAAGATCGTGGACTCCAACCATCTAGTGGCTTTCCATGATTCACCCCTACCCTAGAACAGTTTTAAATACATCTATCGGCAAATGCCAAGTCACTTAGCAGTGTAAAATTTTGAATGAGCTACTTTACAATTATTTATACAATAATTAAATATTACTAAGGTTGTCAAGGTGAATATGGTCTCAAATTAAACAGAGCATTCTTTAGTGGTAGGATGTAACTGATTAACAATTCACTCTAAACATTTATTTTAATTAAATAACATTTCACAAATAACATTAATGCAAATACTGTAATTAAATAATTTAAATTGCATGGGATTCAATATGATCAAAAACTTGTAATTTGCCTTGCTGCTCTATGAACTCAATTGACTCGTACATCTTGATGCCTGGTTCCGGTCTTTGCACGATCGCCTCAGAGAACTCAGGAGCTAACGCAAACACATAAGACAACATAAGGTCCATGCTTGAAACTAATCAAGCTAGTAAAATAAATAAAACAAAAAGGAGTAAAATGCAATAAAAATCGAATGGAGTTGGTCTGGATTTTTATTGGAGTTGACATTGGTGGAATAGATGACAAATATGGGTTTGTAGTATCGAAACGATCAAAATAAGGTATTTTTGGAATTTTAGGGTTTGGTAAACAGTGTAGGTAGTAGCTACAGTGCTAGGCCGACCCGAAATGAACAATACGGGCGCGTGGGTGTTTAAATTTGAAAACAGCCCAACGCCCTGGCCGACTTGGCCCAAAAACGCTCGGCCAAATGGCTCACTCGCACGCGTGCACAGACGTCCGATGTCCGACATGCGGGTGACTGGGATCGGGCCACACCGCCCCTTCGTCTACCTTCGGCTTCCTTCCTCTGGCGCAAAACAGAGCGACGACCTCTGTTGAAGTGGCTCCAGCGAGGCTCACTGGTGTATGTGAGCAGCATGAGTAGGTTTAGTTTGAGGTGGTGGTTCTATTTTTGGGCTTTAGGAGGTGTGGAGGCAGAGAGATGCTCGCGGTCTCCACTGTGGCTCAAAGGCTTTCTAGCGAACTTCTAGTGAGGTTGGGAGTGATTTGGCCATCTATGGGGAATAAGCTTTGCGGTGGTGGTGGTGGTGGTTTAAGCTGAGGAGCTCCTAGGAGGGCTCTCCACGGAAGAGGCCTTACGGCCGGTAGTGGCTCACAGCGCTGGAACTCCTGAGAAATGCTCATGCTTCGGTGTGTTTGGCTATGAGTTCACAATGCTCTGAGGATGCTATATTGGCGGGGAATCAAACTTTAGTGACCAGGGGTGGATGATTGAGTGAGTGGTTCACCGGGCTCAGAGGAGAACGGCGGCGGAGCTACGGTGAGGCGAAGCTCAATTGGGTGGTTCTGAGGAGCGGTGTAGAGCTTTCAGTGGAAGCAATTGGGCTTTAAGGGAAAATTGAGACGGTGGGAGCAGTAAGGTGGTTTCGGGCCCCCCTGCGCAAGGAGGGGAGAGGCACGAGTCAACCGACGCTTTGCGCGAAGGAAGGAATGAGGTCAGCAGGGAAACGACGACTGGTTGGTGGGGCTTTGCCGACAGCACGAGTGGTGGAGGTGTGAACACACGGGAAGGCGTCGCCGCAATTTTGAGCCAACACGTGCGGCCGCGTGGACTGAAGAACAGGGAGGTGGTGGCAGCGGTGATGGGTTCTTGAGGGGCCCCCATGGGAGAGGGAAATGAATTGGCCAAGAGTGGAAAGGTGGCTTTGAAGGGAGATTGCTAAATTGGGAAGGATTTTAAGAATTCAAACAAACTTCAAAAAGAATTCAAACTTTTGAATATTGGGGTGTTTCAGAGATAGCCCAGGCAGCCCGCCCGACTCGCTCATCGCCTCCAACCCAATCCCGTCGCCTCCGGTGACCAAAACCAGCAAAGCCCTCGCTGTTGCGCCCTGCAACTCCCCCTCCTCCCCACCGTCCACTTCCTCGTCTCCGTGCCATGCTGCCGCTCTTCCGGTGGCGTCGGTCGGCACCGGCAGGAGGGGGCTGCTCGCGCTGGGCGCGGGGTTCTTGCCCTCCGCAGCTCTGCTGTGCCCAGCCGGGGACGCCTGCGCGACCCGCATCGGGTAGACGGGTACTACGCGACGGTCGGGGAGAAGTTGTGCGACTTGACCGTCGTCAAGTCCAGACTCGGGTTCTACGACGTCGCCATCGGCTCCGGCGCCTAGCCACCCCGCGGCGAGCTCATCAATGTCCGTGCCAAGAGAATGGTTTCTTGCATTCCCTGCGACTTTCTTTGACTGTACTTTCTCTGTATAAAGAAGCACCTCCGTTCTCTGAATATGACGTACTATCTGGTATTAATTTGTCATAGTGTAGATCATAAGCTTCTCCGCGTCGCTCTTTGTAACTGTACCGATCGTTGTGTTCGCTAATGCATAAAGCTGCTAATTTTCGCTACACTTACTACATTAAACAGGCTACAAGTTCATACAAAGTAATTCATTTCTTCTTGTTGGTTGTAAGGTACACTACACTGCAAGATTTACTGACGGGACAGCGTTCGACAGCAGCTACAAGCGCGGAAGGCCACTGACAATGCGCATTGGCGCAGGCAAGGCGTGCAACATTTGTGTTGGGGAGGGTCCCGCGTCACCTTGTGACCTCGTACTCACGGCCATCTAATGATGGTGCTTGTTGAAGGGTCTATCTTGAATCAAATCCTTAAGTCAACTTTAGTGAGGTACGTAAGGTTAACTCTAGAAGGATCTGAGGCCAACATCGGGCAAGATATTCAAGGGCGACCTCGGGCAAAGTGCACAAGACCCACTTCAGAAGGGTTCGGAACCAACCCTAAGAGAGATACGCAAGACCGACCCCGTAGGGGGTTTGGGGTCAACCCTGGGCGAGGGGTACGAGGCCAACTCCGGACGAGATACGTAAGACTCATCTTGGAGAGGTCCAGGGCCAACCCTAAGCGAGGTGCGTAAGACCGACCCCGGAGGTGTCTAAGACCAACCTTGTGCGATGTACACAAGACCAGCCTCGGACCCTCTAGGGCCGACCTCGGGCGAGATACACAAGATCGACCCTGGAGGCATGCGAGGCCAACCTCGGCTGAGATATGTGAGGCTAACCCTAGAGGGGTCTGACCCCAACCCCGAGCAAGGTCCGGGGCACCTCAAATCGACCCGGAGTCTCAACGTGGTGGGGCCGTGTGGAGCAAATGATACAAATACCCCTAGGAGTAAACTAATCCGTAGGGGTAATCTTGTAATTTCTCTTGCCTTTCACTCTCCTATAAATAGCTTCCACTCTTCTTCTATAAATAGGACTCCTTAGTCCTTATAATGGAAGATGGAAGGTCATTTTGTAATAGTAGAACACTTACATTAAATACACTTGTGGTTAAGTGCTTCTCCTTAAGTCGCTTCGAATCATCGGCGGTCTCCGTATTCGATCAGGGGTGTTTCTAATTACTATCTGGAAAGATGTTTATTGCAGTAGCATTCATCTCTGTAACCGCTAAACGGTATGTGATTGTTTGCTTCTTTCACATCGTTTCATTTGCAGATCCTCCGAGGGCTTGAACAGGGAATCGGTGGTGGGGGTGGTGTGCCACCCATGCTTGTTGGTATTGTCGGAATTCTGCAATAAGCTATACTACATTAGAAGCATTCGCATCTGGTTCCTACGCCATGCACCCCTATTAGTTTCCTTAGCTGCCCCATATCTCCATGGCAAAAAAAAATGCTTTTCAGGTGGAAAGCGCAAGCTTATGATACCTGCAACTTTGGCATACGGGCCTGAACCTGCGGTTGCTTCTCAGGTAATAAGAAACAAACCAAACTTTAGTTCATGAAATTAGAAACTAGAGTAAGCTTTACCATATGCATCCCTACTTTCGAATAACAAGTACAAAGGTGATCCTATACTTTCCTCAACAGTGATTTATACAATTTTTAGGATGTGGGCTATGCAGCTATGCCATTTGACTCTGACCAACTGTCCAGAGTCCAGACTAGCTCCTATTTTGACAGTGTCAGTAAAATGCACATGTATTCACATCATCTACGTAATTTAACAGGCGACTGTAACATTCCGGGGAACACCACACTCCTATATGGCATTCTTCTCGTTGGCATTTACAAGTGAGCATCTGGTAGCAACGAATGTGCAAGACTTGAACAGACCAGGTACAATACCGTACACGGTATGGTTTTCTCACCTTGTACTGTATGAATTGATCCTGTTCTTTTCCATGATCGTTACATGTGTATAGAAAATTTTGTTCTGGAAGTTTTTGGAACACATTTGGGGGTTCTCAGACCGGAGTCAGAACGTACTATCGGCTGACGAAGAGAAGAACGCGTGGATGCTTAAGTCAAGATACTGATATCTAATGGGTCACCAAAGCCCCCTGCATTCCAACACGCAGAATGCTACATGGGGCAATCTGTAAAGTGTAATGAGCCGGTTTTGTGATACATTAAAATGATCTCATGATGAGTATGCAAGCGTCACTTCGTAGTTTGAAAAGACAAGTCATATGTTGCAGAATGTGCTAAAGCCATCTTTGCTCAGGCGGAGATGAAATTCTGGCCGTCAAGCGTCAACATGCCTGGCCAATGACCTCCAAGTCTTCAACAGTTCAACCGGGTTAATCACCTGTATCATTTCATTTGGCATGACTGGCGATACTACTCGCGTTTAGAACACGCAACAATCGTCGCGCAGCCTTGTTAATCACATGCGCAGTTGGTATGAGTTTACTTTGACTTTTGCCTGCGTTGCAATCTCGTTGCAATTTCGACACAAGTTTTTTTTTTGCTCTAATTGTTAATCATAAAAAGGGAATATACACCGTTAAGAGAACTCCTATTAGCGAACTAAAAAGAACGCCCCAATTGTGGGAAGGAAATTACGTGGTCGGGCTTCGAGCCGCTGCAGCGCGCGCGGTCGAAGGGCGAGCACCACCTCCTTCATGCCCAGCTGCGCGTAGACGTCGAGGACGGTGGAGTAGGTGACCTCGTCGAGGAGGACACTGCCAGCAGCGTACATGCGCTCGAACCACTCGACGGCCTTGGCGAACTGGCGGCAGCGGCGGGCGGCGGTGATGAGGGTGGAGTAGGTGATGTTGAGGGGGACGCCTGCGGCGAGCATGTCGAGGGCGAGGCGCTCGGCGAGGGGCCACTGGCGGGCGGCACGGAGGGACTTGAGGGCAACGTTGAAGAAGATGGTGTCGAGGGGGAAGGCGTCGGCGTCGTGGAGGGAGAGGGACTTGCGCCAGGACGGGTGGAGTGCGTCGGAGGGGGGAGGGTGGGGACTGCGGCGGGAAGAAGGCGCCGAGGGTGGTGGCGAGGTCGGTATCGTCGGGGAGGGCGCGGATGGCGCGGAGGAGCGGCTGGAGGGAGAGAACGGTGGGCTTGGGCTTGGAGGGTTTGACCCAGGTGGGCGCCGGGGTGGGGCGCAAGGCGTGCTGCGTGGGCTTTGGCTTGTCGTGGAGGAGCGTACAGGAGGGGGGCTCGAGCTGCTCGGAGAGAGACGGCGTGGAGGGGACTGACAAGGAGGAGCACCAGAAGACGAGGATCGGCTTTGGTGGCAAAATCTTTGAGATTGATGATGATGCTAGGTGTCGAGGGGCCGGTTTGATGTGGCTAAGGTTTATGGTTTATGGGTGAAATTGGTTGAAATTTTTGAATTTTACCTGTCCGCGAGAGAGAATACACACAGAGAGAGAGTCGCGTGCGATTTTAGCCGATATAAATAAAATCAGTACAATGTGTACTATAATTAACTTGTAGACCCCGTCCTGAGAAAATAACCCGTTTGAAAATTAGGTACTGTAGCAAAAGCCAAAAGCCGCTTTTAGAAGCCGCATCAAACAGCCCCGAGATCTTGAGTAAGGCCTTAAGATGGTGCCCACCTGCTCGTATTGGGCTAGGTGAAGCAAGAAAGACAAGGCTACCATTTCCATGGCTACTTGTATGGCTTTATCTTCACTGGACCTACCCGTTTTATACAGATAGACCATTCATCAAGCGTTACATGACGGAACCTTGACAATGATTCGTGGCTTGCAGACTTGGTTCGTGTTGCTTTGGGAAAGCCAACAGGAACCGAGTCAAAGGAACCAGCCTCACGCACTTTAAGATGCTGATCGAGTGAAGTGGTTCCTGAGACTTTTGCTGCAGCCCTCATCCTCCTCTTGGCTGACTTGGATATGATAGGAATGAACCCCTCCTGACGTGCAGAAGTCACTTCATGCTCGTGGTTTACTGCAGCCGGGAACACAGCTGTGGTCTGCAATGAACTTGCGCTAGTAGTAGCCTAAAAAGGCCCAACCGGCATGTCTAGCCATAGCGACCCAAAACGTAGTATGACGAATTGTTGAACTCACCCTTCCATCCCTTCATATATAGAAAGCTATATATTAGCTTTCTTGTATACACATATATTTCCACGTGTTCGACCAACGTGGTCAAACCCGACGCAGTCGAAACCAGCATGGATGACACCGATGTGGTTGAGTTATCTTAGTTGACTGACACTTTGCACACTTTGTACCATATCTTAGCTTTCTCGTATACATACATACATACATACATACATACATACATACATACATACATACATACATACATACATACATACATACATACATACATACATACATATCTTACCAGGTCTTGGAGATAGTTGTGGTTATCGGATTTGCAGATAGTCATAGCTATTGACTTTTGGAGATGATCGTAGCAACGATATTTTGGAGATGGTCGTAGCTTCATGATTTTTAGAGATGGTCAGAGCTACTGGGTCTTGGAGATAGTCATAGCTACCGGGTTTTGAAGATGGTCGTAGCTATCAGATTTGTAGATAGTCATAACTACTAACTTTTGGAGATGGTAGTAGCTATCAGATTTGCATGCAGTCGTAACTACTGACTTTTGGAGGTGGTCGTAGCTACAATGCATGCAAACGTCTAGCATTACATAGTGCTCATAAATATCGAGCGTTTGTATGTACATAACCGAAGAGAAAGTATTTCCTTTCTTCCGTCCTTTATTATTTTACTCTGCCTTATATTACTGCTAGCACTGCATAGTGCTTGCAAATGTAGCATAACCCAAGCGAAGACTGTGTTTTATATTTTATTTTGGTCGCATATACCCACTATTATTTCTTATCCATTTGGGAGGACCTAATTGAGGGAAAATGGGGGCTCTTCCAACTTCTCGCCTTTGGTTTGTATCCATTTGCAAGGGACTAAATCGAAGAGATGAAGTCTTCATGCATCGCCTTGATTTGTATCCCTTTACAAGGAACAAACCTAAGAAACGAGGGATCAAGCACTCGTTATTCGAGGTTGTATCCACTAACAGACCGACCCAAGGGGGCTAGAACATAAACAAAATGAAGCACCTTGATCCGTACCGCGATGGCTGAATCGAAGGGCGACGGGGGGAAGATATGGAGAACGCTCCTTGATTCGTACCACGATGGTTGAACCGAAGAGCAGAGAGAGAGAGAGAGGAAGAATAAGAGCAAAAACTTCCCCTTCTTTCCAAATTGGTTGCTCTCGCTTTTTCTTCTTTCGAGTGTGTTTTGTGTGTCTCCCTTTCTCTTAGAGTCTGCCCAGCATTTT
Organism: Dendrocalamus latiflorus; assembly: GCA_017311315.1. Classification (NCBI taxonomy): domain Eukaryota; kingdom Viridiplantae; phylum Streptophyta; class Magnoliopsida; order Poales; family Poaceae; genus Dendrocalamus; species Dendrocalamus latiflorus. Next base: position 4,048,854 of record CM029634.1, on the reverse strand, counting down.
CTTCTCTTGCCAAAGCTTCTCCATTCATGTTCATGTCTCAGCGCCCCTCCTCGTGTGTCCTTCCTCCTCACCCCTATTTATAGAGTAAGGGTGAGAGGGCGGTTGCTTTGAGGGAAGTTATAAAAACCTCTATTTGACTTCTTCCCTATGCTAATAGGTAGTTCCAATGCTGCAACTGGCTTCGCGCGCGGTCGTGCAGGACGTGGGCTATTTGAGCTCCGTCTGTCGGTTACTTGATCGAGCGCACAGTGCTCCAGTCGCGGTTGATGGTTACTGAACGTGCGTTATTTGGCACTTCCATGCGTTCTTTTAATTGTCATGTATTATGGTTCTACATGTATGCAGTTATGGAACCACTTCCCTATCAACATGCGAAAGATATCCATGCATGCGTTTGGTTGACCAACACATCATTGAAGAAAACAACATGATCGATAGCACGTGGTCGAAATATTAGGGTTGACCAACGTAGTCGAAATATCACGGTCGACCAACGTGGATGAACTATCCTAGTCAACCAAGGTGGTCGAAGTATCATGATCGACCAACGTGGCCAAACTATCATGGTCAACCAACGTGGTCAAAATGACTTGGTCGAAATACCATGGTTGACCAACGTGGTCGAAATACCATGGTCGACCAACATGGACAAACTATCCTGGTCGACCAAGGTGGTCGAAGTATCATGGTTGAGCAACATGGTCGAACTATTATAGTCGACCAATGTAATTGAAATGGCATGGTCGAAATATCATGTTTGACCAACGTGGTTGTAATATCATGGTCGACCAACGTGATCGAAATATCACGGTCAACCAACGTGGTCAAACTATCCTTATCGACCAAGGTGCTCGAAGTATCATGATCGACCAACGTGGTCGAATTATGATGGTCAATCAACATGGTCGAAATATCATGGTCGACCAACGTGGTCGAACTATCATGGTCGACCAACGTGATCGAAATATCTAGGTCGACCAACGTAGTTGACATAACACTGTCAACACTGTGTGGTCGATACAACGTGGTTGACTAATACAGTCGAAACCAGTGTGCTCAAGACCCATGTATATTATGGCCAATTTAAACTTTTTATTAGATATCTGCGTACGACCATCGACCGGTCATGGCTACAGTGAACCATTCATATATACAGTGAACCAGTTGTAGGGTCATCCTGCCATGGTTGTGGCCACTAATCAGACATGTCTTTTCATGTCTCTTCCTTCCTTATCTCCCATGTATTGTTTCTTTAAACCGATCGTAACAGATTTTATCCGTTAGCATTATTTATTAATTTGATTATGATGATGATGATGATCATCATCATTATTATTTATTCATGTTTTAAGTTTGATGATAAAATTGGTATCAACAGACGCCTACGAGGAGGGTAGCGAAGTCCCCCAACAGAGCTGGAGCTACCACGTCGAGGTCATGCCTCGGACGTGGGTGGCGCATGGAGGCGGAGCCAGGGACAGGGTCGTCCCTATGAGGCGATGCCTATGAGGAGGGCGGTGAAGTCCCCTGATACAGCCAGAGTCACCCCGTCAAGGTCAAGCCTCCAATGTGGGCGATGCATGGAGGTGGATCCGGGGCAAGGCCACCCCTCCGAGGTGATGCCTATGAGGAGGGCGGGAAGTCCCCTGATAGAGCTAGAGCTGGAGCCGCCGCATCGAGGTCGAGCCTCCGACACGGGTAGCGCGTGGAGGCGGAGCCAGGGCGGAACATCCTCCAAGGTGACGCCTACAAGGAGGGTGACGAAATCCCCCAACGAAGCCAAAGCCACCGTGTCAAGGTCATGCCTCCGATGCAGGAAGCATGTACAACTATGTCGATCATGACGTGGTTGTGGAGTCCCTTGACAAAGCCAGAGCCGCCACATTGAGTTCGTGCCTCTGATGCAGTCGGCACATGGAGTTGAAGCTAGGGGCAGGGTCATCCCTCTGAGGCAATGCCTACAAGTAGGGCGGTGAAGGCCCCTAATGCAGTCGGAGCTGCCTCGTCGAAGTCAAGCCTCCGACACGAGAGACGCGTGGAAGAGTCGGGAGTGGGGCCGCCCCTCTAAGGCGACGCCTATGAGGAAGGCAGCTAAGTCCCCTGATAGAGCCGGAGCCACCCCGTCGAGATCGAGCCTCTGACGTGGGCATCATGTGGAGGCAGAGCTAGGGCTGAGGCCATCCCTCCAAGGAGACGCCTACGAGGAGGGCAGCGAAGTCCCCCAACAGAGCTAAAGCCGCCGCGTCGAGGTCGTGCCTCCAACGCGTGCAGCAGGTACAAGTACATTGATCATGATGTGGTTGTGGCGTCCCCCGACAGAGCCGAAGCCGCCACGTCAAGTTCATGCCTCGAACGTGGGCCGCTCCTTCTAGGCAACACCTGCGAGCAAGGCGGCGAAGTCCTTTGACGCAACCGGAGCCGCCTGTCGAGGTTGAGCCTTTGACGCAGGCAACACGTAGAGGTAGAGTTGGAGTCTTGAAGCATGTGCTCCATGCCCTACCTCTCGGACAGGCGTCGACAAAGTCATGACCACGAGGTGGTCATAGAATGGCTTACGACTACGTCTTGCTTGTAGGAAGCCTTACAATCATTATGTGGTCATGAGGTTCGATGAAGTCAGCGGCAGGACGGAGGCTTGAAATGTATGCTCCGTTTCCCACCCTTCGAACTGGCATTAAGGCTTGAAACGCGCACTCTGTCCCTACCCTTTGGATGGGCAACGTCAAAGTCAGTGGTGGAATGAAGTTTAGAGGCACGCACTCCGTCCCCCACCGGTCGGACAAGCGTCGATGAAGTCACAACCACGAAATGGTCGTAGAATGGCTTACAACTACGTCATGCTCGTAAGAAGCCATACGTCGATGATGGGACAAAGTCTTGAAGCGCGCTCTGTCCCCCATCGCTCAGATGGGCATCGATGAAGTCACAGTCATGAGGTGGTCGTAGAATGGCCTACGACTACACCATGCTCGTAGGAAGCCTTATGATCATGATGTGGTCGCGAGCGTTGACGAAGATTTGAAGCGCACGCTCTATCCCTCACAGCTCAGACGATTGTCGATGAAGTCACGATCATGAGGTGGTCACAGAATGGTTTACAACTATGTCATACTCATAGGAAGCCTTACGATCATGTCGTGGTCGTGAGCGTCGATGAAGTCAGCGGTGGGAAAAAGGCTCAAAACGCACGCTCCGACCCCTACCATTTGGATTGACATCGACGAAGTTGGCAGAGTCTTAAAGAACACACTCTATCTCCCACCGCTAGGATGGGCATCGACAAAGTCACGACCACGAGGTGGTTGGAGAATGGATTGCAACGATGTCATGCTCATAGGAAGCCTTACGATCATGACTTGGTCGCTAGTGTCGATGAAGTTGGCATTGGGATGAAGGCTCGAAACGTGCACTTCGTCCCTACCCTTCGGATGTGCATCGTCGAAGTTGGCAGTAGGATAAAGTCTAGAAGCGTGCGCAGGCATCGTCAAAGTTGGCGGCGGGACAAAGTCTTAAAACGCGTGCTCCGTCCCCCACCACTCGGACGACCACGTGGTGGTGGGGGGAAGCCTCTGTTCCCCTACTTTTAAAGGCAGCGCCCGCGGAAGGCGAGTGTGCTATAAAATGGAGCCATCGATAAATACAGCGAACTCCCTGGTGAGCCATGCACGAGTATGTGATGCGTACTGGGGATATTACTACCACGGGGGACTCCCTAGTGCGACACGTGGAGTGCGTGGTATATACCGAGGACGCCACCGAAGTAGGGGACTCCTTGGCTGGATGCATGGAGTGCTCGATACACAGTGAGGGTGTCACCAAAGTGGGGGACTCCCTGGTGGGACGCACAGAGAGCTCGATACATTGCGAGGGTGTCACTGGAGAGGGGGACTCCCTTGCTGGATGCACCGAGTGCTCAATACACAGCGAGGGTGAGGGACGCCCTCGTTTATTTTATAGTTCGTTGAGTGACCCGGGATACACGAGGTTCTTGATGCTTTATACTCCGTAGAGTACACCAAGGTACGAGGCCACCGTGCAATTTATTTATACTCCGTAGAGTACGCTAGGGTCGAGGCCGCACCGCGTGTTTTTTCTTTTTGTATACTCCATTGAGTGGCCCAGGACACATGAGGTTCCCGGCACTTTATGCTCTGTAGAGTATGCTGGAGCGCAAGGCCACTGTGCGATTTATTTATACTCCATAGAGTGGCCTATGACACACGATATTCCCAGCACTTTATACTCTGCAGAGTACGCCGGGGCGCGAGGCCACCGTGCGATTTATTTATACTCTGTGGAATGGCATAGGACACACGAGATTCCCGACGCTTTATACTCCGCAGAGTACGCTAGGGTGTAAGGCCACCGTGCGATTTATTTATACTTCATGGAGTGACCCAGGACATACGAGGTTCTCGGCGCTTTATACTCCCCAGAATACGCCGAGGCACGAGACCACCGTGCGATATATTTATACTCCATAGTGTGGCTCGGGACACACAATGTTCCCAGCGTTTTATACTTTATAGAGTACGCTGGGGCGTGAGGCCACCGTGCGATTTGAGCACAAATCAGATTGAATAGCAACTTGACAGGAATGTTAAAGCCAACAAGTGCCAAATATCATGCATGCCTACTACATGACCAGCTTGAAATTTCTCTACCTTCATACCTTTATAGCGCTTTTCTTCCAACCTGTCAAAATTCAGTAGATCTCTCTCATGGTGGCGACTCTTCCTCACGCAGCTTCTTACGTACTCCCCACGGATGGCAACATCTATTGTAACATGTGCTACAACAATGGGTACTGGTACCCCTCTCTATGGAGGATACGAATTAGCTAGAGAGAGAGAGAGTTGGTGGATAGCTCAAAATGAGTGAGTCTGGCTATCCCGTACCCTTCTTGAGGGTTTATATGTATTGATGTGGTAGAATAGAAAATTTCCATCACACTCTTTAATAATTGCAAAAGGTGAGAATAAATCAGTATATTTTCTTCTATACACAATAGCATGCTATTGAACTTATCCAAGATTCAGTAGCTAAATTTAACGGACGTAAGGTCCGGGCGCCCTCACAACCCTCAACAATAGCCAGCCTTCCCTTTGCATATCAAAGTGTTGTTCAGTGTCATGGAATTCTTGGTGGTGGTTGGCGAGGAGCCCAGAAGGTAAAAACGTGAAGTTGCACGAGGAAAGCGTAAAAAAAGAAGTCACGGAGGAAAAGAAAACAAAATCTGTGTTTATGTTGTGTTATGACTTTGGCCATTGGTAGCTACACTAGCCATTGCATCACATCATTGAAAAATGATGCGATTTTGGGTTTCAGAACGGCTTATGAGTTACGGACAGGATCAAAACTGGAGAGCCGGATTGGTTCTTGGGAGCGCCAAGAGTTGTTTGCTCGAGCCTAGAAGTGCTTTCTGAAGAAACTGGAAGGGACAAAGTCATTGCATAGAGATATAATAATCTGCTTTAAAATAATTGGGAAGAAATCAGCTAGGGAATTTCAAGTTTTCAATTGCATGATCATTTTTTAGACACTCCACGAGCTACAATTGGCTTATGAAAACCTAAATGCCCAATGTTTGTTCGCCTATGTGCAATAATGGAACCAGAATTTGGTTACGCTCCATGCTCAGTAGCAAAATGATCTAGGTTATCTAGGCTGGATCATAAAAATGTTACCCAGTCTGGACTGAATTTACCCAGACTATACACTAGATATTTTTCACACTTCAAACTAGAATCTACCATGTCCGAGATGTGGCTCTGCCCTGCCTATGTCATGTATATCCAAGAGATCTACATATGGCCGAGCGCTTCTAAGTAAAAACACGTCCATATGAACTTAAATTCTTTAGTTGAGTTCGAACGTAATAATTCCATAATATCATTATAACAAGAATCTAATAGAAACTCAAATTTTCTATGGAATTCATGCATTTCAAACATCACAAAACTCAAAAGTTTCTACGGAGTTCTTGTATTTCAAAATCAAACACCACGGTAAACCGTGCGTCATAAAAGAACAGCATGGTCTTGTTCCCACGGCACCAACCCACAGAGTCTCTAGCGCCCTAGCCCACCGCCCGACCGCACCGCGTCCGCACGAGAACTCGGGAGAGCCGTTCGAACAACGGGCCCCTTGTTTCCTTGGTTTCGTCGCCGCCCACGGCGATCTCCGCGACCGCGACCCGCCGCCATTGCGGATCTCGCCAAGGAAGAAGGGCTCGGTTTCGCCGACCTGTTGGGGCCAGCCGGACCTATCCCTCCGCTCCCGAGGTGTTCTTCTCCGAGGGCTCAGCGTCTTCCTTATTCCTTCGTCATTCCTTTTCCCTTCTCTATGGATAAAATTTGTGGCGGGGTTTTGGATTTTGGAATGGTAATGGTCTGACTGGAAGTGCGGATTCGGTGGTGGTTGCTGTTTCTTGATCTCATCTGTATGTTATTTTGATTTGAGGTGTGGAGACAGATGATCTCAAGATTGCTCAGTCTCAGTTGACTATGGGAGGATAGGCTAACCTTGTTTTTGTGGGAAACAGAATGGCTGCGTCCACATCTCAGCATGCGCTTGTATCCATCAAATCGCGATGCGCCGGCAGCTTCGGTTTTGAAAAGAGAACCGGCAATGTGCGCTTTGTCTCATTAGGGAATTGCTGCCCCGGTAGCCGGAAATTGGGTTTGGTCTCTGCGTCAAACTCGCAATCTTCAGTGATGGAGCCGGTTCAGCTACCGCTGAGCCCCCAAAGCGGCCGCACCCCCAAGAAATCAAGTAATCGTCTTAAGTTCTGTTTGACTTAGCAATGCAGTAGTACATTTTGTTCTACCCGATAGCGTGATGCTATAAGGCTATTGTTCATGTGCTTGTAGGTGAAAGTGCGCTCATATTGATTCGGCATGGTGAATCACTGTGGAATGAGAAAAATCTGTTTACTGGCTGTGTTGATGTGCCCCTGACCCCGAAGGGTGTCGAGGAGGCAATCGAGGCGGGTAAAAGGATATGCAATATCCCTGTTGATGTAATATACGCTTCATCACTAATTCGTGCTCAGATGACCGCTATGCTTGCCATGATGCAGCATCGTCGTAAGAAGGTTCTCTTCCTTTTTCTATGCTAGATTGCCAGTAGAAATATATTATGAGTGAACATTTTCAATCAATTATGTTAAGAGGTTTTGACATTGGTGACTATATTAGGTTCCAATTATTGTGCATAATGAGAGCAAACAAGCTCACCAATGGAGTCAAATATACAGTGAAGAGACAAAGAAGCAGTCCATTCCTGTCATAACAGCATGGCAGCTGAATGAACGAATGTAAGGGTTCACTATGCTTTATAATGATTGTTTGATAATGTGTATTTCTAGTTCCGCTCTTGAACATCACACGGAATTTTACTGCATCTTCAAAGGTATGGTGAACTGCAAGGCCTCAACAAACAAGAAACTGCTGATCGGTTTGGCAAAGACCAAGTTCACGAATGGCGTCGCAGTTATGACATTCCTCCCCCAAATGGCGAGAGCCTAGAGATGTGTGCGGAGAGAGCAGTTGATTATTTCAAAGATCAAGTAAGGATATGATTTTTACACTGTTAATTCAATTGGACCTTTGGTATACCGCTGGTTTTGCATACTTCCGTTTTCCCTTTGCTTTACCAAACTATCATTAGACTCTAATTATCTCTACTTATACGTGTCATCTGTTATCACCCAATGTGATACAAAACTTAGGAGCCTGCATTTAGTTGTGTTTCCAGTTCGTAAATTAACATTTTTTTAGATGAGGTCTGCAACCTAGATATTTTTTTGGGTCTATAGATTGTACCTCAGCTTGCGGCTGGAAAGCATGTTATGATTGCTGCCCATGGGAATTCACTTCGTTCAATTATAATGCATCTGGACAAGTTGACTTCTCAAGAGGTGATATAATTTCTTTTCTAGTTTATTTTACACTTCACAACCAGCTTTCTTTTATTGAGATAGGTAACAAGACTTCTTTCCTTAGGTAATCAGCCTTGAGCTGTCTACTGGCATTCCTATGCTTTATATATTTAAGGAAGGGAAATTTATCAGGCGGGGGAGTCCAGCAGGACCTTCTGAGGCAGGCGTCTATGCTTATACCAGGGTAAGGGTCTTCTCTGTTTTCCAACTGGGAAGTGTTGGATGCAACAACATGCTTATTCCAACTTCACTGTTCAAAAACATAGCTTGCCCGTTAGCTGGCATCTAGAGCTGTTTCATATACCTACAACTATACTTGATTTAATCATAACTCAAAACAGCTGACAATGCCTTTTCGTCTACTCCAAACAACTCTAGAAAACAGCAATAGTGATTTCTGATGTCTTATTTATGATTAATGGGATCCGTCACATTTTTCATATATGTGTTTAACTTGGTAAATGCTAAAATTCACCAGTATTTATTATTTAATTTGGATGAATGACCTGTGTTAACTTTTTGAATGTTTCATAATTTAAATCTCAATCCCTCAAATTTTGGCTGCAGAGTTTGGCTCAATACAGACAGAAGCTTGACAGAATGAGTCAGTAACCATCTGTAAGTAAATATTTGTTATTTTCAGATATAGAAAAGTGTTATTCCAAAGAAATTGTGTTAATGTCCGTCCTTTACCTTTGATGCCCATTCAGGCTTTATTTCTGGCAGTGGCTAAGGCATTCTCATCAGTCGAATATGCGTTTCTTCCCCCAAAGAAGTGGTTTAAGTTCCATAATATTCAGCATTAGTAACCTTGAGATGTACCAGTTGCTGCAGTTGTAGCGTCTCCTTTTGTTTCTTTTGAAACCTTGCAGCATGTAACTGAGAAATTTTGGGACAATTTAGGTGGTGACCTGGAAAATACAAATGGGGATAAATTTTGATCAGCACTGTGTTCTATTTTCGTGTTCCCCATTCATAAGATGGGGATTCTTTACAATGATGCAGTAATGAAAAATTGTATTGGATTATCTGAGATGTTACATATGTCCCCCCCCCCCCCCATCATTTCACGAAGTCTTGCCCATTGGATGTGTTGAGTATGGTGACTTGTATTCTAGTCTTTTAATATTTAGAAATATGTGCTATAAAGAATTCTAGATGAATCCTAATAAAATCAGGATTCCTACTTTGGAGGAGGGCTAGGAGAACTATATAAAGCTATAATGCGTGGTCACGGAGAACCCAAGCAACAAAGAAAAAACACCATTTATTCAAAGGTAGAGGTGCACGAAAGGATTAGAGACTAGGTTATTCAATAACACTAGGTTCTTGTACAATGATGCAGTAATGAACAATTGTATTGGATTATCTGAAATGTTATGGCGTGATCAAAATATATGTTCCCCCTATCATTTCATGAAGAAGAGCCCATTGGATGTGTTGAGTACAGTGACTCATATTCTAGTCTTTTAGTATTTAGAAATGTGTGCTATAAAGAGTTCCAGATGAATCCTAATAAAATCAGGATTCCTACTTTGAAGGAGGGTTAGGAGAACTATATAAAGCTATAATGGGTGGTCACGGAGAATCTAACCAACAAAGCAAAGAAACCACTCATTCAAAAGTAAAGGTGCACGAGAGAATTAGAGACTAGGTTATTCATTAGCACTAAATTCTTGTACAGGGCAAGGATCCAAGGATCCTAAAAGATTCGATGTAATACCACCAAAATATAAAGGAGAAGAAAAGCGAGAAAGAAAGACAATCCAAGGGAGAATAAAAAATAAAGAAAAGTGTTGTCGTCAGACCCATTGGCTTTAGAAATGCCAAACAAATTAAGCGCTCACTGAGGTTCCCAGACCGTCCGGGACCGGCCGACACCATCTCACGTTTGGGTTTTCATCATCTGTTGGAAAATTACATTCTTATCTTTTTCTAACTTACCTCCTGCAATAGAAAAGCCATCAAACAGTGCAAGCCCACCCGTTGGACCAAAAAGTCCTAAAAGCCCATGGTGACTTATGAGTCATATAGAGAAAAGGGGAAGGACAGTTTTGGTAATGCACAAAGTCAGGGGCTGTCCAACTAGGCCATTATAAGCTAGCACAGTACAGGGAAAGCTTCGCTTTATTTTTCTTCCCTCAACCATGAGCTCATCCAGAAAGTAAAACCAACAAAAGGACCAATATCTTTCCTCTGCTCAACCAAGTATAGAGCACGAGCTAGTAAGAGAGCTTTGTCTCTCTATTGCTCGGCCAAACTAAGCCTCAGCACATTTCTTCTAGTTCAACCTTTCCCACTGAGAGCCAACCCAACCAAAGCAACACAGAGAGGTGGTGAGGGAGAGGGCCAGAGGCGAGGAGTTCAAGAAGCAAGGAAAGACAACGGGATGAGGAAGACGACGTAAGAACCATCGACGACTGCCGGGAACCCTGACCCTCATCATCGCCTCGTCCCTTTCTAGCATAGCAAAAGCAAGTAGATCCCCTCACACAAGCACCCCCACAGCCGGCTTAGCTGTGACACACCATCGGTGGCGAGCCCGTATGCGCCGTCGTGCGCCCTTGGAAAGGAGGGCATGCTCCCCGGTGCATGTCTCCCAACCAAGTTCTGTCGCGGCAACGCCTGTAGGCATTCCCAAGACCGGGTGTAGGCACAATTAGAGTAAGGCAAATTTAGCAGCTAAAACAAAATATGAGTAGTAAAAGGGGGAGGGAGGAGTACTATCCTAGTAGTAGGAGGAGTGACTAGCCGGTGGCAAGCTGTGGCCGGTAAGCTCGAACCCATAGGGGGAGCGGTGCCAGACATATGGTCGGTGCTAGGCACCGACGGCTAGCAGTGATGATTGTAGGGGCAGGCCAACGACCGGGAGGTCGACCCACGATGTCGGTAGCCGAGCCAGGGGCAGCGCTGGGGAAAGGTGGCGGTGCTAGCAGATTCAGCGTTAGGGGCACCACCAGAGGCAAGCCCGAGGACGGCGCGGCTGAAGCCCCCGAGGACGGCGATGCTAGTCGAGTTGCACTAGACAAAGAAGGGAGGCAGAGTGGCCGAAGGTAGGAGCGGTACCGGGCTCCCGGCCAGTAGCGTGCCATGGCCAGTGAGCCCAAGGGAAGACTGGCAATGGGACAGCGTCGGATCTAGCCATGGCCTGCTGGATCCAGGAGTAAGAGAGAGGAAGAGAAAGTGTGAGGAAGGAGGAAGGCGGGGGCGTGCGGAGGCGGGCCAACGGTGAACTCGGGGCCGGCATGCCCGAGCTCGACTGTGCGTCGTCGCATTGCCCGGAGCCAGGCCTTTCTGTTGAGTAAAATGAGGAGAGGGAGAGAGTAATGGGAGGAGGAAGAGAGAGAGAAGAGTTAAGGCCGTCCAGGTGAGAGGAAAAAAGAGAGAAAAGAAAAGGAGGAAAAAAAGAAAGAAAGAAAGGAAAGAAAAGAGGAGAGAAAGAAGAAAAATGGAGTTTTGGTACCCTGCGTGGCGGGTCTTTAACCCCGGGCGTTTTTATGCCAGAGTCGGGTTTTGTGCATAGGGTCATCGCCACTCGCTTAAGCACTAGTTTCGATATGATGTGTTGAGTTGGGTTAACATTTGTACCGGTGGAGGTCCCGGGACGGAGCCGTCCACGCATCGTCCTTGAGGTTAATCAGGCAAGTGTATGGTAGAACAGTGTATTGTGGTGAATGATTAGTATTTTATGTCTTCCATGCTATGTTCTACAGTACTTATGATTACGTGCTAATCATACTTTTATGAGTGATGTTTGTGATTAAATGTCAACACTAAAAGCATGTTGCATCATGCATTGTACTCATACACAGACAACAGGACCTAGTTCAGTAGGTACTCCACAGGAGTGGAGTTTGGATCCCCGTATAAAAGAGGACAAGGATTGAGTGGTTCATCAACGGGTGAACACTCTTCTATACTGGTATAAGCTATAGTTACAGACGCATCGCATCACATTGCATGAAAACAAAACAGAATAGTGATACAGTTACAGATACATTGCATTGTATAAAAGTGACAACAATGAAACAGTTACAGATATAGTGATGTACAGTTAACAGAAATGGGAAGTATTAAAGTGATGTGTTAATGCCATTGTTTTATCGTGTGTTTGCAGAGTCCCTGAACTTACCCTTGTTTTGTTTTTTTTTATGTGACCGTTGAGGACATCATGCACGGACAGGAGTAGCACATGAATAACTTTATGTACTAGCAGCACTTCACATATCAGCTTGTGGTAGCATGTTTAAACTCCTCTAATATGCTAGAATAACTGCTTTAAATGATATGGTGTAAGTGGTCGTTGCAGTATGAATAAAGTGGTGTTTGCTTAAAACGGTTAGTAGTTAAAAAGAAGAAAAGGTAATGCTATGCAATGATGGTAGCACACTATGCCCAGATGGTGAGTGGGTGTTATATTCGAGTGAGTTATGAGAGAGCGATAATCTTTTGTACTCTTTTAATGTTGTGCTTAAGGAGTTTACGGTCGGTTTCGTCAAATCTTTTATATCTCGTCGTTGTTGCTTTAATGTCGCTATTTTGATTCTCTTTATGAGATTTATCTTCTTCGTTTTTGATGTTGTGCACACTTGTATCGTATCTCATAAATTCTAATCCGATTCAGGAACTGTTACATATAAGAAACGATATCAAAGTGTACCAAGTGGTATCAGAGCGTAACAGGATGATCTCTGCTCATCTGATGTACATATGTGTGATCTTGCCAGCCATTTCACTTATTCGTCTGATGAGCAGATGACCTGCTCTCCAGCATTATCAATTTTTAACTCCAACAATAAGGACTCTTCTCGACAAAAATGAAGAATTTTCTTCCTTTAAAAGTGAAAGATTCAAAAACTGTACGCTTCAATCCAGAGGCGCAGAAAATCAACCAGCATATGGCATCTTCTCACTAGGGAAAGGTCGGTGATACAAAATTTTATGAATGTGAGGTCAAAGCATACGGTTGCTAGTTTGCTACTTGATACATGCAAACAAGCAACGTTCCCATGTGATAATAACCTGAACTTGCATAACCTAAGTTCACAGTTTGACTTCTTTTAGACTGCGAATTTTCTTATTGTTCATGCTATATTTACCACCCCCACACGTCCCCACTCCCTAGTAGGTAATGCATGATATTAAAACACCCATCATACTCTTAACATGGCTTATAATTAAACCCAACAATATCCTGACAAGAACAGAAGCATCCTAGGTAGTGTGATTTGATATCTAGAATCACGACGCTCATGACACACTCGCTTGCTAAATCCAAACACAAGCAAATTTTCTTCTCCAAAAGGCACCAAGAAGGCAAGAACCAAGGGCATCTAGCTCCCTGAATATCAGGAACCCAGTTCAAGCCCTCACAATTCCCTCCCTGCCACCCATTTTTACCCCCACCCACCCACACACACACATTTTACCCCCCCCCCCCCCCCCCCCCTTTTCTGCCCCCACTACACATTTCGCTCTCGCTTTGCCGGGGGGAAAACTGCCTTTTACGACAAGCTCCGGATGAGGGTCCATACCGTAAGCTGAATGTCAAATCACAATGTTCCCTGTGACATTCCGAAGCCAGCCTCGGTTGATGAATACGTCAAGAATGGCAAGAAGAAGAAGAAGGTATGTTATCGTGGCGGCCCGGTGAAATTGATGATAGATTGTACAATTGCGGCTGATTTTGGGGCCTGTTCTTCCTTCGGTTTTCAGTCATTCATGTCGAACATCTTTCGCAAGAAAGGGAGGAGCAGCACGGGAAGCTCGGACAAGAAGCTGCTCTCGTGGAGAGATATCGTCTTCGGTGCGTGCGGTTTGTTTCAGCGTTTGCTGTTTCATCAGCTTGGGAATTTCCATGGTTGACAGTTGCATTATGTTTTTGTAGATTTGGAAGAGAAATGCAGCGAGAGGACGGAGCTCTTGGATGCATCTCCTGCTGTCCGCAAAAGCTTTTCCGGTAATTGACTGCATGTATTGCCATGATTTTCTGTTCATTTGGAGAGAATGTGTGCATATGATGCAATTGAATTGCTGAGTTTGCTTTCGGTTTTCAGATCGGCATTGCAGCACACGAATTGAGAGCCTGACTCTAAGCTGCCTGGATTTACCCAATAGGCAGAATTTCGATACCCGGGAATACCGGTAACAAGAATTATTTTCATTTGATGCTTTAATGCTGATTGTTTTGTTGAAGGAAAAAAGTTTGTATACATTGTTTTTATCCGATGAGATTGGACCCTACTTGACAAATTTGCAGGGTGTTTGTAGGCACATGGAATGTGGGAGGGAAACCTCCTGATAGCAGCCTTAACCTGGAAGATTTTCTACAGATAGAAGGGTTACCTGATATATACGTCTTAGGGTACACAATTTTCCATTTTGTTTTACTTTTCGTGCATCCTCCGCAATTGTTCACATGATGTCCTGAAATACGTCTTAGGGCACAAAAATTTCCCATTTTGTTTTACTTTCCGTGCATCCACAATCATTGCATCCTCTGCAATTGTTCACATGATGTTGCATAATTCAACAAAACAAAAAAAAGATTAATTTGCCTGCACGAACGAACTACGGTTGAACATGAACATGGCAACATGAAATCATTCACATTGTTAATCAGAAAGCAGCATACTAACAGCAATGCAATTCTTTCGTCACTAGAAGACATGAAGAGTATATCTAATTCTGAGATTTTGCGTAGGTTTCAGGAGATCGTTCCTCTGAACGCAGGCAACGTGCTTGTCCTGGAGGACAACGAACCGGCGGCAAAATGGCTAGGTCTCATCTACCAAACTCTGAACAAGCCCCAGGACCAGTCCTCCGGGGATGAGCTGTCGCCGTCGGAATCCGCCGCTGCCACCTCCTCCCAGAGCTGTCAGAGCACGCGCGACACCATCCCCAAGTCCTCCAGTGGCGGCCTGCTCTTCTTCCAGAAGCCATCCCTCAAGGTCCTCAGCAAGAACTACCGCGTCGACAGCGCGCTGGTGAAGACATGCACCTGTATGTCTGACCCGTCCGCCATGCAGCGCCGGGCGCGGGAGATGCGGGAGTTCATCTACCGCGTCGAGGCGTTGTCGGGCTACGGTGCCGCCAAGGAGTTAGACGTGGCGAGCGCGCCGCCTCTTCCACCAACTGAAGGCAGCGAGCTCATGAGGAACAGCGTCAGCATGAACTACTGCCTCATCACGAGCAAGCAGATGGTCGGCATCTTCCTATCGGTGTGGGTGAGGAGGGAGCTCGTGCAGTACATCGGCCACCTCAGGGTGGACTCTGTGGGCAGAGGCATCATGGGGTGCCTTGGAAACAAGGTGCGCGTCTTCTTGAATGTGTGTTGCTCATGCGGTCATGCCCAGGTTCGTGAGCCAGTGCTCGGAAATCACAGTGGTTTTTGTGGTTCAGGGCTGCATTGCGATGAGCATGACGCTGCACCAGACGACTGTCTGCTTCATCTGTAGCCACCTGGCGTCCGGCGAGAAGGAAGGCGACGAGGTGAGGAGGAACTCTGACGTTGCCGAGATCCTCAAGAGCACACAGTTCCCGCGGATCTGCAAGGTGCCGGGCCAACGGATTCCTGAAAAGATCCTTGACCACGAGTAAGCCATCATTGACGGAGATCATATGCTAGGCTGCAAGGCACAACACTACATCCATGGTTAGTACTTACAATGGTGAATTTGTGTGCAAGTGCAGCCGGATCATATGGCTTGGAGACCTAAATTACCGAGTCGCTTTGGGCTACGACGAGACGAAGACATTGTTAGAGGAGAATGACTGGGATACCTTACTTGGCAAGGATCAGGTTTGAACCGAGAATTTTCAGATGTGCTACAGTAGCATGCAGTAAAAACCTGTTCTCAAGTTAGCGCCCTCCTTGTTTGGCAAAATCTGTTGACAAGATGGTATTCTTGATCAGTTGATGATTGAGAGACAAGCAGGCAGAGTGTTCAAAGGGTGGAAGGAGGGCAAGATCTACTTCGCGCCAACATACAAATACACGCAGAACTCTGACACGTACGCAGGGGAGACCGCCAAATCGAAGAAGAAACGGAGAACACCTGCATGGTACAAATGAATATGCACTGATCTGAACTTCGAACATTCAGACATGCCAATTCTGACAGTTAAAAAAAAACTAAAATTTCTGATGGTTCCATGTGAATGTAGGTGTGACCGGATATTGTGGCACGGCCAGGGGATAGAGCAACTGCAGTACATCCGAGGCGAGTCAAGGTTGTCCGATCACCGGCCTGTTTGCAGCGTGTTTGTGATCGAAGCTGATGTAGATAATGGAAGCAAGATCAGAAAGGGTTACTCAACTCTGGATTCCAGGATCCATTGCGAGTCGCCAATACCGCAGAGACGCAGCTTCTATGACTTTTGACTTGTCATAGAGGTTTTGTCTCTTGCATGCTATAGCTTACAATTTTGAAGACTAGCACTATGCCGTTACTAACTGAAGAAGTACATGGTGGTTTCTGACCAAACTACAATATGTTGTCAACCCCTTAAATTTTGATAGAACATAGTGAACAGTGGAGTTTAAGGGTTTTGATACAAAGTGCGAAATACTTGTCTTGAATCGCCATAAGCTTTCGTTCTGATTTTGCTACGAAGTCTAAAAAAACTGTAGCAAGATAATATTCACATTTTCTTTTAAAAAAACCACAGAATATAGCAGACACTCAAACACAAGTAACTGGGATAAATTCAGAAGAGCATGGCCACGAGAAAACTGAGGGAAAGTATTGTATTGTTCTTTATCATCTGATAGATCTCATATGTTGCTAAAAGGTTCTTCAAATAAGGTCACGACGGTTGTGAGATAGAGTGGTGCCGACTACAAAACAAGTCAGGCATAACATTCCTTGTGTGTGTTAAAGAGTAGTCATCACATTTGGCATGTATGTTTCATGGTAATACTTCACGGATTAGATGAACTGCCACTTTTATCTGCTGAAGCATTGCCTTCTCCTGGCAAGCTTGTCAATTCAACTGTTCTTGATTCAGGCTCTGTTTCTTCCTCCTTTTCAGATTCAGACTCTGTTTCTTCCCTCTTTTCAGAGTCAGTATCTGTTTCTTCCTTCTTTCCAGATTCGGCCTCAGCTTCTTCCCTCTGCAGATTCAGTTTCAGTTTCTCCCCTCTTTTCAGGTGCAATCTCTGTTTCTTCCCTCTTCTCAGATGCAGTCTCTTCAGTCTTCAAACCCGAGCTACATTGTTGGGGCTTGTGGTAGTTCATCAGCTATGGCTCGGAAGCAATAGCAGAATTCTCAGGGCTCCAAAATAACGCCAACTTGTTGTCATCTTCTCTCATCCTAGCAGCATATTCATTTATGTTAAAAGTAGCCTGGTTTCTGCCACCATTTATGACTGTGGCTTATGACTTTTAAGTTATTTGTGAGAATGAGTATAAAATAGTAGAAACTCATGTACAATTTTAGTTGATATAAATAAAGTCGCTGCAGTGTGTACTATAATCAACATGCACACACTGCATTGAAAAAACACTCTGTTTAAAAGTTAGTTATTATAGAAAAGCTGAAAAATAGTTTTTAGAAGCTAAAAAACAATACCATTGATGGGCCTGAGAGCTGCATCAAAGCGCAAAAAGCTGTTGCTTGAGGCCTTTTCCTCCCGAAAGAAAACGGAAAGGAAGAGCTGCATGACGCCCCTCTGGGACCTTGCCGTGGCAAATAAAGCAGTGAAGGATTGTTTTCTTGAGTTGGGCCTGTTCACTGAAGCTGTGAGTCACAAAAGATAGAATGTACCTAGGAGTAATAATGCTAGATATCATCACATAATGATGAGCTGCTACCTGTAATAACTAGACATTATACTGGCTATATTTGGGGCATAATTGCTGGAAACAATCGGATTGATCGTTTTGGCTTCAGCTTTTAGCTTCTAGTTTATTTTTTATTATTTATAAATTTCGTCTTTTTCTGAACTTTTAGCTTTTTGTTGAGTTTTTTTGCCCGTTCTTTTTTTCCCGTATTTGTTTGTATTATACGTAATGGGTTAACATATTTTTTAATTTTTTAAATTTAATTATGCTAAATAAGCCTCTGTCAGTTACAGTGTTTTTTCAGTCAGCTACATTGCTTTTCAGTCATAAACCATCAAAAATAAGCCCAAGTGATCACCACTGAAGGAGCCCGTCACACGGTTGAAACCTGTCATTCTTAAACTCGAGTATAGGGTGTATCATTCACAGTAACCTAGTACAGTAGTCAAAGTAGACAATTGTTTTATGCCATTTGTGAACTGTTCTTTTTTTATTCCAAGGGAAGAAGAATCTTGCAAACAAACGGAGTAGACTTCTTGCAAATGTAGTATCATTCATCTTAGCGTAATAAACTTTGCAAGATCTAATGCTTCTAAAGTGGAGATAAAGTTCTCCCTTTTCTTTGCCTTGTTCAAATACATCCTTTGATGTAGACAGACTTGTACTCATCTTATTTCTCGAAAAAGATTGGTCCTGTTGAGAAACAAATCTCCAATAGGTATATATGATTCAGCCTCCAAGATTCCCAATTAAAGACATGTTATAATAAACGTGAATAATTTTTTTCAGTTACTGTTGTGAACGAGAGAAACTGTGTGCGCCGTAGGTGGTTCCCAGTTGCAGAGAAGAGATTCGACAGTGTTTTCGTCCTAATCTGATGTCAATCTCACCTGCCTCTGGCCAGCTTAGTGCAAAGCGCGCCTAATTCGAGGAATCTTATGAATGATTGATCAAACTGTCGTCATGTTGCTAACCGCTTGCAGGCTATATAGTCTTAACAAATTGTGAAGTCAAGCAAAGCATCTCTGCACTCCCCAATCGTGAGCAGCTGTTATACCTTTCTTTGGAGCAAACTATCGAGTGAATTTTTTTGACTGTGGTTTTAGCTTTTGGCTTATAGTTTTTGAATTATGGCTGTTCATGAGAGACAGTATGCAGAGAAAAATAGTCACATGCAATTTTGATCGGTCTAAATTCGGATATAGTATCTACTACAATCTTCCTATAGATCCCGTTTTGAAAAAACACACATTTTAAAAGCTTGTTAATGTAGCAACCTAAGCCAAAACTTAAGCATAAGTAGAAAAGAATCCACCCAAGGTCAGAGCTGCGCATACATTGCGTTCTCATCTGCTTCCTCTAAAAGACTAGTGTTGGGGGATGGCCCACGCTTTGGCCCAATCGGCCTATTACATCAAAAATGCCCACTAATCATACGGCTATTTGTTTGGCCCAAGAGGACCATCACAAAGAAAATGATGTGACTGCTTCTACAACAATATAGCTAGATAGAGGTATTTATATAAGCAACCTTTTCATAGCTATAAGTATGTGACTCAGGGCACCATAAAAGGAGAAGTCCCGCTTTTAAAGAGAGATAACCTTATGTAATACACATTTCTATCTCCCATCTTCATAGTTTCTAAGGCTTTGGGCAGCCTCTTTATGGTCTCCCCGTAGTCCCATTGTTCACCATTTGGTCTATCATCACAATAGTTGTCGCCGTCTATGGGGACCAGCGTAGAAGTTGTGAGCCAAAGAAATAGTGTTCGGACACAATGGCACCAAAGAAGTGACGACATCGACTCCTAAGCGGAAGGGGAGCACCACAACTGAGACCCCCTGCTGCGAGGCAAGGGAGCCAGTCTACGAAGGCCCCCTGCACCAATGGCAACGACACACTGGTGCAGTGGCATCCCGACCCATGATAGGTAACGAGGGTGGCTCTTCGGCAGCTGCGCCAACAATGGAGTGGAAAGTATCACAAATGGAGGACCCGATCATGGCGGCCAACCAAAATGTCCAAGTTCGTACCGCCCAAGCAGTGGTCTTTGTCGGCATCAACACCATCATCGTCACCACACATGGAGCGGAGAGCGTCCTCCCTCCAGCACCGAGCATGGGCGAAGGCCCCCTTGAGGCGATCCTCAGAATGCTACAGCGGGAGTTGGCAGACCTGCGAAGAGCCATACGCGAGATGCGGGAGAGTCGCAGTCAGACGACACCTGCCATAGCAGGGCGAAGCGGCCACAGAAGGGACAGAGGGTCACAAGGCTGATGTTCGCAATGCCTCTCAGTGGGTGGACCCCGAGTCCCCTCTACACAGGCTTACAGCTAAACGCTTGGCCGAAAGACTTCAAGATACCCACGGTGGAGCCGTACCAAGGTGACATGGACCCCTATAAATTCGGGGGATTTGCTCATGTGCCCTAAAGTTTAATGGCGTTTGCTGATTTGCCCCATGATGTCTCACTGACATATGGGCCCTGGACCCGCATGTCAGTGAGACATCATGGGGCAAATGAGCAAACGCCATTAAACTTTAGGGCAAGGGAGCAATTTTTCCTATAAATTCCTGCGTGTCTATGAGACAACCATTGAGGCAACAGGGAGAGACGACTCAATGAAGGCGAAGGGGTTGCCGCTCGCTCTTTCGTAGAGTTGCACTCTCCTGGTTTTTTACCATCTCCCCCAGCTCAAGTATGCATGGGAGCAGATCTGAGATCTTATGCACAACAACTTCCAAAGCAACTATGTGGAGTGAGTCAATGCTGACTAGCTCTTCGTGGTGAGACAAGCACCACGAGAGAAGTTACGGGCTTACTTCAGATGCTTCACCTAGATCTGCTACCAAGTGAAGGATGTCAACGATATGACCATCATCAATGTTGCCATCTGTGACTTCCAGAAGGGCCCGCTCATGGAGTACAATGCGTAAAAGCCTATAAAAATGGTGGTCAAACTCTTTGACAAGATAGAGGAGTATACAAGGTAGAAGAGGATGTGACGTGGCACAAGACGGAGGCTACGCCACCCGCCCCTAAGGCCAAACTCGTTGCTACCGCCACGAAGGAGGGCTCCAACCAAAAGTAGCAAAGGAGGCACTAACCCAGATACGTCCTCAGCATCGAAAGAGATGTAGAGAGCGCTGCCCCCAGAGGTCATCGCCGCAGTTGAAGGGGCGCGGTCAGGAGGACTCCCGATAGCAAGGACCATGGTGCGAGGTGCACAACCGAGGAGACCACCTCATCCATCATTGCCCCCACTATCATAGCACTCTGTGAAAGTGTAGCTAGAGAACACACCCAAAATACAAGGGTGTCTGTAGTGGCGCAGGTACAACTGCCCCTAGAGGTACCACCCGTCCAACCCCCGACCAACCATCCTGTGAATTTAGGCCCCAAGGCCGGTCCCCATAGGGTGATCAATGCTACCATTGGTTGGTCATCCCTCAAGTTCCCCTCCGAGAGACTACGGAGGGCCTACGCGTGTCAGATCCACCACGTCGCCATGTACCCCGCACAGGTGGTCCCGAAATGGGCCTGGACCAACATCACATTCAAGGCGGAGGACGTGTCAGGGGTAGATTTCTCCCACTAATTAAGAACCCTGGTAATCGATATTAGCATCGTGTGTTCTGATATGTGACTGGTCCTGGAGGACGAAGGCAGGTTCGTGGACCTACTATTCACTAAAGGTCGACGTCGCAGAGTCCAGTGTGGCGAATTCAGAGCAAAGGCCGACGTCGCGAAGTCCGGCGTGGCGAAGTCGGAGTGAAGGCCAACGTGACGAAGTCGGAGCAAAGGCCAACGTCACGAAGTCCGGTGTGGCGAAGTCAGACCGTAGGCTTCAAGGAGAGTAGCCTCGTAGTTCATACTCCTGTGCATGGCTGTGCATGTAGCCCACGCTTGCGCCAGAATGCAGTGGCAGATGCGGAGGCCAGAGTGAAGACGACGGACACAAACTTCGCCCACGCGGTGCTTGAAGCAGAACGGGAGGGCGCGCTGAGGCGAGGCATGCAGTTACTACAACTACTACACACCTTCATGCTGAAAGCTTTGAATCCTGGATCCTCATTGTCTTGGAATGCAACATGATACACACACATAGTATCTGGTCACATACGGCATGTGCTGTATGTACTCAGGGGAAAACGAGCCAATGTCAAGTACTTATCTGGGGCACTTGTGATGCTTCTATTCAACGCCGAGAAGCCAATCCGTTGGTAGCCCTCTCTAGCGATTTTTCTTGCGTAGCTTCTTGCTCGACCCATACAGACGGCATCAACTGTTGTGGCATAGCTACAACAGTGAGTACAATATACTCTTTTCCATGGGAGACATAGCAAAAAGAACTGGGAGAGAGAGCTAGTGGTAAAAATGAGTGGATATGTCCTTCTTATACCCCTCTTGGGAGTTTATATACCTACCCTTTAATAATTATAAGAGGTAGAATTACATTGGTATATTTCTCTATACTATTATGCCTATTATATATTAGATCAGTTATAAGACCTAGTTATAAAGATTGGACCACCACTACAACAGTACAACACACTTACACACTATTTACTCTGTAACCAATAATTTGATCTGTCCTTTATGGTTTTCTTAATTCAGTATCAGTAGTTCACAACAAGAGGTCACGAGCTCGCACGCTACACACGAGATTATAGAGCGACATACGAGCAGGTGCACATGTTTGCACGCTGCACAAAATCTTCTTAAGATCTGAAGTAGTACGTGCTACTATTATTCTGTCTTCGGATCGCTGAAGCCTTGAAGAGGCGAGGGAGGAATAATGCTACTGACAGTCTACCACTCGACTCACGAGAGGCTCTCTTCTACTGAAGGTTGGTGGAGTAGCGGCGTGCTTTAAATAGCCAATGGCGCAGAGCAGCCGCGTTTTAGGACTCGAATCCTGGAGGTGCGAGGTCTAAAAAAAAAGAAGCACTCATACAGTTATATGGCACGATTACACAAGGTTCTATTCTTTGAGGTTTATAGTTTAACTTTTTATAGTAACTAATTTTTAAATAGACTATTTTTTTTAAAACCGATCTATAAATAGATTATAGTAGATAATATTCTGACTTTATCCATATCAAGCAAAATCATATGCGAGGATCTCTCCGTGCTCTCTTATGAACAACCAGCCTTAGAAAGATGTGTCGGTTGATCGCTAGGTGGTGTTCGAACTAGCTTTTAGCTTAATCTTATGACTTTGCCTTTTGGTTGAAATTGTAAGTAGTAGATGTTAACCTTTTTTGAGAAAATAAAAAAAATAAAGAAACCGTTATATCGTCACGGACAATACAAAAGAATAAAGAGAAAAAACTAAAATAACTAGAATAAATAAAAATTAAAAACTAATATGGTTTAAGTACCTCATTGCTTAAATAACTTGATGCCATTTTTATCAGCCCCGCGAAGAGAATTGTTCGTTTGATCACCGGCTCAGGCCGCTTCGGCGTCCGGGCCGCTAACGTCCCGTGATATCTCACAAAATGGCTTAGATTGTGAATTCGTGCTCTCCCATATTAAGGAGACTTCTGACCAAATGGAAGGAACACATAAAAAGTCGTTTTAGCTACACAGAAGACTGATTTTATTGATTGCGTCGGCAATCACGGCCCCTTAAGTCCACATCATCCGTATGGAGTTCGTGACTAGGCTGTCCGTATCGCGTGGAGTAGAAGGGAGTTTTCCATTAGGGCCCACGTCTTTTTGACTTCGCAATTTTAACCACAGTTAACTAATGAATGATTGGGTTGTTCACCCTTTTTTTTATAAGATTTGGATTGCGTTGTTCTACTTTACACGAGCAAGAGTTTTGCTGAGAGGACCGCTAGCTGTAGGCTATTGTTGTTGTGTGAAGAACGCCAATAGCCGACAGAATTTGCGTCTGTGTAAAGCTGATGGCACGATAGATGCAGACAATAGGTCAGGAGCTGCGGCGCGTGGCTGTGCGTGAAGGAGAAATGATTTTTTATTTAAAAATATAGAATTATACTTGTATTTTAATTTTTTTATAAAAGTAATTCCGTCGTCCAATCGTTGAGCGACTGAACCTTTCGCCCAAGAGTCGAGCTGCACACAAGCTAGTCACCCAAAGTCGTCCAACGGTTGGACGATAGGTGTTGTCGCCCAACCGTTCGGCGATAGCACCTTCCAGTCACTAATCACTAATTTTCGATCACGTTGTTCACTTCGATCATTCACTAATTTTCGAACACGATGTTTAGACCATAACATTTCGACCATTCACTAATCTTCGAACACGATGTTTACACCATGACGTTTCGACCACGTTGGTTTGACCTCGTTATTCTTTCCCACCACGTTGTGTTGACCACGTTGCTTCGATCACGCTGATTGACCACGTTACTTCGACCACGCTGGTCGACCATGTTGTTTCGACCACGTATCTAACGTCCGACCGTTGGACGACTGCATCCTTATCGCCCAATGACAGAGCTACTGTCTGCCTGTCGCTCAGCCGTTGAGCGACATGGTCCAGTTGCCCAACGGTTGGGCGACTGAAAGCTATTTTTATAAAAAAAGTAAAACACGGGTATATTTCTGTATTTTCAAATAAAAATGGATTGTTTAAAAAACTCAAGGAGAAAGAGGGCAGAGAAAAGGTTAAAAACATCGGAAATTGATGTGAATTGAATGATTGGATGCGGCATGCGCAGATGAACTAGATTAGGGTGTGTTCTTTTGGAGAGTGGCTTATGGCTTAAAATTTTGAATTCTAGTTGTTCGCTAGAGGTGGTACGTAAAAAAAAGTTACATATAATTTTGACCGATTCAGCTAAATTCAATATATGTTTTTACTATAATCTTTTTATTGACCTCATCTTAAAAGAATACAATATTTGAAAGCTAGCTATTGTACCATATGTTATAGGATGGATTTTTCAGACTTATGATTTAAAATATTTAAAGTTTGTCCGTACGTGAGATGATATAAACCGCACAAATACTCGTACCACCGCACGTCCATTCCTTCCCCCCGACTCCCCACCTCCTGCCTCCACCCAAGTTATTCCTCCTCTCCTCCGTCCAATGTCAGGCACAGTATCTGCCCCTGAATCCACACGTAATTTACTACTAATCGTACTTACGACTACTAGTTGTTGTTAGGTTAGTTTTGGAAAGATGCGTGTTTATTCATTGAGACGTGCTAATGGTGCCAATTTGGGGGCTCCGGTGTCCACCCATTCATTTATAAATTTCAGGGTAGGATTAGCTCACCCAGAATTAACAAGCATATCTAAACTGGCGTCTGATCGAGATTAATTTGGCGTCGCAGAGCGCGATGATGACGCCCGATGCCTATCTTCTCGATCAGCAACGCTCCTAGATTAATTCAAGTGGTATCTTTGATTAATGGGTTCAGTTGTGGGACAGGTTAATCTTGGTTTACCTGGTTGTTTAGACTTAGACTTTTTAATTTATACCTTAAAGCTAGCTTTTTAACTTAATTAGCTTATAAACACCTAACTTTTAAGCAAAGCCAATCACAGGTCATTGTCCTGTTTGTTTAGGCTTTTCCTTGTATTAGCTTATTTTCTTCAATAATGAATGTTTGAAATATACTTTCACAAATAAGCTAAGAAGGTATCAAAGTCACACATCACAGTTTGAGAATCACACATGAATATGTAATTAATCATGCATGAACATATAACAATTTCACAAACAACGCAGGCAGGAATGGGACGGCGAGTTTATATGGGCCGAGGAAGGACGACGGTGGCAGGCGCGGGGATGAGGGATGTGGCGACATTGGGGCAAGGGAGGCTGCGTCGATGGGAGAGGCAGCAGTGTCGGGGTAGGAAAGGCGGCATCGGTGGGTGGAAGGGAGGGGTGTGGAGGCGTCGTCGGTGGAGGACAAGAGGGGAGGCGGCGGCGTTGGGGATGGAGAGGGGAGGGAGGGGAGCTTTTGGCTTTCAGGTTTAAAGTGGCTTAAGTTTTTTATAAGCTAGTTAAAAAAACCATCACTTTATTTAGCCTTTGACTTTTTAGCTTTTAATCCATATAAAAAGCCTAAACAAACACAACTACAAAATGTCGAAATAGTACAAGCATATTTTGCAGTTCCAGAATTCAGATGCCCCCGCCGGTTCCTTAGCCTCGTCTCGTTGAACTTGCACAACTACAAAACACAAACACAAAAACCAAAATGTCACATCCTAGGCCACGCCTGGATTTATTTTACATGTACGGCCCACATAATTCGAGGTTTCTTGATAGCTTTGAACTGGTGGTCGATAATCCATCTTAGCGGATCACCTTCTGTTATCTCATCCACAATCCGTCACATTGGGGGAGACCACCAAATCTGCTGATTTTTAGACCAAATGATACTATTATATTCGACAAACCATGTGCTGATCAAAAGAAACGAGCGGTCGTAAATGAGAACGCAAGCTATCCTATGTACCGCAAAACAAAGGAGAACAAACAACTTGGTTTTCCTTTGGTTTACTTGTTGGGCAAACACGAAGCCAGCCACCCAAAGCAACTGATGATTCGTGCGACACGAGCCGAGCAAGCACGCCAACCGTGCGCGGAAAATGCTTCGATTGCGGTGATCATTTAGGCTTTTTTCGTGACTTATGGCTGAAAAGTACTGTAGCTGACTGAAATAAATACTGTAGCTGACAGATACTTATTTAACATAATTAAATTTAAAAAATTAAAAAATATAAAAAATATGTTAACCCATTACGTATAATACAAACAAATACGGGAAAAAAGAACCGGCAAAAAAGCTCAACAAAAAACCAAAAATTGAGAAAAAGACGAAATTTATTAATAGTAAAAAATAAAACAGAAGGGCATGTTTGGTTAGTGCCTTAGCTTGTCATGCCTAAGCTTAGGCAATGTGTGGTTAATAAAATCGAAGCCACACTTGTGGCAAAGTTTGGCAAGAAACTGAGTCTATGACGTGTGGGATCGGGTGCTAAGAAAGTGTGGTATACCACAGTTATATCAGTGAATCAAACAGCTACCTAAAAACTTATGGCTAAACAACTTTTAATTATGAACCAAACAGACTCTAAAAGCTGAAACTAAAACTATCACAGACTTTGTTGCCGGAAACGCAGAGATTCCCGGCAAGACGTGCCCGCACACGTAACCGCGCGCGCCCACACGCACAACACAAGGCACGCGCGTGCGCGCCGCAGCAGGCGGGCGATTTGCTCGTTCCATTTTGCTCCGCGTCCGCTGACCTCGCACCCAGAAAAGGCGTCGCGTTGCGCGACGACGCCCACATGGATCGGCGTCTCGGGATCTCCAGCTCCAATCCGCAGGGCATCTCGTCCCCACCATGTCAACGTCATGCGCCGTGCTGCCCACGCCGTGGTCGCGTTGCTCGCGAGCTCCAATTTGCTCAGATCTTTGGGGGTTGGTTGGTCCAGGAATTGTGCGGTTGTGCTTGTCGTACCCTTTAGGCCCTGTTTGTTTCCACTTAAAATTATTATAATCTAGTTTATAATCATAAGTGGAAACAAATAGCTCAGATTATAAGGTAACTTATTATAATCTAATAGCCCAGATTATTGTAATCTAATAAGCTCAAAAAAGGAGCTTATTTCAGCTTATAGATCCACCTTTTATCTTAATGACCATAAAACTTTAGAAATATTACCCACCTTTGCCATTCATCCATCCCCCAACTCCCGTACCTCTCTCTCAAGGGCATTGTGGTCTTTAAACATTCGAATACAACAATCCATAACTCTGATAATCCAAGCTGCCAAACACCTGAAGCTTATTTTCCACTAGCTTATTATAAGTTAGCTTATATAATCTCCCACCTATAAGCTAGATTATAATAATCTTAAGTGGAAACAAACAGGGCCTTAATCGGAGCAAAATTTATGGGCGTTTTTGCGAGAGGATGCGCCTTTATTGTCTTGCGAGGTTGCCCGGGAAATAATAGTCTCTCCCTCGTGGCCTCCATAAAAAAAATTTGGTAAAAAGCAATATATCAGAATTAGCATAAAAATAGGAAAGATTTGAGCTCTTGATTACATATAAGGAATGGGTTTGTAAATCACTACTGATTTACACTTGGCAAACTCGATAACCACCTAAGTAGCCTACGTGGATCATATAGGTTTCATTTAGTGAGAAATGGTAGGGCTAGTAGTCACGGGCTGATGGCACTGGCAGATCACTGCAATGGTGGAGCAAGATACAAGCTGTGGGGTCAATTGAGTATAAGTTATTCCTTTTTTAGATAAAAGATATAAAATCCGGTCTCTATATCCATATGGGATATACGCAGCCAGAGTATAAGTTATTCCTAACAACATTTTTACACAAATCAAGAGTTCTAAAGATTTTAGAGCAATTGACTCCACGGGATTTAAGCCGCCCCAATGGACATGGCATGGCTTATTCAGCAACATGTTATAATCCTCATTCTATAGGTGCTTTAATGCCCCCAATACGCATCCTTGTGTTTTTTCAATTTAAACAATATTTTTTTCTTTCTTTACCGCTTGCCTCCTTTGGTCTGTAACATCTAATTTTTGATGGAGCAATTCTAACATTGCAATCGGCACACCTGCCTCATGTGGAAAAGCCAGAACATACAAAACAATCAAACGTGGATGACTCGCTATTGAGAGGTTGATTGAAACCAACAAAGTTTGAAATTTCCTCTCATCTTGCCATATTTCCTCCTTGTGTTGCTATCCAAGAATTGATGTTTTTTTACCTCAGTTTTGACCCAAATAAATAGCATAACGAGACGGACTCCCCACTATACTGTCACGTGGCTGTGCAGGGCGATGGAAAATGATTGGCCAATAATAAACTCATCGATTGTATACTTGCTCGTAATTTGACCTGCAAACGGAGAGCGATATAATTGAGGCGGTACTACGATTCAATATTGTCCTTTTTAACGTCTAAATCGATGTGCCCACAACTAGGGCCCCGCTCAAGTTTCTGGTTTTTAGACTCTAAAAATTATTTAAAATATATCGACTTCTTAATTTTAATTTTTTAATTTTTTTTATTTATTTTGCCTTTTATTTTTTATTGTTTATAGAGATATAACGATGTTTTTTATTTTTTAATTAAATGACTCAAAAAATGTAACAATCGTTACAGTGCAATTTTAGTCATCAGCCGACAACAGCAACTGTAAACAGGATGGAGTGACCCCTATACCAGGAACAGTTCAAAGTCCAACTCAAACTTGTTTCCGCCAAATTCACGCCACGGTTTTCGGTTAGGTGCAACACCAGCCGCTCCTGATTTTCTCACCCAACGAAAGCAACAGGACGATTTAAAAAGAAGATGAAATAAATTCAAGGTTTGGTAGTAAGCAAACTATAACAAAGTACACAGAGTGCAGTTGAAAGGAAGAACTTGGTAGAAAATAAATTCACGAAAAACAACCTCTGCAATGCCCAGATTATCTCTTTTTTCAGGAAAACAAGTACTCAAATTAATCAACCGAAATGTAGTCAAACAGCAGTACCAAAATTCATGGGGAAAAACTCAAATGGATGCATACGAAGAAGGAACTATTCTTTTTTGCTGCGGCTGATATATAATAACAATTTATAGAGAAGTCGTACAGAGAAAAATGCTCTAAAGTAATTTTAATTCATCTAGATAAAGTTATTGTAGTGTATATAATTCACCAGTAAAACTTGATTTGAAAAGACACTCGATGTAAGTCGAATACAGTAGAAAAAGTAAGAAATTAAAGCCGAAAAGGCGTGGCCCTTTTAACCCTTTTTCTGTAAAAAAAAATTAGTAAGAAGGCTTTAGCTCTTGGTGCAATCCAAAAGCCGAATTCCGACGGCAGCGCATTTTTGGAAGCCAAACCCATCCCACCATCATCCAATCACACGCGGCCACGTATGCGGAAACAGTGCAACGAAGGACACTCTTGTCCGGAACACACGTGGCGGACCCCGATTGGCTGCAACTTGCAATCCGCGCGTGCTTTCTTACGTGGGCTGACGACATAGACGAAAGCAACAGCTTATTTTCAAAATTGCATAATTGAGAGGAAGGAAATTGCAAGGAACAGCGAGGAAGAAAGAGATGCTCGCTTTGCTTTGCTTGCACGGCCAAAGCCTGGCGCTATATAAAGCCATGGGTATGAGGCCACTTCTTCCTCAGAGAGACGTCTCATCCCACCGCAAGAACACGAAGCCCACAAGCCACATCCCATTCCACTTTACGGTGAGCCTGAGCGATCCGAGCAGAATCATCAGAATCAGCAAACAGGTTTGTTCTCTGAACTTCTCTGGTCTTTTTAGCAGCAGGGACACACAAGAAAGGTCCTGTTCAAGACGGCCTTCTTTTGGGTTTATTGGATCGAAAGAAGCGTTCTTGTGGGGGATTTTTTCTCACCTCAAAGCTCTCCTAGAAGGAACAGAGATCCAGAGACTTTTCTCTTCTGGATTCTTGTCATTTTTTAGCCTTCCTTTGCTCTAGTAACACCAGAAAGGGTTCTTTTGCAATACCCTTCTATTCATCCTCTCTGTATTTTTCCCCCTTTGCACAACCCAGTCCCCTTGTTTCGCTGCTTTTACTGAGGAACAGGGCTAATTTCCAGGCTTTTTTTTCTACCTCGATTCTTGCATCAAAAAAGCTTCTTTTTTTCTCCTCTTCCATTGGTAGTTCTCTCTGGCCTTTTCTTCTTCATCTTCTACCTCTATCTAGTCCTCATGGCCGCAGCTATAGATATTTACAAGTATAATACTAGCACGCACCAAATCACCACCACCACCTCTGCTTCGGATCAGGAGCTCATGAGAGCACTCGAACCTTTTATCAGGAGTGCTTCCTCCTCGTCCTCTTCCTCCCCCTACCACTACGAGACTTCTTCTTCCACGACCCAAGATTCTTACATGCCCACACCAACGTCTTACACCTCGCTCACAACGCCGCCTCTCCCTACTACCACCGCCAAGTCGTTTTTCTCGCAGCTTCCACCACTGTACTCTTCGCAGTATGGCGCTTCCGCGGCGTTGGGCATAACCGGGCCGATCGGGCTGACCCACCTCGGCCCGGCCCAGATCCAGCAGATCCAGGCCCAGTTCTTAGTACAGCAGCAGCAGCAGAGGGGCCTGTCTGGCGCGTTCCTTGGGCCGCGGGCGCAGCCGATGAAGCAGTCCGGGTCGCCGCCGCGCGCGGCTACGGTGGCTGTGCAGTCGAAGCTGTACCGCGGCGTGCGGCAGCGGCACTGGGGTAAGTGGGTGGCGGAGATCCGCCTCCCCAAGAACCGGACGCGGCTGTGGCTCGGCACCTTCGACACCGCCGAGGACGCCGCGCTCGCCTACGACAAGGCCGCCTTCCGCCTCCGCGGTGACCTCGCCCGCCTCAACTTCCCCTTGCTCCGCCGCGGCGGCGCCCACCTCGCCGGCCCGCTCCACCCCTCTGTCGACGCCAAGCTCACGTCCATCTGCCAGTCCCTCGTCGCGTCCAAGAACCCCACCTCCGCCGCGGCCGCCGAGTCAGCGGCCTCCGCGGCGGAGCCGGAGTCCCCCAAGTGCTCGTCGTCGACGGAGGGTGAGGAGTCGATCTCCGCCGGCTCTCCCCCGCCGCCTACACCGCCGTCTCCGCCGGTCCTGGAGATGGAGAAGCTGGACTTCACGGAGGCGCCGTGGGACGAGTCGGAGACATTCCACCTGTGCAAGTACCCGTCCTGGGAGATCGACTGGGACGCCATCCTCTCATGAACAAGCAACTACTTCTAGTAGCAGTCTTCTTTAAGCAAGTGTATTTTTTCTTTGGATTTTGCAGCTGCAATGGCTGGATGGCATTTTAGACGTCGGCCATGGCATCTACGAGTAGCAGTAACTAGTAGCCAGTGGTGTTAGTAGTATGGTTGTTACTATACGTCGTCGTGTAGCGTTGTGATCTCCTGGTTGAGCTGCCTGTTGTTTTTTCCACGGCACGGCCAGTCGAGTGGTGTAATCCTAAAATCTTCAGTTACTTGTATGACCTATGCAGTGGTTGTGTTGTGCCTTTTGCTTATGATTTTGTTTGCTTGTAGCAGCGAAGTAGACGGTGCTTTGCCTCATGGCTGAAACATGTAAGCAAAGCTGAGGCTCACAATTGCTTACCGTGATGTTCTTTTTAGCTGCGTCGTATGATTTTTTGTTATAACATGAATATTTATGTGAATAAAATAAATGTTGATGAGTCATGTTTAAAAGACTATCTCTGCTTCGAAACGGTGAAACTGTTTTATTAATTTGTTAAAGAAAAAACATAAACTATAAACCATTTTCTGAAAAGAACGGGAACGATGGATAGAAATTAGAGAAAGGACTCTACAGAGTACCCTGTTAGGATATGAAATACTAGAGGCCCGGACAATTCATACCGCTCCGGTTAGTTCACTCACCTGAGCCAAGTGAAACAATGGTGTGGTTTGCCAATCAGTCAATGATCTCCAAACGAGACGAAAGTCGAGGAAGTTGCACTAGAACAGGTGCTTAGCTACAGGTTGATCTATCAGAGGTTCAGGCCTTCAGGGTTTCATTCTTGCGACAGATTGGGTAGTTATGTATTCTTGCTGTATATAAGTAATACCTGTAGTATCTTGCCAGTAGTTGTACCATCAAAATTGTACTCCAGGCTAAGTGCACACTGGTGCTTAACTACAAACAAGAGCTTAGAACTCTCGGAAATTATTTCATGAGCTCTAGTATTAATCTCCAAGCATCCAAATTCCAACCCATGACTGCCAAGTTTGAGCTGTTTAGTTAGGATGCACACGGAAGCACTAACATCACACGTCCGTCCATATTACAAATGTGTTTTGTTTAATCCAAGATGGCGATTTGCAACAGAAGCATCCGGACTTTTGCCGAACCCATCAAGCACTCAAGCTTATCCCGTGAAAACGACCTGATGTTCACGCCAGACCAGCCAACCCTCATCTCTTCCGCATCCTACGGCCTTACCTTCCACTAGATGCATTTCTTTAATCTGCGCTCCCGTCCAAGTCGCCGGTGAAAGATAGAGCAGCATAAAGAGAAGCCAACGATAACGAGGCATCCCCCAACCAACCCCCCTCCCTCTGCCTCTATACGAGCCGTTCTTTTCGACCTATGTTTTATAGTTTATAGTTTATATTTTTAAATAACTTATTGTTATTATTTTAAAGTTGTTTATCGAAACAGCTTTTCAAAGTAGTTCAGCGTTTAGTCCGTTTATATAAATATTTATATTAGAACTAAAATCTATTAGTTACAGTCAAAAAGTCTACCTTTGTTCTCATTCTTCCGAGCAATGCTACGGGGACAAACATTTTGTTTTGCAAA
Source organism: Dendrocalamus latiflorus (assembly GCA_017311315.1). Taxonomy (NCBI): domain Eukaryota; kingdom Viridiplantae; phylum Streptophyta; class Magnoliopsida; order Poales; family Poaceae; genus Dendrocalamus; species Dendrocalamus latiflorus. The sequence goes on along the minus strand of CM029634.1, from coordinate 4,015,805 downwards.
ATTGTTGTGAATTTTATTTGCTTATTGTCAGTGATAATAGCAACGGGTTCATTAAGAGAGAAAATAGTTTTGTGTAAGCATACAGATCCTTCGTACTCCCTTGCATCCAAAGCATCGCCAGCTTTCCAGCCAAGATCTCCCTGTTTATTCTTCCTGCTACCCCGCTCCTTTATTCTTCCTCAAGGATTAGAAGAAAACTGGAACTTGCATAAACGAAGGATCCTCTCTAATAATATATAACACAGCAACTAGAAAATTCATATTTAGCACTAGCTACGAAACACACCCCTTTTCTGACTGCCATTTGGTATGAACAGAGAAGACATGAGACGCGCGAGATGGCGTTAACTATGGAGATATGGATGGATTTGATGAGAGGGAAAAGGCAGGTAAAGTCGCGGGGCATATGATGCTTTCATATCGCCCCCCGAATCTGTAGCTCGTAGCAGAGGGGTCGTCCAAGCCGCGGAAAGCGCCGGTGAGGTGGACCAGCGTTGCATCGCTGCCTGCCCAACTTATATGGCTCGCTCTCTCGATCGACTCTGGATTTGTAGAGCGGTGGAATCCGCCAACTAGCACAAATGGGGAGAGTCCCTGCTCTCTTTGTAGCCAAACGAGTTCTAGGAGAGCAAGCAATTAAGGGCTGTTTGATATGGCTGTGGTTTATAACTTTGGCTGAAATTTTTGAATTTTAGCTGTTTACGACAGAGATTACGGAGATAGAGATACTCTCTTGCGATTTTGGTTGATACAGATGTTAGGCTTTTAACGTGTACTACAATTAACCTATAGATCCTGTTTTGATAAAATACTCCGTTTAAAAGTTAGATAATGTAGCAAAAACCGTTTTTAGAAGCCGTAAAGAACATGGCGTTATTCGCGGCAAGTTGGGGGGTGTGAGCGTGACGTGGCAATTACTAACCAATGCACTTGCTCTTAGCAAGTGACTTCAGATGATTAGGATACTGACATCGAGTTATATCTCTGTGTGGTAACCATAATGTTGAACTAACCTGTATGGCAGGGTGAGCTCTGTGGACATGTAATTCAACACTGCTGTCTGATCGATGATTGGCAGGAAGTAGGCACTTGGAGGCCTCCGCTGTCGGATTATAACCACTAAAGTCTGATTAGGTTAAACTGCCATGCCACATACGAGTGGTAGTCTTTGACTCCTGCTGCCTGTCCTGTCTGGTGCCGTTTGGTTTCTACCCCTTGTCCACAGTTCACACTCTCTAACCAGTAACCACCGTGTAGAGTGTAGCCATCGTTTTCATGCACGAAAGCGACCATACGTAAGGTGATTTTTACGCGGCCAAGTTTGCTAAATCACGCGGTCCATGGCCTTCGCGATGGAAACCATGCACGAACGCAGCTTCTCCGTGCCGGTGAGGCCACAGCGAGAGTGAGTTATTGGATGCAAGGAACTTCTGGTTGGTCGGATGGTATTTTAGTTGAACTCACTTGTTATAGTTAACTGAAGAGGATGCTGTTGTATCAAGTTCTTCTTTCATCTTGAGTCTTCACCTACCAGGTGCGTGTGCGTGTGTGGTGTGTGTCTCAGTGTGTGTGATTTTTTCCTTTCGAGCTCAACTGTTCCATGATTCCGGCGTTCCCCTTTTCCCTTTCTTTCTGAGACGTAAAAAGGCACCATCCTTTGCCCAGTATAAAGTTATACGTACTCGCAACAAAAGTCGTATAAAGTTACACGTAGCAGGAAAAGCTATTCACCACTCGATAGTCCATACGTCTTCGCCGATTCCCTCGGCCGAAACGGCGAGATTTCGCACCGGACGAAAGCCGGGTGCGTTCAAAAGCCACATAGGCCTGTCTGCAGAGGAGGAGGAGGAGGAGGCAGCTGCCTGGGCCTTAGTAGCCCATTACATGCACATTTAACATGGACTAGGTCAGTCTACTTTTAGCCCATATATCATGCAGGCCTCGTTAAAGCCCGAGCAATGTATAGCACGCGCACGACCGGGCCGAATCGTTGAAACGTTCCGGGGCAGCAGCGGACACCGTCGCACGTACTAGGTGGGCCTCGAGTCGTGCCAGGCCGGGCCACTCTGACGGCCACCGAGCAGGCCTCAATCTCACGGGCTGAGCCTTATAGTGGACACCCCGGCATAGCTCAAGTGAAAATATGACACCATGCAGCCATAAGCTAACATCTTTATTCTTTCCAAAATTATATCCGTCCTGCTAAGTGCTAACCATCCGAGATCCGACCGAGTGGCATTTCACGACTTGCACGCAGTGATCCGGTCCCTGAACTACATACTGCTACATGCCAGATGCTGGTATGCCTAGAGTCCATCTGAAGTGTGCAGAAACTACTCCTACATTATTCAGGGATAAAAGAACTTCTGGCATGCAGATATAACCGGTCAGCACCAACACCGTAACACGTGTCCAGTCTATAAACTGCGTACACTTGCAGAAGCAACCGGACAGGGGAAGTATCGACTCCAATAAATGACATGACAAGTTGAGCTGTCGAAGCCATGCACTAACTTTGACGCATGTGACTGACCCGGCACGAATGGCGACACGAGGCGAGAGGCTCGCTGCAAACCTATGCCGATGGAATCTCGCCCTGCTGTTTCCAGATTCCAGCAGCTCGCTCCTCTCCCGCAAGAATCTAGGTCAAAGTTTCCTATGTGACCATACAAAAGCAAAAGCAACAGCTATCTGGGTGTGCACGCTTCAAAGTAACCATGCCCATGCATCATGCATATGATCGAGGCTGCACAAGAGGATATTATTGGAGGGCAAGCAGTGGTAACCAATCTCCTGCCGTTCTTTCGTATAAAATGACTCATGAGAAGAAGAAAGGAACCTTTTGGGCCACGTGAAATCGAAAGCTCTTGTCCATCGTGCACGATTATTTTGCAACATGACAAGGTTACTAGTATAGGATACAAATATGACATAGACCACTACATTTGTATATTGCTCCTATAGCCTGTGTGTCTCCTCCCTCTCTGCGAGAACTGAATGCAACGATATTTCCCCCCGGGGGGCGGGGGGCGGGGATGTATGACTACCAGAATATATAATATAGTTGATTAGATCAAAAAACATTATATGGGTTATCAGTATGGATTGCATTCCCACAGTGTTGGTTTTTAGTTTTCAGTTATATCAGGATCATGTGATGGCTCAACTGCTGAAAAGAACGTGATATTATTGTGCTACTGATGGTCGGTGCTCAATCGGGAAATTAGCAATATGGCAGTACGACTCCTAACTAAATTCCGTTGTCCAACTTCTCACCTTCGATGTAAATGAGCAATCTTGTTGGCATGACAAACGCTGATTTGCTCCAATTTCAAATTTGCATGTCACAACTTCATCAAAACATTTTTAAAACGGATTTGCTAAACATCAATCAACAAAAAAAATTGAGCAAACCAGTCGAATTTTTGACCTTTAGATCCGCTTGAGGATTCATGCTATAGGGCAACTCCTTGCTCGTGGTGGTAAGCGCGAGTGCCGCCATCGGCAGCGGCGAGCCGATAGACCTTCAGATCTATTTGAAGATTCGTGCTTTAGGGTGCCTCCTTCCTTGTCTTCAATGAGCATTGTGTTGGGTTGATCTCGGCTAACTACCCCGAGATTTCAGGTAGGAGACCCCTCCACTAGCGCCATGATCGGAAGCGCTGCAACCAACTCCTGGTTTTCGGTCCCGGTCACCCAGCGCCATATAAAACGAGGGTTTCGGTAGAGCTACTCACGGCAGTTATGCTAGACCACGAAAACCCTATCAAGACCGATCTATCACGGGCGCTCAGGTGAACGAAGGCCGAAACTCATCTCCGTCCATGGCTCCGTCGTCCACGCCGGCGACAACTCCGATCATCTTCCTTCGCTGCATCAACCGACCACCTCTTCATGGCATCTCCGGTTTCGGGTATGTAACTTACGCTTCCGCACTAATGTTTTAGTTAGGTGTTCTTGACTTGATCTAGGGATTAAAGCTTATGTTGATGTTTAGACTTAGATTAATTTCAACATTTGGTATCAGAGCTCCCCTAGCTCATCACGAACCCTATTTGAACCCTAACCGAACTCGGGATCATGTTTAAGGGTCGGATCTAAGGTCTTATGGCTCGGCTTAGCATTTAAGAAGGAGGTGATTCAACAACTTTCGCAAAACCCTAATGGAATTCCCCAAATCAGCCCACCTGAATCCCTAAAACACGAATGAAAATTAGATCGGCGGCGGGAACTTACAGTTTTTTTTGGATCTCCGTTCATGGGCGCCGCCGTGGCCCCACTCGACGGCCGCGCACGCAACCTTGGTCGCACGCGCGCGCCGGCGAGGAGGGCTACGGGGGCCGCCGCCGATGCCGCCCTGCCGTGCCGTGCAGTCGCTCTATGCGCCGTGCGGGCGCCGCCGCCCCACAGTCGCCGCGCTGCGCGGGAGCCGCCGCTCCGCCTCCTCATGGGTGCGCCGTCGCCCCGCGGGGGCCGCCGCCGCCGCTCCACGCGGGCGCCCACGCGCCGCCGCTCCGCTCAGATCCGTGTTTTTCGGGTGGAGGCCGGCGGTTTTGAATTAGGGTTAGGGTTTCGGGGGCTTTATGCCTGCCACGCGCGCGCTTGGCTGTTCGTTTTCATCCAACGGCGCGTTGAGTTTTGCCCTGCGGGGTGTTTTCTGGACCGCTGGCGGGCGCGTGTGCACTTCTGGGCCGCCGACGCTTTTTAGCCCGTGCGGGAGTTTCCGGGCCACGCCCGAATTTTGACCCATGCAGCGTGCGCGAGTACTTTTGGGCCGCACGCGCGTGAAGCTTTTAGCCCATGCAGGATTTTTGGGCTGTTTTCGGCCAGCTGCTCCTCACGCGTGAATGGTGGGCCGTCCGCATTTGGGCTGCGCCATGAGCATTTTGGGCTGCGCTGCATGCGCATTTCTTCTGGGCTGCGCGGTTTTTGGGCCGTATGCGTTTATGGGCCGCACACGCATAAGGTTGGCCGTGCGGGATTTATTTTCCGTGCAGGAGTTTTCTTTGGGCCAACTGAGTTTTTGGGCTTCATGTGGAAAATTTTGGATCGTGCGCAATTTTGGACTACGCATAATTTCGGCCGTGTGCAATTTTTGTGGGCCGAATGCGTATGTTATGGGCCGGTTTTCTTTTGGGGCCGGCTGAAGTGATGATTTTTCCTTTTTACAGTGCATTTTCTTATGTTTTATGTCTTTCGTTTATGCACTATTATAATTATTTTCAGTGGCCCAAAATTTAATGTATATTACTATGTATAATCTCTGATTAAAATTGAACCAACGGGATATTTTAATTTTGAGATTTTATGATTAATTTTTTGGCACTATGTATACATATGGTTATATTCTGACCAACGTTGTTTATAATCATATGTCGCCAAATTATGTTTTGTCTCTAATTAAAATTGAACCAACGAGATATTTTAATTGGAGATTTTTTATGTTTTTGGCATTATGTATGCATATGATTACATTCTGACCAACGTTGTTTGTAATCATGTGTCGCCATATAAAATTATTGAGTTCCTTTTCATTTTCTGCCCAACGGTGATATGAATTGAAATTGTACTTTGCATGTTATTAATCAGACCAACGTAGGGTTAATTACATGCAATATATATTTATGATATTTCTAAGTTTTGCCCTGTATTTTGAAATTTAGCACTTAATGCATCAAACGTTGCCGCCATAAAGAACGAATTCATGTTGTCCTTGATGGTTTGGACCTTGACTATACCTTAAGGGTAGCCGTTCCCATTCCTCCCACCGAAGGCGAGGAGAATTATGATGAGAAAAAGAAAATTTATGAGGCCTATGCTAAAAAAAAGGGGAGCGGTCTGACCGCTTATCACTAATGATTATGAAGACCTCTATTTCAGTTAGAATTAGGGGAGTAATCCTCGATTCCGAAAATGCTAAGGAGTACTTGGCTTCAATCGAGGAGAAATTTAAATGCTCCACTAAAGTTTATGCCAGTATTTTGATTCAGAGGCTCTTAACCATTAAGTATGATGGGTCCAACAGCATAAGAGAGCATATCATGATGATGACTGATATGGCAGAAAAACTCAAGGGCATGGACATGGCAATATCTGATGGTTTCCTTGTCCATTTCATTATGACCTCTCTTCCTTCTGAGTACACAGCTTTTAAGATTAATTTGGTGCATGAGTGATTTAATCACCATGTGTGTCCAGGAGGAAAAGAGAATAAGACCAGAAAAGAAGGATTTTGCTCTTCATGTTGGTGGCTCTAACAAAAGGAAGTTCCAAGGGGACTTCGAATCTAAGAAAAGCTGCAATTTTCCCCTAACTCAGACCAGTCGGGGCCTAAAGTGCACAATGCACCTAAGCCTCATGTTGCTCCCGCCGGAGCATCTAAGGGGAGGAATGTCTTTTCTGCAAGCAGCCAGGGCATTTCCAGAAAGATTATGTGTGATGCTAAGCGTAAAAAAAATAATGATGAGACTTCGTCGAAACTGTGGCACTGTCGTTTAGGCCACATTTCGAGGGGGAGAATGGAGCGTCTCATTAAAGAAGAAATTCTTCACCCATTAAAATTCTCTGACTCAGACCACTGCATTGATTGCATTAAAGGAAAATATGTTAAGCAAATAAAGAAGGGAGCTATTCGCAGCACAGGACTATTAGAATTAATTCATAATGATATTTGTGGTCCTTTTTTCCTGTGACGTCAGTGAATGGTTTTGATACATTCATCACATTCACTGATGTTTTCTCCCGTTATGGTTATATTTTTCCCATTAAAGATCGATCTGAATCACTTGATAAATTTAAGATATTTATGGCTGAAGTTGAAAATCAGCACAACTTAAGAATTAAAGTGGTAAGATTGGATCGTGGGGGAGAATATTATGGAAGACATGCCTCTTATGGGCAAATTCCTGGCTCTTTCGCTAAGTTCCTTCAGGAGAATGGCATCGTTGCCCAGTATTCTATGCCGGGCGAACTTCAGCAGAATGATATAGCTAAAAGACGCAACCGTACACTTATGGATATGGTACGGAGCATGCTTAGCCATTCTAGTTTACCAGTTGGCTTGTGGATGGAAGCACTAAAGACAGCCACACATATTCTTAATCGGGTTCCCAGTAAATCAGTACCTAAAACACCTTATGAATTATGAACTGGGAGGTAACCGAGTATGAAATATTTACGAGTGTGGGGTTGTCGTGCTGAAGCTAAGTTTTTTAATCCACACATTGGGGAATTAGACCCTAAGACAGTAAGTTGCCATTTTATTGGGTACCCTGAGAGATCTAAAGGGTATCACTTTTATTGTCCTGATAGGATAACTAAGTTTGTTGAAACAAGGGACGCTGTGTTCTTTGAAAATAATGAGGACCTGGAGCCCAGGAAAATAGATCTTGAGGAGAAGCGGGTTTATGTTCCTTCACGGCTCATCCTAGAGACCTTTATTCCTATGCCTAAGGCGGTTGCACTTCCAGTAGATAATACTGTTGTTGCACCCACTGTTGAGGTTTCTGAAATTTCTGATGTTATACCTAATGAAGAGCCTCAGCAGTCTCCTGAAATAACTAATGAACCTCTTAGAAGATCACAGCAGGAGAGAAGATCTGCCATCCCAAATGATTATGTTGTCTATATGAATGAAGATGTTAATGATATAGGGAAGGTAGACGATCCCACCTCTTATAAAGAGGCCATAATGAGTGAACATTCTTCTAAATGGCTTGAAGCCATGGAGGATGAACTAAAGTCTATGAGCACTAATGTATGAAACTTAGTAGAAAGTCCTGACGGAGTCAAAACAGTAGGTTGTAAATGGGTCTACAAAACTAATCGTGACTCTAAGAGAAAATATCGAAAGGTTCGAAGCAAGGCTCGTAGCAAAAGGCTTCTCACAAAGAGAGGGGATTGACTGTAATGACACCTTTTCTCCTGTCTCAACTAAAGATTCATTCAGAATTGTTATGGCACTTGTAGCTCATTATGTTTTAGAGCTGCATCAGATGGATGTTATGATGAAATTTCTTAATGGCGACTTGCAAGAGAACGTTTACATGGCTCAACCGGAAGGTTTTGTCGTGAAAGGCAAGGAGCATATGGGATGTCGACTTAAGAAATCAATTTATGGCTTAAATCAAGCATCGAGGCAGTGGTACCTCAAATTCTATAAGATAATGAGTTTTGGATTTAAGGAAAATGAAGTTGATAACTGCATATATGTTAAGTTCAAGGGGAGTAAATCCACCATCTTAAGTATTTTATGTGGATGATATCTTATTGGCCAGCAGCGATAAGAACATGCTGCTTGAGACCAAGAGATTTCTTTCATCTAATTTTGATATGAAGGATCTCGGTGATGCCTGTTATGTTCTTGGCATTGAAATTCACTGAGATAGGTCCAAAGGAATATTAGGTATATCTCAGAAGGCATACGTTGACAGAGTACTGAAGAGATACAATATGTATAAGTGCTCTGGCTCGCCTGCTCCTATTGTTAAGGACAATAAGTTTGGGACATTTCAATGTCCAAGGAACCAATATGAAACTGATCAGATGAAGTCGGTTCCTTATGCTTCAGCTGTCGGAAGCATTATGTATGCTCATGTATGTACGCGCCATGATTTAGTTTTTTGTAACCGGGATGCTTGGCAGATATCAGTCAAATCCAGGACCGGACCACTGGAAAGCCGTTAAGAAAGTTTTGCGCTATATGCAAGCTATTAAGCATTTCATACTCATATTTAAGTTTTCTGATAACCTTGAAGTTATTGGTTATTCAGATTCAGATTTTGCGGGATGTGTTGATACTAAGGAATCCACGTCAGGTTATATCTTCACACTCGCAGGAAGACCTTTCTCGTGGAAAAGCTCCAAACAAACCCTTTCGGCATCTTCAACGATGCAAGCTGAGTTTGTGACATGTTATGAGGCTACCGGGCAGGCTGTATGGCTTAAGAACTTTATCCCGGGACTTAGAGTGGTAGACAGCATCTCTAAACCACTCACCTTGTACTGCGATAACGAACCCGCAGTCTTTTATGCAAATAACAACAAGTCAAGTGGTGCTGCCAAACACATTGACATTAAGTACATGTTGTGAAAGATAGAATCCAGGATCAAACCATAAGTATCAAGCATATCAGTATTAAGTTAATGCTTGCGGATCCGCTTACTAAAGGCTTACCACCCAATAATTTTCGTGATCATGTTGCCGGCATGGGTTTATTGGAAAGCCTTTGATTCTGGATAAAAAGGACCTTAAAGCAAACCAACTCCCATTAAGTATGATGAATATCCATTTCAAAATAGGATAGTACACTATAGGTACTGAGGTTGTACGGCACTTAATTGGCCATGCAACACATTGCCTTGGTATGCTGTCTTATTGAGAATGGGCTTATGATGTTAGCCTTACGATCAAAGGGGAGAATGTTGGGTTGATCTCGGCTAACTACCCCGAGATTTTAAGGAGGAGACCCCTCCACTAGCGCCATGATCGGAAGCGCTGCAACCAACTCCTGGTTTTCGGTCCCGGTCACCCAGCGCCATATAAAACGAGGGTTTCGGTAGAGCTACTCACGGCAGTTATGCTAGACCACGAAAACCCTATCAAGATCGATCTATCACGGGCGCTCAGGTGAACGAAGGCCGAAACTCATCTCCGTCCATGGCTCCGTCGTCCACGCCGGCGACAACTCTGGTCATCTTCCTTCGCTGCATCAACCGACCACCTCTTCATGGCATCTCCGGTTTCGGGTATGTAACTTACGCTTCCGCACTAATGTTTTAGTTAGGTGTTCTTGACTTGATCTAGGGATTAAAGCTTATGTTGATATTTAGACTTAGATTAATTTCAACACATTGTTGCTGACGAAGCCGCGTCCGAGTGCGCGCAAGCATCGCCGCCTCTGAATGGCCCCTTCTTTTCCTTATATTAAGGAGATGCACCGAAAACGTTGCCACTCAAGGGCGAATCTAGCGTAGGGTGTGGGGGGCTCGAGCTCACCCACCGATGTCGATAATTCCCCACCCCCAGCTAGTTCGTTCTATAGCTCCTCCAAGACATTCTTGGCTTCTTCTTCTACTTGAAGATGGCACCGAGTCACCGAGTGTCTTGTTCTTTTGGTCAAAGCATGCTCGCGTAAAGGCCAACGAAGCCAGTAAAGATAGCCTAGGCCATACGCCTCCTCTGATGGGTCGTGCTGGTTGCATGGGTCATCGGACTAAACACAAGCATTTGAGCTACCGAGGCACATTCGGTCAACCAGATCCCAAGTCCTAGACGTGATTGTGAACGCATGATGCATAAATCGACTTGTTTGCGACAAATAGCCATATTTAGGCTTGTTCAAGTTAAAATTTTGTCATGCGTCCAACATTGCAGATAGGTACGGACCGTGGATTTGTGCATGAGGCCAACAGTGCTAGCGTAGGCCGTGACAGTGTCGACCATTTGCTGATCGATATACAACGTTGACGCAGGCAGTCGGGGAAGCTTTGGCTTATGAGCCCCCTCTATTTTCATCCTGGAAGCTTCACCACTGCCACCACTCATCACTTCTGGCGATGGCAAGGAACACTAGAGATGGAGAAAAAAAAGGAGGCATGGGGAGGATGTCAGTGATGGGGAAGAAGATGCTGGGAGGAGGAGAAGCGTTGTGGGGGACCGTGGAAAGAGGAGGAGACACAGATCCGGCAGTGTTGTCGCCGGAGATGACAAAGGAGGATGGTGGCGATGGAATGAGAGGTAGATGGCCGCACTAGCGAGGAGAAGGGGGAGGCACATGGGTTGGGGCTGGGTGGCGGTGTGTAGAGGGGGGGGGTGTGTTGCAGTGTTAGGGAAGGATTTTGTATAGGATGGGGGGTTTGTGTTTGGATCTCCATCAGATGCTGCAAAAGTTGACTGATTTCTGACAAAAAAAATTAGTTGATTACGAGAGCCCCACTCCAAACAGATTCAGCTTATGGTTTTTTGGTTTTCGGTTTATTTAAGCCAGAAGTCACTTAAAATATGTCGGCTTCTAATTTTGACTTATTTTGAATTTTTTGCCTTTTCTTTTTCTCTTATAACTTTACATTGCCCATGACGATATAATGGTTTTTTAAATTTTTTCTTATTTTCAATTTTTTAATTAAATGACTCAGAAAAGATTAATAGCCGCTATAGTATAATTTTAATTAAAAACTAACAGCTAAAACTGGAAGCTTAACCTTTTAGAAGCGACCCAGTAACTCCCTTCTTAAAAAGAAGTACATGCATGTGCGCCTAGCTAGTACACCATGTTAATTAGAAGTGCAGTTGGTAAAGTGTGAAAACCAAAAAGGCATGTTCGTATATGCATTTTTTTAATATGCATGCATGTCTTAAGTCTAAGTAAAAACATCTAGGTTTGAGTGCTATTCCGAGCTGCCCTCTGCCATGTATGTATGCAAGTATACATGTTTATTCAATAAAATCATTATATTATAAAAGTATTTTGAACAATAAATCAAATGGTATAATTTTTATATAGCTAACCTAGGTAAATATTGACGATTAAAGTTTAGATGATATAGATTTTAGGATATCATATAAAAAACAGAGAGGGATAGTAGTACATAGACATCAACATATATAAAGTTTTTTCCTTTCGGTTGCAAAGGGTAGCGTAAGACCGAGCACTGTGCAGAGCAGCGATGGCAGCGGTACGCTCGTACTTGCAGCATGGGGATTGGGCTCACGACAACCGAGGTTGGAAAGCTGCAGCCGGAATCCGGCCGGCCGGTCTGGCAGCTTGCCAATGCCAGGCCCGTCCAACTGCACCTCGGCTTGCCTCTCACGCACGCACCCCGGCCGCCCGGCCTCCCTAATTTAAAGCGAGCGAGAGTGAGAGATCGGGCATGCATGCACGGTACGTCTCGTCGTCTGGTCACGTCCACCGTCCCTCAGAGTTGACGCGGAGCGATGCACGTACGTACATGCAACAGGACTGCCAAAAACAAAAACTTGCAGGCTAGCTGCAGGGGAGGACGACCACGACCGGTACATGTGGCCATACACAGAGAGCACTTCGCAAGAAACATGGAGCACAACGGCGGCATCGGCGACCCGTCCCCTGCCCCGGCCGCGGCCGGACTAGTGGCGACGGGCGATTTATATGGAAAGATGCGCGCGCGGCTGACTCGGAGCCACACCCACACAGGTGTGGCCGGCCCGGGGATGCCCCACGGCGAAGAGGAGCCGAGATGCTGGTCTGTGTTAGACCATATAATTAGATTTAGGTTATTTTGATGATGAATAATTGATAATAGTTAATTTATGATGAATATTTAATAATACTGTTTATCAATGTTATGCGAGACGTGTGGTGTGTGTGAACTGATGTTGGTCAAGTTTGGACGAACTTGTACTGAAAAAATATTCTTTGGTCTTTGCATGTGCAGGTTGAGCATAAAGACGATTATGTTCAGTGATGAAGTGGACCGAGACTAGGATGGTAGATCTGAGGTTCAGACGGTCAAGGAGGTCACGAGATGGTCGGGCTCATGCTTGGGGTGCATAGAGATCAGAGATGAATGATACGTGTTGGAGCTACGGAGGTGCGGTCCAGAGACTACGACACGTGGTGGATGATGCGTGGAGAAGCTACGGGAGGTGCGGTCCTGGAGGCTTCAACACGTGATGCATTATAAAAGTTGGGATTTTAAAAAAACCCGTGTTAGGAAGGGTTTCGAGTCCCTTTACTATTAGAATTAGATTAGAACTCATGAGTTTAGACTCAGCTCATGTTTTGGACCCTAGACAATAAATAGAGATGTGGTTAGGAGCTAACCCCATGGCTTTTGAAGATGTTATTTTCGTGTTAGGATTTAAAGGTGTCAAGAGAGCACTCTATAACCACCATAATTTAGAAATAAAAAACAGATCGCTTCTGAGCAAATTTTGGTGGCGGCGCATCTTACTTTTGGTTGTAAGGCGACGGTGTGTCTCGGGTACGGCGCCGGTTGGCTCCATCACCGTGCGGAAGGTCCGAGCAAAACCAACTCGTGACATCGTAGTTCCACGGCTCACTCACGCAAAGTCCATCTTGCGGGAAGCGAGCTTTGTGGTATCCTCGATTTGCCTATCACCAGCGCGTCACAAGAGCGTCGATTTCACCTTGTCTTTCTGCGTGGCGTGATCACCGCGGGCGAGGCGTGCATCGTTCGGACAAAGGCACCTTTTTGCCTTGGTTTCCATGCAACAATCAGAAGCCAAGGATGCATGCATGTGCTGGTGAAAAAGCAAGCATAGAAGAGAGAGAAGAATAATTGAAAGTGTTTGCCTTCTTTCTTTTCTATCCAATAGAGTGTGGACTCGTATTGAGACAAAAAGAAGAAAAAAGAAAGAAAAAAAAAGGTTGTATGCATGCATCGTCGTTGGAAACGAGCAGGCATACATGCATTGTTGATGGAAGTAAGCATCGGTGGCGTCGCTTTTCGTGAACAGAGGAGAAAGTTGGTGCGTCGGCCATGACCGAGTTCTTCGCTGGTGCGTTTTGGTGCGGCGGCCGAATTCTTTGCTGTATGTATTATGCTACGGCCGTGAGATTGGAATGCGTTGACTGCATGAGTGAAGAAAATTGGTGTTGCGCTAGCCGAGACATTTGCATGGTGAATTATTATTCTTATTTATTTTTGTTGTCTTTTGCTTTTGTGTTTTTGTGGATTTAGCAGGTTGAAAAATTAGGAGTCAGCAGAATTTAAAGAAAAAGTTTCCACTGTGGATTACAATTATTCACCCCCTCTGATTGTCATCGACGATCCTACAAGTGGTATCAGAGCAGATTACAATAGCGTCAGATCAGGATCGTTTTTCAGGTAAGCCACCGTTTTTGATGGATCAGATTATCTTTATTGGAAAACGCGCATGGAGGTTTTTCTTCAAGTACAAGGTTTTCTATTTGGCAAAAAGTTGAAAATACATATGAAGTACCTTCTGTTATTACAACTGAAAATTCATCTGATGTTGAAGCTAATCATAAGGCTAGAAATATCTTGCTGCAAGGTTTAAGTACAAATGAGTTTGTCAGAATTACTCACCTTAAATCTGCAAATAAAATTTGAACCACTCTAGCTGATTATCATGAAAGATATAAATCTGTTAAAGGTGTGCGTCAGAATCAATTAAAAAAGGAGTATTCTAAATTAGAGATGAAACCTGGAGAATTAGTAGATGCTCTTTTTAATCTTTCAATAAAATTGTTAGTGATTGTAATCTGTTGATGTCACATATTCTGATTCTGACAATACTTTGTCTCTACTATCAATCATTCTGTTAATATGGAAACACTCACTTTGAATGATATTTATTCTAAGATAAAAACACATGAGATTGATATTTTGGTTAGGATAAACAAGACTAATTCTTTGGGCTTAGTGACTAACCAAGCTGACAGTTCTTTTAGTTCTTCTATTATTTCCTTGTCTGCATTGTGTTCTATTTCAAATGAATAATTAGAGGAAATTCCAGAAGAGCAGGTTGTACTTGCCTCCAACAGGGTGACCAAGGCAATTAACAATATCAAATCAAGACGGAGAGGAGCTCCAATCAAATGCTATGAATGTGGTGAGCTAAACCACATTAAACTGAATTACCCCAAACTGAGGAGCAAGGAGGATAAGGATGACAAGGCTCCAACTCGTCGCTTTCAATTCAAGATTGATCTAAACAAGAAGCGCAATTATCGCAGGGCAGTCAACAAGATAATTTCAGCACTTGATGAGATTGTTTTGAGTGATAATGATTCTGAAAGCAATGATGAGCGCAATGGTAAGAAGGCAAAGGAGGTGGATTTCATAGGAATATGTTTTATGGCCAACAGTGAGGAACTCAACGATGATGATCTTATAGTGATCCTGATGAGATAAAACCTTCTTATACTAATTTATTTTGTGTTGTGCTTAGATTGATAGAGGAGCTCAAAAGTATAAAAAGAAAATTAAAAATCATGATTTTGTTGTTGAGAGCTTAAATTCAGAAAGAATAGATTTAGAGCCTCTATTCCTGATGATGAATCTTGTCAAGTTTTACATACTGAGTTGGAATCTGCTAGAATAATTAATGCATCAAACTTGTTTAACTTACTGATGTAACTGCTAAACTTGATGAATTAAGATTGACATATGACTCTTGTGGTGAAAAGTTAAAACTTGCAAATGATGAAATTGAAAAGCTCAGATTTAGTTCTTCTACATGTTTAGAATTAGGTATTTGAAATGTTCAATCTAAAACTTGCTCTAATTGTGAATTGCTAAAAGCTAGACTTAATTCATCTCAAGAAACAATTCAACAGATGTTTTATCATGACATATCTTCTTATTCTAATTGTCCTAAGTTTAATATTGAAATAGAAGGTTTGACTGGACAACTTAATGATTTTGCTGAAAAAGAAAGATTGGCTCAATCTAGTGTTTTTAAGAATCTTGTGAATGAACTTGTTAAATGCACAACTTGTCCCACTTTGACTAAAGAAAATCAATATTTAAGGATACCTTAGAGAGATACTCTTTTGGCAAAAAAATTTGAATATGATTCTGGACAAGTCAAAAACAAGTGTGAAAAATCGTGGTCTAGGATTTAATTTTATTGAGCATGCCAAGAATAATCCTCCTAAGATTTTTAAACTTCTCGAATATGGAAAAATTGAAGTAAAACTTGAATCAAAACAAACTGTGTTTAAATATACTGGCTTCGTGCAAAAATCATCGATGCTAGAAAATAAGTAGCTTATTTATCCTATGTGATAAAAAAATTTAATTTTTATTTGCTAAGCACCTCTTTAAACATTTGTATAGTACATGCTCTAAGGGCTCCATACTATTTACGGAAGATCGATACGGAACTACTTTTTTCTTGTTTTCTTTTTTGAAACTGAGGTCGGTACAGAACTCTACCGTCTCTATTGGCCGGATTGACGGGCGTGGCAAGCTAGGTCGGCATCTTCTTCGAGTATACAACTTACACCAAACAAACTAAAGCGAGCGAGCACACGATCGAGAACCACTCGCCCCATGCAGCGCCGAATCAATGGGTGCGAAATGCACGTACGGTGTGCGTAGCTCGCATGCAGCAGCTCAACATTCAGCACCGACATTTGCATTCGGCCTTACTTTATCCTTTTGGCGACCATGCATAATAATACGATCGACTAGTCGACGACCGGCGGGCCGGGCTGGATGGCATGCATGCATATATGCTCAAGTCAGCTTGATCGGACTGTGCGCGGCGATGTATGCATGCCGATGTCGATGTAGCAGAGAGAGAAGATGCTGCGCGCGCGCGGCCACGGCGCGCGGCCGGACCGCTCGACTCGATCCTGCAGGGCCAACTAAAGCAAGACGTACGTACTCCCCCGTGCGTGATCAAAGCCTGCGCATGCAGCGCCAGGTGCCCAGGTGCAGGGCAGCTAGCGCCCCAAGCTGCACGCAGTGCAACTTGCATGAAGTACCCGATCGATCAATCGATCATTCGAGCAGATCCGGCTCGCGATCGCGCGCTTCTGGCCGGATATGCTCTTGCATGTCTACCCCTCAGTGGCGGATCCAGAAATTTAGAAATAGGTATTCAAAGTTACCTTTCACGTCGAGGTGGAAGTAACCTTTTGCGTCTTTCCAGCTCTCTCTTATAAAGATTTTAAATTTGCAGTTTTCTTCATTTTTCAAAGCTCAAAGATCTACAAAATCAAACATATAGATATACCAAAGATCATATTAACAAACGACATATTGAATCCCTCATATGTGCTATAATTGGATGAATTATCATAAATCATGACTACTAAAATGAACTAACAAAAGATAGACTATGTGAAGTTGTGAATCGGTGATGATTGATGAATGATGAACACACTGACAGTGAACATTTCCAGTCAGACATCAACAGACAAATGGCGGCACATGTCATCCGCATGAAAAATTCTCAGATTTAGGGAGCACAGAAGTGTGTGTTCTTATGTCTAAGTCAATTTACTACAATTCTCTTAACTACTGACAAATTGGCCAATTCACAATTGCATAACCAATGGCACTATCTCTATTACTCCAATGGCACACCGAGTCACCAAGATTCACAATTTAGGGAGCACATCAACAGACAAATGTGCACTATCTCTGTTACTCCAATGGCACACCAAGTCACCAAGATTCACAATTTAGGGAGCACACCAACAGACAAATGTACACTCATACTCATATACACCAAGACCAAGTTACCAATCATTCACAGATTCACTGATCCACAGTCTACACAGATGACAACCGATAGGATAAAGGAGCTAATCAGCTAAGGAACTAAGGAAGCACCTCGACGACCTCGTGCAGACAGTCTCTGTGTGCAGATTCAGTAGGCACGGAGACGGAACAGAGCAGACCCGCGAGAAATCACCATGGATTCGAGTAAGAAATGAGGAATATCCAACACTTCACACTTGAGCAGCTGGAATATCCAAAGAAAAAAGTAAACAAAGCACCATCACTCCATCAGATTCAGACATCAGTGACCTCTGGGCAAACATCCCCAACAAAAAAATAAACCAACCTGCACTGCGGCCGGGCGGACTCACGGAGGTCGGAGGGAGATGAGCTGACGAGACGAGGGAGAGCCGGAGAGGGACTGCGCTGCGGCAGTGCGGCCGCTGCCGATTGCCGGACCCGGACTGAGCCTGAGGCCCTTAGGAAGGAGCGGCAGGCCACTGAGGAGCGGGTAGGTGGCCAGCCGCCAGCGCCCGGGCGTCGGATCTAAGAGACAGAGAGGTTAGGGTTGAGTCGACTCAAGATGAAGAGGAGAGGAACCGAAGACGGCGCAGGCGTGAGGACTGAGGAACCGAAGACGACTCGAGACGGCGTCGCGCGGTCGCGGCGAGACCTAATCAGGCAATCAGCGTGAGACACAAGTGGCGGAGTGGGCCACTGGGCCGTTTGGGTGTGGGATACCGGAGGTGCACCGCGCACTGGGCTGTTCGGCGCGTCGGAGGTTTTAGTCGGCCCGAGTTCCTTTTTTTACTTTAAATTCTGTAATTTAAACCCAATTACTAATATATATATATATATATATATATACACACACACACACACACACACACACACACACACACACTATACCTAATATATATATACTATACCTAATATATAGCAGATGTTTTGCAAAAAAATTTGGGTATTCAACTGAATACCCATGAATTACTGTAGATCTGCCCCTGCTACCCCTAGAAGCTATTTCTTTTGACTACTACTATTTATATCCAGTTAAAAACTATCGACTATAATTAAAAGTCATCGGCTACAGTAAATATATACATGCCCTAGTTATACGTGAAGCGAGTGAGCTCAATAGCGGGTTTTCAGGATGTAAGTACGAAATCAACTAGCTAGTTATTACGTACTGGCCGGCTACAACTTGTGCTCCTCCCCCCTACGATTGGGTCATGGTGATGAACAGCGCACGCAGTACAGCCGAATACGAAGCAGGTGGAGGAACGCGAAATCCGTATGCGCGCACCAGCAAACACGCATGCAGGAGAGGAAGGAAACAAAACGCGGAAGTAGACAGACAAGTCTGCAGGTAGAGGAGAGGCCGGGGATGCTGTTGCGATGGAGGATGTGCACGGTCATGACGCGGATCCATGCATGCGCACGGCCACGGCGCGCGGCCGGAAAGGTCCATCGATTCGATCCTGCAGGGCCAGCTAAAGCAAGGCGTACTCCCCCGTGCCGTGCGTGATCGAAGCCTGCGCATGCAGCGCCAGGTGCAGGGCAGCCAGCGCCCCAGGCTGCATGCGGTGCAACTTGCATGAAGTACCCGATCGATCATGCACGCAGATCCGGCTCGCGATCGCGCGCTCCCGGCCGGATATGCTCTTGCATGCATGTCTACCCCTAGAAGCTTTAATTGCTCAAATTGGCATGCTTAACTTGCTAGGGATAAGTTGTTTGTACACACTGTACAGGCAGCCCAATTAAGCTTCGATTCGCTTCACGTACGCAATGCATGCATGCAGTACTCTATCGATCTATCGAAGATGGCTCGCGGCGAGCAGCCGGATATATTACTACGGCAAAAAAAAAAACCCTATAAGGCTAGATCTATTAGCTCATCAAGCTGGAATCCTCCCCAAATTATGACATGTGGCAACGCTTATCTTGAAGCATCTACCCCACTAACTACCCTATTAACCCAGGAATTCCATTAACCGAACCATCTCGTTCCCGATTCCCACGTCTCCTCCTCGTTTCCAGGGCCTTGTGAACCATCTGACTTCCATTGTAGGGAGTTGAGGAGAATGACAACAATCGTGGCCTTGAACGACGACGATCCGGCTGCAACTTTACTTCAAGTTGTGGTGTCGCGGAACCGCCAAGCGCAGCCAACAAGTTTCATCGGGTTCTGACCGGAGCTTCTGCACGGACCGGCCTTCTGGCGCCATGGCGCACGGCCTCGCGGCACGACGGCGCACATCGTAAAATTGCTCCGGAGCCCAACCTCACGGCAAGATGGCTCATGGAAGGCGAGCTGCTCGATACCCTCCTTGACATGGTCCAATGACCTGACGTTTTACTGTATGGTCAAATGCATACGTTTGTGAAATTGCACAGCTTTCTTATCACAACTAAGATTATGTCAGATTGATAGAATTCTCATCGATCATAGCTCATTTTCCTTTCTGAAGATCACTGATATGTATTACGCTGAGTTGTATCAACTGTTGTTTTCTGATTTTACAAAGTACATCTCAGATTTTATTCAGGTACTTTTGCCAAGCCGATAGCCAAGTGCTTCTTTGATTTTGATAAGAAAAAAAGATCATTCTGAGTTTATGTGTGCTCTCTCACAAATCTGGAATCATGTATGTGCTCTTAGAAAACAATAGATGGATATCATCAATATTGTCCGGAGCATCCTCACAAACGTGATTAAGGACCAATGTGTCTCCAAGTGCCTGATCATCCTCGCAAAACGTTAATTTGCGATGACCCATCAAGTTGGACTGATGAGGCATTAGGCATCATCTCGCCTCCTTGCCGTAGAGACATCTTTGTGCTCCTCTGTTGGACGGCAAATCCCTAAAACATGTAAAGATGGAGAAGAAAAAAGGACGAACAAGGAGGGGAAACAAGAAGCCATGCTTTGTTGCACGGATTTGGGAACGAGATGGTTCGGTTAGGGCACTCACAATGGTAGACATTACACAGTGACATACATATCCTCCACATCATCTAAAAACAATACTAGAAGCAATCCTCCTGATAGTGTCTATCTATGGACCCAAATAATAAATAATCATCTCCTCTCCCACCACTCACATTCTCTCTCCCGTTTTACACTGCCGGCGACGGCAGTCGGTCTACTCCTTCCCCTCCACGTCGTTATCCCCCTCCCCACCGGTGCAGGCGGCCGCCCGACTCCTTCCCCTCCACCTCGGTCTCCCCTCCTCACTAGCGATAGCAGTTAGCCGACTCCTTCCCCCTCCACCTCTTTCTCCCCTCCTCACCGGTGACTATAGTCGGCCTTCTCCTTCCCCCTCCAACTCGTTCTCCTCCCCTCACTAGTGCCAGCGGCTAGCCGAGTCCTTCATGCTCCACATCGGTGTCCCCTCCACTGCCTCCTCCCCTCTCCTCCACCCACCACCTCCTAGATCCGACTAGATCTACACCGGCAGCGCCCAGATTCACCCGGATCTGAGTTGTGGCCATTGCGGTGGCCTCGGCAAGGGGGCGGCGACCGGTGAGCGGATGGCCAACACGATGATGAGATCAGGCATGATGATCACCGCCTCAAGTGTGGTGGCCAACAGCCCGCACCAACGAGCACGACGATGAAGTCGAGCGCATCAAGGAGATCAGGAGTGGTGGCCAGCGGCTCGATGGCAACGTGGCAGGCACGGCACGATGGCCGATAGCGAGCGACGAGCTTCAGTATCGGGTGGAGTGGCCCAGCAGTACGATGGGCCGGCGTGGAGCCCCGCACGGTAGGATGACGTGAAGTAGTGGTGCGGCGAGCCGCAGTGGAGTAGGGACGAGTTTTAATGATATGGGCCCACAAACTATGTGTTGAATCTTGTACCTAAGCATTGTCTTATATGAGACATTGCTTCTATCTCTCCTTTAATTTTCTCTCCACCTCAGCATGAATCCTAGTTGGCATGCTAAGTAATGCTATGGACATTACTGACTAGGACCTGGTGAGAATGCCCTTGATGGAATTTCTAGATTAATGGAGAAGTTAATGGGATGGATGCTTCAAGATTAATACAACCACATATCATGGTTTAGGGAGAGTCTACTTTGATGGACCAATAGACCTGGTCTTATAGGATTTCCCCCCATTAATACGTGCCCAACTATCCAATTCATGTCATCTCTTCTTGTTCAAGCTGTAGTAATGCCTTTAATGTGATATTTAACTTTGCTAATCACGTGTTAATTCATACCTTAAACTCTGAATATTCAACGCATTAATTAGCATGACAAAATTGAAAGTGTAACGCCCTAGGGTCCAAACCGGCTCAGACCTAACCACATTCTGGATAAGCCACGCACATGTAATAACGCGCTTGCACTTTCTTCCTCGCTTTGCGCAAAACGGTTAACCGGGGGTGCTACCATTGGAACTCCTAGGCTTATATGTAAGTGTTTCTCAAGGTAAGCTAGCAAGGTGGGACTAACCCAGAAATTCATGTGCACACACATGAGCCAACATGGGCCGGGGTGTCACATACACCCCCCTCAAAGGACCCGACGTCCTCGTCGGACCAACATACCCACACCGGGGCAAATGATAAGGATCTCCCCTCTTAGCACATGTCCGTGCGTTCAGTGCCAGCACATATGCCATGCCATGCGTTCAGTGGACGCCACGGTCCGAGCTCCTCCCTCCTCCCCGCCCCCTCGAAGCTAGATCTGGCCTCCTTGCCACCTTCGACCACGATCACGACTGCCTTCGACCACGGCCTCCACAACCACAGCCACCTTCGACTACGGCCATCACGATCACGTATGCCAGTTTTCGAAGGTGGCTGTGGTTGTGGCAGTCGTGGTCATGGTGGCCGTGGTCGAAGGCTAGGGATGGAGTAGGCTGGCAGCAAAACGCCAGGGAGGAAGGGCAAAACGTCGGAGAGGAGGGAGGCGGAAAAACCTAATCCGAGCCGTAGAACGAGAGCATCGTCGGCGGGGAAGAAGGGGCGTCGCCGACTGGTGAGAAGGGGCGTCGCCGACGTGGGAGGAGACGGGGGCGGCTTCTCACGGAGGGAGGGCAGGGAGGAGGGGAGTAGCGCGGAGGGCACAGAGGCGACGGGGGCAGCGCAAAGCTGGGAGGCGATGCCAGCTAGGAGGGCGAGGGGGGTGGCAGCTTCCCAACTGAGGCGACGGGGGCGACGCAAGGCTGGAGGTGGACAGACGGCGTTGAGGCGATGGGGGTATTGTGCAAAGAGGAGAAGGGAGACAGGGGTTATGTGTAAAAACGCGTAAGTTTTGAGGGCTTCCATCCTTATGGATCTAAACCGTAGAAGATAGATCCAACGGCCCTGATTCATATTTGTATGTTTACCTGAAAAATTATTTACATTAGCTATGCTCCCATTACCTTATTACCAAATTGTGCCTTGCGCAGGCGTA
Organism: Dendrocalamus latiflorus; assembly: GCA_017311315.1. Lineage (NCBI taxonomy): Eukaryota > Viridiplantae > Streptophyta > Magnoliopsida > Poales > Poaceae > Dendrocalamus > Dendrocalamus latiflorus. Next base: position 3,993,185 of record CM029634.1, on the reverse strand, counting down.
CATGACGCATTGACGCCTCTTCCATTCTTTTCTGCATGTGTACATGGCGCATTGACGCGCCTCTTCCATCCTTTTCAGGTAAATGTCTAGGTTCGATGAATTTAATCGTCTTGGTTACCGCACAAAGCACTGTTCTCCCCCCGTTGTTATGTTTCTCAGAAGTGTACATGATGCATGCCCCACACAAAATCCACCGACCAATGAGTTGATTTTGGACATCAACCCAGTGAACCAAATGGTAGTGCTAGTATGGAAGTCGAAATTTCTCATTTCAGCAAGCCATTGCCTTTTACCATGTCAGACATTAGTTAGTTTTGGGGATTGTTTAGTGGTCGTCATTAGGGGCAGTTACCAATTATATGCCCTCTGTCTGAACCTACCATGCATTATGGGCTTCCAAAAGACACAATAGTGCGGCTTAAAAGCAAACAGACATAACATAGAATGCTAATGTAACATAGAATGCTGAGGGGTCTTCACAAGTAGAGGGCAACCTAGAAGTCGGTTAGTATCTAAGTGGTAAATAACAATATTTTATAAAGAAGCATCGATGAAAAAGAGAGAAGCACAGTACATAGTCCTCTTCTCCAGATTCTAGTGTGTTTATCATAGTTGATCATCATTGTCCACTCTAAGCATCCAAATGCCAAATCCTAAGTTCATTTAGAAAGTGGGAATAAAGGGCTATTTGGTACCCAAAACTCCCCGTTGCCTCTTTTGGCCCAACAAGACCTCCAGCTCCGCCATTGGCTGCCGATGGAGAAAAAGGCAGAAAACAACCATAGACTCAGGCGCGCTAGAAAACAAACCATACGGCAAGGGATGGATTCACCGATGCCAGCGCATATACAATATAGCGATAGTCTTTAATATCTCTTTATATCATCTATAAATAAAACTAAAAACAACACATATAATAGATTATCTATAATAGACTTATACAATTAATATGTTATCTATATAGCTATCTATACAATAGTATAGACAATAAAAAGATAGCTATAAAATCTTCTGTTAAATAGTAGACATCATCTTTCTCTCTTCCACATCACCTAAAATCAAACGTGGCATATGTTTATAGGCAGTTAATATTTAGGCCCCGTTTAGCACGGCTCCACTTCACAAGTGAAGCTGTTTTTTTTAACTTCACAAGTGGAGCTGGGTGAAGCTACTTTTTTCAGCTCCACCCAAGGAGCTACTTTTGTCTCAGCATGTTTTAAGGGACTCCTTGGGTGGAGCTATTTTGTTGTACCCCGTTTGGCACAAAACAGCTCCAAACAGCTCCAGGAGTTGGTGGTGGAGCTGTGCCAAACGGGGCCTTATTATTGTATATGCCCTAAGCACTCACACGATCACCGTGGCCCACACAAAGGTAGTAGGTCCCACATGGATCCCACGTGGCAGGGCCCACGTGCCCCCTCTGGGCCCACCCCTCGAGCTATAAGTACCCGCACTTCTCCCATTTCGCCTCCCCCACCTCAAACACTGAGAAGCTACTACTACACACACATACTCCTAAGGCTAGCTGGTCGTCTCCAAGTGCTTGGCGTTGGTACTTGGAACGAGACGAGGAGGCTGCGAGCTTCGCGTTTCACGAGATAGTTGTCTGGTTGGTTGTGTGCCATGACGAGCCAGGACGTGGTTGTGTCGGAGATGAGCATTGCGGCCGGCGTGGCGCTGCCGGGCTCCGGCCCGGCCCTCTTCGCTTGTCGCAGCGCGGTTGCCGGGGCCATGTCGATGCGGCAGACGTACCTTGACCTTGTTAGATAGAATAGTATCTCTGTGATGTAATACAACATAGCAAAGATTGATGCGTGAGCAGCTAGTTATGGCAGTTTAGATCTCTTGCTTCTGTATCTTTGGTAGGTTAGATCTCATTGTTGTATCCTTGCCGAACTGCTCAACGCATACAATCACATCTTTGTATTTCCATGCAAGGGGATGTTCCTTGCTCATATAAACACGCATCCGCCGCCGAGACAAAGGCACGGCGTTCCTCCTATTCCAGTGCGCCTCTGAACTTTACATGGTATCAGAGCACCCAAAACTTAACCTAGATCAATTCCACCATGGCCGGCTCTTCCTCCACCTCCTTCACCATGAATCCTTTGTTCGGCATTCCCGTCTCGGAGAAACTGTCGAAGAACAATCACGCCATGTGGAAGGCGCAAATCCTCGCTGCCGTCCGAGGTGCGCGTCTCGTTGGTCACCTCACTGGTGCATCACCAGCCCCCGCTGTCGAGATAGACGGCAAAGTGGGCGACAAGCCTGCAAGGGTTCCCAATCCGGCATATGAGGAGTGGTATGCCACGGACCAGCAGGTGCTAGGGTTCATCCTCGCCTCCTTATCAAGAGAAGTTCTTGCCCAAGTCGCTGCAAAGGAGACTGCAGCGCAAGTATGGAGTGCGATTGAAGCCATGTTCTCGTCGCAGACCCGAGCTCGTGCGGTGAATACGCGTCTTGCTCTCGCAACAGCCCAAAAGGGAAGCCAATCCGTTGCGGAGTATATCGGGAAGATGAGAGCCCTTGGCGACGAGATGGCTGCCGCCGGGCGTCCTCTTGAAGACGAAGAACTTGTCGAATATATTCTCACGGGGCTCGACTACGACTTCAACCCCATCGTCTCCGCTCTCGTCACGCGGGCCGAACCGGTGACCGTTGGCGAGGTTTACTCGCAGCTACTTGCCTTCGAGACCCGCATGGAACTCATCAGCGGAAACTCCTCTGGATCTTCGGCAAACCTGGTGAACCGGGGAGGCCGTGGTGGCGGGAGCCGTGGCCACGGCACTGGACGTGGTCGCGGTGCCGGACGCGGACACAACGGAGGCTTCAGCAGCTTCAACAATCAGCGTCAAGGAAACAACACCAACCTTCACCAAGGCAGCAGCACACGCTCCAACAACCGCAGCAATACCAGCGGCAAAGGCCAGATTTGTCAAGTATGCCACAAGATTGGGCACACTGCTGATAAATGCTGGCACAGGTATGATGAGAATTATTTTCCAGATGAAAAGAATGTAGCTGCTGCAATGAACTCCTACAATGTGGACACAAATTGGTACACCGACACGGGTGCTACAGATCACATCACTGGAGAACTGGAGAAACTAGCAATCCGTGACAGGTACAACGGGACAGATCAGATCCATACCGCAAGCGGTGCAGGTATGAATATTAGTCATATTGGCCAATCTACTATTCATACCCCTAGTCGAAATCTTAATTTAAGCAATATCTTGCATGTTCCTCAAGCCAAGAAAAATCTTGTTTCTGTTCATCGCCTTGCTGCTGATAATAATGTCTTTCTGGAATTTCACCCTGATTTCTTTTTGATAAAGGATCGGGACACGAGGAGCACTCTTCTTAGAGGGACATGTCAAAAAGGATTGTATCCCCTTCCGCATACGCCACCTGCTAAGCAAGTTTTTGGAGTTACCAAATTATCTTTTGATAAATGGCATAGTCGCCTAGGTCATCCTGCTGCACCTATTGTTCAAAGAGTCGTTAAAAATTTTAATCTACCTTGTCTAGATGAGTCCAATAAAAGTTCTGTGTGTGATGCCTGTCAGCAAGGAAAAAGTCATCAATTACCCTACCCCAAATCTATCAGTGTATCTAGTTATCCTTTACAACTTGTTTTCTCTGATGTTTGGGGTCCTGCTCCTGAATCTGTTGGAAGATACAAATATTATGTTAGTTTCATTGATGATTTCAGCAAATTTACTTGGATATATCTTCTGAAATTTAAATCTGAAGTCTTTCAGAAGTTTCATGAGTTCCAGAATCTTGTTGAACGACTCTTTGATAGAAAAATTATTGCTATACAAACTGATTGGGGAGGTGAATATGAAAAACTTCATCCCTTCTTTAGCAAAATTGGAATAACACACCTTGTCTCCTGTCCTCATGCGCATCAGCAGAATGGGGCAGCCGAACGCAAGCATAGGCATATTGTTGAAGTAGGGTTGTCGCTTTTAGCTCATGCTCACATGCCTCTAAAATTCTGGGATGAAGCCTTCCTTGCTGCAACTTATTTGATCAATCGTATCCCTAGCAAAATCATCAACTACTCTACTCCTTTGGAATACCTGTTTCAAACAAAACCCAATTACTCATCCTTGCGAGTTTTTGGGTGTGCTTGTTGGCCCAATCTACGTCCCTTTAACACACGCAAGCTCCAATTTCGTTCTAAAGAGTGTGTTTTCCTTGGATACAGCAATTTACATAAAGGCTTCAAATGCCTTGATGTGGCTACAGGTCGCATATACATCTCAAGAGATGTTATCTTTGATGAAGATATTTTTCCTTTTTCTAAACTTCAGTCTAATGCCGGAGCTCGCCTACGCTCTGAAATCTTACTCCTTCCTCCAACTTTACTTAATCCTAGGATTGGGGATGAATTTGCAAATGGCCATATGACTAATATTTTTGGTGCTGATCAATTTCATGAAGATTTTCAGGAAGAAACAGAAAACAGCAATGCACCAAATAATGAAGCCGGAGCTGCGTCTAATACTGATGCCGGGAATTTGCTTGGACGGGATGTGAATCCCGCACGGACCCAGGTCTCAGGCGACACGTCGCAACAGCAGTCAGTTGCGTCTGAGTCTCTCTGCCCGCAGTCATCAATGCATGCGCCAGCATCGTCCGGTCCGCGTCAAACTTCACCGACCAGAGAAGGCGCGCTTTCCTTGCCTCCACGTATGGCAGTGAGGGGGGCAGTGGAATCCGCTGATCCTTCTCATCACGCGGCTGATCCATCTCCTCATGCGGTGCTCGGACCAGCAGATGTTACACTGCCATCCGCCGAATCCTCTGCAGACGCAAGACCTCAGACAAGACTTCAGAGAGGTATTCGCAAACCAAAAATATATACTGATGGTACTATTAGATATGGGTTTCTTACTACAACAGGAGAACCACAAAATTTAGAAGATGCTTTGCATGATAAAAACTGGAAAGAAGCTATGGATTTAGAGTATGGTGCCCTGATGAAAAATAAAACTTGGCATTTAGTTCCCCCTCAGAAAGGTAGAAATATTATAGATTGCAAATGGGTATACAAGATCAAACGAAAAGCTGATGGTAGTCTTGACAGATACAAAGCTCGTCTTGTTGCAAAAGGGTTTAAACAAAGGTACGGAATAGATTATGAAGATACCTTTAGTCCCGTTGTGAAAGCTACTACTATTCGTGTTGTTTTATCCATCGCAATCTCAAAAGGTTGGAGTCTTCGTCAGTTGGATATACAGAATGCATTTCTACATGGTCTACTCGAAGAAGAAGTCTATATGCGACAACCACCAGGTTATGAGAATGCAAATATGCCTAATTTTGTATGCAAATTGGATAAAGCTCTTTATGGTTTAAAACAAGCTCCTCGAGCATGGTTTGCTAGACTGAGTAGTAAATTGCATGATCTTGGCTTTATTGATTCCAAGGCTGACACTTCACTCTTCTTTTATAACAAGAACAATGTATCCATATTTGTTCTTATCTATGTTGATGATATAATTGTTGCAAGCTCAACAGAAGAAGCAACTACAGCATTGCTACAGGATCTCAAGCAAGACTTTGCACTAAAAGACCTGGGTGAGTTACACTATTTTTTGGGAATAGAAATTAGCAAGGTACGTGATGGTATTGTACTCACTCAAGAGAAATATGCCTCAGATTTATTAAAAAAGGTTGGTATGTTTGATTGCAAACCTGTTAGCACACCTCTATCCACCAGTGAAAAATTATCAGCACATGAAGGATCACCTTTGGGACCAAATGATGCAACTCAGTACAGAAGTGTTGTTGGTGCTTTGCAATATCTGACTTTGACTAGACCAGATATCTCTTTTCCAGTAAATAAAGCTTGTCAGTTCCTACATATGCCAACAACAGTACACTGGGCAGTTGTAAAACGAATATTAAGGTATCTAAAACAATCTATTAAGACTGGACTAAAAATATGTAGATCTCAGTCTATGCTGGTCAGTGCTTTTTCAGATGCAGATTGGGCAGGATGTCTAGATGATAGACGGTCTACAGGTGGTTTTGCTATATTCTTAGGTACAAACCTTGTATCCTGGAATGCTCGCAAGCAAGCTACTGTTTCCAGATCAAGTACTGAGGCGGAATACAAAGCTATTGCTAATGCTACTGCAGAAATAATGTGGATACAGACATTACTTCAAGAGATCGGTGTCTCTAGTCCACGCACAGCTAGACTGTGGTGTGATAATATTGGAGCTAAGTATCTCTCGGCTAATCCTGTTTTTCATGCAAGAACTAAACATATAGAAGTTGATTATCATTTTGTTCGGGAACGGGTATCAAGAAAACTTCTGGAAATTGAGTTTGTATCAACAAGAGATCAAGTCGCAGATGGATTCACCAAACCATTGACAGTGAGGCAGTTGGAGAATTTCAAGAACAATCTCAACTTAGGAAAGTTGTGATTGAGGGGGCGTGTTAGATAGAATAGTATCTCTGTGATGTAATACAACATAGCAAAGATTGATGCGTGAGCAGCTAGTTATGGCAGTTTAGATCTCTTGCTTCTGTATCTTTGGTAGGTTAGATCTCATTGTTGTATCCTTGCCGAACTGCTCAACGCATACAATCACATCTTTGTATTTCCATGCAAGGGGATGTTCCTTGCTCATATAAACACGCATCCGCCGCCGAGACAAAGGCACGGCGTTCCTCCTATTCCAGTGCGCCTCTGAACTTTACAGTATTGAGTTTCATGCACCAGCCAATTCACCCAAAAGCTTAAGCTGATGAGGAAAGATGAGCAATTCACTTATACTCTAACACTCCCCCTCACGTATAGGCTCTCTTCGGCCTAATACGTGGAATAGAAGTGGATTGCAATTAATTTTTTTTAATTGCGTTAGCCAGGTCTTGAACTCAGGACCTCTTGGCTCTAATACCATATTGAGTTTCATGCACCAGCCAATTCACCCAAAAGCTTAAGCTGATGAGGAAAGATGAGCAATTCACTTATACTCTAACAGACCTCGCGGCGGCGGCGGCCCGGTCAGCAAGCTACACCTGGGTCGAGGCCATGCGCGCCTCCTCGCCCACCCGCTCCCGCGCCGGCGCCGACGTCGACGAGTTCACGGCCTGGATGGTGAGTTCTGGTCGTCCCGTTTTTCCTCTTGCCACGGTGGAGTCGTTGTCACGGTGCATGGTTATTGCCTCCAGGCCGGTGTTTTTACCTTTCTTTGGCTTCTTGGTTTGAGCAGAGGAAGCATCCGTCGGCGCTGGGCAAATTCGAGCAGATCGCCGCCGCGTCCAAGGGCAAGAAGATCGTCATGTTCTTGGACTACGACGGCACGCTCTCGCCAATCGTCGCCGACCCCGACGCTGCCTACATGAGCGACGCGGTTAGTCGTCGTACCGTACTAAGAAGACTCTACTTTTCATGGCCGGGCGGCGGCCTGAAGTTACAGACTAGTATTTAATTTGCTGATGTTGTCTTCCCTTGTTGTGTACGTACACAGATGAGGGCGGCGGTGCGCGACGTCGCGAAGCACTTCCCGACGGCGATCGTGAGCGGGCGATGCCGCGACAAGGTACATTGCCCGCGCCACTTCTCTTGCCGTCTCAAAATACTTGACAAGCTCGTGCGTGCCTATGCTGATTGATTTGGCTTTGTTCTTGCGGTGAAGGTGCGCAACTTCGTCGGCCTCTCCGAGCTCTACTACGCCGGCAGCCACGGCATGGACATCAAGGGACCAAGCTCCAAAGTACTCCCGCTCTCCTCTCCATCTCTTTGGTTTAGTTTACCCGACCATTCATCATCGATCCTTAATCCTTTCCATTACTCTCCCTAATTAATCTCCTCCACTCCACCCATGCCAATTAATCTGCAGCCCGAGACGGTCCTGTGCCAACCTGCAATCGAATTCCTCCCCATGATCGACGAGGTATGCTACTTTAATTTGCCTTGTTAATCAGGATTAATTAGGAGAAGATCACTTGTCTATTTGTGCTTAACTAGTGGTGTTTAGTTGAAGCACGAGGAGATTAATGGTGGCGAATCACATTTTTGTCAGGTGTACAAGGTGCTGGTGGAAAAGACGAAATCTACACCTGGAGCCAAGGTGGAGAACAACAAGTTCTGCCTGTCCGTCCACTTCAGATGTGTAGATGAAAAGGTAGGCAAAGCCTATCTAATCTAAATATTTGAAAAGATATCGATAGCTAAAGTTTTCAAATTTTAACTATACGCATTTCAAAATAACTTGTTTTTGTGAACTAAAGGGAGTAATAACAAGCAGCTGCATCATGTGCGGTTAGTTTATCATCATCATCTGAAGTTCTGAACCACTCCCCTCCCTTGCACGCAGAGATGGAATGCTTTGGCTGAGCAAGTCAAGGCCGTGATCAAAGACTATCCCAAGTTGAAGCTTACTCAAGGGAGGAAGGTAAATTATTGATTCGATGAACTCAACAGTTAACCAGAACATCAGTTGATCGATCTTGCCTTGTGAATATCTTGATCAAGATTGGAACTTTCATTTTTTATTTAGGTTTTGGAGATCCGGCCGAGCATTATGTGGGACAAGGGCAAGGCTTTGGAGTTCTTGCTTGAATCGCTAGGTACGTACATTTCGCCAATATCTTTTGCTCATGTCATTGTCATCACAGTCGTTTTCGTTTCGGTTTTTATTCACTTGCTTTTCACGCCACTGTTCTAAAAAAATCGGCTGATGACACTTCGCCCATTCGCTGTTCGTCTCCAGGATTCGCCAACTGCAGCGACGTCCTGCCGGTGTACATCGGCGACGACCGCACCGACGAGGATGCTTTCAAGGTACAACGCGTCAACAAAGAAAGAAACCTTTCCTCCACTGCTGTCTCGGTGGTTTCAACTGTTCTATTCGTTTTAGACATGTTGTGCTAGTTGATGATAATCTTCTTGTATTGATACTGTACAGGTGTTGAGAAAGAGAGTTCAAGGCCTGGGAATCCTTGTTTCCAAGTGCCCCAAGGAGACCAACGCCTCCTATTCACTCCAGGACCCGACTGAGGTAAACTTCACACCAACAGAGACAGATTTTTCAGCTCTTCTTTCTGGCTCGGTGAATCTGAATATCTGATCAGTAGAAACGACGTATGTTTGTCGCATTTGCAGGTCATGGACTTCTTGCTTCGGCTCGTCGAATGGAAGCGGAAATCGTCGATGATTCGCCCGAGAGTTTAACAATCCAGTAGAGGAAGAATTAAGACGAGACATCCGTCGACCGGTCAAATCGTTCGAACGGTGTCCAATCATGAGAACATACCCCACCACCATTTTTTCTGATGATTTTTTTTGTGGTGGCCTCTGAAATGGACTCGCGGTGGTTACGTGTTCTTCGATTCCCCGTCTCCTGTGCAACCGAGAAAAAGGAGTACGTACCAGACAACTTGCTCCCTCCCAAAATGTTTGAGCTAAAGCAAGCCAGCGAGCAAGCACGCATGCATGCTGGCACTGCAGTCTAATACAGTAACCGTGCCTACTCCCCCGGCAATGTACTACTACCCTTGTTATTTTTGTCCCATGGGCTTGGAAGGCATATGCAAAGCTACCTGCCATCCTAGACCCTTAACTAAAAAGAAGGTTCGATTATTCACTTATGTAGCTATCTAGCTAGCTAGGCTTTGAGCCTGTTTTTTTACTACGGCTTATGACTTTTGGTTTTAATATGAATGTCCGTGCGAACAAATCAAAAACCGATAAGCTTTTCCTAAAAGGCTATTCCAATAAACCACTTCGCATAGTGACAAAGAATATATCTAGCTTGTTTGTTCGAGACCCGATCTCTCCTTCTTTATCCTGGACCCTGTAAAATGCAGTAAAAGAAGTTATGGAATTAATAGCGATTATTTCGTACCTCCTAGATGCTAACTTCTTTGTTCTTTGATGATCTCAAGACGATATAAAGATATGTGATGCGAGCGTGAACCGTAAAAAAGAGGTAGCTAGCTAGCACCGTACAACCCCTCGCATGAGGCATGTGAACGGCTTGTTGCATGATCTCCCTGCAAGATCACCTGCCAGTTCTTACCGTGACAAGCTCCAAATTCGCAGAATTGTTTTACAAACAGGTCTCTGATTCGTGTCAAGCAGCTGTGATTAATGGATACATTGCGTGTACGAACGGGTGATATTATACGACAGGGAGCTTCTGAATTGTTTTCAGCTTGTACTGTACTCTGGGAACAGCTTGTTTAAGATGGAGAAATGTGTATCAGATCTACATGCACACACCTATACAAACTCATGTTGTGGATTCCATGATTCCTTGATCAGACATACAATAGGCCGGCTCTTACAACCATGCTGTGGTCCTTACTAGCTACTCAGTGTGAACGTAAGTATTCTATATGCTGAATCTTTGAATATTGGGGTGAGTTCTTGATACGACCAGATTTGCCGGTGAAAAGTAGCACGGAATTAAGCTTATCCCAATTAACAATCTCTGTAGCTCGTGGCCTTAATTAGTCCGTAACTCCTCATAAGATGACTCACATTACGACAGAAAGGGTTACCATAGACGATTCATAACTGTCATTATAGACAGTTATCAAACTATCTGAATTTAGAGCATCTCCAAGAGATGCTCTTTCTCACCCCCTATCTTAAAATATTGGGTATGAAAACTAAAAATAAGCTCCAACAGATACTCTAAAACACACCCAATAATTTTGGTACTCTAAAATTGAGGTGGATCACCATCAAATATACAGTGCCTAGATAGTAATTTTAGGGATCCAAGTTTAGAGGAGCTGCTGAAAGAGGGGAAAGATTTAGAGGATAATTTTTTTAGGAAGGCTCTCAATATGAGATTTTAGAGGACAAAATATTGAGCCTCTCTTGGAGATGCTCTTATATGTCTGTGATAATAGGTGGTTGTTATAGACGGTCTCAAGCCGTCTATGATAATTACAACAAAAATGATTTTTTCAAAAAATAACATCTGTGATATATCAGGTATCACAGACGGTTCTTAAATATAGTCATCTATGATATGCTAATTATCACAAACGGTTAATGCCAAAAATCGTCTGTGATATATTATATATCACAGATGGTTCTCAAACATAGCCGTCTATGATATCTTGCTAATTAACCCTAAGTTCATGTTGCGTATAAAGTACAAATGAAACTTGCATGGCAACTAGTGAAGCACTTACCCCTGGTTGAAGGGTACCATAATGTAGCCCTTGTCTCTGTGAGCAAGCAATCTCCTCGTTATATAATTTGGACGAAGAATCAGTTATCGATGATGGATTGCTCAGAGACCAAGTGTGGGTTGAGGTATCCCCACCGGTTCTCGTCATCGACAGACTTGTTAGATTATGGATCTATACATAAGTAATGAGTTATGATATTTATCGGTATTACGTGAATGTAGAACTTGAATGTATAGTACACTTACAGTGTCCAGCATCGTAGAAGTGAGGCAACAAGTTTATAGAAGTTGAATAGTAAGAATAAGTCTTCAAAGGTCACGATAAAGTAGTCCGAGTCGTGGAGGAAATGCGCCTCTATGTACCTCACGGTGAATCCACTGGGCCGGTTTGGCTTCATGTTGGACCTCTGCACATACCAGGTATGTAAGGTATTGCAAACCAGTCTAAGCATGGGTAATTGTGACTCGGGGACCAACAACACTCCGAGCATAAACTTCTATTCCCCAGAGATGCATAATCTTCTTCGATTGGGCCTTAGCATTTCACTTGCGATACATTTTCGGTGTTGCCTTCACGGGAGCCGATGTGCTGGCCTTCCACAGCACATTTCTCTCGTGTTCTATCAAACCTTTCAAGTTTGCTATGGTGATGGGGATCCGTTCTCTTCCAATTAGCTCACAGGTAGTCCGAAATGTTGTAGCTGTTTTCTTCGGTTACAGAGGGATCCCATCCGGAGAGACCTCCGTGATGGTCATTCGACCTACTGGCCTTTTAGATACTCTTCTGCTATGCTTAGTTATTCTAGTTTTCAGAGCATCAAACTCAATCGGCGACATCGATGACAATGATGATATCTCTCTTTAAAAAAATTGTTTGTTATATTAGTATCAGTTTAAATTGATTTCATCTTCCCTTAAAGCTTTCATCTTTGCATTGATTTCATAAGAATTTCAGTAGTGCAAACCATTTTTTACTTGACTAATTTGCACAATTAAAATCAAGCTCCAGAATTTCAATAGTGCAAACCATTTTTTTAATTGACTAACAGGATAATTTCCAGTTTTTTAAGTCATCCATGGGAATTTCTACCTCTCACAGAAAATGATATGTCTTACTTTAGTCTCAATGGTTATTTATATTGGTATGATTAAAATTTGCAAAGCTATAGGTAGTTTGTGAAAACTATTGCAAAACCATGTATCAAATTTCGAAGTGCAATTATACAAATGAAGGTTAAGAATGTTTTTTGATGTATTTATTGGTTAGATCATATTGTTAGTTTAAGGCTTATTTTTCGTTGAACTATAATGTTAAAAGGGGTTCCTTTCATTGGTCCAAATCCTAGAACATAGACCAACTACTCATGGCTAACTCACAAGCATATAGATAAATTGCTAACTCACATACCGATGGGGAGTAATTCTAGCAGAGGAAGTCAATGAAGATGTCATTGTGGTTGGGGAAGAAAAGGCTAATCGAGGACACCAGTGGCGAAGACGTCGTTGTGGTTGGGGAAGAAGAGAACGAGGTCACCGAGGTTTGAGAAGACAGAGACACGGGAAGGCTAGCTATGGCGGATTTGCGCGAGGAGGCAACCGGATAGGGAGGTGGTGCCAGATCTACGTGAGACGTGGAGTTGGGAAGGAGGCAGCACTTGAGAAGATGGTTATTAATACGAATCGTCTGTGATAGTGACTCATCACAAATGGTAAACGGTAACTCCTGTGAAACCGTCTGTGATAATAACAGCATAGACGATTCTTCATGAACCGTCTGTAACGAGACACCTGGTATAATTTATTTTGTAGTAGTGTCATTTTGTACCCTAATTATTAATTAGCGTAGATGCAGTATACATTAAGTGAGAGAAGCCTCTCACTCTGTCCAGATGATTCCTCGCAATGATTCGATGCATATTCTCATGTGATTGCATGGCCGTGGTAGCACTAGCTCATGTTCTGGTGCTGAAAAAGCCAGTACTCGTTAAAATGCTCATCTTTATCAGATAATCATATGGATGCATGCCAATTCAGAGTTGATTGCTTGGGACTACCAATTATCATTGGTGTGTTACTGCCAATCATCGATCATACTACTACTACTTTTTCTCTGCCCCAAAGGTGGTCTCCTATGACATGAAGGGAGCAACTGCTACTGCAAATGGAAGCATTGCTAATCACACACAAGCAATAATGCACCTTCTGCGAACTGATATCAGTAGGTTCTTGACCTGTTTGTCCGGCATGCATGCACAACATAGATGACTGTACACTATGCATACAGCACCATCAAGATAACTTATCACCATCAAGAGCTTGCATTCAGTCCAACCAATCAGAAGCACACATGCATCCTCCATCCCAGCTGCAGCTGCTGCGATCCATCATCCTCGATATGCAGTACTCTGATGGTCACAGCTGAAGGTAGGGTTTGGACCACTTGATCCTAAGAAAGGTGACATGCAATGCTTAGGGATTCAAGAGACCTCATCATTCGTACTTTATGTCTTTTTGCCTTTAGTTGGGATGCCACCAGCAAGAGCAAACAACACCCGACCATTTGCTCGGCTAGGCGATCAACTCAAGTGTCATTCGCTGCAATCAGGAGCGGATCGGATAAAGTGCTTTTCCTGCAGCAGCGACGACAACGAGGTGAGCTGTTCCATTGCAATGGCGATGGGGATGCTTATGGCGTTTCTGGTGTCATAATATCATAGGACGCATCATTGTTACTGGCAGCGGCGGAGACAAGCCCCCCTCGTGATTTTTGACTACCTTTAGCATGTAGCTAGAGCATTGAAACTTTACTAGAACTAAGCCTCTACCAATTTAATTATGTGATTAAGTAACGATTAAGGTGAAACTACAAAGTCTAAGAGATAATTTGTGGCACATGAAACCATCTCATATAGCATTTAGATTTTTTTTTCTTCCAAATTTTTAAGCTAGTGTTGAGTCTAATTTGTACCGTACAAGTGCATGATATTTCACCTCTACCTTTAGAGCTTTGTCAAGTACTTCTTCCTCGTATTCAGCTTCTATCGCACCTTCTATAACTCGGGGAAGCATGTATATGTGCCAAACCACACTCTTAGGCCCGCTCGGTTGGGCTGAAAAGCTATGGCTTATGGCTGAAATTGCATTGTAGCGATTGAAATTTTACTGTACCTGAAGGTGGCTTATTTGATGTAATTAAATTTAAAATTTTTAAAAATAGAAAAAATATGCTAGCTCATCATAGACAACACAAACGAATACGGGAAAAAAGGACCGGCAAAAAAGCTCAAAAAAGGCCAGAAGCTGAAGCCGAAACGAGCGGGGCATCCATGACGATCATTATTTGTGCACTATTGCTTTTTTATTTATTTTTTCTCACAAAGAAACTTCTATTTTTTATAAATAGCTTAAATAGGACAATAACAAATTCATGCCTCTTCTTGAAGCTCTTGGCCCCTATGCCCCAATCGTGGCCCCTATGTCCCAACCGTGGCCCCCGCCCTACTGCACTACTGTCACGATCTTATCTCTCCGGGCTATAGCTGCAATCTATATATCTTCGGTTCCTTGCTGGTGACGCAGAAAAATGTGCAAGTTTAGCTAAGCCTGTAGTAGTGAAAACTAGTAGTACTAGTAGTAACAGAATAAGAAAAATCTTCCTCTCCAGGTC